>CAWUFW010002198.1:1040000-2356909 GCA_963921515.1 Calotriton arnoldi
TTAAGGATATTGGGACGGCTTCGTAGGCTGCAAAGGACTCTGCCCTGCTTCTTTTCCGGTGCCCTGCTCCTTCAATCATTCTCCTAGGCTTTTTAGACCGTGAAACACTCAAAGCTCCGCCCCTTTCCACATCCCGCCCGCCTTATGCTGTGAATGTGAATACGTTTTCTGTGTTTATCCGATCTGCATGCATAGTGCAGGAGATAGCTGGCCCAGGATGAAGATTCAGAGATTGCTATGAGAGGGCTGGGAGAGACGTGAGTATTGAAAGCTCTTTGGATTCAGGAGACTGCTGTTTCCGTTGGCGCTTTGGTGATCACTAAAAGCAGTTCATATTGTAAAAATACTTCAAAATTACCTGAAATGTTTTCAGATTTTGCTTCAAATGGAGGTGAAAACTGCAGTGAAAATCTATGTAAGCAACTTTAAAAATATTTGAGTATTGCTCATTATATGCCCAACATGGCATAAACAACTTAACATAGCATTGATTGTAGTTTAAACCTAAAAGGTTTTGAAAGTAAACGAATTGAAATTTGGAGGCTTTTTGTCCCAGTCACTCATGTCCCTACAGACCTCCTTTGTGTTTCTTGATGCCAATGTATCTGCCGTCCTTCCATACCTCTCTCTCTAGCCTTGCTGTCCTGGTGCCTTGTTCTCTGCACCTCGCCACAGCTGCCTGTTGTGTTTCTGTGTATCTATAAAGTTACAGCTGCCTGCCGCGCTAGAACAAGATAGGAAAGAACCTACCCTAAGTTACTAAAGTGACTCCAGTTGAGTATATTCTCAGTAAATACTAACTTTGCAGGTGCCTCTACCCAGTCAAGCGTGAAATTCAGCTGAGCGTTCATGAATTAAAATAAGAGTATATCAGCCGGTACCATTGGTGTTAATGTTTAGAGAGCCTGTCTTCCCCTGCTTACTTGGACCAAGTCATTCCTCCTTCCTTTTTTGTGCCTCTCAATACCTTCTCTCTTTCAAATGGAGATAAAATGCCTGTGGTTAATTTCCTCAACTTCAAAATTCTTTACGAAATTTCCAAAAATTGTAGCTCATTATGAAGTATTTGTCTGCAGATCTGGACTGCCCCTGGCGACCGTTGGATTCCCTGCTTTTAGAAAGCTCTACTTTTGTCATTCCAGTACTGATGTTCCACCAATCAGGATATAATACCAAATTTACTGATGACAGATTCAGTCCTTGCTTACACACAACCCTGAACCTGACACCCACCTCCTGTGGTCTTCCTTCCAGGCCCTCTCCAGGTCTTACCACCCAACGGTGTAGTGCTTAATCAGTACAAGGCAAATATAACACAAAGTTCCATGGATCTCATACTTGTGGGCAGTGTTCTTTGTGTTGCATATGGCTTCCATTGGAAAACTTTAGCGTGAATAATCGAATCGAAATCTGCTTATTGATTGCAGTGACATCACAACAGTGTTTAATTGAATTAGTTAGCCACTGTTGTGACGTCACACAGGTGAAACGCTCGCTTCTTGTTTTTTCCGCTGCTCTGCCTGGGTGTCGAGAGACCCGAGCGTTGCAGCAGAATGGCAGTTTGTGGTCTCCTCCTCCTTCTCCTAGGTCACTACAGACCGAAGGGGGACTGGAAAACATGGGCGTGCTATGCCTGTGCCAACCGCCTTCTCTTCCCCTTGTCAACCTGGGTCTCTGCAGCCCCATAATAAGGAGGAAATAAAGCTGCGCTGACGAATGACTCTCAGAGAGGCAGATCAGTGCAGTGCTAGCTCTGGGTTGTGTGTAAAAGCGAGAAGTGTGCCTTTAGGCTAGGTTTGGTTGGGAGGGCTGATATGGTGATGGGGTGGTGGCAGACCCCAGGTATTCTTTGGGCACATGTAGCAAATCTGCCTTTTTACATGGCCATTCCAGATTTTTCACTTTTTTCTGGACCATATTCCAGACTTTGGAGGCAGGAATATTTTCCTGTATAAAAGAAAAATGCTGATATGACGAAATAATCTCTGAATTAATTCTAATAGTCTGAAATGAAGATTAAGGTCTTATTTTCCCAGAGAAATGAGTTTGTTGATACATCAAGTGGTTTATGAGTGATGTTAATGAGAAGTAGAGAAAAAGGGGACAACCTTGCTTCGTTCAGCTCTGAAATGGATAGGATTCGGAAGTTGCTCCCTATCGTGTCTTTAAAACCTCTGTATTCTCCCTTAGGCATAAAATGGGTCCAGTTCACTTGATGGAATGATTTTTCAACATCTAACAGATTGCACTGTTTGAGCTCATGCCGTCTCTGTTCCCAGGAATCATGCCATTTAGTTACTTTGTGCTGTTGTCTCCAAGTTTACCCTTCATGAAGCCAGATTGCCCTTTCCTTGACACTTTTTTGAAGTATAGATCACATTTCCTTGCCACACGTGTTTGCTTTTTTCAGCTATGTGGTGAATCTGTTCGTTTTACAAAGCTTTGAGTTTCACTCAGGTAGTGATAATCTTTCAAGTCAATGGGAAACTTTCCTTTTTATTACAATCTGGTGTTGTAGCCAAGAGGTTGCAGGTGTTGAAGACCAATTTTAATACGAGAACCCAAGAGGCATGGAATTAAGTCAAACCACCTCATTCCCCATTACCCCCTCCTTTACAATAGTGGTGCCATATGCATGGACTTCAGCGAATGTTACATTCTTGCCAACCCTAGGGATTTCGGCCACATCCCATTGCTTTTCTTGAGGTATTACCACATTCTGATCAATTTCATTCAAACACCTTTTCATTAGACGAGGTCTGACTTGGCATTACCTGCCCATGGATGCAGTAAAACATGTACACATGCCCCACCCTGGCCTGTCGGAGACTACTTCAGACTGACAGCCATACAGGAGTAGCTACTCCGCCACAAACTGAGTGTGTACAGACAATGAGAGCCTTATGTTGGATTCTGATGTCCAGCTTCGTTCACACTGTTGTCTGTCACCTCATCATAGCAAAACCAAAGGGGATGATGGACGGAGTGTTGAACATTGCAAGCACTCGCCCCCAGTCAACTGATCTGGGTTTAATCCATCATCGTTCTTTAGCTCACTCTGCCACCCCAGCTCAGACATGGCCATATGCAAATCAGTCTGACCCTGTGCCTCATGGGAACAGTCCAGCCCGAACTGCCAAGCCATGTCTTCCCTGGACCGGAAACAAGCATCCTGTGACCGGTTTCTGGCTTACAGCCGTCATCAGCCAGGCTATCTTGAATCCAGTGGCAAAGTGACTAAGGGACCCACGTCTGGGCATACCCTGCCAACTTGGGGCGAACATAGCAAAACCAAAGGGGATGATGGACGGAGTATTGAACATTGCAAGCACTCACCCCCAGTCAACTGATCTGGGTTTAATCCATCATCATTCTTTAGCTCACTCTGCCACCCCAGCTCAGACATGGCCATATGCAAATCAGTCTGACCCTGTGCCTCATGGGAACAGTCCAGCCCGAACTGCCAAGCCATGTCTTCCCTGGACCGGAAACAAGCATCCTGGGACCGGTTTCTGGCTTACAGCCGTCATCAGCCAGGCTATCTTGAATCCAGTGGCAAAGTGAGCAAGGGACCCACGTCTGGGCATACCCTGCCAACTTAGGGCGAACATAGCAAAACCAAAGGGGATGATGGACGGAGTGTTGAACATTGCAAGCACTCACCCCCAGTCAACTGATCTGGGTTTAATGAACTGCCAAGCCATGTCTTCCCTGGACCAGAAGCAAGCATCCTGGGTCCGGTTTTGGGCTAACAGCCCTCATCAGCCAGGCTAGCTTGAAAACAGTGGCAAATTGAGCAAGGCGGCCATGCCCTTTTAATCTGTTCATTTCATGCATAGCCTGGTTGATGACGTCTGTAAGCCAGAAACCGGTCCCAGGATGCTTGTTTCCGGTCCAGGGAAGACATGGCTTGGCAGTTCGGGCTGGACTGTTCCCATGAGGCACATGGTCAGACTGATTTGCATATGGCCATGTCTGAACTGGGGTGGTGGAGTGAGCTAAAGAATGATGATGGATTAAACCCAGATCAGTTGACTGGGGGTGAGTGTTTGATTAGCTCAAGCGCTCCATCCATCATCCCCTTTGGTATCGCTTTGTCACCTCATCATGCCTTTTAGTCTCCAGGTGCTGCCTGTCCTTGCAGGCAGTCGGTGCTGCTCTCAGGTGAATCGTGGCTGGGAGCTTTGACACCAACTGGACACTCTTTAGCTGGTCAGGTGGGCGACAGTGTGAACCAGCACAATGTTTTGAATTGTGCAGGACTGAATAAGCTTTGGGTGAGCTTGCCCTCTCCAATAGTGACTGGTTTAGTTTGAGAGAATGCACGTTTCTGTATGATGGGGGAAATGAGCCCGTCCTGCAGGCCACAGCTTCTCTCTCACCCAAGCAGAGCACAACTTGATTCTTATACCTGCTCCCAGTACATGGTGTATGTGTGTAACAGAAGTGGATATGACTCGTGCATTGTTTGACTCTCAAAAGCTCTGTTATGACTGGGTATGAAGACACATAATCAAACATGCTGCCAAGATATGCAACAAGAATGCAAGGAGTTCTGGTTTGTAAATACAAGTTGAATTCTAGAGCTGTGCGATTAATGAGATGAGGTTGGGTGGCAGCCAAAGAGTGGCCTAGCCCAACTGTTACTGAGTCTGCAGTAAACATGGCGAGAAGGAACAAGCGTTGATCAGAGTTGCTGTAAAACTTGCACACGAACAGCATCACCGTGACGGCCCCTAAACCAAACTCCTCATCCCCTCTCCACTACTAGATCTGTTCCATTGCCTATATAAACTGGAGAAATGGATTCCCACAGTCTGACACTCAGTAACCGTAGGGTGGGCGGGAGGTTGATGTTAAAGCTTGACCACAAGACCCTCAGGTCATCCATTTTGTGTAATAACATTTTTATGGGGTGGGGGACAAAGCCACATGGTTAAGTCTTCTCTTGTGGGTCTCTAGTGGTGTGATCTCATCCGATTAATTATTGAGTGGCAGACCACTGGGTAGTGTGCTTCTGTGTGTGTCTCCTTGAGACTCTGGATGTTGTTGCCATGCAGGTATGCCAATGGCTGTTGCATGGCCATCAATTGGTGCGCTGTACGGCTTTATGCAGCTCCTTGTGTGCCCAAAACTGAATTCCCTTCTCTTTCATCATGATGGTGAATGCCCTGGGCTTTCTAGAATGGTTGGTCTGAGGGACTGTAGAACACTATCCAAAAGTTAGTTCTTTAGTGTCTCTGGCCCTGCGACAGCCGCACCTGACAAAGATTGCGACCCGCTGCAACCAATTGCTGGGCTTTCCCAATAGTGCCCGCCGACTTGCTGATCTGCTGCTGGAACCCACACAACCTGGGAAGGACCCCCCTCTGGTTTTGTGTTCTTGTCCTTACTTTCACCTCCTGGTGGGGCTCCCACCTCATCTGCCAGTACCCCCGAGGCAGCTTCAGGTGCAGATGCTCTCCTTTATTGGCAGCTGGCAGTGACACGCAGGAGACAAGGAAGCAGCAGCTTTGAACCCAAACACCTATACATTTCCTCACTATAACATAGACCAATTTTAGTTAAACCCCATTTGTAGAAGAGAACCCGATGCGATCTCTGTAATGTGTGTGTAACTGGCCCTGCTGCTGACCTCTGCTTCTGGATGGTTGGTTTGGATAGGGGGTTCAGTCTGTGTAACTTGCATTTCTGCTAAATAACCTGCTTTAATAGGTGCGTGTGTTGTATCGTGCGTGCGCGTGTGTGTGTGTGTGTGTGTGTGTGTGTGTGTAAAAAGCTTGCTTTAAATCTGTGCTGCTTCAAGTTCTAAGGGAAGCTTCCAAAACGTCTGTCTCCATTGGACCCTTTGTTTGCAATAAACATATAATAATAATGCTGCCAGAACCATACGAATTTGCTTTAAAGAAACATTGTAAAGTGCTGCTTCAAAGCACTCTACCGTTTCTTGAAAATCAATTTATTGGAGCATTATTGCATCTGTAGGATGTTTTTTTGGGGGGGTGGGGGCAGTGAGATTGAGGTGGGCTGTGTTCCAATGGTGAGTGAAGCCTTATCTGCTATTCTGCCGAATAGTTTGTGTTCCGCTGGTTGGATAGGTAATGTAGGGCTACCGTAGACAAATAGTTAGAATTTAGGAGCAGAAGACTGTTGTGAGAAAATCCGGTGTATTTCAATGTAGTGCTCCATGACTGGGCAAAATATTTGTAGATGAATCTTTGACTCCATTTACTCATCACTTAAAAATAGGCGATCGTGGTAGTTATGTGACCAGAACACCGTAGTTCCAAGCTGATTCGGGCATCTCTTTTCTGAGAGATTTGGAAATTGGTGGTGGTCTTTGCTGGAAGCCTAGCCTACGCCTTGGATTCATTCCTTGATGATGGGGGTTCTTCACAAATATTAACAAGGATGGTTTTCTCGTCCATGGTGACCAGACCAGCAGTCACTTAGGAGGGTTCCAAGTGGCAGAAGAGTTGTCCAGCAATAGCTGTTTCATGGACCTTACCAGTCAAAGATTAAGACAGACTAGTCTGAAATTGTCTATGGAGAAGTGTGGCTCAATGGTTAGAGCGGCAGACCCTGATGCAGAGATCTGGCCCGGGACCAGGGTTCAATTCCCGCCTCGGCGGGTCTTGGGCTCAATTTCCTCGGACCTGATAATTCTCGCCTCGGTGCCTATTCTAATCATGGGTCCCACTCTGCAACTCTGGGCAATAGCTTGCTTAATCGCCACAACGGCCCCAACAGCGCTGGGATGCCTGGCTTCACCCTGGGGGTGCCCAGGAGTGGACATTTCACAGGGAAAAGCCAGGAAGGGTTCCACAGCGGTATGCGTACAGCGCCTGGACACCCCTTTGGGGGTATGGGTGCGCTTTACAAGTACAAATTTCATTTCATTTCATTCATTTCATATGCCTGAGTCTGCAGTAGAACGTTTTAAATTGGGGTCTTGTTTATTCAGAGTATGGCTTACTTTTCAAAGTGTGAACTCTGCCCTCCACTCTACTTTGTGGCCATGTTGGTAGGCTGCCATCAGCGGCAGAGTGACAAGTGGGACACATGCTTCAATTCATTATTACAGTCTGCATCTTACTCCTCCCATATGAAAAGTACATTCACTAAAGCAGAGCAGGAGCTGGTTTCGACTAAAACATGTCCAGGGTTATTTAGCTTCGTGAACTAAATTAAGTGCTTAAAAGGGTTGACATGTATTAAACTGCAGGTGCAAATCATACAATAATAAAACATTGTTAGTTGGGTCTTCTAGTCTTTGGACTCCAGTCCTGTTCTGGGACCTTGCATCTGTTTTGGAAGGGAATGTAATAACCACTTTATAGTCACTCATCAAATGACCCATTGTGTAGCATACCTCAGCCCCTCGGTGAGTGCCCAGGCCCATTTGTTGAATTATAAGGCCTGCAAGCAGATATTGAATTTTAAATGCGTACAATATAGCTTTTAAAATGGGAAATCTATTTTTTTACATTTTCCTAAAACAGTTATTTAATTATCTGAATTTCCATGCATTGCTTGCATTTGAAAGTCCCCTTTTCTGAGGTCCATGTGAGCATTTCTAATGGCACGTGCAGTAACGGGCAGAAGGAAAGGAAGCATATGAAAAGGTTTGAGAAAACGCTGTGATAGTCTGCAAGAAGGGCTTGTCCAGCATGACTAGGATTTTTGCTTTCCCCAGTGAGAGAAGGGTCTTTTTGACTTATTAGTATTACGTACTATTCTTGATGTGAGGCAAACTTCCCCTTTTTTAAAAACTTGTTTTACTAGAATTTTCCACCAAAAATGCAGAACAAACGACAATACAAATGAACATTGCAGCAATATGAAATACAAAGACATATGCAAAACCACACTGTTGGTGAGATGTCTTATGCAGTCCTCACCGGGTGGGGTCCATCACCCGGAGCTCAACAATAATGACCACGTTGCACAAATCTCAGCTGGCCTGGACTGGATTGCCAGGTCTAACTCATGCCTAGACTACCTGTCCCCTTCCCATAAGGGCAAACCGTGTTCTTCGTTCGATTCATCCACAGCTAAGGAGTCTCCTGAACCAGCTCAGTGAGGGGATTGTGGGGAACCATCCGTTGTCTCATCCTCCTCGCCCAGGCGCTCCACCATTTCTCCTCAAAGTTCCAAGTCCTGTCAGCATTCTCATCTATCCGCACTCGCCTGAACCAACACTCCTCTGCCGCCTGAACTGACACTCCACTGCTACAGACCACTGACTCGGATCTAATAACCATTTGTATCATGAACAGTGTGTGGGGACTGTCCAATGTATCTATATGCGCCTCTGGACCAACACTAGCCCCAGCAGCACAAACCAATATGCCATTTTCATCCCTGTTTTTGGGAGCAGTAAAAGCCTGAGCAGGCAATGAGGAACCGTCCTGTCCAGTTTATTGTCCGTGATCTCCCAGAGGATCCACAACACACCAACCCAGTAAGCCTCCAATTGTGGAAAACTCCACGTCTTATGGAGAAAATGGGTCGGGAATTTATGACATCTAGGGTATGTATCTGCACAACCAGGAAAAATCCTATGCAACCTCTGCGGTGTGAGATACGCCCAGTGCAGGTAATAAGACTGCGTGAGTTTAAGGCGTGTATTTCTAGTGCTGTCCTTCACCTGGGCATGGGCATTTTCCATTCAGCCTCTGTAGGAGGGTCTTCCAGATCCGCCTACCAGCTCTTGCCTGCCAGGCCCCATATCTATGCATCCATCAGCCTTCAGTGTGACATATAACCGGGAAATGAGACCCCTATTCGCGCCTGGATCCAGTATGACATTAAGTGTGTGAGACACCTCCGGCTCGTCTGGAAAGGTCGACCAGTCCACCCTCGTCTGGGTCCATTTTCAAGATTCCCAATTTGACCCGGCTCCTCTTGCCACTCCCCACCAGGGACACCAGTAAGCTATTGAGTTCCGTGAACATAGCCCATGGCAAGTTGCAGAAAGAATTCTGCATCCTATACAGACAGTGGGGTCAAAGCTTATCTTTTTCAGGGCCACAGTGCCCCTCACCGAGACCGGGAGTGAACCGAACGAAGATCCGTAGACAACGATCACCCACCCCATATTCAGGTCATATTGGTGTCCCGAGCCGTGAGCAATCTGCATGTCCAGGTACGAAAATTTCTCCATCTATCAAGGCAGACCGACCTTGGGAAGCTCCTTCATCAAACGCCCCACCAGGCATTCCAGTGGCAAAAGCACAGTCTTAAGTCTATTGACGCAAAAGCCGGATGCCCTACCAAAGTCCTCCAACACCACCAGCAATACTGGAATCAGATCCGCCAGGCCTGCACAGGTACAGGAGAGTGCCTTTGGCATACATCGATACAGCATCCTGTCCAGCATCTGTCGACCATCAGGTCCTTTGCGTTCAGCCAGTCTTTATCTGGCCACTATCCACCGTGTCAAGAGAGTAAGAGCGGGCGGCCTCTCCTTTGCTAAGGCCCCTGCTCTCTGGAATGCACTCCCTCTCCCTATCCGGTCCCTTCAGAACAATTTGCAGTTCAGAAAAACATTGAAGACCTAGTTCTTCTCTACTTAAGGTTTTTCCTTTTAATATGGCCTTTGCCCTTTCTCTGCAGTTTGTGTTTTCCATTAGGCAGCTACTCACTCTAGACATTTTTATAACATAATAGTATGGACCACACTCCTGACTCGCATACTCCACTGCACCAGGTCACGCCATAGCCCTGCATTGTACCCCTCCCCACACAAAAGACCGTGGGTTTGACATATAGAGGGCACACCCAGGACAAGAACTCTGGCCCCACTCCCATACGCCGCCACACCTTCCACAGGTACTCCCAACCCAAGGTGTCAAAGGCGTTGTCAATGTCCAGTGCCACCAGCGCTCCTCTTCGAAGTCCACCCCCCAAGACGACTGCATCACGTGGGACAGTAGTCTAAGATTCATATGGGTACCTCTCCCCTGTACAAACCCACACTGATCGTCCTCCACCAGGCTCGCGATTACCAGCCGCAGCCTCATGGCCAGTACCTTAGAAAGGATCTTTGTGTCCATGTTCAGCATTGAGAGCGGCCGATAAGATCCCGGGTCACTCTGGTCTTTATTTGGCTTAGGGAGCATCACTATAAGCGTCGGCAGCGAGTTTCGGCATCTAGCCTCCCGGAGCGTCTCGAGTAATTTAGGGACCAGTAAAGCGGAGTAAGTCTGGTAATAATCCGCCAACGGAACCTGGGTTCATACCATGGGCCATATCCCATATGGCTGCATGGAGCTCCTCTTCTCAAAGGTGCCCTTGCAGGCTCTCCCTCTTCTGCTCTGTAAGCCGGGGCAACACCAATCTGCCTAAGAAAGAGCCCACCTCTTGGCTTGTATCAATCAGCGGTATCTCGTACACCCCCGCCAGGTGGCCTCGCAGTAAAGTGTTAATGGCCATATGTCCAACCATCGTTCTGTCCTTCTAAGACGAGGATAAAATTAATGGGGGGGGGGGGGTGTCTTTCCCGTTTAAGGAGCCACAACAGCAGGCATCCGGATTTGTCCCCATCCCGATCCAGTAGTTGTCAGTATTCCTTTCTGGTATAACGGTCTAACCTATCCAATATATTTGCCACATTGTGCTGAGCGGCTATCTGAGTACTGCCACCTGTTCCCTGCCTCCCCGTCTGCTGCTGCAAGATGGTCAAGTCCCCCTCCACCTGCATTAGATCCTTTTCCAGCCTCCTCCGAGTGCCGCATAACCAAAATAAGTGTTCATCCCGCACAACCACTTTCAAGGTATCCCACTCTGTACCCCTCAGTTGGGTAGAATTCTAGTTGGTATCAAAATACCCCTGAAGGACTGATTGGATCTTCCCTCTGTAGATTGGATCTTCCAGCGCCTCCAGGCGGAGTTGCCACAATGGAATCCTGGGGTGGTGCCTCCCTTACCCTGTATTGCAGCAATAATGGTGCATGATCTGACAGGAATCGCACCAAATATCGGGTCCCCAGCACATTGGCAGTGCAATCTCCAGACACCAGAAATCTGTCTAGACAGCTGTACGCACCTTGGGCAGTATTGAAACAGGAGAACTCCTCCACCCCCGGGTGGAATTCCCACCAGATTTCCTTGCAGTTCAACCGAGCCATTGACTTCCTAATCCCCGCTGCCATACGTGGTTTGGTCCCAACGCAGATAGGGCGTCTATCTAACTGCTGTAGGAAGCTGGCACTGTATATACTATACCAAAGTAAGGTATAGTGTGCACAGAGTCCAGTGGATCCCCAAAGGTAGGCAGAGGCTAAAGTAGATAATACCTTACTCTCTATTTGTGGTAGTGTGGGCGAGCAGTAAGACTTTATCAGAGAGTAGTGTTAAGCATTTATTGTACACACTCAGGCAAGAAATGATTTCACACACTCAAAGACTAAATTCTGACCAACTGTTTTGTATACAAATATTTCTTTGTTGTATTTTTATTTATGCAACCTAGCAGGACTTGCTACAGGTAAATATGATTGTACTTTTCAAGACTGATTGTTAAAAAGCAAGCTGGATGAAGAATGACTTTTCTTACAGGTTTGTAAGAATGTGCAAATACAGTAGTAATTACTTTTGATTACTTTTCAGGATTACTTTTTCTACTCAGTGTGATATGCCTAGATATCACACTGGGACATTTCCTGGGTAAGGTAAGTAAGTCAGTTTTTTTCAAAACACTTTATTTGGATTTCATACAATTCTCAACTCCACACACAACCTTTTCCACAGAAAAACAGTCAATGCAGTCCTATGGGAGAAAATCAGGTTATCGGTTTAAAGGTGAGTAGTCTGTCTTGGAAGTTGAGTTTCTGGGTTTAGAACCTGGGTTCCCCTCCAGGCTCAAGGATGCACTCCAAGAGCACCCTCAGCGACACTAGGGGGGCTGGGTGCAGAGGGCTGAGGCCCAATGGGAGATAGGGGGCCTCTGGTTGGTGGCTGCTCAAGAACAGGCCACAAGGTTGAGGGAGCAAAGCTCCTGGAGTTAGGCTCAGGGCAAAGGAGGGTTCAAGATAGCACACAAAGTGCACCCACAGCGGCACAGGGACGGCTGGGTGCAGAGTGCTGATTTGGCGTTGGGTGCCCTGTTTTCAATGGGAGTTGCCGGTTTGGGATTTTGGTTGCATGCTCGGTCCAGGAAGTCTTATGGGAGGAAGCAACAGCTGGGCAGGTAAGTTGGAGGGCTCAGGGGTGTAGGTGCTCCTCGGGTACTCTTCTCCAGGGCGGCCGGATGCAGGGGTGCCTTTTGAGGTCGGATTTCACCTTACTGAGTCACTTGCGGTTGGGGAGTCTCAGTGCAGAGGATACAGGCGACGTCGGGGAGTCCTGGAGGGGTCAACCCACAGTGGACTCTGACTCGGGAGCACCTGGGGACCTTGCTGGGTCCGGTGGGCCACTCGGGCCGTAGGCCGTGGTGGTTACAGGCATCTGGTTTCTTTGTCTTCAGCAGGCTCGGAGTCTTGCTTTGGAGACTCTTCTGAACAGAGCTGCTATTCTCAGGAGATCCGGTCTTTGTTGAAGGCAGTCAGTCCTCCAGGGGTTCTGGAGGTCGCTGGCTGCAGGACAAGGCGATTTTTGGCGCAGGATTGCTGGAAACTGCAGACGGGCCGGTAAGGCAGGGGCCAAGTCCGTTCTTCTCGATAGTCTCCTCTGCTGGGCGTCTTCTTTCGTCCTTCTTTGTAGGTTGCGGGAAACTATCTTCTCGGTTCAAAGCTGCCCCCTAAATACTGTATTTAGGGGGTGTTTTGGGGGGTTTTGAGGTCAGTAGCCAATGGGCTACTGACCTCAGTGTGACTACACCCTCGGTGTGCCCACCCCACGTAGGGGATTGGGCACAATCCCCGACACTGATTGGAGAGTGCCTGCCATCTGCAAGATGGCGGGCACTGAAGAGTGGGCTTCACCTCGCCTCCCCCACCTGAGGGGTGGGGTTGGCAGAGGTGGGCACACCTTCTGGGCTGTGCTAATTTTTCGGGGGTGAGACCAGAAGGGGGCCTACTCCTGATAGCAGGAGAGGCTGGGGGGGTCACGTTACAAAGGCGGCAAGGCCTTTGAAACTCCCCTGCCACAGATGGCTCTTCCTGACCTGGGGGAGGTGTGACCACCTCCGCCCAGTAAAGGCTTTGTTTCTGGGCCCAGGGAGCGAAGGCTCCCATCCGAGGGGTCCAGAAACATGTCTTGTGGTGGCAGGCTGGTGTTTACCAGTCAGGGAACCCACCAGAGGCTGGTCATTTTTTCAGGGGCATCTCTAAGATGCCCTCTGAGTGTATGGTATAATCACACAGTGGCATCAGTATGGGTTTATTATGCTGAGAAGTTTGCCACCAAACTTCCCAGAATTCAGTAAAGCCGTTATAGTGCTGTGGAGTTCGTAATGACAAACTCCCAGACCATATACTCGCTATGGCTTTACTGCACCTACAATGTCTAAGAATGGACTTAGACAATATAGGGGTACAGTGCTCATGCAACTGTACCCTCACCAGTGGTATAGTGCACCCAGCTAGAGGGGTGTTTTACCTATACGATAGGCAGTGGGTTGCAGGCATGGCACACAGGTATGCACCAAAACAAACAGGCTGCAATGGCAGTGTGTGTGTGTGTTAAGGTACAGGACCTCTAAGGGTGGCACAATATGTGCTGCAGCCCTTAGAGGTCTTCCCTGGTCACAGTGCCCTTGGTACCCATGGTACCTCTTGCAAGGGACTTACATGTGGCCAGAGAGATGCCAATTGGGGGTACAAAGGTACAGTTTTGGGAAAGAACACAGGCCCTGGGAACCTGATTGGTAGGGACCCAGGGCACATCGAGTCAAAGTGCATTAGAAATCTGGCAAAAAGTGGTAGGGAGGGATTACTGCAACAGACACCCAGCTTTCTACAACTGCCCATTGAGCATCAAATTAAAATCCGCAGCCCATATAAATGGGCATCCCCACATACGGAATCAGCGCCTCCTCCAGTATGTTGGAAAAGTCCCGGTCATCCACATTCGGGGCGTACACATTAAAAAACACACCTCTTCTCCAACAACCCATTGACCAATATATATCTGCCCTCCACATAAGCCAAGAACCCATGGGGGCGAACGAAATCTGTGGAGCCAACCATATCGAAACCCCTCTGGCATAGCTGGAATAAGTCGAGGAGAAATGGCCCCTCCTCTTTCTCAGTAACTTCAGTGCCTCCCCATCCATCAACTGCGTTTTTTGGAGCATCGCTTTGTGTAACCCCAACCTTCTTAAATAGGCATTTATCATAGAGCACTTAGTTATTCAGGCCTCGCACCTTTAAAGTGATAATGCGATTGTGTGTCGTCCGCCCCACCCCCCCCCCCATCACCTCATGCGGTCCACACTAGCTGGACCCCCCTCCAACCCCTGCTTCACCCCAGCTCAGGTTGCCATGGGCATCCCACCACACACAGGGGCATTGTGCATCGACATGTTACATAAACGGAACATAAACCACTTCCTCCCTCTCCTTTCCCCACTCCGGGTAAACACTTGCAAACTCAAACCATGTCTGCCCACCCCCTATTGGAACCCCACCCCCACCCTGAAATCTCTAACTCCGGTGTATATGACTATTGTAACAGAAAGTGGAAAAAAAACCCTCAGCTAAACAATTATATACTATCGTGGGGGCAAGTCGTGCTATCGGGCCAGTCTGACCTGGACAGCCCAAGGGACACTGACCCGAACAAAATCCCAACTACACTTCCCCACTCACACAGTAAAATAAACAAACACTCCTGCTCCTATCTAAATACGCACCCCTCCCAATTTGTCGCACCGCATACACTCCACACCATTGAAGAGAAAAGTGGCTCAGAAGAAACAAAGAAAAAGAAACAAGAATAGAAGAAGAAAGAGAGGGGGTGTGGCATAGAGGTCCACTCTTTCCTTTCACAGTGTGGCATTACACTGTCTTCTATGCAATTCGATGGCACATGAAACAGCACAACAAGGTTTCTGGGGCGCACACAGGAGATGCAACACGACCCCAGCCAGGGCAAAGGATCATTTAATGGCCAGTCAGTCGACACAGCAGCAGCCCTATGGCAATTCGGTGGTGTCAGGAGCCTCGCTAAACCTCAACAGCAGAGTCCGAGGACAGCATCTCTACTCAGTCCCAGGAGCTACCGACCAGATAGCTCCGGTGTTTCCTCAGCCACTTCCGAGCCAGTGCCCGCAGATATCGCCGATATGACTGGCTCCACCACCGCTCTTGCTTCCTCCTTTTCCAGGCGTTGTTGTTCCATATCCAGCGTGCTATCTTGCCTGACACCACTACCACTCGGGTGCTCGAGCATGTCTCTCTCCTGCGGCTGCTGCTTCATCTCCCCACCACTCCTCCCTGATGAAAGCCAAGTGACCAGCTGAAGGCCTCGCCAGCAACAGATACCGAGATCCTGGCCCCCCTAACCCTCCACCCCCAAATGTCCAAACAGTCCCACACTTCCTCTGACAGCACAAAAAAATGAGACCATCTCTCATGGAGAACTGTTTTGCGGGCATATACTTTAACCCCATGGCTCTCTATTTCTGTTTCATTCGCCCCAAACGTTTTCCACATCTGCTGCACATGTTGTGTATAATCCAGAAAAATCTGAATGATTCCATCTTTGAAGGAGGGATCTCCTTGCCGGTGAACTGCCAGCAATATAACGTCTGTCCCTGTAATTAAGGATCTTGGCGATTATTGTTCTTGGTGGTCCCCCATGAGGTGATGGCTCCAGGGCCCTATGAGCACGATCCACCTCAAAGAAAGGAGACCGAGAGGTCTCTGGCAGTGTCTTCCGGATCCATTATTCTAGAAAGAGTTCAGGGGCTGTGCCCTCCACTCGCTCAGGAAACCCCACAAACTTCAAATGACCGCATCAGGAG
Organism: Calotriton arnoldi; assembly: GCA_963921515.1. Taxonomy (NCBI): domain Eukaryota; kingdom Metazoa; phylum Chordata; class Amphibia; order Caudata; family Salamandridae; genus Calotriton; species Calotriton arnoldi. The sequence goes on from CAWUFW010002198.1 coordinate 1,055,911, forward strand.
CGGTTCTCCGCACACTCCGCTCGCATCTTGAGCTATTGTGTTTGGGTCATCAATGTAGCAACTGTGGCATTGAGGGCCTGTACCACCTCCTGAACATGTTGTTCTGTCTCCAGTGATCTATCTGCCACCTTACGCAGGTTGGCACCCAACAAATTTATGTCCGTGGATTCTGAGTCTATCTTGGCCTGTACATTGGCAACGGAGGCCTCGATCGTCGCCAAATTCTGCTCACCCTTAGGGCCCTGAGGGCCATCCTGCCCCTCTCTGCTCACCGCTGGCGGGTCTCAACCTGCACCGGTGGCTGTGCATTGATCAATTTTCGTCTGTTTGACCATCTCCCACCTCCGGCCGCGTCACTCTGTCTTCACCCATCTCCAGTCTGGACCAGGGGCTCCATTGCACCCCATACAGCAGAGTGCACCCACAGGGTCACCCACCTCCACTCTGGCCAGACGCCAAAAGCGCGTCCCTGCCGCCCCTTGTCCAAGGTTATGTCTGCTGCTGCACCAACGGTGGAGGAAGCACTCCAGGTCCACTAAGCCTTCCAGAGGTCCAGCACATAAAAATCACTCCACTCTGTGGGGCCGTATGGGGTCACAGCCTCACCGCAAGCAGTGGGGACCAACGTACACCACTAGGTCAGTGGACTGTGAGGCACACTACCTTATTGATCCAGCTAATTATGTGCATAATATATCCTTCCAGATAACAAAAGATTTCCCCTTGCATTTGCTTTTTGAGAGTAATTCAGTCACAATTGACATTGTAAATCTATTTTTCCCATAAAATATGCTATACAGTTCTTCTCTGGCCAGCCTCCATTTGCCCTCGAGATTACATCGTGCAGCAGAAAGTTTCCCAACCAACCTCCCCCAAAACAGACCAGCAGTGGTTGAAGGAGAGACCGATTTTAAGATGGATCGGAATATGAGGAAAGCAGGCTTTGGCTGTACAGAGAATCTGGCTTGACAAGTTCTTGCAAAAGTGCCTATTGTGTTTTTGTTTTTTTAGGCTCTAGATCTAGCCAAGACATTTTGATTTTACAAGAGATCTATATATAATATTCTTATAGGGACTTTGTCAGCTGTCTTCATTCGTTGTTCTGTTGTCATTCACATTTTCCCTCTTGCCGTTACAGCAAACGGAATGGATTAGTAGGCTAGCCCACTTTAGCCATTGGTTAATTTTTACTGTGAGTGATGACATTCTGCTCTTTTTCAAGGAGCTCATTAGCACAAAGAGTAGTTTCATTCAGTGCTTTGGACTGCTAGGGCATTGTGTGCTTTCTGAGAGCAGAAATTATTCCTGCTTTTAGCCAATGTCCGTTTTTTGAATATTTGGATGGGCCTGGCAGCTTCCTCGACAATAAAGCTTTGCAAAAACCTTAACAAACAAGCACGGACAAAGTCCACAGGCTGACAGCCAGCATCAAACCTTCTGACTTTTTTTTGGTTAATCACATTATACTTCAACTGTATCATTAGCTTCATAGTTTGGGACGTGGAGCTCTTTTAGACAGACCAACAATGGAAGAAGAGAAAAAATTGTTTAAAGTGACTACTATTTTCCAAAGGTTTTGCTGTAGCATAATTGCTTGTCTTCTAAGCAGATTCAGCTCTAGCATAGGAACGATACGATGAACATCATGTACTAATTTGTACATAATAAAATATCTGAAACTAATATGTACTCTGTTTAATGTGATAGGTGATGAGCATTTGCTTTAAATATCCCCTTCAAAATATCCCATTAAAAAAATGAGATCAAGTCTGCAGTTCTGTTCAGAAAATACAGTGGGACATGAGCACTTCAAGCGAACAGCAGGAGTGCAGCTTTCTCCCGCTGCCTCCACCTAACATTCCTTGAAGTTCACCTGTGCTATTTGTGAAACTGGCCTAATGCTTCCTGATTTGGTACATTCTCCACCTAAAGCAGACCGGCTTCATACGGCATGCTTCTCTGTATTTCAGTTTTTAAATGGAAAAATAAGATTTTATGCTGCTTTAATAATGCAATTCTTTGTAAGTGCCTTCACAAGTGTGAAACATGGCAGCCCTAAAGTTTCTATCAACCAACAAGAGCGAGGACTTTGTTTACCTAACTTATGACCCTTTGGAGTCTCACTTCCAGAAAAGCAGGGGGGAACCTTCGGGATTTTAAAAAAAACCCTCACTCACCTACCTAGTTAGTGACATGCTTCATCATTGTGTTCCCACTCTGGAAGCCGAATGCCTCCAAAGTGTGCCTCGACACCTGATTATAGTGGAGCTGACACCAGCTGCAGAGAAAACCACGTATGGTTACTGTAGGATAAATACATGTGTGTCTAGATATGCCTTAGATGCGTGTACAATGTATGATAAGTGTATGGATATCCAGGCATGTGGTTGCTACTTTTGCGCATGGGTTTCTACGAATTTCGCACAATGTAAATTTTGCTTTGAGGAGTGGTTCGAAGAATGCATAAGTCACCATGGTGATATTGAATGAGCCGGATGTGCAATCGTACTATAGTTATTTTTTGGTACATATGATTTCTTAGCCCTAAAGTCGCTGGACTTGATACCCGATTAGCGACTAAACCCGTGTTGGCTGAGATTGGTGGACCTACGAAAGAAGAAGAATAAAGAAACTGACACTTCTGTGAACATTGACTAATTATTTACTTCTCAAAAGACATATTAAGTGTGTGCTGGGGAATTGGGTGTCTTATCTGGGTGGCCCTGGCCACATTACAGGGAGAGGGGTAGTTCTCTCTACCTTACGAGCACCGCACCACAGATATTGAGCACCAAGATAAGGTGTACTTCCCCCCTAGGAGTGCCACTACCCTGACAATAAACCACCCCATAATTAGAAATTACAGTGGAGCTGGTTGTGTTTTTTTGAGTGAAGGGAAAAGGTGCAAGTGACTTCAAATTCACTCGGTCACCTACCAAAAAGGTATTTTAATCTTGGTGATCTTGGGCAAGTTTACAGTCAGTGTTTGGATATCGTTGCGATATCAATGGACTCATGTACCCCTTAATATGTTCAACATGTTTCAGCCATTTATGCTAAGTGCCCAAATGGGTCAAAATGGCCTTCTTCAGGACCGTGTAGTTAAACGCATGCGCACTAAGACATTGCCAAGTGAGCTTAGATTCAAACTCACTGTTTTTTCAAATCGCCTTTTGGGTAAATTATCTGTAAGACAATCTTAATAAGAGACATTGTGGTTAGGTAAACATAGCTTTTCGAGCACAGGCAGTACCCAAGCAGGGCTCATATCTCACATTAAATCCTGCATTATGTTCCTTACATGCTGGAACCTCCAACAACAATTGGCATTTATCCATCCCCTTTCCAATCATGCCGTGAGTACAGTGTACGTGATGGCTGTGTGACATATTTATACATTGTACAAAAATGGCAAAGAACCTGAAATAAAACCTATTTGTTGTGTAGCACTACTCCACAATATGGTTTCATCAGGGCTTTTGTTTGTCATTGTGTACTTTAGGATCTGAACTGGCATTTGTCTGCCAATACTGGTGATCCTTTTTAACGTAAGAGTACTTCAGAGTATCCATATGCCTTTCTGGGAGAGGTGTGGTGCAGCGACCAGAGTGGCTGACTCTGGGGGCACCAGGCTCACAGTTTGATTGACGGCAGCAGCTAAACTCCGCATCATGTGACTCTGGACAATAGCTCACGTAGTATCTCCTCGACGGCCCCCAGCGCTTTGAGATCCTTAAAGGGTGAGATGTTCACGCTTTACAAATAGGAATTATTATTATTTCTGCATGAGATTCCTGCCTGCTGCTATTGAGTGTGGTGGCTTTGTGCTGGCACCCATTTTGTGGCAAAGAGAAGAATCTTTAGTCTAATAGTTGTTTTCGCTGTAATTTTCTCCCTCTTATACTGGCCAGAGCACAAGCGCCAAAGTGGCACCCACTGTTGCTTGGGGATTGCTTTAGATGCCAGGGATTACATGATCATAATTTTAGGCTTACCCGATTGAACAGTTTGTTTTCACATTCCTAGGTGGCCGAAACGTATGTATGCATGCATTGTAAAGAGCCAGTAGCCATTTTGACATTTTTATGTTCCACTCCAATATGACTTTCAATCATTTAGAATGGGAATTTATAACAAATGTATGAGAGCCCAAAAGAAAAGAAATTAGCAGTCCATTAGCAGTTTGGACTGCTGGCTCCTTGAAGAAAAAAAAGAAATAAAAAAAAGCAGCACTAGAAGGAGGAGGGGAGTAGCAATGAACTGGCAATAGAGGACCCCAGTAGCAGTGTGCAGCTGCCATGCTGTTGCAGAAAAAACATGTGGTAAGGAGAGGAGCATGGAACAAAGGATGAGGAGGTCGGCATCCCCACATCAGTGTGCAGCTGCTGGGCCCTCACAAAAAAAATACTAAAAGAAAAAAGTGTGCAAAGTAAAAAGTGAAGAGAAAGTGAGAGGCCTGGCAGCAAAGTGCAACTGGAGCTCAAAACAGAACAAGCATTGGCATAGCCAATAGGTCTTGCCTTTGGGACCTTATAAGCGTTTAGCCACGATTAAACAAGACGCTTAAAAGCCAATCCGCCCCCATTTACAAAGGCAGCCTAGTGCTGCTCACAGAGGATCTGGACACGTGCTCAATCAATATTAGTTGAACTCGCTCACAAATGCTCTGCCTATGCAAATACTCTGGGCATGACACATAAATCTTCTGTGCTGAAGGAACGACTGTTGGCCTCACCCTCTCGCCTTCTGGCTAAAAGACGCGGCCTTTCTGCCCACGCCATATTGTTCATGTTAATATGTTGGTGCATATGGTCACCGATCTGAATTAGAAAGTTGATTTAAAAACAGCCTGGATCCGTCCACAATATTTGTGTGTGTCTGTGCATATGAGGCCCAGTGGAGCTCGCGGAATCCTTGGCATCTACCTTCTGTGCGAGCCTGGTTCATGTTCCTGTGGGATCGGGGCTCTCGGACGCAAGCATGCAGCTCTTTGGCTGCTCTGAAACAGAATGCCCGGGATGAGGCAATGTCTGGACTGGGAATTCTAGCCATAGTTAGCGAGCAATCTACATGAACAAAGACCGCAGAACACCCCGAATCTGCTTTCTAAGAGTACAGTCGGGGGTGCAAGGTGTCCACGTTGCTGCTGACCCCTCTACCGCTTGGGGTTTCTTTCTGTGAAATGGATTTTCTGAAGGTCACCTGCGAGTCTTTTATTTGTCTCCGGGTGTAATTAGAGCACATTGATTTTGGTGCCATCGTCACAAAAAAAGCACTGCACATCAAGCAGTGAAGAGTGAACACATGTCTGCAGTACAGGAGCGGGTAGAAAGGAGCTGAGGGCTGATATAACTTGTTACGAAGCGCCAAAGAAAGGACGCAGTTTTATTTTGATCGACATTTAGCGGCAACATCTGCGTGGTATCTCGCTTTAAAAGAACAATTACCCGTTTTTGTGTTGCGCGCATATAACGTGTCTCAATTGTTGCTGTTCGCTTCTGCAGCACCCTTCCTCTCTCATGAGAGCGTTGCATTACATGCGGACTGCGACTAACAAAAAAATGAATGTGTTGAAAACAATTTACATGGTAATAACTGCGACTCAGGGTGGGGGAGCACCTCACGGGCCGCCACAAGTGCGGAGGGGGCGGAAACAAAAAAAATGCAGACAAGGGGAGGAGGGTGGGAGCATGTTTAACATGGACAACGGAGGGCGGGAGCAAAGGGTATGCGGACAGCGGGAGGGGGCGGGAGCCTGGTGAACTCGGACAATGGGAGGGTAAGGGGGGTTACCTCACGGGTCGCCGCAAGTGGGTAGGGGGCGGGAACAAAGGGAATGCGGACAGCGGGAGGAGGGTGGGAGCATTGTGAACACGGACAACGGGTGGGGGGCGGGAGCAAAGCAACAGGAAATTAAACAAGCGCGGCCACGAAAGTGAAAGCGACCGCGCTGTGTTTAATTAGTAACCTGTTCCACGACGAGGAATGCAGCTGCCACCCTGCACGCCGCTGCTCGCTCCCGAGAGCAAAACGCCGTGGGAGTGAACCTTTGCAGAAGAGGTGGGACATGCACCCGCCTTTGGCCATTTGCGTGCTTTCATTATTGAAAGACACACGCAAAGACCAATCCAATGCCAATCCAATGTGTGGGAGGAGTGAGACCAACAGGGAGAAGTTTAGAGTGCTCACAAGAAGCCTCCCATAGGGCAGCGCATGCGCGCTGCACTAGGCTCGACCTAAAAAGCATTGGTAAAGCAAGTAGGTTGGCACTTCCCTTATAAAGGTGAGACCTTTTGGCTTTGACAGTACCTGTTTACATTTGCTGTGTCTCCTCATAAGCGTTCCATAGTCAGATTGTCTTCCATCTAAGGACGTCCTAAGCACTATGCCTTTTCTGTTTAGAACTAGAGTGCTTAGCTAGTAAGGCTGCCACACTTTACTTTTTTTAAACCTTCTTGTAAGGCAAATGTTTCTTAACTACTCTGGGGAACATTTTCAAAATTTCTTTCAACTGCCCTTTTTGTACCACCCCTAGTTAACTCGCATGTATCTGCAAGGTACATACTTATGGTTTTCACCATTTGAGACTGCATTCCTCCTCAGTGTGCCTTTGTTGATGCCATGGGGGAATGCATAACTACCATTCCTGTGTGTAAATGAAAAATACCTAAACTGATTAATATAAAGCAGCTCTCTCCCACCCTGCAAAACTTCTCGGGTGGTACCAGCCTGTTTGCTCTTATCGCTCAGGCACACTGTTAGACCTGGCATCCTTGGCGTGGTTTTCCTTGACTTTTTGCCTCTACCTCCTATGTTTTTGATGCTGTGCTGGATTTCGTTTTTGCTGGCTTAGATGCTTTGGGCACTTTGCCACTGCTGATCAGTGTCAAGGTGCAAGTGCTCCCTGTGTAAATTGATATTGTGATTGGTTCTCCCTAATTGGCATATTTGTTTTACCAGTAGGTCCCTAGTAAAGTGCACTGAGTGTGCCTGGGCTGGTAAATCAAATGCTACTAGTGGGCTTGCAGCACTGATTGTGCCACCCACATGAGTAGCCCTGAAAAGAGGTCTCAGGCCTGCCACCACAGTGCCTGTGTGCAGTTTAACTGCCATGTCGACCTGTCAAGTGCACCCACTTGCCAGGCCCTACCCTTCCCTTTCCTTGCACATTGGACACCCCTATGGTAGGCCCAAGGTACCCCCCTGGGCAGGGTGCAGTGTATGTGAAAGGTAGGACATGTACTTGTGTGTGTAACATGTCCTGATAGTGATATACTGCCAATTTCGTTTTTCACTATTGAAAGGCTATCTTGCCCATAGGACAGAATGGGGAATGCTTTGTGACATTTTACAAGCATATCTTCCCATAGGAGTAAGTTGGAGGTTTGGTAACCCTGAACTCCGAATTTAATAACACTTCTTTTAGTAAAGATGGTTTTTAAATTGTGTTTGAAAATAGCACTTTTACAAAGTGGCTATTTTTTTGTTCAACCTTTCTGTGTGCCTCTGCCTGTTCGTGGATTGACTGTCTGGTTTCAGTGTGACAGACAGTGGATGTGCATTCCCTGTAGACAGCCTCTGGTGGGGGGAGGGGTGGTTGGGGGGGGGGTTGAGCCTTCCCCTTCCTAGATGAACCAACACTGAGCTGAATACACCCTGGCTGCATATAGAGTGGTGGGAGGAGATTTACCCTGCACCTGAATAGGACCTCTCTCCCATGCACAATGCTGTCTCCACCTCCTGTGGTCATGTTGCACCAGTGGGGGCAGAACTGGTTTGAACTGGGCTCAGAGCCCCCTGCACAAAGGGAACAAAGACATTTTGGGGTATGAGTATTAAACCCCAAACCCCTGAACTTTAGACAGGGCTTTAAGTGGGCCGGGTCTGTCCGGGTCTGAGCACCGGCAGTTATTTTTAGGGGGCCTCGAAACGGGTCTCTATCGGGCTCTATTTTCGGGCCTCGCACAGGTAGTCCGTTTTCTTTTTTTTTTTTTAAATTGGACTGCAGTGAGAGCATGCACATCGCTCACTACTGAGAAGTGGAGACGTCATGCCAGGTGAGCCGCATTGTAAGGGAAGGAAATCCTTTAAAGAGAGCCATTTTCTCTCAGGATTTCCGTTCTCTTTTAAAACGCAGGAGCAACATCATAGTGGGATGATTAGGAGAGAGACGACCAGGCGCGCAACGCCCATTGCCCCGGGCTGAGACAGCTTCCCGGGCGCACACAGCCGCACCCGAGTACTTCACAGGTCTTTAAAAGACCATTTGCTTGTAAAAGAGGCTCTGTTGTTTTTCACCCATTTTTAGAGCCCCTGCATCCCCACTCTGCCTCTTGCTGGAAGAATTAGCCTCCCCCCAAATTTGGCTCTAGTTGCGCCTCTGGAGACGACCACAGGCAGCCAACTCCAGCACGACCCTGCTCTGACCTTTCACAGTGTCTTGTTTTAGTGCTAGGAAAACACACGCTTTGCCTGGCTCACTTAGTTCTCACACCCCCTCTTTAATATGAAGATAGTAGCGTTGGAATTACCTTTATATTCCTATACTGTGCTTCACATGGAAATATAGAAGGGCAGGTTCTCACCACCCCAAATTAGCTGTTTGGTATACTCTCTCAAATGTCAGAACTACAGGTATTCAGTGTCTGTCAGTCACGGCCAATTTAAAGCAGTGTTCCTATATAGAAATGGACAAAAGGTTATGTTTCTGAATAAGCGTCTTACACTGAAAAGCTGGTTTATATTTCTTTACGCTGGATCAACCTTTGTTTAAAACACCACCAGAGAAGGGTGGTGAACTATAGTCCACAAAGAGCAACTGTTTCTTGTTCTTTATCAGAAACATCTGCCTGTCAATGGTTATCACCAGCCTTTTCGGTCCATTAAGAGGCTGTGTGGATGAGTATAATACGGGGTCTTTAGGATCGGGGGCGGAGGATGCACGGAAAGAAGGACGGATAGGTGAATAAAGGGCGAGTGGATGGATGGCCAGATGGATGAATGGATGGATGGATGGATGGATGGATGAATGGATGCATGGACCAGTACTTAGGATAGGCGGGTGGGCTGATAGATGCTTAGGATAGGTTCTGGGACAGATGTATGTATGGATGTATGGGCGTATGGATGGATGGATGGATGGATGGATGGATGGCACAGTGCTTAGGATAGGCGGGTGGGCTGATAGATGCTTAGGATAGGTCCAGGGACACATGTATGGATGGATGGATGGATGGATGGATGAATGAATGGGTTGCTGGCTGGATGAATGGATGAGTGGATGAATGGATGGATGGAAGGATGAATGGATGAATGGACCAGTACTTAGGATAGGCGGGTGGGCTGATAGATGTTTAGGATAGGTGCAGGGACAGATGTATGTATGTATGTAGGTAGGAATGTATGGATGGATTGAAAGATGGTTGGATGGCGCAGTGCTTAGGATGGATGGATGCAGGGCTTTAAGTGGGCCGGGTCTGAGCACCGGCAGTTATTTTCAGGGGCCTCGAAACGGGTCTCTATCGGGCTCTATTTTCGGGCCTTGCAAAGGTAGTCCGTTTTCTTTTTTTTTTTATTGGACTGCAGTGAAAGCATGCACATCGATATGCGCATGCTCATTTTGCTCACTACTGAGAAGTGGCGACGTCATGCTAGGTGAGCCGCGTTGTAGGAGGAAGGGAAATCCTTTAAAGAGAGTGTTTTCCGAAGGTAGGATAATAGGAGGGGATTTTCTTAAGCACACAATGCTAGTTATCTTGATTTAGACCACGCCCCTACTTGGATAGGCCACACCCCTTAAGAGGTTTGCCCCGCCCCTTTTAGAGCACCCCCAGTTTTTTTTCCCCACTTAAAGCACTGACTTTAGATCATTCCTGGAATTCAAGAGGAACCTTTGCTGGAGAAACTGAGGAGAAGTACTGCCCTTGCTGTGTGTCTGGGGTTGGCCTGCAGTTGCTGTTTCTGCCAAGGAAAGGAGAAGGACTTTGCTGTGTGCTGTGCCCCCTGCTTGAAGATCTCCAAGGGCCTGAAGTGAGCTGGCCTCCTGTTCAGAAGTCTCAGGGACACAAAGACTTCACCCTCCAGCTCCCCTGAACTCTGCTGTTGTGAGTTCTGACCTGCCTTGAGGTGGCTGTGCCAGTTTTGGACCTTTGGAGGTTGTTTCTGCTGTTGGGAGCTGGAAGAAACCCAAAAGAAGCAAGGAAATCTGTTTCCGACGCTGTCAACGACGCCGCGATCTGCACCGAGGCCCGGGGAGCCGCTCGTGAAGTGAACGACGCATCGCCCCGCCTGCTTGGCGCCGGCATAATCTGCCGTGCCAGACACCAGCGCTCGCATCGACTCCACCAGCGCCTACATACTGTTATCGCGGCGCCAATAACCGCCGAGGGCGACAATACGGACTTGCCGACGTCGCATCGTCAACGGAGCCGACATCGGCCATCTTTGACGCCGTGCATAGTCACCGACTTCGTTTCCAAGTTACTGTTTGTTTGGGGGGTCTGTGTGACTAACCGCCCGACGCCGCGATCCTTGCGGGCGGCGCCATACTTTGGATTTCTTGCTATCACGACGTCGCAATAGCCCCAGTTGGTGCTATTTGGTTTCTACAAGCTTATTTTTGCAATATCCTTTTGAAAGTCGTTTTTCTGAATATCTGTATGTTGGATTTTTGTTGTTTTGGTCTTGTTTAGTTTAGATAAAGATATTTTATTTTTCTAAACTGGTGTGGTGTCCTTTTGTGGTATTTTCATTGTGTTACTGTGAGTGTTGGTACAAATACTTTACACATTTGCCTTTGGGATAAGCCTGTCTGCTCGTGCCAAGCTACCAAAGGGGTGAGCAGGGGTTATCTAGAGTGTGTATCCCCCTTACCCTGACTAGACGCAAGGATCCCTATTTGGACAAAGGTACCTACCTCTGCCAACTAAAGACCCCCATTTGTAACATTGGTGGTCAGCAGTGAGGATTTGACCCTGTATTTGTACTTAACCCACAGTGATTGGTGTACATCACTAGTTTAGTGCAGACCACTTCGCAACCACATACTGTGTTTTGTTTTTGGTTCTATTTTTGAGCGACCCGTAAAAGTATCCACGCATCATTGCTCAGAACGGTAAACCAGCAAGTGAGGCTGCAGAATTGGAGTTTGAGATTGAAATGTTGCATTCCTACAAAGTAGATCAGCTCAAGCAATTTTGAAAAGATTTTGGATGTCCCATGAAGAGCAGCTCCAAGGAGGAGCTACAGAAGGCCTTAAGGGCCTGGTGGGAGGTCAAAGAGGTTGGGGAGACAGGCGATGCTGAGGTGGATGAGGATGCACAAAGGGATGGTTTCAGGTCACAGGATCTACCGGTGTCAAGAGCAGCCTCCAGGGCTGGCAGCGTCCATTCCGCTGGAAGTCTTTCCCCAGAGGAGTGGGAAGAGAACCAAAGGGTCGGAGAGCATGACCTGGAGGTCATGAGGCTCCAGGCCAAGGCGGAGGAGAGCAAGAATGCTCGTGCCTTGGAAGAAAAGAAATTGCTTTTGGCTCATGAGTTAAGCATGAGGGAACTGGACATTAAGGCCAAACAAGTGGAGTCCTGTTCAAATGGTGGTAGCGTACAGCTAGTGCAAGGGGGAAAGGTTTACATACCCAAGGACCTAGTGTCGAATTACCCGAAGGGTGATATTTATGCATGGTTTGCGGCGTATGAGATAGCCTTAAAGATGAATGAGGTTCCTGAGAAGCATTGGGGTGCGGGCCTGTGGAAACACTTTGAGGCCACTGGGAGGGACACCCTACCACCTTTAGAGCAGGCGGGTACCCTGACCTATCCCAACATGAAGGAGGCCTTATGCCTCAGGTATGGGCTCACCCCATAGCAGTACAGAGAGAAGTTCAGGAACTTCAAGAAGCTTGATTCAAGTACTTTGGTTGAATGTGTGAACATGTATACGCGTGCACTGGAAGGTTGGATAAAGGGCAGCAAGGTAACTGATTACCAGGGGCTGTGCAACTTGATTAGTTGGGAGCACTTGAGTAGTCTGTGTGTTCCAGAGCTGCGCCAGCATCTATTGGATAGTAAGCTAACTGATCCCAGGGAGCTTGCTAAGAAGGCGGACCGCTGGACTAGCACCAGGGTCCACAAGGGGATTGTGGGTAAGCCAGCCAAGGGTGGGCAGGGTCCCCAGCAGAAGAGTGGGGGGGGACAAGGGTAACCAAAAGGAGTTCGCTAAAGGGCCCCAAAACAGTTCCCAGGGTAAGGAGTCTCAGCCCCCCAAGCCTAAAACGTCCTGGCCCCCTAAGGGCAGGCACGACCACCGGGGTCCCCAACGGTGTTCTTCATGCAATCAGGTGGGTCACATTGCCAGAGATCCCAAGTGCCCCAACGCACCCCCAGCACCCACTGGTGCTCCGTCACTGGGATTAGTGAGTGTAGCGCTGGGGGAGGAATTGGTTCCTAGTGAAGGGGGGAGCAAGCAATTATGACCCTTGTCTCATTAGGAGACAGAGAGAGATGGTCCAGGGATCCTATCTGCTTGAGAACACTTAGAAATACAGGCAGTGGGTGACCATCAATGGGAGGAGGGTGGAGGCTCTGAGAGACACAGGAGCCAGTGTGACATCCGTCAGGTGTCAACGGGTGTCTGAAGAGCAGGTTATTCCCAATGTACTTCACCCTGTAGTTGCAGCAGACAACTCTGAGCGCTTATGTAAGGTGGTGCTAGTTCCCTTTGAGTGGGGGGGGGTCTTGGGTTCCTTGAAGGTCGTTGTCAGTCCGTCCATGCCTGTAGACTGTCTGCTTGGAAATGACCTGGAGAGTTCCCCATGGAAGGAGGTGGAACGCCAGGCTCATTTGGAGAGGTTGGGTCTGCCTGAGTAGGTCTGTGTGACCACTCGGTCAATGGCAGCCAGTAGGGGTAATCAAGAGAACCTGGAGCCTGAAACAGTGGCCCAGGTGCCTGCCAGGAAGAGGAAGGGGAGGGGGCGTGGGTGTGGGAAACCAGCCCCAGAAGTTCCCACGGTCCAGGAGGAGGCAGAACATGGTTGGGGGATGCCCTGGAACCTACAGGGGAACAAGTGGCCGAACTGGGAGACCTGCCTGAGCTGACCCTTTGGCAGCAGGAAGGGGGTCCTTCCCTGGAGGAATTCTGCAAGGCGCAGATGGAGTGCCCTACTCTTGTTGGTCTGCGGCTGCAGACTGCAGACCAGGCAGCAGGTGATCAGTCCGGATCACATCTGATTTACTGGGAAGATGGATTGCTATATAGTGAGCCTAAGGTCGCTGAGCCCGGTGCAGCCCGTGTGCTGGTGGTACCCGAGCGCTTGAGGACCTTCCTACTGGATCTGGCTCTTGACGTGCCTCTAGCAGGACATTTGGGGTGCGACAAGACCCTTCAGAGGCTTGTCATTCACTTCTACTGGCCCCAAATAAGAAGGCACGTTGGTACACACTGTAGGTCTTGCCCAACTTGCCAGGCAAGTGGCAAGAGTGGAGGGAAGAGTAAGGCTCCCCTCCAACCCTTTCCTGTGGTGAGCACCCCTTTTGAGCGGGTGGGAATTGACATTGTGGGTCCACTGGAACCTAAGACGGCCTTAGGCAACAAGTTTATCTTGGTCTTGGTGGACCATGCCACCCGGTACCCGGAAGCTGTCCCTCTCCGAACAATCGCAGCCCCTGTGGTGGGCCGTGCATTGATGGGGATTGTTTCCCGTGTGGGGTTCCCCAGAGAGGTGGTCTCTGACCGTGGTACAAATTTCATTTCGAAGTACATGACCTCTTTGTGGGAGAAGTGTGGTGTGACATGCAAGTTCACCACTCCTTACCATCCTCAAGGGAATCGGTTGGTTTAGAGGTTCAACCGAACCCTGAAAGGCATGATCAAGGGTCTTGCAGAACCCATGAGACGGAAGTGGGACGTCTTTTTGCCATGCCTGTTTGCATACAGGGAGGAACCGCAGAAGTCCTTAGGGTTCAGTCCCTTTGAACTTCTGTACGGGCACCCTGTGAGAGGACCTCCGAGTCTGGTAAAGGAGGGTTGGGAGAGAACTCCTTGTAAGACCCCCCCCCTAGGATGTGTTCAGCTATGTGCTGGCTTTCAGAAACCAGACTCGCCGCTTCAGGAAACTCGCCCAGGCGAACCTAGAAGCTAGCCAGGAAGAAATAAAAAGATGGTACGAGCAGAATGCCATTCTGGTAGAATTTCAACCTGGCCAGAAAGTGTGGGTGATGGCACCAGTGGAGCCTTGTGCGCTCCAAGACAAGTGGACTGGTCCATATGAGGTGGTGGAGCGCAAGAGTGAGGTGACCTATCTGGCTGACTTGCAGACTCCTAGGAACCCTTTAAGGGTCCTACACGTGAACCGCCTCAAGCCACACTTTGAGAGGTCCGAGGTAACTATGCTCCTTGCAACAGTTGATGGAGTGGAGGAGGAGAGGGAGCCCCTTCCTGACCTCCTGTCAGCGAAGGAACATGATGGGTCAGTGGATGGGGTGAACCTCTCTCCTACCCTGACCCCAGAGCAGCAGAGGGACTGTCGCCAGGTGCTGGGACAGTTCACCTCCCTGTTCTCCCTGACACCAGGAGTCACCAATTGGTGCGTCCATGATGTGGACACTGGGGACAGTCTACCTGTGAAGCAGAAATTTTACAGGGTAGCTGACCAAGTCAGCGCCAGCATCCAGGAAGAAGTTTCCAAGATGTTGGCGTTAAGGGTGATAGAGCCCTCAAGCAGCCCCTGGGCTAGCGCAGTGGTCTTGGTGCCAAAAGCTGCTGCACCCGGTGCCACTCCAGAACTTCGGTTTTGTGCTGACTACCATGGGCTCAATGCGGTCACCAAGACTGACGTGCACCCCATCCCCAGAGCTGATGAGCTCGTGGATCGGTTAGGAGCTGCCCGGTACCTCAGTACATTTGATTTAACGTCTGGGTACTGGCAGATTTCCTTAACCGATGGGGCCAAAGAGAGGTCGGCGCTTTCAACACCAGAGGGGCACTACCAGTTCCGGGTTATGCCCTTTGGATTGAAGAAGGCCCCTACCACCTTCCAGAGACTGGTCAACCAGGTACTGTCCAGGCTGGAGGAATTCAGCGCCGCCTACCTGGATGACATTGCTGTATTCAGCTCCAGTTGGGAGGAACATTTGCAACACCTCTTCGAAGTGTTGAAGGCTCTGCAAAGGGCAGGCCTCACTATCAAGGCGAGTAAGTGCCAGATAGGGCAGGGATCTGTGGTGTACTTGGGACACCAGGTAGAGAGTGGCCAGGTGGTGCCCCTACAAGCAAAAATTGACACCATTCTGGCTTGGGAGCCCCCCCAAGACCCAGACAGAGGTGAGAGCCTTTTTAGGTCTCACCGGGTACTACAGACGGTTTGTCAAGGGGTATGGCACCATTGTTGCCCCCTTGACAGAGCTGACTTCAAGGAAGCCGCCCAGGAAGGTGATCTGGACTGATGCCTGCCAGACCGCTTTTGATGCCCTGAAATCTGCCATGTGCACGGTGCCTGTGCTTAAGGCACCTGACTTCTCCAAAGAATTTGTTGTGCAGAGAGATGCTTCAGAGCATGGTGTGGGAGCAGTACTCTCACAATTGAACGACGAGGGCTTGGACCAACCTATAGCTTTCATAAGTAGGAGGCTACTTCCCAGGGAACAGAGGTGAAGTGCAATTGAAAGAGAAGGTTTTGCTGTGGTGTGGGCGCTGAAGAAGCTAAGGCCCTACTTGTTTGGGACTCCCTTCCGGGTTCAGACAGTCCACAGGCCCCTCAGAAGGTTGATGCAGATGAGGGGTGAGAATTCAAAACTGTTGAGGTGGTCCATCTCCCTACAGGGAATGGACTTTACGGTGGAACACCGCCCTGGTACAGAACACGCCAATGCTGATGGTCTGTCCAGATTCTTCCGCCTTAGTGATGAGAACTCCCAAGAGGGTGGGTGTTCTCCCTACTTTTCAGCTGGAGGGGACACGTGTTAGACCTGTCATCCTTGGCGTGGTTTTCCCTGACTTTTTGCCTCTACCTCCTATGTTTTTGATGTTGTGCTGGATTTCGTTTTTGCTGGCTTAGAGGCTTTGGGCACTTTGCCACTGCTGATCAGTGTCAAGGTGCAAGTGCTCCCTGTGTAAATTGATATTGTTATTGGTTCTCCCTGATTGGCATACTTGTTTTATAATAGGTCCCTAGTAAAGTGCACTGAGTGTGCCAGGGTTGGTAAATCAAATGCTACTAGTGGGCTTGCAGCACTGATTGTGCCACCCACATGAGTAGCCCTGAAAAGAGGTCTCAGGCCTGCCACCGCAGTGCCTGTACGCAGTTTAACTGCCATGTCGACCTGGCAAGTGCACCCACTTGCCAGGCCCTATCCTTCCCTTTCCTTGCACATAGGACACCCCTCTGGTAGGCCCAAGGTACCCCCCTGGGCAGGGTGCAGTGTTTGTGAAAGGTAGGACATGTACTTGTGTGTGTAACGTGTCGTTTTTCACTATTGAAAGGCTATCTTGCCCGTAGGACAGAATGGGGAAGCTTTGTGACATTTTACAAGCAGATCTTCCCATAGGAGTAAGATAAAAGATTGGAGTCTGGTATCCCTGAACTCATGATGTAATAACACATCTTTTAGTAAAGATGTTTTTTAAATTGCGTTTGAAAATAGCACTTTTAGAAAGTGGCTATTTTCTTGTTCAGCTTCTTTCTGTGTGCCTCTGCCTGTTTGTGGATTGACTGTCTGGTTTCAGTGTGACAGACAGAGGATGTGCATTCCCTGTAGACCGCCTCTGGGGGAGGGTTGAGGTGTGCCTGGTCCTTCCTGGATGACCCAACCCTGAGCTGAATAGACAATTGGCTGCATATAGAGTGGTGGGAGGAGATTTACCCTGCACATGAATAGGGCCTGTCTCCCTTGCACATTGCTGTCTCCACCTCCTGTGGTCATGTTGCACCAGTGAGGGCAGAACTGGTTTGAACTGGGCTCAGAGCCCCCTGCACAAAGGGAACAAAGACATTTTGCGGTATAAATATTAGACCCCAAACCCCTGAACTTTAGATCATTCCTGGAATTCAAGAGGAACCTTTGCCAAGGAGAAGAGCTGGAGAAACTGAGGAGAAGTACTGCCCTTGCTGTGTGTCTGGGGTTGGCCTGCAGTTGCTGTTTCTGCCAAGGAAAGGAGAAGGACTTTGCTGTGTGCTGTGTCCCCTGCTTGAAGAAGATCTACAAGGGCCTGAAGTGAGCTGGCCTCCTGTTCAGAAGTCTCAGGGACACAAAGACTTCACCCCCGAGCTCCCCTGAACTCTGCTGTTGTGAGTTCTTACCTGCCTTGAGGTGCCTGTGCCAGTTTTGGACCTCTGGAGGTTGGTTCTGCTGTTGGGAGCTGGAAGAAACCCAAGAGAAGCAAGGACATCTGTTCCAGACGCCGGTGTGACGCCGCGATCTGCACCGAGACCCGGGGAGCCGCTCGTGAAGTGAACGACGCACCGCCCTGCCTACTCGGCAGCTCCGACGCCCGCCGAAACCGGCAGTGATCGGCCGTGCCCGACGCCAGCTCTCGCATCAACTCCGCCAGCGCCTACATCCTGTTATCGCGGTGCCGATAACCGCCAAGGGCGACTCTACAGACTTGCCGATGTCGCATCGTCAACGGAGCCGGCATCGGCCATCTTCAACGCCATGCATCGTCACCAACTTCGTTTCCAAGGTACTGTTTGTTTGGGGGTCTGTGTGACTCTGCGCCCGACGCCGCGATCCTCGCGGTCGGTGCTGTACTTTGGATTTCTTGCTATCATGACGTTGCAATAGCCCCAGTTGGTGCTATTTGGTTTCTACAAGATTATTTTTGCAATATCCTTTTGAAAGTCATTTTTCTGAATATCTGTTTGTTGGATTTTTGTCGTTTTGGTCTTGTTTAGTTTAGATTAAGATTTTATTTTTCTAAACTGGTGTGGTGTCCTTATGTGGGGTTTTCACTGTGTTACTGTGAGTGTTGGTACAAATACTTTACACATTGCCCTTGGGATAAGCCTGTCTGCTTGTGCCAAGCTACCAAGGGGGTGAGCAGGGGTTATCTAAAGTGTGTGTCCCCCTTACCCTGACTAGAAGCAAGGATCCCTATTTGGACAAAGGTACCTACCTCTACCAACTAGAGACCCCCATTTCTAACACACACCCTTTACCATTTGGGCAGATGGCAATTTGTGCAACATTCAACTTGATAATTAGGCTTCGCTGCTCTTGGGTATACCTTACACTGTGGTCCTTGAGTAACTCTTCAACTTGGTGTATCTCAGCTGCACCACTCCTAATTGGAAACTACCTGGTAATATCTGAGCAACTCTGTGCTACCTCCATTGTACCACTCTGTCCTACCTCCATTGTGCCACTCTAGGGTAAAACCTTCTTGTCAGTGTCTGGATAACTCCTCACCTATGCCTTTCTTGGCAACAGAATGCCTGGCCTGAATGTGCGTGGTTTTCTCTGAGTAGCTTTCAGCTTTACCGTTCCAGGGAGGACCTTACCTGGTAGTTGCTATATAAATGTCAGGCTCAGCGCTCCTGTGTGAACAGCACATTCTAGACTCTTGGACCTTGACTCTTCACTAAATACATATTTAGAAGAATATAGTTCTTGCAGACTCCCTCACCTCTAGTTCAGCCTGCACACCTAACCTCGGTGGTTCCTAGAGGTTTGCTAATGACCAGCCGAGGTCTTCAACTCTATAGCTTCTCGCATGGACTACATCTTGTGCTTGGAAGCAGGGTTTTTGCAGATGATTGGTTGATGAGCTTAAGTCAATAGAAATGTGATTCATGCCTTTAATCTCAAATTGAGGAACCTATCCGATCCAAGTGGTGACAAGCAATGCTAACTTCTAAGCATCAGGTCACACAGAAAAGGGACACGGGAAGTCTTTTGCCCATCCACATAGCTATTCTGTATATTTTTCGATTTCAGGAAATGTATATTTTATTTGGAAGACCAGGTGCTGGTTCATTTTATCCTTGATGATGGCAATGCTAGTTGGCCTCCCTAACCTGCCTTAACCTCCTGGAAGCCACCCTTGATTCAGCTGCATGCCTAGTTACAGATGCAAGCAAAACTGGTCGTATCACCCTCATTCTTTGGTAGTCGTAGTCTTCATCAAAATGGTGTGTATAATCCACAGATCCCTATGTCTCTGCAGCCCCCACATCACCAAAGAGAAACATTGCACAACATGAAATATGAGCGAGCCTAGGAACAAATTGTGCGTTCTCTTCAAATCCCAACACAAAAAAACCTCTAAAGCACTCAACCAACCCTTCTCCTGCCATCACCCAAGGACCTGGAACCGCTTATCTGATGTTTGCTTGCTTTATGTGGTTCCTGTAGCTATGTGTGTTTAATAGTGATTGAGATTTGTGCCAAATATGTTGACTTTGCATATTTGTTGGTCATGAGTTTATGGCATCTCATAGCAAAGTTTTTTTAATTTAGGTTTGTGATGCAGGAAGCTTGAGACCGCGGTGGAGCAGTGGTAGTCTATGGTGTACTGTAGTATGGTATTGAGATTGCCAAGTGTGCCTTATGTCAGTTTTTGTTGGGTGGGAGTGAGTACAAGAAACGTTTAGAAAAAACAGGTTGTGGTTTGTTTCAATTTTGGTATGATGACCTTATGGTTTAAGGCAGGTGAGTGAGTGTATGGCGAAGTTGAGGGTGTTGTTTTTTTGACTTTGTGGGTGATATTCTGGAAGACGAGTTCTAGTGAAGTAAGCTCTTTGAATGCCTGTGTCATGTGTTTCATTGCTCAGTCTCTGGAAGGGTGGTTGTTGAAATGATGAATGGACAGCTCGTTTCTAAGAATTAATTTGCATTAGCCGGGAAGCTGTCCTATTACATGAATGTTTTTGTTTTATTGGAGAGCGGGCTAGGTGGGTAGACAGATGTTTGAGACAAGTGGTGATTGGGCAGGGGTGAGTACCAAGGCGCCATTGAAAATGACCTCAAGAGTGCCTTGAAGTAGTTCACTTGTGTAGTGTAAAGGATGTACAGTAGCATCCTAAATAAACTCGGAGCTTGCATCTCAGTTTAGGTCCCTATGCTAGAGTGGTACAATTCCTAGTTACCATCAATCCACAAGAGGACCCACTGTCTGCCTTTTACTCCAGGAGACGTTATAGTATCAGGAGGAAATACAAGAAAAGTAGCTGTAGAAGGTTTTGGACCATAAGAGTTTTTTTGTGATGTCGCAATTGCAACATCCAGACATGATTCGGATATTCCATTGAAGGACCAAGTTACAACCTGAATCGTCTCCAGAACCATTTTTTACTGAGTCTAACTGGAGTCGGCGCCTGCCTCACAATATCACATAGAGTTTACCTACTAGCTTTACTGCATATCAAATTCATTTGAACCAAAGAATATTGTTTTTTCAAATGAAACAACCGTAAGATGACCTTCCACCAAGATTCTTGCTCGAGCTGAATGGATTAGTGGGGGCAAAGTTTGCAGCTTACAGGAAAGCAGCACCACAACCTCGGGTGTCCTTTTGTTTTTACCTCCCGAAACCAATATCATGATTTCTTGAACACTTTTAGGGTCTTTTTCATCCTGTTTTAGATGCGGAGATACCTTTCTTCTGCTTCAAAAAAAATAACCCTGTGTTCTTGTGGTAATTGAAAAGGAATATTCCTTCAATTTCTCAAATGTATCTTCAGATAAACGGCTCCCTTTAAAATAATAATTCCCTCCTTTTTGAACATGCTGCATAGGTTTTTCAAGCTGCACCAGTATGAGTGTTACATGAGCTGTGGAGTGAGAAGATTTGTTTCTGATGCTTCCTTCTCAGAAAGGGGAAAAACCTGTTCAGGCAGTTCTGTGCATCGTGAGTTTGCATATACTGATGCAAAGTAGTGTCCCTGCTCTCTTTTCCCTCTGCCAGGAAAGGAGATTTGGAAGCTCTGGAACTGATAAATGCTAATGTTCACATTCCAGTAGATGCAATCAGTTCATATAGTTTTCACTCTTCCGTACAGTTCATGCACATAGTTTTGTCATTCGTACTAGCATGATATCTATTCTTTGTCAGCAACATAAACTATGTGCACAAGCTAGAACCAGTTGATGTAATCTTATCCTTGCAATTGAATCAGTACCTACCAATTTTACAGTTTGTTTCCCACCTGTACGTGGAGCTCATGCAGTAAATACCCCTTATTGGTCCAGTTTTATACTCCCTTTCCCCAAGAGAATGGCACATTAAGGGATTTTCTTTCAATATTACCTTCTGTGTTCTATCATTAAAACAGCCTTTGAAGGTTTTCGGCAACTTAATATCAAGTAGCTGAAAGGAGCGACCCTTAAGGGGTGAGAGCTCATTCCATTTGAGATACTGATTCAAATGCCATCTGAAAGAGATTGTGCTTGTAGAATTCTGGCTTCAGGTTTATATGTGTATCAAATCCCTGGCGTTGGCCTATTACATGTAAACAACCTTTGAGAGTTTTGTTCATGTCGGGGCAAATGTCTTGTTATGTAAGGCTGTCCTTTCTATTTCGAAGTAGTTTCTGTGATGAAAACCCGGACTATAAGCTTATTTGTGATTCGACAGTCTGTCCAGATGGCCTGAAATGGTCTCCATCTAGTAGTGGCTAAATGCCCAAGAAGCCGTTTGTCAACCAGGGCAATTATCAATCTGTTTAGGGTCTTCTTGGATGGTATGTATTAAAGTTGACGCGAAGGAGAGATTGGCAGTGGCACAGAGAGCAAAGGCAAATTGAAAATAAATGCTGGAGTATAGGGCGCAAAGTAGAGTTTTAGATTGTGCGTATATTTTGTTGAAAATCCAAATGTACAAATAAATTGGGATACATTTCAAGACCAGTTCTTTCTTCTTTTTTTTTTATCAACTTGATTACATTTTGTGCAAAAAACATCAGTAAGCCTGTACAGTAAGCACCGCAAGCTACATAAAGCTGCCTGCTGTGGCAAAAAGACCATGTAACTCAAATCTTTCTTTTCTTTATTAGTAACATCCTTAATTAAGTAAAGCTCCTAGAGAAAATCTCATCTGCTAACTAATATCATTGAAGGGAGGAAGGGCAGAGATTGTAACAGGAAAACAACTGTAGTTGCGAAATTTTAACCTAAGACAGTAACGTGCATCATGGGCTCCCCCACCTATATCGTCCAAGATAGAACATAACTGAAACAGTGGGCCAGGTACACCCTTCAGTTTCTGCACAAAGCATTATCGTGAAGAAAGATCAACAATATAAGCTATATACCTCATGAACCACAAATTTAGTCGGGAAGTACTTTGCTGCATCCAACAGAATCAAGATGTGTATCTTCCCCAGGTGAAACACTTCTAGCTTAACTAGCATACCCTACAGTCTTTGCAATTATCTGGCTGTCAGTTCCTTCTTTAATTTCTAGTGAGCTTCTTCTAAGCCAGTGTCTCAAGGCTGCGGTCAGGAAAAAGCAAGTGCAGATTCTTTTCCAGCATGACTGTTTGTTTTTAAAATAGAAAACCAGGTAGACCCTCTTTCAACTATCTGGTGTGTGCAGGACATCCATCACTGTAATTCCAAAATGTGCATCTTAATATTTATCACTAGAGGGTACATGAAAGGCCCTACACATCAACTGTGAGTTGTCACTTTTCGGAAGATCCAGTAAAAATATTGTTTCCTGCAGCCTTCATAGGCGACTCCACAGATTCTAAGCAGAGGACACTCAGTAGTTAGGGATAGGGACTCTGTGTCAGATTGTCTAGAACCTTCATCACTGCATTTAGCCTTACAATCCTCTGAATAACAGTTTTTGACCATATTTAATCCATCCAACGCCTTTGTCATTTTCTATCACTTTTCTTTGAAGTTTGTACCTTGTCTAAGTTAAAATCACATTCAGTCTGAACAGCACGGGTCAACAATCCCTGTACTTTACTGTCTTGACAGCAGCCTCAACTGTTATTTGCAGTAGAATTCCAAACCTTGTGCACAAGTCAATCTAATGGCAGCAGCTTTTGACGCCATTTGTGCCATGAGGACCTAGTTTAAGAAACTGGTTCTTTCTGCAGTTTCTTCTTTTCAGCCATCTGTCACTGCGCTGTTGGGCAGGTGTCTGTGATTAATTAAAAAAAAAAGTGCAGCCACTGTTGTATGTTTTGAGGCAACCCTCTGTTTTGTGAGGATCATGGTTATATGGCTCTACACACGGTCCTCATTTAAGGAAAGGACAGAAGGATTGACTCAATATGGTCGATTGAAGTCACCTGTCTACCTTTTGGCATTTACACTGCAGCATCTTTGGTTTATCTCTCTGTGACAAGTCTCACACCAACATTGTCAGCAATGTTCCAATTATGAATTATTGAGGAAACATTTTGACAATTAAAGAAATAATTAGTCATTTAAAAAGAGTGCAAGCTAGCTCATTGTAGCATAATTCAGTAAACTTTATTAAAATGCATTTGTTTAGGTGGAACAAAACGTGCTCTGTGTGGAAAAAGTGATCACTGTGTGCAGGGTGATAAGAGCAGACGAAAGCCTAAGAGTGAGTATGATAATGGCGATCGACTTGTAGCTTAGTTGCAGAATGTACAGGAATTAATGTCCGTCTACATATACTCTGCCAAAGGATAGTAAGTCCAATGGGTCTTTGTTGCAGTAATGGTCAACTGTGTTCTGCCCCGTGTATTACTTATAGTTCATCTTAAGGATGGTGGGAATGAGCACCTGAGCAGGTGGCTCTTTACAGGGTAATAGAGAGGAAGTAAAATTCTAGATCTATACATTACAAGGATACCAGGGCCGGCCTTTACCATTATAGCATGGGCGAGCTGGGCCCAGGCCGCCAATATTCGGAGGGACTCTCGGAGCTGGGAACATTAAGGTTATTGCAACAGCAGCACCCCTGTTATCTTGCTCCAGCCGTGTCCATATCCCTGCGTTCTCGTTTCTGTCTGATTTGCATGTGTAAAGCAATTTTAGTCCTTCATTATACCGTGGGCAATGTTTTTTAACACCCCATTAGCCCCCTCCCTCAGCCCTCTCACCCCTCAGGCTGATGATGGTTTTGTTGGTGTGAGTCAGCCACACACCAACAAAACCATCATCAGCCTGAGTCAGCTAAGCTTTTGGCGATTTAGGTGAGCTGGGGAGAGGTCCGGGAAAGTTTGTGTTCAGGGCCAGTTGCTGCTTAGCTAGGGAATGACCAGTGAACTCAAAAGGGGCCCATGTTGCTTCATTTAATTCACTAGCCTCAGCAAGGACGCAAAACTTCTGTCCGCCCAGTGTGCTATCTTAGCAAGGAACAAATCTAAGTATGTGGTGACATGGCCACAAATTGTGTACGCTTCTTTTGAAACTCATCTTGTTATGGTCTTTGTGCTAACCAGGGCTGGGCTTGTAGCGATCTTCGAAGATGTATGAAGTTTCACCAGTGTGTGCAACATCTTGCACTTTTCACTGACAAAAAGACTTTTCCATGCAACCTCCCCTCTCTAAGCAGACTATTCCGCGGCCACTCTTTTCTACCTTAGTACAGCTTCTAAAAAGCTGCATTAAATTTGCTGCTGGCGAATTTCCATGAGAAATGTTACTTCATGGATTAATAATGTTTTAGATTGAGTTGCTATTCATTGAAAGGTTTCTTATTCTACAGACTTGCTTAGTTCTACCACTTGTAACACCCTACGACTCTGAAAAGATCATGTTGTTTCTTTTGTGCAGTGCCCTGGTATTTCAAACTCTCCAAAAAGGTTTACAATTGGAATTATGTTATGAAGGTCCTGAACAATGCAACAACCAGATCGGGACCAGGAGATGCCCATATTAATGAAGAAGTGCAGAAGTAACACCTGTCCTTGATCTATCGGGTAGGAAGCTGTATTGTTACGAAACCAATTTATTAAAGAATGGATTATTTTTTGGGCTAACCAAACATACAGCCCCTTTCCACAGAGAGAAAGAAGTTAATGTAGTTTTTTTTACATTTTTTTAATAGAAATGATTGCAAGTTTACTTTGGGAAAACACTTTGTTTCAGATGGAGGCAATATAAATTTATGAAGGCCATCCACATTTTATCCAGCACCATAAACAATACAAATGGAGATTCTCACTTTTGAGAAAACTGTCTTGAAAGACTTACACAAAATAAAAGCTAAAAGTAAGTGTCAGACCAAACATAAAAAAGATGAATTTGCTGCACTAAGAAAACTGCAAGAGGCAGATGACATAATCATAAAATTCTCTGACAAAGAAGGAGCAATAGTGGTTCAAGATAGATGCAAGTATAACGATGAGATGCTACCACAACTAAACAATCTTGATCACAAAAGGAACATCCCTAAGGATTCTACTAAAGAATACAAAATGAGATTCTTAACATACTCTCTGAAGGCTAAGGAGGAGGATGGCTTTCTAAGAATGAATATCTTGATAACCAATGATACGAATACCATCAGAACAATCCTGTGACAAAACTAGCAGATCCTAATGGGATCCATCCTTCAAAGACTTCATATTTGTGCTAACAATTTGTAACAATATATAGGAGAACCCAGTGAGATTCTATACAGAATAAAAGGCTGCAGAAACATGTTTGTTTGTTTTATATTGGGTTTGCCCCCAGTAGTCGGACACCATAAATGTGGAAACCGTATAGTGTGCATTGAAGGCACTGAAGTCCCCCACAATGGGGTGAAGATCATCCACCAAGAGTTTCTGTTGCAATACCAAAAATGTTGTACATGTAATTGTCCTTGTGAAAAACAAATATATGGAAGACACCTTAGGAGATAAAGAGCAGTATTATTTATTGTTATTTCTACTTGTTGAGCACTACTATTGCCCAAAGATGTCCTAGCGCTTAAACAGAGCAGTCCGAAGCCAATTAACTCAGTGGGGGAACTCTGAGGCAAACAATACAAAAGCAGAATTTGAACAGCATAATTTAAGAATTAAATGTTTAAAAAAATGGCCATTCGTACAACATTATGTGAAAAATCAATGTTCTTTGATTCTGATGGACAGTCTTGAAACACATTATTAAACCAAGGAGAGACCTAGATTCTGCATTACTGTACCATGAAGCCAAATCTATCATGAATTTAAGGACTTGAAAATAGTCTAAGCAAACTTTCAGAGAACAGTTGCGTTATGTGAACCCTCAACATGGATAATTACAGCTACAAATATATTCCCGCTGTTGACAAGAATGAACGTTCTGTTCTTTTCCACAATTTTTGAATGCCTGGAGTAAATCTGATTGATAGATAAGACTTTTGCTCAAAAACACAAAGACCCCTTGTATAACGGGAATCATAACATCTCACAAAGACCAGTAACTGCATTACATTCTATGTAAATAGCCCAGCCGTAGGGGCTCTGCATATATATTTTTGTGTTCGTACAAACCCAGCCAAGAAAATACAGGTAGGGTGGCACACATGATCCATGATAGAACTAAAATTCCTATGAGCACCTTTCAACAAGTCACGTGTTTACGCAACCACCAAGTCAAACCAAACAAGCAGTCCTATGCTCGAATTCCAGTTAAAATCAGGAGGAATTGTGATGCACCCTCAATAGAAACCGATGACTGAATTCCTTTTCGCAATCAGAAGGAAGAAACCAGTGTCTCATAAGCAATAAGAGTAACAGAATACTTGTCCTTTAAACCGGATTACTAATTAGTTTTTGTATTTATGTGCAGCCTCCTCCCTCTCTCTTGTCCATAGAAGAACCTAGTGTATTTGGAAAATGCAAACGCACCGGACCACTTTCCGCCTCATCGGCCCAAAGGGACATGCACGGCTCCCAAGAAGCAATATGGCACACAGTTGTTAACAGTGAAGTTGTCTCTAACCCAACAATTATGAAACCCTGGATGGATAGATAGTACACTCAAGTAACTGCCAGATGGCAGTTGTAAATTCATGATATAACCTGCAAACCTAAAACCGGTCTTTCTCCTGAGAATACTTTGAGTAACAGGAAGTGAATATCTGAGCTATTTCTCCCAAGGTAAGATCACAAGGGTGACTCAAACCAGGTGGTGTTCTAACAATCGTAGTATGAAGCTACATCACTTCTCTTTCCTCTTCACATTGTTGTACCATGAATTTTTTGATACAGTTGTAGTAATTTTTTTTTCCTTTTCAGCCCGCCTTGCACCTTCTTCTTTCCAAACAAACTAGTGCTGAGGGCTAGTGCGCTCTTCTTCCCGAAGGTTGCGACTTGCTTTCATGTTGGGCAGTCTGTCACTCGCTCTGATATTCTTTGACCTACCTCACTCCTCGCAAGAGGAGGAGAGACTGCATCTTTTGGATCTCAAAATAGCGTTCAGCTTGTACATCATTCACATCGAAGACCATCGGGTGGACGATCAGCTCTATGTGGGGTTCTCTTGGGCAAAGAAAGGGAAAGTGGTGCAGAAACCGGCCTTGTCTACATAGATTGTCCTCTGTATTAAGATCTGTTACGCAATGGTCAAAAAGCAGACCCTAGTAGTGTTGAGGACCCATTCCATCAGGGCCACAGCTGCTACCACTGAGTTTGTTCGCAGAGTGCCATTCCTGGATATTAATCAGGCTATTAAGTGGGCATCAGTGCACATGCTCACAAACCACTGTCTCAACAGCCTCGTCTGACTGGAAGGTATTTTGGCCATTTAGGTCTGCACGACGTTTTGGTCTGAGTCATTCCACATACCCATCACTTGGGGTACCTATTCTAGAGGTGAAGAATGTGAGGATAGAAGTATCCCTCAGAAAAACAAGTTACTTACCTTCTGTAATGCTTTTCCTGGTGGATACTCTATTTCACCACAATTACCTCACCACCCTCCCAGATCCCTGTTCTGTGGCATGGCTTTTTTTCCATCTTAAAAAGTAAATAATTGGTTATCTGTACAATGGCAAGAACAATTAGTTTTTTAGGCTCCACGTCCTAGGGCGCGGATGATGTCCATAAAGAAACCGACGTCGGCACGCTTCAGTGTCCTATTTTAGACGTTCAAATGAAGGGGGAAACCTTTCACCCATGCCATTATCTGGATGAAAAAGACGGTGTTGTGGTAAGAAACCTCTACTCAAATTTTTTTATTTTGTGTCAGTGTTTGAACAGTTTGTTACTGTACCCTTTAAGGATTTATGCCATTATACTAAAACAGAGTCAAGAGTTGTCTTTTGGTGCTTTGTATGAGTAGGTCTGTAAAATGTGTGTGTTTTAAGGTTGCAAAATGTAATAATTTATTAATTGGTTCCTTGCGAAAGTAATATAAAACCACTGATGTGGGAATTAGCCCACCAGTCTAGACTTCACAGTTACATAAATAGGTGCAAGAGTATAGTTAACATGTTAAGTATCAGAAAATGTTTATTTAGTGCTTGATAACACACTGCTACATTTTCTAAGCAATGTAAATCAGAGGTGTTATTGTAACCCCATTTAATGATGTTCAATGACTGCAAAAGGATGGAAACCTGAATTGGCCTTGCCGACATGCAGACCTGTTACCTGCAGATCACATCAGAAGTCAGCAGCAAGTAATGAACTCACTGCGTCATCATCTTGGCAGCTGATTTACAGCTGTTGCACCTGGGCTTCAGAAGGCTCTGTTGCCGCTAGAGTAGTGTTTCAAACTAATAGTTTCCCCTGTGATCTATCTGATCAGCTTTATGTTGCAGTTTTATATTTTAATATTTCCTTTCTTAGTTACACAAGTGGCAAATGTACTTTATCTCAGTGCATTGATCCTAGCTCTGTTTACAAATATTACATTGGACCTGTCTAACATCCCCATAACTCACCTGTTCCTCAATATTCTTGTGTGTAGGTTTTGCTTCCTACAACGGAGGAGGTATGAACGGCTCCAGGAAGATGATGGACTTCCTGGAGGAGGCTGCTCCAGGCATTGGCACCTATGAAGATTTTAATACCATAGACTGGGTGAGGGAGAAGTCCAGGGACCGCGACCGGCACAGAGAGGTAAGAAGCTGGTTTGTCAATTATTTTGTTTGCATCTCAATAAAAGGTTAGAAAAGTGACTGCCGCCTTCATGGTGGGAAGGTTATTAGAGAGCCCAGTCAATCTAAGTGCATCACCTACCAACACTAGTGACACTTTGTATGTGACGGCCAGGTTGTGCACAATGTGACGCAGGTTTCATAGGATGAGAAGTAGAAAATGTTATCTACCATATTTTTGCGTAGCATAGAATTTCAAACTTGAAAACTGTTGTTTTACCTGTAATGATCCATGTACACCTAAGAGGCTAGAAAAAGGCCCAAAAGTCAGTAGAACTGCTGGTAAATTCTAAATCTCTCTATCCAGCACACCTGTTCCCAACAACAACAACAGCAGTGAGTAACTAAAGTCTGGAATGTTGAAAACACAAATGCCCAAGTCACATGTTTTTAAATCCGAATTTTTTAATCCAAATTCTTGGTATTGTAAGCATTTGCAGAATCAATCTCCAACATGCAACCATTCATATGAAAGCATAGTGAGTTTCAAAGATTTGCTTTAAGTCTTTCTACATGATGTATCAGAATGGCTCGGTCCTATCTTCATACACCAAAGTCAAAGTAAATAACTTAATTTGCTGTAAATGGTACTCTTTGCAGAATTCCTCTGAATGTCATTGCTTTCTTGTCTCTTTTCGTACACCAAACTGCTTATACTCGCTACCAAAGTCTGATATTTGGTCTTGCAGTTGTTGGGTAAATATAATGGGCGGTGCCTGACTTACAGCGACACCTTTTGGAAAGTACCTCTACCTCAGAGCGATTCAATGAATGTTTCTGCTTTGTTTTTGTTTACAGATTGCGAGTAAGAGCAAAGAGTCTACGTGTGCTCTGCTTCACAGTGTAAGCGATGCCTTTTCAGGGTGGCTCTTGATGCTTCTCATTGGACTCATGGCAGGTGAGAAACTGCTCTCTTACCCTTGCAAATCTATTTACCATTCTCCTACCTAAAGACTACTCATCTATTTTCTTCTTTAAAATAGTTATTTTGTAAGGACCACAATAAAGCACCTCTTGTTTGAATCACTTTCTGTATTGCAGTGTGCAAGTTAAGGCACGTGTATTTTTCCTCTCTTCCCATCAGCTTTTCATGCTCTCTTCTCCATTCTGCCAGTTTATGGTGCCTTTAGGGTCCTTTAATCCTTCACTCCCTTCCTATCCCAAGAACCCTAGCTTCCTCATAAACCTCTCGAAACAAGCACACTTATGCCTAACATCTGTTTACACGTTCAGGCAACCACCCATCTAGGCTACCCTACAAACACTCCCCTCCCCCCCCCAACTACGCAGACGCACTGTAAACTGTAACCAGGACTATATGCACAAGTTGCTGCAAGATCTCAACAGTAATAGCATGTGCGATATGTAAATGGCAATAACAACTGTGGTCATAGCAGAAATCCAAATTGCTAATTATTTGATAAATGGTTGAGGCTGGTTAAGTGCCTGGAGATGATCTGGTCTTATGTTGTTAAAAATGGTTAAAAACAACTGGGTTTGCTACAACTTTCAAATAAACAACCATTTCCTCTCCACTGTACGAGGGTCACGCAAATAACCCTAGCTGTATGTGCTCCTCATCAGACCATGCTTTCTCAGTGGGGTATGGATAAACCTCCTGAACATAAGGACTGGCTCTCAGAGTAAACTTTATTCGATCTAAATAAATGGACCATAAAAGTACAATAAAAGAAAAACCTTAAAATGCAATTGATATCCAACAGTGTCTTTGCAATACCTTATAAAAACAGTTCATATAGCGCACTATCATGCCTTGTGATACCCCTATCCATGATGTCTAAATAACAATGTTACATGTTTGAATTGAAATTGAGAGGGAAGGAAGGAGGGCAGAGAACCTCAACTAAGGGTTCACTAAGCGCTCCTGCCAGCCTAATTGTCACTTCCAATTATCAGAATATACTGAGGGGGGTGCCAATAGGCTGGCTCAACACAGATGTTGACTATAAAAAATGTACAACAAAAGAAAAACATTAAAGTACAATTGATATTCAACAATGTCTTTACAATGCATTATAAAAACACTTCATCAAAAGCACTTTCTTGCCTTGTCATACCCCTGTCCATAGCATCCAAATAGCGATGTTACATATTTGAATTGGAATCAAAAGGAAAGGCGAAGGGCAAAAATCTCAGCTAAGAGTCCGCTATACACTCCTGCCTACCCAGTTGTCACTTCCAATTTTCAAAATGTACTAAGGGGCATGCCAATAAGCCGGCTCACTACAAATGTTGGTCCCTAGAGGAGGGAGTACTGGGCTGGGCTACGTTAGTGGCATAAAGTGGAGGCCACAACACCGAATCCCAAAACTGTGTACTCACAACTCAAGATGAAGAAACAAGCACAGGAGGCCACAGCCGTACAATGTAGAAAAGCTAAAAAGGGTGGCGCGGGGCAAGTGACTGTGGTGCTGGTAGTGCAGTGTAATAAAATGAGTAGGTCTTAAAAGCAGTGATCTCTTAAATAATGTCATAAAATGCATAATCGTGCAAGGCCTTTCCTGCAGACATAGTAATATAAGCATACCAGCAAGGGAGGAAAATCCACATAGTGGACCAACACAAAGCTACCATATCAAAATATTGTGGATCATTAACCGTTGGATGGCCCAGTGGTAACTTCACAGCTAAACCCCTGAGACCTCCTAATCTTTTTTTGCGGAGATTCTGCACATACACAGAACTATGCACAGAAAAACAGGACCTCGGTGTATAAGGGTTGTACCTTCCTAGCACCTTAGTACCCAAAAACCCAAAACCGACTAGCTATAGTGTCTCATTCGTTCTCCTACATAATCACGAAGCTACAAATGATTAGTCAACCCAGAACACAACACTCCCGACTCTCTCAGGAATCGCGGTAGCAAGACATACCCTTTTGTTCGCTCACTCGTACTTGTCCACAATAAGAATGGTCAGAGTCACTGTTATAGTTCAAAATGTTTATTTTAACTATTGTGCTCTATAATGCAGTATACGAGCCACTACCAGCAGCGAAATGCATAAACCTAGAACAATTAGCTTTGTTACAATTCCATAGAATACAAAGGGGGATGTCATCATATACAGACAGTGAAAAAAGGACTATAAGGCCTAACCACCCTCCCCTTGGTAAGGTGGAGTTTATTATATAAAGGAAGATCTCTGGGCTTGGTCAGCAGACCCCATACCTTAGTGCCTAGATGGAAGCTTTACATCAAAGGAACAGCATAGCTCTTCTCCCTGGAAAACACCCTCTCCAAGTGTGTGTCAGAACGACATGCATCCCTGTAATATCAAAGCACGAGTTTCCAGTAGCGCAGCTGTGTTAGCATGTTTTGTCTAGATGCTAGGGACTGACCAGAACAGAATAACAAGGGGCATTGTTTATCGACCTTGCACATCGTGTTCAGACTAAACTCAAGGAACAGGCAGAGAATGCAGAAAGCAGACAGTTCTCATGTGAAAGGCACAAACAGTCTTGCAAAACAAAGTCATGTAGCAACATGCGCAAAAGCAGCATCATGCCAGCGAGCTCATACTAATTTAGCAATGTCGATAATGACTCTAATGGCCATAGAACACCCTCCCCTTGGTAAGGTCATAGTATATAGACAAAAGACCAAAACAAATTTCAAGGGAAAGCAGAGTCCAAATGCACTTGAAAACAACAAATTGGAAAAAGTAAAAAAAATAAAAATAAAATTGTCGTTTAAAATTTTGTCGTTGCACGGAAAACGTGACTAATATGGAGGTGGTGAATCCATCAAAGTACGTGAACCTAACAATACAATTCGTTCCAAAAGGTCATCCCCATCGTTAGTAGAAAAAAGGGATGCCATCCAATCAAGTAGGCCGAAGGAACAGAAGTGATCCTCATAATCAGATGCTTCCAAAAGCATATCCGGACAACTTGCGTGATAACCAATGAAGCTCCATCGCAGTAGGTTCTGCGCAGCCGCACAGATTTCCCATTCAGCCAACACTCAAAGTGCAGCCGCACACTCCATACGTCCATCCCAAGAACAGGCTTGCTCATGGGCCACTAAGGGGCCCATTAACTGGTCATAATCCGTTTCCGAACATGATGTATTGGAGAGGCATAAATCCAAAGCCCAGTAGAAGGGGCACCGCTGACAGTAGAACACAGGTTGCACGCAAGTGAAGTAGGCAAAGCGAAAAGTTAGTCTATAACTCACGCTAAGCATCGCTAATGGTAAGCATCCAAAAAGTTGTTGCATTCGGTCACGGTACAGTTGCAATTGGCCTGGCGTGTGCATTACCCCAAGATGAGTAGCCATTGCATAGCAGGAACAGAAGCAGCAGGATTCCACTAGCTAGCGCCAGTATTAAAGGGAATCCTCCGAAGACGCTGGGAAAAATAGAATGAATAAAGGCCGGTATTACTCCAAATAGTGTCTGAAAAGAAGTCACAAGGCCGGATCCCACAAGTTTAAAAAAAAATGAGCAAGGCCTTGGGTGTCAGACGCATTAAATATTTGATAGATAAGCTCCCCAAAGTGAAGTGGGAGGTTCGTGTTCAAAAGTGACTGAATCTCGCTAGAGGTTCTTGCAACCTGCAATTCGAAGGTCTCTCGAGCTGAAGTGAGAGCCACTTCTTGTTGAAACAATAGCGCTTTTGTCTGCTTAATTTGTTGAAATCTGTTTTCAAAGTCGGAATGGAAGACCAAATGGAACTATCTACATTCTCATGCGGGGGTGGAAAAAGCACATTGCTACAACAACTAACACGTTGTGAAACTGTTACTATATACGGGATTCCTGTCCGTAAACCACAGCAGTCGTGGTTTTTCAAAATAAGATAACTACCGCTAGTAAGCAATGTAAAAGCTAGAATTATTGCTGGGACGTGACTTGCTTTTAAAAGACAAGCAAGATTAGGTGCCGAAACATTACAAGCGCCGTGCGACTTAACGTGTTGACAATCTAGGGAATGTCGCACTGTGGAATCGCAGTCCTCCCCTGTTAGGAAAACCTCCTTACCCTCCTGATGACATCTGTAAGTGAAAGGTAGGGACCATAATTCATGGAGAAACGTACTTCCCAGGGGTTCAAAACGGCCAATAGGGTAATGTTTCATGCAAGATTTAAATTGAAACCGCGAAAAAGGGAGAGAGCTAACCCCATGAATTAAGGATACAGCTGAATCTGTCTCCGTCACAGAGAATGGCAAGTGTTCTAATTGTTCAATGTGTAATAGTGTGTATGTAGCGTCTTTCATGGACATAAATCTTTGTTTATCAGTTAGATTAAATGGCAAAAATAAAGCGGAAACATTTAAATAATCCCATGGTACTTTACCCATTTTAAGAGTCTGTAACGTCCATGCAAACTGCATTACTGATCGTAATTGATTTTGACCATGATACAACACAGATACATCATTCTGAACAATATCAATAACAGATGAAACAATATTATCCAAGGTATAAATGCGTGAAGACAGTGTATTATTGCTATTTTCGACCACTGCAAGGACTTTTTCTAAATTTGCTTTGTCAATTTGGCGCAGACGAAGCTGCCTCAATCTGCGAAAGTTTCCATACTTCATTGTAAGCTGCATAGAGAAATCTTTTTGTTCTAGGGGTCCTAGAACCTAGAAGAAAATCAGCCAAATTGATGTCACTCGACAAGAGTGACAAGTGTTGTTTTAACTGACGATAACGTTGAGTGTTCCAACCATTGTTGGCACAATTTACCCACCGAATATGTGGTGACAATGTGAGTGCGAAAAACGTGGATCTGGTCTCATCTGTGTGAACCCAGGCGTTATATTATAAAAGCGCAGTTGCATGAATTTGAACTGGTTTGCCACAGCAATCAACCGCTAGGGTCAACATCAGAGACATTGAAAGTGCCATTTCGAAACCGAGTCTGAAAAACATCTATTGAATAATTTGTGTGTGTGCGCCAATTATCATACTCTGCCAATGATGTAATGGACGGGTTATTTAAATTTTTCGCAGTTGCCAGGCCAATGCAACTGGTTTGATATACTGTATCGTTTAAAAAAAAACATTTGCGCCGGTATTAGGCAGGCACGATGTAAAGCTTCAGTGCCCTGAACCTGCTGAGCCTTAGTGCCCCAAATTGTTTTTAAATCAATGGTAGCACTCCAGTGATCATAACCCTGTGTGGCCAATTCAGATCTAAAGGAATTGGAATAGATTAATTTAGTGTGGGTCAGAATAAATGTAGATTGCGACGACAATTGCAATTTAAAGAAATAGGTTTCAGGATTGGACGCGTCATAGTCTGTGAAATAGGTGAACTTATCCCCAAGTGTTTTAGAACACCCCTGTAAAGGAGTTGGACAATGTTCCCATTGCGTGTAATTAAAAAACGGTCTTAACGTGTTTGTCTTGTGTAAGAAATGATGGCCATAGTGTTGATAACAAAATAAATCAGCATAATTGTCAATTTAAATATAAATCTTCAGCATCAAAGGCAGCATAATACTTTAAATCTGAAAACCATGAATGTACTGCTTGTACATCCCAATCATCGGAATGTATGTCCGGTGTTACCACATCTCCTAAAGAAACGCGTATGGTATATTGAGGACCTCCATCAGACCATGGATTTCGAATGCTACTTTATCCCAAACTATGCCGTCTGCAACCTCTGAAAGCTGAAATGTTCACGAGGGCTTGATCACGTTTCATTATATGGGACGATGTATGAGGGGCCAGAATTCCATCGACCAATTTTACTGCAGAGCGTTCTGGCAAATAATGACCATTGATGAGCAAGAAAAATACTGTCTCAAATCCAATTTTCATGAAGAGGAAAATCAGGATAAGTACCAACCAGATGTAGGTCCAGGGTGGGACCAGGTAATTCTTTTTGAACCAAGAGATGAAAATACTTGTTTTTGTCGATGGAAGTGCCAAAGTGGAAGACGAGGAGGACGAGTCATAAGAGAAGCTCGCACGGTCCCCAAAATAACCGCTTGCTCCCATATTCAACAAAGGCGGTAGGGCGGCATCATCTTGTTGTTGTCGAGGACCGTTGGCACTTCACTGTGGGACTCTTCCACAGTGTAAGTATACTCGACTTCTACGTTGGAAGAGGATGGAGTCAGGACAGGCAAAAGGTCAATAGTAGTTTCCATCTCAACCTCAGTAATACGAGGATGAGTCGAAGAGGTTGAATGCACCCGATTCATAGAGATAGCGTTACATAAAACTGCAGGAATTACACTATTCAGAATCGGCCAGACGGTGTAGCTTGACATTGTCCACTGAAATGTATCTGTTGTCTTTGCGACCATGCAAAGGTGGTAGAATCACTGTACGAGTACCCTTCAATCCAAGTACTGGGACCAGTGCACGATAAGAGGGACCAAATTCTTTCTTGTTCTCCAGTTGTTCTCGTACCAGAGCTCCAATCTTAGGAAGCCAGCCTGAGACTGGAATCAGCATTGCTGTCTCATTGGAAGAGGGCAAGTGTTCAGTTGCGTAGCTGTCACAGGTCTTTTGTAGGTCCTGTAACATAGTAGAACGATTATCTACGTCAAAGGTTGCGGCAGCCGCCACAACATCTAGACCATCAAGGTCTGGCACAAACATTTTAATGCTAAAGAGCATTTCTTATGGGGTTTGCCCACCCAGAGATCTTCTAGGGAGATTGAGTGCACGTTGAACTCCATACAAATGAGCCAGCCAGTTCTTGCCAGTACCTAAAACCCTAGCTGTCAAAGATTGCTTTAAGTCACGGTTCATCCTCTCCACTATAGAATTGCCCTCAGGCCTGTATGGAGACGAAAACTGCACCAGCACCCCCATCGACTTCATCGCATCCTTGTACGCCTTAGATGCGAACGCTGAACCTTGGTCAGAATGGAAGGTGCCACAGGCAAACATCCTGACAAAGACACACAAATCTCTAATGACATTTCGAGCGTCAGCACTGCGTTGTGGCCAAACCCAAAGGAATCTATTGCACGAATCAACTGCAACAAAAATGTATTTATATGCAGTATCAGAAGGCAATGGACCGCAGTGATCAAGATGTACACAGCCAAATGGCTGATTGGAAATACATATCTGTGTTTGTGGTGGGCGTGAGACCGTAGATGGTTTGATTTGTTGACAAATGTCACACGAAAGTACATAATTACGGGTCTGTTTATATAAACCACGCCCCCTTTAACGTTGCTGTAAAATGGAGACAGTCGCAGACACCCGCATGTGCAGAAGCCATGCCCTCATATATCCAAAAAAAGCCACTGACGGATGGACGTTTCTTTGCCAGATCACGAAAATCACTGGACTGGCTAAAAATTAAGACCCCAACCGACGGGTGGAAGTCATTTACTGACTAATTCTGAGGCTCCAACCGGCTGGTTGAGATGCATGTGGTTTATTCTTAAACCCACCATTGATAATTTGCGGAGTTACCATAGAAATCTACCTTTTGACTGTCAATCCCCCCCCCTCCTGCCTTGAAGACCCACTTTGACGCATCTCAATTGTGCGCAATTAACAGGGTCGAAACGTCGGCGTACTGCATATGTCTACACAACGCTCATGATCACAGTCTTATTTGTCATTAGGATCTTGAAGCATATGTGTTAAATAATAAGGACATACGAGAAAAAATACTTCTTCCCTTCTTTTATTGCACGCTCAAATTGTTTCTGTATATAGTGTACTGTCTTTATCGCCAACCATCACATGTCACTTTTTTCACCACAGTCACGTATTTCATATTGCAATTGAAATTGTAAATTGCGACAGCCATGATTATCTGATTTTTTCTGAATACATTATTGAATCGTAATTTCGGTGTGTGTTCTATATTCTTCTTTTTCAAATCGTTGATACGTGTTATAAGTAAGCTGTTGCTACTTACTTTAAGTAATTGTAAACCCCGACCGAACCAATTTTTACTTTAATGCCCTCGTGTGCGGCAATGATCAAAGCAAGTCTGCGGTCCATGTTGGGAATCGGCCAATCCCCAACTGATGGAATTTTAGCATAAGCAACTTGTTCGGGAGATAAATGATAAGAACACTTCGAAGGGAAGCCCTGTGGATAAGCAGTCTCATCCTTCGTAGCTGCCACAGCTGCCAGAATGTCATTATCTATCTTAGTCATGGACCTTGTAACTCCTGCAACGGAACATGTGGCTACTGCAGATTTGGCTGCCACATCGGCCAAAGAATTACCAAGAGCATGTGCTCCCACACGCTGATGGCCAAGGGTATGTATAACTTGTGTGAGGGGCAGACGTCGTTTAAATTCTGCCACTCGAACCCAAAGCGTTTTATGCTTGATTGCGCTGCCGTTAGTCTCGATAGTCATTTTGAGACCAAAAGAATAAGTTGTCATTAAAAGACTGGACACAGTAGTAAGAATCGCATACAATAAGAGTATTCACATTAGGATCAGAAAACTCAAGAGCTAGAACAAGAGCACGCAGCTCCGCCAATAGTGCTGTACAGTCTCCAAGTGCCTGAGTATGCACTATAGAAGACTTGAATTCTCTATTTACAATTGAACCAGCCACAATAGCGCAAGCCGCTGAATAAGCGTGTTTGGAACCGGTGGCGCCGAGCCATCGGTATAAATGATACATTTGTACTCATCCAAAGGAAGCAACGACAACGGAGGAGGATGAACATGTTCCTACTGTAAAAACTCCTGTGTCTGAAGAGCAGGATCAAAGATAAACGTGACATCAGACGATGTCAATGAAGTAGCCCATTGTATCCAACCTTAGAGTTGGGTACTCTTCCCTTAGTTACTGCTTCTAAAGCAGGGAAAGGTGTGACAATAAGAATGCGTTTTCCTTGCACCAGCGAGCGTGCTTTCAGAATCGCCATTTGGACTGCCGTCAAAACTTTTTCAACATTCGAAAAACGCATTTCCGCCGATGTGTACGAATGTGTTTTGTATGCAATTGGTACTGTCTCCCTCATTGAACGTCAAGTAAGTGAAACCCACACTGCTCGATACTATACGCATCACCAGGTTCGTGATATTATCACGCGTCAACAAGTAGTTAGTTGCAATCATATCTGATTGCAAAGATTGTAGAATAGTGGTATGTTCCAGAAGCCAGCTGGCAGAAGAATATGTTGGTTGTATCAACACATAAAGTGGTTTGATACGCTGGGCATAATCGGGGATGTATGTCCTTCCGAAATTTAAAAAACCCAGCAAAGACTGAAGTTTCTTCAGCGTAGAGGGAGGTTTCAATTGTGCACATTTCTCCAGAAAGTGGAGGGCTAACCCCCTACCTTCATTATTGAGCTCATAGCCCAAACAGAGCATTGCAAAGTGAGCGATGTGTGATTTAGCAAAATTGAATTTGTATCCATAGTCGGCAAACGATAAAATGATGTGGTCGACTCGGACTAGATGCGGCATTAGTTCGTCGTCCATCAGATAAATATCATCTACGTACGAGAACGCATCAGGATCTATGCTGTGCAATAAAGACACAACACGCGCAGCAAAAGCCCCGGGCTGTTCTTATACCCCATAGGCAAGCGCGTAAATGTTTTCTGATTTCCGACGGCGGTGAATGCTGTCAAGTCATGGCTCTCAGGAGCCAGGTTATGACTGTAGAAACCAATGGATATGTCCAGTGTAGTTTTGTATTTCTTACGAATAAGGTTGTTCACCAGCGCAGAGCTGTGTGTGTTCTGTACTGCAAACGTACGACAATGACTATTCAAATTTATCCAATACAAGGCGATATGAACCGTTGGGTTTTGATACTGGAAAAAGAGGATTATTCATCGGTGATACACAGGATTCAATCACTCCTTGATACTCCAACTGAGTTAGAATGTCACAAACTGGAGCCTTAGCCTCTCTTCTGATTGGATACTGCGGTTGTGGTTGTGGCATAGACCATAATGGTATCTCATGTGCCGGTGAATCAATATCCCAGCCCACCTGATTACGGTACCATATGGGGCAAGGGCCAAAGCCCACTCAGCTGCGTAAGCCTTAGCATGTTCCTCAGGGTCGTAACGTGAAAAACTCGGAAGTATCACGTCCTCCCTTCTAGAAGCGGCTAGCACAAATGATGGAGGCCAATCTGCCTCTGCCAATAAAATGTCATATGAGGTGAGATTTTCCCAGAAAACCGCTGTGATTGTACGCTGTATATCACCTTCAATTTGGAAGACAATCTCATAGTCTATCCGGGGGGGGCAACCTGGGTATCTGCTGTTCCAACTGTAATAAATGTATCAGTTGCTCTCGCCTCCAGACAGGGACGCAGTGACTCCCGCACTATGGTAACCTCCGCTGCGCTGTCAAGCAGAGTCACTGCCCATATCCAGTCTAGGAGTAGCGTTCTCACCGTCTGAGGCATACTTCGCTGTTAAAGCTGCAACTTTTTTCTTCTGATACGGGGGTCGAAAACGAGGCAGTTCCTCTTGTTTGGCTTTAACGTCAAACTGTCGAGGTTGATCAATCAATCATATCATTTGTAAAGCGCACTACTCACCCGTGAGGGTCTCAAGGCGCTGGGGTGGGGAATGCTGCTACTGCTCGAAAAGCCAGGTCTTGAGGAATTTTCTGAAGGTAGGTAGGTCTTGGGTCTGCCGTAGGTGGATGGGGAGGGTGTTCCAAGTCTTGGCGGCGAGGTGGGAGAACGATCTGCCACCGGAGGTTGCTTTTCGGAAGCGGGGGACAGTGGCGAGGGCGAGGTCGGCGGAGCGGAGCTGGCGGGTGGGGGTGTAGAAGCTGAGTCGTCTGTTGAGGTACGTTGGTCAGGTGTTGTGTGGTCGGACCTTTGCCACGATCCCGGCGTTCCCCACCACCGACTTGAGAGTCCGATGTGTCCTGTAAAGAACGAGGAGAGCGCTGATCAAGGACATGAAATCGATTAGGAGTCTTAATTTTCGCGCGGTCGCGCAAGTCATAAGTACGCTCGGAAGACTCGTGTGTCGGTGAACCAGCACCCGAACCCTGCTTCTGTTTTTGCTGCCCCTGTTTTTTATCTCTCCAGTTCTTTTTAGGAAAAAACGGGTGCCCATCTTGATCAGTCTGGGCTTTTTGTTGAGTTTGAGACTGAGTTTGCGTTTGAGTAAAAGGCTTAATTCCCAGACTGTTGCGCCCTAAGGTTTTATAAGCTTTAGCAATAATCTTTGGCAATTCGCGCTGTTTAGCTGCGCCTGCCACAGCCTCCAAGCGTTGCGCCACTTGCAAGCTTACAGTATCACCCTTAACATTAGCAAGGATCATATCGGAAACAATGTTGAACACCCCCACCAGTCTCATCCCTAACTCCAGAGCTGCCTCGGCCCCATGTTGATCCCGAACACGTTTTATCACGGAAGGGAGTACGGTCAATGAGGGAGTGCCGAAACACATCGAATATACCGCTGCAAACACTCTACCCCAAGTGTTACAATCAGCTAATTCGGGAACTAGGCCTTTAGGTAAACTCATGGTCAGGATCCTGTGTTTCTCCACAGGTGTGGTATTTGGAAAAACAGCTTCGAGTTGTCCAAATTTTTCAGCAAGCCAATAAGATTCCAGGTCCAGCTGGTTGCACAGCAACGCCAGTTGGTCCCACCTGGAAGTTGCGCGACATTAACTGAATAACAGCTCTATGCACACGAATCAATGAAGTATGCAATACGCGTAGCTCTGCGACAGTAGCAGTAAGATAATTTGGATGCGGGGTATACCCAGCCAAAACGGGCCACGTGGCCCCATCTATCGATGAAGGGCCTAAACGGACCGGCCCGGCGTTAGTGGGTGAGGAAGGGCGCCATTAAACCATATTTGATGTTGCCAAGCCATTAGCGGAACTTTAAGAGACCTATAAGGCCAATAATTCTGAGGAAGGGCCGTGGCAGTATATTCGTGAACCAAATTATCAGTTCCATCGACTGCCGGAAAGGTGACCCAAGAATAAAACATCTTGAAGCGGTAAGCTGCATCCACTTCTACAACAAAAATGAGCACAACACCAGCATTTGGGACCCCATTTTGAGTCAAATAAGCTGTGACTGCAGCCCGGTTAGGCGGTGCAATGACAACCGCCATAATAAATAATGGAGAAAAACAACCTATGTGTGGCAGCACAATAACGGGTTAATAAGAAAGAGAAAGACCTTTTAAAATTCAAGCTTGAAAAACCTATAAAACATCAATATAGGAGGCTACACCGTCACAACTGTCTGCGGAAACAGATGTGAGGGGATTGTGGACAAACACAAGCACTACTCAGGAGTCTTGCAGTTATTTACCAGACCAAATGTTGGCGGCGCCATGTTGCGGGGATTTTGCGCATACACAACTATGCGCAAGAAAACAGGACCTCGGTGTGTAGGGGTTGTACCTTCCTATCACCTTAGTACCCAAAATCCCAAAACCGACTAGCTATAGTATCTCATTTGTTCTCCTACATAATCACGAAGCTACAAATGATTAGACAACCCAGAACACAACACTCCCGACTCTCCCAGGAATCGCGGTAGCAAGACATACCATTTTGCTCGCTCACTCGTACTTGTCCACAATAAGAATGGTCAGAGTCACTGTTATAGTTCAAAATGTTTATTTTAACTATTGTGCTCTATAATGCAGTATACGAGCCACTACCAGCAGCGAAATGCATAAACCTAGAACAATTAGCATTGTTACAATTCCATAGAATACAAAGGGGGATGTCATCATATACAGACAGTGGAAAAAGGACTATAAGGCCGAACCACCCTCCCCTTGGTAAGGTGGAGTTTATTATATAAAGGAAGATCTCTGGGCTTTGTCAGCAGACCCCATACCTTAGTGCCTCGATGGAAGCTTTACATCATAGGAACAGTATAGCTCTTCTCCTTGGAAAAGACCCTCTCAAAGTGTGTGTCAGAACGACATGCATCCCTGTAATATCAAAGCACGAGTTTCCAGTAGCGCAGCTGTGTTGGCATGTTTTGTCTAGATGTTAGGGACTGACCAGAACAAAATAACAAGGCACATTGTTTATCGACCTTGCACATCGTGTTCAGACTAAACTCCAGGAACAGGCAGAGAACGCAGAAAGCAGGCAGTTCTCATGTGAAAGGCACAAACAGACTATTGCAAAACAAAGTCATGTAGCAATGTGCGCAAAAGCAGCATTATGGCAGCAGAGCTCATGCTAACTTAGCAATGTCGACAATGACCCTAATGGCCATAAAACACTTTACCAGTCTGAGAACGGTATAGGCAGTCGCAATTACTTTGTCCAAGGCTGTGCTTTGAAGCAAGTAAAGTGCTGTATGCAGTGTCGTAAGGAGTATTCTTTCAAATTGGGAACTACTTGGGATGGAGAAATGATCTGTCTATAGATCATAAAAAATATACCTTTCGAGAATTGTGGGCTTCTTTTATACAGATTTTGTCTATTTAACTCACAGAACTCCCATGCCCTGTGTACCCAAAGGGTTTACATATCATATCTGAAAGAGCCTCTTCCCGCGCGGTCACTAAATAAAGAGGTAGTAATAAGAGGGCATTGTGGGGAATCAATGCTGAGGACTAATTATGTTGACATTCTTTGCGACTACAACTGCAAGAAACCTTTTGACTCTATATTTGTAGAAGGGAGAGAATATAGGGTTCTTAAGTAGTGGCTTGTTCTGGTACTCGCACCATGAGGCCGGTCTCCTGGTTGTAGGCATAGTTACTTATTTTGTTCTGTAGAGTATGTGGAAAAAATTATAAAATAGAAATGTGCCTAAAAACAACTTGTGCTCTACCAGTCAGTCAGTTTGACACCAGTTAATTGTGGACATTAAAAAAAATACAGCCATTAATGGCAGTAATTTTTATTATTATCTTTTTAATTGATTTTCATCAGTTACACAACACAAGCATGAAGGAGAAAAGAAAGCTAGAAATAAAGAAAAATAACTATCAAACAAGCACAGCTTATCAGTATGTTATTATTAACAATGTTGGACAATACAGACATAATCCTATGTCCTTGCATGATTACGGGGTGTACTCAATGTAATATTCACTGAGGCATAGCCCCCCCGCCTTACGAGCCGGGGTTTCACATCCATCTGTGCCTTCAACTGTTTCATCAGTCCCTCGCCTAGTTGTCCCAAAGTATTATTCTCCATTCTTAGCTCCTGGCGGTTGGATCCGTCACAGTACCACTGGTATGGCTTATTAGATATGCTTGCAGTGGGTCCCAAGTGCGTCCCAAATGTTTTTTGGGCATTGGG
Source organism: Calotriton arnoldi (assembly GCA_963921515.1). NCBI lineage: Eukaryota > Metazoa > Chordata > Amphibia > Caudata > Salamandridae > Calotriton > Calotriton arnoldi. Next base: position 1,100,110 of record CAWUFW010002198.1, read on the forward strand.
TCGGGAGTAGTATAGCATAGCATAATTCCAGTTGATTGTTACAATACAATATATCTTGTAGCCAGTCCAATACCCTGGGTCTACGTTCCCTGCCCCACACTATGAACACACGTCACTGCCAATTACCACGTCACAGAGACGTGTGTGTGTGTGTGTGTGTGTGTGTGTGTGTGTGTGTGTGTGTGTGTGTGTGTGCACGTGTGTGCACGTGTGTGTACGTGTGTGTACGTGTGTGTACGTGTGTGTACGTGTGTACGTACTTCCCCAGTGTGGCAACCTTTTGGGTCAGTGCTGCAACCTCCACTAGCATGTCGTACAGCACCCAGCTCACATGTGCAAATATTTAGCTAGGTACTGAAAGTTTGCCTCCAGCACGCCCCATCTAGTGCATCAAGTGTGCGCATGTAGTTTGTGCAAGAAACATTTTAGGGGAGTGTGGTAGACTCGATGAATGTATTTGAAGTAAATGAGCCGGAACCTGCCATTGGAGCAATGTTTCCCCTGTTGGCCACAGCAGTAAGCCCATTCTTTGTCCCAAAGGTTGGTCCCCAAGTCTATTTCCCATTATCGTCTGGCACTGGGAGGTCTCGGCATGTACAGCGAAGTATCGGTCAGTCAGCAAGTGTTTGACTGTTGAGGTGGTCAGGAACATCGTCAATGTGTTTGATTCCGAAGGTTCTTGAGGGAAGGTTGGAAAATGGTGTTTACAAACCGTCCGAAGGCGGTAGTATGTAAATGTGTCTTATTGGGTGTGTGCATCGCCATCTACCTCCGAGGCACAGTCCAGGAAATGTCCCGGAGGGAAGAGATTCCCCTATAGTCTATTTGCCCCATCTGTTCACCCTTCTGAGAAGGGTTGTGGTCTGGGTTACCGGGGTAAATGGGAAGTGGATGAATGGTTGCTTTGGGGAGTAAAGGACCGGTGCTTAATTTGTTTTCATATTTTTTCCCAGACCTGCTGGTGACTGTATTGATGTCCTCTCGGCTAAGGCGCAGAGTCTATCCGAGTAATGCTTCCAGAGGGACATTGTCGTGCTCAGTCGCTAGGTGTGCTATGTATGTTGGAAGGCAGTGCCAACAGTACACAAAGTGAGCATGCACACACCAGTAGGGAAGTTTGAAATAGGGGACCACATGGCAACCTTTCTCGTATGGCAATGTCCGTGTCTCCGATTGCGCCCAGGATTGATTACTCGTCCAAGTTAGAGTGATCAAGTGGCCTTTCAGAGTCTTGAAAAATTGCTGAGTTAGTTATATGGGGATGTTGTAGAACAAGTATAGCAATTTGGGTAGGGTGACCATCTTGATTCGGATAAAGGCAGCAATATCCAGTGTCTGATTTGTTCCTCAATGGGAATTATGGTTGTGCCGTAGTTTTCCCTTATGACTGTCTTTATCGTGATGGACCCAGGTCCCTAGGTATTTGATGGATTACGTTGCCCAGGAAAGTGGGAAGTCTAGTGTGCGAGGCACTGTAGCCTGTGTTAGTGGAAAGAATGTGGAGTTGTTCTAGTTGATGGCGATACCGGAGACTGTGCCCAGTGAGTAAAGCACAGTATTTTGTTCCATGTGTACAAATTGGAGACACAACAAATCCGTAATATGGGAAAACCATGGGATATTTCACACAAAACTCCAGTGAGTTGTGGAAATTGGAAAAAAACAAATACATTTTATTGAGGGTCCTGTGGAGAGTTCTGTCATCTTAAAAGAAATTAAACTGAGTTCCAGGCACCTTGCCATCATCCAGCTTTCACTCATTAATTTCTCTGTCCAAGGTGATTTCTAAAACCTTTTCCCAGCTTGAGCTGATCGGAACGGGTGATGGCAATCAATTTGTTCGACCATGTATATTGTGTCAATTGCTAGCTTGTAAAGTGGGAAAAGTGCTACTTCATATATTTCCATCAAAATATATTTCAACACATGACTTCTTATTCCTGGTAATATTGTTGGCAAACCAGGCAGGTGGTTAGCTTAAGTCATATCACTAACTGCCCTTGGATAACCTTGTTGAGTAAGTCTGCAGCACAGTTTTCTCCAATGCAAACTGGTGTGGTGTCAACCATTTTATTGTATTGTCTTTAATTCTAGCATGCTTGCATAGCTGTTGACTTTGTTATGAGATATTAGTGCAGGGTGCAGGAAGTCTCCTTTGGGCTATATTTGTTATCACACATTGATGATTAATGTAACGAGGACTGAAGGAAACTTTGAGTGATGCTTAATATGCGTCTTCTGTATTACTCATTCCTATAATGAAATGGACCAGGCAAAAGTCAGTAGATGTCAGGAATGTCATGCCAGGATCTCCTGTAAAGCCATGAAGGTAGCAACTTCACCTCAAAGTATGGGAGGCATGTTGGTGGTGCCCATTCGCCCTGTGATTAGCACCTGTAGCACTGACACTTACACCTTCTGTTCCTCAGGTTCAGTTCTTCTGTGACCATCATCATACTCACTCCCTGTTGACACCTACACCTTGACACTTACACTTATCAGGGGTATCGAGGCCCCAACTCACTCTTGCCACAGTGACCACGTGCTGCTGATGTCACAACCTATCAATCCCATTTCCCCATCGCCCTGCTGCTTGCTCCCTACTGGTGCCCTGCTCCTGCCAGTTATAGACAGGAGGTCCAAGGAAGAAAGCCAATGTTCATACTCAAGAGATTATTTTTGCGGATGCACGCACAAACTTAGATTGACGGAGCGAAGACCAATCTATTATTCACACACAACAGTGAGGCATGGCAAGGAACATTGCAGAAAGTACTGAACTAAACAATATGCTTGAAAAATCAACTGCACCACAGTCTTGATTTGCACTACCAACATATATAGGTAACAGAGTTAACATATGTAGTAATGGTAAGTCATGATTTAGGCCAACAAGCCTTCGAAATGCCCTTTCTCACACTGAAATCGACCAAGTATGGCATAAATTCATTTCCTGACAGTTCAGAACCTAACTACTAGGCTTTGGAGACACTCCTTAGCTCCACCATTCACTATTCTGCTTGGGTAGCAAATGGTATTCTACACAATAATATAGTATCCTTTAATATGAGCTATCTGAAAGAAACACATAGTGATAGATTCCTTACCTTAGAATATCCCCAGGTGTCAGACTGGATGCGGAAAGTTTTCGTCAGTAGTACCCCTGCGTGTCGGTAGGGGTGTCGTGCGGCTCCTCATCCGTCGTTGGCGTCGTGGTCGCTGAGATTACGTCGCAGGCGCTACTTGGACGCCGCCCACGCGCGCTGACGTCAGTTCTTTATTTTTCCGCGCCAGCAAGCGCAGATCTGGAGAGAGCGGTACCCCTAGTCTTTTTTTTACTTAGTTTTTTGGGATCTTTTTCTCACCCTTTTTGAGTCGATACGACTCCTGGTGCAGTTAGGGATGCCCGGGTTTAAGTCCTGCAAGGACTGTCTTCGGATGATGTCGGTGATGGACCCGCACCGCGTGTCTCTTCTGCCTGGGGCGCGACCACGACCCCAAGTGCCCCGACTGCCGGTCCATGGCGCTGAAGTCTTTGCGGGAGCGGTCCCGAAAGCTGCTTGAAGCCCGGCAGTCGGCTCCGCGCCATGAGAGGTCCCGGTCCAGAGGGAGGTCGAGGGACCGTGCGCGGTGTCATCATCGGCGATCGTCGGGATTGAAGTCTTCGCACTCGGGGTCAGGTAAGGCGAAGCACAAGAAGTTGAAGAAACGTCATCGTTCCCCTCGCCGGTCGCGCGACGTGGCTGAGGGTACGGGTGGTGCCACCCCCGGCGGAGTCCATGGAGTCGCCGCCCGACTACCCGCCCTTCCCGGGGTCGTCGGCGACTCTGGCCCAGATACAGGACTTCCTGTTTGCCATGGCGCGCCTCTTTGGGCCGTCTGGTCCCGCCGGTGCGCCTTCGGGCCCCGCGGTCCCGCATGGGTGTCCTCGCATTTCCTAGCCGGCAGCTCCGGCTGTCGGCTCCGGCGCCGCAGGACACCCTTGGATCCAGGCCTGGATCCCGGTCGACACCGGTTGACCTTGTTACGCCTCCACCGACGTCGACTCCACCGGCACCGATCCTGACGCCGCCCGCTCCTCGGGACGACGTCTACCTCAGATTCAGCCCCGAAGTGGACGCGGCATCGGTCCGGCGTCGATCGATGCCTTTCTCGACGCCGTTTGGGGGTTTCTATCCCCATGTCCCTACTCCTTATTTTAGGCCTGTTGAACAGCCTGAGGAGCCTCTCGCTGCAGCCTGCGAGTCTGAACAGGACTGGGCTGAGGAATTGGGGGACGCCAGTGGTCTGGATACCTCACCAGCCCGTGGCATGCTGTCTCCTCCTACCGTGGCTACGGAGGAGGGAGCCAGTTATGCAGTGGTGTTGCGTAGGGCGGCGGAGGCCCTACACCTCCAGCTCCCTACTGTGGCCGTCAGGACTAACCTCCTGACAGAGGTGCTTCAGCCAGCAGCTACTTCTGCAGAGCCGCTGCTGCCCTTTAATGAAGCCCTTTCGTACGTTCTTTTGGGCACTTGGTCCAGGCCCCCCACAGGGGCTCCTGTGGATAGGAACGTGGCCCGACGCCATCGCCCGGCTCCGGGTGACCCCATTTTCCTCTCCCAACATCCCACCCCCGAGAGCTTGGTTGTCCAAGCCTCTGCTTCCCCAACCGCCTTCCCTTCCGCACCACCGGATAGGGAATCCAAGAAGCTGGATCAGTTTGGGAAGAAGATTTTCTCCAGCTCTGCGCTGCGGTCCGTGAACACCGCATGCCTCTTGGGCCATTATTCCCACTGTCTGTGGGATATGGTGGCGAACGTGCTGCCTCAGTGTCCGGAGGAGGCCCGGCCTGCTCTCGCCCAGGCTGTTGCAGAGGGGAGAGACGCAGCCAAGTTCATGATCCGTTGTGGTCTAGACACTGCCGACTCACTGGGCAGATCCATTGCAACGACAGTGGCGGTGAGAACCACTGCATTTTCAGGGGATGTCCAAAACACCCTTATGGACATGCCCTTTGATGGCCGTCGCCTCTTCGGCGACAAAGCGGACAGCGCGTTGGAGAGGTTTAAGGACTCACGGGCTACGGTCAAGTCCTTGGGGCTCTCGGCAGTCCGCCCTCCTCCACTTTTCGCTCCTTTCGTGGCACAGGAAGGGGCGCCCCGCAGCGTTCGCAACAGAGCCACAGGCCTGCGCAGCAATCATCCCAGCGCAGCCGCGGAAGCGGGTTCCGCCGTGGCGGACAAAGGGGCCAGCGGGCGGGTCAGACCACCACCACCCCAGCCACCACTGCCTCCAAACCTTCCTAGTCCGAACTTTCAGGTCCATCAAACGCTAGTGGGTGGCAGGCTCCGCCATCACCTCCCCCACTGGCGCACCAACACTTCGGACAGGTGGGTTTTAGAGATAGTCCGGAGTCCCCTTCGAGACTACCCCCCCCGCCGTGCCACCTCAATACCACCTCATGTCGGGGGATCACTTGGTGCTTCTTCAGCAGGAAGTTGCGGCCCTCTTGGCCAAGGGGGCCATCGAGCGCGTTCCGACGCACAAAGTAGGTCGTGGTTGTTATTCCCACTATTTTGTGGTGCCCAAGAAGGACAAAGGCCTGCGTCCTATCTTGGACCTCCGGAACGTCAATCGCTTCCTCCGCAAAGAGAAGTTCAAGATGCTCACTCTAGCTCAGGTCTTGTCTGCTCTCGACCCACAAGACTGGATGGTGGCGCTGGACTTGCAGGACGCCTATTTCCACATCCCGCCAGCCCACAGGCGTTACCTACGGTTCATGGTAGGCCACGAGCACTTTCAGTTTACCGTGCTCCCCTTTGGCCTTACCAGCGCCCCTCGGGTGTTCACCAAAGTGATGGCGGTGGTCGCAGCTCATCTGCGCAGATCAGGGGTCTCAGTCTTCCCCTATCTCGACGACTGGTTGTTGAAGGCGGGCTCGCCCCAGACAGTCGTCTCCCACCTCCAGACTACGGCCGACCTCCTGCACTTGCTGGGGTTCTCCATCAACGTGTCGAAGTCGCACCTGATACCCTCTCAGAAGCTCCTCTTCATTGGAGCGGTTCTGGACACGGCGCAGTTTCGGGTCTATCTTCCCGAACAGCGAGTCCGGGATATTCGGGCTCTGATTCCAATCTTTCAGCCCTTGTCCTGGGTTTCGGTCAGTGACTCTGAGGCTGCTGGGCCTCATGGCCTCCTGCATCCTGCTGGTCAATCATGCCAGATGGCATATGCGGGCTCTGCAGTGGGACCTGAAGTTCCAGTGGGCGCAGCATCAGGGGAACCTGTCCGATCACGTCCAGATCTCGGAGGGCACTGCACGGCAACTGCAGTGGTGGCTCACGAACCAGCATTGGGTCGACGGCAGATCCCTCTCCCTTCCCCAACCGGAGTTCACAGTGGTGACGGATGCGTCCCTCCTGGGATGGGGCGGCCACTTGGGAGAGGCGGAGATCAGAGGCCTCTGGTCTCCGGCGGAGTCCCGGCTCCATATCAACCTTTTTGGAGCTGCGGGCGATCAGGCTTGCACTGAAGGCATTCCTCCCCTCTGTCAAGGGGAGAGTAGTGCAGGTGTTCACAGACAACACCGCCGCCATGTGGTACTGCAACAAACAAGGCGGGGTGGGGTCTTGGACCCTCTGTCAGGAGGCTCTGCGTCTCTGGACATGGCTGGAACATCAGGGCATGTCCCTTGTGGTTCAACACCTGGCAGGTTCTCTGAACGCCAGGGCGGACGATCTCAGCCGCAGGTGCATGCTCTATCAGGAATGGCGTCTTCACTCTGAGGTGGCGCAAGGTCTCTTTCAGCAGTGGGGAGAGCCTTGGTTAGATCTATTCACCACCGAAGAGAACGCGCAATGTCATCAGTTCTGCGCGTTGGAATTTCCAAGGCGGCACTCGCTCGGCGACGCTTTTTGGAGTTGCGGTCTGTTGTACGCCTTTCCGCCTATACCACTTCTGCCCAGAGTGCTGAAGAAGATCAGGCGCGACCGGGCCCAAGTCAATCTTGTGGCTCCGGACTGGGCTCGAAGAGTATGGTATCCCGAGCTACTCAGTATGAGCATGGATCCTCCGATCAGACTGCCTCTTCGGGAGGATATTCTGTCGCAGCTGCAGGGGACGGTCCTCCACCCGAACCTGTCCAGCCTCCACCTCTTTGAGTGGAGATTGAGCGGTGGCAGTTGATTCCCTTCGACTCGCCTCCTGAAGTTTGTGATGTTATTCTGGCAGCCAGGCGTCCCTCTACTAAAGTGGTATACGCCTGCAGGTGGAACAAATTTGTGGAATGGTGCACAGCAAAGGCTGTGGATCCCCTTTCTGCCCCCTCTTTCTGAGGTTCTACTGTTCCCTCTTTTTTTGGCCCAGCAGGGCTCTGCTCTGGGCACTATCACGGGCTACCTTTCTGCTATTTCGGCCTTTCTCAGGCTCCCTGATCAGCCCTCTCTTTTCAAGTCCCCTGTTGTAAATAGGTTTCTTAAAGGCATTACACACCTTTTTCCTCCTATTCCCTTCGTGATGCCTCCGTGGGACTTGAATCTGGTTCTGACGTACTTGATGTGCGGTCCTTTTGAGCCCTTTCACAACTGTCCTCTTTGTCTTTTGACGTTAAAGACTGCCTTCCTGGTGGCCATCACTTCCGCCAGGCGAGTGAGTGAGCTCCAGGCTCTTTCCTGTAATCCTCCTTTCCTTTCAGTCCATCCGGACAAGGTTGTGCTCAGGCCCCGTCCTTCCTTTTTGCCAAAAGTGGTTACGGCCTTTCACATTGGGCAGACTATTACCTTGCCCACCTTTTTTCCGCCTTCGCATCCTTCCAGAGAGGAAGAGAGGCTCCACCGTCTGGACCCAAAACGTGCGCTTTCTTTTTATCTCAGCCGCACACAGCAGTTCCGGGTGGATGACATGCTTTTTGTTGGCTACGTTGGCACCAAGAAAGGTCTGGCGGTCCATAAGAGAACCATCTCCCGCTGGGTTGTCTTGTGTATCAAAGCCTGTTACTCTTTGGCTAAAAAAGAACCTCCGGTGGGGCTGCATGCTCATTCCACCAGAGCTACTGCAGCCACTCCTGCATTGGGACATGGTGTCCCCCTGCAAGACATATGTCAGGCAGCCACGTGGGCCTCGCTGCACACGTTTACCAAACATTACTGCCTGGACAGCCAAGTCCGGAGAGACGGCTTCTTTGGCCGTTCTGTTCTCCGTGACTTTCTGGTGTGATCTTGGTTCGCAGACCCACCACCGGGGTTGGTATTTCTGGGGTATCTATTCTAAGGTAAGGAATCTATCACTATGTGTTTCTTTCAGATGCACAAGTTAACTACCTTCGGTAACGATATATCTGTAAGAAACATTAGTAGTGATAGATTCCTTACCGTCCCACCCATCCTCCCCGTTCTGCGAACTGATTTCTAGGGTTAAGGTTATCCCTTTCAGGGCCCTAGTTTCAATGCACCAGTGGTCAGTATCTTGCATGGCTCTGCGTTCCTGGGGCGGAAAGTCGTGTACAGAACTGACGTCAGCGCGCGTGGGCGGCGTCCAAGTAGCGCCCGCGACGTCATCTCGGCGACCACGACGCCAACGACGGACGCGGAGCCGCACCACGCACCTATTGACGCGCAGGGGTACTGCTGACGAAAACTTCCCGGATCCAGTCTGACGCCTGGGGATATTCTAAGGTAAGGAATCTATCACTACTAATGTTTCTTACAGATATATCGTTACCGAAGGTAAGTAACTTGTGCTTTACTGCAAGATCTCTGATCCATATTTTCCATATGCAGAGATGCTCATGTGCTGACGTTCGTCATCAGAGTAACCAAGCGATCCCATCCAGAGGGCTAAAGCAATGTTACACACAATCCCAAACCTTGTGGGTGCCCAACACCCTGGTAGTAATAATTCTTGCATAAATAGGACATCATCATTACCTCGGTGTCCTTTGTCCTCTTCCCGTTATTACTGTGTGGTACAATCTACCTTGCGACAAAGAAAATCCAGATAAATTTTGAAAATGCAAGTCCCACCAATCCACATGGGTGCATAAATAGACGTGGCATGTCCAGCTGCCTCCTGTCATTTTCTGTGTCTGATTCTACAAGAATGCTGAGACTCTTGATCAGCTCAAGTCTTCCACAGCTTCCTGTTGCTTATCCTGAGCTGCGCGTTGAGGGGTGTGGTGAATTTTATATATTTCTATTTCATTATGAAACCTCAGAGCCATGGAAGTATTCCCCCATGGTATTTATGTCGACTCCTCTTACCAGAACTTGTGTTGGAGGTCGCCATAGGAGAAATGAACCTTGCTTCCTAATAGTCGGTGAGCATTTTCTGTCTTTTTTTTTTTTTTTCTTAGAACCTTTGTTTGCAGGCGGCAGGTCAGAGGAAATCTGTACCACAAAAGGAGTGAAGCAGTAGTGGCATGATATGGCAGGAGGCTTCTTTTTAAATAAGCTCCTAGCAAGCACACAGTGAAGTATTGGTGTACAGGATAAAGTGTTGCTATGGTTCTGGCATCTTTACCCATTTCTGGATTAATTTTTTCATCTATCCTGCATTCTTTCCCAAGTTCTGGGTGTTCTTTCCCAGCTTCTGGGCAAGAAGGCGCTGGTGCTGGAAGGGATTTTTGAACAAGCTGCAAATGTATTCTGTTTACATCTGGAGTATTTTTCTTCCCAGTCACCCTATTCTAGGTCTCTTTCCTGCAAAGGATAGGAGAAGGGAGTCTGATAATGAGAAACTGAGGAAGACTGTGATTGAAACCATTGCAGATATAAGGAAGAAACAACTAAAAGAAAGATTGCATGAGTATGTTTCATGGACTTTGGACAAGTAGTCACAGCTACTGCACTGGTCGAAGCACCCGGACTTTAAACGGATGCGGGCAAGCCTCGCCTCCTCTCAGCTCAGCTCCTTTACCCGCCGACCATTTTCTGCCGCTTTCCTTGCAGGTGCCCCATTCGCCCCCTGATTGGCACTTATCCCACCACTGGACTGCACGGACCCCCAACCCCAATGAGTTAATCGCCCCGCAGTCGCCTCATCTTCTTGCCGCATTCACTGCCTCCTCCCTCTCCCCCCGGCTACCGTTCGGTACCATCAGGCCCTGCTCTCCTACCGGATTCTCTCCTCCTTCCTTCTTCATTATCATGTTCATCCTCCTGCAGCACTGACCAATCTGTAAACTGGTCCTGATGATGATCCTAAATGTTATGGATCAAAAAGTCGTCGACATTCCAGCGCAACTTGTGGCGCCCTAAACTCTGGTTCACCAAATATGCCCAATTGTGTACCAATTTATGTAAACACCTACCTGTAAACCTAAAGTACCTTTTAATATTGTCACCCTCTCACTTTGCGCCTTCTATCACTGTTCCACTTGTCACCTGCGCCGTCCAATTTGAGTGTCACAAGCACTTGTGTGCACAAAGTCCATTGGGTTTCTTACGTATTTATTGTTAACAGTGCTGATATAACTGTTACCAGATTGTCCACATTTTTTAAATTTATGTTTCCGCTTAGCTTTCTTCAATACATGATGCCTCTGGCATGTTTTCTTAAACAACGAGTCTCCCTACTTGCCTTCTTTGCAATTATATGTGCATGCTTAGGTACTAGCCTTTTAAAAATAATACCTGTTGAGATATTGTTGTCTATACATACCATTTCACCCAGATGTCAACCAGGTCTACGGGTTTACTCTTTATACGTAGCGCTACTAGGGAAGCATATTGAAACTTTATTGCTTCAATACAAGTGTTCTCCCCAAATGAACCTTCCAATTTATTCACATATGATGAATTTAATTTTGAAGGTGGTAGAAAGAGCCTGATGAAAGGAATGTTTTTTAGGTTTATGGCTAATTTATATTCCTTAAATGACATGGTTAAAAATCTATCAGCTACTCTGACCCTCTGGTTTTAAGTCCGATGGGAAGAACCTTCTTGTCAGGTGGTGTCCTAAAGACTGTATTGATCAGAAGGTGGGCTCACATTAAAGGACTATTCCCGGTATGGTTCAATGATTAATTTCAGATTTCAGAATCTCCTCTTTAAAGCAATTGAAGGAGGAACTGAATTCCCTGCAGTTCTGGGGAGAATGGACAGACAGATTTTTAGCCAATGTTTCTTTTGATGTTTGGGAGCATACCTTGTGGCGGACAGAGCAGTAATCTCAGCCTGCAGGACCTTTTTTTGAAAGAGTGGCATATGTTATGTAGTTGTTTTGAAGAGCACATAAACAAGTATGGTGTCCTGATGCTAAGAGTGCAGAAAGAATAACTTCCAGATAAGAGCTAGGTGAGGCACATGGAGGTTGAGCATATAGCTGTCTGCCAAATCTCGGATGGAAAGCGGCATAATCCTGATTTGTATCCCTATTGATCTTATGAGGGTTGTGAGTCATCCATTTGATAATGGATGCATATCCTCCACAGAAATCTGTGGCTCTTCCTATGCATTTTCAAAGAGTTTGTCTATTGTCCGCAATTGCAAGAAAGAGCGCATTGACTTTTTAAAGAAAAGAAACATTCCCCTTCATTCAGAAACCCGCAACAATACAAATCCGCATCAACAGCAAGTACAGCATAATGATCATATTTGTGTCAACTCTCAGAAAAGCAACAGAAATTGTCCCAGTACCGCAGATATGGAAAAGATTTTACTAGACAAAGCCACCAAAAACAGAAGCACAGTCGGACTATGCTGAAGAAGACCCATGTTTCCAGTTGTAGGCTGAATCCACTACTTCCTGGAAACTTGGGTTGATCTTCGTATCAGTGTTTCAGGAGGCTATACGATGGAATTGCAACTCTTCTGCCAAAAACAGCAATCAATTAGACACCTTGTCTGAAGGGAATCCTCTAGGGGTAACAATAGATAGGTACCTTTGAGGGGGTATGTCGAAGGAACTGTCGGCCTTTGGATGAAGGACTCTAGTCCTATTGGAGAGAGTTGAAATCTGTGTTCAGAACCTCAAAAGACTTTTCATTCTTGGTCGGGTCCTGGCATCATGTTTTAGAGTGTTTCTTTGACTCGTCTTGTGATTCTACCTTTAGCCCATCCATGACATTTAGCCTTGGATCTACAAGCTTACAGAAACATTTGAACCTCTGGTTTCTGTTGATATTTAATTTTTGACATTGAAGTTAATCTTTATGGTGGTGGTGACTTCAAGCTTAGTTATGTAAGACTTTTTGTCTATGTTGAAAAAGATGATTTTTCAGCCAGATTCAAATTTTCTTCCAAAGAGTCCCACTCCATTAAATAGTTCATAGTAGATAATCTTACCTGTATTATGTTCCTCCTCATTTTCTTCTGAAAAGCTAGTCTGTCTTCTAGATCTTTCATGCCTTTTGTGGTGCTGCTGGGCAAGGACAGAAAGGCACACCCGTGTCAATCAGTGAATGCATACTTCCCACAGTAACGTTGGCTTATTCCATATGTGATATGCCCTTTCTGTATGAGATTCAAGGAAGGTCCACTAGAGCAATGGCAGCATCTTAGGCAGATGTTGGAGTTTTTCTTTTGTCAAAATATGTAGAGCAGATACGGGGGCATCTCCAAATACCTTTGTCCATCATTACAGATTTCAAGGGATTGTCAATAATGAAAAGCACTTTAAAGATGGGAGTATTTGTTATTCTGTCATAAAGTCCAAAGATTTTCATTGAAGCACTGAGTGGCATATTGAACTCTGTTGGTAATTTGTCTTTTGTCTCGGTTATAGCCAAACTCCGGTCTTGCTTGAGTATTGCTCACAAGTAATTACTGATTTAAGGATGTAGAGGCACTGCCCCAATTACTTATTGCTAATCCTCAGTATGCTTCCTCGTAACATTAATTATGACCCACCCATCTCTCCCTCACCTTCTAACGTTCGTCTTGCTTTAGTATGGCAGAAGGGTACTGAGATTGGCAAATTTCTTATGCCACCAACGGAATTGGCTAAACTTGAATTTACAGCATTTTCCTCAATTTTGTTCCTGTCCAAGTTGATTTTCGTCGCAAGCAATGACTGGTATAAGGACAATTAGGGTTTAGAGTAATGATGATTGCTAATAAGTAATCGGGGTATACTCTGCCTAGAAACACATCCTAGTCATTTAGACCTTATAATAAAAAATGTGTTAAAGCAAGATTAGCTAAACCTGTTCTGGGGTGAGGAAGTAAAGATCGTTTTTTTAAATGTTTTGTATTGGTTTTAGGGCACATAGTGTCTGGTATTCCTGCAAGAGGATCTTTCACTCCTCTGTTATCCAATAATGCATCCCTTACAAGTTAACAAACAGAGGAGAAAAAGATGAAACCCCTATTCCTTGACAACTCTTCCTCATCCAAATGATTGTTTAGGCAAGTCACAGGCATAGAAAATATTTTTTATAGCTATACAGTTTCAGCCATTGTGCCCGAGAAGACATGTCCGGCATAACATTGTTCACCTAATTTCCCAACATGTCTCTTCTACATGCCAGGACGCGCACTGGGCATGTCAACTCCCTAAATTCCACCTATGCATATCTTTCATGACTGTGTACTAAATGGCCAGAAAGTTATCTTTTTGTTGGCTTGGTTAGTGAGCATCTCCAAGGCCTTCCCTAATCACTGTTCTTGATGAACTGTTCCCGCCTGGAATTAATGGGAGCAGCAACATAAATGGGTAAGAGGCCATTGGTGTTTTCTCTGGTAACCCCATCAAGCTAGTAGTACAAAAGTAGTTGAACTGCTCGTTTATCACAGTGGTGATCGGACTGCCAAAATATTGTGCCATATTCTTCGATAAATTCCTCAAATTTGCCTTAAACTTGCAGGCCATAGCCTACAAAATCTTTATTATAGGATCGCCCATCATGTGGGTAGATACACCAGTTTCAAAACCAGTAACGGACCCTTAAAAGACATGCAGGGACTGGCTTCAGTCAGCATGTATCGCAAAGCTCCCAAAACCTGTTACGGTTGTTACTCCTATGTCCACTATCCCTCCTCTACTTTAGGTAGAAGTAATTTCTTTGTAAAGCTAAAACACCTTCACCGATTCCGAACATTCAAGCACTAATCTATGCTTTGTGTCCATGGCACCCTCAATTGTTTGTCCTAAAGTTCTTCAGGAAGTCTCTTGTTAGAAATCATGATGATAGTAGTTTCTGGGGTGTGTTCTGGCATCTACTAATGGAAGAGCTCTGTGCGTCTCCCATGTCACTGGGTTGTTATAGCCCTTAAGACATTTTTCTTTTAAGTGAAAAAGATTGCCAAAGTTCAACATTACTTTTATTTAATTACATTTTTATTATTGACAAAGCTGATATTGAAATAATTGTGACCGATCTTATATTAATATCTCTTATTTTTTATAATAGGTGCTTTGGCAGGCCTGATTGATATTTCAGCTCATTGGATGACTGATCTGAAAGAGGGAGTCTGTCTAACCGGTTTCTGGTTTAACCGCGAGCACTGCTGTTGGAACTCCAGTGACACGACGTATGAGGACCGGAATAACTGCTCTGAGTGGAGGAGTTGGTCTCAGCTTGTTATTGGTCAGACTGAGGTGACTTATGTGCTTATGAAGGGAAATTTCCAACTATGTAGGCAAGATAGTCGCATAGGAATATAAATGTATAATTTGTAATATGCTTCAGTGCATAAGATGTTCTTGCAGATGGAACAAACCCAGTAGAGTTTAGTTTATAATTCTGTTAGAATGGTAAGTAGGAATAGGAAACAATCGTTCTCATAGAAAAATAAGCCTTGATATAAAGGCTATTTGAGAGCAGCCTTAGTAGTATGTTTTTCTGTGCAGCACTTCATAAGACTCAATGAATAATGATGCACTGTAGATGGAGTGAAAGTAGATATTTTGATAAAATCCATAATGTAGTTTTGTTAAAGTGGATATTTTTAATTTGTTTATTATTTTTATTGGTTTTTTTTAGGGAGCGTTTCCATACATATTGAACTACTTTATTTATGTGCTATGGGCTGTGATGTTTTCCTTACTGGCGGTGTCCCTTGTACGGTGGTTCGCTCCATATGCATGTGGCTCTGGAATTCCAGAGGTAAGTAAAATTGTCTGCTTTTGCAACCAATTTATATTTGTGAACCTTCCAGTGTTTTTATGTTCAAATTGTCATTTTCCTTCACAACTTCTGCATTGGCCTACTCTGAAACTTCTAAATTGTATGACCAGTCTTCATCATTCTCCACCACATTCCTTGTATCTGAAACCTGTCTCCTAAGTATAAAAATATGACCTTCGGCTGAGCAGCCTATATCTGTTCTGTGGTTTGATGGAATCTAACTTATTTTTTTTAAACTCCTTTCAGATCAAAACCATCTTAAGTGGTTTCATCATTCGGGGCTATTTAGGAAAATGGACTCTGCTAATCAAGACCATCACTCTGGTGCTTGCCGTTTCATCTGGTCTTAGCTTGGGCAAAGAGGGCCCCCTTGTGCATGTTGCTTGTTGCTGCGGAAACATTCTGTGCCACCTCTTCACCAAGTACCGCAAGAATGAAGCCAAGCGTAGAGAGGTAAAGCCAATGTGCCAGTATCTGTGTACAGCTGGTAGTCATTTGTCAGAGGGACCTGAATGGTTTATGGTCAGCACAAGTTTGGAACTGCTCCTTGTTCAATCTGTTGTGTGCTGCTAATGTTCAATAAGAGAGCTTGCTGCATTTGGCACCTCTGCACATTTTAAAGGTCACAAGTTTTAATCTCGGTGGAGCCAACAATGCCTTTGATGCCTCGGTTGAATTAGGACTCAACAATTCCTATTGCCCAAAGAGCCATCGATGGTGTGTGCCGCATGATTCACCAGAGAGAATTGGAGGCTCCCTCGCTTGTAAAAGGTAACCTCTACAAAACCCTCTCATTGAACACACCTGTTCTGGACTCTTTGATCTCCGGGCAAAACCAGTTCCACAGCCAAGGACAAATGATATATAAATATTCAATTAAATGACAAGGTCGAGCTCAGACTCATTTGTTGCCTCTATCCTTAGAGGGCTGCAATTCCATATTAATCACCTTTATGTTTTTCACTACAAAGCCAAATGTAGTATTGGAAACGCAACACTAAATCTCAATGCTGTAACCATACCACTTTCAGAACCAGATTCCCCTCCAGTCACTGACTGACTATACCTTTGCCTTCGAGCCTGAACAGTGATTGACTACCTTTTGGCTAGGTTTGTGCTATACAAATATAAAGTTTGCTTGTGATATACAACCAGTGTTATCTGTTTGCTAAGTTATGCTAAGGAGAGTGGTCTAATTTTATTGTTATTTTAAGTATACTTGCCTTCTACTTAATGTTATCTGGAATTCCCCCTGATGAAGGCAAAGTTAGAGCTTAGAGTCGGGCAGCATGTAGGTGGTTACAGCTACTGGCATGTGTCATCTTAATGTTACCAATCGCAGGCAGGTCACTGACTGCTTCATGAACTTCACTTAGAATGCTGGTAAAAACACAGTAGTGATTGCTAGCCTTTGACTGAGCTAATTTTGCAGTACCTTAAAGGTTGCTGATGTTCAAATGAGTACACAGCATGCTTGAATTTTGATGTTACTGTCCTAGAAGGCAGTTTAGGTTTCATTTGAATAATCCTTATACTACTCACTTGAGTGTTATAGGAGGTTTCCTTTCTGGGTAACCAGACTCAAAAAAGGAACCACAGTGCAACCATCTTTGCTGTGCTTAGACCAAATCTTCACATCCCTCTAGAACAGTTGAGCCTAGAAACTTATGGCCAGTTCATAACAAAGCGGAAACACAGGTCTGTAGCAGTTTCATTTGTATTCCTGGTGGGTATACATCAGCTGCAACAGGTGCCAGACTTCATTCAAGGCTTCATCATTTAGAATGGCAGAAAGCACCAATGGTGACGAACCTGGCCACCAGGAGACTGTGTTTGCCGGTGTATTTGAAGGCACAAACTTTTTCCTGGGACCTAAGGTTCTAGGGCATTCTATTTTAAATCCTCAGTTAGAGATTAGTCTCAAGTGAATGTGGAAATCCATCTAACACTGCTTGTTTGTTTTCTGCCACATAAAATGCCACTTTTAGATAATTTTTAGCTTGTAGCCAGCATTGAGATTTTACATCTCTTGTTCCATACTGCAAAACAGTTGCTTGGACGTTTTCTAACTAGCTCACACAACCTTTCAAATTCTAAAATTAAGGTATTAAGAAATTCATATTTTGCTCTAACAGTATTGATCACATTATCATTTCACACCTGTTAAAGGCCACCATTGTATTTTAAGTAGAATGAAGAATAACAAATACATGTATTAAATCTTCAGAATTTATCATCCGCATATTAGATGTCAGAACATAGTTCTATTATAGGTTCAAGGAAACTCTGACTGCACTGATCTATCTTCTTAGGCTGCTGGTTTAATGTTTTCTGTTTTTTAAAATACACAGTATTAAGTGCTATCCGTCTTTGTTTTTTTTGTTTTTTTTACCTATCTGGTATCTTATCACCCTAGCCAGCAGTTTAAGACATATTTGTGTGCCATCTCGCAGTAGTGTCTTTTGCAGTATTTCAAACTGTTACAATTGATGTAACTGAAATATAAAATCCTAATCATGTAATATATATGAAAAGTATTCTTGTAATTAATTATTACATGTTTTTCTTAGGTGTTGTCGGCAGCTGCTGCAGCTGGTGTGTCTGTGGCTTTTGGAGCACCGATTGGTGGCGTTCTCTTCAGCCTGGAAGAGGTAAGACGTGTATGTTAATTGTTGTAGCTATTATTCAGTTTTCATAGGTATTCAGTAAGGGTTCATGTGTTCTGTCTCAATGCAGCAGTGAGCCTTCATGAGAAAGTAAAGTTTGTCCAGATAGTTTTGTTGGCACCTTCTCTTTTGCAGGGCTGTTACGAAAACGTAACATTTGGAAGCTCTGAGTCATGAAAACCTCTTGTCACGCTTGAACAAAAAGAAGGAACAAAGGATTGGTGCAGCTATGATACAGATGAGCTTAAAAATCTCATGCGCCTCTCAAGCCGAATGTTGAGATACCTTAAGGAAGCCGCCACCCACCTGTACAAAGAGAAACTTGATCAGTCAAGAGCACCCGAATTCCAAAATAGTAAGGAGCATGAAATTGAGTTGTGGTGCAGAGGGGCCTGGCCAGAACACATCAGATTGTAAAGGGAGAGTGTGATTCCAATCGGGCCCCTAAGGAGAGAAGTGAGGCGCTTATTCTGACAATCCAGCAGAGACAAATGTAATGTTGAGCCGACACCTTCCCTCTTGTCTGGGCTCTGTCATGGAATACTAAGAAGGAGGAGACTTCGGGGCTTGCCCGAGTCAGTGTCCATAGTCACTACTCACTTCATGCATATTCACATGATTCTCCCCAGCGATATGCCTGCAAAGGATGTCAGACTGAAGAACAAAAAGACATCTTGAGGCCTAGGTCTTCGTTTACTGTCTTTCTTTGCGGTGACGGCCCCCCTTTTTTTATTTTCTCTGATAACGTTGGACAAGAGCATCAGCAGCCAAGGACTCTGCTTAATTAGTTTGTTCTCAGATCTGTCATGGGCTCACAATGAGATGTACCTCATGGCTGGGACTTGCCTTATTGGCCCTTCAAGCGCAGCTAAAACTTCTATATGTTCCCTTTACTGGCTCCCCACTGTTTGTTATCTGTGAGAATGAAAAGGTTCAATGTATGAAGATGGAATCTGTGAGACAAAAATCCACTATCTTTGGAGAAAAAAAGAGATCCCCAAGGTGTAATTCAGGGGGTTTGGTAGAGGTCAACATCACTCCCACGAACCCTTTTTGAAGAGACTACAACAACTGCAGCACTAAAACTGCTTCTGTAGAAATTATGTTTTCAAAGACAGAGGAACCAAAGGGGGCAAGAGCTCACAACAGACTTTCACGACTCCAGATAGGACTCCCAGCTTCAAACTATTGTTCACTCTGCGATTTCCTTGAGGCACCTAGTGGGGGATTATTTCCAACCAGCTACCCTGGTGGTATAAAATAACAAGCAAATTGGGTTCTCAGAATTGTCAAAAATGGATTAAAAATCCATTCTTCTCCACCCCATACTTCCAAGGGTGTTGAGACCTATATCTAAAGCCACTGATTTGGTGAGTGAGATTCATGTTTTTTGCACAATTGACCCTTAAAAGTTTTCTGCCTAAGTAACATTACCTTAAAAACTCATCCTTCATTCCTATCCAAAGTAATGTTCACTTTCAGCATAAAACCGCTTCCCTTTTCTCATCAAATTGACAAGATTTTTTCCTCTGCAAAATTCAAAAGCTAGTGTACTATGTCTCCTCCAAAAACTACAGGATTTAAATCTTGCTGGGACTGTCCCAGATAAATGTCCATAACGGATCCTCACGAGGTATGCCTTTCGTGTTTGGGTTCAGGGCACGACTCCCAATTTGTGTGAGGAATGTTCCCTTATGAGCCTAAAGGCGATCTGGGTCTGTGAAGCAAAGCTGTATGTCGATGAGCAACAGATAAAAATGGGCAAGCCCAGCTTCCACTTGAGGTAGAGGGTGTGGTCTTGTGCCCTCTTCCGGGGCCATTCCTGCAACCGGTCCTCTTTGCAATCAAAATCTTTGGGTAAATCCAAAACTAAATTAAAGTGGGAACACAAAAAGTCCAAGCGGGTCTTGTCCCCATCCGGCCACTCTATCTCCAGAGAAGTCACAAGGGTGTCAGTATGCCATGCTCTCTCGAGCCCTTTCCACCTAGGAGCCGATACTGTGATTGGTCCTGATGTACCCGAGTTTCCTGGGTCATTAGCGACAATGCAGCAGATCGAAACCTTGAGGTACGACAGGCTGCACATCTTTTGCACTGTTTCAGTTCCCTCTGGTGCGCCCTCAGGTCCCTCCAGTTGGATTAATGCAGGTAGATTCTGTCCTCTGTGCCTGTTGAACCCATTTCGGATTCTGCACTGGCTTTGGTACTGACTTCAGTTCTAGTGGCACTATCCGTGATTGTCATTTCGAATTCGATGGTGCTGGAGGTGAACCCCCTCTTATAGTGGTACCTGACTCTGAGTCAAACTTAGCGTGGCTTTGACTGAGGTCATGCCCTGAATTCATTTTGGCACACTAGGCCCCTATACAGCTAGATTCAGAATGCGCCTTTACCATAGAGGTGGCATTGGGTGTTACACCAGCTGTTTGGTTTAGCCTCTGATCAGTGTCAAACAAAAAGTATGAGGCAACCCATTATCCCTGGGATCCTGGGTACATATTTATGAAGCAATCATGGTTCCCTTGGGAGAAGCGTTTTCTGCCTTCATCAGGACAAAAGGGAGGAGCAACCTCCCACAGATAATTATACAGTTGAAGCCCTTTGGGAGTGGGGGGTAAACAGCGAAAAGGTCTGTATAAATCGCCACACAGGTAAAGCAGGACAATATTAAAGTTACTCAGTACATTGTCATACCTACTGAAGCCAAGATGGCAAGAATCAGTGGAGCGAATTTGATCACCGCTTTTTCCCCCAGACAAGTTGGAGTTGAGGCAGCAGTCTTGACAATTCGTCATGTCTTTTCCTGTTGGACAATCCGTCACCCTCCCAACGTTCTCTGCTCTGCCTCACCCCTTGGTAAAGGAGAGATTCCATTGGTTGAACCCCAAAAGGACACTGCAGTTTTACATCAATCGCACCAAAGGCCGTTGGTTGGATGATCAGCTCTGTGTGATTCTCCGGGGCATCGAAAGGTAAGGCGATGCAGAAGAAGACTTTGTCAAGAAGGATAGTTCTCTGCATTAAAATGTTCTGTGACTGGCCAAGAAGCAGCCTCCGATTGGACTGAGTGCTCATTCCACCAGGACTAAGGCTGCTACCTCTGCATTTGCATACAGAGTATCTGTTCTGTACATCTGTTAGACTGCGACGTGGATGTAAGTGCACATTTTTATGAAGCACTACTGACTTGATAACCAGGTGTGACGGGAATGTCATTTCGTCCATTCTTGGTCTGAGCCCGATCCAAAGGGCCTTTACCTTGTGAGGTACTGCTTTGGTATCTATTCCAAAGGTGAGCCATGTGCTAGAATCATCTATCAGAAAAACAAGTTACTTATGTTCAGTAATGCTCTTTGTGGTGGATACTCTATCTAACCGCCGATACTGCATTGCCCTCCCACCTTTCCGTCCTGTGGAATGGTCTATTTTCCCATTTTAATAGTCCCAAACTAGAGATCTGCACAATAGTACCTATGATGGGCTTTTAGGCTTTATTAGTCTCCTCATCCTCCGTGCAAGTACAGAGTCAAGATAGAAACTGACATCTGCATGCTGGGGTGGTGCTTATGTGCAGCTCAGTTCGTCCCTTCCGGGGAAGAACAGAGTGAATGTGTGGCAGCACAACACCATGTATTGGGGCACGGGAGCATTGCTGTTTAAAGCTTCCAGATCCATTCTAGCACCTAGGGATATTTTAAAATTGAGTAAACTGTGGTTAGATAGAGTATCCACCAGAAAGAGAGTTACCAATCATAAGTAGCTGGTTTATCTCCAGCACTATTCTTCAGAGTGAAACGAGGGACAATCTGTTCAGCCTTGGCCCGCGGGTTGGTGAGGCACCTGCTTTGTGGTTCTAAAGTGCTGGGGACATGGAGGGTCCAGATTTCTGATTAAGTGCTTGGACAAGGTTAAAAAATTGTGGTGCTGGCTGTGACCCATAACTGCCTGATTTTGTGGGCACTGCTACAGATGATAATGACCGAGAGAAGTGGATCTTGATGGGGCACTTTTAAAATCTCCGGAGGGTACTGGACCTTTCAGGTATTGTTCTGTGGGTGAGAGTGATTATGTCAAAGGAGAGTGAGCGGAGGTAAAGTTATGAGGGCCTGGCTGAGAACCACTGGCTTCGGAGGATGTCCATGCTTTGTTCATAGACATGCCTTTTGAGACTCGCTTCTTTGGTGAGAAGGCAAACTCACTGCTGTAGCACTTTAATGATAATAGAGCTATGAGCAGGTACCTGGTCCTGTCCATAGCTACTCATCAACCCTAGTCTGCCTTTTGCCCTTTCCGTGGTTACGGTAGGGGCTACCAACAGCCTCCTTCTTTGCGCAGCCACCAAGGCCAACAGGTATTCCAGCCCTTCTTCATGTCCATTGACACAGCCAAAAGCTCTGGCTGGTGGTCCCACACGATCTGTGAGAGCTGTCAGCCCACCAACCTGCCCCACCAGTCGGCAGATGCAGCCTCCAAACCCATTTAGTTTGTCCTTATCTCACCACAAGCACCTAGTTGGGGGGGAGGCAGGATTTACCATCACCTACCTCAGGGGAAGTTAATAACAGCAGAGCTACTCCATCCTTTTTCAGAATCCCCTCCACCCGTGCCACCCATTTATGACCAGCTGACAGAGAACTATCTCTCCTTGCTCCGTCAGGAAGTGTTGGCTTTTTTGCCCAAAGCAGTCATCAAGAGGGTGATGGCCTCAAAAGTAGGTTGTGGTTACTATTCCAGCTACGTTCTGGTGCCCAAAAAGGACAGAGGCCTTTGTCCTATACTAGACCTGCACCTTCTCAACTTCTTCCTG
The DNA here is from genome assembly GCA_963921515.1 of Calotriton arnoldi. Lineage (NCBI taxonomy): Eukaryota > Metazoa > Chordata > Amphibia > Caudata > Salamandridae > Calotriton > Calotriton arnoldi. Next base: position 1,122,629 of record CAWUFW010002198.1, read on the forward strand.
AAAAAGGAGAAGTTCAAAATGCTCACCTTTAGCTTAGGTCCTGTCTGCTCTAGAGACTGGATGGTGGCGATGGATTTGCAGTACGCATATTTCGATATTCCCTTTGTGAGGAAACTGGCCAGTTCAAGGCATTTGAGCTGTATATCACATGCTTTGCATAGCCCGCCGTCTAGTGTTGGGTCCGGATGTTTGCAATTTGTTTTTGTTCGAAGAAGTCTTTTCCAGTCACGAGGTAGGTGACTCCTCCTTTCGGTGATAGTGCGCATTGGCATCGGCTCCATTGTTGGATTGTTTTTTTCCGCCATCGGGTTCGGATGCAAATTGCTGTGCTCCGGTTCGGCACCGTTTCTCGGGTTCCCTAAGACGCGCAATCCACTACCCTTGACGGTATTGTTTCTCGATCGCGTTTCCCATTCTCCGCGTATCGTTTTGACTTAAAGATCTTCGATCCGAAAACTCGTGGAGGGCCGTTGGGCCTACCCGAGCTGGGCTCGCTAGCAGTCGATGGAACGGACTCCATTCAAGCTCTGTCGCGCTAAGTGTCCGCGCACCGACCTGCACGAAGTGTGTAATCTCCGTTTGTCCCCGGAACACAACGAAAAAGACTGCAATCCGTGCCGATCGTTTCGATCGAAGAAGACCCTTCGTGACCGTCTGGCTCGACGTCACGAGATGCAACACCAAGGCCGCTCCATACCGGACATCTTCGGTGTAGATTCCGACCGAGAAGAAACACAAGCTCAAGGAGCCGAAGAAGAAGAACACATCTCCCTGTCCGAGGCCGACACCGACATGGAAGAAGAGGAGCAAGTTACACCGGGTCAGCGTATCGTGAGTACAATAACCCCCTTGCCCCATCAACACAAGACAAAAAAGGCTCCAGTCCTTCCTCTGCCTGCAGGCCAAGGTCGGCACCGAGAAAGTTTCGAGCACGCGGGCCCGGTGCCGAAACACAAAGAGAAGCCTTCCAGCTCGGGATCGAGTCGGCCCCATGCCGGCGCCGAACCTAAATCCTCGGCGCCGAAATCCAAGAATGTCCTGGTCCACGTTCCATCTTTGTTGAAGACTAAATCTTCGGTACCGAAGAGTTTGGAGCCGAAACTTTAGACACCGAAAACGACAAGTAAATATAAAAAGACTCCGCCAAAAGAACCTCGGTCCGATGTTTCACCTTAGGATCCGAAACAGAAAGAACTGGTTATTAACCCAGATACTGGACATATTCATGCATAACTTCCTGAAAAAAGGAAACTGGGCCAACAGTATGAGCACCAAATGCCCCTGAGGAAAAGGAATGTGGATACTAACCCTTCACCACCTTATGTTTCACCTCCTTCACCTACTAATCCTCACTTACTTATCACACCCACTAATTCACCACCACCACCACCGTCACCTGACCCACAGGATGAAGGGGATGGGGGATGAGGATAGGCTAAAAGATGTTGACCCCTGGGAGGATTATGACACACCCACACACAGATACTGACCTTGACTCATACCCGTTCAGGCCATCACCAACTGATGACAATAAAGGCTACATTGAGCTTCTTAACATGGCTGCTCATTACCATGGGGTGGAACTACATAAGGAGGCTTTAGAGGAGGACTTCTTGTTTGAGACCCTAAGTTCCTCTAAAAAGACTACACATACACTGCCAATGCTTAAGGGAATGCTTAAGCATACAGATGAGGTTTTCAAAGATCCTGTAAGGGCAAGAATCATCACGCCCAGGGTGGAAAAGAAATATAAAGCAGCACCTACTGACCCTGCCTACAACAAGGGTCCGCTGCCCTTAGACTCTCTTGTGGTTTCTAATGCTCACAAGAGAGCTAACTCACAGACCACAGGTGAGGCCCCTCCTCCTGACAAGCAGTCCAAGTTAATTGATGCCGCTGGCAAAAGGGTAGCCTCACAAGCAGCTAATCACTGGTGCATTGCCAATGCTCAGGCTTTGTTAGCCAGATATGATAGGGCTCATTACGATGAGTTAGAAAAACTTATGCAACTTCTTCCCGATGAGCATAAATCTAAAGCAAATGATCTTATCCAGGAGGGCAAACTTATCACCAATACCTCCATCAAATGCGCCCTAGACGCAGCACACATAGCAGCGCGTAGTAAACACCAGCGTACTGCTACGCAGACATGCATGGCTGAGAATTTCAGGGTTCAAACCTGAGATACAGGCCCCCATTCTTAACCAGCCATTTGACAAGAAACACCTCTTTGGTCCAGCAGTTGAAACCTCAAAAGATGAAGAAAGACACTGAGGTCGCAAAGTCAATAAGGGCTCTGCAGTTACCTGCCAAAAGGGGTTCCTTTCGGCGCTCCTTTTACAGGGGTGGCTCCAAAAATATTTCCACAGAAAATTCCTCCTCCTCTTACAAGGGCAGCAACCAATCGCCCTCATCAAGATGCTATTTCAGAGGAGGTTTTAGAGGCAACAATGGTAAGGGAAGAGGCAGAGGCAACTCCACACGCACTTCCCCCGCAAACAACAAGCAGCGACTTCCTTCCGCTACCCCCGATCATTCCACTTCTGTCGGGGGACGTCTCCCCCAATTTCTCCCTGTCTGGAACACAATAACCTCAGACAAATGGGTTTTACAAATTATCCAATATGGTTACTGCCTGGAACTTACAGACACTCCCCCCAAACATTCCTCCAAAATCCCGCGCAATGTCACAGGAACATCTTACCCTTCTAAAGCAAGAAGTTCTCTCTCTCCTTTAGAGAAAGGAGCTATAGAACCAGTCCCATTAAAATATTAAGGGGACGGGGTATACTCCCTGTACTTCTTAATTCCCAAGAAGGACGGCTCTCTCAGGCCTATACTAGGCCTCTGACAACTAAATCTATACATTGTCGGACCACTTTCACATGGTCACACTCCAGCAAGTGCGCCCGCTCCTTCAACAAGGTGACTTTCTGTCCACTCTGGACTTAAAGGACACCTATTTCCATATCCCAATACACCCTGCTCACCGCAAGTACCTCAGGTTCGTAGTAGCAGGCCAGCACTATCAGTTCAAGGTGCTCCCATTCAGAATAACTACCGCACCCAGAGTTTTCACCAAGTGCCTGGCAGTAGTCGCAGCTCATCTACGAAGACAACACATTAACGTCTTCCCATATTTGGACGACTGGCTCATAAAAGCCAGCTCGCAAAAAAGCTGTCTACTTCACACTCGCAAAACAGTGCAATTGCTCCATGATCTTAGATTCACAGTAAATCTGTCCAAATCTCATCTACATCCATCCAACACACAGGCGTATTTGGGAGCCACAATAGATACACAAAAGGCTTTGGCCTATCCCAATCGGCCAGAATCTGCAACATGCAAACTATATTCTGTCAGTTTCAGCCTCAACACTCATTGCCAGCTCGAGTGTTCATGCAGTTACTAGGGATGATGGCGTCTTGCATTCTAATAGTCCCTTACGCAAGACTCCAGATGCGTCCCCTTCAGGAGTGCTTAGCACGTCAGTGGAACCAGGCTCAGGGTCTCTTATCAGATCTAGTGTTGGTGGACGGCCGCACCCATCGCTCTCTGCAGTGGTGGAATACGCAGAACCTTTCAAAAGGGCGGCCCTTCATAGACCCGGTTCCGCAGATAGTGCTAACAGCAGATGCAGCGCTCACTGGTTGGGGAGCTCATCTCCACACACATACAATTCAGGGCATGTCGAGCCTGCAGCAAAAGCAGCTTCACATAAATCATCTAGAGCTGCTAGTGATTTTTCTAGTGCTCAAAGCATTTCAAGTACATCTAGTAGGCAAAACTGTTCTGATCCGTACAGACAACATGACAGCATTGTACTACATACAAAAACAGGGGGAGGGGGGAAACACTCTCTAGGTGCCACAACTAGCACAGACCATCTGGAGATGGGCTATAGGTCACAAAATGTATCCCCTTGCAGAACACCTTCCCGGAGTAAACAATCAGATTGCAGATCTGCTCAGTCGTCAAAGACAACAGATCCACGAATGGGAACTCCACCCTCAAGTTCTCCTCCCATTCTTCCTAATGTGGGGTTTTCCGGACATAGATCAGTTCGCCACAAACCTAAACGCAAAATGCCCAAGCTTCGCATCCAGGCATCCAGAATGTTCAAAGGCAATGCACTATGGATGAATTGGTCAGGGATATTTGCCTACGCTTTTCCGCCTCTCCCACTCATTCCATTAGTAATTTTGTAAGCTCAGACAGGCGTCCCTGACACTAATCGTAGTTGCTCCCACAAGGGCCTGGCAACCCTGGTTCACAACCCTGTTGGAGCTCTTGGTTCCTCACCAAAAACTACATCTCACTCCCATCTCACTCCCAATCTTCTCACTCAGAGCCATGGAGCGATAAGACATCCAGATCCCAGTCATCTCAATCTTGTGATCTGGCACCTGAAATCTTAGAACTTGGCTACCTTAAACTCCCGCCAGACTGCATGAACATCATCAAAGAGGCTAGACGTCCTACCTCAAGACCATACTATCCAGCAAAGTGGAAGCGATTTGTAATATACTGCAATAACAATCAAATCGATCTGTTTGATGCTTCAGTTCAAAACATCATTTGCCATTTATTACATCTGCAGCATTCCAATTTAGCTTACTCTTCAATACGCTTACATCTTGCTGCAATAGCTGCATACCTACAGAACAGACAACATCTGTCTCTCTTTAGAGTGCCTGTCATTAAAGCATTTATGGAGGGACTTAAAAGAATCATTTCTCCAAGACTTCCACCTGCTCCAGTGTGGAATCTTAACATTGTCCTTACAAGACTGATGGGTCCACCCTTTGAGCCATTGCATAGATATGAACTGCAATTTCTCACTTGGAAGGTAGCTTTCCTCATAGCTATCACATCACTAAGGAGAGTAGGTGAGCTTCAGGCACTAACCATAGAAAAACCATTTTTACAAGTACACCAAAACAAAGTGGTTCTTCGGACTAACCCTAAATTCCTACCAAAAGTCATTTCTGCCTTTCATATCAACCATTCTGTTGAGTTGCCTGTGTTCTTCCATCAACCGGATTCTGTGGCAGAACGTGCTTTGCACACTTTAGATGTGAAAAGAGCACGACTTTGCTATGTAGAAACGACTAAACCTTTCCGCAAGACAAAACTGTTTGTCGCTTTTGTGCCACCACGTAAAGGCAATCCCATATCAAAATCTGGTATTGCACGGTGGATAGTCAAGTGCATTCAGACATGCTATGCAAAAGCAGAACGAACACTAACAATTCCCCCTAGAGCGCACTCCACACGCAAACTAGGGGCTTCTATGGCATTCTTGGGGAATATACCCCTAGATGACATCTACAAAGCTGCAACATGGACTACACCTCACACATTCACAAAACACTATTGTGTAGATGTGTTAGCAAGACAGCAAGCTAGTGTGGGCCAAGCAGTTTTACATACACTATTTCAGACGACTGCAGCAGCTACAGGTTAGCCACCGCTTTAGGAGATAACTGCTGTATAGTCTATGCACAGCATGTGATGTACAGCTCACATGCCTCGAACGGAAAATGCTTCTTACCCAGTATGCATCTGTTCTTGGCATGTAGAGCTGTAGAGTCACATGCACCCACCCGCCTCCCCGGGTACCTATACCTGTTGCAGTAATCTCTTACTTAGATACATACATACATGGACAACTCTTACTAACTCCATTATCACCCTCTGCGGCAAACAATCTAACAATGGAGCCGATGCCCATGTGCACTATCACCGAAAGGAGGAGTCACCTACCTCGTGACTGGAAAAGACTTCTTCGAACAAAAACAAAGTGCAAACAACCGGACCCAACACTAGATGTCGGGCTATGCGCAGCATGTGACTTTACAGCTCTACATGCCAAGAACAGATGCATACTGGGTAAGTAGCATTTTCCTTAGTTGTGTGGCCTGCACAAGCAATGGGTTCACATTCGCAATCCCCTGGGACCCAAAGACCCCATTGTGGCGCTTGACACTCTCAGGGTAGCAGAGGCGAGCAAATCAGGCCTACTCAAGGAAGTGGTGTGGGCTAGTAATCACTGTTAACTGGTACTCAATAACAACACTCAATAACTGTTTATCCAGTCAGTGCTTTTTCTTTAGAAACAGAAAAAGTACATTTATTACACACACACAACTAAACATTACGCAGTAATTTACAAATATACATAAGGCTGGTAGAAATACCTTTGGCGACATTACATTTGACCCCTAATGGGTCATGACCCTCAAATTAAAAGTACACCCCCTTCACATACAGTACCGCACATAACCACATATTATTATTAGTCTTGTATAGCGCTCAGCTACCGATACAGGGTTTCAGTTATGGGGGTGTAAGCTTACATTAGGTCAATGTCCCATTTCAAGATTTGAGTCACATGTTCTAGTAATACCTCATTCCATCACTGACTTCAGTAACCATAATCCCTCTGTGTTTAATAATAATAGTCCAGCATTGCAATCATGCTCACATTATCAGCAGTACAGCATGGCACACCTTTCTGCACGTATGAGTAATCAAGCAGTGCAATAAGGTGCTCACCATCCTGGGGCCATGACAAGCAGGGGAAATGTTTTGTCAGTTCCTGCCCCACAGGACATTAGGGGCGCTCCCTCAATGAGTATGAATACTAATGGGTGGCTCCAGTCGCATTTTTGTTTTGACGCGCCGACACGCAGCTTTCAGTTTCCTTAATCTTTTTTTCTTTCTTTTCCAGCCGTGCCCTGTACCACCCTTGCACCGCGCTTGCTGCCTACGGTATGGTCATCCCAGGGAACCCGCCCCTGTCTGCCCTGCCTGCTCCCCACGTAGACAGCACTTTCCCGTGCTGCCACAGGAGCCGGCTGCTCCTCCGAGCGGGTCTCTGCTTGTGGTGGCCGCCTGTTCCCCTCCAGACATTGACATGGGGAGCGGGCCAGGCCCACCACGGATTTGGTGGAGTGCGGCAGGACCTCCCTATCTGCTTTTGCTCGTTAGGGATCCTGGGCCCTGCCTCCCTCTCTCTGTTTCCGGGTAGGGGGTTTATGGCACTGCCCTGTCCTTGTGGCGCATAAGGGGCACAGAGGTGTGATCCCTGGGCCCCCAAGCCATGAAACTTGGGGGTTGAGGTCGCTGGCCTCCTGATCACGCCCCCTCCCAGGGTTTTAGAAATAGTAGAAACTGCTCCTCGCTGTGACCTCCCCCCACCCCGCCCCCTACCAACCCGGGGGCATGGATTAGTCTTGCAGTGAAGCTCCTCACGCTCCGTGATCCAGCTAGGGTCAAAAGTCAAATCCTTTGTCCTTCGGTATCTCGAGCCTCATTGGGTCGTTTTGCATGATTTTGGGCTCATGGGGATATCGGAAGTCTCCTCTTTCTGATGGAGGAGCTGAGGGCCTTCCTTCCTGTCTACTGAGAGAGGGAAGGAGTGTGCCTAGCCCTGCAGGAGGAGAGACTCTCTCAGAGCCCTATCAGAGCAGATTGGAATTCCTTTATTATGTTGCAACATTGGGAAACAACTTTGGGTTTTCACTGTTGCTATGTCATTGCAGTGAAGAACCGGATTTTAGTGAGAGCCAAACCTTCTAGTTTGATGACGGTCAATAACGTTGATGTTTGTTTTGCAAAGGAGTTCTGCATGTTATAAAATATATGGACACCATGTATAACAATATATTTTTTGTTCTGTAAATTAATGATCTGTTAAATTAAACTGTTGTGTATAGTTATTGTTGTCCTCATGCAGTGATTAGAGAAATCACATGATGCACAAAAAAATTACTGTTTTATTAAATGATTCTTTGAAAATTGCAAATTGACACACACTAATACCCTGCTTCCTTTTCCAAAAGGTCAGTTATTACTTTCCTCTGAAGACCTTATGGAGATCTTTCTTCGCTGCTCTAGTGGCAGCATTTACATTGCGGTCGATCAATCCCTTTGGAAACAGCCGTCTGGTACTCTTCTATGTGGAGTTCCACACGCCTTGGCACCTGCTGGAGCTGATTCCATTTATCCTGTTGGGTATCTTTGGAGGTCTCTGGGGGGCTTTCTTCATTCGTGCCAACATAGCCTGGTGCAGAAGGAGAAAGACCACCAAACTTGGTAAATATCCTGTGTTGGAGGTGCTTCTGGTGACTGCCATCACTGCTGTGTTGGCATTTCCTAATGACTATACCCGCATCAGCACCAGTGAGTTAATTTCTGAACTCTTCAATGACTGTGGACCACTGGACGAATCCAAACTGTGTGATTATGTGACTGTCACCAACGTCACCAACAGCACTAATAAAGACCAAATATTGGACAGATCTGTCGGCCCGGGGGTCTACACAGCAATGTGGCAACTTGTCCTCGCCCTGATTCTAAAGGTTTTCATCACTGTTTTCACATTCGGCATGAAGGTACAGTTCATTTAGTAGTCCGCCATAAATATTATACTATTTGTGAACACTAGGTTGTCAAATGGTAAGGGGTATTATGTAGAACTATTGAAATACCTTTCTTTAATTTTCCTCTACAGCAATAACCAATAATATTATAATATCATATTACTATTGTTAGGCAGTGGGAACAAAATATTTAATTTCAGTTTCTGCTTCAGAAGTCCACGTTATCCGATGTGTAAACTATTGGTAAGAAACTGGAAAGGAAAAAGGACGAGCAGTGGCATAAATATAGTGGCATTGAAATACCAGCGACAAATGTTGGTAAGCTCTAGAACGAAAAATAAATAGTTGAAGTATGTAATTAAGCACCTAGTGATATGGTAGATATGCATGAGTAAATAGTTCAACACATATCAATGCTGGCTAAACATTGTCCTTGAAATAGTGAACAATTTAAATAATGTCTTTATTAGCGGATAAAATAGCAATGTTCATACAAAGCATCAAAAATCTGTAGACGATAGTTTCTTCTGTCAAAAAGTAGAAAATGTTATAAGAAGGATTGCTACAGTAGACCTCATAACAAACATTACAGATTTATAAAATAGATTAACCCTTTTGATCAATGATTGAGCATTCAGTTAACTTTCTGTTATTTAAAATGAGACCATATTTTTAAATAGAGCGAGGTAAAGGAGGAAAAGCAGTCAAAGCATCTCTAAATAAACATGCCCTGCTGATAAACAAACGTAATAAACATTAAGCTCTAAGTTTGCAGCATTTAACCGTAAAGGACAATGTTAGCTGAATAATAGGACGCATGGTCCAAGTGGAATAAAGGGTGAGTGAATATGAAAAATATTGTGGGAGAGGGGGAGCAAAAAGGATCAATGAAATAACTGAAAAGAATGTAGTTCTGAGAAGTAAGTGTGTATGGATAAGTGAATGGAACGATAAAGTACCAATTGATTGAAGAAGTTAAACCAGTTGCAAATTTGAAAACGATGAATTAGACAATTAATAATTTGCTTATGTTCTGAATGAAGGCGGGCGTCATTGAACCATCAAATGTGAAACTGAGAGAATACAGTACAGAGTTACAGGATGAGGGAGGAGGAAATAAACTACACATTTGAAAAGGTTTAGAAAGCTAAACTACATTTTCAAGTTCTTTGAAGACCACTTTGAAGTGGACTGTAATGCTTCTGCTGATGGCTAAAACTCAAGGTTACTGAGTGGCTTGTATAAATACTCATGCTTCGTGCAAGTGATTGCTGAAGGTAATTTAGCCATTGGCTGTTTGTATGTTTTGTGTGTTGAGGACATGAGTTTTGGCAGGCAGCTATGAGTATTCCAAAATAATTTTTGTTTAATAGAACTATATGAAAAAGGACACAAATCTTCATTAGTAGAAAAATCATAAAAAGCAATACATATATTAATTCCTAAATAGCTACATTAAAAATTGATAAACATATATTTATGATTTTTAAATGTGGTTTTTCTTAATCAAAGACTTGATAATGGGCATGATTTTCAGAATATCTTCACCCTCATTATAAGTATTTTACTAATCCCGATTCAGGCCCAAACTCATGTTTATCCCCAAACCAGTATTTCAAGTCTGGCACAAATTGCGTAAACCTGCCAAAAGTCTTTGGCTAAAATTTACAGTTTCACTCCTCAGAATAGCAAAAACATTTGAAATTTGCAGATTTTCCCCCATTCCATGGTTCAAAACTCAGAATGGTTCAGTAATTGTGCACCCGCTAAATACCATGCCTTTGTATTTAACTTGTGCACAGTTCGTGTCTGAGATTTTGCAAAGATTGGAAGTAGGGTTTCGGTCTCTAAAATAGTTTCTCTTTTTTCTCCATGCACGAGGAAATGATAGATGCGTCCTACCTCAAACAGAATTTTATTGTCATATGTTTTAATTAGGTTTAAGGATGTCAGTACTCCATGTATGTAGTATATCACATTAGAGTAAAAGTTGAAAGTAAAACATCATATGACCTCTCACCAGTTTAAGGTTCAGATAGTGTTTATTTTATTGTTAGATACTAATCCTGAAATATCGAGGTTTCCAATCCCCCCTCCCCCCCCACCTCCCGTCGTGAAGGGTGCGGTTTGTTGTTTCTAGGAATATTATTGTGACAGTGCAGCTTTAATATAAGAAACCTAGACACTCAAACTTGAGCCACACCAATGCTGCAAGCAAATGATACCACAGCTCCACTAGACATAATCCCTAGAAATTATGTAAAGATACAAAGAACCATAAGTGGTGATGACCCTCCATTCGTTTTTACGATGCACCACAGCTGACCGCTGCAGAGAGCAGATTCTGAACTGATTTACAGACATTCCAAATGTCTCCTACAAAGTTAGCACTGCCCTCCCTCTCCTTAACCATGGCCCCCTTGATAAATATTCATGAAACTCAACCTATCTAAAGACAGTAAAACCTGTCAAGTGTCTACTAAATGTTACGTAGACCTATAAAATTGCACCAAACTCGTAAGCTAATCCGAAACTTTTTGACCCAGCCCTTTAACTTTGCCCCTCTGTATTGGAGCTCATTGAAACCTGAAATCCCTGCGCTGACCTTAAATTGCCAAATTTTACTCAGGTTCATTAAGCAGCTCCAAATTAATGAGCAAATCACCATTTTTGATTCCCTCCGCCCTCACCCCCGACCTCCCTCAGCTGTCCCATCCTTGAATGATTTGCATGGAACTTAAGATATCAAGAGTAAGCTAAACATGTTAAGTGTCTGTCACATTTCACTTGGATTTCCCAAAGGCTGGACCAGTTAATACTTAATGTCCCCTTTTATCTATGCCACTTGATGAATCTGCACACATTTAAAAATGCCAATAGTAAGTTAGACATGCATCACAAATTTTGTGCAAATTCATCAACCAGCTTAAAATTGAAGACCAATCAAATAACACCATTTCATCTGACAAATTTAAATATTAACTTTTCGATGCACTCAAGACACCTTTTTCAAATGCCAATATTTCAAAAACTACTGAACGGATTTACAGCAAACCAAGCGAAGTTCTAGTTTATGCCAAGTTTGCTATAATTCTGTTCTCCTTAATTTTCTATAGGGAAGAGAAAAGTTTCAGACGGTAGTTAAAATGGGAACTGCTGTTTTTGATGCCCTTCTGTTTTGACACAAGCTTGACTCTTTTTTTTAGGTGTCTTAAAGATTTCACATGGGGCCAAAGTTATAAATGAAATAAACCATGCCTTTTCAAAGGACACTCAGACCATAACTACAAATTTGGTAATTTTAATTGTTAATATGTAAATGTGTATGGATGGTCAAAAGTTTCCATTGGCAGGGCCTTTTTGTTTTGCCAATAACTTTGGCCCTGCTTCACAGATCTACACGAAAGTTTATAAAAAGAAAGATCTTCCACCTCTGCTGCGTCATGGAAAGATTCATGCTGATCCGTCAAGTGGGAGTCAGGAAAAAGGCGGTCCCAGAATGTTGATTTCCTATGCTAATTCCCATAAAAACATACAAAAAACAGCTGAATGGATTGGCACCAAATTTGGTAAAAGTTAGAAATGCCTTCAGAAAGCATGCTTTTGCCATTTAATGTAAATTATTTCAGCCATTTTCGAGAAATTCTGGAATGAGGGACTCTGCTTGGGTTTGAAGGAGTTAAAAAGTTATAAATATCTGGACAGTTAATCATGTGGAAGTCCTGCGGTACCAAACATTGGAAGAAAAAAAAATAAGACCCTCTGCTTGGCCGATAGAGCTTTTTCTGCCATTTGGCATGTTGGTACTGCTGTACCGAGTGATCCAATTAGCTGACAACAACTCAGAAGAAAATGTTGTGGCTGCCATTATAGGACTTGAGAACTGTCCCTTTGTCCTGAAAAGTTTAAAAAATAAGGTGCAAGATAGGGACACCATGAACCCCAGGCATTTGTGTTTGGGTTTATATTTTAGTTAGGCGCTGGAAATCCAGGTCTGGATGGTGTGCAAACAGTGTTTTAGACTTTGGATGCACAGGATAATTTCAAGTAGAGTTGCGCATCTTTGGCATATCAGTAAACCTTGAGTTGTCATTAGGAAACCCAGAAGGTACTTGTAGAAGTTGAAGCTTACTGGAGATACTCTAGAACCCTGGAGGCCCCCTCAAGTAATGGGGATCTTTTGAGATTTGGAGATGCTCTTTTGTACAAATTGGTGTTGGTTGGAAAGATAGGGTAAGAACCAATATAGGAATTTGCTGGTGAATCGTATTCAAGGTCCCATAGTGCTCATGAGGGTGAGATGGTTGATTGTATTGAAGGCTACTGAGAAGTCTACCAATATATGGAGGCAGAAGTCTTATTCATCTGTAGTCAGAAGGGCATCGCCTATGATCTTTAAGATAGCGGTCCCTGTGTTGCAGCATGATCTGAAGCCAGACTGGAAGTTTTGCAGGAGATGGTTAGCATTCATGTGATCTTGGATTGAACATAAACTGCTTTTTCAGTTATCTAGCTGATAAATGGTAGGTGAGTGATGGGTTGGTTGTTGGTGAGGACATTCAAGTTTAATTTGGTTTCTTTAGGAGTGGGAGGATCTGCCCTGTTTGCAGAGCTATTGGGAAGAGGACTTAAGTAAGGAAGACATTGACAATGGTGAGTGAAGTCTAAGAGCGCGTCCCCAGAGAAAGCTTTGATGAAGGACGGTGGTAAGACACGTTCATAAGAAATGGCTTTCAGGGTGTTGAGTAATTCGACGTGCTCCACAAGAAATAGGGCTTTGAAGGATGGCCATTGCAGAATTCTGAGGAAAGGGGTGGGAGTATGAGATGAAACAGGCTTGGTGTTGTCAATGTGCTGTCAGATCTTTTGTACTTTTTAACTCGAAAAAGATGTTCATGGAATTGCACTTCTCTGTGGAGGCGAGGAACAGCTGGATCCGGCAGGGCGTTGATGCAATGCTTAATTGTCTTGAAACATTCTGTTTTTGTTGGTGGCTTAATTGGTGGTGTTGATATAGAACTCTGCTGTGGCTGAGATGATGAGCTGTCTGCTTGTTGCATGGATGGACTTCAGTGTCATAAAGTAGTTAGGAGTTTGTTTTTTAGCTTCCATTTTTTTTCCCTGTCTGCAGATAGATTGCTATTGTCAGCAAGGATGCTGATGGCATTGCCTTGCACTTGCATGATTTAATTGGGATGTGGATGTTCACATAGTTTTCCAAAAGAACATGTTGAAGTTGTTTAGAAGGGTGTTGGTTTCAGACGTAGAGCTGATAGGGTGGAAATGAATTCTAGAATTAGATGGTCTATGGAGAAATCTTTGAAGGATCTGAAGGTTTGGACTTCTCTTTTGGATACACCTTGGCTTGTTGTTCGGACACTGAGCAGAGGGATAGGGATGTGGAAGTGGTTTGTCTGGTCCATGCGGTGAGAGTGCAAACCGGGCAAAATATTTTTGCTACTGGCCTGTCATTTTACATTGCAACCTATGCATTAATAGGTTGCATCGCTCAATGTTCATTTTGTAGACCTCTAAAAACACCTTGATTCATGCATGTAGGTTAGGCTGGTTACTAATTGCGAAATCCTGTAATTGGCTACAACCATTGGGATGATGAACTGCAAGACATTGTAGACCTCCATCTATGCATTCAAAGCAATTGGAATATATATATAAGAAAATTACGGGAAGTATGTATATACGATCGTATATACATACTTCCCGTCATTTTCTTATTTAGAGTTGCGATGTTTCTTCACTGTCTATTAACGCTAACCTGTATTTCTACGGGAGGTTGGGCACAGGTCATTGACTTGACAAAGGCTTCGCCGAAACGCGGCGTTCTGTTTTGTGACACAATAAAACTTATTATTGTGCCTGTCCTTGGTGTGCCGCTGGAAATTATTTGGGAGATCCCGGATCGTGTTTCCTGTTGGAAAGCATACTTAGCGGAGTTGTTACCGCTGCTGGCACCGGCGTCGATAGGAGGGTGAGCGGCTGCTCGCAACGATCTTGCTGGGAGGATATATATATCTCTAGATATCTCTAGATATATATATCTCTATATATCTCTATATATCTCTAGATATATATATCTATATATATCTCTAGATATATATATATATCTATATATATATATATATGTGATCAAGGCCGTTTTATCGGCCGAAACGCGTCATGGCAGGCAGAAGGGAGAAACAATAAAAAATAATTACCACGAAGAGGAGTTCGCGCATTCTTTCTCGCCGTGAGCTGGAAGTCTGGGAATGCTTTTGAGTTGATATATATATATCTCTAGATATATAAGCAAAAATGTTATCTTCCATTTTTGGAAAATATTGGATGGAGCATGAAAAGATCTTCTGATCCATTGCCTGTTTTCTGTGAGGCCACCTAACATGATTCCCAAAGGGTAAGGCGTTCCCCCTGTGACAACTCTTTTGCGAATCAAATACTACCCCAACTTGGAAATTTGTTTTTGGTCAATGGTTTGCGCTGATCATTGTATTCCCAAATTAATCATTATACACTACATTGCGAATCGCAGTTAGGAGGGAACACTCCTTTCTTACCCTTCTCCTATTTGCTCACTCAAGTAGTAATCAGAGTTTGCTACCGCAAAATTACATCAGGCCCATTTTCCTTACTGTGAGAGCCTATAAATTATGCATATTAAAAACTGTGCTAAGTTTATAAAGATGCTATGCTGTCGTCATATAGAAGCTAATTGGGAGGAGCTGCTGATGTGATCCTGCCCAAATGCATTTCTACTTGTGCAAAGAAGTCTTTGCACAAGTAGAAATGCATTTATTATATACATTTTTTACGGTGTCTGAGACCAAATTCCTCTTATGTTATGGATGTTACTCTGAGTCTTTCATGATGAGTGATCTGTGTGTGGGAAGAAGGATCCATTAGGAAAACAATTTATTTCTGTTAACTTTTTCTGATGGATAACCTATTTTCCTGCACAAGCCTTATATTCTCAGAGGCACGTTTAAATTTGTTGATGTAATAACCTTCAGGTTGGTTGAGGCTGGGGTGATGCATATAAAAATCATTTGCTATGGTAAATGCATGCAGTATTTGTTCCAGCATAACCAGGAATTTTATACTGACTGATCACTTCTGAGTTGCTGGTATCTCCCTGGGACCAGTGTGTTATTTTTGTTGCCTAGAGGCAGATAATCCCCAAAAACATTTAAAAGATTCTGTTTTGAATATCTATTTGCACTGCTAACATTGGTTTGACCTTCATTTTTGTGTGTATTGCTGTAGGTTCCTTCGGGTCTCTTCATCCCCAGCATGGCTGTTGGAGCCATTGTTGGGAGGCTGCTAGGCATTGGAATAGAGCTGTTGGCTTACTATAATCGGCATTGGTCCATCTTCAGTGATTGGTGCAGCCAAGGGACTGATTGCATTACTCCTGGTCTTTATGCGATGGTTGGGGCAGCTGCTTGCCTAGGTAAGTTTTCTGAATTAATCGTAGTAAAAAAAAATCGAACTTAAAATCTTGAATTTTTCGAATAGCTTTTCTAAGTTTGCACAAGTTAACCTATTTAAAACCATTTCTTGTGATGCAGATTCCTCACCTTTAGAATAAGTCCAGTTGCCAGAATAGACCGGGAAAGCTTTCATAGCAGTGCTCCTGTGTGCCTGCAGGTGGCGCAGTTTTGCTTTGCTGCGACTCCCTTCTGCCCAAGAAGTGATGGAGCAGAACTGCATATAGGTGCCACACTTGCACGCTGGCGTCAGCTACTTTCTTTCATGCCTTGGAGCCCAGATCTGGAGCTCTGCTCACCTTTTACTTATCAGATTGATGGGTTTGTTCTCCAAATAATTGAAACCAGTGTTAAAGGGAACAATGTCCCCTTCCAAAAACTACAGGATATAAAGCTTGTTGCGATTGTTCAAAACAAATGTAATTGACAGACCTGCACCAAATGTGTCTTTGGTGTTTGGTCTCGGGACCCTCATGAACCCAAAGGTGACGTCCAGGACCATGAAACAAAACTGTCTATCACCGAACCTCAAACCATGCAAGTCCTGCTCCCTCTCAAAGTTGAGAGCGCGGACTCTTTCACACTCTTGAGACCGCTCCTATGACAGATCCTCTTCGTGGTCAAAATCTTCTGGTAAGTCTAAGTCAAAACGGAAGCTCAAGAAGGCCAAGAGGGACTGTCACTCTCTATCCTCAGAGAAGTTGTAAGGGGGTTAAGATGCCACTTGGCCTTGCTCCTGGTCTCCCATCGAGGAGCTGATTCCATAATTGGTTCGGATGCACCTTGAGTTCCCTGGGTTATTGGTGACACCGCAGCAGATCTAGGGCTTTATGAAGGCCATGTTGTGCATTTTGTCATTCTTCTTGTTCCATCTGTTGCACTTTTGGGCCCGAACGACCCACAGTGGCTTACGGTCTGGTTATCACCAGCGAATTCATCCTCTGTGCCTTCTGAACCTACCTTGGGTTCAGCACCAGCTTCGATGCGGACTTCCACTCTAGCACCACAACCTTCGCTGGTCTCTTCTATGTCAACCTTATTACCACCGAGCTGGAGAAGGACTTTTTGCTGATACCGTCATCCATCTTTGAATCAAACTTCTCTTAGTCTTCAGCAAGGTCGCGTCTTGAATTCACCCCAGTGCACCAGGGCCCAATACAGTCGGATTCAGATAAAAGCACTTCTACTCTGGTGCTGCCATCAGATGTTCCATCGACTTTTTGGCTCTTGAGTCAGATCAAAGCCTATCATTATCATGATTTTCGCCCACATTATGATGCTGGCAACCTAAACTTTGGCAGACAAGAAGTCGATGTTCTTGATACTTTGATGATTCTGGTTTATTTATTTTTTCTCCCTGGAGCATCAAGCATTTCAAGTTCATCTAGTAGGCAAAGCTGTCCTGATCCGTACAGACAACATGACAGCAATGTACTACATACAAAAACAAGGGGGGGGGGGGGACACTCTCCAGCTGTCACAACTAACACACACCATCTGGAGATGGGCAAGGAGATGGGCAATGTTTCTCCTGGCAGAACACCTTCCAGGAGTAAACAGTCAGATTGCAGATCTGCTCAGTCGTCAAAGACAACAGATCCACAAATGGGAACTCCACCCTCCAGTTCTCCTCCCATTCTTTCAAATGTGGGGCTTTCCAGACCTAGATCTGTTCACCACAAACCTAAACGCGAAATGCCCAAACTTCACATGCAGACATCCACACCCATTGTCCAAGGGCAATGCACCATGGATGACTTGGTCAGGGATATTTGCCTACGCTTTTCCACCTCTCCCACTCATTCCATTAGTGGTTCTGAAGCTCAGACAGGCATTCCTGACATTAATCCTAGTTGCTCCCACATGGGCTCGACAACCCTGGTTCACAACCCTGTTGGAGCTCTCAGTAGTTCCTCACCAATTACTACACCTCACTCCCAATATGCTCACTCAGAGCCATGGAGGAATAAGACATCCAGATCCCAGCCATCTCAACCTTGCGATCTGGCACCTGAAATCTTAGAGTTTGGCTACCTTAATCTTCTGCCAGACTGTATAGATATCATCAAAGAGGCTAGACGTCCTACCACAAGAGCATGCTATGCAGCAAAGTGGAACCGATTTGTTATATACTCCAATAACAATCCAATAGATCCACTGGACGCTTCAGTTCAAAACATCATTTGCCATTTACTACATCTGCAGCGTTCCAATTTAGCGTACTCTTCCATACGCTTACATCTTGCTGCAATAGCTACACACCTACAGAACAGACAACATCTGTCTCTTTTTAGAGTGCCTGTCATTAAAGCATTTATGGAGGGACTTAAAAGAATCATTCCTCTAAGACTTCCACCTGCTCCAGTGTGGAATCCCAACATGGTCCTCACCAGGCTAATGGGTCCACCCTTTGAACCATTGCATAAATGTGAAATACAATTTCTTAATTGGAAGGTAGCTTTCATCATAGCTATCACATCTCTGAGGAGAGTGGGTGAGCTTCAGGCACTAACCATACAGGAACCATTCTTACAAATTCATCAAAACAAAGTGGTTCTGCGCACCAACCCTAAATTTCTACCAAAAGTCATTTCTGCCTTTCATATCAACCAATCTGTTGAGTTGCCTGTATTCATTCTTCCCTCAACCAGATTATGTGGCAGAACGTGCTTTACACACTTTAGATGTGAAAAGAGCTATTCTTTACTATATAGAAAGGACAAAACCTTTCCGCAAAACAACTATTTGTCACTTTTGCTCCACCACATAAAGGCAATCCAATATCAAAGTCCGGCATTGCAAGGTGGACAGTCCAATGCATTCAGATATGCTATGCAAAAGCAAAAAGAACTTTAACAATTCCCCCTATTGCACACTCCACTCGCAAACTAGGGGCTTCTATGGCATTTCTAGGAAACATACCCATAGATGATATCTGCAAAGCTGTAACATGGTCTACACCTCACACATTCACAAAATACTATTGTGTAGATGTGTTAGCAAGACAGCAAGCTAGTGTGGGCCAAGCAGTTTTACGTACACTATTTCAAACCAATGCAACAGCTACAGGTTAGCCACCTATTTGGGAGATAACTGCTTTGTAGTCTTGTAGGAACAGGGTCAAGACTGATTTGCATATGGCTGGGTCCAAACTGGGGTGGTGTGGTGAGCAAAAGAATGATGGATTTAACCCAGATCTTTGTGAATGGGGGTGAATGTTTGTATTGTCCAGCATTCCGTCCAATTGTTTCTTTTGCATTTGTCGCCCTAAGTGGGAAGGGTATGCCCAGACGTGGCTCCCGTGCTCACTACACCACTGGATTCAAGCTAGCCTGGCTAAAGAAGGGTGATGCCCTGAAACCGGTCCCAGGATGCTTGTTTCCGGTCCAGGGAGGACCTGGCTTGGCATTCCGTCCATCAATTGTTTCTTTTGCATTTGTAGTCTATACACAGCATGTGATCTACAGCTCACATGCCTCGAACGGAAAATGCTACTTACCCAGTATGCATCTGTTCTTGGCATGTAGAGCTGTAGAGTCTCATGCGCCCACCCTGCCTCCCCGGGTACCTATACCTGTTGCAGTTACATCTTACTTAGATACATACATACATGGACATCTCTTACTAACTCCATCACCCTCTGCGGCAAACAATCTAACAATGGAGTTGATGCCCATGCTCACTATCACCGAAAGGAGGAGTCGCCTACCTCGTGACTGGAAAAGACTTCTTCGAACAAAAACAAAGTGCAAACATCCAGACCCAACACTAGATGGCGGGCTATGCACAGCATGTGACTCTACAGCTCTGCATGCCCAGAACAGATGCATACTGGGTAAGTAGCATTTTCCTTCTCAACTGCCAGACTTTTCTTAAGGTTAATTAAAGCAAGTTGCATACTCTGATGTTACACGCATTCCCTCTGGGACATCGGCAGCGATCATGCAGGTAGACTCTGAATTTTTGGGCCTCCTCGACTCAAGCCATTCAGGATGGTCCGGATGTAATTTATTCTGGCCTGGACACCACGATTGCTTGGGACAAGCAGTTGGCCCTCGTGTGGTGCTTTATCCCCATACTTGGTTGAGGTTTACTGGCTTCTCTAGAGATATACAGGCAGTCCTTTTGTGTATGCCTTTAAACGAATCTTGCCTATTTGATGAAGGCGATTCTGTTCTTGAATACTTCAAGGAGAGCCATGCCCTTTTGACCCCTGGCAGACGGTTACCTCCACAATTTCAACCGGGTCAGGGCTACTCACTAGTTTGGCTTATCGGCAACCCCAAGGCCCTCCTCCCCCACAACAATCAACCCACTCCTTTCAGTGACTAGGATCAGGAAGCCAATGTGCATGTCCCCACGGGCACAGATCTTCCCAGTCCCCCTCCTCTGCGACATCAGTATCCAAACCACTTTAGTTTGCCCTTAGTGGCACACAACTACCCAGTAAAATGTAGAATTAGAAATTTCCTCTAAGGGTGGCAAGCTATTTTATACAACAAATGAGTCCTTTACATTGTTCAACTGGGCTATGCCCCTCCATTCCTTTCCATCCTTCTGCAACTTCCGTCCACATCAGAGCAGCCTTCAGAGGGTCACTTTTTCATCTTGTTGCAAAAGGCGTAAGCCCTACTGTCCAAAGGGGACTAAATGGTAGCCTTGAGCCTGTAAGATGCATACTTTCGCTTTTGCACAATAACAAAACTTTGGCACACTTGTTGTTTCAAGAAGGCTGTCTCTGGGAAATGCATTCTAACTAGAGTGGAACAATGGACTCCTATACAACTCTGCCTCTCCTGTCTCGAGTTCTGAAAAAGATCAGGAAACATTGGAGCCAGTAGGATGACTTGAACCCAGATTGGGCAGGAGGGTGTGGTAGCCGGAAACTTTGCATGTGCATCTGTCTTCTGATGAGGCTGTCATTTAGGGGTGATCTTCTTATATCGCAGCAGGTCAGGGTTCGGCACCCGGGCCAGAACAATCTGTTTCTCCATGCGTGGAGATTGAGCGGCCGCAGTGAACTTCATCCAAACTACCACCTGAGGTTATTGTGGTTATCCTTGCTGCAGTGTCCTTCTAAAAAGTCAATTTACACTGGAGCTGGGACAAATATGTGGTCTAGTGTGGCGCCTGCAGCTTAGACCCATTTCAGGCCAGACTGCTTGATGTTTTATTATGTTTTGTCTATCACCCTGCAAGGACTTTGTGGTCACAATTAAAGGTTCTTTGACGGTTCATCCTCTCTCCCCATTCTGTGGAATGGCCTATCTTTCCATCTAAAAGGCACCCAAATTAGAAATCTGCACATGGATACCTCTGATTGGTTTTGTGCTCAGCGTTCAAGGGCACAAACAGAGCCAAGAACAAAGCTGACAACATGCCTGGGTGTTGCCTGTATGCGGTTCTGCTCAGCCACTTCCAGTTTGCTTATCTATTGGCCAGTCAGTTGCAAAACTCATTAACTTTACCAATGAGTTGATGTGGAAGATGGCATTCGAGCATCCAAATATATTGCTTCCTCTGCTGAACTCTCTGTAAATCCCAAGCCTGATAAGCTTCCTGAATCCATTTTTTTTAATAACATTTTATTTGAATGAAAAATGTTTACAGGTACCTTGCACAAGTTCTGCTTAACACAACTTGATTTAAGATAATAAATCAGTAGTTAAGTACAGAGTTGCACAAACAACTGTTATGCATTTAAAAGTGTGGATAATGGGTTATTTCATATAGACATTGAAAACATCATAAGCATTATGCACGTTATGACTTGCCTTAGAAAAGGTCAATAAAGTTTAGAGTAGTGGGCAATTTGATGGAGTAGTACAGGCACTTCTTAATTCCCATTCACATTATCTGCTATTCAAACTTGAAAGATGCTGGCAAAGTGACCTGTGCTAGATGGTCCTATTCTGATGGACACATCTATCTGCAGATTCACTTTGTGAAGATTCCCCAGGTGTCAGATTTGATCCGGAATCTCTAAGATCAGTACTCCTGCGCACTGATAGCTAGCGTCGCGAGGCTGTGTGCCAATGTCTTTCTGCTCCAGAAGTAAGGAGTGGAGCCGCATGTAAGCACCACCCATATAAACACTTACGTCTGTTCCCTTCTGATGTGGATCCGGAGATTCTCCTTCATGTTTTGACCAGCTTCTTTTCAACATTTTACTAGTGTGCTAGAGCAAATGTGAACCCCCTAAAACAACAGGGTTTAAACTGTGCACAGACGTTCGCAAACATGTTTGTGGCAGACCCTCATTAAGTTTGTTTGTGGTGCCTGGAGTCTGAATACAACTCTAGGGCCTGCAGTGACCGTACCCAGATGAGCACGAGGGCCATATGGGACTGTGAGGCCAAACTCAACATCACTAAACACAAGAAGGCTCCACATCATAACCAGTCTAATTCGTAAGGAAGGTCCTGTTACAGAAGTTGATTGTGTTCGGGTAAGTCAAAAGTAAATCATAAGCAATCTAAGCAGGAATCTGCCCATCCTACAACTCATGAACTCCAGAGTGGGCATCAGCGTTCTCCTGATTTCCATTGGAGCTGATTCAGTTTGCTTCCAGATGCACCCTGAATTTACAGATCAGTCAAGGGTGTTGCAGCAGGGTGAGGCCTTCAGGGATGCCATGCTGCGTATATTTGGCATTTTTACCGACTCCCCCTGATGTGCCTTCGGCCCCGAAGGAAGGATCATAGCCTGATTTACAGCTGCAAAACTGCTTTAGTTTGTTCTTGCTGGCACACAGCCACCCAGTAGTTGGCAGGATCCGATATTTGCTCAAAGGGTGGCAAGCCATCTCAACAGAGAAGTGGGTCCTCCAAATTGCTTACCAGGGCTATACCCTTCCATCCCATTTCTGTCTCACCACATCTTCCATCTCCTTCAGGCTGGCTGGATGCGGACAATCTGTCTGTTTTATGGCAGGAAGTGCAGGCCCTTTTGGCCAAAGGGACCACAGAGCGGGTCTGCCTTCTGAAGTAGGAACTGGATGTTACGCCTGCTACTTTCTTGTCCCTAAAAAGAATGTAGATTTTCGTCCTATTGTAGGCAAATTCACAATGCTTATGCCACCACAGGTCTTGTTTGCCTTATACCCCGGGGACTGGATGGTGACATTGGACTTACAGGAGGCTTATTTCCTCACCCCGTCCTTCAGGCCCACATGCATTAACTGAGGTATACAGTGGGCCTTGAACATTTTGAGTTTGCAGTACTTCCCTTTTGGCCCCACCAGTGCCCCTCGGGTGTTCGCAAAAGTGATGGCGGTGGTCGCATCACACCTTGCACTAATTTCAGCATTAGCCCTGGACCGAACATGGACCTTGGTGAAAGTGCCTTGCCACCTTGGTGTGTATCGCTTTTATAATGTTTGATAATCGGGTATGTTTTTCTGTAAAGTGACTTTGGCTTTTGATGCTGCTGGCTGGGGAGATGAGGGTGAGGGGAATATTTCAGGGTGAAGGTGAGATTGGCAAAAAAAGTACTTGCATGCAGAAGTGACTCAATTAACGCTATAGCAAGATCATACAGGGAAATTGCCCTGAATACATCCCGCCATGACCCCCATGATTAAGAAATGAGCTTTATTAACCTGAAGCATAAGGGGCCTACATAGTTCTCAGAAGGGAGTAAAAGTTCTGATATATCTAGATAGGCGTGGTCTAGATGTGGCCATGCTCTAAGACACCGAATTAAACCCATAGCGTGTAGCCAACTTTGCAAAACGATGGGGCCCCCACAGATTTTTCTCATCCTACTGTATATACTAAAGGGTAGTTTGTATGTTAATATGAATTTCAATTAACTTCAGACTGCTCCATAAGCTAGAAAACCCAAATGGCAGGTTTATTGTATTGGGGCGGGGGGGGAGGGGAGGTCTTCGTATAACAAGAAGATAGCACTGATCAATACTTGCGCCCCACATATGGATGACCCAGACTTCTTTGACAACATCCTTACTATCATTAGTGCAGCAACTGAAATGGTGATATGGGTGTGGAGTCCTTAACTTTGTACTAAATCCAGAACTTGATGGGTCCCAAGTTATTTAATTCTGTATTTAGAGTTTTATATAGCGCGGACAAGACCCTTTCGGGTGAAAGAGCTTTACAAGAATAACGAAAGGTAGTTATGGTACAAACGATAAGCGATATACATGTACATGGTATATGTCATGTAGGCAATAGTTACATAAGCAAATAGTAAGAAGAAAGACAGGAAAACATAGTAATTCGTAAATACTGGCATGGTCAAAATCCAATAAATGTCAGAGCGGTGTGTTAATAGATGGTTGGGAAATAAAAGAACTGCGCGGATCTTGGTTGTATGGCTGAAGGTGTGATAAAATAGAACGTCAGACAGGCAGGTAAGCATCGCACATGAGGAGAGGGAGGTATGACCTCCATGTGAGAGGTATCTGTTGGATAGTAGAAGTTTTACTTCTTTTCTGAAGATGGATGTGGAAGGGTTGCACCTGGTCTCTGGAGGAAGAGCGGTCCAGATTTTAGGGGCAATTCCAGAAAAGGATCGATTTGTAGGTTGTCTTTTTGTAGAATTTTTGTGCCTTAAGTAGTAGGGAGCTTGTGCTTTTGGAAGGTCTGTTTTCACCAGATAGTGTCAAGTCAGAAGGGGTGTGGTGGTGCACCTCTTAATGGGTCATACAGGCAATTTCGAGGTGGATTCTAGCCTCATAGGGTATTCATTTCATGATTGGAGATCAGGGGATATATAGATATACATATATATATATATATATATGTGGGCTGTGAGATCAATAAGAATTCTGTTTTGAGGGAGTTAAGTTTGAGGTGGTTACGAGTCAGCCAATGTTGCGTTCCTTGTTACAGTTTTTGTCTAGGTGTTATTAAGGATGCTGAAGTCATTGGGAGAGGCAATTTTCATGTAGAGTTGAGTATCATCCGTATACATGTGGTAGGAGATGTTTGAGAGTTTAAGGAGTTCGATCAGGGGCTCCATGTACAGGTTGATTAGTGTCGGGGGGGGGGCGAGGGGGGAAGAGTAGAACTTTGGGGGACTCCTAGTGTAACTGGCGATTGATTGGAAAGAGCATGGTTAATTAGAACGCACTGAGATATGTTGTGAAGGAATATGGAGAACCATTTTAACACGGTACCGGAGAGACCTATCCTGTGTTCTAATAGGTTCATAAGGGTTTCATGATTGACCATGTCGAACGCAGCTGACAGGCCAAGTAGGATTAGTAAACAAGATTCATTCTGATCGACTGAGCGTAGAGCATTGTTGAAAATGTGGACCATGGCAGTGTCCGTGCACTTGCCCCGTCTGAAACCAGATTGACATTGGTTGAGGAGTTGATAATCCTAGTCAATAGGGGAAGTAGGAAGTAAATGGACTCACTGAGTAGTTTGGAGAGAAGGGGGATCGGTAAAGTGGTTGGAGTATTTCACAGAAGTTAAAAGATTTGAGATGTCTTTCATCGAGCGTTTTAAAGCTGGACTAGTTGGCATTGTTTTTAGGTTTGTGGGGAGAGGTTCTGAGGCATTCTTCCTGATCATGAGGGGTGGGGGGCAGGTGGGGTTTGCACGGTAAGAGTTTCATAGCATTCTGGATATCAGTGGTGATTAGCTTGGTTTTCTCAGCAAAGGAGGCAAAAGTTTCTCAATTTCGTAGGGTTTTGTTGTCTGAGGATTGGGCTTAGCTTTTCCAGTTTTTTTTAGTTATTTTTTTACAATTTTGAACAGTTTTTTGGGTTGATTAATTGCCGTATGAAGAGGATTTCATAAGAATGCTGCTTTGGGGTTTCTAATGTGCCTATTGGAGGCACTCCCTCTTTGTCGTAGAAGTTTGAGATGTGTCGGGGGGCGGGGTGGGGCCTGTCTCAATTCTCTTCAGCAAGTCTGAGGCAGCTGCGTCCCTTGTTACAGTTGAAGGGTTGGAGCTTTTGAACGGCACTCTTTAGTTGTTTGGGGGTAATAGTATCCATGATTTTTTACATGGATTTGATGTGATCAGTTAGGTCATGAGCATCATACATGTTGGAGGAAGGAAGCAGGTTGCAGTTACTAATAGCCAACATTGTGAAGGGGTTGATGTTAGGGGTGTCCCTGACCCAGTGTGTGGCTTTCATAGGTTTGCGCCTAGAGATAACTGCTCTTTCAGCTATGAAGAAGTTGATGCAATGGTGGTCCGTCCATTCGCAAGGGAAGATAGATTAAATTTGTATGGTGTTCTTTTTTGCAATGATTAATTCTAATGTGGCTCCTTTGTTATGGGTAGGGCTGTTGCAGGCTTAGATAAGGTTGATCTCCTGGAGGAAGGATTTTAAACTGTTCACAAGAGGGTCGCTGGAGTTGTTCCATTGAATGTTGAAGTCGCCAAGAAAAATCTGGTCGTTACGCTCTTCATTATTGGAGGAGATGATCCCCATGATCTGTTCGATGAATGCGTGCTTATCGCCAGGAGGGTAGTAAATCGTGTGAAGAAAGCACGTTGAGTTGACATTGGTGGTGATGTTGATCCCAAGGTATTCGCAGGAAGGCAGTGCTAGAGAAAGAGTTTTTCCTTGTTATCGTGGACCTGTATATACAGTTAGACCACCCCCGGAGTGGCCTGAATGGTGTAGTCAGATGATGTCATGACTGGGAGAGACAAGTATGTCAAGAATTGGGGTTGAGGATTCGTTCAACCAAGTTTCAGTGAGTATACGGATGTCAAGTTTAAGTATAAGATCAGCTATGTCAGCCACGTGTTTCACAGCTGAGCAACAATTGAGTAACGAGCATTTAAGGAATGTTATGGTGGTATTAGTAGAAGTATGTGAGATGGGTACTTGTTTGAGGTTCGTTTTATTAAGGTGAGAGGGGCCAGCACTACCGGTGTGATGCCCTGAGAGGGTGCGTGATAATAGTCTGCATTTGTCCAGCAGGTATAACGTGGTCAGTCGGAGCCCGGTTGTAAGTGACGAGGAGGGAGAGGATATTATTATTTGATAACTGTATGAGTAGCCTATTGGGTCGGGAGGAATGGTCAGGATTAGGTTTGCAACTCCAGTTAGGTTGTGGGACCCAAGTATTGGTAGGGCTAGCAGCAGTGTGGCATTTTGGAGTTGGGATGTTGTGATTCTGGAGGTGAGTCGTATGTAAGGACCGATAGTGTTCCAGGTTTGGAGGTGATATGCACTAGTTTATGAATGTCTTCCCTAATCCACTGTAGCTCAGATTTTATAGAATCTAGCGTAGAGTAAGTATAGCGACTCCTAATGGGCTCCTGGCTGGTGGAGGTGCTGTGAATTTGAGATCTATCCGAGTAAGGACAGTTGTGGGGGCAATCGTAGGTAGGGTCCACAGTCTGAGTCTTGATAACCACTGTTTGATAGGGAGTGGTGCATATACTGTCCTGGTTGATGGGTGTGTAGGTACAGGGTTCTTTAGTAGGTTGGCAACGAGTGTTGGCGGAGTGTTGTTGTGGGGCAGTGCCGGAGTTATCAATAAAGGAAGAGGTATGATGGACTGCAATTATAGCCATGGGTGTTCACCAGGGGAGAGAGGTGGGAAGTGGGGTAAAGTGGGCTGGGAGAGATGAGGTTGTTGTTGGGGAGTTGTGAGGGGGCGGGTGGGGCAGTGGCTGTGTCCAACCTGTTATTGATGTAGAAGAAGAGATTCTCAAAGAGTTCCAGATTGCGATTAGAAGATTGAATGAGCACTGTGCTGTTGTAGCTGCAGATGGTGGTTTCCGCATTGTACAAAGGGGAGGGAGCGATAGTGAGTTTATGGCCGTGTGGAATTTTCATTGTGGTGGTGGTGTTGAGTAAAGAAGATAACACTTTACTCCATTGAGTACGCAGATTGGTAATGAAGATGAGATCATTCAGTATAGTACCCTTGTTGTAGCAGAAGTAGGGGTCTGTGATAAGAGTTTCTTTATTTAGGATGAGAGTATTGTTTGAAATTTTTAATGGCGTTTTTGGTTAGGTTAGAAGGGTAGTTTATTCTGAATGAGTTGTTCCCTGCAGAGGACAGTAGGGCGTTCTGCTTGTTGGCATGAGATGATTCCTTGCTGGGTGATGTAGGCAGGGGGTAGACCGAGAGCTAGATGGGGACCTCTTCCAAGATGGCTGCCCTTTTTGGATGCAGGAGTGGTAGCTACTGCATAGAGAAGCTGTGAAGTTCCTTTTCTTTTTTTTGTTTCCAAATAGGTGTAGAAAGTCCCATGTCAATTTCTGTGGAAGTTGATGTGCAAAAGATCGAAGTGCAAACAAAAGAGCTATCTTGGATAGCAAAAAGAAAAGTAAAGAAATTTTAATAGAGGTGAAACGTCGTCAAAATAGTATAAGAATTGGCTGGGGAAAGAAATCGCAAAGGATTTGGGTGGGGGAGGGAGGGCAAGCACGCCCCGGTCAGCTAATTCGATAATAAAATACTAGCGAAGGTAATGGCAAATCATCTGTCTTTACTAATGAAGAACTTTGTTTCCCTCATGCAGCCGGGTTTTGTACCATACAGGCCCACCTTGATCAACATGCTCACAGTCTTTGCGATTCTTCATCATTTAAACCCTGAACTTTAGAGAGTAACTACCTTTCTAGATGCAAAAAAGACATTTGATTTATTGGAGTGGCCTTATTTAATGACCACTTTGTGTAGATTTAGGAATTGGAGACCCGTTCTGGTGAGTAATTGCCTTACTTTATACCAAACCAGTTACGTGAATGGGTTGACTTTGGCACACTTCCTGGTAGGCAAGGGTACTCAGTAGTGCTGGCCCCTCTCACCATTGCTTTTTGTGGCGGCCAAGCACCTATTAGTCCGTATCCTGTGAGAACACCACTCCCAGAGGGGCCTTAGTTTTAGGTCTGGGTGTCTATTCCTTCCTATGTATGCAGACATCATCCCGGTACTTGTATGTAACCTGGGGAAAATCTAGCTCTCTTAATTTGAGAAGTAATTAGAGTTTGGGGCCTTTCAGGAATCCAAATTAACTGTAATAAAACCTATTTGTTCCCCCTCACAGATTCTACAATACAGGTTTTGTTGTTGTTTCTGATCGCCTGGGTGGAGTAATCTCTAAATTGGCATACATCTAGACACGGAGACCCTTGTGTAGTTAAACTATGGGCCAGCATTGGAATGGTTAACCTGTCAGATTAAAATCTGGTTGAAGTTACCCCTGTCTGTAGCCAGTCAAGTAGCACTCAACAAGATGTTAGCCCTCTCTAAATTCTTTTATCTGTTCATGAGTATTCCATGTATAAAAGTCTTCTTCCAGACCATCAGATCGTTGCTGACATCGCTTGCCTGGGAAGCTAAACATCCATGGATACAGTGGGAGAAAATGCTGTACCCCTGAGAGCTGAGGGGGATAGCTTCGAGCAACCCCATCTAGACCAGTATTACCTAGTGGTGCAATACCATTACGTCAGGCACTGTTTCCATCCAGATAGGCATCTCCCATACTTTATACAACAACGAGAACAGACAGGCGGCTCTCCTCTTTGCTCCCTGTTAGCACATGAACTGCCACAGCATATAGGGTAAATTACTCCAGTGGGAATCGTATGCTGGGCAAATGTTTAGAATTTGCTCCTGACTCATAGATCTATATTCATTGGCTTTGCCTCCAGCACATAATACACTTCTACTGAGAAGGACCGAGCCAGAGGTAATGCAGACATTGACTAAGGGGGGATTGAATGATTAAAGTCATCTCTAGTCTGCAGGGATGTTTCTTACACAGGAACAGTTTAAAGGCAGATGTAAGACCACCCCCTTGGACATATTTTCATATTTTCGTTCAAGAAACACAGTGCATGAAACAAAAACCAGGGTTCCTAGTGGAGCCGCAAGGGTTCAAGCCTTTGACTCCGCTATTTAGATCCACAGACTTCACTAGATGGATGTCTAGGTTGTATACCCTAGCTTCTGCTTCGAAAATAGTGGGGATGATATATGGTAAAGCGATACAAAAGGGGATGATGGACGGAACGTTTGAGCCAATCAAACACTCACCCCCAGTCAACTGATCTGGGTTTAATCCATCATCATTCTTTAGCTCACTCCACCACCCCAGTTCAGACATCGCCATATGCAAATCAGTCTGACCCTGTGCCTCATGGGAACAGTCCAGCCCGAACTGCCAAGCCATGCCTTCCCTGGACCGGAAACAAGCATCCTAGGACCGGTTTCTGGCATTTCAGCCGTCATCAGCCAGGCTTGCTTGAATCCAGTGGCAAAGTGAGCAAGGGACCCACGTCTGGGCATACCCCCGCCAACTTAGGGCGACCAAAGCGATACAAAAGGGGATGATGGACGGAACGTTTGAGCCAATCAAACACTCACCCCCAGTCAACTGATCTGGGTTTAATCCATCATCATTCTTTAGCTCACTCCACCATCCCAGTTCAGACATGGCCATATGCAAATCAGTCTGACCCTGTGCCTCATGGGAACAGTCCAGCCCGAACTGCCAAGCCATGCCTTCCCTGGACCGGAAACAAACAAATATGGTAGACAGGCCTGGAAATGAGATGCTGTGCACAGATTAAAACAAGATCTGTGAATTTTAGACACAACCCGCGTCATTTTAAATTCTTGCACAGTGCATATTTCACTCCAGAGAAACAACACAGAATTGATTCTTCTAGTCACAAAACTGCCCAAGTTGCGGGGAGCTCATGCAGGGTTTCTTCATCTAGCCTCGTCGTGTTCCCCGATCTCAGCCTACTGGTATGAAAGTATTTAAATCTTTTCCAACGTTCGAGAGTTCCATTGAGCTCAAATCAGTAAGTGGTATTCTCTAAGGTGTTAATCCCCTTCCATTTGGAATTAGACGCTGTGTGGCATTGGTGTTTCTTTTGGCAAAACCTAGAGTTGGTGCAGATTTACTATGTCTAAAAGAGGGGACTTCATCATGTGTATAGTTGTGTGTAATGACAGAGCGGAGCTGTATGGTTTACTACTGTAGTGTACATTCAAACCCAAGGATAGTTGGAAGCCATTAAAAGAATAACTTGCTGTGACCAGCCCTAATGAGACACTAAACCTACAATGATTGAACCAGCACTTTAAAAGGAATTACCAATCAATCTGCCTCTAACTATAGGCATGCTTTAACTGATGTGGTCTAAAAGCAAATTTAATTTACTTTTCTAAGGTCTAACTCTGCTATAATTTAATCTCATGATTTGAACACTGAGTATTGATCTAGTTAAGTTCTTTAAAATGTATGAGGAAGAAATAGAGTAAGAAATAGATTAAGAAACAGAAACCTTAGATCTTGTCAGAACATAAAATTGGTTGTGGCCTGTTTGCATGCTTCCTCCACACATCATCTTGGCTACCTTACCTTGGGCTCGAGACTGCTAGTGCTACTCTGAGGATCAAGAGTTCTTGCAGTGAGCTGTCTTAAGTTATTGGGGCAATCGCATGTGCTAGCTCTGATAGCAAGCTGTGGAGAGTTCTGAGTAATCGTGCTCATCACTGTGCCCATCTGCTACTCCCTTGTGCCTGGCACAGGGGCAGAGGAGGATAATAGTCCTTTCATTAATTCACTTTGGTTCACTGCAAAAGTGGAAGGACTTTTATTGAATGGAGTGCAAAGAGATCTTGATACTGTTATTGTGACCATGGAGAAAGAAAAAGAAGGGCATAAAGTGGAAGTGAACTGCATCTTCGATCTCTCGTACACTGTGCAAATTGCGACTGCTCCACATGTACCAGGGCTGAACACTGGCAGGCCCCGATACAAGTGAGCCACAGGTTGGGCCACAAATGACATCTGAGAAGCTCTTTCTAAATGTGTTCTCAAGATTTTAAGCCTTGGTTGTGAGAACTTCACCTTTATGCCACTTTCCTGCCACCCCTGAAGTTATTCAATATATTTTGTATGTGTATATTGGTAGTTCCTTAAATAAAACTGAGCAGGTTAATACCTGCCCGATACAAACTAATAAGGGGACATAAGACCTATATTGGGGAGGGATGGAGAGTTTGAGAGAGGGAGAGAAAGGGGGAGAGAGAGAGCGAGAGAGAGAGACAGAAATAATTTACAATCCAAGTTAATTTAAAGTAGTAAGGAGGCAGGGATTTCTATTGCTGGGCCAGTGACTGGAGGGGGTAGACTTGCTCCTTGTTGAGGTGCATCTTTAGCTCCTTTCTTGAGTGCATTGAGGGAGCACACATGTGTAGAGGGATATTATTCCAGATCTTTGGGTGCATTTTTTCATTGACTCCAGTTTTTGGCTTATTTCAGTTTTTCTTTTTGAGCCTAGGTATGTTAGGACTCCTTGAATTACTTTGGAAGTCTGCAGTGTTTAGTGTTTCTTCTAACTATTGTGGTGCACCTACTTTTTCTATTTTGTATGTGATCCAGCCAGTTTGGAAAATGAGCAGGAAGCAAGTGCATTATTGGAGTGATAGAACTCCTATCATTTCAGTCTTTTGCATCATGCTTTTGTAGTGTAGCTCCTATTTCCCTAATAGGCTCTGCGCATTGGAATAATATACCCTATAGGTTTGACATAGGACTAAGGACGGTATGTCCCTATCGAGTATATTAAACTTAATTACTTGTGCCAGCTAGCTCAGAGGCCACTAGAAACTCCTTGATAAACAAGAAGGGAGTAGTTTCTGGCAGCCGCAAGACATGACAACTTTGTTTCCCTTTAGAATCAGAACGTGTCCCAGAGTCGTGGAAACAATAGATAACTATTTCACTCAGCTCACTCGTGCATACTTAGTTTTCCTCAAAGTTACACAGAAAGAATAGACTGGCGTTTCAATAAAAGATTTATTGAACAGTCTTGCTTCTCGTGTAAGTAATATGTGCTGTTACGATCACAAGACAGTATGCAAGATAAATAATGTACAGCATAAGCAGTAGAAATAAATAATACTGCGCTAGCATGATCTTTAGTAGATATTCATTTACATAAATAACATAGACTAAAAATGCGAGTACTCATACGATGCGTTTCAAAGCCAGTTCTACGCCAATGTACCTAACCTAGGTGTAGGGAGAGGTATGAAGTAGGTGAAGTATTCCTTACTATGGTATACTAAGAGTATGTTAAGCCCAGTATGCCTAGTATGCCAAGAGTCCCTCTAGGTTTCTAGTCAGCTCCATACCTTAAGAATGAGAGGTGGGAATCTCTTGCCAGACTCGAACTCCAACACACCGCGAGGGAAGTCAGATCACTGGAAGCTGGACTCTCTGCGTGCAGGGATGACAGCGTCTTCTCCGTGCGTCAGGCCGGGAAACGGGCTCCTCTGAAGTCGAGGTCTCCTCTGATTTACAGGGGCTAGGGAAGGTATATTTATACCTGAGAGGTACCTCAGAATGTTAGCATTGACGTGAATCGGACAGCAGAAGACGTCATGAATGAACCCCTAAGGTATAACAGTTCATGCATAATAGATGAGTCCTTGAAGAAATCAATAGTCCTGTGCTAGGGAAACTCCCGAAGCCTAAGGGTCTGTTCTTCAAGAACTCGTTGTGACGTTAGGGTGGACGGATAACGGAGACCATGCCTGTATTTGGCGTGCACGGTTTAATGCCTAAATAAGGACTGGGATTTTATGCCTATATAAGGGCAGGGTGAATTGTGCCTATATAAGGACATGATACAGGAAAACCTATATACGGACACCCTAAGAGGAATACAACACCCACTCCACTTTCGTGTGTACGATAATAATAAAATGCTAAACATTAAAAATGCTAAACATTAAATGGAGTACCGCATATTAAAAAATATTTCTTAAAAGCATTAAAAAATATATTAAAATGCAAAAGGTACTGTACATATTAAGCATTGCTTTTCATTTCAGGCATATACTTGGAAAATAAATGCAATTTGAATGAAATAAGCAGTAATATTTACATTTGACAGAAAATGATCGATAAGTTGTTCAAAATCAGAGTCTTTTCATGTCATGGAAATTAATGAACTTTTTAGACAAATAAGATGACAGTGTCTGAGGAAGTACCGCAAAGTCTGTACTATAAGGCTAGTTCTACTTCAAGCAGATTGAATTGCCATTTAGTTCGAAAAATGGAAAAAGTTCAATTCGGGAAGAGTTCTAAGTTTTTGAAATATGAAGGCCAAATTTTACTGCGTCTCTGGTACACTGTGGGTGGAATCAGAGTCAGTGTACGGGTCTGGTGTAAACATGAGATCATCTATTTCTGTAGACAAAATATCGTCCACTGAAGTTGGTGTCAGCTGGAACACCTCGTGTAGTAGATTAATTGCACAGAGATGTGAAGCATCGCTCTCAGCATAGGGTGCCGCAGCAATGTTCGCGTCTGTTGTTACCTGTGTGCCTGTAGATCCATCTCGTACCTCAGCAGCAGCTGGAAGCGTGTGTGAGATCTCAATGAATGCCGTCATCCGGATTGGTAGCCTCTGGGGACAACACAGAGCATGGGCCGTTATCGGGTCCAGCAGAGTATCGATATCCGTTGGCGTTGCTGATGGAAATGTTAGACGGGTGTCTAACACGCATTCTTCAACGCATAGCAGGCATCGTAGGACAGGTAAGATGCAATCTTGCCAGATTGGTCTGAATGACAGGAACCACGTAGTATTAAGGTCCCGTAGACGAGTCATGCCCAAAAGCTGTACTATTCGCTTACGGCACTTTCGTTCAAGGAGAGCTTTCTCCATTTCGCTCGGAGTGATGTCTGCGAATAGGCTGGCCATAGCGTAATAGCAGGAAGAGAAATAGAATTCCGGCAACAAGTGCGAGAAGTAATGGTATGCCACCAAACACCGAATGTGCAAAGTTCGGGATGATTCAGAGTATTGCCTGGAAAGGTGCTAACAGACCGGAACAGATGCTCTTAAATACAGGTACAATTCCGCTTGTATCAGACATGTTAAAGAAACGTCCTATCATTTCCACGAAATGTATAGGGCAGTTTGTACGTATTAAAGTCTGTATCTCAGCCGAAGTCCTGGCTACTTGTAGATCATAGGTTTCTTTGGCCGAGGTTAAAGGCACTGATTGTTGCAAAAGCATGGCTTTCATTCTGCTTAAAGTATCAAATCTTATAAAAGAGACGTTCAGCGAAGGCCAGAAAGGCGACTCCCGGACTGTGTCTATTTGGGCAAACAATACTTGCATACAGCAAGTGACCCTGGAGTTGACCGTTACTAGATATGGGATGCCTGGCAACATACCACAGCAACTCTGATCATTCAACATGAGGTACCTCCCATTAGAAAGTTGTCCAAACGTTGGATTAATCACAGCAGCTGGTGTACCCTGCTGATGGCAAGACAAATTTGCCACAGAACCATTGCAAGCCCCGTGTAAAGTAATGTCCTGACATATAAGTGAACCGCTCAGTGCACTTTTACAGTGTGTACCGCTCAAAAACACTTCACGATCCCCACTCCAACATCTAAATGTATACGGGAAATTCCAAGATGTCTTAATGTATTCCTTACCCAACCTTTCATATTTGCCTGCTTGCATTTGTTTGAGGCAATACTGAAAAGTAGTCACAGGTAGTGTGATTTTGCCATGAATGAGCCATTCTGTAGATGGTTTTTCTGCCACCGTGAATGGTAACTTTTCCAGTTTTTCAATGCTCAGCACTGTATACTTAGCTCCTCTTTGTGCCAGTTCGATCTGTTTATCAGTTAGATTGTATTCTGCAAACAGAGCCGACGTGTTGATGAAACGCCCAGGCACATAGCCCGCACGCAAAGATTGCAGCATCCAGCTTAATAACACAATAGAACGTAATTGTGATTGGCCTTGTTGTAACATCGCCAAATCTTGTTCTAGTATGTCGATAGCAGAGGATACAATGTTGTCCAATGAATATATTCTGGAGGACAAAGTTGTTAACCCATTGTCGACCACAGTAAGTGTTTTCTCTAAATTAATACGATCAACTTCACGTATTCGTTCTGCGGCCTCCATCTGTGACACTTTCCATGCTTCATTATAAGCAGCATAGATGCCGGCATATATGAAATGTTTTTGACGCGGTTTTCTTGGTCCAAGCAAGAATTCCCTAAGGTCTGAGTCTTCTTTAAGTAAGGATAAGTGTTGTTTCACATCCTGTAGTGTAGATTTCTGCAGCCAATCGAGGCATAATTTTCCTACACTGTATGTTGTTACTACCCCCCGGATGCTGTCTTTGGACGTATCTTGGGTCTGACCTATGAATAGTAAAGCCCTGAGTTTTATTCAGGAATCTTTCCTGACAGTTGTTCGTGTCTGTGGGCCAGATCAACCATTTTCTCCAATCGGGATTAGATCTGTTGAGTTGTAGTATTTGGTCAACTGTAACCGCTGCATGTGTATTGTTATCACTTGCAGGTGTTGGTGCAGAAGGTGTTTTCATCTCTTTGATCTTGGCTAGTCCAAGACAAGATGTTTGTTGGACAGTTTCATTCAAAAACATTATTTGTTCAGGGATGATACAGGCTATAAATAAAGCTTCTACCCCCTGCACTTGCCAATCTTTAGTACCCCGGACAGTTTTTGTGTCTATTGTGTCTTTCCATAAGTCGAAACCCTGTCTAGACAGTTGGGCAATAAATGTTGCAGAGTAAATCTGTTTTGTATTTGTTAACATAATTTTCAGTCCTGTTTTGTTTACATTTTTATAGTTAAACGTTTCTGGATCAGATGTATTGTAACCTGAAAAATATGGAAACTTGTTAGCAAATGTATTTGAACTACCTTGTGGTGGTGTAGGACAATGCTCCCATTGGTTAAACATAAACACATTTCTAGAGTATGCAGATTTATGCAAATAATGATGACCATAGTGGTTATAGCAATACAGTTGTTCATAGTCTGATGAACCCTCTAAATATTCATTTTTAGGTCTCGGGCCTAGCGTTGCAGTGCGCAGCACTGCTCGCGCAGCGCGAGACCTCTTGTATGGGGTTTAGAAACTGACCTAGGAATCGCACACGCTCGTGCGTGTGCTTTTCGTTTTTCCACCGGCTATTGGGCTTTGCGTGCGTCTTTATAAGAAAGACAGCACGCAATTGGGCAAAGGCGGGCGCATGTCCCGCCTTTGCTCCGCCCATTCCCGTCCGTGTCTAGGACGCGTGGCACAGACGACAGGCTCCCTCGCCCCCCCGCTCCTCTGTGGTGGGCGCGCACCACTGGTTTCGATTCCTGCGTTTGGGTTTCGATTCCGTGCTTGTGTTATTAGCAGTCTGTACCTGTAAGCGTCGAAGAACGAGCTTGACTACACCCAATTCACACCTTATTCTGTTTTATAGTTCTCCTTTACTGCCTGCAATCTGGGAGC
Organism: Calotriton arnoldi; assembly: GCA_963921515.1. Lineage (NCBI taxonomy): Eukaryota > Metazoa > Chordata > Amphibia > Caudata > Salamandridae > Calotriton > Calotriton arnoldi. The sequence goes on from CAWUFW010002198.1 coordinate 1,159,789, forward strand.
ACCGCACAATGATCATGACGTAATCCGGCAGGGATTCTGTGTCACGCACATGCCCCAGCTCGCGCCTATCCCTAAACGAGCAAGAAAAGGAAAGGCTATCCTCCCCAGCCTGGCACCCCAGGGTGCCTCTGCTTCACGAAGTGCAGCTCGCAGGCGTGCAGCAGAGGTTAAACCTGCTGACAGCCGCCGCTCCTCCCCCCACTCCACCCACCCCTTTCTCTCTCCCTGATCCACTGCAGAACGCCGAAAGATTTCCTGCCTCGCGCCACCAAAACAACGCGCTCGGCTACTGTAGGCCTCTGGGACGCTGTTCAGCTGCAGGTACGTGCCAACTGTTCCACATAATATTGAATAAAAATGTGCCCTCGTCGCCATCTGCGTTATCTGAGCTGCGTGTGTTGGAGGGAGGTGCGCCGCCAGGGAGGGAGGGTGTGAAGAGACAAGTGGACAGCTATGCCGATGAGCATAGTGAATATTTTACCCACTAACTTGCAAGAAGCGTCGCTTCTTTTTACTTCAGCTAATCTCCGTCGGAGTGTCCTGGGTATATTCACTGCAGTGCACGCACAATTTGTTTGCAGAGGGGCATAGATACTATTGGAGCAGCGGGGGGGGACCCAGAATCCAAATTGAACACGACAATGCTGTGTTTTACTGCCCCCAACAACTGCCTAAGGATTCCTTTTCCTTGCTTGAACCAGGGTCATGGTATCCTTGCCAGGTGCTGTTTGTATACATGTCTTAATGATGTAATGCCATGAAATAGATGTCGGGAATCGCTATTGTTTAAAAAACCAAAAGCCACATATGTCTTACACATACAGTAGCTATGACAAGTAGCACTGCCTGTGTAATGTAATTTATTACATTAATTTTGAAGATGTATGTTTCATTTTGGGAGGCATAGACACACAGTTGCCGTTCTTTTTAATTTATTTGTTTGAAGATACAAATTTGATTTCAAGATGAATGTTAAAGGGCAAATAGGGCATATGCTGATGAAGAAACACTGGACTTTCTGCTGAACTTTGCTGTAATCATGATGTCATCCTTGGCGCTCCTTTCCCTGCTTTGCGTGACCATGCTGTACTCTTTTGTGTATTTTACATTATTTTTATAATTCTCGCCAGCTCCTTTAGACGAGCTCTGTACTTTTCATCAAAATACCCAAATTACCATACCATCCCGGGTGAGTCGTCCGCTATACATATCTACATAACATGACATAACCAGGCCTGGACATGTGTTCATTTCAGCTCACAGAGCCATTGGCTACCAGACCCGCACCGAGATTATGTGGGAGTGGAAATTGACCCCCAAGAACATTTCTGAAAACAAATTGAGACAAACTGCATTTTGCAGCAGTTTCCTAAATATTCTGACTGAGAAACATAGCTTTTACAGACAGTGCTTATGGAATCGGCGAGCTACACGGAAGCGCTGGGATTTTATCTTTTTCCCGACTTTCATAAACTTTCCCTTTCATCGAACATAGGAGGACAACCCAGAAGGGTTATAAAAGAGGTGTTTGACACATGACTGAAAATGACGCCTTCTGATTGCTGCAGGATGGCTCAGCGGGGTGAGGAAGCTCTGGGATTTTATCTTTTTCCCGACTTTCATAAACTTTCTCTTTCATCGAACATAGGAGGACAAACCAGAAGGGTTATAAAGAGGTGTTTGACACATGACTGAAAAGGATGCCTTCTGATTGCTGCAGGATGGCTCAGCGGGGTGACCGTTCTGTTCTATAACCAAAGTAACGTTTGTAGGTCAGGAGTTCGATTCTGGGCACTGACAACTCTGCTCATCTATCTTCTGGTGGGTAAATTGACTTTTATTAATAATAAAATATGCTATTTACAGCGCTTCGAAGCTTAAAGAGCGTGGCATAGGAAAAGTAATTGATACATTGAGCGTGCATTATTTGCTCACATGTCCAAATTCCACCATGACCTTTGTGTGTGCCATAGTAACGCCGTTTATATATTTTTTTATGGAATACTCTGAAAAGAAACTAAAATCAAATGTATTTTTGCTAGCTTATTTACAAAAGTAGCCCAAATAAATAAATAACAACATGGTATTAAAAATAACTTTGATTTTGGAATGCCTCTTTCTCTTTTCTTGGAGGCATGGCTACCGGTACTAGTCGAAAAGCCAATAAAAAGCTAGTTTTTAGTGGCTTTCGAGATTTTCGTGGAATCGCAGCTTAGCACGCGCCCCGAGCTGACCCCTTCCTGTTCTCTTCGTTAACACCATAAGCCCCTGATAGAGCCCTGGCCATTCAGGCGATATATTGATGAAGTATTTATGTCCCGCGACCAGGAAGTCACGTCAATTTGACACTCGACTGTGGTTAACATTGAGGCACAATGGTGGGGGTCACCGGGGGTAAACACCAAGAACAACGCAGGGGTCAGCCACCTCAAGGCGGTCTGCGGGGACCATTGACATCCCCCGCTCACAATGTCCCCACTGACCAAAGCCAACTGGCTGCATTGTTCTGGCGGCCACAGGGGGAGTCAAAGGGACTGACCCACAGGCCTGCCGAGGGCCCTCTGCTTCATTCACCCCAAGGGAACAATTCACCGCCAGCGCTTAGTAGTCGGGCCGTCCACAGGGCGAAGGCATGCGTGGGAACTTAATCAGGGCTGCTTGCCAGATTACAGGCATGTGCGGCGTACAATAGGTCGGCAGGTGGCCCTCGGCCAATCCCATGCTCCAACGGGGCCTTCTCTTTGTGGGAAGGGGCCTTATTACTTGTTAATAGACTGGGGTTTCCGCTAGCAGCTCGCACAGAGTCAGATGTTCTATCAATCAATCGTACAATCGGGCAAGCGTCCTATTGATTAGTTGTAAACTTCTTCCCACTGGTTAGGAGCTTGACCAATAAGAATTTGTAAGTGGCGCTGGGTTTAACAGTGCACGAAGTACTGAAATGAAAGAAAAGACATTTTACAAACCCGCCTTCTGACCCCATGTCTTCAAGGTCTCTCACAGACAGGAATGACATTTTACAGCACAATGGATTCTGGGACTTGAAGTTTCAATTTTCATATAACAATTATTAAACTACAGATGCAGTGCTAATATCTGCAGATTTTATAGGAGAGCATGTGTCTCTTAAGATGCAGTTCCAGTTGCCTGGTACACCCTGTGTCGTATATTACTAATTACTATATTACCTGTGTGTGTGAGATCATGTGCTTCGGTGCAACCGTGCACCCGTGTGCCTCTATGTATTAGTGTGTCTGTCTGTGTTTCTCCGCGTGTGCATGCATGTGTGCCCGTTTGTAGTGCGGTTTCTATGTATGTCTGTATTTGGTGGTCAACAGGGGGTAAAAGACATTGTCATTTACAACGCCATTACTTGATTAATGCTTCACGAAGGGAAAAAAAAAAGATAACATTTTCAATGCCAATAGCTCAAAACAATGTCATTGCGAGACCTATTGCATTGTAAATGCTTGTTAGAAAATGCAGCAGATTTTTCTAGGTCAAACATTATATCGTTAACAGTCTCAAAGTCCCAATCATCTGAATAGGTACTGGACGAAATGAGATCACTTGGTGAAATTTTAAACAAATGTGTAATGTTCAATTGTTCCGTCGGGCCGAAAATATCAAAATCTGTTTTGTCCCACACTATACCATCCTGTATAGGAACGGCTGTGATGTTCACTGTTGACAAGTCCCTTGCTTCACGATGGGAAGATTTATGAGGTTTCAAAAGTATGTTAACATCTTTTCCTTCAGTATTCACATGGATGTATCTGCCATTTATAAGCACGCTCATAGTTGTGACCAAAGCAGGAAAACAAATAGTCCAGAAATAATCTAGAGTTCAATCCATGGGGAAACCAGATAAGTCTTTTTCAGGAAGTGAAGAAAGTCTTGTATTTGCTGCTTGAATTTCAATGATGCTGGCGTCGTTTCAGGTTCACTCGGATCTTCTGAGAACGTATCAAAGTTAATGAAATAGCCAGAAGCAGTTCTGTCAATTGTTGGAATTGCATCAGGATTTGTAGAAATCGCTGGAACCAGTTGATCACTTGCTACATTGGTGTAGACCGGTGTATTTGGATGAACTTTTACTTGATTTTCAAGAGGGATGAGTTCCATTGCATTGTTGCTTAGTCCTTCATCTGTTACAGCTGAATTCTCGATGGTTATCAGTCTTTCAGTCTGAACCTCTTGGATAGTAGCGAGAGGAGTGCGTCTGCTACTAGGTCGGAGTCCACGAGGCCTACTATTTAGTATTGGCCACATACTGTGGTTTGATGAGGTCGAGGGACACAAATCTTTTCTCCTTTCTTCCAGCAAGGGGCGGCAGAAGTACTGTTCTAGTTCCTTGAACTGCTAGGACAGCTACTGGTTGTCTGTAAGAAGGTCCAAATTCCTTCTTGTCCGCAATCTTTTCTCTGACTAGATCCCCCAACTTTTGGAATCCAGACAGGCCTTGCTGGGACCGCCGGTTTATCCCCAGGAGTGGTTGGCTGCAGGAATACGTTGCTGTGTTTTGATCTTAGTTCATTGAGTTCCTGTAAGACAGCCAAACGTTCTTTGATATCAAACGGTTTATTTTCCACCACTGTGCCTACGTGATCGAGGTCTGGTACCCACATTCTTGTCCCAAATAGGACCTCATATGGAGTGACGCCCCGCTAGAGAACTTTTTGGCAGGTTATTTAATGAGCGTTGGACCCCATAAAGATGTTTGACCCACCCATCACCCGAACCTAATACCCTAGCTGTCATAGACTGCTTTATGTCCCGGTTTTTCCTTTCCACAACCGAATTTCCCTCAGGATGGAGAGGAGTACCGCAATGTAACGCCGAGACTGCCCATGGCTTCTTTGTAAGCCCGAGAGCTAAACGCAGGGCCCTGGTCAGAATGTAGCGTGCCTATTGCGTATGTGCCGATAAAGACTCGCAAATCTTTTATAACCGTTCGAGCGTCAGCCGAGCGCTGAGGCCATATCCATAGGAACCTTGATTCAGTATTTGTGGGATTGCATTTGTCCAGAAGGGCGCATGCGCGTAGATAGTCTAAAGCTGTCTAACAGTGGTGTCTGTACTGGGCAGCTACATTCGTAGCATGGTGTCTGGTGGCTTTCTCACTGTAATTTACAGTCTATGCAGTTATTGATGAAGATGTGGATTTCTGTATTCATCCCAGGCCACCAGTACATCTCTTTTAACGTCAAAATTGTTTTAGAGATCCCTAGATGTGACAGACCCTCCCCCAAATGTGCCTCATAAATCAAAGCTGCTCTTCGTTCCATGTTTGGAATTACCCTATCCCCCACTCCAAGGATTCGAGCAAAAGGAACGTTGTTCGCATCAATTACATAAGAGTACTTGAGTGGAAACTTTTTTGGTAACGCTGCACCACTGCCTTTGCTTGTAGCATTGACAGCCAACATTATCTCACTGTCTATTTTTGTTTTTGAACGAGTGATCGCAGCTACGGAAGCCGTCTGAACAGCCCCCTTTGCGGCTTCGTCAGCCAATGAATTCCCTGCAACGTGAACGCCATCACGTTGATGACTCAGTGTGTGGATCACGTGAGCCTTTGGTAGTTCGTTTTTCAACTGAACTACTTGTTCCCAAAGCATTTTGTGCTTTATTGTGCCACCTTTCGCATCTTTGAAACCATTTTCAAGCCAGTTTTGTATATATTCATTATACGACTGAACACAGTAAAAGGCATCGCACACTATTAGTGTGGGGAATTCTCGATCTGTACTTTCAAGTGCCAGTTTGAATGCTTGTAGTTCAGCTCGCTGAGCTGTACAATCTCCTAAAGATCGAGTTTTTGTGACCATAGATCTGAAGATGCCATCTCGCATGCGACCTTTAACGATTGCACACGCTGCACTGTAAGTTTGCTTACTCCCTGTTGCGGGCTGTGCGGATCCGTCAGTGTAAATTATGAATCTGAAAGAGACACGTTAGTGATAGATTCCTTACCTTAGAATATCCCCAGGCGTCAGGCTGGATCCGGAAAGTTTTGCGTAGCAGTACCCTTGCGCGTCGGTAGGCGGCGTCGTGCGGCTCCGCGTCCGTCGTCGGCGTCGTGATCGCCGGGATGACGTCGCGGGCAGTACTTAGGCGCCGCCCCTGCGCGCTGACGTCAGTTCTTCTTTTTCCGCGCCAGCAAGCGCAGATCCGGGAAGAGCAGTGCCCTGGTCAATTTTTGACCATACTTTTTGGTGATTTTTTCACTGGTTTTTTCCAACTTTAAGGTGTCGTAGGGATGCCCGGCTTCAAGCGATGCGGCGCCTGTGCGCGGATGATGTCCGTCACCGACCCGCATTGGGAGTGTCTCTTCTGCCTCGGCCGAGGCCACGACACCGAGTCTTGTCCCGAATGCCAGGCCCTCAACCCGAAAGCTTTGCGAGAGCGGTCTCAAAGCTCCTCGAGGCCCGGCATTCGGCTCCGCGGAAGCCCCGGTCGCGTGAGAGGTCCAGGGGTCGCTCGCGGAGTGCACACCGGTCGTCGACTTCTTCGTCCGGTAAGTCTAAGCACAAGAAGTCCAAGAAGCATCGTCGCTCTCGGACTTCGCCTCGCCGGTCTCGCGACTCGGCTGAGGCCCCTCCCGGCACCGTCCCCGCCCCGCGGCCCCGGACTTGCCTGTGGAGTCGCCCCGTCATACCCGCCCTTCCCGGGTTCGGGGGCGGATCCGGCCAAGGTACAGGAGTTCCTGTCGGCCATGGCCCGCCTCTTCGGGCCTTCAGGCCCCTCCGGTGCGCCTTCGGGCCCCGCGGGCCCTGATGGGGTTGCTCCGGCGTCGCCGGCGGCTCCGGCCCCGGCGTCGCCCGAGCCTCCAGCCTCGATCCCGGCTCCGGCTTCGGCCCCGGCCTCGATCCCGGCTCCACAACCCCCATCGACGCCGGTCGACCTCACGACACCTCCGCCGGCGCCGATGTCTCCGGTGCCGTTCTCGACGCCGCCCTGGGCTCCGGGCGGCGTCGTCCCCAGTTCCTTCCGGCTCCGGACATGGACCCGGAGCGACGTCGCTCGACGCCGGCTCCGGCGCCGATGGGACCTTGGGTCCCAAATGTCCCTCCTCCTCCTTATTTTGAACCAGAGGAGGACCAGGAGGGACTGGGAGGGGTCTGATGACCCTCTGACACGCAACTGTCAGTATGATGAGGACTGGACAGAGAGTCTAGGGGAGGCCAGTGGTCTGGATACTTATCCTGACACTGGCATGCTGTCTCCTCCCGTGGCTACGGAGGAGGGGGCCAATTTTGGTACGGTGTTGCGTAGGGCTGCTGGGGCCTTACGTCTCCAGCTCCCTACTTTGACGGTCAAGACTAACATCTTGACAGAGGTGCTTCAGCCGGCAGCCTCCTCTGCGGAGACTGTGCTGCCGTTTAACGACGCCCTCACTGACGTTCTTTTGGGCGCCTGGTCCAAGCCCAACACAGGGGCTCCTGTGGATCGGAACGTGTCACGACGCCATCGCCCCGCTCCGGGCGACCCCCTGTTTCTTTCTGTCCACCCCACTCCTGAGAGCTTGGTTGTCCAAGCCTCCGCTTCCCAAACCGCCTTCCCTACCGCTCCTCCGGATAGGGAATCCAAACGCCTGGATCAGTTTGGGAAGAAAGGTTTTTCTTCCTCCAGTGCTGGCTTGCGGTCCGTTACCACCGCTTGTCTTTTGGGCCGATATACCCACTCCCTGTGGGATTCGGTGGCGGATGTTTTGCCCCAGTGCCCTGAGGAGGTCCAGGCACTGCTTTCCCGCGCCATTGCGGAAGGAAGGGATGCGGCCAAATACACTATCCGTTGTGGCCTTGACACCGCCGACTCGCTGGGCAGGTCGATTGCAACGACGGTGGCGCTCCGGCGCCACGCCTGGCTGAGAACCACTGGTTTTTCAGGGGATGTCCAGCATACTCTCATGGACATGCCCTTTGATGGAGTCGGTCTTTTTGGGTCCAAAGCAGACCATGCGCTGGAGCGCTTTGAGGACTCACGGGCTACTGCAAAGTCCCTGGGCCTTTCTGCTACACGCCCTCCGCTGCCTTCTGCTTTTCGCCCCTATCGTGGCCACGGTAGGGGCGCCCTTCACGTCAGCAGCCCAGCCACCGGCCCGCGCAGCAGGCGTCTTCGCGTGGCCGAGGACGTGGATTCCGCCGTGGCGGATCGGGCAACCAGCGTGCGGGTCAGGCCACCACCTCCAACCCGTCCGCGGCCTCCAAGCCCTCCTAGTCCCTCCTTTCAGGTGCACGGCACGCCAGTAGGGGGCAGGGTCCGCCATCACCTTCCCCACTGGCGCACCATCACCTCGGACAGGTGGGTCTTGGACATTGTCCGAAGGGGCTACTCCCTCCCCTTCGAGACCACCCCCCAGCCATGCCACCTCAATTCCACCGCATGTCAGGGGATCACTTGGTGCTTCTACGGAAGGAAGTCACGGCCCTCTTGACCAAGAGGGCCATCGAGCATGTTCCGACCCCAGAAGTAGGGCGTGGTTGCTACTCCCACTACTTTCTGGTGCCCAAAAGGACAAGGAGGACATGCGTCCTATCTTGGACCTCCGGAACGTCAATCGCTTCCTCCGGAAGGAGAAGTTCAAGATGCTCACCCTAGCTCAGGTCTTGACTGCCCTCGACCCTGGAGACTGGTTGGTAGCGTTGGACTTGCAGGACGCGTATTTCCACATCCCCGTCCTGCCGGCCCACCGGCGTTACCTTCGGTTCACGGTAGGCCCCGAGCATTTTCAGTTCACCGTGCTCCCCTTTGGCCTTACAAGTGCCCCTCGGGTGTTCACGAAAGTGATGGCGGTGGTCGCAGCTCATCTGCGCCGGGCAGGGGTTTCAGTCTTCCCCTACCTCGACGACTGGCTGCTGAAGGCGGGCTCGTCCCAGGCAGTCGTCTCCCACCTCCAGACTACGGCCGAACTCCTGCACTCGCTGGGGTTCTCCATCAATGTGCCGAAGTCGCATCTAATTCCTTCTCCACAGCTCCTTTTCATCGGAGCAGTTCTGGACACGACGCAGTTTCGGGCCTATCCTCCCGAACGGCGAGTCCGGGATATTCAGGCTATGATTCCGATCTTTCGGCCTTTATCCTGGGTTTCGGTACGGATGACCCTGAGGCTGCTGGGCCTCATGGCCTCCTGCATCCTGCTGGTCAATCATGCCAGATGGCATATGCGGGCTCTGCAGTGGGACCTGAAGTTCCAGTGGGCGCAGCACCAGGGCAACCTGTCCGATCACGTCCAGATCTCGGAGGGGACTGCAAAACAGTTGCAGTGGTGGCTCTCGAACCGGCAATGGGTCATGGGCAGATCCCTCTCCCTTCCCCAGCCAGAGCATACAGTTGTGACGGACGCGTCCCTTCTGGGATGGGGCGGTCACATGGGAGAGGCGGAGATCAGAGGCCTCTGGTCTCCGGGCGGAGTCCCGGCTCCATATCAACCTTCTGGAGCTCCGGGCGATCCGGCTTGCACTCAAGGCATTCCTTCCCTCTGTCAAAGGGAAGGTAGTGCAGGTGTTCACAGACAACACCACCGCCATGTGGTACTGCAACAAACAGGGCGGGGTGGGGTCTTGGACCCTTTGTCAGGAGGCTCTGCGCCTCTGGACATGGCTGGAACATCAGGGCATGTTCCTGATGGTTCAACACCTGGCAGGTTCTCTGAACGCCAGGGCGGACGAACTCAGCCGCAGGTGCATGATGGATCACGAATGGCGTCTTCACTCGGAAGTGGCGCAAGGACTCTTTCTACAGTGGGGAGAGCCTTGGTTAGATCTATTCGCCACCGAAGAGAACGCGCAATGTCATCAGTTCTGCGCGTTGGAATTTCCAAGGCGGCACTCGCTCGGCGACGCTTTTCGTCGCGAGTGGAGTTGCGGTCTGTTGTACGCCTTTCCGCCTATACCACTTCTACCCAGAGTGTTGAAGAAGATTCGGCACGACCGGGCCCAAGTCATTCTTGTGGCTCCGGACTGGGCTCGAAGAGTTTGGTATCCCGAGCTACTCAATATGAGCATAGATCCCCGATCCGTCTGCCTCTTCGGGAGGATCTTCTGTCGCAGCAGCAGGGGACGGTCCTCCACCCGAACCTGTCCAGTCTACACCTGCTTGCGTGGAGATTGAGCGGCGGCAGTTGATTCCTTTCGACTTGCCTCCCGAAGTTTGTGATGTGATTCTGGCAGCCAGGCGTCCCTCCACTAAGGTGGTATACGCCTGCAGGTGGAACAAATTTGTGGCATGGTGCACAGCAAAGGCTGTGGATCCCCTTTCTGCCCCTCTTTCTGAGGTCCTTCTGTTCCTTCTCTCTCTGGCCCAACAGGGTTCTGCCCTGGGTACCATCAAGGGTTATCTTTGTGCTATCTCGGCCTTCCTCAGGCTCCCTGATCAGCCCTCCCTTTTCAAGTCCCCTGTTGTTAACAGGTTCTTAAAAGGCATTACTCACCTCTTCCCTCCTGTTCCGTTTGTAATGCCTCAGTGGGACTTGAACTTGGTTCTTACCTTTTTAATGTGCGCTCCCTTTGAGCCTCTGCATAACTGTCCTCTTCGTCTTCTGACTCTGAAGACAGCCTTTCTGGTGGCCATCACCTCCGCTCGGCGGGTGAGTGAGCTCCAGGCTCTATCTTGCAAACCTCCCTTTCTGTCTGTTCATCCAGACAAGGTTGTTCTTCGGACGCGTCCGTCCTTCTTGCCAAAGGTGGTTACTGCTTTCCACATTGGGCAGACCATCACTTTGCCCACCTTCTTTCCGCCTCCGCATCCTTCCAGAGAGGAAGAGAGGCTCCACCGTCTGGACCCCAAACGTGCGCTCTCTTTCTATATTGACCGCACAAAACACTTCCGGGTGGATGACCAGCTCTTTGTTGGCTACGTGGGCGCCAAAAAGGTCGGGCGGTGCACAAGAGGACCATCTCCCGCTGGGTTACCTTGTGCATCAAGACCTGCTATTCTTTGGCTAAGAAGGAGCCTCCTGTTGGGCTGCGTGCCCATTCCACCAGGGCAACGGCTGCTACCACGGCCTTGGGCCGCGGTGTTCCGCTGCCGGTTATCTGTCAGGCAGCTACGTGGGCCTCGCTGCACACGTTTACAAAGCATTACTGCCTTGACAGTCAGGTCCGGAGGGACGGCTTCTTTGGCCGTTCTGTCCTCCAGGACTTCCTTGTCTGATCTTTGTTCGCAGACCCACCACCGGGGTTGGTATTGCTGGGGTATCTATTCTAAGGTAAGGAATCTATCACTAACGTGTCTCTTTCAGATGCACAAGTTACTAACTTGTGTAACGATATATCTGTAAGAGACAGTAGTTAGTGATAGATTCCTACCGCCCACCCATCCTCCCCGTTCTGCGAACTGATTTCTAGGGTTAAGGACATCCCTTTCAGGGCCCTAGTATTTTTCAGACACCTGTGTCAGCTTCTTGCATGGCTCTGCGTTCCTGGCGCGGAAAGTCGTGTACAGAACTGACGTCAGCGCGCAGGGGCGGCGCCTAAGTACTGCCCGCGACGTCATCCCGGCGATCACGACGCCGACGACGGACGCGGAGCCGCACGACGCCGCCTACCGACGCGCAAGGGTACTGCTACGCAAAACTTTCCGGATCCAGCCTGACGCCTGGGGATATTCTAAGGTAAGGAATCTATCACTAACTACTGTCTCTTACAGATATATCGTTACACAAGTTAGTAACTTGTGCATTCGTACTGATCGAGAGACAGAATTTCAGCGGGCAGAGGACATTCTTGTTCATATTGCAGGAACGCTTGTGTTTTTAAATCGGGATCAAAAACATATTCAACATCTGTTGCAGCAAGAGAATTAACTCATTGTATCCATCTTGGATGTAATGCTTTAGCATTTGGAATGCTTGCTTTTGTGACCGCTTCTAAAGCTGGTACTGGGGTTACGACAATAATGCGTTTCTCTTGGGCTAAGGCTTTCTTTTGCTACAGCGGTTTGAACTGCTGTCAGAATTTTTTCAGTTGAAGTGAAACGCATTTCCGCTTGTGTATACAAATGAGATTTGTATGCAGTTGGTACTTTTTCACCCTCATTAAATGTTAAGTAGGTGAATCCGCATTGACCCGAAATTATTCGGATCACCAGGTTGTGTGACTTACGCGTGTTTGTAAGTGATTTGTTGCTAACGTGTTAGCTTGTAGTGAACGCAAGATTTCTGTGTGTTCTTGTGTCCAGTTTTTGATTGAAAAATCAGGTTTGATTAATGCGCAGAGAGGTTTAACCCTTTCTGCATAATTTAGAATGTAAGTTCTTCCAAAATGTAGGAAACCCAGGATGGATTGTAAATTTTTCAGTGTTTTTGGATGTTGGAGCAGTGCATACCTTTCTAAAAAGTTGGCTGCCAAGCTCTTGCCTTCACTTGAAAGCTCATATCCTAGAAATAGGACATTGAGATGGGCAATTCTGGACTTTTTGAAGTTGAATTTGTAGCCCTCAGAGGCGAAGCCCAGTATAATGGTGCTCACCCTGTTCAAGTGTTTGTCCAGGTCATCGTCTGTCAGATAGATGTCATCGACATAGGACAATGCATCGTTGTCATAAATTTGTAGTAACTCCGTTACCCTCCCTGAGAATAAACCTAGGCTGTTCTTGAACCCTTGTGGGAGTCGACAAAATTGACGCTGGGTCCCCATTATGGAGAAAGCTGTTAAGTACCTGCTTTCAGGTGCTATGTTTTGACAAAAGAAACCATTTGAGATATCCACTGTGGTTTTATAGTTTTTTATGCATAATGTTATTCATTAATGCTTTTCTATGTGCATTTTGCACTGCAAAGGTTTTTGAACAAGTGTTTGTGTCTGTAATCCAAAACTAGACGATACGTGTTGTCTGGTTTGGAGACAGGAAACAAAGGATTGTTCATTGAGGAGGTGCATGTTTCAATGACCCCTTGGTATTCAAGTTGATCTAAGATCTCCCTGACCTGTTTTTTAGCTTCTTGCTTTACTGGATACTGCCTTTGTGCAGTTGGTTCATGTTTCAGATGTATTTTATGGTGAGGTGAGTCCTCATCCCATCCTACATGATTTTTATATAATGCTGGTGCCTGGGCTACACCCCATTTCCTGGCATATATATATTTTAGGTGAATTGGAATATGGTTGGAGAAGGCAGGCATAATAATGTCCTCGCCGTGTGGGCACTCTCTGACAAATTGTGGTGGCCAGTCTTTTTCTGCTAGAAGTATGTCATAGCCCCTTGATAGTTTTTCCCAAAAAAGTGCTTTCACCTGTCTAGGTATGTCTCCCTCCATCCGGAGTGTTATTTCATATAACTTTTGTGGAGTACTAACCCTGGTGTCTACAGTTTCAACTTGTATGTACTCATTCAAGTCCACTATCTCCAGAAGTTCCTTCAGGTTCTGGCGAGCTATTGTGACTTCTGCTGCACTGTCCAGCATTGTCTGAGCCCATTCTCTGTTCTTGAGTTGTCTTCTCAGTATTCTCGGCATGTCTGACCTTCAGACCTGCTACTTTCTTTTTGGAGAATTGAGGTTTCGTTTTATTTTTTGGAGCGTGTTTTTCTTCTTTGGATTTCACACGTTCTTCTCTATGTTCTGACCGTCCTCTTCTTTCTGAAGTCTGTGACGAGATCTGAAAGGGACGAGAGGAACGTGTATCAGTATCTTGATACCTGTCAGGCTTTTTCAAATTATCCCTATTCCTGAGGTTATACCTCCTTTCAGAGGGCTCCTTTTGAGGAGACCTACCTCGGGATTGAGAACGTTTCTCGTTTGAATTTTGTTTATTAGTCTCCCACTTCTTTTTAGAAGATGTAGGAGTTTGTTTAATAGAGTCCTTCTCAGGACTTTCAGATAGTTTCGGCTTCACTGGTCTTCCACCCAAACTATCTCTGCCTAATTCTGCATATGATTGTTCAATTATTCTGGGTAGCTCAGTTTGATGTTCTGTAACAACAAATTCCCTTAACGGTTGGCGGATCGCCACTGCTGCTGCCTCCCCTTTAATATTAGATAATATTATTGTTGAGACCTGGCCGAAATTTTTCAGTAATTTCATACCTAAATTCAGAGCAGGCTCTGCCCCGTATTAGTTTTGAATTTGTTTCAGGACATCCGGTATTACCACAATTGACGGAATGCCATGTGTTTTGGTATAGATGGCAGCAAAGACTGAGCCCCAAGTGGTGCAGTCTTCCAGTTGTGGTGTGATCCCCATCGGTAAACAGATGGTTAGGATTCTGTGTTTCTCATACAGGCTAGTATTTGGAAATACTGCTTCGATTTGAGTAATTTTTTGAGCTATCCAGAATGGAATTTGCTCACGTTTTGTGGGCATTTTACCCATGACTGCGTATAGAGTCTGTGGTGTAATTTTTAGTGTACTCCCTTGTTGAGGGGTCTGATTTGGAATGGTTAATGGTGGTTGGACTGTGAAAGTCCGCATGACATATTGGACCAATTGTCTGTAAATTTTTATTAACTCTGTAAGTTGAGTAAGTAGTTCCTCATCTGACATTATAGTCAGTTCAGGATGAGGTGTGTAGCCGGCTAGAATCGGCCATGTTGCTCCTGGTCTACCTAGTGGACCGAACCTAGTAATGTTTCTGTGATGTTTTAGGGCGCCTTTAAACCAGAGCTCGTGCTCCTGGTATATTAATGGAATTTCAATATCCTCGAAAGGAATATATTCCTCTGGCGGATCATCTTGTTACTGAATTTGATTCAGGAAATATTACCCATGAATAGAATACCTCTGTCTGAAATGATTCGTGTGCCTCTATCACGAAAACTGCTCTACCGCCTCTTGGTGGTAGGCCGTGTTTTATGAGTTTTAGAGTGATGTCTCTTCTTAAGTTTGGATTGATGTCTATGACACCCTCCTCGGTTTCAATAAAACCTGTGATGTTATAAGCTGTCACAGCTGGGTGACCCGCAACGTCACCGTTGTCGGAGTCGGGCATTTTGTTTTTTGTAAAATGTAGAACAAGTTTCAAGGAAACAAAGATAAGGTGCACAATATTTTGGAACGCTGTATCCTTCAACGTTGAGCAAACTAAACAGCTAATATATAGGGTGCTTCCCTATGTAGCCGTGGCAGATTGTTAACCCTGCCCACTCCAGACGTATTTTGGAGTATATGGGTAGGGGTCTCTGAGAGAAAAAGCACGGCTGAGTTACTCAGTATCTAGCGTTAAATTACCGCCTTACAAAACCGTTGGGCGCCATGTAGTGTAGCTCCTATTTCCCTAATAGGCTCTGCGCATTGGAATAATATACCCTATAGGTTTGACATAGGACTAAGATCGGTATGTCCCTATCGAGTATATTAAACTTAATTACTTGTGCCAGCTAGCTCAGAGGCCACTAGAAACTCCTTGATAAACAAGAAGGGAGTAGTTTCTGGCAGCCGCAAAACATGACAACTTTGTTTCCCTTTAGAATCAGAACGTGTCCCAGAGTCGTGGAAACAATAGATAACTATTTCACTCAGCTCACTCGTGCATACTTAGTTTTCCTCAAAGTTACACCGAAAGAATAGACTGGCGTTTCAATAAAAGATTTATTGAACAGTCTTGCTTCTCGTGTAAGTAATATGTGCTGTTACGATCACAAGACAGTATGCAAGATAATAATGTACAGCGTAAGCAGTAGAAATAAATAATACTGCGCTAGCATGATCTTTAGTAGATATTCATTTACATAAATAACATAGACTAAAATGCGAGTACTCATACGATGCGTTTCTAAGCCAGTTCTACCCCAATGTACCTAACCTAGGTGTAGGGAGAGGTATGAAGTAGGTGAAGTATTCCTAACTATGGTATACTAAGAGTATGTTAAGCCCAGTATGCCAAGAGTCCCTCTAGGTTTCTAGTCAGCTCCATACCTTAAGAATGAGAGAGGTGGGAATCTCTTGCCAGACTCGAACTCCAACACCCCGCGAGGAAGTCAGATCACTGGAAGCTGGACTCTCTGCGTGCAGGGATTACAGCGTCTTCTCAGTGCGTCAGGCCGGGAAACGGGCTCCTCTGAAGTCGAGGTCTCCTCTGATTTACAGGGGCTAGGGAAGGTATATTTATACCTGAGAGGTACCTCAGAATGTTAGCATTGACGTGAATCGGACAGCGGAAGACGTCATGAATGAACCCCTAAGGTATAACGGTTCATGCATAATAGATGAGTCCTTGAAGAAATCAATAGTCCTGTGCTAGGGAAACTCCCGAAGCCTAAGGGTCTGTTCTTCAAGAACTCGTTGTGACGTTAGGGTGGATGGATGTCGGAGACCATGCCTGTATTTGGAGTGCACGGTTTAATGCCTAAATAAGGACTGCGATTTTATGCCTATTTAAGGGCAGGGCGAAGTGTGCCTATATAAGGACATGATACAGGAAAACCTATATACCGACACCCTAAGAGGAATACAACACTTTGGTGTGTAAGATGCTTTCCAAATGTGCCAATGTAGAGACTGGCACCAGTGAGCAAGGTTTTTTCCCCTTCCTGTTGAGAGAAAGTCATGCTTTGGATGATCATTTTGCTGTTTGTTTAACTGAGTGTAGGGCGGTAGTTTCCTCAGCTGGTCTTCGAGGTAAGCTGCATTGTGACTCTATCAAGCTTCATGCCAGATAGCCATTATTAGATCTGAACTTGTCTGCAGCAGTTCATAAAGGATTTTGGTTGGGTTCAGTTGCAAGCAGGTACTTGACATTTTAGTTCTATATCAAGGCAATGCAGTTGTAGTGTAATTTGGTCTTGTTGGCAGAGAGTCCACCTCGTGTTTAACCCAATAGCAATATACACAACTATCTACAGGCAAATTGCATTTAGACTATTTCTGATTGGTGCCTATTTATTTTGGGCAACATTTGCAATGTGTTTGGCAGCACAAAGCAGCAAGTTGTAAATCTTCCCCTGCACATAGTTTCATTGAGATTGGACACAATCGGACAAAATTGGTTTTGGGGTTGGGCAATCATGTATATGTGCATTCAAGATGAGGTTCAGGGAGACCGAAACTTGGAGAAAATGTCAACAGAGTGCTCCTGCCAAGGCAAATTTAGTTGAGCAAGTTAATTGTCAGTGAATAGTAATCTTTACTTGATGCTGTTCCAGATGCATGAAGCCTACATTAAAGAATTGAATTAACGGTCTCCATTCAAATTCAAACCAATTTTTAAGTTGCAAATTGGAAGTGAAAGCAGTTTACCAAAGCTGGAGGTAAACACCTAAGATGTTTGGTAGGATAGAGTGTCAGTATCCAAGATGCAGTATGGGGTACAAGGCCCCATCAGATAGACCTAGAATGTGCGGCGGGTCGGATCATTAGCCAACGCATTGTGTGAATGAAAGGGAGCTGACTAAAAGGCACATAGATGGGGCCTGTCTGCACCATCTGAGATTTAGGGCTCTGAAACGGATTTGTGGTAACAAACAAAATTGCCCAACTTGACTACATAAAAGGTGAAGAAAATTAAGGAATTTGTGTGGCTGACTGCTGCAGGATCCATATACGGGGAGAGAACACTCGAGCGGTCATACTACAGCATAGCTAGTGTAGGGAGTTGGCCTTTTCTGCATGGTCAACCTCTATTTTCCTGATTTAATGGTGCAATTTGATTTTCTTTTAATATAACTTTAGTGGAAACCTAACTTTATAAATGTGTTTTGTGCGGGTTTAGCCAAAACTGATTTCGCTCCACTTCTGCCACCCATCTCCCCTCTAGAGCATGAATTCACATTGCTTGTTGGAGGTAACAACCGTACTCTCCAGAGGACAGTAGCCTCGCCTTTGCACTAAGGGTGTTGTCAACAACTGGCCACTCAGCATGGATTAGCTATATAGGAGGGGTACAGGAACAGTTGACAGAACAAAGGACAGCCTTGACTCTCCCCCTTTTGACATGGAGAGGTCAAATGGTGCTGACTGGGTCTGTTTTCATTCATTCCCAGGGCGACCGTAAACTTTTAGGCACCACAAGCATATTTAACCCTGACCAGGGGGTTACCTCAGCCAATTTGGGAAGTATTTTAGGGACAGCCAGACATCCTCTTGCTGAATGAAGAGATTAGCCATTTTGGATTTAAGGCTTCTGTGAACTTTTACAGTAAAGTAAAGAAGAAACACTACAAAAGGAGGTGGGCATAGCCCAAGAAAGGATTGGGTGAAGAAATGTTTTCAGTCACTGGCTAGTATAAGACTGACACCTCAACACCACCTCCTAAGAACATTGTTGTTCCTGGGAGGGCTACTCATGAAAAAGGCCCTACCTGGAGAACGAAGACTGAAGGACTCATGATGGCTGCTGGCACCCATGGACGAACTGCTCTCAAAGGGTTAAGTGGCATGCCTCCTATTTACTTGCTCCAGGGGCACAAAAAGCAGGACTCATCCGGACTTCAGAGGGGCCTAGCTGACTATAGAGGACCTGACCCTGCAGGAGCCTAGTTGCTAAAGTACAGCTTAACATTATTTCTACCTCCTGTGGATACTCTGAGATTTTTTTTTACTGTGCTTAAAAGCAGTTTGGAGGGTCCTTTCAGTAAAGGTATCTCACCTCGTGGAGCTGTGTCCTCCCCTAGAATGAGGGGGGCCAGTGTTCAGTCCAGGACCATAGGATGCAGTGCCCCATTTTCGAGATTATTACGGACTGTGTAAGCAAACTCTAAATAGACTAATTGTGCTACAATACTTTGATCACACTATCCTGAAAAGCTGGCATTTGCCTGGCCCTATTGTGGACACTCCATAGGTCTGGACAAATCAAGAGAACTCTAAGAAATAATAGAAAGATTTAAGCATTAGATCATAGATAGTGGTAATAGGAATGTAATAAAAAACAATTTCTTATTTTTAGAAAACCTACTCTGATTTTTTTCCATATGCTACTTTGAACCTTGAAAGATTCTGTGGTGAATGTGCTGCTAAAAGTATATACCTACACCTGTGAAAAGATGATTTTGGTGACATTGTGGACATGTTCTGGGCTACGTTATAAGAAATATGCCAGTTCAGTTTTCCTCAGTCTAAAAATACACAAACAACTATTTAATTTAATTCATAGACTTTACTGCACATGTTATCAAATAAGACCGTTGCTGTAGTTTTGGTGAACAACAAAATGGAGCTGTGCAAACAGTAATTGGAATCTGTTAAAGTAGTTCATGATCGAATAAGTCGATCCTTAGTTTGTGGGCTATTTGAAAACTTATTTTGGAAAATATCCATGCCAAGAAGTGGCTTAAATGGGCAATTATGTCAGCAAAAAGACAAAATGGTGCTCAATTATTTGGAATTGGATTTTCTTCCTACACAATTACACTAGATTTCCTCATTATTCGATAGTGCGAGTAGAAATATGGTTAAAGAACAAAGTATTTTAAATAAGTTTATGAAACCATTGGGTTGAACATTAGACTTGAAAGGAGAGAATCTGTATTCTGTCACAGACATCTGATAAGGTACTAGTGATTTGCTTGGTTTAGTGATATCAAATAAACCAAACAAGTTGAAAGTGAAATTAAAAGTGGCCATCAGGTGAATGCTGTCACAATGGATCTCAAACCCCAAGTTGACGTCATCAAACAGAGCAACTTTCTAAATTAGCTATTGTTGGGTGTCTATAGTATGTAACACTGGACAATGAAATTTCGTTTTTTTCTGCACTCTATGGTCCCTCTGAACTCAAAAGTGTTGCTTGATTTAAAAAATGTTCTTCCTGATCAGTAAAACGGGTTTGACAATTTTAGTTTTGTTTCTTTAGCTAAAGTGTTCAGAGAGAAGGCTTTGCTGTATACATGTGCTGAGCAACAGGCTCAGTGTGCTATTGAACCGTGTCAACATATACACATTGTGCAAATAGTTATATTTGAAGGTATTCTTATTTAGGAAATGGGATACGTCTGCAAGCATTGAAAAGTCCCTGAAAAATATTGCATCTACAATGCTCAAAAGACTCTTGCTTTACAAAAATGCTAGAATGTTACACCGACCCTTTCTCGCATTTTTGATCAGGAACGGCAACAATGGATGACGATTTTATCTAAATTATCAGTTCAATTTCCTTGATGATCTGTCCAAGCAAGGTTGATGGGGAGGTGGGTTTCCTTTTCTCTGCCCTACTCCTCTCACTAATGTAAATGTTTATAATTGGTAATTTCTTCTAAGCTGTTCATTAATTAGATATAAACTGGCATGCTAGTTGCCCACAATCAATCTCGCATATGATGTTTGAGCAACAGTTCCAATGAACAAAAGAGATGGCTTCGACAATTAGACGGCTAGTTGTAGTCTCCTGGTAAATTGCAAACCGAGAAAAAAAGATGGTGGCTCATGAGCCTGTCTATTCTTATGGAAGGTTTGCTTGCCTTATTCTAAATGACTGAAATTTCATTCAGAAAGAGTGGAAGTTCAGGCTCCATTTATTTTAATATTTCTGTTTTTATGTTCCAGGTGGAGTGACGAGGATGACTGTATCACTGGTGGTTATTATGTTTGAACTGACTGGGGGGTTGGAGTACATTGTGCCTCTTATGGCAGCTACAATGACTAGCAAGTGGGTAGCAGATGCCATTGGGCGAGAGGGTATCTATGATGCCCATATCCGGCTGAACGGTTACCCTTTCCTGGAAGCAAAGGAAGAGTTCAGCCACAAGACTTTAGCAATGGACGTGATGAGGCCACGGCGGAACGACCTTGTGCTGACTGCCCTTACTCAGGACTCCATGACAGTGGAGCAAGTGGAAGCCATCATCGCTGAAACGCCTTACAGCGGTTATCCAGTAGTTGTGTCACAAGCGTCTCAGAGACTCATTGGGTTTGTTCTTCGGAGGGATCTCATCATCTCAATTGGTAAGCAAGCCATTGTTATACCATTTAAACAACATGAACAGCAAGAAAAGTATGTATCAATATAACATAGTACAGGAAATGAAATTAATTGTTTACATAATGTAAGAAGACCTACATTAAATGAGCTGGTCAAGGTAGATTAATGGATTTGAGTTGCAACAAATCTTTCTACTAACCAGTGCTTAATTTGAGCCAGTGGTTTCCGGTGCTCGTCATCGGCACTTAATTGTCAACACTGGCACTTATGACAGCTGTCACATGGTGGCGCCGTTTGTATAATTTAAAGATGAGCAGAACAGCAATTGTTTATTAATTCATTATATTTTAAAAACAACTAATACCTGCTGCCCAATCTAATGTTATAGCTCTGGGGGCCTGGAATAGTCTGAATTGTCAAACTTGTAGCAGTGTGCTGTTAGTAGTTTTGTAGGTACTGTCACTGCCAACGCCAGCAGTGGCAATGGGTGGTGTGAGCAGAGCCCTGGCACTTTTTTTTTTTTACAAATTAAGCACTACTACTAACCTCTGTGTCTGCTGCGGTCCGTGCAGGTAACAGCGGTGGGGCAGTAGAGCCGTGTAAGGGGGGGATTCCAAGGGACGATGCCGAGGGAAAATTAATTATTTAATTTTCCCTCAGCATCGTCCCTCGGAATCCCCCCCTTACACGGCCCCACCGCTGTTACCTGCACGGACAGCAGCTGCTCTGTGTTTATAGTTTGGTGTTCATAGAACATAGTGTGTTACACATGCTCTTTCTCATATTACTCTTTCTCATGCTGTTTCTGCACTTCATATTATTCCAACAAGCAACAGTATTATTCATCTGCTGCCCCGTCTATAGAATGTGCATCAGTGAAGCCTTGATCGTCTCAATACACTTTTAAGCAACTTCAACGCATTTCTGTAACATAGTGTGAACACCCGTGCTTCAGCAGCTAAACCTGCAAGTGTAGCTGCTCAGTTCCCTTAGACTCCAAAGGCATCACCGACAACAAATGTTCCATCTGCATACAGGAAAGAAAACAGAAGAAAAATCTAAGCATGACAACCCCATCACTACTCCGCCTCCTACTTCTTGAAAAGATACAGAAGAACAACAACTCTTAGCCTGCTTCTCCTCGGACACCCACCTCTTAACACTGCATCCAACAATTGTTATCCCTCAAACCCTGTCTCTCAAAGACTTTGTTGACCTCCTCAGGTTACTCAAGGTCCCCTACTATTAAGCGCTCTCACACTCCATCAAAGCCATTTCTTCTGATGGATTCATATCTCTGCAAATTCCTTACCTTATGTAGATCTCCAGTCACCAGACTAGACTGGGAAAATATTTTATTGAGAATAGCACTCCAGGTCCGCCAAGTGATGCTACACAGCTCCAACCATGTCCAGCAAATGACAACACCATCTTATATATGGTACGGCCTTTGTGTGGTGGTGTCTGATCCTGTATTCCCATGCCTTAATGACATATGTCTGGAGAACTTATTTAGTGTTTTACACATTTGTTCGATAATTTAACAGCAGATAAGGAAAAATGTCACTGCTTAAGGTCTTGGACTTTAAACTCTGTTGACTTTGTCAAAAGGAGATTTCTCTGTCAGCCAGGTATAACTTTGTTCAGTGGCACTGTGAGCACGCGTCCTACATGTGGGCATACCTGTCACACTTCCAGCCTCAACTGCAACAACAACAAGGTGATGACTGGAATGCTTGAATTAATCTCAGCAACTTGTAATCACTTTGGCCGCATTCCAATCCATCGTTGGTTGCCTGATGAGCCCTACTTGGGGTGAAACCGGTCCTGGGTTTCTTGTGTTCCGGTTCAGGGAGGACCGGCCCGGCAGTTCGGGCTTGACTCTTCCCATTGGAGCAGGGTCAAGTCTGATTTTGCATATGACTGGATCCAAACTGAGGTGGCATGGTGTGAAAAATAACGATGGACTGGGATGCAGCCATGAGTAATTACCAATGGCTGAGATTAAATCAAGCATTCCATCCACCACTTCTTTGTATACTGTATTGTATCAACCTGGAATTTAGGCACATGGAGGAAGATGATTCAGAAGCAAGCAGAATGCTGTACAAGATGCTATCCCTTATCCTTCTGTTCCTTGTTATGAGGAAGTTTGTTCATTTACATCAGTGGTACATAACACAGTAGAGGCGCTTCCTTGAGTTTTCCTTGGCATTTACTGAGTCTAAATCCAGCATCCTTGCAGAAATTCCACAGTTGTCCTAGTCTTCCTCGAAGCCTTTTCTGCCTGGGAGATGCCCTTTTCGGTACTGGCAGTTCAGACAGTTCATTCATCCCCATAGGCCCACACTGTCAGATCCCAAGTTCCTATCAACACTATCCTTTCCAGAGACTTTGGTAGTTCAAACGTCTTTGGTTAAACTGAATCCTAAAGCATGCACTGCGTCACCAGCTGACAGTGCCGATTGTGTGAGAACGTAAAGTGTTCGCTTTGGGTAGACTCGCTGTATAAACTTCTAAGCCCACGTGCCTCCTTGGACAGCACTTCCACAAATATATGATGCTACTTAGCAGGCTATTATTACGCATGCTTTTAGTGCGATGTTTTTACATCGCAACTACCATTTCTTTGTATATTTTTACTGCGCATACCATTACTACGCAAATACATTTAGAATATAAGATTTAGCTTTTACTGCGATTATAATTACATCGCAAACCACTACTTCGCAAACAGACAATTTATAATATTTTATAATAAAGAAAGCTAACCCCTGGCACAGGATTGCGGGGAAATAGGGGTTTTGGGTGGGGGAGTAGAATCACTGTTTTAGGCAGTACAACAAATGTTACGGGCACACGCAGAACTAATTTTCAAACTAGACCCGAGAGACATTTACTGGCACACTATGAGATAAAGCGTCTATTCTTCACAGTGAATTGTCCGTCTTCGAGTTAAGCACTTTCACCTAAATTCCAGTTCAGCTGTGCGATAGTCAGACTTACTTACGAGTTAAACTATTGTCTTCTCAACTTCACACAGAGAGAGGTACATCAATTCCATTCAACGACCATAGTCAAGTGCACAAATATTGAATCGCTGCACTCTGGGTAAAGTACGGAATCCCGTCTCAGCTGCGTCCCGCGCCCTGAGCCTTCAAGCACAACTGTCTCCCAATCATTCTACTAAAATATACCACAACACAATAATGCGCAATGCACTCTCATGTACACCAAGTCACTTATAAGCCCTTAACTTACAACACGTTGAGAAGGCAAAAGCAGTACTTTCAGATCAGTATTCGGATGCCACAAGAGAAGTACGAGGTAAAACAAAGATGTATCAGGGGTACAAAGCATTAATATAGTTACTCTGCAGTAACATCTTCAACACTACCGTGACTGCCAGCGGGGGTGTGAAACACCGTTCAAGAACGCACATTGCGATTCAAGTTTACTTTATGAAACATATCAACAGGAGTAGAAAATCATGCGTGCTAACAAACACAGGCTCGCGCCCTGTGTATGACAGGCACTGAAACTGTCACGATGCGGTCAAAGATACTAGATGCTCCTGTTCATCACAACAGCTTCCGTCCGTGCTATTACTTATCGAGCAGCCCCCATCCCCCTGCCCAAACCCCACTCCCAGATTTGCTAGACGCTTTTTAATGCTCATACCGGTTCCGAGGATAATTACATCAAAGTCTGAGGGGTGACTCTCCGCCATCTTGTTACAGTTGGATGGAAGTGTAATTGATTACGGAAGTGACAGGGAATTTCTGTTCGTGTGGCTGAGTGTGCGAATGGAGTTGTAGTTTTTACTACAATCCTAATTATTGGTGCCGCTCCGTTTTGAAAAAGAACTTTAAGCTCATATCTAGTGTTAAGTGTGAATGGTATACTTGGTAGAAGTCGCGCTCAATGGTATGGAGGTTTCCGTGTCCCAACTCGCATTTGAAAATATGTTGAAAATGAACATTGCAAAGTAAAATAATGCGTTGTAAACGCTTTTGCGAAGTAAAAGCATGCTATGTAGCAGCATGCGTAGTAATGGAAATAGCGAACTAAAAAATACGTAGTAAAAGCACATTGAAGTAATTCCCGCGTAGTAACGGTGCATTACCCACTTCCACACCTTGTGTGAAATGGCAAAGTTGTTTCTGATCAGCCTTTCGGTTTAGATGTAGAAACATTTTCTTAATTGGTGAGCAGTGATCTGGACGCTTCCTAGCAAGTTCTTAGATGTGGCCTAGGATCGGCTCACACGGTGGCCTGTCGTACGGCCCCAGTGATTACCCTCCGCAGGCAACCCTGAAGGCATTTCTGGGGACATTCAGACTATCTTAATAGATATACCTTCTAGTGGAGAGAAGATATCGAGCAAGAAAACACTCGTTCTTGAATCACTTCAAAAGGAGTTGCGCTACAGTACGCTTGCTGGTGCAGGTCTCCCTGACAAACCAGTTACACCAGCAGTAATGTCATTTTTGGGGCTTCTCGTCGAGCTGGGGCACTCATTGGCGGGAGATGACGATGCATGAACTTTCTTCCCTATCAGAATAGCTTCTGCATTTCGGTGTGCTAGAGTTGAAAGCCGCTAACTTAGTTTGGAAGGTATTTCTCCTCGCCATCTTGGGTGGTGTGCAAGCAACTTCTTTCAGGCAACAATACCCCGCCCCTTACCTCATCTGATTGGGCTGAGTGGATTCTTATACCATGTGCTGGGAGTTATTGTGCTTGTGGTAGTGGGCTCAGATGTAGGACATATTTCCGGTGGCCGTTCATCCAATGCGTACTCCCAACATGAGGGTGGATGCCTTGAGTTGCATGTCCTTAGAAGATCACGAATGGGAGCTCACCCATGACATGATGGAGACTTTTTTGTACCATGTGCAAATTCCGAGAACACAGCTCTTTGCCATGGGTCTGAACAGGAAATGAACTCTGTGTGCACTGCATTTCTCACCACCTGGTCCTTGAGGGAAGCCTTCAGCTAGAGCTAGTTGAGAGGCCAGGCTTTATGTGCTCCCTTTAATTATACTGCTTTAGAAGTTTCTGCAGAAAGTGTATAAAGATTATGAACAGCTGAACCTCGGCCGATCCTCGTTGCTCCGACTGTGTGAGACATGTTTGGCACGCGATTTGTTGGAACTCAGCATTTGGACTCGACTTCCCCCAACCACTTATTTTATCTTGGCTTCCAGAAGCCATGCAGCAAATCTGCATTTGGGGGACTCTGGGCTAAATCGGTTTCTTGATGCATGCAACACTGCACTTTTAAACTCCTGCCCACTTGCATGGTTTTAGCCTGCACTTTTAAACTTGTGCGTACTGCAAGGTTTAGAAGTTTCCACTGTCAAGGGTTAATTGGCTGCACTAGATGCATTTTGGCTTCCTGATCAGCCTTTGTTCGCGTCGGCTTTAGTGCCATGTTTCTTGTATTTGTTTCGCCCACACCTTTTATTGTTCCGCAGTGGGATTTAAACTTAGTACTGACTTATTTCTTCGCATTGCTGGTCAAACCAATGCACAATTGTCCTGTTTGCCTGCTGACTTCTGTCTTAACGAACTGGTTCTTTGTAATTGTCCCTCCTTTCTTCAGAAACTGGTGTCTGCCTTCCACATGGGTTGGTCTGTCACTATGCCACTTGTTCTCCCACTCATCATTCTTCCAAGGAAGAAGTTGCTACACAGGCTGGACCCTAGATCATCTTTTTCTTTCCATGTTGATCGCATGAGGCAAGAGTGTGAATATGGTCAGCTTTTTGTAGGCTTCACTAGCCGAAAGTAAGTGTTTTTGTATTGGGTCACTCTCTGCATTAACATCGGTTATACCTATGCTAAAAAGCGTCTTCTACTGCTCTCATCAAGGATGTCTCAGCAGCAGATGTCTGCCGGGCAGCTACTTGGTCACCTCTATGTGCCTTTAAAAAACATTGCTGTCTGGCAGCTGAGGCACAGAATGGTTACTTCACGAGGGCTGTGCAACATGATTTCCTTGTGCAACATGATTTCCTTAATTAAGCGTCATTACTCAGTCCCACATAAATACTGCAATGAGACCCATGTATGAGGTGAAGAATCTGCTGGGAAACATACTATTCACCAGACCTATTGCTATTAATGTTAAATAACATTTCCATTAATCCCTTCCTCATTCAGAGAATCATCCTAAAAGCTCTCAAGGCAGACTAGTTAATTCTACTCCAAAAGAAACCCACAATAGACCTCGATGACCTTGCCAGCCACTGGTCTATCACTTACCAATCCTTCATCAGCAAACTAATTGAAAAAGCATTATACGCAGAACCCCATGATTGCATCAGCGCCATCCGTTTCCTTCACGCCTACCAATCTGGCTTTAGATCACATCGCAGCACAGAGACAGGTGACTTACAAATCCCAGATTGACCCCTTCTCACCACTGGTAAAGATGACGGCTGCCTCTTGATATTCGTGGGGAAAAAAAGTGATGCACAGCAGAATATTCTGCCTCACTCAATTTAAAATCCTCCTTTGCGCTTACCTTCTCTGTAAATACTAGACAAAATATCCACACCAGGTCACAAAGAATGTCCAACGTGCCACTACGATGATGCTGATTTCCTCTATATGATACAGTCCTATCCAGTTGTCAGGGAATATTGGATGCAGGTAACAGGCTTTTTAAAAGGAGCAACGAGGAGCATGGTTACTCACTCCATCGCATATTGCATACTAAGTGTCCATCGTGGAGGAAAAAAAAGGGAACAACTGTTATAGATTTTTAGTCCTGTTGTTGCTGCTTAACCAAGAGGAGGATAATAATTGGGGCTCCCGGTTTTATGGTATTTATTTTTCGGCCATTTCCGTCTGTATTTATCCATATTTATTTTTGGGCCATCTTTTCTGTATTTATCCACATTTATTTTTGCCACAAGCAAAAGACGACGCTACAGCTAGTATTTTTCCACATTTATTTAAATTGACAATGCACACATGCGCTCGGTTGTTATTGGTCAACACAATACATTCATCTGAAACATGACTTTAAATCAGTAGAAGTGAGATGTGCTGTCATTTCATTTCCCCACATTTCTCTTCTTTGTGCAGTATACTAAATGGAAGAGATGTTTGGGCATCTCACAAACATTATGTGATTGGTTAGTCAGACACTTATTCCATATCCTTTTAACACACTCTGGCCAATGACGCTTTTACAATGCGGTAACAGTGTGAGGCCTACTGATCTTTAATATGCAAGGACCTACCACTGCATATTACAGACTGATCTGTACCCCAGGGCGCTGTATGTGATAGGGCTACGTTTACAGACAGGCTCCCTTTCTCACGAGCACTTTAAATATGCCAGGGTTCCCGATATGCCTGGGCTCCAAGTATGCTCGGGCTTCGGGGTTCCAGATATGCCAGCCCTCCAAGTATGCCCGGGCTTCGGGGTTCCAGATATGCCAGCCCTCCAAGTATGCCCGGGCTCTCCTTATGCAGGGCTGTCAGGATTCCACTTTTCTAAGTATGTAGGGCTGTCTATAGTCTAAATATGTAATGGCTCTAAATGCAGCCTGGCTCGGATTATGGCAGTGCTCTGATTACTAAAGGCCTTTATTTATAACGGACTCTGAGTATTCCCGGGTAGTGCTTATGTCATGGTTCCACTTCTGGCCCAGCTCTAAAGATACACGGGTTTAGATTCTGTTGGGGTCAGGTTATGGGGCAGTCCTATGCATACAATTATCTGAGTGTACCTGGTGCTGGCACTGCCACAGATCAGGCTCTGGCAGTGCTTTCAACACACCAGAGCTCTGACGATAACAGGACTCTGATAGTGTAAGGCTCTGACTACGCCAGGAGAGCTTCTTATTATAGTGAACTGTAAGCATCACAGAGCCTGTTATGCCAGGCCTCTGAAAATGACCGGCTCTGTTTGTGCATGGGCTCTCTTTGTTACACTGTTCATGCTGCCAGTATTCTGAAAAGGCAGGGCTCCTCGGCAATTTAACAAAACAGAACCACTACCAAGGCTTGTTGCTCACAAGTCTGATAACGGACCCCTTAACTTGACGCTGCATTAAACGGGCATTCTACAACACCTGCGACTGACGTCAGCAATGACCACGCTCTGGTGTTTGTGCATCTTCCTTTCAGCAGCACTGTCTCGGTGGAAAAGAGCAGCTTAACCGTGGATCCCGTTCAGTACCACGGACAGCCAGGACAACTCTGCACCCGAACTTCACAGGCTAGGCAAAACTGAACTGGATGTTGGGGCCTGGTCCTCCAAACCTCACCAGCGGTTTCCCTACACAACCCTCTACCCAAATAAAAAGCTCTTTATTAAATGAAGGACACATTGAAGAGGTGTTTGTGCACTGTGAACACGGAGTGCTCTGCTTTCCCAGTGCCGGTATAAGTCACCCAGTACTCGTGGTACTCACAGCCAGCCCAGCCACCCTAACCTGTAGAACATGCCATGGCAGATAAGAGAAGCTCGTACGTGACAGGGTGGTGGCCCTTAAAAGAGCCGTTGTGGTGGTTGTTCGGGTCGGTCTGTCTCCTTAGGCCCTCTCGCCTCGGATACGACGGGCCACGGTGCTTTACAAAAGTGATGAGGCCAGTGGCAGCTTGGTTGAGGTCAAGGGGAATACGTTTGATTGTCTAAAAAAAAAAAAAAAATTATATTCTTTTGCACTCCTAATTTATACTCCTTTTGATCGAAACCCAATCACCAGATGGTCAGATTACGAACAGCTTGTAAAACTAAAATGATTCAAACATAACATGTAAAGAATAAAACCAAGAGTGGAAAAGCTATCTACACTACCGACACTCGCAGACAGTACATTGTAGCCAACATCAGTTTGCCTATTAGCTATTTCAGGCTTGTGTTTTTAATGGAATAAATGGAAAGCGTTTTCCATCATATATTAGTGGACTTACTCACTTTTACTGCACTTGCACTTATTATACTATAGGTAGAGTTGGAACATTTAGAGAAACATTAAAGCTCTGCTTTTCCATTAATAGAGATATCGGTATGCTTAACCACTTACAAAAATGTATACGGTTGGGAAGTAAGAGTTTTAAAAAATGTGCTTTCACTTTTGCAATACTAACTAGGACTCCAGCAAATTCTCAGCGGTTTTAAACTCTTGAATAATTGCTCTATAGCTGTATATTGAGTTGATTGTCACATAGAAATTTAACAGTTCTTACACATCTTCAAAAATAGCTTGGCCTAGTTATGCAAATCTTAATGTATTGTTTCACACTGCCAAAGTTTTACATGCTTTAAGTTTCATGGAATTTTAACTGGATAATTTATTTTTTTTTAAATAATTTTTATTGAAGAATTAAAAAATTAACAATAATACATAGTAAATATATATGTAACGTTGACAATAAAGCATATAAACTAATGCAATCGGTAAGGATATTAAAACCAGTAAAACCAGTATATAGGTCTAAACTAAGAATGATATTTTATATTAAAAAAACAGAGGGGTGAAACAGAGTAGAAGAGGAAAAGAGGAGGAAAGAGAAAAGGGAAGGGAATGAAGGATATAAAAAAGCTAAAGAGAAGAAGAAAAAATAAGAACTTAGTTACAGGAGAGTGAGATGATAAATATGTAGTAAAGGGTAACCAATTTAAATCTAAGTTAATCTTCTGAAGAACTGATAATGAAGGCACATTGGCTATTCTATGCTCATCGCAAATAAAATTCCACCATGTTAATATAGTTAACTTAGAAGTATCCTTCCAACAGGAAAGTATAACTTTAAACGCAAGTGCGATAAAATGATCAAATAGCATAAGTTTAGGTGAAAGATGTTCAAAGTTGGATTATTTATTTTAAACAAACTTTTTGTGTGGATTTTAACCGGTATATTTAACCTGTATTTTTGCCCTTACAAATTTGCAATTAATTCTACCAGTATGGCATTCACTTTTCAATCCTTCTTTTCTCATTCTTTAGACACGGTCTTGTGTTAGAACCTCGAGTGCATTCTACCTGTTTTTTTTTTCTATTGAAACATATTTTTTTAATGTAGAATAAATATTTGTAAAAAGCGAGGTAAGCTTTGTGCCTAATGACATACCTTTTTTTATCAGATAATGCCCGTGTGATTGAGATGTGCATAGCTGCAGATTGATATTCAGTCCCCGTATTCTTTGCGCTGTGTGGTGAATTCTGCATGCTGCGTTGATGTCCAATTTGGCCGAGTGTGCCTGCAGATTTTTTTGTTCACAGTTTACTGGCTCTGCTCTAACTATCCCGTGTGGACATCCACAATGTTTAGATGGTACAGTGGTATTATGAAATAGATCTATGTGCTTAATTTAAACATTACACAACCCCCTACTTTCAGAAAATGGTAATGTCTGCTCTGTGGTTTGTAGTAGACCTGCAGGGCTTGTACATTGGTGACAATTTGTAATTTGAGTGGATTTGAAGGAGGAGACCTCAACTGCTCCTTGTATTCAAATATATTTTTTGCAGACATCCCAACAATATGTGTATTTTCTACCTCAGTAACACAAGGTTAAATTGAGTGACCATGTTGGGAAAAATTGATGCACCAAGGAAAAAGTGGCGTATTTTTTACAAAGTGTATTTACTTTAATTGCATTTTTCTTTTTGCAAGAGAGTGCACGAAAAAAGCAAGATGGCGTTGTGAGCACATCCTCTATTTATTTCACTGAACACTGTCCTTCACTGCCCCCAACCTCACCTCCTAGCCTGAAACTGCGGAGCATCATGGACCTCAGCCCTTTCACTGTATCCGACCAAACTCCCATGGAGATTGTAGTGGACATATTTCGCAAGATGGGGCTACGACAGTGTCTCGTCACGCACAATGCGTAAGTACCTTTAACTTTAGCCTTGCTGTGGCATTTGAGGGGATTACATGGGTTACTGTAATGTTTACTGGAGTAATTGCCTTAAGAACATAACCTGTATTCAAGGCCTTCTCTGCTTTAACCCCAGAAGTAATAACTTAAAGGTATATTGTGTGCGCAGCAGAAAGTCTGTGTTTAGAAATATTTTCGTAGACCCTGGCTGAGAAAAATCAGAATGTTTTTGCTTCATTTACTGCTTCCTTCCTTGAACGTGTTCTGTTATTTTTATGGAGTTTTGGCTCCATTTGTGGTGCTTTGATGAATATCTGGGGACAGTAGTAACGATGCGTAGTCGGTGACTACTGGTAGAGGGATACATTGGATGCTGGCATATTGGCTTGGTTTGTAGTTTGCTGTGCCCCTAGTTTCAGAATTGACAGGACTGACAAGAAGTCTTAGTGTGATGAGTAGAAAGGTCTGGAATCTATAGGGGGTTGAGATTGTTCATTTGGTTGTCTTATCATTGCAAAGAGGGATTTAAAGTCAATCCTTTTAGAGTAGGTGCTTTCTGCGATACGTTGCTTGGTCATTTATTCACATGTTGCTGCAGCGCTTGCATAGAATGAGAACCAGCTGGATTCTGGTTCTGGCAGCTATCGTACTGGTACCGGGGTCCCTCGCTGGTCCCTGTGACTCCTCTTAAATGTGCCGCTTGTAGTGTGCTGGTACTGTGGTGATAGTGAGAGTACAATACTATAAAAAGAGGAAAGAGTAGAGTTGTAACAGGGGAGCTTAACTCATCTCACCGTAGAGATCAATCATTTAGGTCGTGGGGAAAACCTACCTGTCATCACTAATGATACCTACCTGTCAACAATAATCATTACTAATCTGTGAAATCCTATTTCCAAAGAGAGAAAGTTTCTCTTGGTTTCTTAAAGGACTCTCGCCCACACATTTCTGTGTGGCATGCGTGATCATAGTGTCCTCACCCGGTAGATCTGATACTAGGTAGATGTAGGAGTTCATAGGGACGCCATTTATGTCTCACTTTGTTTTTAACCAGCCTAGAGTAGCCCAAGATAAAAAAAAATATTTTTGGGGGGGCACATTAAAAGATATTTCAGATATTGTAAAATGGGTTGATATGTAGTTATGCCTCTAAAGCCAGTCCCCATTGCTGCTGCCCTAAAGTCAGCTAAAGGCAAAAAATGTAAGAAGATCTTAGAGGACTGCTATTATGGGCATGCTTCCTGGAGTGCCCCGTTACGCAGCTTTTGGCACTTAAAACAGTTCAGTAATTCTAGATCTCACCACCTTGTTATATCTTCCACTTCCTGTAGTATTTTAAACATGAATCTTTGCTGGACCTTTTTAGTTTCTTCTTTTGTTCCCGTTTTCCTGCTGTATCAATAGACTTGCTGTTAAGTTCCATATAGGGGTGGGCAAAATCCTTATATTTCAATCCGCGGATACGAGACTGTGGCCAATTCTGCTGGTTTCACACCTGCCTGCTTCAGATTGAGAAAAAGGCGTAATGGCTTGCAGATGAGAATTCTTCGTTCCGCCCAGTGAGGACTACAAGGAACGAGGCATTCTTGTGACATCCCGCACTGTCCGGGGCCAGAAATGTAATCACCTTAAAGGTAACTACATAAAGTTAATTGCACTGGCCGGCCCCTAACAGTGCTCTTGAAAGCAACATTCCCAGCAAAAAAGCTTTTATGTGGCACCTTCTTGTAAGAGCACCAGGAAGGCCAGGCTGGTAGGCCCTACACATAAACTTCCCTGCTGGGTGCACTCTTTGGTGAAGTAGGCTTGCTGGGTGCAGTAGGCCTGCAAGCAACAACTCCTTGCCCTAGAATAGCCAGCACAGGGCAGAGTGCTATGACCAAACGACAAGCAACTTGTGTCAGGCCCCTGCAATGTCCCCAGACAGACTGGGCTTGGCTACCAGCTGCTCTCTCCTTCACGAATGCAAACGATTGATACAAGGCGAACATAATGGCTCACCCTTAACCAGGCTGTTTGTTGAAAATTTGCTCATGGAACCTGGGTGGCCTGACACGAACGAGCAACTACTATGAAATGAACCATGTCATGTTCTTATACTGCAGGGGACCTGGTCTTGGACAGCAGTCCCCCTAATTGGTTTCATAGAATTTGTGAGCCCGGCAATAAAGACAACAAAAAAAAGAGGGTATCCAAAAGGCAGCCTTGCAACATACATAAGCAGTGGGCTCCTCCTACATACCCCCGCCCCATCCCCCAATTGTGAAAATAGAGCCAGGGATTCTGGCAGTCCGTATTAAAGAATGGGCAACAGACCTTGAGTCCCAATTGATCTTTATTAATGTATATATCAACCCTAAAAATAAGAACAAAACAATTGCATTAGAAAGGCTAAAGGAAGCAATAATGGAGATTAAATTGAAACACACCAACTCAGAACTATTAACGGCAGGAGATTTTAATGGCAACTTATTTGGCAACTTAGATGAAGTCCGTTTTTGAGGAAGGCTGCTATTGGCAAGTACCCACACAGGTCCAACCGGATAAACCCCGCCCAGATAAGCTGGGGAGGAGTTTTTTAGCATGCAATAGCCCGACTGAGTGTGCTAAACCTCAGGTTTTCGGATGACATCCCTCCCTCCTAGACACGAGCGTCTGAGAAGTGTTTTTCATATTTGGATTACATGATAACTTCTATGTCCCTAAGTGATCATCTCCTGCAGGCTGTGACCTTACCTGTCACAACAGCCGAACCTCCAGATTTCCAAAGCTCTGCTTGTAGAAGCTCACGCAACAAATTAAAAAAGGTTCCAGTGGAAAGTATACCAGCCGCAGTGGAAAGTATACCAGCCGTTCACAAACAGAGTGCAGCATTCTTTGCCTCGAATACAAAAGATGGTGACCAGATTGGCAACTGGGAAAAGTTTACGTAACATATAACCTCCAAATTTCCACGGAAGGGTAGAGCTGCAGGCTGCCCCCTAGATAGAAACCATCAGAAGACACTCCCGCCAGGACTCTTGTATATTAAATGTCAGTTAAACAGGCTTCTTTGCTCATTGCGTTGCCGACCCCCTCAACAATTAGATAATAGTTGCTGTGAAGTCAGACAGAAAAAAGCTTAAAGAGATATGGCTACACTCGAGGGCCAATGCTGAAGATTACTGGGGCAAGCTAGTACACGCCAGTAAGTCAAATAACTTAGAAAAAGAAAGAACGAGGACCACACAGAGCAAATAATGCATCTTTACTGAACAAGTGTAGGAAAGTGGAATATTATGTGGTGTGGCTGGGTGGCCTTTTCATGTAATATTATTGCAATACCCCAAAGATGGGCCTTGGATTCAATCTTATAAATCCTTAGCTCAGTCCTCCTGGTAGAGTGGCAAAGAGCAGTCAGGCTTTACTAGAGGAACATGTGTTAAGCATTTTAGATTACCCTCATGGAGATAAGTAATTGACACGATTCGAGAGGAATCCGACACCAATTTATAAAAATAGTTAATTTTTATCTTAATTTAGACAGAAAAACCAATAAATTGCATACATATAACCGGAGTTATGGATTTTCAAAGCAAAATAACATCAGGCAGTAAAATACAGTGAGACTTTAACATTGCGGTCAATGGCAAAAACTATTACTGGCAATTGGTCACTAAGGGTCGAGTTGCCTCGTACACTTGCAGGGTAAAGGTGGTGAGGTTTGGAGGACCAGGCCCCAACATCCAGTTCAGTTTTGCCTAGCCTGTGAAGTTCGGGTGCAGAGTTGTCCTGGCTGTCCGTGGTACTGAACGGGATCCACGGTTAAGCTGCTCTTTTCCACCGAGACAGTGCTGCTGAAAGGAAGATGCACAAACACCAGAGCGTGGTCATTGCTGACGTCAGTCGCAGGTGTTGTAGAATGCCCGTTTAATGCAGCGTCAAGTTAAGGGGTCCGTTATCAGACTTGTGAGCAACAAGCCTTGGTAGTGGTAAAAGTAGCAAAAAGTAACTTTGACGTCTGGAGGTCCAGGGGAGTACGGTAGTGGCTTGAAACTTCAAGGAAGGCCAGACTACAACTCCCACAATGCACTCTACCATCTGGTTTTGGGCGATCCCTTGAAGGCCCCGATGGCAAGCAATTCTTTGGTTCCTGAGCATAATTTTACCTGCAGTTTGCAGGGGACTAGTCCCACTAGTCCAAGGAAGTCTGAGGGTGTTTCAGGCTTCTGCATGGATCCCTCTGCCAGGGAGTACCAAGTTTTAGCCAAGGACAAGGGTCATTGACTCCGTTCCAAGTTTGTTGCCTCTTTTGCTTCGGTGCAGTGGGCAAAATCCTGTTGGCGACACGGGTCTCCTCTTGGTCCTTCTATGATACAAGTAGTTCAGATCGGAGGTTCTGGTGTCGGGGGGAGGGGGTGGGAGGGTCCCTTAAATCTTAGATTTAGGGAAGTTAGGGATATGAGACCTAGTAGCCGATGGGCAGCTAGTCCCAGCAGCTAGTCTGCCCCTGAGCTGACCACATCCGGGGTGTAGGTCACCTTTTCTACCCAAAGCCCACTATTACTGCCCTCCTAAAGATGGCAGAATTCTATTTTAGGTGTACAGATCAGGCTGCCCACCCTGGAGATGTGGTCAGCCTTCCTGGAAATATACACCTTCTGCATACCTTGCCCGGGTGCAAGCGCCCCTGGGGCAAGGGGAGGGCTGTGTCCTCCTCAGGGGGACAGCTCAGATGCATACCAGAGGCAGTGCAGCCTTTTAAGCTCACCGCTCTGATGTCACTTCACTAGCCTGCTGGGGAGGAGGGAGGTGTGGCCTCCTTCTTGCCCAGCCTTTGTTTCCGACTCCTGGGAGTGATGCACTGCCCAGCAGGAGGTCAGAATCCTGTCTTGGCGGCAGTAGGCGTGGGAAAGTGCGTTCTGGTCAGCCAGAGCACAGTGAAGTTGGTGTAACTAAGTGGACAACCTCTAAGGTGCCACCTAGGTTTATGCCATCTGTCCCTTGACACCAGATTTGTGTTGGGGAGAGAAGACATGTCGTTTGACACCAAACTCAACATATCTAGGTGGTACCATAATGGAGCTAGCAACCCAGGTTTGCCTGGGTGCAAGTCCCATGTTCTCCTATGGGCCGCAAATCACTTGTAGTGTACTTTAATGGTAAAGACACTATAGAGACATAAGCTTGCACTTGCATGTCTACACATTAGTATACTGCACCCTGCCTCCTAGGCACAGGTGGTCTTCTCTAGAGGTGACTGATATATACCACAAGCAGCGTTTTTGACTGTGCCACACATGAGGAGGTCACAGTCTGGTTCGAGCGATTTGCACTGCTCCTGCAGTCTGCAATGGCAGGCCTGCTGGCAGTAGTTTCCTTGGGTCACCCAGGGTGGCACAAAACCGTGCTGCAGCCCTGGAGACCCATTTACCACCTATGCCCTGATACCATATAGTGGGGACTTATACGGGGGTAAAGTCCTTGCCGATTGGGGTTACCAATTTACACAGAACAATTCTGGGAAAAGAGCACTGGCACCTGGGCCTGTTTAGAAGGCTCCAGGGCACTCTTGGAGTCGAAAACCAGCATCTAGTAGTTCAAATGTGGGCAAAAAGTGGGGGGACAGCTGCAAAAAGCCCTGTTTTCTTACAAGACTGGATAAGGTACCTAATCTCACATGTGGAAGCTGAGGAGCACATCTCGCAAATATGCAGTGGGCAAAAGAAGCTTGAAGCAAGTCCACATTTCCAACACCTGAAGTAATTGGCAAACAACTGCAGAAATTCAGAGTGCTCAAGAGCAAATTGTGCTCCGGCCTCAAACGGGATTCCACAAGCCGTCTAAAAAAATCTGCCCAGTTCTGGACTGAAAAATTAGCTCATTTTTTTTAATCGAAGTTCTCCAGAAGGAAGAAGTCTCTAACTTTTGGAGCGGTTAAATTATACATCCCATCTTCGAGAGGGAAGAGGACCTCTCCATTTAATTACTGTCTGATTTTTCTTTTAGATGTGGAAGCAAAGTGCTTTGCAGGCCTGTTGCTCGAAGATCTGAAATCCTGGTCAACAGATAGGGAGTTAATCCCCTTGAACCCCACAGCATTTCAAGAAGAACAAGGCTGCATCTCTAAGCTGCTGGCACTTTCCATGTTCTGGCCCAAGCTGACTGTGTACAGGCACTACTTTACATCTGCTTTGTTGAATTTCAGAACATTCACCCCCAGTCACAGATCTGGGTTTAATCCATCGTTTTTTTGCTCACCATGCTGTTCCAGTTTGGACCCGGACTTATGCAAATCAATCTTCCTGCTTCTCATGGGAACAGTCCAGCCCGAACGGCCAGGCCAAGCCCGCACTGCATGAGTGTCTTGTTATTGAACTGATGTGTATGAGATTTACAGGATAGATTTGGTGAGGGAGGTGCACACAAAGTTTTCTGAATGTTGTACAGAAGTGTATTTCTTCTGTGTGGAAGAAACAAACTGATCTTGGATCCTATGTGTGGGGCACATTTCCTTTGTTCAGCTGACATGAATGTTTCTTTGTTAAGCCTATGTGAGTAGAATAGGCAAATGGCCACAATGTGCACGGATGTTCATTCCAGGGTGTGACTAAAAGCTTGTCTGGGATTCGAGGGGTAGGGATACTCTTAAAGGGTCCGAGTTGATGGAGAATTAACACCGGGGCCCTCAGCTTCCCCCGAGAATGGAGCAA
Organism: Calotriton arnoldi; assembly: GCA_963921515.1. Classification (NCBI taxonomy): domain Eukaryota; kingdom Metazoa; phylum Chordata; class Amphibia; order Caudata; family Salamandridae; genus Calotriton; species Calotriton arnoldi. Next base: position 1,198,126 of record CAWUFW010002198.1, read on the forward strand.
TGACTTCCTGGATGAGTCAAACATCTGAGGAAAACAGTAGGTCCCCTTCAAACTTCGAAAGCCAAAATAAAAGCATAGTGGCTTCTTGAGCCGTGACTCTGACTTGCGGACTTCCTTACCTCTTATCACCCCACTGGTGCCCAACACATTTGTCCTACTCGAGTCTAGTATAGAAAGCTGATCATTGACCCAAGGTGTGCTGAGCAAGCAAGGCTTGAACAAGACAATACTCTGTCACCTCCACCATGTCCCCTGTGATTGATTCAACCACAGCCCCTGTGGTTTCTGAGCTGCCTGTATCTAGATCTTTCTGACCCTAGATGTGCACAAGCATTTTCCCCTATCTCTTAGGACCTGTGGTCTACATTCCAGTGTATAGCCTAAGGGCTTAACTCTGATCCTTTCTCCTTGCTGCCTGAGGATTTGGTGCCACTTTGATCCTAACATAGCGTATGCTGTATCTCGGGTTCGGTGCATTTTGTGCCAGTTGTTTTTCCTTTAACATCTGCTGTCACTGGCTCTAGTAAATATTGACCACAGAGCTAGAAAAGAGAGGTGGACTACCCAAAAGGTAATGACACCTGTGGGTGTTAGTCGGTTATGTTTTGCTAATCTATCTCCCCGCACCCTTGGTGCCCTTTAATCTCTGGCCCAGTAGAACACTTCACTGGTTCCCTGGACCTTTAGGTTAATCCTACATAAATACATGGGTAGCCTAGAGGGTCTCGTGCACTGCTCACACCACAGACTAACACTAGAAAAAGATTGGCAATGCCCAAACTACCCCTTGATTTTTTAATTTTTTTAATGTTTTTATTGATTTTTGACAATTTAAACTTACAATCAAAGAAATCATGAATACACAATATGGGTTGATTATTGGGCAATAGCATGTGGTGCAAGGCAAAAAATATAGCAACAGTTCCTCTGAAAGAGAGCACAAGGCTAGAGGCCAACGTTGTATACATACATATATGAAGGTTCACTTCTGACATAACCACATCCGTCAACAATGGGTCAGGCACCACAATCATCAAGGCCCCGTCCCCGACCTTCCCAGGGGTACATCCATTCCTTCCTCCTCCTCCTCCAGGTCTAAGCCATAATATTTTATCCACAGCGCCCAAATTTTTCGGAATTTCCGGGGGCACCCTCTTGCCTTATGTCACCCGCTCTGCAACAATATAGATATCCATAGATGATCTCCATTCCTTGAGTGTAGGGAGTCGGTGGGCACCCCAGTACTTGGCTATGTCTCTTAGCTACCACCAGCCCTCGGTTGGCCAACAGGAGCTTATGCCGCGGCAGGTCTACATCTGTAGAGATGCCCAATATGAGGAATTTTGTGTCCAACTCAAGTTGGGCTTCCAGTACATTGTTTAGTTCCTTCACTATCTTGCCCAAGTATATTTGAACCCTACTGCACTCCCAGAGGGTGTGTATGCATGTATCGCGTTCTGTGTGGCATCTGAGGCAAACTGGGTTGTCTGCCCTCCCCATAGAGTGTAGTCGTGCTCTATCAAAATAGGTTCTGTGTAGAATCTTGTACTGTATGAGCCATAGCCTCAGTTTAATCGCTACTTCGCGCTGGTGCACGAGGGCTGCCTCCCAGTCAATGTCTTCCAGTGGACCGGTAGTGAGTTCCCATTTGGCTTGAAGCGGGCCAAGTTTATCAGGCATATTGTTAATTAGTGTTTTTTATGTCAATGATCTAGCTTGAGCCAGAATCGCCTACTGCAAAAGTCTGCCTTCTAACAGGGCATACTCCGGCAGTGTCTCTGTGTCTAATCCCTCCACTTGCCAGGCGTGTTTGAGTCTGAGGTAGGCATAAGCTTGGGTGTCTCGAAGCTGGTATGTAGCTTGAGGCGAACAGAGCCAATGAACCCGCCTCCAGTACATCCCCCACTTTGGAAATTCCTATTAAATCCCACTGTTTAAAGCCTCTCAATTTTCTGATCTCGGGCAATCTATTACCCTCCCATAAAGGAGTTTCCCGTGTAGGTTTCATGTCCCATTTCATTTGCTTTTCAGCACTTTTCCACGGCTCCAGCACTCCTTGGGTAGCCGGTAGGAGCCGCGCACTGCCTGCACCCCCATATATGTAGTGCAGTTGTGTGCGGCCTCGGAATTGTAGCCTCTCCAATCTATAAGTGGGGTGGTCTCTCGGCGCATGGTTCCATTCGTTGATTACCATGAGATGGGCCGCTCTATAGTAGGCTCTAATATCCGGTAAGGCCAGACCCCCATTGTACGGTTTTCGCTGCAACGTTTGCAGCGCAATTCGTGGATGGGCCCCATCCCACAGAAGCGGGCGTAGCTCGCTGTTAAGAGTGGTGAACACAGTTTCCGGTACTTTGTAATAGGTATTCTGTAAAATATAGAGCAGCTGAGGGAGCGTTATCATCTTAAACATAGCGGCCCTCTCCATGATTGTCAGAGGGAGTTTCCTCCACCTCTTGACATCCTCCTGAAAGTTCGAAAGAACTCGTCTGATATTGTGTTCTAAGCTAGTTGCTATTTCGGTGGTAATATAGAGTCCCAGATAGGTGAACCCCTCCGTGGACTGTCGCAAGCAGCTCGGGTAGGTTTGGGGCTCTACCACCCCGCTCAGGGGATATAAGGTGGATTTACTCCAGTTAATCTTATAGCCAGCGTGACTGCCATATTCCTCAAAAATCTGTAGCATTTGGGGGGAGTGTCTCAACTGGGTTTGTGACATTGAGCAGAATGTAATCCGCATATAACGATGTGCATTCTTCCTCCAAAAATCGGGACTCTTCTACGAAGCCACCTAGTCCTTGGCGGGATCTAACCACGCAGGCCAAAGGCTCTAAAATGAGGGCAAACAATAGGGGAGATAGGGGACACCCCTGTTTAGTGCCTCGTTGGATCGGCCAACTCGCCGAAACGACCCCGTTGACCCGGACTTTACAGTAGTGCCAACCAGTCCCGGAATATTGGGCCAAAGCCCAACTTTTCCAGGGTGCTTCTCATGAAGGGCCAATGAATAGTATCAAACGCCTTCTCGGGGTCGAGCGAAAGGAGCAGATGGGGGCTATCCGGCTCTGTACCGTGGCCATCCAGTTAGCCAGTCGGCGTAAGTTAAAATGCGTAGCACGCTTTGGCATAAAGCCCGACTGGTCTCTATGTATCAAGGGGATAATAACTGTCAGGAGACGTATCGCAAGAACCATGGCTAGAATCTTTGTCTCAATATTGAGCAGAGATATGGGTCGGTAAGACCCACAGTCTTCCGGACGCTTCCCTTTCTTGTGAATTACCACCATAGTGGCCATTCGGAGATCTTTTGGGAGAATCCCTTGTTCTTTTGACATCTTGAACAGATTGAGCAAGTGTGGTGCCAACAGACTGCTATTTAGTTTTAAAAATTCTCCCGGAAGTCCATTTGGACCTGGGGTTTTATCTTTTTTTTGACGGCCAATGGCCTCTGCCACTTCTTCCAGAGTGAAGTCCCCCTCTAGTCCGTCCCTCTCCTTCTGGGAGAGTGAGGGTAGCTCATTTGCATCCAAGTATTGGATTATTTGTGGCACCTCTGCCTGTGGTTTAGCTGCATAGAATTCGGTATAATATCTTGCAAAGGCCCCTGCTATAGCTGCGGGTGTGGTGTGTATGGTATTGTGGTCTTTAATGGACATTACCCATCTCGATTCCATTTCTTTCCTACCTAGCCACGCAAGCAGCATCCCTGCCCTATCACCTGTCTCATAGAGCCGATGTTGTACTGCCAATTGTTGAGCCCTCACCTCTTTGGCTGCCAGCGCCTGGTATTCCCTTTTAGTTATTTCAATTTGGCGAAGGATATGGTCAGTCAGGGCTGAGGAGTCACGTCCCTCCAAACTTAATAGTTTGCGTTCTAGCCCCTCCATCTCCTGGGTTTCCCGTCTTTTTGTGGGCAATTATATTTTGTGCTCTATCTCGAAGCACCATCTTGAATGCCTCCCACAAGGTGACTGCCGACTGTACTGAACCTTCGTTTTCTCGAAAGTAAAGTTCAGAGTCCATCCTAAGCTCCTTAGCAACTCTCTTGTCTTTCAAGGCCCATGAGTTTAGTCTCTAGTGCGCTACTTGGTGGCCACCTCTTCCACCCACCGTTAGTAGGAGCGGTGACTGATCGGAGATTCCCCTAGCCAAGTAGTCTATTTTTTCCACCTGTCTGACCTCTCCTGCCGGAGCGAGGAGGTAGTCCAGTCTCGAACACCCTGTGAGCCCCCGAGAAATAGGAATAGGCACGTAAGTTTGGATGGTGCCTTCGCCACAAATCGATCAGTCCAAGAGCCTCTTGGAATCTTGCCAACATTGTGGGTCCATGGGATCCGGGTCTCAGTTGAGTTCGGTCGAGGGAGGGGTCACTCACATCGTTAAAATTCCCTCCTATTATGTCTATGGCAGGTCCCGAGTGTAATAGGAGCTCCGTTAATCTATCTAATGTACGTTGCTGCAGTCGCGGGGGCGCATAGACACTAATAAGCAAAAACGTCTTACGATTCCAAATTCCCTGCACTGCAACATACGTCCCATCTGAGTCCACCCACTGTTGAGTGACATGAAAGGGAGGCGACTTTTTAATAAGGATTGCCACTCCTCTCGAACCCTTAGTAAGGCCCGCGTGTGCCAGGGTAGTGTAATGCCCCCTTCCCAGGAAGGAACAACTCGAACCCATCAGGTGCGTTTCCTGTAGAAATATTATGTCCGGTTTAAGTCTTTTGAGATAACGTAATGCCAGACCCCGTTTTAATTTATTCCCTAACCCGTTGATACTCCATGTAAATAACGTGAATTTGTCCTCAGCCATTGCAAAGCAACATTTGGTTCACCACCTGTCCACACCTCTCCCAGAGGATTTCCCACCTCTCCCCTTCTCTTCTCAACCCTGGTATTCATTCGATCAATTTGAATGGAACAATCCCCCTCCCCTTGCAACAATCTCAGCTCACAACGTGTGACAATGTCTAACTTACCCCCCACCCCACACTCTTCAGGTACCCACACCACCCCCCAATTCATCAACATGACAACTCTGGCACGGGTAATCCACTAAGAGGTCTGTAGCCCTCCCTTCCCCCCGTTCAATTAACTACACATTGATACTACAGTAATACACAATATACTTCCCTGTCACAGGCTAATTCCTGCAATGTCCTCTAGGCCCTAGGGTGGTCTTACTGTCATTTGGCGGCCATCCGGCCCCTCATCTCAGTCCTCTTCGCCATTGCTGGGCGGATTCTGCTGTTGCGCACTGGTGTCGAGCAGGGTCCGATTCGGAGCTTCCAGTCGTTGAATGCTCTCAAGTAGTGGGTGCTCGCTGTCTGCATCTGCTGAGTCTTCCCTCTGACAGTTCAGTATGGACATTATCACTTGATCTCAACAGGGTTTGTGGCGCGTGTACCTGCACAGTCTCCTCATCTGAGTCCGACAATTGGGACTTACTTTCTCTAGGCCTCAAAGCCCTTCCCAGTGTCCCCCGGCTGTGCTCCGTATTTTCAGCACTCGTCTCTGACGTTTTTCCTTGGGCCTTTCCTGGCTTGAGCCCCTTCGCTTTTCCGTAAACTAGTCTGAGGCCCGGGGTGTCCCACGTCGCAACTGGGGCCGCTCCTCAATCCACGACCATGCCTCGTCTGGAGTTTGAAAAAACAATGTGGAGCCTTGAAAAATAACTTTTAGCTTAACTGGGAACAGTAACATATATTGAATTTCAAGCGCTCGAAGTTTCGCCTTGATCGGGTCAAAAGTTCGTCTCTGCTTCTGTACATTTCGTGAGTAATCCGGGAAAACCATCACTCGAGTGTTCTCGTATTTAACCTCCCCCTTCTTTTGCAGCTCACGCAATATCAGGTCTCTATCATGAAAGTTCAAAAAGCGAGCTATCAAGGGTCGAGGAAGGGCCCCCGGCGGCGGGCGGACATTAGGCATCCTATGTGCCCGTTCTATGACAAAGCAGGTCGAGAAGGGTGCATCCGGCAGGGTTTCTTTTAAAAATGTCAGGAGAAAGTGGCCCCGGTCCGCTCGTTCTGCATTTTCCGGGAAACCGATAAATCTCAGGTTATTTCTTCGGGCCCTGTTTTCGGCATCATCTACCCTCCAGGCCACCTCCTTCATGGAAGCTATGAGTCCCGTCACATCCTTCCGCGTGGAATGAGAGGTATCTTCGAGTTCCGAGATGCGGTGTTCCGCCTCAGTCACTCGTTCAGAGACTTTGCGTAGATCATGGCGAAGCAGTGTCACCTCCGAGCGTATCTCCGCCATCTTCCCCTCTAAGCTTTCTCTGGATGCATGGATGGCTTGCAATATGGCCGCATTTTCCAAAAGGGGAGCAAGGCCTCCCTCCGCTCCTGTCGACGCAGGGAGCACTTTAGCAAATCGGTCCAGCTTCCCCTGTCTTGACGATTTGGGCTCCTTATCCCTCGCCATCTTGGGCAATCCGGCGTTAGGTTGTGGCTGAGTGCGCCCTCTTACAGTCACGGCCTCTGTCGCTCCGCCGGCGGTCCCTCCACTACTCGCCCCCTGGACCTTCACGGCGCTCCCAGGACAGCCGGAACAGCGTTGGACAGGTAGTGTAGATCAGTGGAGGAGCCCCAGGGTTCCGTCCGCCGTGAGGGAGTTCCAGGGAGGGAACCACGGCTCACATTGCAGTCTATTCTCCCGTTGTTTGTCTCAGTATAGTAGTGGTGGGCAGAGAGGGGGGGGGGGAGGAGGTAATGAGCTGCCCCCAGCCCACTGGGTCACTTGTAATACTTTCTCTGGGATACTCCTCCCCTGGAAGTTGAATTATTTATGCCTTTTGCACCAGCATACACGTCTCCAGTGCCCTTCTAGGGCTATGTCCAATAACGAGATTCAACTGCCCTTGGAAGTTGTGTACGTGGTACCAGGAGGTGGGAGGCTCAGAACCTGCCGCTACAGCGATGATGCCAGGGCCCAAGACACGTACTAGGGCCAAGAGATTTGCAGTTCCCTGTCGCATGCGACTGACTTAATCACCCTCGCGTTGCCTGAATCTGCGGGGGTGGGGGGAGGAGAGGGAGCCCGCCGGCGGTCCCACCAGACCTCCCTTTTTTAATGCCGCTGTATCTTCAGCCCCGGTTCGTGTTATCTTGCGGGGCAGATGCAGGAGAAGTCTCTCCGGGCCGCCCAGAAGCAGACGGGCCGGCCCATGCACTCGCTGTAGGAGCCGCCGCCACCCACCGGAGGAAAGGAAAACACACAAGGGCGACTCCAAACCCCAGGACGTCTCTCCCGGCTTCAGCGCAGGACCGCTCCACGCTCCTACTGTCGACTCAAAAGCAAAGAGCCCTTCCGTCTTCCGCGATGCACGCTATAGCCTTCAGCTCACCCCCAGGCCTGAAGGTCTCCACTCACTGCGGTCGCGCGTGCACTGCTCCTTGTCGTAACGGCATCAGTCCAGAAGGGCGCCACTGGTCTCCGACCTCAGGCGCAGTGTTCAGGCGTCGTCACGGCACATCTTGCGTCTACCTCTCAGTGCGAGCGTGTCGCGGACACACCGTATTGCCTCAGGCTGCTCCGGCAAGGTGCCACCTTGGCGCGCGTCGTTCCACCGGCGTTGCAGGAAAAGGCTTTAAAGACTCCTCATTTCACCCGCTCCTCGCTGTTGCCGGTCACCTCCGCCACAGCACACCCTCCGATCCTTACTGGTGGTGTTTAAAGGCGTTGAGGGTCAGGATATAACACAGGATATGATCGGGCCGGCGGAGCTCGCAAGGAACAGGGCTACCCGGCCATGTTGCTGGCCACACCCCCCCCTTGATTTATTCTTGACTGATTCCCTTTGGGGTTGCTTATAGGACTATCTGTGCAACAGTGGTCAGAAGCCCCCGGGAGTTGTTTTGGTGAAGGTGGCTTTCCCTTATAATGGCGTGGATGGGTTTTCAAATGACCAAAGCAGCTCTCCTCTTTTGTACAGTGTTTTTTTTTTTATTATTATTTGAACTTGCAGCTGGTTCTCAAAGATGAAAAGTATGTGTCTGAGGTGAATGGTCTCTTTGTGTGCTTGTTTGCTTAGAGAGACTCCTTGGCCGCTTTAAGGGGATTCTGAGTCCATTTTGGTTAAAGAGATTACAGAGCATATTTGACCCAACCTGAAATACTTTACTTTTTAAATTGATTTCAGATTTTGAGAGTTCTTACAACTAGTCTAAGTGTGTGGGTTGTTTGAACCTTTAATAGCAGAGAGACCTAGCATGGATAGACTTTGAATTGTATAGCATCAGTATCCTTAATGCTCCTTCTTGACTAAAAAACTCCTTTCTGGCACGTACTGTTTTGATTCTAAAGGCCACATTGAAAATGTGGTTTTTTTTATGTCAAAATTTGCTAAGTATCCTTCTGAAATTCTTTTTATCATTGGTAAATGCTTAATTATGTTGTGTTTATTTGTGGATTTTATGTTTAAGTCGTGCTAATTCCCCTCGACGTCTTTAGTAACTGTATTTGTGTGAGACACATAATCAGTTGGGAACATTTTAAGAAAGGATCATTCTTGCAAGCTTACCTCCCAGTAGGGTTCATTTCACGAGTATATACCAGTCTTTTGGATAAAGTCCACTAACCGATATGCCTCTCACAAGCCCTGCACATAACTATAATCACACAATGTGCCAACAGGATAAAGTCCAGTTATTCCAGTGTGGTCGGTTACATGAATTTACTAACTAGTTTTTTCTCATTCTTTTTGCAGACGGTTACTTGGAATCATTACCAAAAAGGATGTATTAAAACACATTGCACAGATGGCCAATCAAGACCCAGACTCCATACTCTTCAATTGAAATGAATGTTGCACTTTAGTTCTTTGTACAAAAACCCCTCCAAAAAACTTTGTAAAAAGACAGTGGATTGCCAACGTACATTTTTAATAACATGGCTATCACTGCGGTTACAGGAACTCTGTGGAATGAGCTGAAGTTAATCATGTGTCGGGAAATTAAAATTTCCCCCTTGTTTCTACTTGGTAACCAATTGCACTACATAATCTGTGGAAGTTAATCTTCTCTGTTGAAGAACATATTTTGCTATTGTTATTGCTTTTGTGAAGTTTCAACAATGCAACAATTTCATGAAGGAGTAAAGAAAAAAACATGGTGGACTATCTCTTGGTTTTGCATACTTATTCATAAATTTGAGATATTGAATGAATTTTCTATGGCTGAACTAAGCCGCCTTCACTCTGAAGATGCAAACGGGGGCAAGAGGCATGCATTGAGAAATAGTCAAATGTTTGAGCAAGGGGACAGATTTGGAAATAGAAACCCTGCTTTGCTGAAAAATATTTTATCGTTGCAGATCCTTGTAACACCATCATCCCAGCCATTGAAAAATACCCTTCCCCCTACTTGTCACAGTGCCTTTAACACGATTCTGCATCGTATGTTGGTGCTTTATCAAGGTAAGCAAAAGGGACAAGGCATCATGGTACTGCCATATCAGCATTTTTCATCATGTACTGCTGTAAATCACATGCTGTGCACACAACTGCCATCTAGTATTCGATTTGGCAGAATACAACTTGTTTTTCTTTGAAGAAGGGCTTAATTTTTTCAGTAAATCATGGTAGTTCCTCAGAAAACCACAACGCACCACAACACATACTCCTCCTCAGAATGATTTTTTCTACCATCAGTTTGGAAGAGTTATCAACTGTTCTGTCAGCAGCTTTGCATTAAAAGATTTTTCGACATCAGAGGACCTGATGCACCATCGATTTCCCATGTGGCACAGAACATAATGTTTAGGGCTGGATCAGGCTGAAGGAACAGGGGCCAGGTTGTATAAGAATTACTTTTTTCTGGTTGGTGATGGAGAATACCCTGTCTACCTTTTGCCCTGCTTTAATAGCAAATTCTAATGTTTGACTTAACACAAGGTCTGTAACTTCCATTTTCTAAGCGACCACAACAAAAGTGTGGCAGGCCTTTCAGCCCAAGCTACCATTTGGGGCAGAAGATTGATTCCGTATCCTGCCATGCATTGACAAGACTACTGATTTCATCACCAGTACTGTTTCTGAAGACATCAAGGGCTTAGAGTCAGACGACAATCAAAGAGAACCATACAGTAGACCAGAAGGTCAACTTGAGAGGAGTGCACATGGTCTCGAAGGCTTCTGATGCCATAGGTCAGTTACCAACCACAGACCACACCCAAGTCTAATGCTTCACCGCAGGGTTCTGACCTCCGCATTAATTGGCACTGACTCCTCTAGAGTTCAACCCTGGTGATCTACAGAGGATCAAGGATTGATCTTGAAAGGAGTCTCAAGTCCAAAAAAGGAATCGCCTCATAACCAGTTCCGTACCTTATAAGAGGAGCCTTCTTGAAGAAAATGCTCTACCTCCCAAAATAGTCGTAGCAGATTGCCTAATGCACCCACAGAAGAGAGTTGGCACCAGCAAGCTACTTCTGGGGAGGAGCCGTGATGCTGAGATATGCGTTGAAGCCAGGAATACCCAAAAGGTTGGTGGTGTTGAAAAAGACTTCGATGTTGAAATGGATTTTGGAGCCAAAACAGACACATGAAGAGGAATTAGATTGAGCACTGTCACCTCTGCCGAATGCTCTCCAACTGACCATTTAAATTGATCTCGATACAGGACACTAGTCTAATACCCTATACGTCCATAGCCAGAACAAATAGATGTAGGGGTTCAGGATGATGTGTTGCTCTGTTATATGAATGACCCCCAGGACGATGATCCTTTAGAAGCCATCCTGACTGATAAAATGTCTGCAGATAATGCAGTAATCCTCAGGGTAGCACGCCAACATAATGTTCCATGAAGACAACTGTCATATAGAGCCTCTCCCAGTAACATAGGACTGACCAATATTTACTACTTAATACTTGTGCTTAATACTTGTGTTCCACGGAGAATTTCAAAGCTCCAATGAAGACGTGAGTGGTCCGACCATGAGTAAAGAACATTTAAACCTGCCTCACATGACCTATTGTTCATTAAAGGACATATTCGTCCAGGCTCCTTAGTAGTGCATACAGCAAGGAAAAGAGCCTTTATGCTAGGGATGGGTGTATGCCGGGTAAAGAAGGTGAGCTTGATGTGTGGGTTAAATGAGTGGCAGTGGGAGCTGCAGTGCAGCAGTGCACTGACAACTCTCTGGCTCTCCTAGCCAGATGTGATGGGCACTAGTGGAAGGAGATGGAAGAGATTTTACAACATTTACCAGGTTTTCAACGGAAACTTGCTCTAGAAATTGCCAAGTAAGGCCAAGTTAGCTCCCATGTTAGTATATGTTGGATGATGCCGATGCTGCTTCCTGGCATGTTGAAACGGGTGTGCTGATTAGACGTCCGGCATTTTAAATTCCACCAGGAGGTCCAACAACATCTTAATGCACTTCCTTTCGATGGTACGTGCCTGTTCAGGTCACAAGTGGATGAGGTATTGGAGAAGATAAATAAGTACATTGAGGCTGTCAAGGCTATGGGCACCTTATTCCAGCACCACATAACTCTTTATCTTTAGGGCCAGCCAAGACCTCCTTCTAGGGGGGCGGTGGGCGGTGGGCGGGAACAGCCAGCTCCTACCAGTGTACATCAGCCGTTCACAACAAAAAGCTCAAGAACACCATGAAAATGCCCGTTCTCTTGTGGATCCTTCCGAGGCACTGGCAGCCTTGACCCTTAAGTGCCAACGGTAGTGGCACTTCTGCGACAAAAGGTGGCTCTCCTTTCATGCTCCCTAATCATGACACGCGAGGGTGAGGTTTTATCTTCCTTAATGGCAGGACATAATCTCAAACAACTGCTATGCTACTTCCATCGACTTCTAGATGACCACACTTCAGGAGGTAACCGCACTCCTTCAGCCTGAGGATTAAATGACAACACTGGACCTCGAGAGCGCCTACTTCCCCATTCCAGTACACCCAATGGATTTCCAGTAAATTAAATGTGATGTAAGTGGAATACATTATTGGTTCAAACTCGTTCCCTTCAGGTTACTCGGACCTATGAGTGTTCACCAAGTGTCTAGTGCTGGTAGAGGTGAATCTCAATAGCAGAATAGATGCATCATTATCTAGATTATTCATTGATAAAAGGGCGACTTAGTGTCTTACCAACATACACAAGCTATTTCTTTTATTGATTAAGCTTGACACTCCATGCAAAACAATTGTGCATTCATTCCCATTGCGTTCAGAAAGTTTTGGTGCCACTTGAAATTCAGCATTAGCTAAAACTAATCCCACACTAGGGTTTCATGGCATTCTAGAGTTCACTTCCCTACTAGCAGGCAGAGCATACTCTGAGGGTAGAAATGGAAAACCAGAGATTAATACAAAGAGCTGAGACAAAGCTAAGCCAGGTGTCGGGTTTGGCTCGAAGAGTCAAAAGAAGAGCATAGCCAGCAAAAATTGTCATGTGGATAAACTCTTGCGTTCTCCTGTTCTCTCTCCCCATCTTGCTATCCGTTTCATATTTCTTCTTCTTTCCATCTCTTGTGATCTCTCGCTCTCTCCCCCGCCTTTCTCCTTTATTCTCAGTTTCTCCTCATGCGTTTTGGTTCGATTTCTTTTTGTTCCCTTGATTTCTCTCTTTATCTCTCTTCCAGTATATCTCACTTTCTTACATTCCAGATGCCTCACTACCTCTTTCTGCCTCACTCTTTCTCCTTCTGTCTTTCTTGCTCTCACTTCTTCTGTTTCCTGTCAACGAGGTTATCAGCTCTGTAAGAAAATGGTTATTCGTTGGGAGGGATGGGAGTCTTCCTCAAGTAATAAGTGTGCAACCTGCCACCTACTGGGAGCCAAGTACCCCTTTGTAGCGCTTCATTCTCTGAGGTTGGTGAAGCGGAGCAGTCCAAGTCTACTCAGGAGACTGGGTGTGGGCTAGTACTCCAGTCCACAGGCATGCACCAAACACCCAATGCATCATTGTCCAGTCAATGCTGTTACTTATGAAAAGAAAAGTACTATATTCTGCACAACTACTCAATACTACCGATTAATTTACAAATAAATACATGCATACACGAGGGCAGTTGAAATACCCTTGGTGACACCCAATTAGCAGTTCACATCCCTAATAAGCCCCAAAACCACAATACATCCAACACATACTAGACAAATTTAATGGGGGTGTATTTCTCAAAAGACAGACATTTTCAGGATGTTCCGACCTTAGTAAAAGCAGAAATATGTCCTAATAAAACAATGCAACACTGCTAAAACCATGAAGGATGGTACCATCTTACAATGGCGGTCATTATTGCGTATTAGAATGTTGGGAGCTCTATTGAAGACAATGGAGTTGCTCTGGGCTTATAATGGCTGGTATAAGCCCAGCGCTCCAACATTCCAATGTTTCTTTTTGTTTCTCCATTTTTAATTTAGGACATTCTACCCTTAGTGGGTGGAATGTTCTAATAGCCTTATAGCCCTTCTGCCTCAGGCTGTGCCGGCTGTTAAAGGCCCTCTCCCTCGTTATAGGCCCTCGCCTGCGGCTCGGGCCTATAACTCGGGATCAGGGCCTTTAACAGCCGGTATAGCCCTCGGCAGCGGGCTATAAGGCTATATTATGATTCACTTTTGTTTTTGTCATCTTCAATAAAGCATTTCAATTTTCAACGAATTGTACATAAGTCTTTTTTCTACTTTTACACATGTTGCAAAGGAGCCTTAGGACCCAACAACAGGGGAGGCGGGGGGGTCCTTGCACTCTAGAACTATTATGGTAATAGGCTAGTTCCAGCAATGATAACTGCCTCCCTAGGTCACTATTATTTGAACCCCAGAGACTACTGTTTTTAAGGAACCTGTTTTCAGCATTGGTCGGGGACTGCTGCACTCCAGGCAGCTGCCCTCACCACTTTGTGGTGCCATTGACTTTCCTGAGGCACCACGGAAATCAGTATGCCAAGTTCAGGACCAACCTCGGGGCCTTATGTGAACAAGCCTTCTCAGCTGTTCTTTTCTTTCAGCATCCGTGTGCTGCTTCTTTGGGGGTCTGGGTGCCTCTAGTATGGGATGCAGAAGACCTGGCCTGCAAAGTGGGTCACCTGCGAGCCCAAATGTGAGCACTGCAAGCTGGCTCACTGTTTAGTCATCATTACTCTGGTGTCAACATGGAAGCTGTCAATTTTCTCTCTCCACCTGCATGGGACCAGACAGGTTTCAGCTCGCCTGCTCTTTTGGGGAGAGCAGAGGTATGTAGTGCCGGCTCAGGGGAGCCCCCCAACCTCAGAGGCCACTCTTCAGCCCTGACACTCCCTGGGCATGGAGTACAATGCTCCTGGGGTTCTGGCATTTGGAGCTTTAAAGCCTTCAGAGTTTAAACCCAGCAGTGCTCGTATTTGTTCTCTTGACCAGTCTTGGTTTCTGCTTCATTTTTGTCCCTGAAGACATTAGTAACAAGAAACAGAGGAGGCACTCATGCCCCCACCACCCCACACACAGCCTGCAATCTTCTTCCCAGGGAGTTCATAGAGTGTTGAATTGGGAGATGTTATTTGCGTTTCGACGCACTTGGTCTCCCAGGGGGAGCCTATACTCCGTCCTTTGTTTTCTCTGGCCCCATTGGGTCGATTTAGGTGAGGCCCCCTGACTCTAACATTCACTTGGCTTCTAGGAGCTTTTCTTCTTCTTTGTCCCCTTTTGTTTAGGGTGAACTCTGGGCCTGCCCACGAGCTCCTGGCCAGACCTGCCCTCTGTCCAGCGCCTGGTGTTCTCCTCAGCCTGGGGTCTCCTCCAGCACTATCCTGCAGTACTCAAGGCAGAATACTATCCACGCCTGCACTCTTCAGATCCCTTATCCTCCTTTGCCTAATTGCATAGCACCCATGTGGGAGCAGAAGTCAAGGGGTGAATCCCTGATGGCTACCCTTCAGCAGGCCCAGTCCTCAGACGTTCCAAGGGGAACCCTTCACCAGGGTCTCCCAACAAGTCCATTCCTCTACTGCCCCTCAGAGTGTAAGGGGGCCAGTGCCACTGGCCCTAGAGAGGTGCATCCACAGGGACTTCCAGTCTAGGTTCAGGGTGCTCCAGCACCCCAGACAGAGGTCCGGTCTTCTTCAGTATCCTGCAAAATCAATCTTCTCTCTTTCGCTCTATACAGACGTTTTTAAGTGGGCTAGGAAAGCTTCGAAATGTATGTAACTCTATCCAATCCTTTGAGGACACATCATCTCTTCACCCCTGTCCTAACCCTCCTGCAAAGCAGTTTGTGACATTCTGAGATTGTGATTTCAATTGATCTGTTAAAAGAACTTTCTGAGCGCCTAAAACAATGCCCCTAACTGCCACAGCTGCCTGGTCCCTTCACTCCAAACCTCCAAAGGGTAGCAACTCCTGTGATTAGCTCAAAGGTCTCCAGTCTCACCTTTCTTCTCTTTAGAATCCCCCTTACTAGGTCTGGTGTGGTGTAAAAAGTATTTAGCACAAGCAGATTCTGTCCCCAAACCTTTCCTTTTTCCGGAACAGGCCCATTTACTGGCTAATGGCTTATTGTGTGGGGAGGCCTTTGATCATCTGGATGACTGGCAGAGTATTTAAAGGGCCCAGCAGGGGGAATGAAAGCCAGGAATCTAATCAAGAGCAGAGTGAGAGAAATACGATAAATCCTCAAGTACCAGGAGTACATATATGATTAAACGTGACATTGAATCTTCTTTCGGGATTCATGTTTACCATGAGATTGGTGCGTCAGGCTAGTCTGTAGGCCTAACATTGGTGCAGATATCGTCCATAATGTGCAATACAGTAAATCACCCAACCATTTCAGTGAAACACTACAGTCTTATAGTGTAAGTGCCCACTCACATTATAAGGCATACACCAGGGTGGCACGAATCCCTGTGTGATTCCTTCTGCGACGAGATACCAGTTTGCAGATTCCTTCCTGAGCTACAGGATCTCACTAGCAGATGTGTGCACACTCTGCCCATATTTCCTGTGTGCACATGTTCAGGTGGAGGCAACCCAGAGCCTCTTATCACAGCTGTTCAACAGTAGACCTTGTTTTAAAAGGTACACTGGTGGCTAGGACTCCCAAACCATTTTAATAATGTTTACAGTGAGTGAGATTCACAATAAAAGTCCAAAAACCAGGTAGTCCAAGAGCATAAAATCCAGGAGGTTAAATTGGTCGGAACCCATTTTCCTACAAGCCTCCTTGCACAAAGTAATTTGTTTCTGCCGCACCTCCCTCTGCGAACCAGCACATCATGCTCTAAGCCTGCTGGGTACAGCAGAGGAGTGGCTAGTCAGTGTCACAGCGTATTTGCATTTAGATTGTGGAAATGCAAATAGCCATCGGTACTTACCTTCCTCTCTCATGCACTCAGAGATGCAGAGAGAGCAGAATGTGCAGCTTTATGGCTAGGCTGTCTTTTGGCTTGAGGCTCCAAGCTGACTCCGAGCCAGAATCAGACATCTGGCTCCAAACTTCATTGGCTCGTTAACTTATATCCAACAGTGAGAATGATGATGAAACTTGTATTACATGGCTAGATTAAGCATGTGCCTGCTGCAGGAATTTCTAGTCAAACAATGGGCCAGGCTATGGTGGATTGCTGTAAGAGCCCAGGGTTCAGCACAAACTGTAGTGGTGCAAGAGGTAAAACCTTCTACTGGGCAGATTATCCTAAACCCACAGCCGACAATTACAACAGATGCATCCCTCCTGGAGGGGGAACCCATATGACCCACTTCAGGGCCAATGTTCCCCTCAGGACTGTTTTCCCCACAACAGTGCCTTGGAGTTGAGAGCAGTTCAACCAGCTTTTGAAGAAAGCTTCACAACAAGGTGGTCCTAGTACAGTTGGGCAACATGATCAGCAAGTGCTTCATTGAGAAATGGAGACCCGCTCGCTAGAACTCCACATCATGTCTGATGCAATTTGGTATTCGCTAATACAGCATCATATACACTTGTAGCAGAGAGTCTGCTAAGAGTGGACAGAAGTTGTGGAGACCTGCTAAGCGACCCCATCAAGAGAGACTAGATCAATACTTTTGCCACTCGGAGACCTGCTCACAACCCATACTAAACTCAAATGCCAACACTTCACCTCTGGGAACCACCACCTTCCAGTCTGGGGAAAGCTCTGTGGATAAACTGGGGTGGTATATTTGCATAGGCTTTTTCCCTCTGCCACTGATCCCATTTCTGGTGCGGCAAATGAGATGGTCCTCAATGGCACTCGACCTTATTGCTTTAACATGGGCACTTCAACTTCTTTCATTTGGAGATGTCCATCCATCCACACCACTTGGCAGGTCTGCTCAGTCCGCATCCAGGTCAATTACTGCATCCCATTCCGGATATTAGAATGTGGCTATTTGAAACTGAAATTGTGTGCAAATTTTAAACGCTAGGAAACGGAATACATGTAGCATGTATTGCTGCTAAATGGAAAGATTTTGCCACCTACTCCAATACTCAGAAATGAGTCCCCAAGAGGGTCAACATTTAGTTTCCATCTGTTCTTTCTGCACATGCAACAATGCTAATTTGGCATAGTTATCGAAGAATGATCGTTTGACCACAGTTGCAGCATATCTTCAACCGGATAACACCAATCTGTTTTTCGTATTCCGGTCATTAAAGCTTTTATGCAGGGGCATAAAGGAATACATTCTCTCATCATAGCTCCAGTGCCTGAGTGGGACCTTGAATAGTTCTCACTAGAACTGGAAGAACCTTTTGATGTGTGCCATTCTGGTCCCCTTCATTTCCTCTCTTGGAATGTGGTGTGCTTGGTGACCCTCACTTTCCTACATAGTCAGCAAACTTCAGGCTCTTTTTGATGACCTGTTTAAGCAAGTTTCATAAACACAAGGTTGTGCTGTGTACGCGTCCTCGTTTTATACCAAAAGTAATTTCTCAGTCTGTTGACTTTCCTTCATTTTCCCCTAAGTCTCAATCCATCACCAAGAAATCTTTACACAGTTTAGATGTTGAAAGAGCCATCATGTTTTATGTAGGTAAAATTTGTGCAGTCATAAAAATTAAGCGACTCTTCCTTCCCTTCGCACCACCACACCTTAGCAACCCAGTCGCTAAAGCAGAGATTGCGAGATGGATTGTCAGGTGCATTCAGGCTTGTTATATTCAAGCGAAGCGAACACTGCAGGTTACTCCTAAAACTCATCCACTCACAAAAAGGGGGCAACAAGGTGTTTCTTAGGCAACATATCATTTGTAGACCTATGTGAAGCTCCTACCTGATCCTCACTTTAATACATTTGGCTAATATTAATTTGTCGATAAATCACTGTTTCTGGCATAAGGTTAAACATCGACCATTCTAATTCTTCAGTGTTTCAGGCAGATACGACATTTTATCAAACGTCAAGGCAGTGGGGAAAAGCTAACTTTGCATTTCATTCCAATTCCTCATAGCATCCTAGCAACAGGTGTTCTGTTGTAACTATACTGATAAATATTTTTGCTGGCAAAAAAAAAATCCACCTTTTCCAAAAATATGATACATTTCTGGGAGTGCTGTAAACCACCAATTGTCCTTGTAAATAAGAAGCAAAATCACAGAAACAACCGCAATAGATATGTTATTTTGTGGTTCTAAGGTTGGGCAACGTTGTTTGGAATCTATTAATATACAACTGTGGTTTACGCTGAACACTCATCTGCATTAGAATAATGAGACAACTTCTCCATTTAAAGATGGCTGCACTTTGTACAGAGCCAAGAGCTTAGTCTGATCAGTGCCAACAGATCTGTGAAAGAAATATTTCAGGGAGAAAGAAAGGGGAAGGGGTGGAATCCAGAATGGAAAAGGTTCCAGGCGCTAATATGTCAATTAGCTATTTAATCTTTTAGTGTCCAAACATATAATTGCTGCAGAGACTCCTAGTCCCACAACTCACTGCCTAGTGGTGAGGAGGGGCTTGCTCCTGTGCCACGCGCTTTAAAGTGCTTTTTCAACTCCTGCGGCGCGGGACGTGCCAGCCATGGGCTTGCCCATCTGCGTCGGGCACAGCCAGAGCAAGGCCACCCGCGTTGGCTCTGCAGCTGGGCGCTATTTAGTACTGCCGGCAAGACGTCTTCTTACCATCCAAGTACGCACTTATTTTCCACTCCTGCCCGTATTTCTTTTTGGATTTTTCCACTGGGGTAGGAATTTGTCCCCCAGCTTGCTTGGATTTGAGGAAAGGCTGCGGGGGTGTGTTTGGGGCGCCTGGACTCCACTGCTTGAGTTGCTCTCTTATTTTCATCCTACCCAGTTTCCTCTCACAGTATTCTGCTGAAAGGGACTACATAAACCATATTGTCTGAAACTACGCTTCACAACAGCCCATACAGCCAGGAGGAGGGGCATTTCGTGCTATAAGGGCTTCTTTGCTGTTGTGATGCGGGATGCGCTAGACTGTGCACTAGCACCCTGCTTTTACCATTGTTGCTGTTGAAGTGGGTCTACATCCTAGTGTGACCCTAGCCAAAAGGTAGCGTAGCCTTGCACAAGGTCAAAGCCCAAGATAAAATCAATGAATAGTAAGAGAGAAAGCTAGATTGTGAATAGTTAATGCATTGTGATGTGGAGGCGAGTTTTAACTCCTTCTGAATTCGTAGCAGCGTTGGGGTGGTCCAAGTGGTTATGGAGAATGTTGTCAGATCCTGGGGGTATAGATGGAAAAGGCCTCCTGAATTGTTTTTTTTCTTTTTAGGTCAAGCCTGGGCGGCGCATGCGCTGCTCTGTGAGGCATGCTGTATTCGGGTATGGACTTGAAGCTCTGCCCACTCTCCACCCATCTTTTCAATTGGCTGCTGTGACTGTCCTTTGTAAATGGTGGCTTTTGATTTGTTAATAGGCTTGTTAATCCCTCCTTAGTACCTCCCTGTCTTCTGTTGTAACCTCCCATCAGGACTGGTCCTTTTACTGTGTCCTTACTGTATAGCTTGCATTAGCCCTTGGGAGAACTTTTTGCTGAATTAATCTAAAGAGCACTGGTGGGATGCCAGCTTTCGCAATGGGGGCCTTTTTTTTGTTTGTTTCCATAAACACACAGTAAGGTGCACCAAGTGGCATCTATAAACAAAATCAAAAGTCCTTAAGGAACGGGTTTCCAATTAATGTACCAATCTTCTTATTTTGTACGTTGTTTCTAAAGTTCTGATATATATGACTCAAACAGCCAATGTGTTTCGTCCAACACACTGGACTTCTTCAGGGCTGCAAACAAAAATTATACAAGCAATGCTTTTTTATGTTTTAAAAATCAACACATAAGTAAAAAGCATTGTTAATTACAATGCCAATAGCTCAAACTCTCTTAAAAGTCATTTGAGTGCACTTCTCTGGTAGCTCATCTATATAGCACTTGCTACCCCTGATGCGGTGTTGAAGCGCTTTTTTGGTGAGTAGCACGCTATTCCAGAACCCATAAAGTATTAGTGGTGAATGTGTATAGTGAAATATGAAACTAATTTGAGTGGTGGACATGTTAGTTTGTTATTTAGATTGAAAAGAATAGTGGAGGGATAAAAGAGGGAAGGATTTAGAAATCCTTTTTTTTTTTTTTTTTGGAGCTCATAGCAGTAGGAGGAGGCTTGGGATGAGTAAAAGGGAGGTGGAGGGGGAAGAGTCAGAGGGGAGGGTTTAGAAAGGTTTGTTTGGGAGATCTGAATAGTAAGAGGTATGAGATGATGCAAGGAGGGGTAGAGTAGGGAAGAGTCTAGACGGTTATTTTGGGGATTGTAGTAGTGGTATGGGGTTTGGGATGAATATGAGAGTGGAGGTAGAGGATATATTGATAGAGGTATAGGGTGAGAAATAGTGTAATGCATTGGAAAGAGTAGTAGAAGGAGGTTTGGGATGAGTCAGAGTTGAGGTAGAGGATATATTGAGAGCCGAGTAGGGTAAGAAATAGGGTAGTGCATTGGATATGCTGAATTAGAAGAAAAGCAATAAATATACAGGTCCATAAGTACATGGAAGGTATATAAATGCATAAAGGAAGGTAGTATATGTAGATTAAATATGCATTAAATAAACTCTGGCTTTCAAGTGTTGTTGTATTCTAAATTAATTTCATTTATTTATTTATATATATATTTTTGTAAATCAGTAGTGAAGCAATTGTAGATAAATAGTTATGATAAAAGATGTACTTAGTTATGCAGTCGCTTATATACATGTTAAAAACATAGAATAATGTTACTGTCAGTAATATGTACATTTGTTAAGCAGAACTAATGAATACTATATTTTTTTTTTTTAAAACAATTCTACACATTTATTCAAAGCAATACACATATATAGGTACATATCAATAGTACAAATTAATGCTTATATACAGAGTTATATGCTGTATATTTCTGTTTGCGTATGGTGGTTATGTGGGGAAGAGCCAATTCTTGAGTAGTTTTCTGAAGATAAGCTGGTTATCTGTGGATTTTATGTTGGGATGGGGCGGGGGAGTAAAGCGTTCCATAGTTCGGCTGCTTGAACAGAGAAGGATGTGCCACCCATGGTTTTTTCTTGTATCTTGGGATTTTGAGGCGAGGTGCCACTCTAGAGCGGAGGTTCCTTTGTTGAATGTGTTTTGTGATTATATTCCTGATGAGCAGTCCTGTTCCATGTACCGCTTTGTCTGTGATAAAAGCACTTGAACGTGGATCTTCTGGCAACTGGTAACCAATGCAGGGCTTTCAAGGCAGGGTGGATGTAGTGTTGCGGTTTTATGTGTAAGAGTAGTCTGGCAGCCGAGTTCTGAATCCGTTGTAGTCTTTTCATGGTCGTTAAAGGTGATTCGTGGTAGAGGCTATTGGCATAGTTGAGTTTGGACAGAACAAGGGAGATGGTAGTCTGGACCTTGTGTGGAAATCCCAAATGGAGGAAGATTTGTTACCGAGTTTTTATACCTCACTCAAATTAGTTTCATATATAAATGCAAAGCTTTTTCCTCTTCTATCCCTCCACTATCCTTCTCAATCGAAATAACTGAGTAATATACCCACCACTCAAATTACTTTCATATTTCAGTATTCTAATTCACCACTAATCCTTTGTGGGTTCCGGAGTAGCGTGCTACTCACCGAAAACGTGCTTTGACGCCTCACCAGGGGTAGTAAACACTATATAAATGCAATTACAATACTATACAAATTGTCCTTCCTAATGGTCACTATACACTTTAATTTCGGTTCAATATAAAATGCACCTCTGTGGAATAAACACTTTTGGTGGTTCTGCCTGGATTTGTTTTTATTGTTTTTTTTTGTAAACCCTGTGCAAAGTCATTCGAGTGCACTTCTCAGGTAGCTCACTTTTGAAAACCTGCACCTTAAATGTATGTGCAAAAATCAGTGTAACTGGACATATAACAAACTTTTTAAAAAGTGCACGCGCTTTCATACTGCTGGCGAAAGAAGCATGCGACGTGCCTGAGATCATCTGCAAGCAGTGTTCACTTCGAACCATAAAACAGCAGACCTAATAAGGGAAGAGGTGTCTCCTGCAGCAACTAATGCCTTATTCAGTGTACCATGCTGACTAGGAAAGTTTATCTACAATTTTGTGTACACCAGAAATGTTTGGCTTAACCCCTGCACCACCAATAGTGGGTTTTTCTCCATAACTATTAGTTTTCTAAACGTCGGAACATGTAATACGACATGAAAAACAATGAACTATTTGAATAACCTTTTTTTATTTTATTTAAACCGTGAAGAAGGTCCAGCAGGGGATAAGTGAAACGGCCAGAAGTTGGACAGTGTTTTTTTTAAATCCACTTTATGCTGCAAGAACTTTGTTTTCTGATTACCAAAAATAATTGGTTTGTAAAATTACACAACCCTGCGTGGTTGGCTGACCCTTCACAGGCCACAGACATTCTACATAACTGGCATTTCCTTTGAATTCTTGTAAACTAAGCATCATGAGTGTTTAAGAAATGCTCATGTTTTTGGATTAATGTTTAGTCTGTTAGACTCGTGAATTTATTGTCCCTTTATAAAACCAGGCATTGAAATGCGGTCTTAAAATAACATGGGTTAGAACACTGTAGACCAGAATTCCAGCTAGCCAGATTACAGAAGGACAGTACCCTTGAGTCTGTTTCTACGGTGTTCCCCAGTTTCCCACATGAAGATATTCTTATGTGAAGAGAATGAAACGTAGACCAATAGACAGAGGCCTAGAGGCAGAGATAAAATGCATATCCATCCATCAGCTGCAGGTAGATATTCTCAAAGGTGATTGCACCTACTGTATGCAGGTTCCAAAAGTTAGTTTAAGGGCTAATGTTTAGAAGTGTGCATCATTTCATATTACTTTCATTATTAAAATAACTTCACTTTCAGCCTGCTTGTTCGTGCTGTATACGGTAAAACAATTGAGAGGGAAGGAAGTGAATTATATGCTCTGAGATGTCTATAATGTTACTTGTAAATGGGTATTTTCTTTTTAAGGAAGTTATTCCTGTTCTTTTTTTAATTAACTGTTTTCATAGTCATAAAAGGGTCCAGCTGACTGGTGTTTCGTGAGTCAACTAGCTTTATCAAGAAAGGGTTTCGAAAATATACATAAACGCACCAACCAACCATTATGGTGTATGCTACACACATTAATTTAATATATAATCTGAAATTTTGGACCATTGCTATTAAAAAAAAATACATAGTAATTTTAGTAATCCAAGCCTGTCTTGATCACTATTTCTGCATATATTTGTATATATTCATGCATATCTTTCTGACATTTGCCTTGGGTGAAATGTGAGTGTGATGTTCCAAATTCTATTTTATCTGATGTTAGGTAGAGCTCCTAGTGGTGGTGAAAAAAATCTCACACATATCAAATCGTTGTAAATAATTGTTAAATCATCATCTTTTTTTGTATCAAGTTTTGTCTTTTTAAGTCGTTGCTGATGCTGTCAGTCATTTAGGCACCACATTTAAAAACCTGTAAATCATTGCAAACTGAAGATATACTATTGCCAGGGCTTCTGAAAGGTTGTTCCATGTAAAACGGGGTATTCAAATTCATATTAACATTCTTAATACTCGCAAAAACCACTTATTTATATGGAGAAGATATTAACTGCCATGTTAGTTTAAGAAAATATATATAAATAAACCTTCCTCAATGCAATTTTTCTTAGTGGGAGTCTAGTAGATTATAATGATCATTAGTACTGCAAAGGGAGGAGAAAAGGAGTATATATTCTTTTAAGCACTTGTATTGTTAAAACTACATCAAATTGGTGTGAATGTGATCTGTATTGTGTGTGTGGTGTATCATGTTTTCTTATCACTGCCTGACCCCATTGCGTCTTCGGTTGGCACTTAAATTCAATGCCAACGTTAAGACTGTACAGGGCTTGTCTTTGATGATCTGGTATTGTTCACCGGAGGGAATAGTAGGCCATACTGGTAGATCTACACTATCTACTATTGTGTGGAACAGTGGATTTAAAATAAGATTTTTTTTTTTTGTATAATGACTACAACTGTTTGGACATTTATATTGTAATCATTTTAGGTGTATTATCCACTTGGCTGAAGTTTATCATAAATGTAAGAAAAAATGTCATTGCCTAGAAAAAATGAGAATCGAACCCAAGGGTATTAGCAGTGTACGCTGTGCTATTCCTATGTGTTGCCTAGATTCAGGCAAAATGAAACCCATTTTGCAAATGTGCCCATCGTTTGTTTGTGGATCAGTGAAGGAAGGCGCCCTTGTACTCTTGTTGTGCTGGAGATATATTAATGCATTACTTAATGACTGCAATTCATGATTCGTATTAGGGCCCACTTTGGCACCATCTGTATCTGCATTTCACAGTGCACAAGATCTGACGATACACAAACGATTGGAAACTTAGCTGAGGAAAAAAATTAAAGGGTGGAATTGGCTTGTTTTAAGGGAAAAAGAAGCAGTTTAAAAATAATCTTTAAATATGTCTATGTAGGCCTTAATACTAACCAGAAATTGCACTACTTCCTCCAGCCTTTAAAAGAGACAGAAAATGGTTATGCAATAGTATCATTTACAATGAATTGAAATGTGTGAACCTTATCCTAATATTGGATTAAATGTAATCTCGAGCATTGCACTTTCATTTCTTTTATGTCAGTTGCTGCAGTCACACGCAGAAATAGTGACAAAGGTAGGCATGATTACTGAGATCAATGAAGGTATATTTAATACAATGAAAAGGTTTGAAATGTATCACATAAGGAAGATTGAAACAGAATATATATAGTGGTTGACACAATCATGTATATTTTCAATTCAAATTTTGCTTTCTCTCCCCGATAAAGTGTGACGGCTCGCTAAACACGTATGCTGTATTATAAAAACAACTGTTAATAAACGACTGCATTAAAGAAAAACACAAATGTTTGCAAATAACATCAGCGACTCCGAAAATATATTTTTCTTCCATTGATCTGTTATTTTCGGACATTGGTGCTGCACGTAGGAGTATCGTGCAAAATGTTATCAGGAATCTTTCAGTGCTCGGCACATCTCCTGCACGGGCTAATCAGTGACCTTAGATGCAGAATTGGGGCAAATCGCATCACGTAATGAAAATCCTCATCTTTAGACACTCTGGGGGAGATTTACTAAGATTTTGCGCCGTGTTTGCATCACAAAATATTTTTTTCTCAATGTACTTTCCAGCACTACACTTGTTTAGCGCTAGAAATAACAGAAAAGTAATGCGAAGCAGCGCATAGCTGCTTCACATTACTTTGCGCCATGGGGGCGTACCAAGGGCGGTGCATGGGCATTCCCATGCAACCACCCAAGTTTTACGCTAAACCCAATTTACTAAACAAAGTAAACAGGGTTTAATGTGAGTTTAACTGCCCCTTTAAAAGTAGGCACAAGGAAGGAGAAATGCTTTCATGTCTCCTTCTATTTCCGACTTTGCATGTGTGCTACACTGTACAGCACACATACAAAGTGGGACAAGGCTTCAAGTTAGTCTAAGCACAGTATTTTGTACTGAAAGGGTTCCCTTCCAGTACAAAACCTATGCTAGACTCAGAGACACCCTTGCACCATGGCGCAAAGGTGTCTCCGTGGCACACAGCAGCTGATTTCAGCACTGTCGCAAGGGAGAGGGCAGGAGAATGCCTTATTTTAGTAAATTGGGCGCTTTCCTCTCCTTTTCACACAGTGCAGCATTTGCGGTTGCTGCAGTGCGCTACGTGAAAACATAGTAAATTTCCCCCTCGCTGTCTTTGATTTTACGCAATACTGCTTTGAGGAATCCGCACTAGATATGTGACTGCTTACTGTGAATTTCAATCATGCCAGAGTATTTTATGTAATTCTGCGTTAATCTGTACACTGAATTACTAATAATTACGCCATTGCTCCTCGCATAATTGGAGGGGGGGGGGTAGAATCCTACTCCAAGAATAAACTCTCTATTTGTGTTCTGCTACATTTAGCGCTGTTTCATAGCACAAAATGTATCCTTGTATCTATTTTGGATGCAAGACTGCATTTGGTGCTGCTAAGAAAATAGCGCTGAATGTAAATGGGAGGTAAATTCTACCCCAAGAGCACATTCAGCTTGCGAAACGGCTGCTCGCACTCGCTATTTGTGTTCTGTTTCATTTTGCACTATTTCTGCGTGCAAAATGGAGTCTCACGTCCATTTACTCTTCTCGCTTAATTCGGCGCAATCTCGTGGAATTCAAATTCCTCTGTAACTCTGCATAATTATGCTACACGGAATTATGTAAAGTACGTCCTCCCCTATTCAAAACCTCAGCTCGCGCCGTACATTATGAGCAAATTTTGAGAAACTCCGGCCCGGTTCTAGCGGGTGGGCCAGGCCCACCCAAACATGAGCCTGGCCCACCCAAACATGAACCTTGGCCCTCGCAGCTGAGACAGCTTCCCGGGCACACACACAGCCGCACCCGAGCACTTCACAGGTCTTTAAAAGACCATTTATGTGTTAATGAGGCTTTGTTGTTTTTCACCCCTTCTTA
Organism: Calotriton arnoldi; assembly: GCA_963921515.1. Taxonomy (NCBI): domain Eukaryota; kingdom Metazoa; phylum Chordata; class Amphibia; order Caudata; family Salamandridae; genus Calotriton; species Calotriton arnoldi. The sequence goes on from CAWUFW010002198.1 coordinate 1,225,094, forward strand.
GAGCCCCTGCTGCTCCACTCTGCATATTGCTGGAAGAATCAGCCGCGCCCCCTCCGAAATTTGGCTCTAGTTGCGCCTCTGTAGCAGAGATTCTCTGCTGTTTAAAATGTGGGAGGCAGTTATTTACCCGCATTTGGTGAGGAAATTTTCCTCAAGTTGGGAAGTGGCGTATTTTTAGAAGATGCTTAAGATCTTCTCGAGGATTTTCTTTTAATTAAGAACCGTGGTTTGTGCCCACTATGCTGTAGCAAATGCTCAGCTCTTAATGATGTTTAAACAGACTTGCTTTATTTAAATACAGCCAATCACTTGGTGAAAAGTGGAATAGTCTGTGATCTGCGTGTGGAAACTAAAACTGAATGTGTTCTCCTTGTGTAAAGTAACTGGTGCTTAGGCAAAGCACTCCAATAATATGGCAACATTAAACGTGAAATGTGGCAGACAGCGCCTTATAAATCCGATCACTCAAGATTCCAGGCACCTGTCCTTCGGATCGAGTCGCACCAGCAGCGCTATGTGTTTATGCCACAATTGAGAGCTCTTGAGCGGAGACTGAGGGCACTGCACTTTTCTCATAGTGCCTGCAGTCAGTCAAAAACGTGTTCAGAATACATGGCCATCCATTCTTGGCCTCTCGGCAGAGAGCACAAGGTGGTCACATACTCCTGTTATAATTGTGATTCTGTTGAAATGGGTGTGATGGGACCCTTTTGATGGGGCTACACAGTCTTCAAAATAATAAGGCTAAAGTAGAGTAAAAGAAAATGCAGTGCTCGCTTGATACTTAAGTCATCCCTAACTTTACGCCTCACCACTTTCAAATGTCACTAGCTGCCACTGGCAGCGACATTAAGAAGGCCAACAGAAAATGGCCACTGAAATTTAAAACGTTCCTTTGAACGTTATTTTTCTCCTCCTAGGATTTGCGTGATTGGGCCTGGGCTCTTTCTCACAGCCTCCCCCCCCAATCACGCATCTCCCTTTAGAAAGGTGGGCTGTGCCTCTGCCGACTCGTGCAGGTAGAGTAGGGGCATGGCGAAGGGGACAAGTCCTTTCTTTGATATGAATGCAAGACAACAGTAAAAATGTCCAGATAACTCTGGTGATTAATGATCCTGCTGGAGAGCAATTCTTTGTCTGTTGGTAGTTTTGAAATGCAGATAAACTGTAGTTTATGTGGATAGCTCAGTAGGTTACTGCCTTGGTTACAGAGGCCCTTTTGTTACTTGCAGTTCAGAAGTTACAATCCTAACAGGACAGTGACCTATAAACTGTCATCAAAGAGCCGCGTACAAACCTGAAAGGTATAATTAGAACTTCTTTTTTTGTGTAGTTAATATTTCTCCAGTCTTTCATTATTCTAATGTTGCTATAAAGAGTTTGTTAGGGCAGACATACATTTTAATCAGTAAAGCCCCCCCGCCCCCACACCACCACTGGCGGTATGCTTTAAATCCTGTGTTTGTGCTTCTCCAGACCAAACTCTCTTAAAACATACTGCCCACCAGTATGGATGACATGTGATTCCTACTCCTGGTAATCCTCATTGGCTTATGCGACATTCCCTATAGGCTGATTTACATACTTGTATGATTAATTGTCTCTGCATAATGTGGGCACGATGTAAAGTACTGTGACACCCTACACTATGAGTAGCGCTATACAACTAATGAAGTGCATATGAGAGAGGGGCTACGGAGATATGAGGGGCACTGGTGGAGGGTGGTAGTGAGGGAGTCTGAGGAGGAGGTCTTGGGGGGATAGGCTACGGTGAGATGAGGGACACTGGTGGAGGGTGGTAGTGAGGGAGTCTGAGGAGTAGGTCATGAGTTGGAGGGGCTATGGAGAGATGAGGGGCACTGGTGAAGTGTGACAGTGAGGGCATCCGAGGAGGGGGTCATAGGGGGAGGGGCTATGGAGCAATAAGGAGCACTGGTCGAGGGTGGCAATGACTGAATCCAAGGAGGTGGTCATGGGGTGTAGAGGGGCTATGGAGAGAAGAGGGGCACTGGTGGAGCGTGGCAATGAGGGCATCCGTGGTGGGTGTCATGTGGTGTAGGGGGGATACAGAGATGAGGGGCACTAGTGGAGGGTGGTAGTGAGGGAGTCTGAAGAGAAGGTCATGAGGGGGATAGGCTACGGTGAGATGAGGGAAACTGGTGGCGGGTGGTAGTGAGGGAGTCTGAGGAGTAGGTCATGAGTTGGAGGGGCTATGGAGAGATGAGGGGCACTGGTGAAGCGTGACAATGAGGGCATCCGAGGAGGGGGTCATGGGGGAGGGGCTATGGAGCGATAAGGAGCACTGGTCGAGGGTGGCAATGACTGAATCCAAGGAGGTGGTCATGGGGTGTAGAGGGGCTACAGAGAGATAAGGGGCACTGGTGGAGGGTGGTAGTGAGGGAGTCTGAGGAGGAGGTCATGAAGGGGAGAGGCTACAGAGAGATGAGGTGCACTGTTGAGAGGGTGGTAGTGAGGGAATCCGAGGAGGGGGTAATGGGGGGGAGGGGCTATGGAGCGATTAGGGGCAATGGTGGAGGGTGGCAGTGACGGAATCCGAGGAGGTGGTCATGGGGTGTAGGGGGGCTACAGAGAGATGAGGGGCACTGGTGGAGGGTGGTAGTGAGGGAGTCTGAGGAGCAGGTCATGAGGGGGAGAGGCTACGTAGAGATGTGGGGCACTGTTGGAGGGTGGCAGTGAGGACATCTGAGGAGGAAGGCATGAGGGGGAGGGGCTATGGAGAGATGAAGGGCACTGTTGGAGGGTGGTAGTAAAGGTATCTATGGAGAAAGAGGTCAGTGGTGGGGCACCAATAAAGACTTTTGTACCAGCGCTAAAGCCGGCCCTGTCATGGCCTTTCTGTTTTTGTTTATTTAATTAGCAGTCGGGTCATTAGGTCCTCTGTGGAATATATTTTAAAGTGTGTGCTCATTAGGTCTCGCCTACGCAGCGCGCATGCGCTGCAGCATAGGCAAAAAGACCTTTTGCCATCGATTCAGCTTTTCAGCCTAAAACGTGCACGCGTTCCATTGCCTTCAAGGGCAACGCGTGCACGTTTGGCGATTCACTTGCGGGAGCGAGCGGCGCCATATGGTAGCAATTATCGCTCCTGGCGCCGCTCGCTCCCGCAAGTGAATCGTGCAGGCTCCCTCCTCTCCCCCTGCTGCCGTGCGAGGCGCGTGCGCTTGTTTTAAAGACTGTCCTGGCGCCCGGTAGCTGCAGAAATAAATACACGCCCCGGTTTTTGGTGCTTCCTTTACAGTACTGTGAGTGATTACGCTTCTACCGGTCCTTTCACCGCACTGTGTCTTGAAGTTCAGTGGTTTGTAGTGCTGCCTGCTGTGCCGCCCTGCCCCCTTTACGCAGCACAGCTGGTTTTAATGTTGGACCAGTCTCCTCCCTCAGAGCCTATTAGCATGTCCCTGTGAATAATCGAGGCATCAGGGAAGGAGTATTAATCTGACTGGTTTCATTCATCATAGATTTGCACAGTTATATGAATGTTTTCTATTTGAGTCACAGTACGGAATGCATATAATTGCCGTTAGTGATTATGGACATCTCTTCACTGTCTTCTGTTTCCTCTTGTAGATGCACAAACTAAAGCTTATCAGGTCCGGGTTTTTTTCATTTGCTTTTTTTTTATGCTTCAGTACAATACAAAACTTGTAGTCTTCGTTTGCTAATATAAATGACAGAATTATGGTTTCCATAATGCAAAGAAATCTGCACTGATGAAGCTGCATCTGTGTGACATGAGTCAGCTTGAATTTTGGCTGTCTTTTTTGGCTAGTCTAATCTATATGAAATGGACCAAGTACGCAACCTCTGAAATGCTGTTCTGTGTTTTTTGTTCGTCTTATTTTTCTTTCATGTGGTCTTTTTTATAGGTTTGTAGGATTTGCAGTTTTAGTCCATCAGCAAACATGGTTTGTATATTGATACTAATGGTTTGATGAGCTAAACGATTTTGTGATTGCAAGCCCTACGATTTGGAAAACTCAGGGTTTGTGACTGCAAAATGCCTTTTTGTTAAATATCAAAACCTGTTTTACGAGTTGGAACATGGGGTTCGCGATCCATACAGATTCGCGATTTAGAAACGGCATGAAGGGGCGTTCCTTTCAAATTGTAGTTTCGTAACCTATGTATCAGTTCTATTCGACCTCAATTCCGGTCACAGACTATTGTCGAATTACGACTACTTAAATGTAGGTGATAACTGATTCACAAAATCCTTTGGGAATCGGGTGGGCAGCCTCAGGGGAGTAGACCATGGACCATCGCCTCCTTTCCTGAAATGAGCACAGATTAGAAACTTTTCTTTTATCTTATTTTAAGTAGCGATGGTTCCTGTAAGGAACTCCAGCCGCGCTAAAAAAAAGTTTTACTTTTGGTAATACAGACACTGGGATGGAAGTTTTCCGTGTGTTTTGCAGGCAATTACTGGAGGAGAGGGGGGCTCACATTGTTACCACTTAATGACTTTTAATTAGGCAGGTCATTCTGTGACCCCCTGTGAATGGTGATTGTATGAACCGACCTAATAGTACATATCTGCTTCTCAAACTCAGATTTCATTGACAAAACTCGGTGTACAATTTGAGACCTTTTTTTCTTTGTGAAACCAGCGTTAATACATCCGGCCCTATATGTGACCGTAAAGTGCAGTATCATACTTCTGAAGCGTTCTTCTGTATAATAACTTTCCCGGTTTTGAGATGTGAAATTCCCTATATTTATAATTTTCCTTGTTCTTGTAAAAATGTATTCTAACAATCATGTTTCATTGAGGATATGACGTGTCCCTTACTGGGTTCGCTCCACTTCCACCTGTAAATCTAAGAAAAGCAAAAAAGAGGGAATAAACGTAGACCAGTGTTGATAGGGGCGTTTCTTTTAGTTTTTAAAAGGACGCTCACCAACTAGGGTCCTAGTGGCATGCTTCATCATAGAGTCCTCGCACAGATATCTTGAATATCTGGGCGGACTCGACTTTTATAATCAGGGGAGCCCCCATTTGTCTTTGACAAGGAATCTATCAATAAAATTGCCTAAAGGTATCCCAATGTCTATTCTTAGAATTTATACCAGGAACCACTGACAAGATTAACAAGCATTGGCATAGCCAATAGGTCTCGCGTTTGGGACCTTATAAGGATTGTGCTGCATAACAAAATACTTATAAGGTCCCAAAAGCGAGACCTATTAGCTATGCCAATGCTTGTTTTTTTTAACTGTTATATTCAATAATTTAAGTTTGAGGGTAATTTTCCTAATGTTTTTTACCGGGAATAATGAAAATGGAGTCGGATGGTGGCTGATATGGGGCTGGGGCCCAAGGTCAGCTATGAGCTAAGGTGCACGGGAGATGGATGGTAGAAAATGGATAATCAGGCCGGGAAGGGAATGTGCTGCAGAGACCGGGGTCTCTGCAGGTAGTAATGAAGAGAGATTCTCTCTGAAGACTGGCAATGAGGGAGGCTGAGTAGTGTTACTTGCCTTATACTCCCACCTCAGAAACCTCCTCTTCCCATCAAAGGGACCTTACATGGGATACATTACAAAAAGAAAAATGAAACGTTTGTTTCATTTTCTAAGAGCAGGCAGTGGTCCGTGGGACTACTGCCTGCTCTTAAAAAATATTTTTGCATCCATTCACAAAGAGGAAGGGATCCCTGGTGACTCCTTCCGCTTTCCGAGTGGCTTACCGCCTACTTGAAGTAGGTGGTAAACTGCGAGTGTTTTACAATTGCGGTTGCAAAACAATGATACATACAAATGCGGCTCGCTATTAGGAAGGGACGCCCTTGGAATGCCCATTCCTAATACAGTCTTGCACAATAGCGTTTGTACATACCAACACCTTTTTGTAGTCGCAAACGGGCCAATTGCCCGTTTGCGACTGCAAAAAGGTTGTACATCTGGCCCTTAGTAAACTAAAAGGCAAGTCTGTTGTTAAGAGTGCCTTACTTGTGGCTTAGATTCTTAGTGCAGATGAAGCACTATTATAGTAGACTAAATCAAACAGAAAATGTGTTTTTAAATAAACTCCATGTTGGGTGATAGGGCCCCGTGTGGTGTTGGTGCTCACTCTTTAGCGGTATTATCCTAATTCGTAAATAGTTGCTATGGTGCTCAAGGGAGGGGGAAATCACCCATACCCCCGATATGTGACCCCTAGGGATCTACCTTACAAGTGACAACAAGCCCGAGCACTCGTACATCAAATGATGTATGAGTGCTCGAGCTTGTTCTCACAGAAAATGTGTTTTGTACAGTGCACATCTAGAACACATGTATTTGAAGGTGCCCTCTTATGTGATGATGAATAAAGAAGGCTCAGGGAAATAAAGGTTTGGCTAGGATCACACAATTTGGTCAAGCATGGAAGCTAGGATTGATCCCAGGATTTCTAGTTTCACATTGTGCAATTCAGCAACTAGATGGGTGTCTCATTCTCCTGTATTGCATTACAGATTGATGCTTTATCTTTCATAATTTGACTATTTTAGCACATGAGAAAGGAGCTCGTGGAAACCTATGTATGGATGAGTTTATAAGGGAGTTTTCAAAGAATAATAGAAGGTTACCTCTATGACTGGACTGCTAGTTTTGAAATGGTCGGTGTGAAATCTGCTGGCAGTTTTCATAAAATACTCATTTCTCTTTTTTCAAATGCGTTACTGTTTTTCACGAATTTGTATCTTTGCAAGTACATCGCAAAAGAATGACAAAGTAAAATGTATCAAGTTAAATTTGTGCAGAGAAATAAGTGTTGGACAAATTGCAACAAGTAAATAGCCAGCCTTTCTAATACGATGATGTCGAGGCTTTCGTGTGGTAATAGGACTTCCTTAATCTTGAACTATTATAATATGCTTGGTATTCAAGTACTTGTATTGAAGCCTGGCCTGCTGGAATTCGAGGGTTTGCAGTTAGGTCCAGACATTGCTCTTACTTTCAAATAACTCTCCACATGCTCTGTATACACACAGAATCAATCCGTGGTATCATGGTGACTGTTTGCAAGTAGATATGATGTAATCTAGGGCTTGTAGACTACCTCCAGAAGCAACAAATTGGGCCCGCAGTGCAGGGGCGGCTCCTACACTAGGGCGGAGGAGCGTTGCCCCACTGCTTTTCGCAGTGCGAGAAGCAGAAACATAAAATAGTAATAACTTTCAGTTATTACCATTTTATGTTTGGTTGCGGGTGGGTGGGGCTGCTCTGCGAGCAGGGCAGGGGAGGAGTGGTGTGCCCACTCCTGAGTGCGTAAAGACTATTTGGTCGGCGCTCTGGGGCCGCCCAAACCAGTTATGCACACTCTGTCCTTTTCCATGCTGATTAATTAAAATTAATATTATTAAATTAAACACCAGCGCAACACCCCCCACCCCTCCCCCGTCATGCCGGCCGTGACTGCTGCAGTGGCCCCCCCGAAAGCACCCTTGGCCTACCCAAATAAAAATTCCTGGAGCCGGGCCTGGGGAAACTGCTTAAATAAAGAGTGCTTCAGAGAAGATTTTGATTTTTGTTTGTTTTCCTGTTTTAAGTAGGGAGTAAATATCAGTAGTCACTACAAGAATAGAGGGTAGTGCAACTCAAATAGTTTCTTGCTTTACTTAAATACTATTCACATCAAACATCACTTCTGTTTTGGCGCACGGTTGCATTTTTTTTGTAGATTGTATTAAATGCTGCCACAAGAGGGCAGTAAGCGACCGATTATTTCTTACCCCATGTTCATTAACGTTCTTCGACAGTGAAGCACGCTCCGCAAGTAATTAACATTGTACCTTTCTCTATTTAGCTTTGTGGGTGATTTATTTGCGCTTTTTTCTACCACGCTGACTTGGCCTACGGACATAAAAGCGCTTTACAAGAGCGCAAGAAGTGTGCTAGATAACAAACCTAAAACAACCAATTAGAACTGGCAAACCAAAAGAAATGGACAGTTCATATCCGCTTATGAACAGTATCCTAAAAGAAGTACTTCCGAAACAATAAAATAAAAGACCCATAAAGCATCCAGAAAATAAAGCGAGTCAACAGTCGAGTAGGGCTAAGCAGTTGACGACAGCCGAGGCGATGTGACGACCCTTGCAATTACCAAAGCGCCTCTCGACAATGCGTGGCATTTGCCAATCACTACTGAAGGAGAACGAGGAGATGTTGAGCTACGGCTAGAACTGGCGTCTTTGGAACTGGGGAACCAGTTTCCAGTCCCGGCATCTGCACAACACCCTGTGTTTCTGGGCAAACCACTTTATCTCCCCGTGACTAAAAAAAACCAAAAGAAATCCGACCTTGTATAACGAAATCTGAGGTTCGTGTATAGTGCTCCAATGTCCCTGGGCCGAGTTCGCGTTGTATAAAAGTATACCACAGGCGGTAATAAAAGATTTCCTATTACGTCAGCAATTTCATCACCTCAGGCATGAATTGAACATTTTGTTTAACCCTTTGTGGCTCGCCCCCACGTAAACATAGCAAGATGGCGTCTCGGCACGGGTTTCATCGTGATCTCCGAAAAAGAGTTGTAGATGTTTCGTGCACAAAAACCGAAATTGTGTTTCAAGGGCTCCGTCTGAGGGCGCATAAAGGACCGATTTTATTTGATGTTCTGCCCTTATCCAATGACGCGCACATATACTGTAGCTGCTCGACTTTATGAAATGGACACCTCTTAAAACTTTGCTTATGTGAGGCTCAGGCACAAGCATGGCTGTGGACGGGGGCATTTACTTCTTATCAATAAAGAATACACAGTCGTCAGTTTTAAAGGTGTCCTTCTATATGCATGGAAACTTACTTTGTGTGCTATCTTTTTTATTTGTTGGTTGCCTAGCATCCACTCGTTCCCCTCCGCTTCGCACTGAAACTATCTTCCCTGCCTTTGCTGCTCACCCCCTCCCGGCTGGCCCCTGTAGTGATCGGCCGTGACAAGACCGACACTCAGGAACACCAGGTAGGCCTTAATTAATATACATTAATGAAGTGACACAGGCACACGCTGTTATAGTACGGGCCAAGACCCCGAGCGGTCATGCGCCCTTTTATTTATACCATTGGGCGTGCCCGCCCTCCGGGTGCCTGCTTTAGCAACTATGTATAGTGCGGGCCGGGTGGCTCCGTCACTACATCCCTCCTTTCCTTTAGATGCAAAGAGGCACAGAACCCACACGGGCCTATTCGGACACACAACATACACAGTCTCGGAGTCTCTGGCTGGGAGTGGGGTTCGGCCGGAGACCATACTTCTGGCTCCGGGAGTTGTTGACATTCCCTGTCCCAGCCGTATCTTCTGCGTTCAGTGCCGGGTTTATGATGCTTGTTGGCGATTCCCCAGCTGGGGGTACAATCCCCTCTGGACTCGCTGGGACGTCGTCTGCACTCCTCACCGGGGTGTCCGGCGATGCCGCTTCTGCCTCAGCTCTTCCCTCACTTTCAACGACGCCTTCACTCTCCACTTTCTTGAACCAGGAAACGTTCCTGGCAACGGTGCGATGCCCACATCGAGCGGAAACCATGGTTCCCCGCACCTCCGTGACTTCCCATACCTCAGCTCATAGGGAGTGCGATATTTCCAACCGGGATGTCGGTCCTTCATTATGACACGGTCTCCCACTCGGACGTCCGTCACTTGTGCTCGCCGCGCCTGGCTCGCCTTTTCGTTGGTAACTTTCCTCCGGGTTTGCGCAGCTGCTGGATCCAGTTCCGTGGGACGCCACGACAGGTCAGCGGGAATGGAATCCTGGGGAGCCCTCCGGAATAGCAGGTGCGACGGGGCACACCGGGTCGTGCAGTGAGGTGTTTGACGGTAGGCGCCCAGGAACTGATGCAGGCACTGCTCTGCGTCCTCACCCTTCTCCACTCCAATTCGCAGGACCCGGTTCAAAGTCTGCATAAAATGTTCTACCTTACCGTTGGCCTGGGGCCACTGCGGCGTGATCTTTCGGTGCTTGATGCCATGAGATGTCAGGTACTCTTGAAAATCTCTGCCGTGGAAAGGAGGCCCATTGTCTGACCGAACCTCCATCGGAAGCCCCATCACCGCGAAGATCTTGTCCAGGGTGGCCTTTACCTGAGGAAAAGCAGTGGACCCCATTATCTCCACGACTGGGAATTTGGAGTGCGAGTTAATGAGGACAAGTCAGCATCGACCCAAAGTCGATGCTGACTTGAGTCCACGGGTCGTGGCACGGATCTTCCGTGATGACAGGGTGAGGACTCTGGTCACTGCTGGTGATGTTGCACGAGTGGCAGGAGCGAATGGTGTCCTCTACCAGGGTATCCATGCCCGGAAACCATACCTTGCTGCTGAGACGAGCCTTTGTTTTGGCAATCCCCTGATGCCCTGTGTGTGCGAGGTCAACGACTCTCGTCTGCAAGCTTCTAGGAATCACTATCGTTGACCCTCGCAAAACCACTCCATGCGATCCTTCACTCCGCTCGCTCTGAACTCTCCAGAGGTGTTGGCGCGATATTCTTTCTTCCTCCCTCAAACCCCTGGACCCATCCAGGAAGTGCTGCCAGCTGCGGTCGAGCAGTGTCTTCTTCACCCTGGCGCGGTTTTCATCGTCTCGGGTGGCACTCCCGATTTCCTCCAACGTGAGCGCCACTGGACACGCTTCCTGAGACACCATCCTCATGAACTCCTCCGTGTGCTCTTCATCGGGAGACTGGCCGGCCGGCACAGTCCTGACAGGGTGTCGCGACAGGAAGTCGGCGGGTTTGTTGACACCGGGATGGAACACTACGTCGAACTGATAAGCTTGCAGCTGTACTGCCCATCTCTCGATGCGGGAAAGCGCCAGCCGGGCGGTGCCTACGAAGAGGGGTATCAAAGGCTTGTGGTCTGTCACCACACGAAACTCCTGCCCGAAAAGGTACAAATGAAAATGATGACACGCCCACTTAATCGCCAGAGCCTCCCTTTCAATCTGGGCATATCGCATCTCGGTGTCCGTCAGGGTTCTGCTAGCATAGGCTACCGGGATCCACTCCTTGGCTGATGTCTCCTGGAGGAGGACGGCCCCTAACCCCACCGGGCTGGCGTCTACTACCACCTCAGTATGTCTGTTGGGCTGAAAGTAAGCCATGGTAGTCTTATCCATGAGGGCTTCCTTGATGGTGTGGAACCCTGCATCTTCTTTTCCGGTCCACTCCCACGGGGTACCGGCCTTCGTCAGTCTCCTAAGTGGCTCGGAGAGCGACGCTAAGTTGGGGATGAAGCAGCCGCAGTACGTGGCCATCCCCAGGAAACTGCGGACCTCCTTGGAGGATGTAGGCCTTGGAGCAGAGCGTATGGCGGTAGCCTTCTTTGGGTCGACTTGCAGGCCGTTCCTTGAAAAGATATAGCCAAAGAATTCCACTGACTCCTGATGGAAGGAGCACTTGGCACGATGAAGGGTCAGTCCATTGTCTGCTAGGCTCTGGAGCGTATTCCTCAAATGGACGTGATGGTCTTCCAGAGTCTTCAAGAACACCAGGATGTCGTCGCTCAGGTTGATGACCCCCTGGAGCCCTGAGAGTGTCTCGCGGATGGCGTTTTGAAACACCTCAGCGGCTGACGACACCCCGAAACTCAGCCTCTTGTACCTTCGCAGTCCGACGTGCGTAGAGAACGTCGTGATGTTTATGCTTTCCGGGTGTAGTTCCAGTTGATGGTAACCGGCGTTGACGTCCAATTTCGTGAACCACTTGGCTCTGTTGAGGTCTGCCACTATGTCATCCATGGTGTGCGTGAGATGTCGTTTTTGCTTCACTGCCAGATTAGGGAGCCGCATATCCACACACACAGCCGGATGGCCCCGGGCTGCTTTGGTTTGGGAGCGAGGACCAGGGGCGATACCCACGGGGTATGGCCAGAAACTTTCTCGATCACCCCCAGCTGTTCGAGCTTCCGCACCTCTTCCTCGACCTGAGGGCGTAGATGGAACGGCACTCTCCGATGCCGGAGCGCAGTCTGCTTGACGGTGGGGTCGATATGGAGTTTGAAAAGTTTACCCTTGAGGCATCCCAGGCCCTTGAATAGCATGGGGAAGTCCTTGAGGATATCATGAGCGCGGAGATCTTGCACCTGGTTGGCAAAGAACACCAACTCCAAATCCTCTGCCGTGTGACAGCTGAGGAGTGTCCCTCTTCTCCCTTCGGTGACGTGAAACCGCGTTTGAAGGCGGTATCCCTCACTGGCCACCTCGATGACCCCTCGCAGGGGAAGCGGCTCAGTACCTCCATAGGTGTATATATTAGCTTTCAAGGGTGACAGCGGTGGCCGCGGAGATAGTCGCTCATACTGGTCGCTGTCCATGACATTCACTGAGGCTCCGGTGTCTGTGTGCCTGGACGGTGGACCCAGCCACCACGATGGAGCACCTAGGCGGGGGCCGGCGACGTGGGCCATCCCGGCTCATGAAGGACACTACGAAGACGTCATCGTCGTCTGCTCCTAGCCTGAATCCTGGCAGGGCGGTGTCCGTCTGTTCCTGCGGGTCATCCAACGACAGCTGCCTCACTGCCACCGACACCCCTCGGGGTGGAGGTTCTGGTTCTTCCGCTGCGACACACCTTCGCGAAGTGGTTTAGTTTTCCGCACCGTGAACAGGTCTTTCCCCTTGCAAAACACTGTCCTGTTGGCGGGTGCTCAAGGCAGCAGTTGCCACACGTGCCGCTGTGCGACGGTCTCCCCGTCCCACGAGGTGCTGTTGGGCGTCTCTGAATGGCGTCCACTCTCTCTTCTTTGATCACCGGCTGCCGCGGCGAGCCTGCGGTGTTTGGGTGACGGTGGAGCGCTGCTTCCATCTCATCTGCTCGAGCGTTCGACAACTCGTGGGATCTTGCGAACACCAGGATCTCGTCCAGGGTGATTCCGGGTTGCCTGAGTATGAGGCGGCGCAGCGTCACAGACTTGCAGCCCTGGATGATCTGCGCTCTAATTTCTTCCTTCTGGTCAGGAGGCGTACAGGAGCTTGCGAGTTTCCGTAACCGCGCATAGAAGACGTCGATTGACTCCGTCTCTCCTTGCCTGGCGGAGTTTGAACCTCTCGAAATCCGGGTTGATCTGAGGGTCAAAATGCCCGTTGAGAGCCGCCACCGCTGCATCATAATTGTCGTCAGCCCCAGTGTTCAGTAGGGTTTCGAACAGATCATATAGCTCACCTCCCCCATAACACATGAGTAAGGACCTCTTGACTCTCCCATCTGTCTCCCTCATTCCAATGAAATAATGGACTAACCGGCCAATCCATGACTTCCATCTTGATGCGGCCGTGGCAGGATCAGCCAATTCGCTGAACGGCGGCAGGGGAGCTGCTGTAGCGTGGCCTGGCGGCTGTGGGGCTTGCTGCTGAGCCGGCTGCGGGGCTTGCGGTGGAGGCGCTGGGGCACCCGCCCCATCTGGGTTCTGGACGTTCATCCCTCCTGTAGCACGTGCGTGTGCAGGCGCCTGCGCGTCGGCAGGCCAGTGGCTGCGTTGGCTAGGTCTTTGGGTGACCCCTCAGTCTCAGTTGTGGTGGTGCAGCTGTGTGAGGGTGCGCACCACTGTTTTTTTTTTCCCAGGTGACCAAAAGGAGGAGGAGGATCCCTCCACTCCTTGCTTTGCGCAGAGCTCTTGCCTTAGCCAAGGTTTGGTGCTGGTGAAAGGCACTGCCTACGCCTCCTGCATGTGCCAATGCTTTATTGCTGTTTTTCTTTTCTCGCGCTGAGGCGTGACCTGCCAAGTCTGTGGGGGGGGGGGGGCGATGGCAAATGTTGATAGCACCGGGACGGTGCGAGTTCTGGTGAGTGCGTGCTGCTGGGTGGAAGGAGTGGCGCGGTCTCACCTCACGCGTCCTCGCGTCTCTGACTTCCTTCTGCTTCCGTCTAACAGGTGTGCGCCGGAGCGGGCCACACGCTGGGGCACGGGTGGCACGCAGCTTTCCTCACGCCTCCCTGGCCTTCAGAGGCGCCGCTATTGGTGCTCTTTCTCCCGCTGGGCTCACAGGGTGGGCACCTGCAGCCTCGGCCCTCGACTCCTCTTCCGGGATACTGCACGCTGCTAGGGACGCGGGGTGGGCACCCGCAGTCTCGACTCGTCCACGTGTCGCTGCAGGGCCTGGAGCACGGCCGCATGGGCGCACAGCGGCAGATCCGCGCCGCACCTCGCAGCAGTGGGCAGGACAGCAGGTCCGGATGCAGTCAGCAGAGGCGTGGGTGGGACCCACCTCGTCGCCAATGTAGTGATCGGCCATGACAAGACCGACACTCGGGAACACCAGGTAGGCCTTAATTAATATACATTAATGAAGTGACACAGGCACACGCTTTTATAGTACGGGCCAAGACCCCGAGCGGTCATGCGCCCTTTTATTTATACCATCGGGCGTGCCCGCACTCCGGGTGCCTGTTTTAGCAACTATGTATAGTGCGGGCCGGGTGGCTCCGTCACTACAGCCCCCTCTCACCTCCCAGGACCATTTATGGAGGCCACTCCGCAGCTGCGCCGCCAGCGTGCCCAAGGCAAGCCCATCCGCACCCAGCACCAGGACCCTTGGTCTTCCCAACATCTGCCGCTACTCCACCAAGGAGCTCCCTGACCTCCACTCCAAACGTCATGACGCCTGCTGCTTCACGTCCTCCCTGAAAGACCCCTTCATCTGCCACTTCTGCGGCTTCTCCTGCCACACAGAACCACCCACCCACCCACATGGGACCGAGCACCGCTACCTCCCAGAAGACCACTAACAGCCCAGAACCATTCCACTGCATCCTGCTCAATGCACGATCCCTCAGCAAACAGGCCACGGAAATCTGGGACACCATCACCACCATCACCCCAGATGTGGCTCAACCTCACCTCAAACCCAGACATCGCCACTGCCACTCCCGACTGCTACAAGATGAGACACCGAGACAGCCCCAACAAGCACGACGGAGGCATTGCCATAATATTCAGGCAATCCATCCAGTGCACCGCCACAAACCAGCCAATGCCTCTCATGGATCACCTCGATTTCCGCCTACAAATCGACACCAAGAGAACTATGAGAGGCACCCTCGTATACAAATCACCTGGACCCTATCCCCAATTTCGCCCCCCTTGCAATGGACTCCCTCCACTCCTGCTTTACGAACCTAATTTCCACATCGGAGACCCCCAAGGACGCCAACTCCACCTCCCCACTGGAGAACCTCAATAACATCAGACTCACCCAACTAGTCACAGAACCCACGCACAGAGCTGGACACACCCTCAACACCATTTTCTCCTCCAGCGACAGAATCAAATTCACTTGCATCACGGAGCTCACCTGGGCAGACCATGCAATCATCCACTTTACCATCTCCAATGTCCAACACACCATCGCCAAACACCGCAGCACCCACCATAGCTGAGGCAATGTAACCGAGCGCCAATGGACGCAGACTCTAAGCGCCACACCTCCCAGCAGGTCAGCCGACCTCCACCAAGCCATCGACAACTTCTCTCCCAGTATCAACATAAGCGCTGACCGTCACCCCTCCGAAACCGGCAAAAACCTACAGAACTTCAAGACACGCAGGCTGGTACACCCAGAGCTCAGAACCACCAAGCGCAACTGTCGCCTATGCGAGAAGCGATGGTGCATCACCAAGGACTACTCGGACAGAGCTGCGCACAAAACAGCACTCCGCGACTAAAACCGGCCCATCAAGAAAGCCAAACGAGCTGCTATCACTGACCACATTGACGCCACGGCCAACCACACTAAGGAACTCTTCAAAATCATCAAGCTGTTCTCCAGAAGTGTGGCGCAATGGTTAGAGCGGCAGACCCTGATGCAGAGATCTGGCCCGGGACCAGGGTTCAATTCCTGCCTCGGCGGGTCTTGGGCTCAATTTCCTCGGACCTGATAATTCTCGCCTCAGTGCCTATTCTAATCATGGGTCCCACTCTGCAACTCTGGGCAATAGCTTGCTTAATCTCCACAACGGCCCCAACAGCGCTGGGATGCCTGGCTTCACCCTGGGGGTGCCCAGGAGTGGACATTTCACAGGGAAAAGCCAGGAAGGGTTCCACAGCGGTATGCGTACAGCGCCAGGACACCTCTTTGGGGGTATAAGTGCGCTTTACAAGTACGAATTTCATTTCATTCATTTCATTTCATTTCACCCTGGTAGCTACAGAAAACACAGTCCACCATTCTCAACTCTGCGACACCCTATCGGACTACTTCCACAGCAAGACTGCCGACATCTACAACTTCGACCTCCAGCTCACCACGTGCAGCTGCAACAACCTCATCAAACCAACAAACACCTGCCTAGCCATAACAATCTGGCCTCCGCTCAACATTCAGACCACCATGACCATCAGGTCGTCCATCCAATCCGGGGCACCCACCGACCCCTTTGCCCCCACCATCTCTTCAACCTCAGATCTAACATAATCAGCACTTGAACTGACCACCATCTTCAGTGCCTCCATCGCCACAGCAACCTTCCCAGATGGAGGGAAACATGCAGAAGTCAGACCCCTCCTAAAGTAGCCATCCGCCGACCCCAGCAAACTCAAAAACTACCCGCTGATCTCCCTGCTCCCAGACCCAGCCAAAGTACTCGAGAAAGTAATCACCCTGCAGCTCACAGACTATCTTGAACGGAACTACCAACTTGACGCCTCACATTTAGGATTCCGGGCCAACCACAGCACTGAGACTGCACTGATTGCCGCAACAGACAACATCAGAATTCACCTTGACCGAGGAGAAACGGTGGCCCCGATCCTCCTTGACTTTTCTGCAGCATTTGACACAGTCTCGCACCACATCCCATCGACAGACTCCACAACATCGGCGTTCAGCAACACGCTCTCAAGTGGATCATCTCATTCCTCTCGGGACGCACACAGAGCATCCGTCTACTTCCCTTCGCCTCCGCTCCCAAGGATGACATATGTGGTGTCCCCAAGGTTCATCCCGGGGCCCCACCCTGTTCAACATCTACATGATCTCCCTCACAGACATCTTCAGAGCCCACGGACTCAACATTATCTCCTACACTGACGACACTCAGCTCATTCTCTCGCTCACCGAGGACCCTTCCCACACCAGAACCAACTTCTGCAACACCATGACCGACGTAGCCGACTGGATGAGAAACAGCTGGCTCAAA
Organism: Calotriton arnoldi; assembly: GCA_963921515.1. NCBI lineage: Eukaryota > Metazoa > Chordata > Amphibia > Caudata > Salamandridae > Calotriton > Calotriton arnoldi. The sequence goes on from CAWUFW010002198.1 coordinate 1,242,227, forward strand.
CTCAACTCCGACAAAACAGAGGTACTGATCGTTGGGAAGAACTCTGACCCCAACCCTCACCAACCGACCACTGCATAATTCTCGACAGCCAACTGACCATGAAACGACAAGTCAACGCAGTCACCTCTTCCTGCTTCCACACCCTCCGCATGCCCCGCAGAATCTTCAGATGGATCCAAGTAAACACCAGAAAGTCCATCACACTAGCCCTTGTCATCAGCCTCTTCAACTACAGCAATGCTCTCTACTCCGTAATCCCCACCTAGCTCCTCAGAAGTCTCCAGACCATACAGAACACTGCAGCCAGACTCATCCTGGACCTCCCCAAACAGACCCACATCACTCCCCGCCTCTGAAACCTCCACTTGCTTCCCATCCCGAAAAGAGTCCAGTTCAAGATGCTCACACATGCCTACAAAGCTCTCCACGACCAAGGACCATCCTACATCAACCACCAGCTGAACTTCCATCTACCCTCGAGACACCAGCGCTCCACTTCATTTGCCCTTGCACAGGTCCCCCACGTGCATCGCACCTGCAGAGGTGGCCGCTCCTTCTCCTACATCAATGCCAAGACCTGGAATGACCTCCCTCTCCACCTTCGAACTGCACCCTCCTTGGCGGACTTCAGAAAGCGATTCAAGACCTGGCTTTTTAACGCAGACGCAGCAACCTGAGCACTCAGATACCCCATAGGGTGATAGCTTTACGCTATATAAATTCTGAGAGATTGATCGAAATATCTTTACTTAAAGATGGAGTAGTGCCAAGAAGCTTCAAAAGTACACTTCCAAGAGTGACTGTAGGTATTTTCCAGGGCCTGTGGCCATTTTGACAAATATATTTCAAATTAATGCGGCTGATGAGTTTCCAGGGCTGTTGCAAAGATGAAGGACATAAATTAGAAAGTTCTTTTATGCTTTTACTGAGACTGACTTTATCCCCATGTCTAGTCCTGGGAGGCATTATGGGTAACTGGGCTGGCAGAATAATTTACACAATGCCTCGTATTCAATTCGGTCTAATGTTCCTGTCCTTATGACTGAATACTAGTACTCAGCAATACGCCACTACTACCCTGGCATTAAACACATTTTATAGTGCTACGCTCATCCGGGCCACCTGATGCAAAATGTTTCCACCATGCGTGAAGGATCCTAAAGGACCATATTCCAATTTAAAGGCCGACCAAAACACAACACCTCAGTATTTGTACTGTGTGATCCCGAAGTCAGATTTTCTGTTAGAAAATAAGAAAAGAAGGGGCGTGGCTTGCGCCTGAGCGAGATGGCCGCCTAGTGCATCAGCTCTGCGCTCCATCGCTGTCCATAGAGTGCCCAACATGACCCACAAGACATCTGAAGAGCCCTGCTGAAGGCTGATTGCCAAGGTTGTGCCCCTGCAGCACCCAAAATACAGCTTTTGCCAGGCTCTGGTGTCTTTTTCTACTCGCCCTCTGGCTCCTCGAGGGAAACAAGATGGAGGCCGCCATTGTATCAGAGGCACCTCTGTGGCCCGTTCAAAGCGGCTTGGCCGCATGAACATATTTCTTTTGGGGTGGATGTTGCAGATGTGTGCCCCTCCCCAACCAATCTACTGACCCACCTGATCTGCGACAACGCTTGAGGGCATCCTACCAGCCCCGCTATGGCACATCATCACGAGGTCCTCAGGAGTGAAGCTGCATCATGGAGCTAAGTACTCGCGCTTCTATTCCCCTTCATTTACCTGGGCCCCGGGGGTCGTAAAGCTTCATCCTGCCAGCTCCCACACAGTACATCCTCCCGGGGCACCCCAATTGTGCTAACCCCATCTCTCAATTGCGCTAGCCCAGATTTGATGTTCAAAGTGGCTATTTGATCTAGGAAAAGCTACTGTTCTTGCAGGAGCCCTGGGGGCTAGTGCCAAGATGTGAACAGCCCACTTGAGGGGTGGGTCTCTATCATAGGGAATTTTACCATGCTTCCTTATCCTGGTGTTCTAGCGACGCACATAACACTCTTCAGCCCTAGGTGACCACCTCATGCTTATCCTGGCAACTTACCTGATCTAGTCCTGTGCACAGACTCTCTCTGCCATACTAGCCATCTTCCGCTCATACTCCACTCAATATCCCTGAGCGGGGGTTGGGCCTACTAGGCCCTGTTCAGACTGGTTTGAGCGCTGCACCATCAGAGGTTAATATCTGTCACATTCTATACAGCCGCTGTTCGTACCTACACTTGAGTGATTCCTACCATTGAGACGCTCTCACGCACACAGAGGCTCTCCGGCGGACTTGCTCTGGGCCGTTCTAATCTTCAGTGCTTTTCCGATGGAGGAACACAGACCCAAAGAAACTAAAGACCTCAAGGAACACAAAGATGGTAAAACCACCCTAAAATGCGCCAAAGCAGATCCTCCTTTACCTGACTCACCGATTAAATCCAAAGTAGACATGTCTGCCTGCCTCGATGCCATTTTATAGCACTGGGGGCTCTACACGACCTTGCCCAGGAAACCAATACTGATGCCATGCACCATGACCTACAGGCCCTCCGCAACAACTTCAAGGGTCTTACGAATAGACTTACTGAAGCGAAATCAAGAATCAGTGACATGGAAGACTTTAACACTTCGGGGCAAAAATGCTCAGAACTGACAAACCTTTTCGATGACCACAATAGCAAGGGAACTATCGGAACTGGAAGACCGCAACTGTAGGGACAACCTACGCATTGTCGGCCTACTGGAAAATGTGGAAAGTGACGCTAACTCCTGTGCAGAATTTCTAGAATCATGGATTCCATGCTCCCTTGGCCTCACTTTTGAGATAAACTTTGAACTAGAGGGAGCACACAGGATCTCTTCAGGTAAACCTCCAGGCACTTCCTCTACAACATCAATGCGACCAAGAACAATGATCTTTCATCCTTTGCGCTGCCGTCCTGCAGAAATGATACTGACTCATATGAGGAAAGTCCAATACATCCAGTGGACTGAAGGTAGGATTTCCATAGCGCAAGAGTATTCCAAACAAACTGTTGCTATCAGGAAAGGTTTTTTGGCTCTTCATCACTCACTTCGAGACCTCTCTATCCCTTTCGCCTTTGTGGGCCCGGCCAAATTCCGTATCCTGTTCAGAGGCAAACTATTGTTCTTCACTACTCCAACGGATCTTCAAACTTTCATAAACACGGCAGCTCAGTCAGACATAGTTGTCTGAGGTGGCGATGTTTGGCACATCATTGTCTGCTTCCAATTTTCTTTTTTCCCTTCTCCGATGTTGCACTGAGTTTATTTTGCAATGTTAATCCTGATTCCTCTCTTCGGGTCAATCATGGCGGAATCATAATATGTTCGTAGTTTGTTTTGTACAATATTGAAGTGCACTTTCAACTGCTTGTTATGCATCTCACTGTTTGGTTGGGGGTGGGCGATATGTTACTCCAGCAATACTGCAGCTGAATCTTGGAGTTCTGTACGTGCCTTTGTTTCAACTTTTGCTAGAACTATTGTGGTTAGCTGTATTACCCTCATCGGGTTGTCATCTTTAGTATTTCTACATGCTTATTTCTATGCTCTTTGATTGGTGTTGGGCGGGACCAACCTATACATCCATGGGATGGAGCGGAGACTCATGTTGTCCGGGCTTGGCCTGCTCTGTGCCTACCGCTCTTTCACTCAAAGATGGGTGGGGAAATGCAGCTCCTCCAGTGGGTGGGCTGGTGTTTTGGGATTGCTTTTTGATTTTCCCTTCTTTCTCATTTCTATGCTCTTTTCTTTTGCGTCCCCTCCTGATTATCCTACTCCCCCCAGCATGTACAGCCTTCTTTGGTAGGTCTGTGCGGCGATCCATCCATGCTTGCAGTGGCTCCCACAGACTTGACGATTGCCCCTCTTCCCTCAGGGAATCTGGGATACCCCGATGGTGCTCGCCTGCTCTATTTGGCGTTGACATTAATTATATTGTGCATTATACACATACCACATGCTCATACCTATGCTCAACTGCTCTCTTCTGCTACTACACACATCCACTTGAGTTCCTGCACATCATGTGGATGGCAGCACTTAGAATTCTCTCACTAAATACTAAGGGCTTGACCCACCCAGTGAAACGGAAAAAGATTGCTGACTATTGTAACAAATTGAAAGGGGACATAATACTATTACAAGTGTCGCATATTATCTCCATCAAAGATGCCAGATTCTAGTGTTCCTGGATTGGCAAATCATTACTCTCACCAGCAGTGGAAAAAAAATTGAGTTATCACGTAGATCGAAGAGAAGTCGCAGGTTAATGTCTTGTCACACATACACGATCACCAAGGGCGTGGGCTTATTATTAGGGCTGCAAAGAGAGACAAGTCATTTGCTATTGTGAATATTTATACCCCAAATGATAACTTTGTGGAATTTTGGAAAGAATTAGATAAATGACTTTCAGCACTCCCTAATAAAATGGTTATCGTCTTTGGTGGGGACTTCAACTTACCGATGGACAGGACCTTAGTTTGTCATCACAGAAATTCCTGGGGAGTAGATCCCATCAACAAATGAAACTCTGCTGCAAAAACCATGATCTCGTCGACATATGGAGATTATTTAACCCATCAAGCAGTGAGTATACATTTTGTTCTTCCCCACACCAAGCAGTCTCCAGGATAGATTGCACCTTGGCATGGTGATATGCCCTGAGGGCTGCACCTCCTATCTGAGCTCATATGCCCTCCCTCAGGTCTAACAAGAGGACCAAGCCTCGCTTAACTCCAATTGAAAAAGAAGAGATAGTAGCCGCTGTTCTATGCATCAAGGCAGGGAAATCTCCTGGTCCAGGTGGCTACTCGGCCAAATTTTACAAAGTCTGCTAACTAATCCTCTGCAATCTGTCTTTGAGAACTATGCTCAGTTTAGCATCTGAAGCTACAATAGTAGTCATACCCAAGGAGGGGAAGGACCTCCTGGATGACAAGAATTTCAGGCCGATCTCTAATCAATATCGATTGTAAGCCCAAAACGGCCTTCCTGGGGTCATATACAAAGAAGACCGGGAGTTTTGGAGTAGTCTCTTTCAAATTTTGTTCAGCTACTGCCTAGCTACAGAAACTGTCCCTCACACTTGGCGTGGTTCCATTTTACAACCAATATACAAGAAGGGTCCTTATTCCTCTCCAGACAACTATCAAATGATAGCTCTATTGGACACAGATTCTAAAATTTTCGCAGGACTCCTATTGACTGTACTTGAAGAATGGGCCAAAATGAAATACTTAATTCCATACAACCAGACAGGGTTCAGACCAAAATCTAGTACTTTAGACAACTTGATAGCTCTTAATATGGTAGTGGACAAATGTGTCAAAGAAACAACTTTTATACACATGTTTTGTGGATTTCTCAAAAGCTTTCGACCACATTAACCGTAACTTATTATGGAAAAAGCTGTGCAATTGGGATATTCCCACAAACTGATCGCACACAATGCAGCTTCTGTATGCCAACAATTGGGCCCAGGTTAAACACGGTCGAAATACCAACTTGACAGATAAAATCGCAATGAAGAGAGGTCTGAAGCAAGGTTGTGTCTTGGCGCCAGCGCTTTTCAATCTGTTTTTGGTGGTTCTTAGTACTTAGGAACAGGCAACTCTCATCCACCAAGTCTGGCAGCCAGAAAAGTGGCCTCATTACTCTGCTTCCGACTGCCCTTACTCCACAGTGCCTTTGGAGGGGTTTACTCGCGGAGAGCTGGAGTAGTCACCACCGTGATTAAACAATGGTCCACCTGCATGTAAATTCTGTGGGCAGACTGCATTCTAGGCCATTGCAAGAGAGTATCCTTACCGCCAAAAATTAAATCAAGCCGCAAGTCTACTGAGCCACAGGACTCCGTTACTACCCGTAAAGTAGTCCGGTTGCCAATTTTCCTGGCATGTTAGGGCCCATAGCACCCTTGCTTCACCTCTGTCCATGTCAGACAATCATTTTGTCAGTCTGTGTTGGTTCATTGCTGATGATTAAACTCCTTATTCGTGCACTCATGTACTTTCCCTTTGCAAGCCATTGTTATGTGTGTTAGTCTGTAATAACCAGAATTCACTGATTTTGTTATTGAAGTCTGAGTGCTCTAGTGTGCTGTCCTGCTGACATGGAGAGTTTGGTCTGCCATAAATTAATACAAGATACTGATCTATGGACGGACCAGGATTAGACTTGTGGCTTGTGACTTGTGGCACACACAGGTGTCATGAGGACCAATTCTCGTGAGGCTTAATGTTCCATTTCAATTTATCAACCAAAAATATTATTTGAGGAGCATCCTAGAAGGAAACTTCAGCATTTTTACTGAGGAAGGATTAGTAAATTATGGTCAGATTTGGTGAATTGGGGGACAGTCTATATAGTTATTAGTTTGCATAAGTAAATACTTTAAGCTTGCATTTGCAAAAGTGTGGTCTCAGTCCATGCACCTACCTTGCTGGCTTCACCGTTCAGCACTGAGGTGCCTTTTTGACACATGTGTAAAACGTGTTCACATGCCACTGTGTCAGAGGAGCTTCACCACACTATCTGGGCAGCACACACGACACCAATACTTAACAGTAATCTATGACAGTGCGATCAACACCCTTCTTTCAACCAAACCAAGCAGGGGTGATGGGAAGGAGTGAGGGAAAACATGAAGGTGATGTGGAGAGTGTTATGATTTGTTGTTATACCGTTCTGTGATCATTGCCATGGAACGTGATAATGCATTGGAACCCGGGGCACCACCTTTGGTGACAGTTGACCGACGCAGGAAAGGGAGGTTCACTGATGTAGCAAACAAGTTTCGGTTGTTCAGAGTGAGGTTGGTGTGGAAACCATATTAGAGAAATTTTCAGATGTATTCAAGGATCATATTGGAACACTGAAGGGTTATATTCAAGCAATAAAACTCAAGAAGGGCGCCAAACCAGTTAAACATGGTGTGCACAAATACCCCATAGCAGTTTGCGGTGAAGTAAAAAAAAAAAATGTTGGATGACATGCAAAAGGAGGGAATTATTGAAACAGTGGAGGCATCAGAATGGCTGTCTCCGGTAGTAATCACCAAGAAAGGGGATGGTCGTTTGAGGTTTTGTGCAGACTTGAGGTCACTAAACCAGTGTATAGTGATGGATAGTTTCCCACTCCCTAGCATTTTGGATATGGTGTTACTTCTCAATGATGCAAACATAAAAGATAAAGATAAACGCAAAAGATTAAACACAAGCATGAATCTAAGAACTTGCAAGCCTAACACAAATAAAACTAACTGTAAATGATACAAATAAATGGCACTTATTTTATCACCCAGAATACTTTAGTGTCCACAATATGTCTTTTCCTTACCCCAACATCTTTAATAAATAAACACATAATTTACATTACATAACCTGAAATCTGCCAGGAATGCGATGTTGCCTGCTTCCTTTGCCTTGTGAATTGTCAACACCACATCCCTCAACTTCCACATTACTCTTCACACTCTCCATTGCTCTGCCTCTTTCTTTCGTCAACTGTTTATGAATCATCCATCAACAAGAAGTCACTGTACCTGTGTTCCTACTCATTACTGCCTTCCCATCTTTCCATACCTCATACCTCATCATCTCTCACAATATAATGCCACTCCCCTTTTATTCCATCTCTGCCCATTACTTAGGACAACATGCCATTCATAAACCTTTTGCACTTCCATTGAATTAGAAAATCTGTTAACCCCATCTCTTCTCCCCACCTTGACCTTCATATAATCCCCTTAAGTCCTTCCACCATTCACCCGAAAACTCCCTTTTGTCCTACCGCACTCATTTATCCAATGAGGTGACAACTATGTTCTTGCTTCTCTTCCCCCTCATCCTCACAAAAGGAGTATCGCATCTAACACTATTATTTGTGGTGTTGTATGCCCACACCAGTCCTGCCACCACAGTCTTCCTACCACTCACCGCCATCTGTATGGTACCTTTAACCATGTGATTTACACACATCACCATGCCATTTCATTAGGGTTATATAATGACATGCACACATGTCTAATCCCATGTTTTCTTAAAAAATGATGCATAATAATAGAAGTAAGCCGAGTTCCTTTATCTGTTACTAAAATCCTGGACACCCTTCTCTCATGAATGTTCTTTCTAAACTTTTAACAACGTTCTCAGAGGTTATGTCCCTTGTAAATTCCATTATCACCCATCTGGAATATACATCCATCATTACCACTGCAAACCTTTCTGACTTGCCTAAATAATCCATGGGACCTATAAAAGCCAAACTTTCTTTCATCCAGCCACTTCCCCCAATCACGCCAAAAAGCCATGCTTCCATTCTTACCTTCAAACGTTCCTCGCTCTCTCTGGACAGAACACACCTTTCAACACATTCCTTCATCTCATTGTCGATCCCGGGACACCAAAACTTCTGCTTCAATCGTTTCTTCCTGAAGGATTGCCCCAAATGACCTTCATGCACCAACGTGATCAGTTTCCGTCTCACCCCCTCCAGAAGCACGTACTTTGTACCTCTCATAACTATCGCATCAGACGCACCCATTCTTAACTGTTCTTGCAGCTTCACATAACTGCGCAAAGCTGGTTTCACGTCCCCTTCCCATTTCCATACTTCCCAAATACTCCTCACCAAATCTCCATTCTCCTAAACAGCTGTTTCCCACTCCTCTTGTGTCACTACTCCAAACTCTCCTTCCAATGCATCCTCCACACTTTCTACCATACAAACCACCTCATTTGTTCCTTCTCCCTCCTTGTCTTCCTTCCCTTAGTGGCAATCTTGACAAACAATCAGCTTGCACGTTCTTCCATCCATAAACATACTCCACTTCATACCAGCATTCTTGTAAACGTGATGCAAAACATGCTAATTTGACAAAAATCTTATCATTTCCCACGCGGTTCCAACACCCTCACCAATGGCTTATGATATGTTTGTAGCATGGTTGATTTGGGTGAAGTTGTACTCCAGTTCTTGCCTTTTGTGATGCTTACAGATGGATTTGATTATCCTATTCAAATAATGTGGTATTTTCTGCTGGGAAGTAATTTGGACCCCATGGCATTTTCTTGCTGTCGAGTTCTTCAAAGGAGCTACAAAAAACAGGATTAGGGAGTGAAGAGGTAGTGTCCTTAGTGGGCACTGGAGGTGGATACGTCCTCCTCTAGAGATTCAAACAAAACACAGGGATCCACCTCAAAAGAGGTTCAAAAGGGTGTGTTTCCTGTTATGACAGGTCGCACGCAGTGTTTGCTTAAATACCCCTCACACACCAAAAGGGCCCTTGGTGTCATGCTTCATCATAGCGGTCTTCCCGCCCCGCTGCGGGACGGGGCGTGCTACGACCAGCGACTACGCGGGAGCACTGTTTTTTTCAAAACTATGTGTGGTGTAGGGGTAGTGAGAGGAAAGGTCAGAAGTGAATGCAAAAAAGTGAATTAAAAAGGACCTGGCCTCGTGGACTTAAAAATTTAATATGACGTGGAGGCTGGTGCTGTTAAAAAGTGGTTCGGAGATGTCCTGCGTATAATGTGCGGATACTCCTGATCAAGTCAACATGTTTCGAAGCGTCAAAGCTTCTTCATCAGGACTAGGAATGATCCCTTCAGTGCTCACTATGTTGCTATCCATGCGTAATTGAAAATGTGTGCTATATACAAAACGATAAAAAATGCAAAAATCATGCACTTTATATTACCCAATCAGTATTTCTAAAATGTAAATCTGTAAAAGAGAGAGCATAGTTAATTACACAATTGCGCCTCCCAAAAGCGCAAACACATTATCGCCTGCAAATACAAAGGTGATTATGGTGTCATTAGCCTTAGTTGTAACTCGAAACAAGTGCTGTGACCTGTTAGGAAAAACGGGACAAAAACGAAACATACACACACAAAACAGAAAACACACTCTCTATTTTAGAGATCAGGGTAGCCATAAATAAAAGAAATATCCATAGGTTGGTACATACTGGGATATGTAGGAGACAATGCTCCATGAGCCTCCTGTCTTCCTTCCCTTAGTGGCAATCTTGACAAACAATCAGCTTGCACGTTCTTCCATCCATAAACATACTCCACTTCATACCAGCATTCTTGTAAACGTGATGCAAAACATGCTAATTTGACAAAAACTTATCAGTTCCCACCCGGTTCCAACACCCTCACCAATGGCTTATATGTTTGTAGCATGGTTGATTTGGGTGAAGTTGTACTCCAGTTCTTGCCTTTTGTGATGCTTACAGATGGATTTGATTATCCTATTCAAATAATGTGGTATTTTCTGCTGGGAAGTAATTTGGACCCCATGGCATTTTCTTGCTGTTGAGTTCTTCAAAGGCCCTCGAGGGCTGCATGATGTAGTTCACGGTTAAAATATAAGAAAAACTTTTAAGGACATGGTCTTCTATCAGGCAACTTTCTGGTTAGTTGAGGTTGATAAAAGATGCAACATTCCCTACGTATACTGAATACTAGTAATACACTCAAACTGCTTCTCACTCTAAATGTGTATCTTTTATACTTCAGAACTTTGTACCGTAGATGTATGGCAAAACCAGAGAATTGTACAAATGAGGAATTAAGCCAAATAGGTGTCTTAGCAGTGGTCTCCCCCGTAAGAGTTGCCATGTCCTTCGCTCGTGCCCATGCTATGTTGTCTTGTAGTTCCTTCCTAGCCCGCACTCTCCTCCTGCAGTATGTGATGTTTTTGAGAATCAGGGAAAATTCCAGCTTTTTTGCACCAGATTGTAAGTGACGTTTTCCGTCACCCCATCCATTCAAATAGCAGCCTGGCCAAAAGGCCTCTCTCTGAGGGTATCTAGGTTTACTGCTTTGCTGTCATTCTTTAAGCTTACGCTTCATCTTTTCCTGACTGTCTCCACACCTCACCCCCCAGGTTGTGTGGTGGGTGTATGTTGACTGTGCATGCTTGATGAATCACATTTCAAGAGAAACTCTTCTCCTCCAACCATAAAGCCCATAAGAATGCACACTTGGAGCAATGTGAGATGCTGACTGGTCTCCTGAAATGGACCTTCTCTGGTCACCATGGTGATTCTATGCCTCACCACATGTCAGGATTCAGCAGATACCTCTGGAGACAAATCACATACAAGTGAAGATTCACAAGTGTTAGTTGCTTAAACTTTTCTCCTGCTGTAAATAAGCACCAAAAGGATGCAGTATGAAGAGAACACAAATGATACACTGCAAGAAGCAGAAGCACTTGTGCAGCTGCTCATGAAAAGGGTGCCCACCAATGTGCTATTCCCTGCGAGCTTCTACCTTCATGAAAATGCAGAGGAGAAACCTATTGGCCAAATCAATTGGGTTATGTTGTATGATTTGCGTGGATACCTCATGATTTTGAGTCAAATAACCAAGGAAAGTTATCTGAGAGGAGAACATGGTTTATACTAATATTGGTGACAACAGACCCTCCCTTCACAGCGCCTCAAGTGGCCTCAGGGCTGCAGTGAACACTTTACAAGCAACCACCATGACCGGACTACTATAATTAAAAACGCCCATGGTATATTTTTGCCTTTAAAAAATATCTTTATTCTACTTTGGACTTATCAATGGCCTCCGCATGTCTATGGAGGAATGCCACAAAGAATGTTGGCAAGAGGGCACCTCTGGGCTTATGGCAGTGACTGCAGGAAGATGTTGCCTAGGCACTCTGTTACGCATGAAGAATGGTTTCCTGGGAGCACTGAGGGCCCACGTAGAATTGCGCATGAGAAAGTATCAAGAAATGGGGCCCACTGAACAGTTCCAAGTGATGTCCTCAACAATGACACTCAGTGGTGTAACTGAAAATGATGCTTCCCCAGCAGAATGTGATGATGGGCCCCTGAGGCTCCCATATCTCACAGATATACATTGGCCTTGGGCTAAATGGGGGACCCCTGAACAGTTGGAGGTCCCCCCTGCACTGCAGGATCTGTAGGCACTTGCATTACGCCCCTAGTAACACCAAAGCTTGTTTTCTTTGCTCATTTTAAGAAATGTGCACGTGCGCTTTTTGTCTAGCTCGAGAAATCAGGCCAGAATCACGAAGACCCCTTTTTAGTGGTGTTTTCTGGCAGTGCCTCTGCTGAAAGGACACCGCTGCCTAGTCGAGCCTTCAGCTGGCCTAGATACAGAAATAATGTATTCTGATCCTTTAGCTCTTCAGCACAGCATCTGTAGTTATTGCTGCTTAGAGGTACTTAAAGTGTCCCTACGTACGTCCTACAGGAGGTTCACATTAAAGTTTGAAGATTAAGACCCCAGGGTCTAAAATGTGTCACCCAGGATGGCACAAAAAACAATGTAACCATGCCATGACACCCGATTCCGAAGCCAGGGCTTTGACTCTTGGACCACACCCGTGTGCCAGTCTGCTCTGCTCTCTGTGCGCGGGCGTCTCCTGCTGCGGGGCAGGGAGAGGTCTCTCAACCGGGAGACTCTAAGGTAATCCGAGATGCCCTGCGCACCAGTTCTTGATGCTTTTGTTCAGAGACTTTTAAATGTGTGTCTTCACCAAACAAAGCACTGGACAGGTACCAACAAGAAAGCAATCTGAACACAGAAGTACAGTTATGCCAAAGGGCAAATAAAACAAACAGCAGCCAAGTAACAGTATTACATGTGAAGGTGGAAGATTTGCACGAATAGGGTAAGCGGACCAATGCTGCCAACAGTTCGAAAACTTGAACAGCTGTGTTAGGCAAAAGTGGTTGGATAAATGTACAGAAAAGAGAACAGTAAGGGTAAGTAGCTGATATATATAGAGATCTGTTTGACGGAAAACGTGTTCCTTTTCAATGGTGTGTACTATAAACGGGTACAAGGGACCTCTATGGACACCTGCTTTGCTCCCAGCTATGCCAACTTGTTGGTAGGCTGGTGGGAGAAGCAGGTGCTCTGGAGTGAAGCATTGGAACACTGGACGTGTAAAGTAAATTTGTGGTTAAGGTACATCAATGATGTGTTTTTTGAATGGGAGGGCAATGAGAATGACTTGACATTTTTGTAACTGAATTAAATTGCAATGCAGTAAATTTAAAATTTACTATGCAACATAGTCAACATACGGTAGACTTTTTGGACATTAGGTTAACTGTACAGGATGACAGACTGCACACTGATCTGTTCAGAAAAGAAACAGGGAATTCCATTTTGCATTCAGCTAGCTGCCACCCCCCGAACTTCAGATGGAGTATGCCGTTTAGTGAGTTCTTACGGGCGTAGAGGAACTGTAGTTCCAAAGAGAGCTATGAGAGGAACAAAAGGGAAATGATGGGAAGATTTAGAGCGCATGGCTATCCATTGAAAATGCTTAAATTAGGAACCCAAAAGGCTGACACCATTGAGAGAAATGAAGCTCTAGATCAGCCACCTAAGACCGGTCAAGAGACAGGAAATAAGGATGCTCCCATCAGACTTATAACCAACTTTAGTACTCAGTCCACACAATTTAAGCAAATTATCAAAAAGAGATGGGACATTCTAACGCAGGATCCCGTCTTGAAGGCGAAATTGGGACGAAGACCATCTATAACATATAGAAGAAATCCTTCCCTAAAAGACATGTTAGTCAAGAGCCACATGACACAACATAAGACGAATTGGTTGGAGAAGAGGGGGGGGGGGGGTTTCCACAATTGTGGAAAGTGTAAAGCCTGCAGATATAGTGAGAATATAAATGAGGTCAAATTATCAAGAACGAATAGACAGTGGAAAATTAAAAAGAACATCCACTGCAATACTGATTATGTCATCTATGTCATTGTTTGTCCTTGTGGGCTCTGGTATATTGGTTCCACAATTTTTCCCGTGAAGAAAAGGATTTTAGAGCACTGGAGGGCCATAACTAATAAAGATTTTGGTTATAGCACCGCCAAACATTTTTATGAGGCACATAGGGGGGACTGGACCACTGCTAAATATTTTGGTCTGGATACTGTCCCCAAAAATCCCAGAGGTGGCAATCGTATCGAAGCCCTACGCAGAGCAGAGTCAAGATTTATTCTTCAGGCAGGCAGTGTTTTCCCGGCAGGGATGAATAATGATGAGGAGTTGCATGTACACTTATAAATAGTGAGGGATGATTCAAATATATTTGAGAGAGGCAGGAGGTGGACCGCATGAACTGGAGTTTCCAACAGTACTTTCAATTGTAAATATGGGCTCGAGAGATTGTTTGTTTGCACATTATTATATAATTAATTTTTGCACTAATGTATAAAAGTAGATGCATTGTTCTTTTTATAAAGGAATTGGTATATGGTTGTGAGCATATTGTAACAATTAGTGAAATGATATTCCTTGGTGTTAGATTTGGTTTTCTCGTAAAAGTGAATATAACTTGCCCCTTTTTGTTGTTGTTCCCTTACAGAATGTTTGCATTAACTAAGGTTTTCAACGCCAGTCACTAAATAAGGAAGTTAAAAGCACGGAGATCCGGAACTGTTCCAAGTAACAGCCGTCTTCCTCCATATAAGAAATGTTGTAATATAGATTGATAAAATTAAATAATTGGTAAATTGTTTGTTTATAATGAAAGATTACACAGCCATTATATGAAAGGTTGGGACCATGATTACAAAACATTTCGGAGTTAGAGGAAAAAACCGATACATAATTTTATGGGGTACTATACCCTGGAGCGTGAAATTGATGATGATGAACTTTTGAGGTACTAAACTGGGATGTAAGGTTTTGGGGACTTCAATCTAAGGTATGAAATATAACGATGATGAAACCAAGCTTAAAAGGGTTGAACCGAGGGCTTAACGATTTCAGACATATGTATAGAATATGTACATTGGAGACAATATCAACCGAATGGGCACTTGCACTTTTCATTTTATATATTTATTTTTTCACGAGTGGAAATGCATAATTGAATTATTAATTTGTGGCAATATTTGTAGAGAAAAGTTATAACAAACGAAATTGAGTCTTTTTTCCATATTAATACATCATGTGGGATGTACTGAAGCTCAAAAACACAGAAGTCCGGGAGTATGGTCATGTGACCAAGACCTGGATAGGACGAAACGCGTCGTTTGTTTGCCCGATTAAACTGATATTTCAAATCCACATTCGAGTGGCTCGCCTTTTGCTGGAGTCTGCAGAATTTTGGACATTTATCAAGCGGCAGCATCCGCTCGAGGCGAGCCCCGACCCGAGTGGAGGGGCGTTCTGGGACGCCAGCTTTTCTTTTGGAGATATATATATATATATATATATATATATATATATATATAGTAGCGTCTTACCCTATATATATATATGTGTGAGTATATATCAAATTACATCAGGTGAGTCCTGGCATCTTCAACGCCACAGATTCTTAACCTCTAGTGGTACCTTTTCAGGAAATAATTGAACATCACATTGCAGGGGTCTCTAATGTGCTTCTTTAGTTTACATCCCCTCCAACGCTAAAGACTTATTTTATGGCCTAATCATCGAACAGATGACGGGCTTTAAGAAAAGCAAAGATCAGAATCATTCTAATTGCATTTCAAATAATGATAATTGTCATTGTAAACCTTGGGGGCTTATCAAGGTGGATGTCCACACTGTATGAAACGTATAAAAGACACAAACACCAAAGGACAATAAATAACCAGTAACTGCCTTGAAGCCTGTACTTGCTAGCAAAATAGGTAATAGCTGCTTTAGAGGGTCCACACCCTCAGTTAAATCAATTTCAGAATTCACCAAGAGCAAAGAAATACTATTTATATCTACTGTGTATTCTGTGACAGGCCAGACAGGAACCGTGATAAATCTCTGTAGAATCAGAAGATGGAGAAATGCTTTATAAACGGAATGGATTCTCAGCCCTTGTGGACTAAACACAGTCCTAGAAGCATTCAGTTTCTCACAGGGACATATGATTGCCTCCTGTTGAGAAATATTGCTACTTTACACGGTTCCTAAACATATACACCAGTGTATTTGGGAAACGATTCAGTAAAGTTAATCTTCCGGACCCACTTAATTAAACCGAAGTTCTGACTAGGAGGGAGTCACTCTCTCTTGCAGCCTTTCTCCTGGTCCCAGAGCAGAGGGTCTGCCTTGCAGTTTGTGTTCAGTGCAAGTTTCGACTAATGTTACTGGGCCAATATCACATTTGCCACAAACGCTCCTAAAACCTCCTAGGGCGAGAGCTCAAACTCACCTCTCTGCAAAGTGACTTTTGATGCAAACCACATTTTGGCTATTGTTACTGAACTTATGTGTTTTTCAAGTGTGCACTAAATTTCACAAAATTCCCTGGGGGAGATTTTCTTTCTCACAATCCATGTTTTATTTTATTTTTTTGTATCCTATACATGTTAACTTACTGGCTTTATTGTTCGAAGTGCGTTCAGCTATGCCAAAATTGACGGCAAAGCAGGCCTCCACCTGTACAGTGGCAAACGTGTCACCTATCTTTAAAATGAGGAAACTCAGGACTACCCAAGACAGCAAGGCACCCCTTTATTCAGTGGTGGTTGGCCTCACAATCAATGCTAAGCGGAATTATTTATTGCATTGATTGTGAGGCCAACCACCACTGAATAAAGTTTTTATTTGAAGGATGTACAGGTGAAGGCCTGCTTTGCTGTCATGTTTGGAATAGCTGAACAGGTGGATGAAACAGGTGATGGTGAGGGATGTATGGTTATAAAGTACATCCATATGTCTCTGCCAAATGTAATGCCATGCAGATTCATCAGATGGTGCCAGGGTTATTAGTAAATCAAAAATGTAGCTCCTCCTCCATTGGATCTGGATAAAATGTGAAATACCTTCCCTCTGTGTCATTTGCTAACTGCCTGCTACATATGATGCAGCCGGGGCCGGCTTTAGTACTGGTGGCACCCTGTGCGAAAATGTTTGTTGGCGCCCCCTTCCCCCTAATGACCACCTCGCCACAGATTCCCTCACTACCACCATTTGACAATGCCCCCCAAGTCTCCATAACCACTGTCACTTAGATTCATTTAGTTTTATAGCGCCACTTATACCAGTTTAAGGTGTCAGAACACTTTACATCACACATACGTTGCACAGAGACAATCATACGTGTGTAAATCGGTGTATAGGAAATGTTACATAAGACAGAGGCCTACAAGGTGTAGGAGTCCCATGTCATCCATAATGGTAGGCAGTATAGTTTGAGTCCTTGGTCTGGAAAAGCACAAATTCAGAATTTCAAATGTAACACCATTGTTAGTGGTTTTCTTTAATAATAAGAATTGATTTCTACCCAAATGAACCCTTTTTGCAATATTAGGATAAGGAAAGACTGGGCAAAAAAACATGTAGCTGTAATATATTCCTTGCAGTTTGCATGCAGCTCTTTGACGACAGTTAATAGCTCACTACTCTATATTAATATTTTAACTTTTGAACTGCAAGTAACATAAGGATCTCTCTGACAAAAGCGATAACCCATTGACCTATTTATAGTATATGCACCTTGTGATCTGAATGGGACACATTCTTTGCAGCAGGCATGTTAACCTTCTGAGCTATGATGAGTCAAAACTTCCTCTACCAGACAAAGCTCCGGTCTGCCTCCAGGAAGAACATTAATCACCGGAGTAATTGTGACATTTTTATTGATGCTTGAAAATTGATGGGACAAGAAACGTGGCATCTAGTGTTTTTAAAACAATAAACATGGCGCCCCCACCCCAAGTCAGCGCCCAGTGCGGTGGCACCGATCGCACTGCCCTAGAGCCGGCCCTGGATGCAGCCGTCAAACAGTGATAAAGTTATAAGCAGTTTAAAATTTTATTGACTCCCCTCCCCCTTTATCTGTACGCCCCCTATATGGATTGGCACAAAACTTAACATCCCAATCAATAAACAAACCTTCCACACGTCTGCCAAATGTTGTGCAGAGTCATCAAACAGTTCCAGTGTTCCAAAGGAACACTTGTTTGCCCTCTTCCATTTTTACCTCAACCATGCTTGGTGGAGCTACGCAAACTTAAAATTACTAAAAGAAGGTTAAATGTGCTAAGTTCTTGTCAAATTTCTAGCAGATCCATCAAACCTCTGCCAAAGTTATTAGTAAATCAAAAATATTGTTGCCCACTCCTTATAACATTGTCCCCCATTAAATCTTCATAAAACGTAATATTACCTGCACTGGGTATCACTTGTGAACTCCCTTGCCACAGTTGACACAGATTGACCAAACCGCCTGCAGCCAGGCCCTGCTCCCAATTAACCGCCCCACCTGCACACAGACGGCCAACCCCTGCTGTGCACAGCTGATGTGGGGTTGGCCATCAGGCCTAGCCAATGCTTAATTGCTGGCCAACCCCCCCCCCTCCACAGTTGAGCAACCCCCCACGGACACCTACCCTTCATTAAGAAAAATATATCTCAGTACTGCTATACTCCTGTGGACCACATGGGAGAACCGTGGTGGGACACACAGCACAATATATTTTTTTTTAATTTGACCCCAGAGAGGGCCCAGAAGCACCAGGGAGTCAGGGTAGCACTACAAAGTCCCAAGGTCCTGTAATGGCGACTACAACATTTCTGTTAATGTTGCAGTCAGTCAATCGGATTGCTCGGTACTGCAGGACTCCCTGTTATGTTCCATATAGGTACCCTAATATAGGCCCGGGTAACATCATACCCCTTCATCTTCATTACCTCCCCTATACTACACTGTAACGAGCCTTTTAGGATTGAACCTTTACCTAGTTCTAGTCCTGGGTGCAGAAGAACGGTTTCTCCTAAACAATAGAATCCTATAACTCCATCAATAGACTCACACAGTATGAATGAATATTCATAAGGGTTCTTAGAAACCAGGCTGGGGCTACACCACCTTCCTCCCCATATCTACGTACACGGTTCATCCCATACGTCATCCTCAAATCCAACAATGGCTAATACAAGCAACAAGGGACAAAGGAGCCCTAGATACTTTCTGTATAAATACAGCACCTCTTGCTAGTGTTAGTTAGAGGGAACCGAGACTTCCAGGTCAACACACTGACCAGAGACGCTGAGACTCCTGCATGCAGACGCTCCAGCTGACAGTGATCTGAACGGGGTGTCCAACTCGGGACCAAGAAGGGCTTCTACATTCTTACACTTCAGGTAATGGGGTTCGACTAAATCCTAGAGGGATTCTTGGCTTCACACCTACTCACATGCTAGGTACACTTAGGTACATCTAGATAGGCATCGTATCATGCATTTTATATTCATGTATTTATTCATGCGTATTGCAAGATGGTAGAACTGTACTATCCATTTATATTCACTGTACTGCTAATCATATATCTCTGCTACGGTCTAATGGTTGTTGCAGCTCATATATTCTACACAAGAATAATGACTGTTCAATAAACCCTTATTGAAACGCCGAGGCTGTTTATTCTGTGTATCTCTGAGACGAGATAAGTAACCACGAGTGACTGAACGAAAAGTAGTACATTGTTTCCACGTTCCTGAGGGATCAGGGTTATCATGTTCTGAGGTTGCAAGAAACACTTCTCTCCCCGATAAGAGGAGATACTAGTGGCACTGTGAGCTAGCTTATGCAAACAGGCTAACATTTCCCGGTGGGGGTGCTCGGAGTCAGTCTGCCACCAAACCCACAGTTTATGTTATCTGACCGCACAGGTCCTGTATGGGTAATATAGGAACTACACGACATCCCATGGGACTAACCTTCCAGATATCACAAACATTTTAACCTTAATTTCTCAAAAAAGGCTGAAAGGATTTACACCAAATCACATAAAGCACACTTTCTGGGTAAAACTCTAGCTTTCTGCCAAATTTGGTGTAATTCTGTTCAGCCGTTTTTTCTAAAATGCTTCTTAAAATTCCTATGGGAAATTGCATAGTAAAAAAGTGTTGAGGGACTCCGTCATTTTCACAATCCCTGCCTAACAGATGACTTGAAAACTTTCCAGGAAGGAGCTGAGATGGATGAACTTTTGTTTTGGAAAGTTTTGTGAAGATTCATCAATCTGCACCAAAGTTATAAGCAAAATAAAAGACGTTTTTCCTGTGGAAACTCAGACCTAACTATAACTAAACAGTGGCAACTGGGAGAAGTTTATGAATGTGATCTGAACCCCGAGAACGGCAGTGTATGACCATATTACAGCTGTTACTCAGTTTTTTTTTATACTACATGACTTATTTATTGATTTTAGTACTCCCTGCTAATTTGGAGTACGTGAGTGTCATCTGGTTATTGTTTGTCTGAGACTGCAAATATGTCTGTCAATCATGTGAGAAATGTGTGGGTTTTTGGGGTCAATGTGCATTTAAAATGTGTTTTGTGCAACAATGAATATCATTATTAGTGACATTTTATATGCAAAACACTTTGTAAGGAAATCAAAAATGTATTTTAAATGTATTTTCTTTTACAACACATTGACAATATAAAGGAAGTGTAACAAGACGTATATAAAGATAATAAATTACAATGTGGGACAGTATCACTTTAATCTGACGGGGCTTTGCATTTGCAATGGTTATTTTCACACACTGGGTTGGATTCATTAATAGACGCTTGCATCAAGATGGGCCTGCAAAGAGGAGCTTGTCAGGTGCACTGATTAATGGTTTAAGAGCAGCTCTGTTATTGTGAAAGGTCTTTTTTACCTGCAAAGAAAGAAAGAAAACATGCATTGTTAAGATCCACTTAACCTTTTTTTCTTTTGTTTAGGGCAGCTAAATATCCTGCACATGAACTCAGCGCTGTGAATTACAGGAAATAATTCAGACCTAGTTAAGACCTTGTTTCTGTGAAACTTGAGCTTTGAAACTACTGGCAACCATTCAATAATAGGTTTACCCAACTGTGAGATATATTTGGTTCCAAGGAAAGGAAGGGCCTTCATGGAAAAGCATTTTCCGGCAATTACATTTTGTGGAGAACACAGCGCATTTTCATTAGAAAGCCTTTTTCAAGTGCAACCAGTCAATCTTCCATTAAATATTTAAAGAGACACCTTTATACTTGATAATAATGAAAATAACAATATTATTAATAATGATAATAATAACGATGATGAATGGTCCCATCACAGTAAAAAACAATCGCAAATGCTCCTAGTTTCAGAAATTACAGAACACATATTTCCTTTGAACCAGGGCTCAATATAGAGGATCAAGAAATCACTTTTTGATTTGTGGGCAACAGTATCAATTTGTACTAGAAGCAAAACCACACTACCATTCAAGCGGACTGCCACAAGTCGAGTAAGAGCAGTCCAAAACTCAAACTTAGCATAAGAGGTGTAATAGAAATGCAAATGGTTAAATAACCTCTTTTCCTCTGTGATTTGTGTCCAGATAATGCAGGAAGCAAGGGGTGTATGATACTCAAAAAGTACCTATCAATGTTACATCCTGCCAAAGTGGGCAATTTGTATGTTTTAATAAATCAACACATTATTTCTAATAATCCAGAATACACAGGAAAAAAGAATCCTAACCTTACAAATTGAAATAATCTCCTACCCCGAAAGGCAGTCATAGAGGTCAGATAATTCAAAATACATGGGGCGCATGGAAAGTTAACATAGGAAAAACTGCCAAAAAACAAACAAAAAGGCAAACATTGTTATAGAGTGCACAAATTAAGCCAAATAGTTAGCTAGTTCGTGGTCCATGCTCGCTGTTAGGTATCGAATTCCAGTGTGTATTTGGAACCCAAGCATCAGAGGGTTTTCTACTGATCTCCTCCACTACTTATATTCCTCACCACCCTCTCACTATCAAAATAACAAGCTATTTGGGGCGTGGCTTGGACGGCAGAGCTCATGGCTGCCTGATCCCGTCGCTCTGCACTACAAGGTGCTAATTGATCCCTGATCTGGAGCTTAAACGCGAGCGGAGAGGGAATATACCATGAAATGATCACTATTAAATGAAGCGGCATCAGCTGATACGCTTACCGACAGCAGAAAGCCTCTGGTTCGCCAGCTAATGGGGTCCGATCCTGCCGTGAATTGAGGAAGACGACATCGCAAAATGGCATGGCAGGGATCCTGGCGGAGATGCTGGTGACGCCTCACCTCCATAAATTCTTCTATATGTCGGTTTGTCGGACGGGCGGAGTACACCACCTCTCATTGAGCGACCGCCGTGCAGTGAGTCTCAATGACACTGGCATTTTATTTTAAAAACGGTATAATTACCGCAACGCTAACTTCGTCATGAGCTGCCTGACCCCAAAATGGTGATTACACCACTCGCTACGGAGCGTTTGATATAATTATCTTCTCAAGCGACGAAGGAATTGTACCAGCGATATTCATTATTGCTTGCTGTTTAACTCAATGTTGATTTCTGTCCTACGCTAAGTTTGTTTGTGTACCTGGTGAGTTTACGCAGAGTTTGCCACGTCAGTATTGGCCTGATCTTAAAATGGCGGCGGCCCCGACCTATCCTGAAGAATCCAAGCGCGCTCGCTCATCTATGATGATCGGCAGTTACCACTATTGAGGAATTACAATTGCTCCCCAAGGTCAGATCAGCAACTTTTGATGTATAGGCTGCCACGCTGTACTATAAAGTGACTTGCCAGCCCATCTAGATGCTGCCAGAGCCAGATATTTGCATAGCTTTTTGAATCTGTCACCTGCCTTCTGTTCAGCATTACACAATTCTTATGCCTTAACAACACCTTGTCTGAAAAATGATGTCTTCCATGGTGTTGTATTGCTACATAGGTGATAAATAAAATGTTGTTATTTTGCTGCCGTAGCCAGAACGCTTGTATAGCCAGCTAAAGTTAACACCAGTTTCTTGGTCAGGTATATATCTGATGACATAAAGTGGTAGAAGACACGGTGACCACATTACCCAACGCCTATTTTAATTTAGGGTGGGAATTGACACATGGCCCCTTAGCCATACATTTTAGCCTGTGCCCCTGTGCACCCCATATACCTCTGCGCCGCATGGGGTCTTCCAGTTTCTTACACAACGGACAGTTATCCTACAATAGACAGGTAACAGTCAATACTCTGTACCACTAATCGGTGCCCACGATCACTATGAGGGTACTTTACTCTCTCAGTTGGGTCACCCTCAGACACTACGGTGTTAGAGTTATCTATCTAAACCTATATCATATCCGCTATATATATAGGTCATTATAGAGAGTATATTATCCAGAGTTACCTTATCTAGTTACTACTAACTATCTAGTCACTCTATCTATTCAAGTGTGCTGCTTAGACTCATGATGGCGGATAAAGAACACAGAGCGCAATACAAAAAATCCAAGGATGAGCCGTCACTATCAGACCCACCGATCAAGGCTAAAACAGATATGCATAGCACAATGGACATGATCCTCAAGAAATTAGCCGATGTCCATGATCTGGCAAAATCAACAAAACAAAACACAGACTCCATGCAACTAGAGCTAACGGCCATACGTGCAGACATGAGCACAATTAACTCTAAAATCAATGACGCTGAACAAAGAATAAGTGACATGGAGGACACCGTCTTTCAGGCCAACAAAGAAATCAAGTCCCTTTTAGATATCACCAGCAACCTTAAATGACACGCTGCCGATTTGGAGGACCGCAATAGGAGAGGCAATATTCGAATTTTCGGAATTCCGGAGGGCTCAGAGGACTCTGCTGGGTCTTGTGTAGCATTTCTGGAATTCTGGATACCCATGGTCACTGGCATAAAATTTCACCAAAATCTAGAGCTGGACCGGGCACATAGAGTGCCAACATTTAATTCTTCTACAAGAAAAATGACTCGTCCTATCATCTGCAAACCTCTGCGTTACCAACACATGGAAGCCATCCTTAACTTTGCCCAGAAAAATCGCCAGGTCTCCTGGGAAGATGAAAAAAATAACATTTACGCAAGACTACTCAAAAACCACCATGGATACGAGGAAAGGATTTCTTCTCTTAAGAGATAAGCTAAGGGACAAAAACATTCAATTTTCCTTTGCAGGTCCAGCAAAATTTAGAATCTTTGAAAATGGAAGACCACAATTTTTCACAAATCCAAATGACTTAGCCAAACACCTAGAAGCAACGACAATTCAAGACATGGATCCATCTACATCAGCTTCGAATAAAAGGAAGTCATGATATCCTTTTGATGGTCTAGCACCGCAAATCACTATACGATAAACGCTCAGGTTTATTACAGTTCATGTGTAGTAATCGATAATATTTTTTAGGCTTTGTATTTTACTAAATTCAGATATATATGCAATCTAAAAAGTAATCACATAGGTAAGAGGACCCACTTCTCAGAGAACAGTTATACAGTAGTACTCTCAGTAATACGCCTCCTACTCTCTTGATTGTGATGTTACCTTAAGTTTTGGGTTTCAATTGCGTTGTCTGACACTCTGTGTTTATGCATCACGGTGGCTCTAATAGTTCAGTTTACTTTGGTTAAATGGTGTTGTTTATGTTCGCCACAAAAGTTGAGTTCAGCAATGCCACCGTTCATTAAGCTGTAATCTCTGTTTGTTTCTTGTCCAAACTTAGGCGCTGTCTGTTTTTACATGCAATTGCCTATATGCTTATACGTTATGCTTAAAGATGTCTAGCTACAGTAATGTTAGAATAAATAGAAAGCACCTACTGTCTTGCTTTCCTCCAGAATATTACTTATCATGTTATATCCCTCCATCCTGTCGTCGTACATCCGGTATTCGAATTCTTCCGGGTGGGGGGGTGGGGGGGGGGGGTGAGGTGGGAGGTGGGAGGGGTAAGAGGGGTTTTGGGTAAGATTAGTTTTAGTTGTTTTTGATCTTCTGTGTTTTCCTTTTGCTCATTCTTTTCTTTTCCTTTTGCTCATTCTTTTCTTTTCCTTCTCGATCGTCTAAAGACCATTTGTACGGCTTACTATACATATACTAGCAGGGCCAGTACCTTGGCTACATCCAACATGAGGCTCCCTTGTGTGTCTAACATTTATATGGAGCTAAGCACCCAGGTGGGTGGGTTGACTATCAGTCTATATTTATACTATATGAGATCACTCATCACTATCTTTGTTAGTTTATACAATGTCTCAGAACAGGAGTTATAATATTACGGAGGACCTCAACGTTGTTTCCCTAAATGTGAAGGGACTCAATCACGAAATTAAACGCAGGAGAGTCTTTGATTATCTAGCTAAAACAAAGGGAGATATTATACTTTTACAAGAGACAAAATTATCTGAGGAAGATGCAGCCTTTATGAAACATAATTGGATCTCACATATCTCATGTTCGCCGGCAGACCATAAAAAGAAAGGTGTAATTACTTTAATAGCCAGGAAGGCTAACATCTCCATCGAATCACATTCACATGACGATGAGGGAAGGGTAGTGATTACACATCTGAAAAGAGGTGAAGACCTAATACATGTGATAAATGTATACAGCCCTAATACTGACGAACCCGATTTTTGGGAACGTATCTCAAAAATCATAGAAAATCTCCCCCAAGACAATCTTATCATAGTCGGTGGCGATTTTAATATTCCAATGGACCCTATAATTGACAGTCAATCCACGTGCAAATACCATGTCACTAGGTCTCATGGAATCGTTCAGAAAATGTGCTCCAAGTTTAACCTCAAAGATTCTTGGCGCCTTCAACACCCAGACTCACGGGACTATACTTTTTACTCTGCCCCGCACAACTCATATACTAGGAGAGACTATATACTTATATCTGGCTCATTTACACATCTAATTGACCAAACAGACATTTCACCCAGGTTAGTATCTGACCACTCATGTATCAATACCAAATTAGCTGGTAGCCATTCTACACCTTCGCCCAAAAGGTGGCGATTTAATAACTATGTCATTTCCGATCCGGATGACAAAAAGAAAATTGAAGAAGCAATCACAGATTATATCAAACATAACGATCTCCCTGAGACAGATGTATACACCCTCTGGGACGCATTGAAAGCAACTATTAGGGGAGTTCTTATTGGGATTAAAACAAAGATTAATAAAAAACTTAACTCTGAGTTAATTAAGTTAGAACGTGAGATTAAACTCCTGGAGATCTCCCACACCAACTCATTGGACAACAATAACATTCTTAACCAATTAACGCAAAAGAAATATGAATATAATAAAATTTTAAGTAATCGTGCTGGAGTATGGATTATTAAGTTCAAGGCCCTTAAACTCTGCGAAGCTAACAGAGCAGGTAAATTATTAGCTATCTTAAACACAAACAGAGACAAAATACTATCTCATCAATCAAAGATACTAACAATGAAACGCAGACTAAACAAAAAGAAATTTTAAACACCTTTAAATCCTTTTATGAAGATTTGTATAAGAGCAAATAAAATTTTAATTCAGTAGAGTGCGCCAGTTACTTGAACACATTGAACCTCCACCATCTATCTGAAACAGATAAACTATCTTTGGGGAAACCTATTAGTGATTTGGAAGTAACTAACTCTATTAAATCCCTGAAAGATAATAAGGCCCCGGGTCCTGATGGTTTCTCAGCAGCATTTTATAAAATATTTGCAGTGTCAATTCAACCAACCATACTAAAAGTATTTAATACTATAGCTCAGAAGGGACGAATAACTAACTCAATGAAAGAAGCCAACATTATAGTTATACCCAAGGATGGGAAAGATCCACTATTGCCCAAAAACTATAGACCAATATCTCTTATTAATGTTGATTGCAAAATCTAAATAACCGCGGTTGTGCACAACCGTGGTTATTTCGATGTGCACAACCGCGGATCCCGGGGTTGTGCACAACCGCGGGATCCGGTCCACAACGTAGGTTACAATGATTTCTAGCCCCAGACAAATGGTCAGAATTGGGTGTAGCATTGTATGATTGGATCCATAAGGCGTTTTTCAAACAGAGTCAAAGTACTCCCTGCAGAGGATCTGTAAGTAACAAGATCCCACCACACTTACACCACAGTGGCCTTTTTCCTTTGGCCACTCACTTAAAATTGGTCCTGACGAAAGCCTCTTGAACGTATCTGAAGGCTGAAACTAGTAGACCTACACTTTCTCAGGGATACAGAGGTACATTTTAAAAACCTCATGCATATCCCGACGATGTTTTTACCTATGTCCTAGGACCCTTTCATTAAAACTTTTATAAGGGTATTTCCTAGAGACATTTTTATCACGTAATTTCACTTCACATAGCACTTTCCACTTCTCACACAATAACCCGCTCCGCTGTAAATTCAGGCGTTGAAGCACAGCTGGATTGCACTCGGTAATCCAGCTGGGCCCTGATGATGAAGCATGCCACCTACTAGGTAGGTGGGTGAGGGGTTTCCTAAAAACAACCTTTTGTTGTTTGCGCTCCTTTTCGAAGGTATAGGTCAGGAACTACGACCTAAAACCTACTAAGGACTTGTCCACTTTGTTTATTTGCATATTACCCAGGGAAAAGGACAAGTAGCCTTACTATTTTTTCCTTACTCTCTAGTTGTTCTTTTGGATTGCAAAATCTATGCAAAAATACTAGCCACCAGACTTAATGGAGTCCTTCCACACCTGATAAGTAACTCACAAGTGGGTTTTCTTAAAAATCGTATGTCAAATGACAACACCCGCCTGTTGTGTCATGTGCTAGAAAACGCAATGTTGAAGCCAGACCCGTCTATAGCAATCACCCTGGATGCAGAAAAGGCGTTCGACAGAGTATCTTGGCCGTTTTTAAAACATTGCATGCATTCATTTGATTTGGGGGAATCCTACATTAATATGGCTATGGCACTTTACTATGCTCCTACTGCCTGTATTGCAATTAATGGGAAACTCTCTGAATCTTTTAATCTTCAACAAGGCACAAGGCAAGGCTGCTCACTTTCTCCATCACTCTTTTTACTTGCCCTTGAGCCCTTAATACAAGACATCAAATAAAACCCAGATATAAAAGGAATAAGGTTCAACGACACTCAAGTTAAACTAGCAGCCTATGCGGATGATATTCTTATAGTGACAGAGGACCCGAGACCCTCAATTAGTGCTCTGATGCTAACCATAGGGAAATATTTGATACATTCGGGATACAAACTGAACAGAGATAAATCAGAGGTAAAGCCCTTAAATGTCCATTTTAACAGAGATATGTTAGGTAACTCGGGTCTTGCGTGGCAACCAGGCTATATAAAATACTTGGGTATAGAGTTTGGTAGCAATATAATAGACACTTTACTCCATAATGAAAACTCCACTCTGGGGAAAATTAAGACCCTTCTAGACACATGGTCCCCAAAATGTATTACTTGGTGGGGAAGAATTGAAACAATAAAGATGATGGTCACGCCCCTAGTTAACTACTTAATTACTATGCTCCCTCTCATATTAACTGAAGACTTCCATCGTAAACTTGATGTCCTCCTTTCCAAATTTATATGGCAAGGCAAGAGGGGCTAGAATTGGACTTAAAAAAGTTAGGTTAGACAAATCACTAGGTGGAGTCAACTTAGCTGACTTTAAAACATATCAAACAGCTTTCCTGGCGAAACAGGGTTCGTACTGGATTTCGCCTCCTATCAATTACACACCAGTATGGCTGGAATTAGAAAAATCCATCCTTAATAACCTTGACCCCGTTACCTTGCTTACCTCTAACCATACAAATCTAACTAGGTCAAAGTCTATACTTAAAAATACAAAAGTAGCGTTGCTGAAAGTAGATAAGAAACTTGACTCCAGCATAAGGTGCTCTAAATCGGAATCCTTATGGGACAACCACAACATTTCATACAAAGGGAAAACAATGCATTATGATACATGGATAGATAAAGGGATTTTCTTTCCCCATCAACTAGAAAACTCATCTTACCCGTTTACTTTGAAAGAACTCCAATCTAAATACAATTTGGACAACATAGAGTTTTATAATTTTCTAAAAATTAGGACGGCGCTGACAAAAGCCAACCTACATAATTCAGTTCCTTCCTTACCAAACTTTATAATGAAGCTTAATAAGTTAGGTCACCAAGTTTCTATGATATATAAGTTAATTCGACCAACAAATTCAACTCTTAATAAAAACCTTATAACTTTCTGGGAATCACACTCCTCTAACCCGATACCCAAACCTAATTGGTCTCAAATATGGAGCTCTACCACCAGAAATAAAATATCTCCAGTCCTCTCTCAAACAAAATTATGGCTCCTACACAAGGCCTTCTGGACACCGGCCCGATTACACTTACAACACCTCCGCGATGACCCTATTTGCTGGAACTGTAAGGAGGAAACAAGCGATTTAGCTCATCTGATTCTGCACTGCAGAGCTGTAGCCTCCTTTTGGGACAAGCTATTTGAGTTTATTTCAAAACTATTCTCTTGTAATCTAAAAAGATAACTATCCACTTTAACAACCGGCTTTCTTGGAGTCGACATACTAAATGATGCAGATAAAGCCCTAATGGACCTACTATTCATATCTGCAGTTAAAATTATTTTGAATAACTGGAAAGACACACACAAAGCATCATTTAAATGCTGGATGAACTAGATTATTCACCTTAGGGGGAGCAGATAATATCGCGCTCCAAAACTCCCCTTGGAAACCCTCTTCTAGACATATGTGGGATAGTCTAGATACATACTTCATCACTCATAAACCTCCATGATTTTCCTTGGGAAGCTTTTCTAACATAGGTCTTTTTCTTCAACACACTTATTGGACAACTTTTTGACATTTACAGTTGTAAGCCTATTAATTGCTTTGACCGAAACATTTTCTCTTCTCCTAGTCTTCTCTTTGGTTCTTATCAGTCTTCTCTATTTTCATCTCTTATTCCCCTTCTTTTCTTATTTTTTGTTAGTATAAAAATCTAGCTATTAATGTACAGCTTGTTATATCAGTATGTCTTATATTTGTCCAGCGATCCATAGTAATGAGGTTAACAATCACTGTTTCCTAGACAATTTAGGATTGTTAGGTACCTTCTCAATTGATGTAATAAGATAATGTTCTCTTGCTGTACGCCATATACTATTGCTGTTTTTCTTTTTCTTTCTGTCTTTTTATTGAAAACAATCAATAAAGATATTTGAAATCATAAAATAACAAGCTATTTCAAATCTACATTTATGTGTATTGCAGAAGTGATGGGCCACCGGATATGTCGCATCATTATTTTTAATGGCTCGTAAATATTCCAGTATCCTCTTTTTGGCAAGAAATATGGTACTACCAACATATAGGAACAGGCAGGGACATTCCAACGCATAGGTACAACAGTCTAACTCATTTTACCAATTTGACGACACTGTTTTGTAAGCAACAACTACTGGCATCATAACTGTATTTGCAGGCTTAACATGCCCCACTTCTCGTGAAACCCTGGCTCTGTGTGAACCAATTGGTTTCCATCTGTCTGCCAAAATTACTCTCAACTAGCCTATCCTCAAGAAAGGTAGTTTTCTTATGCAATCAAGGGTCTAGCATCTTTATTATATGTAGGTACAGATCTGATGCCCTGTGTGTTATCTAGATTCATGTTACTTTGTTTGGACAATAGGAGTTCTGTCTCTGACTTTTCATCTGTTCTCCTAACGGCTATATTGAGGGTTTTGTTGTAATAGCCCTTTGCTCTAAGCTTACATACAAAGTTGTCTTTTTCACTTCCCTATGCTGCTTCAGTGCTACAATTACCTTTGGCACGTAACCACTCTCCATACGGTATACTATTCCCTAGATTAGTAGGGTAGTGACTACGGACATGAAAAAGGCTGTTCACAGCTGTTTCTTTACTAAAGAGTGTAGGTGTTATTCCTCCATGCTTGATAAGTATTTTGATGGTAAGTCACTGTGGAAAGTTATGAACATACTGAATGGCAATGACTTACATTTTAAACTCACCTGCCACATCAGTAGTACTGAGATTGATAGATATCAATAAAATCTACACCCAGTGGGCTGATATGTTTATAAACAATATTTGTAAAACAATATTTGTGTCAGGTAATATTTTCTTTCATGTCCATCTTATTAACTCGCTCTTTGGTAATCTGTGTATTACTTTATTTTCCTCTGGTAATTTCTTACTAGTTTCCTCACTGTCTCATAATCAGAGACTGGCTTCGATCTTCTGTCCCCTTTGAGTCACCACAGAACCAGTTCGAAGTCTGGTTTGTGACATCTTAGTAACTCGAAGGGGTAGTGACCTGTCAACAAATTAGGGGTGATTCTTTATATGAGAAACATTGCCAGGAAAGCCTTCCTCCAACAAATTCCATGCTCTACTGCTAGTTGAATGCGTTCGTTGAACATTTCCTCCTGCCAATTTCCTTCAAGGTGGTAAACAGCAATTTGTTTATGAGTAACGCCACACCTGACAAGGTGCTCCACCATCATCACACTCATGAATTAGGGACCATTTGTTTGGTCGGATACTAAATTAATAGACCAACCCAACATGCAAAATACATTTACTAGAAAGTCAGTAAATTTCTACGGAGGTTGATTTCAACCATTCTCACTTTTGCCCACTTGCTACAATAGTGTACTAACACAATGGCAAATGTTTCCCCTTTGGGGATGACCGCAAAAGACCTCATAACATTAAACTTTTATTTTCTCCATGGTCCCTCTGAATATTCAATCAGTTGTGACTCAGCTACATATGGCTTAGTCGTCTTATTGCTACATTAATGCACAACACATTCCTGAATCCCTTTGCCCATCTTTCCATCAAGTCCAGGCCACCAGCAATACTCTCTTTAGCATGTCCTTTTCTTCCCACATTCCTAAGTGTCACTCATGATAAGGACTAAAATCTTTCGTTCTCAATCCAACGGGAGGCACACTTTTATGCCCTCTATCCAACTCTATCACAAATGCCTTTAGATCACTGCCCAATTTCCATTCATCTGGCCATCCTCGATGATATACTCAAGCTCATCACTTGATCCATACTGGTTTTATGATGCAATTTATCCTCAAACTGCAGAGGTTATTTTCGCTCTTCTCAAGACCCACACCTTCATTTGTGAACACAATTTCACCTTCTTTTTCTTGAGCCATCAAGTTCTGTTTTTTCTCCCATGGTAATAGAGCAATGGAATCCATATGCATATCCTCACTGGCGCATATTCCATAACGTAGTGATGGGCCAACACCTTAGCAGCCAGTCTAGCCAAACTTGCAGTTCTTCATTCTCCCTGTGACATGTTCACATTCAGACCCGCCCTCTTTTTGTCCTTGTTCCATTGAATCCAACTATACCAATCCCACAATTACTTGCATCCATCTCTACCATGCACTCCTATTCTATTGAAGAAGATTTTAAATATGGTTCCCATACTACTTCTTCCTTCAGTTCCGCAAATGCACACTCCTTTTCCTGATCGCATGCAAATCTGGATTTTTTTCTAACATTCTAAGCGGTTCAAATTTGCTAGCATGCCCATTAATTCATTTTGCATAGAATCCTGCCAGATCCAAAAATGTGATCAACTGTTCTTTCTTTGAGGAGAAGGCACCTAAAGAATTGCGTCAGAATGGTTACTCTTTGGTGTGGTACAATCCTTTGAAAGTCAGTGTACTGGATAGTCCACATCAGTACATCAGAATGCACACTTTGGCAATTTCTGTATTAATATTTTTTTGGGCAATACATACAAAACATCCTTCGTGTTCTTTGTGATCTTTCCCTAAAACTGAAATATTGCACCGAAAAGCTGGTGCACTTGTCCCCCCCCCTCGCAATTAGTTAATCAACCGCTAGAATGGGTACCGCACTGGCAAGTCCAAATGGTATTCTCCTGTATTGGAACACAAGCTAGATTGGGGAACCAAAAGCAGCCCTGGCAAAAATGCTAAAACCAGCCTCAGTCTTGTCATACACACAAGCTAAATTAAACATAGAGAAGACTCTGGGTCCTTCCAGATTTGTGACCATCATGAAAACTCAGAAGGGGGTGTCTATTTCCTTGTTTAAGCAGCACACATCAATGCATAAACTCAACTCACCTGAACTCTAATCACTACTGACAAAATGCAAGAAGACGACTCAGTTGCTTCGATTATTTCCCTGCTACGCAAATTATCCAATATTTCTTTAAGTTTAGACTTGTACATAGGAAAAACTTTCTCTACATGATGTCTAAGTGGAATACCATTCTCTTAATATGATCTGTTTCTTAAAGTCTCTCAGGGCTTCATTTAGAGTCTGGTGAAGTACTCTTTTTGCTAAACCCTTGGTCTGCCCAGATGGACCTTTAGTATGTCTGCACCAGAGCACACTGTGCTCAGTGGCTGATATGCTCCTCCGCCGCCTGATGAAGTATGGCCCATCAGCATTTTGGCCATTCGACCGCCTGCAAAATTTACACTTGGCGGTTGGATGGCCAGTTTTCACTCTCCCTTACTGCCATGAAAAACCTAGCGATAAGAGACAGTGAAAATGTTTGAATGACCCCCTCACCATAATCCCCCCAGACAACTCCCATGGTGTTCGGGTCGTTTGATTTTGTTTTTTCAAAAACAATATCCCGCTTTGGGGTTTTGTTTTTGCAAAATACAAGTTAAATAGTGCACCTGGTACATCAGTCCACCATAACCAAGACCTCCTTTCCTTCCACCCAAATAGTACACCTCAGGAGACCTTTGCATTGCTCTTCTCAAAACTATGTTGGAGTTCAGACCTCTTTCACTTTGTTCATTACTATCTGCCTCTATGTTTCTTGCCTCCTCCTTGATTAATGCAAAAACAACAGTTGATGGACAGAATGCAGAACAATGTCATACATTCAACCCAGTACAGAGATCTGGGCCTAAATCCATCGTTTTTGTGCTCACCATGCCATTCCAGTTTGGACCCAGCCATATGCAAATCAGTCTTGACCCTATGCCTCATGGGAACAGTCCAGCCCAAACTGCTAAGCCAGGTCCTCCCTGGACTGGAAAAAAGCATCCTAGGACCGGTTTCGGGGTTTCACCCCTCTTCAGTCAGGATAGCTTGATTCCAGGGGCATGGAGAGCACCGGACCCGCGTCTGGGCATACCCGTCCCACTCGGGGTGACAAATGCAAAAACAACAGTTGATGGACATAATGCAGAACAATGTCATACATTCACCCCAGTACAGAGATCTGGGCCTAAATCCATCGTATTTTTGCTCACCACGCAATTCCAGTTTGGACCCAGGCATATGCAAATCAGTCTTGACCCTGTGCCTCATGGGAACAGTCCAGCCCGAACTGCCAAGCCAGGTCCTCCCTGGACTTGAAACAAGCATCCTAGGAACGGTTTCGGGGTTTCACCCCTCTTCAGCCAGGATAGCTTGATTCCAGTGGCATGGAGAGCACGGGACCCACGTCTGGGCATACCCGTCCCACTCGGGGTGACAAATGCAAAAACAACAGTTGATGGACAGAATGCAGAACAATGTCATACATTCACCCCAGTACAGAGATCTGGGCCTAAATCCATCGTTTTTTTGCTCACCATGCCATTCCAGTTTGGAACCAGCCATATGCAAATCAAGACTGATTTGCATATGGCCAGGTCTAAACTGGGGTGGCATGGTGAGCAAAAGAATGATGGATTTAACCCAGATCTCTTGACTGGGGGTGAATGTTTTGAATTGTTCTGCATTCCATCCATCAATTGTGTGTCTTTTGCTTTCTCGCCCTAAGTGCGCCAGGTATGCCCAGACGTGGGTCCTGGGCTCACTGTGCCACTAGAATCAAGCTATCCTGGCTGAAGAGGGTGAAACCCTGAAACCGGTCCTAGGATGCTTGTTTCCGGTCCAGGGAGGACCTGGCTTGGCAGTTCGGGCTGGACTGTTCCCGTGAGGCACAGGGTCAAGACTGATTTGCATATGGCCAGGTCTAAACTGTTGTGGCATGGTGAGCAAAAGAATGATGGATTTAACCCAGATCTCCTGACTGGGGGTGAATGTTTTGAATTGTTCTGCATTCCGTCCATCAATTGTGTGTCTTTTACTTTCTCGCCCTAAGTGCGCCAGGTATGCCCAGACGTGGGTCCTGGGCTCACTGTGCCACTGGAATCAAGCTATCCTGGCTGAAGAGGGGTGAAACCCTGAAACCGGTCCTAGGATGCTTGTTTGGGTCCAGGGAGGACCTGGCTTGGCAGTTCGGGCTGGACTGTTCCCATGAGGCACAGGGTCAAGACTGATTTGCATATGGCCAGGTCTAAACTGGGGTGGCATGGTGAGCAAAAGAATGATGGATTTAACCCAGATCTCTTGACTGGGGGTGAATGTTTTGAATTGTTCTGCATTCCGTCCATCAATTGTGTGTCTTTTGCTTTCTCGCCCTAAGTGCGCCAGGTATGCCCAGACGTGGGTCCTGGGCTCACTGTGCCACTGGAATCAAGCTATCCTGGCTGAAGAGGGGTGAAACCCCGAAACCGGTCCTAGGATGCTTGTTTCCGGTCCAGGGAGGACCTGGCTTGGCAGTTCGGGCAGGACTGTTCCCATGAGGCACAGGGTCAAGACTGATTTGCATATGGCCAGGTCTAAACTGGGGTGGCATGGTGAGCAAAAGAATGATGGATTTAACCCAGATCTCTTGACGGGGGTGAATGTTTTGAATTGTTCTGCATTCCGTCCATCAATTGTGTGTCTTTTGCTTTCTCGCCCTAAGGGCGCCAGGTATGCCCAGACGTGGGTCCTGGGCTCACTGTGCCACTGGAATCAAGCTATCCTGGCTGAATAGGGGTGAAACTCCGAAACCGGTCCTAGGATGCTTGTTTCCGGACCATGGAGGACCTGGCTTGGCAGTTCGGGCTGGACTGTTCCCATGAGGCACAGGGTCAAGACTGATTTGCATATGGCCAGGTCTAAACTGGGGTGGCATGGTGAGCAAAAGAATGATGGATTTAACCCAGATCTCTTGACTGGGGGTGAATGTTTTGAATTGTTCTGCATTCCGTTCATCAATTGTGTGTCTTTTGCTTTCTCGCCCTAAGTGCGCCAGGTATACCCAGACGTAGGTCCTGGGCTCACTGTGCCACTGGAATCAAGCTATCCTGGCTGAAAAGGGGTGAAACCCCGAAACTGGTCCTAGGATGCTTGTTTCCGGTCCAGGGAGGACCTGGCTTGGCAGTTCGGGCTGGACTGTTCCCATGAGGCACAGGGTCAAGACTGATTTGCATATGACCAGGTCGAAACTGGGGTGGCATGGTGAGCAAAAGAATGATGGATTTAACCCAGATCTCTTGACTGGGGGTGAATGTTTTGAATTGTTCTGCATTCCGTCCATCAATTGTGTGTCTTTTGCTTTCTCGCCCTAAGTGCGCCAGGTATGCCCAGACGTGGGTCCTGGGCTCACTGTGCCACTGGAATCAAGCTATCCTGGCTGAAGAGGGGTGAAACCCTGAAACCGATCCTAGGATGCTTGTTTCCGGTCCAGGGAGGACCTGGCTTGGCAGTTCGGGCTGGACTGTTCCCATGAGGCACAGGGTCAAGACTGATTTGCATATGGCCAGGTCTAAACTGGGGTGGCATGGTGAGCAAAAGAATGATGGATTTAACTCAGATCTCTTGACTGGGGGTGAATGTTTTGAATTGTTCTGCATTCCGTCCATCAATTGTGTGTCTTTTGCTTTCTCGCCCTAAGTGCGCCAGGTATGCCCAGACGTAGGTCCTGGGCTCACTGTGCCACTGGAATCAAGCTATCCTGGCTGAAGAGGGGTGAAACCCCGAAACCGGTCCTAGGATGATTGTTTCCGGTCCAGGGAGGACCTGGCTTGGCAGTTCGGGCTGGACTGTTCCCATGAGGCACAGGGTCAAGACTGATTTGCATATGGCCAGGTCTAAACTGGGGTGGCATGGTGAGCAAAAAAATGATGGATTTAACCCAGATCTCTTGACTGGGGGTGAATGTTTTGAATTGTTCTGCATTCCGTCCATCAATTGTGTGTCTTTTGCTTTCTCGCCCTAAGTGCGCCAGGTATGCCCAGACGTAGGTCCTGGGCTCACTGTGCCACTGGAATCAAGCTATCCTGGCTGAAAAGGGGTGAAACCCCGAAACTGGTCCTAGGATGCTTGTTTCCGGTCCAGGGAGGACCTGGCTTGGCAGTTCGGGCTGGACTGTTCCCATGAGGCACAGGGTCAAGACTGATTTGCATATGGCCAGGTCTAAACTATGGTGGCATGGTGAGCAAAAGAATGATGGATTTAACCCAGATCTCTTACTGGGGGTGAATGTTTTGAATTGTTCTGCATTCCGTCCATCAATTGTGTGTCTTTTGCTTCCTCCTTGATTACACATGCACCAAGAGCGTATCAATTCAATTAATCCATTAATGTTTCTTACTTGTGTGCCAGCAATCCGTAATACACACATCAACTCCCAGCCTGCATCTTTATTGCAGCTCCATCCCTGCTTGTTGTTAGCAACAGGTCTATGCCATAGTAGAGCAGAAGAACATTAAAGATGGCTGACAGTGTCACTGTGCATATGCGTCACAGTCTATGGATGCGTGTATAAATGCAGAGCAGAAGAGTTTGAAAGATGGCCGCCATTGCTGTTGCATGTATGCGTCACAGTCCCAGACATGCACAACTTTGAAATCAGTCTAAGATTATTGATCCTCGACCTCAGTATATTTACTGAAAAAAGTATCTGTGCACAAGTCACCAACACATCATCCTGCTGGTTGATAAAGATGACCCTGCAGCTGCAAACTACATGCAAGGTGTGGAAATGAGCATTGCAAAATGAACTGCTCCTCTCCACCGCTCACAGCCACTGTAAGTTGAAAATCATATTTTTATTTTTTAAATAACAAGAGTGAAGAAGAATATATCTGCCAACATAACATTTTCTCCAGCTGCATTCACATTCCATTGAATATACATACACTCTCTTTCTGGACAGTGGCACAATATTGTGGTAAAAATTATCATGTCAAAAATATAATTTATAATAGTGAGTACAAAAATATCTGGAATAAAATATCGTTGACACTACTATCATTCAAAAATAGACCAACATATCAATTTTGTAATTATAAATATAGTTTACAGTAGTAAATGTTAAATATTTTAATATATACATTTACTATAATGTAAATTTAATATATTTCACTAATAGTTAATACTATATATAAATATATACTTATATAAACACACAAACACATATATATTTGTGTTTGTATATATATATATATATATATTTATTACTATGATAATTTATACATATATGTTTATACACAAAATAAACATTTATTTTACATTATATACATTTTTAATATTTTTAATTTATTAATATGAATATATATATTGACAGTAATACATTTAAAATAATAGTTAATATAATGTAAACTGAATATTTTTATAAAATATAAATATATAATAAATTCACAATGAAACCATAAAAAATTATAAACAATTGAATAAGAAAAGTATATTAATTAATGTAGACAATAAGTAAAATTTTAAAAATCCCAAAAACACATTTACAAAAAATACTATAAACAAAATATAAAAAATAAAACAATTGATGCTATAAAATCTATTTATCCAGCATTTTGAAAACTATTCCCACTCCAGTCTAAACAACAGTAGGGAAAGTGTTGGACTTCGGAGGGTTTACATTTATTATTCCAACTCCAGCCTGTGCAACAGTAGGGAAAGCATTGGATTTCACAGGGGTAAAATGTACTATTCCCACTCCAAACCACGCAACAGTAGGGAAAGTATTGGACATATGAGGGGTAACATGTACAATTCCCACTCCAGTCTGTGCAGCAATAGGGAAAGAGTTGAATTTCGGAGGGGTGAAATTTACTATTCCAACTCCAAACAGCGCAACAATAGAAAAAGTGTTAAACTGCGTAGAGGTTAATTTTACTATTCCTACTGAAGTCTAAGCAAGAGTAGGAAAAATACTTAACTTCAAATACATTACATATATGAGTACCCCCATGAATGTAGAATAAATATTAAATTCGTCATATAAATGAATGAACATAAAACAATACATTAAAAAAACTAAAAACAATTAGTCAATCTACATTATATTCAATAAAAAAGTATCAATTAATAAATATTTGCTATTAAATTATGAATGTTCTTCCAAGCCCATACCCCTACCAACCTAGCAGCCCACACCTAAAATATAACTTTAAAAAACGCGCTGTTGCCTGTGCTAAGGGTGACTACAGTTCCCAGGAGTGACTCTGCCCTAAAGGACTTGCCATTTGCTGATGTGCTTAAAAGCACGCTGTACCCGCAGGACGCGCTGTTGCCTGTGATGGAGGGGGACTATGGTTCCCAGGAGTGACTGCACAGGAGGGCTTGCCATTTGCTGACGAACTTAAGTGTGCTGTGACCTGTGTTATGGGGTGTTGCCTGTGCTGTAGGGGGACTATGGTTCCCAGGAGTGACGCTGCCCAGGAGGGCTTGCTATGTGCAAATGTGCTTAAATGCATGCTGTGACCCGTGGGACACACTGTTGCCTGTGCGTGACGGGGACTTCGGTTCCCAGGAGTGACTCTGCCCAGAAGGGCTTGCCATTTGCCGACGCTCTTAAAAGTATGCTGTGACCCACAGGACGCACCCAGACGCAGCTCAGGTGATGACCGGGTCAAACGCAGGTCTGCCTAAGCCAGTCTGCAGCTGGTTGGGCTGGGCTTACTCCTTTTGTCCCCCAAGAAGGTGTCATCTCTCCAGCTGGCTTGCAAGTAAGGCCAACCTATATATTTTCTTCTTATTTGACTGATTTGGTGCACTGTGTTCCTGGCCTATGAGATGGGGAAGAAGAAAGCTACAATCTCTAAATCTCCCCTGTCCCCTAACTGTGCAACTATAGACACGTTTCTGCCCAGAGTTGTGGGGGTTATTATTCAAGAAATAGATTTGGCAGATTTGGCCTATCCTTGGATTTAGTTGGCTCCCCTAATCAAACCATGGGAGCTGCACCCAACCAGGATCATGTAGAGCAGGGGGGGTTCCGGCTTTGTCAGTCCCTTTGGTTATCGATGATTTATTTTACAGCCAACTGGGACTGTTTCGGGCCTGCCGACACAGGAGTCCTCTCATAGCTGAAGCCCTGCATCTAAGCGAAAGCTGAAGAATGCTATTCCTATTAGGAAGGTTGGTGCTAATAGCCTAGAACCTGGCTCCTCCATGGTCCCGAGTGAAGGTCCCTAGGGTCACGGTCCTCAGG
Organism: Calotriton arnoldi; assembly: GCA_963921515.1. Taxonomy (NCBI): domain Eukaryota; kingdom Metazoa; phylum Chordata; class Amphibia; order Caudata; family Salamandridae; genus Calotriton; species Calotriton arnoldi. The sequence goes on from CAWUFW010002198.1 coordinate 1,282,390, forward strand.
GTCACTCTAATGCATTTGTTTGGGCCCCTTTCTTCACAGAACTTGCAGATACCCTTGGAACCTGTTTGGTTGACAGACTTGACAAGATTGAAGCTGAAATTATCAAGATCTCTAGTTCTCGCCAGATCCGGTCAGGTTCCTCAGTTTTTGAGGGCCCCCTCTGACATACCTTTGATAGTCCAACTTGTATCTTCTTCTAATGAAACCAGGGATATCTCGGGCCTCTCCATGCCAGCCACCCAAGAAGCTTCTAGTGGATCCTCTGAGAGGCTCTTGACACACAACCCTCTGGGTGGGCCTCCAAATGGTTGAAGGTGCAATCGGGACTGTAATCTCCCTAGAGCTAAATCTATCTCTCTTTCCGGCCATAACAATGTTTCCTTACTTATCGATTTACCTCCAGAATGTTGTCCTTTTGTGGCGGTCTTGGTTCCTAAACCTGATGACTCTCATTCAGAGGCCTATGACTAACTTAAGAGTCATTGGTTAGCCAGTCATTCTAATTTCTCCTTGAAGGTCTACCATAATATGATGGTACAGCATGTGGACTGGATTGAACCCTCAGAGAAAATTGTCTCTGGAGATTGTGTTATTATTAACTTCAGATATCCTCTTCGTGCCAGGCGCATTTTATGTTATCATCAACATTAGCCTCTCTCAGTAAATGGAATCATTAATGTACTGCCTTTAGTTTTTTTGTTTTACAGGCACCTGCAAGCTGGTATAAATCTGCTGCATGAAAAGTACTCCCCAACTATATCCCAGAGGGCTGACCTTAGTGTCCCCTGTCATAACAGGTACACACCCCTAGCAGATCTTAAGGACTTAGACTGACAATATTTGAGAACAGATGCTATGACTCCCCCCCCCCCTATTAAGAAGTATGTCTTTTTCAGGCTCCAGAGAAGTCCGATTCGTTGGTTGAACTTAGGACCCCTGATGCCCCTGAAACTTTCAGTGAATGTGGGGTTCTAGTGGGGGGTCCAGAGGGAGGCACTTTAACTCCAGATATATCAACATCTGAATCCCCTGTAGGGATCTGCTTCAATGGTAGGATTAAACTGATCTGTTGGAATGTGACTAGTATAATTTCAAAATTACATGATGCTGATTGGCTTAGTTACATAGCTGGTTTTGATCTTGTCCTTTTTGACGAGATCTGGTGCTTGGATTCTCCTACATGGGAAGGTTTCCAGTGCTTTAGTGTGCCTGCCAGGAGGTCTCCAAGGGAAAGGGCCAGTGGGGGTCTGGCAGTTTTGGTTTGTGCGACTTGTAAATTTAAGAACTATTCAGTTCACATTATATATCCGGGAATACAGATTTTGTGGGTGGTTCTTCCTAGCTCACTTAACTTTGCCTTATTAATTTCTACAGTTATGTGGGACCCAATGACTCTTCATGTAATTTAGAAGACTTGTGTTTTTGCTGTGCATTGTTTAAGACGAGGTTTTTCTCATGTATTGCTCAATTTTAATATATTAATAGGGTGGATTTCAATGCTAAATTAGACTGTATTCCAGCCCTTCCAGGGAGCATGGGAGGCGTGTACTTTGGGGAATATGGATCATATGGGTGGAAAGATGTTAAAATTCTCTACTTGAGCTTGGGTTGTAGAATAGAATGGAGCTCAGGGGAAATACTGACTCCCTCGCTCCTACCTTTACTGGGAGGGGGCCAGTCTCTGTCATTGACTATGTCTTTGTCTCACCCCTTATGGGCAATACTATTGAATCTATTACTGTCTCAGTTAGAGCATTTAGCGATCATAACCTCATCAAGGCCACCGTAGTCTTTCCTGGCTGTGCTGACTCCCCTGTTAAGCTTTTCCCCCTGGCTGTTTGTCCCAACGATCATGTGCTGCGGCTTAAGTGGTGCGATGTTGATTACCCTAAATTATTTACTTAATTGATTAAATCTAATCTTTCTGTAATATTGGGTTATCTATTGGTGGAAACCCAGCTCAGCAACGTTGTACTTATGGCTTTTGGTTCTCTAAATGCCCAGATTAAAATAAGTCTCCATGGACAAGTGAAGATCAGTAAGAATGTCGAACCAGGCTGGTTTGATAGGGTTTGTGGGCAAGTAAATAAGCGTCTCCGAGAAGCACTATCATCTGTCCCTAGGGATAAGGCTAAAGTAGTGGCGTAACGAGCCGCCTCTAAACCATCCTTTAAGAATAGAAAGCGAACCATTAAGCAAGAGATGTGGGATGGTCTGGTGGCAGCCATCCAACTTAAAGATACAGAAGGCTTCTGGAAAATCATTAATAGATCTAAGCCCGATGAATCGCTGACCACAGGCCTGGGATCCAGCATCAGTGCAGAGAAATGGGTCAGCACTTTAAAGCTATTTATTCTTTTATGGGCTCAAGGAAAACTAAGTCAGTGGACCGTTCCTTTTTTCCTCTATCCATAAAGTTTGATTGATCTGAAGTGTGGGAGGTGATTATTGAAAGCTCATCAAAGAAGGCATCAGGGCCGAATGATGTCCTGATGGACTTATATAAGGAGAATGTGGAGTTTTGGACCCCGAATATTACAAATGTGATCAATAACAAGACCCTATGTGGCTTTCCCCAGTCTTAGCATAGTGCTGTCATCGTCCCAGTGTATAAAACAGGAGCCAGAGATGATCCACGGTGTTATAGACTAATCTCACTTCTGAACTTGATGGTCAAGGTTCTTGGGCGAATAGCCCTAAGAAAGATTGTGGAGTGGTCTAGTGCTAACCATGTAATTTCTCCCGTACAATATGGATTTAGGGAAGGTTTGGGCACTATCGAGCAATGTTTCAACCTCCACTTAGTTGTTAGCAAATACACACTTGCTAAGGGAGGCTCACTGTTCCTCTCCTTTATGGACTTAAGCAGCACGTTCGATAGAATTAAACGCTGCAAACTCTGGGGTATTCTTTCTGACTATGGGCTTGACGTGGACCTGGTTACCTTTCTTCAGACCCTGCATTGTTGGGTAAATGCATCTGTTAGATTTGGACTAGATGTGGAATGTACAGACTCCTTTGCGTTACACCATGGTATTCATCGGGGATGTGTCCTGGCCCCAATCTTATTTTTATTGCACATTAATGGACTAATTGCAAGCGTAGCAACTGTAGGAAAGGATATACCTATGATTAGGACTGCACCTGTCCCGGCTCTGCTTTACGCAGGTGATGCTGTGTTAATGTCTCATACTTCGAATGACCTGAGGACCTTAATCAGTAGTTTTATCACCTTTATGGACGGTCTAGATCTGGACATTAACACAGCTAAAACCAGATATATGGTTTGTGGCTCTCTGATCAAGAATGAGCCTTCTTTCTATGATCTAAAGGTAGGCGTATTAAAAGGGTTACAGATTTCCCTTAATTAGGGGTGTTTTTGATCAGAAATACTCATGGTTGCCCTGTTTAGCCCACCGGTGCCTCCATTTTCATCATTCTGTGGGTGCATTTTTTGACATAGCCAAGAGAGTGGGCAGCAAACCAGTCCAGCCCCTCTTCGAGGTTTTTCAGCATAGATGCCTACCGGCTCTAATGTATGCGTGTGGTCACAGAGAAGTTACTTCCATTCAGGCAGAGGAGAATAGTTTTTGTCATTGACTCCTCGGCCTACAACCCTCGACCCCCCCATTATTTCCTCCATGAGGAATTGGACATCACTTATGTGTCAGATCTGATTAGGATGATCCCACTTGTCCTTTAGATTTCTGTTCAGGCAAATAAGTTTACCATCTTGAGCAGAGAGATTATTGCTGCTTGCTTGGGCTGTGAGAAGGGTCTTGCCATTCCCTGGCTGAACTACGTGAGATGTATGTCTAAAGCTAGTGGGTGAGAGGAGATGTTTTCATCTCCATCCTCCCTTACCAAAGCTGATATCACAAAGCTTAAACAGCTTTTCCTGAAACTCACTCAGACTTCCAGGGACTGGGACCAGTAGAGGAAACCCATCTTGTATGATTATACATTTATACAAACTCCAACCAACCTCAAGCAATATCTGAACCGGGTCCCGAGCCCTTGGGAAAGATCACTTTTTGCTAAATTCCGTTCAGGGTCTATAAGATCTTTGCTTTACCTTGGGCCAATATGACAACGGCTCTGTTTTAGTTCGCCGCTGTGTTGAGTCTGCTGTGCAATCCCTTGAGCAGTTTGGCTTTTTTGTAAATATTATGCATCATTAATTAGAAAGTTTTTAAAACCTCTTTTAAGTGTCTATGCATTTCCACAACGGAAGCCTGCCTTGTATTTATTTTACCCAGTATTCAGGTCTGTTTTAACATAGGAAGTTTCTTAAAATCAGCTGTTTCTAAATGGAAACTTTTAACTATCTGAGCTGTTGTTTTTTTAATCAAATGTAATATAAAATTTCTTAGCTTTCGAAAAGGAAAGTTTTCAATTTCATTAAGGACACTGAGGTGAAGATTATGTGTCCCTTTTTCTCTTTTTGATTAACAGCAGCCACAAGGAACTTCAACATATCAACAGAAAACTACCTTTCCCATAAACGCCAGGGAAGGTAGAAATGAAAAACATTCTTATAGCATCCAATCATAGTTCAGTGTACGATAATAAAGTCCTTTGTCCCTATTCATTCTCCCTCTTTCTTCGTGCAACAATCCAAACGTCATCCGAGTCTCGTACTCTTGTTTAGAGGAATCGGTATCTGCAAAGACAACAGTGCATAAATATGAGTACCACCAATACTACCAGAATCGCATAAACATATAAATAATCACAGCATAGGATAATAAATAACAAGGAGCGTGAAGCAACAATGACTACAACGTTCATTAACTTGTACAGCAACATTACAAATCTGTACCCACCCTGAACGAACTATCCCATCTCAAACATAATGAGCAACGGGGGCTGGAATACTGGTCTCCGATCAGTGGTCGGGAATAATCTTCACCTCCATGTCCTTAATAGAATTAAAAACTTTTTATGATAATTAGAAAATTGTATATTCTATGTCAGGACCGGAGGCGAGGATTATGCCTGTTTAAAGCTTACTCCCCACCAAAGAAGCCATATCAATTACCGGCTTAAAATAGAAGGTCTTAAAGGTAGAATCGGAAGGCTAGCTAGCATCATTAATAATATCTTCCAAGCAGGCACCCCGCCCGACTGCCTTAGACGTCATGGCGCCTCTTGCGGAGTGTGCTCTAAACAGACAGGTGTCAATGCCTGCTTCTTGCATCACCCACCTGACCCTATGGTCGGGGAAGAAAATGCCTTGAAAGGATTTTGGAGGTAAATCAGGAGTTGTCTCTCACCAGGGTGTTGCAACTCCTTTGTCATTGCCTCATAGGACAGGATAAGAAATGATTCTGGTGTGTGTCTTGGTGCGCTTTGAGATATGGAAAGTAACCCCATCTGGGGTGAAAATCCTACTTGTAATTTCCAGTGCTCGGACATCAGAAACTCTACGACATGGGACCAAGCAAAGGAGCATGGCCAACTTTCCCAAAAGTTCCTTCTGTGAGAGATACTTCTTACTCTGCCATGATAAGAAAAGATTGAGCACTCTGTTAACATCCGATAAGGGGGAGTATCTAGGTTCCGGAGGAACAGACAGTTGAATACCCCATAACAACTTCTGCACTAGCACGTGCTCTCCCACTGGGAGGCTTTTAATAGGGTCATGGCCAACTGACATCGCCAAACTAAATTAATTTACTAACCTGTAAGCCATTCCACTGACTGCCAACTCTTTTAAAAAATGAACTACCGGGACATTCCCGGAGCCCATGGGATCCAACTCCTGTTGCACACACCAACAGGGCTATCTATGCCAAGCAGATTTATATCTGTGTACTGTGGAAGAGGCCCATGTCTTTGCGAGGAGGTCCTGAGCCTGCTGCGAGAGGCCCGGGGCTTGCCATTGTCTCCGGTAATCTGCCACACAATGAGGCGGAGCGACTGATCCACCACCATGTTGTGGAGATTCCCAGAGGGAACTTTTAGGAGATTTGGATATAGGTGTAGAAGGATTGGAGAATCCCAAGAAAGGTTCATCAGAACTGGATATCATGCTTGAGATTTCCAAAGGGGAGTCACAAGGACCAGGCAAGCTCCTGAGTGCTTCATCAGCCGAGTGATCATTGAAAACGGGGGAAACGCGTACTCCTGTTCCAATTTCCAATTCTGCAAAAATGCGTCCGGCACTGCCGCCATCGGGTCCGGTCTCCAACTGAAGAACCTGTCCAGTTGATGGTCCAGGCAAGATGCAAATAGATCCACCGAAAACGGTCCCCACCTGCTGGTCAAAGCTAGGAAAATTTTGGGGTTGAGTTTTCACATGCTGGAATCCTAAAGAAGTCAGGAATTCTAATGCGCCACCATATTGGAGGAACGCAGAAGATGTTCCGCCATCACTGAGACGTTGTGCGAGATGCAGTATTCCCAAAAGTCCCAGGCAAGATCCGACAGGGCTTTGGACTTTTGTTCCCCCCAGATGGTTGATGTAACGGACTGCAGAGACATTGTTCATCTTGAGAAGGATACAACATTAGATTTTGTCCTTGATCAAATACCGGACTTCAAAGGAACCTGCCAGAAGTTCTACAGAATTGGCGTGTAGGGATCTTTCGTGAGAAGGCGTCATGCTGGCATCCGACCGAAAACGGCTCTGCCATTCTACAAGTCCATGTGGGATATCCACCACGGCATCTCTTCCTTGGCATCTGGAGTAAGGGGCACCGGCTCCGGGTAAAACAAGCCGCAACAAAGATGGAAGGCCTTCAGACCTTGGGAAGATTGCCTGAATAGAGCAGGCCCGCTACCCGTGCCACCTGTCGCAAAGATGTTGTGGACTTCGTCAGAGTTTTGCAGAGTATCTGCCTGATCTTCACCAAATTCCTGGAGGGCAGGCTGAGAGAAGAGACTACCAAGTTTATGACAAAGCTGAGAAATGGACGAGATTGTGTGAGGAGAAGATGGTAATTTCTTTGCATTGATGATGAAGCTCAGAGATTCGAACAGGGACACCGCCATTTGTAAGTTCTCTGAAAGACATCAAGGGCACTGCTCCATCAATAGGATGTCGTCAAAGTAGATGATCAGGCGAACTCCCCGATCTTGCAGGGGTTCCATGACAGGTTTGAGGATCTTGGTTAAGCACCAAGGGGCCAAAATCATGCTGAACATGGAGGGAGGTAAATTCCAACACCTGATATCTCCACTGGAATTGCAGGAATGTGCGATGAGGGGGGGAAGATCCAAATCAAGAAATACGCGTCCTTGAGATCGAGGTGCACCATCCAGTCTCAAGAGTGTAACAGATCTAACCCTATACCCCTACAAACCTAGCATCCTGCAACTAAAATAAAATGAAAATAAATAAGTATTTCACAATATATGTATATATCTATATATTACCTACTGGCTGTCGCCAGTAGGTAGTTATAGTTAGGACCTCGTTTCTATTCAAAAAGCGTTTTTGTTTTCCCAATAACTTTGTGCGTCGTTTGACGAATCTTCGCAAAATTGTCAAAACTAGTGGGGCGCTCCGGTCAGCTCCTGTCTTGAAAGTTTCGGGGTGATTCGTCAAGTGGGGGCCGAGAAAATAGGGGGGTCCCAAAAAGCGCTTTCCCCATGTTAATTTCCATAGGAAACTTTAGACAAAGCTACAGCCCGAACTCCTGAACGGAATTACATCAGATTTGGCAAAAAGGTAGGTCTTGGTTCAGAAAGAGCCCTTTTTGTTAAATGGTGTTAGTCCGTTCAGTAGTTCCTGAGAAATTAGAAAAAGAAAAAATATCGATATCTGAGCACCGAGGATGGTTCGCGAACCCTCCCGGGCACGAGCTTGTTTCTGATTGGCTGCCAACACTCCAAACCAGGAAGTGTTGGCAGCCATCTTGTGACTCGGTAACCGAGTCACAAGAAAAGAGTAAAAACAAAGGTAAAAAAACAAGAAAAGGGGGCAAGGTAGAAACACCCTGACTCCCTAGGCCTGCTCAGGGGGTCCCAAAAGGACCCCCAGGGCCAAAAAAAGCATTTTTTTAAAATAATTTCGTCCGAATTCACGCAGGGTTCCCGAATCCGGCCGAAATTATATAAAAAAAACGAAGCGCGGTCTCCCGCGCTTCGTTTGTTAAAAAGCCCCCGGGTTGGTCAGGTCCCGGGGGCATGCAAAATTATGGTGTGGGGGCCCGTGGGGGCCCCCACAGTTCCAGGGAGGGACCGCCACCTCCCCGGGGCTTAATAATTTATGTGCGGGGGGCACGCGGCCCCCCGCAGCCCCGGGGACCACCACCTCCCTGGGTCTTTAATTAAAATATGGCGGGGGCCTCGCGGGCCCCCCTCAAGCCCCGGGGACCACCACCTCCCCAGGGCTGAAAAAAATAATGTGTATGGGGGGGCTCAAGCCCTCCCACACTGCCCCAGGGACCACCACCTCCCCGGGGTATGTTTATTTAAATTTGGGGGTCTGTTACGGACCCCCGGGGACCACCACCACTCCAGGGCCGCGCGGCTCCCCTCCTGGAGCCCTTGATGGCCCTGGGGACCGCCATCCCCCAGGGCCGGCTCCTGCAATGTCCCGGGGTGCCCACCCCGGGACATTGCTGTTTGCTATGACAGGGCGGGAGCACGGCTCCCGCCCTGTCATAGCAAACTCTGCTTCGGTTTTTGGAAACCTGCTCTCGCTTCCAAAAACCGAAGCAGAATTGCTTTTGCACAAGGGGAGCTGCATGTTAGCAGCTCCCCTTGTGCAAAAGCAATGCCGGCTCCCGGAGGAGGCGGGGAGCCGGCGGGACTATGGGGGCATTGGGGCCCCCCCCACGGTCCCCAACAGTGAGGCCAGGCCCCGGGGATGGGGTTCCCGGGGCCAGAAGTGGCCCGGGAGGGGGGCCACGCGGCCCCCCTCCCATGATTTAAAAAAAAAAAAAAGAGGCAATGCCCCGGGGAATGGGGTCTCCGGGGCAGATAAAAGCCTCAGGAGGGGGGCCACGTGGCCCCCCTCCATTAAACAATAAAAAACGTGTTTCTGGCAAGGCCCCGGGGGATGGGGTCCCCGGGTCGAAGTGGCCCAGGGGAGGGGGGCCACGCGCCCCCCCTCCGGCAAAATATATTAAACCAAAAAAAAAATGAGGCCAAGCCCCGGGGTAATGGGGTCCCCGGGGCCAGAAATGGCCCAGGCGAGGGAGGCCACGCGGCCCCTCTCCTCGCAAATTATAATACATTTTTTTTTTAAATGAGGCCAGGCCCCGGGGGATGGGGTCCCCAGGGCCAATAGTGGCCCAGGGAAGGGGGGCCACGCGGCCCCCATCCCGTTTTTTTTAAAAACCCAAAGAAAATGCTCAGGCCCCGGGGGATGGGGTCCCCAGGGCCAAAAGTGGCCCAGGGAAGGGGGGCCACACAGCCCCCCTCCCATTAAATAAGAATAAAAAAATAGAAAAAAGATACCGGCAACTCGCCAGAGGCCCCGCCCCCTCCTTGCAGCACTCTGCAAACGCGCCTCCTGGCGCGTTCTAAGTTGGGTGATTAAGTCCCTTTGAATACTGAGGGTCCCTGGGGGCCAACTAGCCCACCAGGTACCTTCAGTAAGCGCCACAGAGCTGCGTTGCAGAGAGGTGGTCTGAGGCCACGCCCCTTTTTACACCTCTCTGCAACACAGCTCTTTGGCGCTTACTGGAGGTACCTGGTGGGCTAGTTGGCCCCCAGGGACCCTCAGGATTGAAGGGGACTTAATCCCCCAACTTACAATGCACCAGGGGGCACGTTTGCACAGTGGTGCAGGGAGGGGGCGGGCCTGACATAACAAGTTTGCAAACGCACCCCCTGGCGCGTTGTAAATTGGGGGATTAAGTCCCCTTCAATCCTGAGGGTCCCTGGGGGCCAACTAGCCCACCAGGTACCTCCAGTAAGCGCCACAGAGCTGCGTTGCAGAGAGGTGGTCCGAGGCCACACCCCTTTTTACACCTCTCTGCAAGGCAGCTCTGTGGGGCTTACTGGAGGTACCCGGTGGGCTAGTTGGCCCCCAGGGACCCTCAGGATTCAAGGGGACTTAATCCCCCAACTTACAACGCGCCAGGGGGCGTGTTTGCACAATGGTGCAGGGAGGGGGCGGGGCCTGATATAACAAGTGTGCAAACATGCCCCCAGGTACCTCTAGTAAGCGCCACAGAGCTGCGTTGCAGAGAGGTGGTCCGAGGCCACGCCCTTTTTTACACCACTCTGCAAACGCGGCTTCTGGTGCACTGCTGGTGGGGCGATGAGGTCCTCTTGTGTCCTGAGGACCTCAGGACACAAGTGGACTTCATCCTCCATGTCATGAATGATGTAATATGTGACGTCATCAGCAGTGCATTGCGGGGGCGCGAGTTATAGTTAGCTGAACTAACTATAACGGCGGAATTTCTCTGGTTTTGTACGAGTGAAATGTCCAACTAACTATAACGTCCCTAAAAAATATGTTTTTTTCAGTGAATTTCTAAGGTTTTTTAAATGCTAATTTCTAACTATAACGTGCCTGAAACCTATGGTTTTTTCAGTGAATTTCAAAGGTTTTTTAAATGCTAATTTCTAACTAACGTCCCTGAAACCTATGGCTTTTTCAGTGAATATATATATAAATATATATATTTAAAATTCTATTAAATAACTCATTTTTGCTAATAATTAGTTAATAATTATTACTTAACTTCCAACCCTATAACCCTACAAGCCTAGTATCCCACAACTAAAATATAAGTAAAATAAATAATTATTCCATATTTTACATAATTAAAATCAATTAAATAATTAATTAACAGTTAGTAATAAATTGCTAATTAGCTATTAATTAATTAGCTTCCCACCTTATACCCCTACAAGCCTAACAGCCTGCAAACAGCATATAACAAAATTAGTCTGTATTACATAATTTACATAATAAATATCAATCATATAATTAAAGTGTATTAAATAATTAACTATTACCTAATTAACTTCCAACCCTGTCCCCCCACAAACACAACAATTTGCTACACTATAAATTACTAGTAAAAATTAAATACAAAATTCTAAATCCCTTAAAATTAGAAGCTATATTTTAAAATCAATTAATAACATGTATATAAACATTAACACATATTGATATATCAACTAAACACATTAAAATGATTAAAAAGCCATATTTTTAACCACTAAATTAGTGAATATGATATTAAAACATCAATTTTATTTAAAACAATATTATTTACCTCAATAATGATATTCTTGTCAACGATATTTGTGCATCATGATATTTGTGTGCCATGATATTTAATTTTTGTCATTTGTATCTCACTATATTTTTAACTCTATTTTGTTTAAAGACCCTCTCACTCTATAACATAACTTTCCAAATCTTCACAGCAGGACACACCCTATAACTTATGTTTGGGTTTGGGATCTGCCTCTAAACAATATTTCTAAAGACTGTTCTGAAAAAGAGGGTTCTGCCAATCTTTGAGGTGAATTCTCCTCAGAGGCATAGACTGAGTTACTTTTACTTATTATTCCCTCAATAATCAACCCCAGACATAACATAACATGTGTATTTGTAAAGTGCACATTCACCCACGGGTATCGTGGCACTTAATAACAGATGTTTCTTGTTACTGGTACTCATTTTATCGACCTCGGAAGGATGAAAGGCTGAGTGGACCCGCCGGGATTTTAACCTGTGACCATGAGGTCGAACAAAGACACCTATAGATGACGCATTAGTCCACTAAGCCACCAGACGCCACTGGCTGGTGACTATCTTTGCAGAACCTACTATATGGATGGGCTCATACTATCTAAATGTTCCCATTTTACTGAAGCTACAATTTTGTTTTATATAAAAAGCTTTGCAATGTTGCAGATGTTCCCTCCACTTGCCTCAGCTGTAAGAAGTTCCATTGTAGACTTGTTGCACTTTTATTACTTGCCCATGACGCACTTGCAGCGCAGGTTGTTAAAGTATTGTGTAGTTTCGCGACTTTGCTACTGTTTTTTTTTTTTTTATGTAATACGTATTCCCATGTTATATTTGTAGGGTAAGTTTCTAAAGGTTCTTTTGTACTTGAGATAGCCTATCACAGTTGGATGCTATGAATATATTATCTGTTGTATTTTTAACCATAATTGTACACCCTCTTTTTGTACCTCTACATCTTTATTGCCGTGCTGTATGTTGGCAGGTATATACAAATCTATGTATATCAAAGGTTTCTAGAAATGTTTTGTAAAACAGTATTTCTAAGATCAATTCTTCGTGGTTTGAGGTTCGATCGGTCGGTTGTCTATTATCAGGAGTTAGTACCAAGCGTTCATGATGATTCTTACAAAGTATATTCTTGAAACTATTTTTAATTTTAAAATAATTATATAGATGCGTCACCACTTCCAAACTAAAGACAATGTGATGCGTTGATTATAGTGTGATTTATTACTTTTCTTCTTTGGCTTATTTTGACCTGTAACACACAGTTGTGTTATCCCCAGCTTCAAATTACGTTCTATATTTGGAAACTGCACGTCATAAAAAAAAAAAACCTGTTTTCAGAATGACGATGTGGCCTTTTGGCCCACTGGGCGAGCCAGTTGTTTCCTGAAAAGGTATGTGATGCACGTTTACTTAAAATTGTTAACAATCTTGAGTGTTTTGGGCGTTGATTCCTGTAAAATGTTGTGCAACAAACTGGGCAGCATTTCCGAAGGCATGTAAAGGCCGTCCCAGATCAGCTTCTAAAGTCAATGTTGACATGCTTCGTAGTTTTAGCTCAAAAGGCCTCTACATGGCCTCTGTGACAGCAGCCAGGAGCCTGGTGTGTTTGGAATCCATTAATTAGCAGATCTTGCTAGATTATTTTTTCTTTCTATCTCCCTCCTAAGTGCTATAAAAACTATGAACTAGTGTAATATTTGGACTCCCTCTCAGAGTTCTCCATAAGTGTCTGCTGGATGGAGGTGTGCAATGACACGTCAAGTGGCCCACAGACAAGACAGGATAATGATATGTTGAGGGTCAGTACAATGACCTGTTTTGCTAAGTTTGACTTGATTATGATCATGTGTAAAATATGTTTTTAAGTTTTTTACCCTCCGTTTTAAGTCTTACAGTACTGTGGTGACTATGTTGAGGGCCCAATTTTTCTTATTTTTAGTTTAATACGTGTCTTAAGTTTTATTTAGGTAAATAATCCAGGAAACAGCACATGGAGAGGTGGCAGTTTAGGGTGTATGTAAATAAAGTTTGGACTTTTCTCATTATTAAAGTGTTCAAAAGTAGAAATGAGGCACTGTGGTGGAAATTGTTTAAAATGACTTTGGTGGTGTGGCAGTGGGCCGCCACGCCAGTGCCCCACTGCCACACTGCCAAAGCCGTCTGCTGACTGCCCGCCATATTGGGAGTTTTCTCCTAGTCTGGCGGACGGTGCTTTGGCGGTCCCAGGCGTTGAGCCTTAGAAAGGCACCGCCAAAGCACGTTCCTGCATGGACCGAAATGCACAATGTTTTGCATTTTGTTCAGTGCAGGAACACGGGGATGCATACACACAGGGGGGCACACCATATGCCCCCCTGCATGCACCCCTGTGCACAGAGACACCAGATGGCCCTGTAGGGCCCCATTAGTTTCCTCACCACCACCTTTTTCATGTTAGGCTCACCACCATGAAAAGAAGGGCAGTGAGGAAACTCATAATATGCAGGCCGGTGCAGCAGCTGCACCGCCAGCATATTATGGCCTCTAACCGCTGCACCACCGCCACGGTATCAAGGGTACCGGCAGTATAAGCGGGCCTGTGGGGGTCCCACCACTGTAGTTGTAATACGGCAGGTTGACCGCTGCCACGGGTCTGGCAGTCCCATGGACTGCAAGTTCTCCTCACCTCTCGACACACACGGACCCTTCACCTGCCGTCACTGCCGCCATTCCTTCACCTGCGCCAAGACCCAGGACCCTACACCTCCCTCCAGCAACAACTCGACTGCACCTCAAACCCTGCGATACATCCTCCTCAACGTCGGCTCCCTCCACAGACACGCCACAGAAATTTGGGACCTCCTCGACAGCACCTCCCCGGACATCACCTTCCTCACTGAAACCTGGACGAACGCCACCTCTGGACCTGACATCGCGATCGCCATCCCCGAAGGATACAAATTCACCCGTAAGGATCGTCCCAACCGCCCCGGGGGAGGCATCGCCATCGCACACAAGGCCAATCTTCATATGAGCACCTACACCGACGCGCCCACAGACCTGATGGAACACCTCCATTTCAAGATACAGACCAACCCGTCCACCACTCTCCGAGGCACCCTCATCTACAGACCCCCCGGAGCCCGCGCACCCTTCTCCGATTCCATCACCGACATCATCACGCCGCATGCCATCACCTCCACCGACTACACGCTGCTAGGAGACCGAAACTTCCACCTCGACAACCGCCAGGACCCCAACTCCACCTCCCTCCTGGACAACCTCCACATCATAGGACTCAAGCAGATCGTACCAGAACCTACGCACTCAGCAGGACACACTCTTGATCCCATCTTCACAGCAGGGAACTCTATCACCTTCAGCCACACCTCCGAACTCCCATGGACGGACCACTGCTGTGTTCACTTCACCTTCAAAACCAACATCTCCCGCAGACGTTCACACCAGTTCCAGCGCAGGAATTGGAACAAAATCTCCGACCAGCTCGCCGCCGCCCTCAGTAGCTCAACTCCCACCGCCACAGACGACCCCACCACCGCCACCCGCACTCTACACAACTGGATCACCAACTGCGCCAACACCATCGCCCCCTCAAGAAAGTCTCCAACCCTCACACCAAGAAAGCCAGCTGGTTCTCCACCGAACTCCGAGACTCCAGACGCACCTGCAGACGACTCGAAAAGCTTTGGAGGATCTCCAAAACCCCAACAGACCTCGACAACTTCAAAACAGCCACCACTGCCCATCACAAACTTATCAGACACTCTAGGAAGAAAGCACTCCAGGACAGAATCTCCACCCACGCACACAACAGCAAGGAACTCTTCGGCATCATCAAAGAGTTCGCCCAACCCAACAGCGAGTCTACAGACATCCCACCCTCCCAGGACCTCTGCGACAGACTCAGCACCTTCTTCCATCACAAAATCAAGACGATCTATGACAACTTCGACGACAACAATCCCCACGAGGAACCTCCTCCCACTGCTCCCTGCACCAGGCAGCCGACACTAGACAGCTGGACCACCCTCGGCATCGAAGACACCCTGAGGATGATGAAGACCACCCACTCCGGGGCCCCCACGGACCCCTGCCCCCACCACATCTACCACAGAGCCGCAGACATCAATGCCCCCGAGCTTCAAAGAATCATCAATGGTTTCTTCGAGACCGCCTACTTCCCCAACGACTGGAAACATGCTGAGATCAACCCTCTCCTGAAAAAACCCTCGGCGGACCCCACCGACCTCAAGAATTTCAGACCGATCTCCCTACTCCCTTATCCATCAAAGGTCCTGCAAAAAGCCATCAACAGTCAACTCGCCGCCTTCATAGAAGAAAACAACATCCTTGGCTCCTCCCAATCAGGCTTCAGAAAGAACCACAGCACCGAAACCACCCTTCTCACGGCTACAGATGACATCTGCTCCCTCCTCGACAGAGGAGAAACTGTGGGCCTCATCCTCCTAGACCTCTCCGCGGCCTTCGACACAGTCTCGCATCGCACCCTAGCCTGCAGAATCCACGACGGGGAATCCGGAACAAGGCCCTCGACTGGATCCTCTCGTTCCTCTCCGGCAGAACGCAACGGGTCAGACTCCCTCCTTTCCTCTCAGAACCCACACCGACCACCTGTGGAGTCCCAAAAGGATCCTCCATCAGTCCGACCCTGTTCAACATCTACATGGCCCCGCTCGCACCCATCGTCAGATCACACGGACTCAACATCACAACATATGCAGACGACACCCAACTCCTCCTCTCCCTATCCAACGAACCCAACATCACCAAACACAACTTTCAAGACGGAATGGAAGCCGTCGCCAGATGGATGAAGAACAGCTGCCTACAACTCAACCCGGACAAAACGAGGTGCTCATCATGGGCCCACACCCCGACACTTGGAACGACACCTGGTGGCCTTGGGGACCCCTCTCCCCCCCACGGACCACGCACACAACCTCAGAATCATCCTGGACTCCGAACTCAAAATGGACCGCCAGATCAACACCGTCACCTCGTCCTGCTACCACACCCTCCGCCTACTCCGAAAGACCTTCAACTGGATCCCCCCCGAACACGGGAAAACCATCACACACACCCTCATCAGTAGCAGACTGGACTACGGCAACGCACTCTATGCCGGGATCAACAAGAACCTCACCCGAAAGCTCCAGAACATCCAGAACGCCGCCGCTAGACTAGTCCTCAACCTACTGCGCCACTGCCACATCAGCCAACACCTATGGACACTACACTGGCTCCCCGTCGAGAAGAGAATCTCCTTCAAGCTTCTCACCCATGCCCACAAGGCCCTTCCTAACACCGGACCCACCAACCTGAACCACCGCCTCACTTTCCACGCTCTGCAACGTCCACTCCGCTCGGCCCAGCTCTCCCTTGCGATGGTACCTCGCATCAAGAAAACCAGAGTAGGAGGATGCTCCTTCTCCCTCCTCGCTGCCAAGGCATGGAACTCCCTCCCTCTCCACCTCCGACAGACTCACAGACTCCTATACTCCCCAAGTTCTTAAAGGACCTCAAGACCTGGCTCTTCGATGGAACTCCGTGACCTTGCCAGGATCTGCACACCCCCTTTTTCTCCCCATCCCTCTGCGCCTTGAGATCCTTTCGGGTGAGTAGCTTGCGCTTTACAAACCCCTGATTGATGGATTGATTGAACTCATAATTAGACCCAGAATCTTTTATCAAACTTGATATGGTAAGTGAGGGAAGGTGGAGCACAGTGTGTCTGGTAAAGGAGAGTGTCGAGCAGGGGTGAGATAGTCACAGTTTGTCTGTAGCACTCAAGGGATGTATGAACTTAGGGGCATATTAGCAAGGGCTTTATCGCCGCTTTAGCGGCACTTTTTGCCGCTAAAGCGGCGATTTTTTTATCGCCCTATCAGCAAGCTGTCGCTAACAGGTGTTAGCGACAGCTTCCAGGCGATAGCGACTGGTTTGGGTGCCGCTTTGCATGTCAGCGATATTTAACGCTAATGACATGCAAAGGAGGCGTTCCCAACCTAACAGTGACTGAAAGCAGTCGCTAACATACCTATCGCCTATTAGCAATGCCCGCGAAGCGATAGAAAAACGCGCGCTAACCACGATTAGCGCTGGATTTTTACACCTGGTAGAAACCTGACTTACCCATTATAGTCTATGGGAGGTGGATTCTGCGGTTAAGTCCCCACCTGCCTATTAGCGAGATTTTCCTTAGCGATGGAAATTTATCGCTGGAATTCTCGCGTTATTGCTGGGATTCGCCGCTATCGCTGGATATTTTATCGCATTGGAGATAAACATTGCTAATAATGTGTTATCTCCGCGATAAAATCCAGCGATAGGCGGCGATAAAAAAAAAGCGCGCTAAGCGCGGTTTGCGATAATTATCGCAAGTTGTTGCTAATATGCCCCATTGTCCCTGTAATAGGCCATTCCATATCTCATGGGGACTTCATGGGGTCTGGAACTGCTGTGATTCAAAGCTGAACATATACAGGTACTAAATAAAAGAGCCTGGCCTTGGAGTAGGTTGCAGCAGATAATGCACTCAACAGGACATAAAGGAAAACGTAGGAGTTCTTAGAGTTCCAATCTGATTGGAAATGTTCAAATGATTAAAGTTTAAATAGTGGTTCAAGAATGTTGTCCAGCCCCTTGGGAGCACAACCAAGTTAAACACCAAGAAGAATATGTTGGCTCTGCTTCCAAGGGGGCCGGACAACATTCTTCTTAGCTGGACCCACCTATGGAGTAGCTACTAGAAGACCAGAATGTATTATGACAGACCCAGGTGAGTGTCAGTCTAATCCCCTACTTACCCTGCACAGAAGAAGATCCCTGAAGCAGGTGACTAGATGATGTGAGATTGTTCTGCTAGTGGGCCAGGGCGGCCTGCACTGCGCCCTTCATCGAAATGATGCACCGGTTGTGCAGAAACCATTTCTTTCTCCCTAGAATTTGATCTTGAAGAACACAGGTAGGTGCCCATGACTAAAGACTGTGGTAGACCATTCAACAATACATTAATTAGTCAATCTGTTGGAAGGCTGACCTTCCCTAAAGGGCACAGGGCCACCTATGGATGGCAGGATGATCAGGGGCTGAGGAGCAGGCAGCACCAATTTGAAGATGCTTCCTCTTTCACCCAGTGAGGGAGGTGGCACAGCGCTTAGATGGTACCCTGGTTTCTGTGGAGGAGCTGATTTGTTTAGTAAGACCATCCTGATCTGAGTGAATATAGTCTGTATCCTATAAACCAAATAAATTGAAGTGAGAATATTAACGTTTTGCCCATACTTTCTGCTTTGACAATCTGCTGCTCCCATATACAGTTCTGATCTGCCAGGATGTGAGAGGTCGGACAGAGCTAGGCCGCAACTATGCACTAAGGGTGGGATACATTGATCTCCTGCGGGTGCTTCGGTATGGCACGTGAGTGGCCAGAGTCACTGATGACAAGTGCTATAGTGCTCAGCACTTAAAATGCGGGCTTGTTTAAATGGGCATGACGAGATGGTGTGTCTTGCACTATACCGAGAGAGAATCAGATATACTACCTTCCAGTAGTTGATTCACCTACCCAAAGGACCCACCACACAATCCTCTACTATGTAAGTTAATAGATTTTTTCAAAATGGTAAAAATACACTGTCGAAACCAGTCCAGTCTAACAAATGGGCCAGTATGTATACACGAGCTAAGCGGTAGAACGGCAGTGGACACCAGCGGTGGGAACAACTCAAAACAGGAAGTGATCATACTGCTGGGAGAGGACACAATGACTTAATGTTAAGGGTGATAAAGATTTCAGAAGCCTTTAGGACAAGAGTATTACTCTCTGTGCAACACTCTCAGAACTGATGTACACAAATTTACCTAGAAGTTGGCTGAGAAGGAAGGAAGAGTGCAAGGGTGGATGAAAATAATAACTCTGATGCCAGCACAGATTAAGACATTTATGGGTAGGAAGAGAATGCAGGGCAGAGAATGACAACAAATGCTTCTGGGCAGTTAATATATTGTAGAGGGCTACGTGAAAATGCTGAAGACCCCACTGTAGAGCTCACTGCGGAACTGTTCCTCAAAGAATTGTTAGGATGTTGGTTGCTACAAAAAGCATCTCAACTTACTTTTCAAGGAAAAGTGCACACAAGATGATGGTCACAAAACCACCCCAGGAGCTGCAACCTGGTCTCTAATAACAAAATTACTGACCTTCGAGGATAGGGATACAATTCTGCACACGGCTACTTCGTATCTCCATGGTGCAAATAGTTTTCAACTATGATCAACCAATGGAGCATCATAGGAAATACTTGAAGTTAACCTTGAAGCATGAATGGGATTTCTATAGTTGAGTAACCGACCAGATTGAGAGACATGGACAGTGTGGTATTCCACCTCAGTATTGACTCCAGAATATCATGAACAAAGTATCGAGAAACAAAATATTGTGAAGGTGTGTATATAAGTAAGTATAGGTTTACTATACTTAACTCCACATGTATGAATGTATGTTCCTTGACTCAATATATATCTTCAAGGAATGTAGATGTGGAGTTAAGAATGATAAATCTATGCTGACCCTATAGGTGCTTACCTTCTCAATATTTTGGTCCTTGATATTCTGGCCATTATTTTGGTTAGTGTGATGTTTCTGTTGCCAATATTTCTGCATACTATCTGACAGTGTTATGGGGTATGTATGTATGTTGTATTTCTCTTGTGCAAACCTAGCCAAAAAGCTGCAGGTTGCTGTGCAGCTCAAAGCCAACGAGGGCTAGGAGATGTAGCTAATTTGTGGACCGTTGGTGCATTACGATGTAGTGTTCTTCAAAGAGATGCACCTTCATCTGATTACGAAGGGAGCATGGGGCCGGGCTGAAGCAGCGAAATAAATTTGTAGGAAATGGAATGATCACAGTTGCTGAGAGGAGAAGAGCGCAACCTGAGGCCTTTGCCTTTTGTAAAAGAGGCAGGAAATGGGAGCGATGGTAAAAGGAAGAGGTGTATTACAGTGACCGAGCAGGGTCCACACGCGATGAACATGGCCAACAGCCAAACCTGCATAGAAGAAACTAGAGCCACTAAATTTGCACAAAGAAGGAGGGAAGGTTTGTTGATGAGTTAAGACACTTGCAATGCTCATAGCCTGAGAGCTCAGGTGACAGTGGCGTCTGGCGACTGCATTTCAACACTGGAGAGTTTACTGGAAGCCTGGAAAAACCACATTCTGAACAATGCGCCTAAACAATGCACAGGACAGAGGTAAGCCAAGTTTGAACGGTGATTGGTCTGGTGAAGAGGCTAGGTAGTACACAAATAAACACAAGTTTTGCAACAATCTACTGCATGCACAATATGCTAAGGACTCCACCAGGGGTGCAACTAGACTCGAACTTCAGGAGGGGCTAACAGGTCAACCAATGGAGGCAGGTCTAAGTCTTCATCCAATGGGGTGGAGCTATCTTTAGGGGCAATACAAGAAAATAGTGGGATAAATTGTGCATTTTAAACATATTGGTCAAACCCAAAAGCCTTTTCCGCTATCCTGGTCAGATCATTATTTAGTTCTTTTTTCCCTATCTATGCTATTAGAGTAACCTAAAGTTAGTAGGCCAATTCGTTTTATCTGAACTTGGCTTCTGATTACAGACAGAATGCTAGGGCACTTGTATGAGAAGATCCAGCCTAAGATAACTGATGGGGTGGATGACGCAGTTTCATCTTTTAACTCGGCACTGGAGCAAAGACTGGATAAATTGGCGCCTTTAAAAGGAAGTACAGCAAAAAGAAGCACCCCTTCACCTATGGGGCTTTCACCAGCTCTGTTAGCTGAGAAAAGTAAATACAAAAAATTGGAAAGGCACTGGAGACGGGCAGATCGGGAGGAAGATAAATTGGCCTATAAACCTGCTCTTAAATCCTTTCGCAAAAATGTAAAAAAGGCAAAAGCTAATGCCTTTGCAAAGGAGATTACAGCAGCAGGTAATGCTCCCAGAGAAATTTTCAAGATAGTCAAGTTCTTTCAAACTTTGTGTGATAACCTCTCTATTATTTCAAGAGAAAGTAGATCAAATCTACACTAATTTTGAGGTGGATAATAAGGGAGGTCAGGTCAGGTCAGGGTTGCAGGAGATGGGAAGTCACCAGGCAGCAACTTCAAGTTTATAGCATTTGAAACAAGCATTGGCATAGCCAATAGGTCTCGCTTTTGGGACCTTATAAGTCTTCAGCCATGCAACACTTGATGTTGTTGCACCAAGGATATTGTGCTGGATAACTAAACACTTATAAGGTCCCAAAGGCGAGACCTATTGGCTATGCCAATGCTTGTTGATAAATAATTGTCACACTATTTTATTGGGGTAAAACTGTGACAGTCTTAATTGTCTGTACCATGTGCATGGGCCAGCATTGAAAGACTGTCCATGTGACTGAAGCATTCAGCGAACAGACTCAAGATATGTCATCAGAAGCTGGTCACTGTTTGCATTTATATTTCACGCACACTTTATTGCACGAGCACCTTTGCACATGGCGCACGGAGCACCTTTTTCATGTTAGGTTTTTCTCAAGTGAAATTAACTACTTTGAGACAATATAAGATTGTATGAAATCCAATGGTTGGGTATGTGTATTACCGCCTCGGTTGGGCAGATGGGAAGATTGTTTGTTTACTGACTCCCTTGAATAAGATACATTTTATAAATAGATCCATGTTTTGGTGAAAACGGGCTTACCCCATGCTGCATTTTTATTTTTAGCAGATTTATATAGCGCTAACTCGAGTCAAAGGTATTGGAGCACTTTACATGAGCACCAGTTAGGTTACAGAAGGATACATTCATTTTTGGTAGGCACAGGGAGATTAAGTGATTTGCCCAGAATCACAGGTTGTTTAGCCGATGCCGAGACTGTGCTTTTTATTGTGGATATGTGAGTGGATTATTGCAAAAAAGTCAGTGAGTCGGTAGACGGATGTACAAGTGCAAGGATGAATGATACAGTGCATACATGCTAAAATACTGAGCGCCTAAAGTCCAAGTGACTGGAAAGGCATTTCACTTATGAGCCAGGCCCATTGGCATGGCCATTGCTTGTTTATTACATACATTATTTATTTATAAAACCAAGCACTTTCTCACACTCCCCTGTAAACACCCTCTGGGTGTCACAAGTGCACACATCAGCTGCTCGTGAAACTGTTGTTTTGGGTCCGCCCTCCAACCCTGGCGACCATTCACCCGTTCAGCGTTACACCCAGGTGCCCTCTGAGGCCAAGAATCGGGGCTGGGCACGGTGCGGGCTGATAAGGAGCAGGGTGTGTCTGCCGGCCCAAGAGGGCGCTCTGTTTGTAGTGTAAACGGAGAAGCGCTTGAAGGAGCGGAGTGGAGTAGAAATGTTTAAGCCAACTATCCGGGGAAGTGAGTGGAGGAGGGTAGGGAAAGGCGTGCGGGGTGGAGGAGGGAGACAGCTGAGAAGTATTGTGTGCAGGCTTTAATTGATGTTGTAATCTCCATTGTATTGTATGTTGTAGCAGAATTTGTATAGCGCTTTAAACCCCTGACAAAGCTAAAGCGCTTTACTTAGCGCTATTTTAGAGTTGTGCTGTTGAAAAGAAGTTTTATATAGTATAGTTTTATATAGGGCTTGGTGTTAGATGAGGGTCGCGAGGTCTGAAGACATGAAAGAAACAAGCGCGCGCGCCTCACGCTAAAAGGTTTAAAAAAACATGGACATGAGAGTGTTAATTTGATGTGTTGCCGGTTTCTGTAGGAGTAGCAGTGTTAAAACCCCAGCTGCATGTTTAATGATTAGTGGTGTCAGGCCAAATTATGTAAATTACAGCAAAATATGATCACAAAAATCACAAACACAAATCCACAAACACGAAAAAAACATTAAGAGCACAAATTGTAATTTACAGTAAAAAAAAATAGACCTGGAAAAAAGGGTGAAGAGCAGGAACCAGAGAGCTGTTAACGGAATAAAAAATGCACCATCACAAAAACAAAGAGGGAGAAAAGAGGTTGGGAGAGTGAAGATTGGAACAAGTGAAGAGGGTTAAGGCAGAAGCGGAAGTAACGATGAAGAGAGTAGAAGAAACAAGCATTGGCCGTGAAAGTGAAAGTGATCGCGATCGCATCTGTCTTTCCTCTCGTTATGGCTCATGGGGAGGGGGGAGGTGAGGAGCGCTGGTCAGAAGAAGCCACACAGCTAAAAAAAAACAAGCAACAAAAAGACGCGAAAGTGATCGCAATCGCGGTGAAAGCGAAAGTGATCGCGATGACGTGCTCTGTGCTAAGCACGCGAGGGATGAGCGCGCAGCACTGATTGGAGAGGCGAGGCGCGCGCGCTTGTGTGCGTAACCGCAAGCTGGTGGCCGGCAAAAGCCTTTGGGAGCACTTTCAAAACCCGCTTACTAAATGTCTCGCAGAGCAGCGCATGCGCGCTGGCTCATGCGAGACCTAAAAACCTCTATGGAAGACTCTGAAGTGAGCATTTTGAAAGTAAGCTCAGGATCATTGGTGGATCCATGTCCTTCTAAGCCAGAGGCCTTCAATCTGTGGGGCACGACCCCCACGGGGTCCGTAGGGTCATAGGAAGGGGGTCGCGCATTACCCGGCCTCACTTCTGCCTGGAATCTCGAAAAAGAAAACCATCCCCGGACTGTTCATTATGAAAGTTAAAATACTTCAAGCTGCAGTGCCATTCAGGGAGTGTTCTCTTGTGCTGTGAAACAGGAGCTGATCAGACAGCTAAACAAGGTTTCCTTCTAGGATGCCTGCTTGCCTGAAAGGAATGGAAATATGCGCTACGAGTTAATCTGAAAATGTAAAGAGCAATTTGCAACTGGAAAGGATGCTTGGGAGCTGGTACTGGCTTTCATTGATCAAATCACTGGAAGGTTTGAGATGAGCTGTGAAGTGCGTGCTTCTAATTGTAATTAATTACATAGCGCTTACTATCCCTGAAGGGGAACTCTGCCATGCCCTGGCAGACCACTTTCACAATAAGATAGCCACCATATACAGAAACTTTTATCCCCAACTGACCGACCTCCTCAGCTGCCCCACTTCCACGAAGATAGCCACCGACCACCCACTCACAACATGGGAACAACTCAACACTCCAAACACTACCGCCTTAATGAACTCCATCCATTTGGGAGCACCCTCCGATCCATGCCGCCATCGACTCTTCAGCCTTGGAAGCGACAATATCAGCCACCAGCTCACCACCATCCTCAAAGCCTCCATCGCCACAGCCACCTTCCCCGATGCCTGGAAACAGTCAGAGGTCAGACCCTCCTCAAGAAACCCTCTGAGACCCCAGGGATCTCCAAAACTACTGCCACAACTCGCTGCTACTGTTCTCCGCAAAAGTCCTGGAAAATGTCATCAACCTCCAACTCACCAAACACCTGGAGAGAAACGACCTGCTAGACCCCTCCCAATCAGGATTCAGAGCTAACCACAGCACCGAGACTGCCCTGATCACCACGATAGACAATAGCCGCACCCTACTCGACAGAGGAGAATCAGCCGCCCTGATCCTTCTCAACCTCTCCACAGTCTTTGACACTGTCTCCCACCACACATTCATGAATCGACTGCACCAGATTGGAATTAAAGACAACACTCTTAGATGGATGGTGTCATTCCTCACAGGACACACCCAGAGAATCCACCTCTCTCCCTTCACCATACAACCCAAGTGCACCATCTGCCTCGTATTCCAAGGCTCATCCCTCAGTCCAACCCTCTTCAACATCTACATGACACCGCTGGCAGACATTGTCAGGATTCACATCAACATAATTTCTTGTGCTGACGACACCCAGCTTGTCCTCTCGCTCTCAGCGGACTCCACCACTACAAAGTCTAACTTCCACAGCTGCATGAAGAACGTCTCTGCCTGGATGAAGGACAACTGCCTGAAGCTCAACACGGACATAACAGAAGTGCTGATTTTCAGCAGCCACACCTCCCTCTGGAAAGATTCCTGGTAGCAATCAGAACTAGGACCCACACCCACTCTGAAAGATCATGCCCGCAACCTTGGCATCATCCTGGACAGCGATCTCTCCATGAAATGCCAGGTCAACGCCGTCTTCTCAGCTTGCTTCCACACTCTCCGCATGCTCTGCAGAATCTTCAAATGGCTCCCCATCAGCACCAGACAAACAGTGACGCAGGCCCTCATCACCAGCCGTCTGGACTACGGCAACGCACTCTATGCCAGCACCACCAGCGAACTCATGAGAACATTCCAGACGATTCAGAACGCAGTGGCCAGACTGATCCTCAACCTGCCCAAAAGGACCCACATTACCCAGCACCTGAGAGACCTCCACTGGCTCCCCATCCAGAAAAGATGCCAATTGAAACTGCTGACCCACACCTACAAAGCCCTCCACAACCAAGGACCTGCATACATGAACCACCGCCTGAACTTCCACCTACCATCCAGAAACCTTTGTGCCACTCACCTCACCCTCGCACAGACACAGCGCATCTGCTGCTGCCACACCGGAAGGCGCTCCTTCTCCCACCTCGCTGCCAAGTCCTGGAACAACCCCTCCCCACCTCAGTACTTCACCCCCACTGACGGACTTCAGGAATTAACTCAAGACTTGGCTCTCAACTGAAACCCGCAGTCCAGCGCCAGGATACCCTCACGGGTGATAAGCCGAGCTATACAAGTACCGCATGACAAGCATTTTGCTGCCGGACTACACTATTTTTAAGAGGAAGGACACAGTGATGCAAAGCCTACATAATACAAATTCTATATTTTTCTTACAATGCGCTTTGAGAAACTGATCATAGAGGCATTTTCTTTAGGCAGTATAGGTATGCCTCTGGTTAGACATAAATGATAAGTTTAGGATTCACATAGCTGAGCTATATCTCAGTCTAACCATAAGGTAAGGTGCCAGATACCTGAGCTCAGGCGTCAATGATTCATCACCAAAGGACAAGAGCCGCAAATCATCCTTTCCGCTAGATATGTGCTAAAATTGCATACGGCCCTGCATTTAATGCTTGAGGGCACCCACTAAATATAATGAAAACCTATACATGCAAGATATGAATTGAGTTGAATTGTTACTTATAAAGTTCAAAAAATTCCTAAGGTATTTTGGTGCTTAACTAACAACATAATAAAAGATATGAAAATAATCATTGCAATAGCTGAATTTTAACAGCCTTGTTCAACATAGAATTTGTCCTCTATTTTGCACAGGCCAAGATGGAGTGCATTCAAAATAGTGTAACAACAACAGAGAAGAAACATTCCCACCTACAGCACCCCATAACTGAGTCAACATTCCCACCTACAGCACCCCATAACTGAGTCTTTCTAAATTGGGGGACTGAAAGCCGGAGGGAAGAGCCAAAATGAAGTGATGGCTTAGACTTAAAAGCAAACAGCAAACTTGAAAGCAGAATGGGACCTGTTTCATAGTGGCTCTGAGGGCAAAGCAGAGTGCCTTTTTAGTTCATAAGCAAACGTAAAGGTACCTTGCAAGCCAGCCTATGTCTTTAATGGGGTAATTTGAGACTTCATGGTGACAAAGATTCATTCTTTTTAAGAGGTAATGCAAGGGTATCAGCTGAGTTCTGTAGTGTGTCCTGCTAATGGAACCTTAACAAAAGGTTTGTTCAGGGTACAGTCTGGTTGCCGATTACTAAAAATATATATATTTTAACACACCTGGTTTATCTTAATCACTAAATGGGGCAGAGTTACTAACACTTTTACAAAGTTGAGAAATGGGATTTACTTTCCAGGGCAAAACTTTATTTCTGCTGGGAAGTAACCCTAAAGTTATGCAGAGTAGTGCTTGCCCTGCTGCGTCTGGGTGGCGCCCGTGGGTGGTACTTGGGTGATCCCATGCAATCACCCATGGTTTTTGACACAATGCCCCATCTATTAACACTGGTATTCAGGGCCTTGTGCCAAAAGAATAACCCTAACTTGAGGCAGGCATTAAAAAGGAGAAAGGTTTTTATTTCTCCAAACATTTCCCACATTGCTTGTCTGCTGCAGTGTCCAGCCCACATGTAATGAGAGAAAAGTTGTAAAGTATGCCTCCACATAGTATCTTTGTACTAGAATGGTAACCTACGCTAGATAGCACACACCCTCATTTGCACTATGATGCAGACTGTGTTTGTGGTGCTATGCAGCCAGGTTGTGCATTGGAAATCAGTAGGAGAGCAAGAGCTCCATATCTTTGTAGATTTGGTGCTGTCCTGCTCACCCCCTTTCTGCAAAGCTGAGCAGCAAGTGTGGTTGCTGCGTTGCATGAAACCTTCAAATGTGCCCCTAAATCTCTTTGCACATTTTGCAGCAGCCTATCTTATACTGTGTGCAATACAGTTTTAAAATAATGACCTGCATGTTCATTGTGCTTTCTGTCACAGGCTGGGAAGTCATAGCACTAGAAATACCATTAACCTGTTGAGATGACATATTATAAATAATGCATTTCTCACCAATTAATTTAAATGCGTTATATTTTATAGGTATTTACCTGAACATGAGAGGCCAACAAAATATTTGTTTACAGTTTTAATATTATACAAACAGCTCAAGGGCGTTACAGCAAACACATAAGCAGCACGAGAACCAGGGGAGGTTCCCCAGTTCCAAACTCGACAGCTTGGCCCTGAGGTGACATCTGCAAGTTACAGAATGTCTTGTTCTTTGTCAGCCACCTCTCTGGCCTTGGCCCCATTGTACTCAGGATCGCAGTTGCCTTACTTTATTTAAGCACGTCATTGTCTTGTTGACCTGGGAATTATGTTGCTTTGTAGGAGGCTTTCAATGCGTCCCCATCTCCGGCGCAGCCCAGCACACATCTGCTGAAGAGCTGTGTGTGTGTGTGTGTGTCCTGGAAGCTGCAGCAGCCCGGGCTAGGACACACGGCGGGCGGTGGGACTGAAGCACTTTTAGCCCAATGGGCGTTGCACGACTGCAGTCCACACACCTGCCAGGACAGACCAGATTTCTACCATGTGAAATGGGCGAACAGAGCGGTTGACTGGTAGATCTGTAGGTCACATTGTTGCACCCCAAGAATCTGTCTCCATGGTCAAATAATGACCAAGAAACAAAACACAAATGCAGATTTGTAAGCAACACATTTGACACCCCTCCCCCCCGTTAGCCAGTTACCGTAGTACAAACAGTCACTGGGGTGCAGCATACCTGCCAACTTGAAGAACAATCTCACAGTGTGAGAAGGGGGCGGGCCTTGAAGGGGCGGGGCCTTGTGCCAAGCAGTACTAGGAGGCACTTTTGAACCCCACCTCGCCCCCAATCCCCCTCCTCCCAAAAAAAACAAGCACTTGCAATGCAATAGGTCTCGCGTTTGCGAGAGTTTGAGCTATTGGCATTGTAAATGACAATGCCTTTTATTTATGTTTTGGTTTTTAAAACATAAATAAAAGGCATTGTCATTTACAATTGCAAATGCTTGTTTGTAAAAGCGCTCCATGCCGCGCTTTCACTTTAATGTCGGCCATGCCCCTTTCTTTAGACGCGGCTCGTCTAAAGAAAGGTGCGTGGCCATCATTAAAGTGAAAGCGCGGTATGAGGCTTTTTTACAAAAATAAAGCATTTGTTAAGCAGCATAGCCATGCAGAAGTGCTGCGCTGTGCATGAAGCATTTTTCAAAGATATAGCGCAGAGTACATGATCGGGCGCCGATAGTCAGGAAAACAGGGTGGGTTAGGAAGAGCATGTCGTGCCTGCAACAGCAGCTCAAATAAACACATTAAAGAAAATAGTGCTCACCGACTGTAGATAAAACAGACCATTTAACAACTCAAGAAAAAAGTCCAGTCCTCATGGGAGGTTACAAATGCTGACAAGGCGGTACTAAGGAGGGACTACTAAGTTTATACATGAATCAAAAACAACGATTTAGAAAGGACAGTAACAGGAGCCAATTGAAAAGATGGGCGGAAAATGGGCGGAGCTTGAAGTTCATACCTGAATACACCATGCCATGCAGAGCAACGCATGTGCTGCCCAGGCTCGACCTGAAAAAAAGCTTGCTGAGGCTAGTGCCTATGTCCTGGGGTGTTTTCACACCCCTTAATGGACATCGGCAATTCAAAGCCTCTCGAAAATGAGCTGAAAACCACTATTTACAGTGGTTTTCAGCTCGTTTTCCCTGCCACAGTGTGATATCGGGGCTTCACCGGGTGACCGTGTGATGGGAGACGGTACGTGTGTGTGTTGTCGGGTATGGATGCAGTGAGCTCTGCACATCCAAGGGTCATGGTTGCACTATACCTGCTGTACTCTGTACTATTGATAGCTGCGCCCCTGCGTGAAACACTGGCTGGTTAGCTGACCACAAAAATGGACTCTAGACATTTCGCCCATGTCTCATGGTGATAGACACATTTGACTTGGGCAGGTCTTTATGTGGGCCGGGTCCTGCTGGTGCTCAGCACTGGCAGTTCTTAAAAGCAGGTGCCGAGACGGGTCCCTCTCGGGCTCTCCGTTTTTTCCCTCACCCTCAGGATGAAAAAAAAAATCTTAACTCTGCAGCAGTGCTGCCCTTCACTGCTTTTGTTGTAACTTCAAAGAGACTCGTTATAGTTCTTTCAGTCTCATCATTTCAAACTGAAGCATTTTCAATGTTCTTCTATGCAACAAAGCCATAGCTGTTGCTTATTTATCTTGGGCAACTAACAATCATTGACAAAGCAAATAGTTATGGCTTGTTGCAGGTGTGTTGTTACTTATTGTATTATATATCTGGATGCAATCACAGAAGCAGCAAAATATCTGTCGGGCTGCACACTATGCTAAACAAAGATTTTTCACTTCGGTGTTTTTAAGCCACGCCCTTAATTACGTCGGCCATGCCCCTTGGAGAGACCCGCCCAGTTTTTTTTAATCCACTTAAAACCCTGGGCGTGGGGATTATGATTCGCAACGAGGGATTTGCAGCACGGGGACTACACGACCCACAATCTCTTCTGCTCTCTGTGACCATCTAGGATGAGGCGGGGCCTACAACAGACTCGCGCTGCCCGCTGCGTGGGACACAAGGACTTTGCAGCAGGGGGACTGCGCGTCCCACAACCTCTTCTGCCCTCTGTAACCGCCTGGGAGGAGGCGGAGCCTGCAACAGACTCACTCTTTATATCCGCTGCCCGCATTCCCACAGTGCGGGACGCGCCCGGGGGAAGACGGTCCTGTCTTGTCCTAGTCTTCTAAGACTAGGCCAAGACCGGGACCATCTTCGCCCGTCATCCCTGACATCGGCTGGGCCACCCCCCTTACCTCCTCACTTTGACCATGTACCAGTTTTATTTGTTGTTCTTTTGCCTCTGTTTGGGCCTGAATGGGACTATCCACTGTTTTGAATAATGGGCAAGAGAAAGAAAGGCTGCCTCTTTAATTCTGCCCCCCTCTGGGACACCAAGGATTAGTACTAGTGAGGGTTTTCTGGCATGGGCAGTGGGCGTCGTATCGAAAGAAATGGAATTTTGTGGAGTGGCGCCTCTCCTCTTGACCGAGGATGGTCTTCCTTCTTGTGTTTCCAGTTTGCCCCTGGGAGACCTTCCCTCATGTTCTGCTGGCTCAGACACGGCCCCTACCCAGTTGGATCCAGCTGTACTGTCTGATTTCCCTGACTCGGGCCCACCTAACTTCACTACGCTTATATCCAGTCAGTCTTGTTTGTCACAGTGCTCTAGCCCTGTGAAAAAAACGCAGGAGACGAGCCGGCTTGTCCAAAATTGCTCCTAACCTCATTATCTTTGAGTCTCCAACAGAGGACTTGCCCCTGCCTAGATCTAACTTAGCAGCCGCTGTGGTCAACTCACTTAAGGCGGAATTTTACACTATTCTGTGTGCCAAACTTGTTTTGATTTTTTCACGGTTAAAGTGTTAGACTTGGCCCTTTTTGGTAAGATTGGTCTACACCTGTTTGGCATATTTAATTTACCTGTAAGTACCTCGTACAGTGGTATCTCATATACCCAGGGCCTGTAAATTAAATGCTACTAGTGGGCTTGCAGTGCTGCTTGCGCCACCCACCGAAGTAGCCTTTCAAACCTGTCTCAGGCCTCTGCAGCTGCAGGGCCTGCGCGCGCAGTTTACTGACGCAGAGACGTGGCATGGCAAGTGGCTGCCACGTCCAAACTCCCTTTTTACTACATATAAGTCACCCCTAAGGTAGGCCCTAGCTAGCCCTATGGGCGGGGTGCGGTGTAGGTAAAACGTAGGACATGTGCCTTAACTGTGTGGCATGTCCTGGTGGTGAAAACAGCCCATTTGGTTTCTCACTGCTGTGAGGCTGCCCTCTCATAGGGTTGCATTGGGAATTTGCTGATGTGTGCTTCAGTGGTAATTTCTGATCTGAGAGGGGGTAGTGTGATCATGTTTGGTATGTTTGGAATAGTAGTGATAAATTCTGCTTATTGGTGTAAGCAGATTTATTATTACTATTTTAGAAATGCAACTTTTAGAAGTGGGCATTTCTATTTGCTTATGTGTCTTTGTGCCCTGCCTGGATGTGTATTGACTGTCTGGTTTTAACTGACAGGAGAGAGGGGATGTATATTCACTCCAGCCAGTCCCTGGCGGGGTTGAGGTGTGTCCTGCCTTTCCTGGGTGACTCAGCACTAGGCTGAATAGACCTTGGCTGAATTTAGAGTAGCAGGAGGAGTTTCCCATGCACCTGAAAAGGCCTGGTCTGCATTTGGAGTGGTGGCAGGAGTTGCACCTGCACCTTAATAGGGCTGTGCCTGCTTTCTACAATGCTGTCTCCGCTCCCCTGGTGTGTCTGGGGCCAAGGCTTACAATGTGAATGGGGGCGTTGTGCACTTCTAATATGTGTTTGAAGTGCCCCCAGAACAAAGACTTTTGCACCATGAATACAGGGGCTGTGACCCCATGAAAAGGAGAAGACACTGTGTGGACCGCCCCTGGCCAAAGGACTGTTAGGAGGAACCGCCATTGGACTGTACTGCTGGACGTTCTGACCTGCTGCCTGTTGGGCTATGGGAAGGACTACCACTTTGCCTAGAGAAATTTTGTGCTGGCCTACCTGTGTGCACCTTGCTGGTGTGCCCCAGTGATCTCCCAGGAGGGCTGCTTAGGCCCCTGGTCCATGCCAGTAGAGCGCTGGTGGGCGCTTACAATTCTATTGCCCAAGTAGTGGGCTCACTTAGTGCTGACCCAGAGAGGTGCGCTTTTTGCCCTGCAGCATGGGCAGCGCCACACTCTCCTCTGTGGCCTAAGCAACGGGAGGGGAGAGCTAAGGCAAGGGAAGCGATCTCCCTCTCCCTGTCGTGTTCCCGTGCATCGCTTCCCTTTATTGGCAGCCGGAGCTCTGCTACATGGCCCCGGGCTGTAAGACAGCATCTCAACAGTGAGGAATCCCGAACCCGGGAGGAACTGGAGCCTTGCAGTCTCCATTCGGCCACTTCTGGCCAGAGAAGACCGCTGGAGGGCCATGCTGGGTAAAGAAGCCAATCCCAGCGTGGCCGGCATTGATGTAGCAGGCGAAGGCAAGGGCTGCTGCCCGAAGGAAGGCGGCGTGCGCGGTAGGAGTTGCTTCACTGCAGCCTCAGATTGCTCCACTGTTTGTAGAGGTTCCCTTGCCCTAAATGAACCAGGAGCCCTTTACCTCTTGTACCGTGCAGCCGGAGGTGCTGCACTGCCAGTGACCTGGTCGAGGACCGCAGGAGGTCCCACTCGGCCAGTAGAGGTACGGTTTTAGTAATTATTTATTGTTCACACTTGGGATCTCGGGATCGGGATAGCCGGTTGCATACTGGTCCCACAATTGACTGAATTCACACTTAAGTACGACCGGGTAGTGAGGTTCTAAGGGTTGGAGGCTAGTATCGTGCCTACAGGGAATTCCCTTCAGAACTAGTAAGTTGGTGTATGAGGTGATAAAGTTGCTTCTCTGAGAAGAGTCCTTTTTAAGGACGACAACCCTCACTCACCCAAGGGTGACATGCTTTATCATTGGGTCCCCTCCTCACACCCGGACTGCGAGGTCCGTTGTGTGGGCTACAACTCCCAAAGTGGGAGGAGCAGAGGTGTTTTAAGATGAGTGGTAGAAATAGAGTCAGTGAGGGACAGAGTGCATTCAGAAATTATGATGTGCTGTGTGGGTTAAAACTACTTCCAAGGGGCCAAAATATTTTTATTCAGTAGGTACAGAGGAGTAGGATTAAAAAGAGGACTATGGTTTTCTAACAAATATATCCCTCTAGGTGGTCGACATGTTTCTGCCCAACAGCGGACCCCATAAGGGGTTCCAGGGCGTTCATCAGGACCTTCAAAAGTTAAAGTCACTCTGTTAAATGTGCTCTTATGGAAAATTTCCAAGAAATCATCAAAAATAATAAATAAACAATTATTCTTTATACTGGCCCGTCAAAGATCGAGAAAGCCAGGTCGGTGGCCTGAATATATGGAAGGGACCACCGTCGTTCTAAAGAAATCAAGAAACAAAAGGGAGAAAAAGCAACAAATAAACAGGTAAACTTATCAACCTCACATGATGACTGTTCAATTGAAAAGGGTGCACAAATATATATATAGTGATTTCAATTATGTGAACTGTTGTCAGTTCAACTTGTTCAGGACTACAAAATATATTGTCCAACATACATCTAATTACAAAACACTGATTCAACCTTACAGGCATTTCCTAAACTGTGTGATGGATACATTACCTCCTCAAGGAGTCAGTCGTATCCACCCTCAAGCCACTAGACACATCCAGGAGCGCCCCGCTGAAAAGGAAATCGTAGTGAGCAATAGAGCCTGGCTGGCACTGTCTTTTGTTAAATGTGATGGCATGAGTGTTCCCATAGCCGATCTGGGAGCTATCTGGTAGTGGTCGGCATAGTAAGCTAGTGCTCCAGTATTTGTCAGGTAAATGTAACTAGGTGACCTATTCAAGTGGGGGAAGAGTTGTGTCCATTATACTCACTCTGCAACAGTGTAAGGTTGTCATCTCATCACATAATTTGGAGACTCAACGTTTCATATATATGGCTTCTGATTAGACTTCCCATTCTGTAGAAAAAAAAAAAGAAAAAAAAATATATATATATATATGTTTGCTTAAGTTCAAGTAAAGCGATCACTCAGAGTATGCTGAATCCTTAAAAAACTTGATCAAGACTGCACAAAGAACAAAGTAATTAAATGGTACAGGTATATAGATGACTTGTTTGTAATATGGAAGGGTAGTAAGGAAAGCGCAATTGATATGATTAATGAGCTTAACAAGAACAGCTTTAATCTTACCCTTACATATAACATCAGCAAACAACAGACTGAATTTCTGGATGTAATAGTGGAAATAAGGGAAAACAAGATACACACCAGACTCCACAGAAAAGCAACAGCAGGTAATAGTGTTCTGCACGCTCTTAGCAGCCACCCTGAAACCCTAAAATGGAGTATTCCATTTGGTGAGCTACTAAGAGCGAGGAGAAATTGCAGTTCACAGGACAGATTCCTGACTGAACAATACAACATAATGCAAAGATTCCGTGAGAGAGGATATCCAGAATGGGTACTTAAAAGAGCCAAGAATAGAATTGATAAAACTGAAAGGGAAGAAACGCTCAAAGATAAACCCATTACTGAGGGAGAGAACATCACGAGGGTCATTATGACATATAATAAGGAATCCAAAGCTATTGCGAAAATACTTACACAGAACTGGAATATCCTCACTAGTGACCCTATTGTAGGACACACTTTACATGAGACCACAGATTACATATAGGAAAGGCAAGAACCTCAGAGACTTCCTAGTAAAAGGTGACATCACAAACAAAAGTCTTAACACCAAAATGAATCTACATGGCTTCTTTCCATGTGGACAGTGTAAAGCCTGTAGAAACAGCTCAATGAGAAAATCCTATCAGACACCTACAGGGGAGAAAGAAATAACACAATTTCTCACCTGTGGTACAGTATTCACTATCTACATCCTAGAATGCCCATGCAAAAAGATATGTGGGGAGCACAACTCTAGCAACTAAAAACGGGTGCTAGAGCACATGAGGGCCATCACAAATAAAGATCCCCATTACCCTGTAGCCAGACATTTTGCTATATACCATCTTTCCAACAGCTCCCTTTTGTCGTTTCTAGCCATAGAACAGATTGAGCATTCACCAAGGGGAGGTAACAGAGTCCTTCATTTATGGAAAAAGAGTCATGGCATATTATCAACCTCCAGACGAAAAGCCCAGAAGGGCTGAATCAGGATGAAGAACTGAGCATCCATCTATATGAGTAGAAAACTAGAATTGATAATTTCAAAATAGAGAGTAACTATAGTTGTACAATTGTGTATTATTGACTTAGTGTTTTAATGGTTTTAGTATATTTTAATGTAGAACATGAGATCACTCATAGTATTCTCTTTTCTTTTTACAGGAGGAAAGGAAGGGGCAGAATTTGAGACAATTCTTCGCTGCGACCACCCCCTACCCTTTTCTTCTCTTCTTTTCTTCTATCACAAAGGTGGAGGTCCTGATCATACAGATAAGAGTCACTTTTTGTTCTTTTTGGTTTTATTAAGAAACTTGGTTTCTCTCCAGTCGTGTTTCTGGAATCTTTTTCACTAAAACTTTATTCCCTTGTAGGGAATGTATTTATGGAGAACACATATAAGGGGTATGGTTGCTATACCGGGAGAATCATAGACATAGAAGTATGTAGAATGTATTGCGCAAGCGGGTGATTAGAATAGAAGATTAATGGGCACCATGACTAAGCATTTAGCATGACTGTCAACAACACTAAACAGAGAGTGGAGTCTAATATTGACAGGCTGTTCTAAAATTCACTGGCACTTTGCCACTACCCGAATAGGAAGAGAATCGACAGTTTGGACCATAAATATATGGGCACTATGCCTCGTAAATCAATGGGTCCTATGTCAAAACAACACTATGAAAATGAAGGAGGTGTTGTAAACCCTTCCATTTATAAAATGATTACAATTTAAATGATGTTGCAGTGTACAAAAGCGTGCATGTATCGTTTACCGCTTAATACTAACAGAAAGGAAATTTACCTGTTTGTAATGTGATGTAACATTTGTTTCATTTCCATTTTATCGTATTTTTATATTTTGTATTGCGACTTCGCTCAACCAAATAAGATATGAAGTGATACTATTGCGTAAATATGACGAATGGTTATTTAAGTATGATAACTAGACATTACAAAATGGACGTTCCAGTTACTATAGCGTGGTTTTCAGGACAATGGTCCTTTTTCAATGTCTACACAGTCTATGTATTGCTTTGACTTCCGGTAAATCACTGTGTGACCAAGCTTGCCTGACAAGCGAAACTCGTAACCTGCAATAAACAACCACTGGTGTCAGCATACTCTGAGTGATCGCTTTACTTGAACTTAAGCAAACGCATTCCCGGTTGGCACTGCTCCGCCAACTCCAAGCGATCCTCTGCAAAGGGCGGGGGAAGACAGAAGGAGCTACCCTGGTAACATATATATATATATATATATATATATATATATATATATATATATATATATATATATATATATATATATATATATATATGATCCAACAAAAATGCCTGTAGCATTCGAGAGGCACTCGACAGTCCTCTGCCCTCCGGGCTTCCTGCTTGGCGCACTAAACCGCTTCACCTCCATTAATGTGCCCGACGCGTTTCAGGGAACCACCCCCTTCCTCATGGGCTGCCGTTAAAAACACTCGATACTGCATCATGTAAATTAATGACCTTTTATTAGAACAAGCCCCCCGGTGGGCGTGTGCTAAGTGCACCGTCAACCAGAGTCTGCTGGGACTTGTGGTCCAATATGATGCCAAAATAATATCCCCTTATAGTAAGGTCGAGTGTTAAAACAAAATTGAGCAATGTCTGTTATAGCCTATAGTAGGCTGTGTTGCGGTCCAGTGCGCCCTCTGATGTAGAGTCCTGTGCTCTGAAGATCCCCAATCAGTTCGGGAATGAGCCTCGTTCTGCTGCCAGCTCCTTGTAACAGCAGATGATGGTGCTCTCTCCACGGCCAGGCTGCCGTGTAGCAATATGATCCAACAAAAATGCCTGTAGCATTCGAGAGGCACTCGACAGTCCTCTGCCCTCCGGGCTTCCTGCTTGGCGCACTAAACCGCTTCACCTCCATTAATGTGCCCGACGCGTTTCAGGGAACCACCCCCTTCCTCATGGGCTGCCGTTAAAAACACTCGATACTGCATCATTTAAATTAATTACCTTTTATTAGAACAAGCCCCCCGGTGGTCGTGTGCTAAGTGCACCGTCAACCAGAGTCTGCTGGGACTTGTGGTCCAATATGATGCCAAAATAATATCCCCTTACAGTAAGGTAGAGTGTTAAAACAAAATTGAGCAATGTCTGTTATAGCCTATAGTAGGCTGTGTTGCGGTCCAGTGCGCCCT
Source organism: Calotriton arnoldi (assembly GCA_963921515.1). Taxonomy (NCBI): domain Eukaryota; kingdom Metazoa; phylum Chordata; class Amphibia; order Caudata; family Salamandridae; genus Calotriton; species Calotriton arnoldi. The sequence goes on from CAWUFW010002198.1 coordinate 1,320,063, forward strand.
CTGATGTAGAGTCCTGTGCTCTGAAGATCCCCAATCAGTTCAGGAATGAGCCTCGTTCTGCTGCCAGCTCCTTGTAACAGCAGATGATGGTGCTCTCTCCACGGCCAGGCCGCCGTGTAGCAATATGATCCAACAAAAATGCCTGTAGCATTCGAGAGGCACTCGACAGTCCTCTGCCCTCCGGGCTTCCTGCTTGCCGCACTAAACCGCCTCACCTCCATTAATGTGCCCGACGCGTTTCAGGGAACCACCCCCTTCCTCATGGGCTGCCGTTAAAAACACTCGATACTGCATCATGTAAATTAATGACCTTTTATTAGAACAAGCCCCCCGGTGAGCGTGTGCTAAGTGCACCGTCAACCAGAGTCTGCTGGGACTTGTGGTCCAATATGATGCCAAAATAATATCCCCTTATAGTAAGGTCGAGTGTTAAAACAAAATTGAGCAATGTCTGTTATAGCCTATAGTAGGGTGTGTTGCGGTCCAGTGCGCCCTCTGATGTAGAGTCCTGTGCTCTGAAGATCCCCAATCAGTTCGGGAATGAGCCTCGTTCTGCTGCCAGCTCCTTGTAACAGCAGATGATGGTGCTCTCTCCACGGCCAGGCCGCTGTGTAGCAATATGATCCAACAAAAATGCCTGTAGCATTCGAGAGGCACTCGACAGTCCTCTGCCCTCCGGGCTTCCTGCTTGGCACACTAAACCGCTTCACCACCATTAATGTGCCCAACGCGTTTCACGGAACCACCCCCTTCCTCATGGGCTGCCGTTAAAAACACTCGATACTGCATCATGTAAATTAATGACCTTTTATTAGAACAAGCCCCCCCGGTGGGCGTGTGCTAAGTGCACCGTCAACCAGAGTCTGCTGGGACTTGCGGTCCAATATGATGCCAAAATAATATCCCCTTATAGTAAGGTCGAGTGTTAAAACAAAATTGAGCAATGTCTGTTATAGCCTATAGTAGGCTGTGTTGCGGTCCAGTGCGCCCTCTGATGTAGAGTCCTGTGCTCTGAAGATCCCCAATCAGTTCGGGAATGAGCCTCGTTCTGCTGCCAGCTCCTTGTAACAGCAGATGATGGTGCTCTCTCCACGGCCAGGCCGCCGTGTAGCAATATGATCCAACAAAAATGCCTGTAGCATTCGAGAGGCACTCGACAGTCCTCTGCCCTCCGGGCTTCCTGCTTGGCGCACTAAACCGCTTCACCTCCATTAATGTTTCCGATGCGTTTCAGGGAACCACCCCCTTCCTCATGGGCTGCCGTTAAAAACACTCGATACTGCATCATGTAAATTAATTACCTTTTATTAGAACAAGCCCCCCGGTGGGCGTGTGCTAAGTGCACCGTCAACCAGAATCTGCTGGGACTTGTGGTCCAATATGATGCCAAAATAATATCCCCTTATAGTAAGGTTGAGTGTTAAAACAAAATTGAGCAATGTCTGTTATAGCCTATAGTAGGCTTTGTTGCGGTCCAGTGCGCCCTCTGATGTAGAGTCCTGTGCTCTGAAGATCCCCAATCAGTTCGGGAATGAGCCTCGTTCTGTGTTGCAGTTTGTATGTCTGGGAAGTTCCCACGGTGTCCGTAAGCCCAAATCAATCTGGGTTGTTGTTATAGTGTATGGGCATGCTGAACATGAGCCACATGGAAAGTGTCCTCTAACCGGTGGTAGAGACCAAAGTGTGTTCTGTATTAACTGTGGTTTATCTGTATGTGATCTGGTGTGGACTGCCATGTGTTTGATGTTTTTGCTGCGTTTGTGTGCAAAGAGTGGTTTATTCAGATTCTTTTCTCCAGTATTCAGTATGGGCCAGTTTCTTGTCACAACTCTCTTCACTGTATTGGTCAGGTGACTATAAGTCCCTACGCAGACTAATCTGTCGTCACGTTGTTTGGTGTGTGTCTCTAGGAGGGCCTCCCTATTATTATTTCTGGCATGTTTAGCTGCTCAGTTGATTAGGTGTTCTGGGTATGCCCTCTGGGATAAGTTGGTGCTGAGTGTTGTTGCATGTTCTTTGAACTTTCTTACTTCAGTGCAGTTCCTCCTTAGTCTCAAAAATTGCCCTACTTGCAGATTATCCCTTAGTGCACGACGGTGAAAGCTATTGTAGCTCAGAAGAGAGTTCCTAGCCATGGGCTTCGTATAGAGTTCTGAATTAATTCCACCGTCTTTCGGCATGGCCTTCATCAGGACTCCGTCACAGTGTCACTAATGAAGTAATAGACAACATCAATGTCCAGAATTAATGTGCCTGCTATTATATTTACGATAAAAATCTTACACTACAGTGATAGGTAACACCAAAGGATTCCTAGGACTAAAAACGTTGTGTCTCTTATTGTTGTAGTATCAGTGACAATCCAAGGGAGAAACAAATCCCCCATGGAGAAAGTTGAAGTATAAAGAATAAAAAATGAATTATAAATAATAATAAGGAATTAAAGATAAATAAAAGGTAGATAAAAAGTACCCATGCGTCCTTACATGAAGATCTATAGGTGGTTTAGAAATTGTTTAATGCATGCTACACAGCAAAGGAATAGTTATACAGAAGAACAAGAGGTGTGCATTCTCAGCGAGTAGATAACGAACACCTTATATCCCTTGTTATGGACAACTTAATTTGTCCATTACTCCTGGTGTATTAATATTGAAGATCATACCTAATGTTTTGTACGATGATCAAAGGATCAACTCTGTGATATAAAGATGCTAATTTCCATGAATCTAGCTTTCCGCTGGATCACTACTTCCTATATAGATCAAAATGGGAGTGGAAGAGGGGAAAAGAAAATTTGGTAAGCACGTTGATATTTGCGGTGTTAGCCCCCCTGGGTAATAGGCAGGTGACAATTTATAGATGTATATTACCTTTAAATCTCAATCTTTTGTTGGAGTGGGCAATCCCCTATTCTTTGTTTCTGGTCTAAGGGTAGGATGGCATTGACTGGTGGATATAGATTCTACGCTTTTGGGTGAAAATGCAAACAGGGTAAAAATACTTATTAGACATCGTTCTACTTCCTTATCAGCTTAAATATTAGATGTGGGGTCAACCGGATAAACAATATCCTCTTTTACCTTTCAATTATCAACCCGATCACACAGCAAAAGTTGTTTAATTATTAGGATGGATGGCTTATTCTTATCATACAAAGCGTAAATATTGAGTTGCCGTGTCCTGGGGATAGATAGAAAAATTAAGGTAAATCTATTGTTTAATCTATTCTCCTGTATATAAATACAAATATATCTAAATACTAACCGTTTTTATGAGCACTTTTCTTTATATTAGTGGCCGTCAATGGGTACCCAGTTCGTTTCAGGTACATATATTGTTGAAGGTGGTTCCCTATCTGGATCCTACACCATCACTTGGCTAAAATAAAGCAGTTATCCAAAAGAAGTCCGATTAATGAAAAAGAAGCTATAGGTTTACTGTCTTATTTAGGATTGATTGCTATAGTCCCTTGTTCCCAATAAATGGGCCCTAACTCGAGTAATCTATGCCATATTATATATATATTATATATTATATATATATATATCTTTTTCTGCAGAATGGGAAGTCTAATCAGAAGCCATATATATGAAACATTGAGTCTCTAAATTATGTGATGAGATGACAACCTTACACTGTTGCAGAGTGAGTATAATGGACACAACGCTTCCCCCACTTGAATGGGTCACCTAGTTACATTTACCTGACACAATCTGGAGCACTCGCTTACTATGCCGACCACTACCAGATAGCTCCCAGATCAGCTATGGGAACATTCATGCCATCACATTCAACAAAAGACAGTGCCAGCCAGGCTCTATTGCTCACTACGATTTCCTTTTCAGCGGGGCGCTCCTGGATGTGTCTAGTGGCTTGAGGGTGGATGTGACTGACTCATTGAGGAGGTAATGTATCCATCACACAGTTTAGGAAATGCCTGTAAGGTTGAATCAGTGCTTTGTAATTAGATGTATGTTGGACAATATCTTTTGTAGTCCTGAACAAGTGGAACTGACAACAGTTCACATACTTGAAATCACTATATATATATTTGTGCACCCTTTTCAATTGAACAGTCATCATGTGAGGTTGATAAGTTTACCTGTTTATTTGTTGCTTTTTCTCCCTTTTGTTTCTTGATTTCTTTAGAACGACGGTGGTCCCTTCCATATATTCAGGCCACCGACCTGGCTTTCTCGATCTTTGACGGGCCAGTATAAAGAATAATTGTTTATTTATTATTTTTGATGATTTCTTGGAAACTTTCCATAAGAGCACATTTAACAGAGTGACTTTAACTTTTGAAGGTCCTGATGAATGCCCTGGAACCCCTTACGGGGTCCGCTGTTGGGCAGAGACATGTCGACCACGACCATCTAGAGGGTTATATTTGTTAGAAAACCCTAGTCCTCTTTTTAATCCTACTCCTCTGGACCTACTGAATAAAAATATTTTGGCCCTTTGGAAGTAGTTTTAACCCACACAGCACATCATAATTTCTGAATGCACTCTGTCCCTCACTGACTCTATTTCTACCACTCATCTTAAAACACCTCTGCTCCTCCCACTTTGGGAGTTGTAGCCCACACCACGGACCTCGCAGTCCAGGTGTGAGGAGGGGACCCAATGATGAAGCTATCACCCTTGGGTGAGTGAGGGTTCTCGTCCTTAAAAAGGACTCCTCCCAGAGAAGCAACTTTATCACCTTATAAACCAACTTACTAGTTCTGAAGGGAATTCCCTGTAGGCACAATACTAGCCTCCAACCCTTAGAACCTCACTACCCGGTCGTACTTAAGTGTGAATTCAGTCAATTGTGGGACCAGTATGCAACCGGCTATCCCGATCCCGAGATCCCAAGTGTGAACAATAAATAATTACTAAAACCGTACCTCTACTGGCCGAGTGGGACCTCACAACCCGGTCGCACTTAAGTGTGAATTCACATGGTTTTAGTAATACTAGGGCGGTCGACCTCGAATCTGAGGAACCGGGTTCGAGTCTCGGCAATGACGCTGAACATCCTGTGATTCTGGGCAAATCACTTAATCTCCCCGTGCCTAACAAAAATGAATGTGTCCTCATGTAACGCAACTGCTGCTATGTAAAGCGCTCTGATACCCGATACCTTCGGGTCAAGTTTGCGCTATATAAAACTCCGTAAGAAAAAAAAATAATAGCAGCACACTGATGGCAGCTGCTTGGTGATTTATTGGCAGAGTGGGACCCGGCGAGGTTACCCCACCGAGATAGGCATTGTGGGCCCCCACCGCGTTGGTATCTACCAGGGGGGGGGTCGTTGAGTAGCCGCACACTTGTCTTGACCGTACCGGTCCCGAAGGGCCATTACTGAAACTCTGCATATGGTGGGTGCTGTCCCAGCACCAGGCAAAAGTACTGTATTCCCTGCTGTAGGTGGACCGGTGGCCCAGGAACCTACGTGGAGGGAACTGAAACACCGGCTATCCATACTAGGTGTGGATTATGTAATATATGGGGACATGCATATGTGGGCATCACATTTATGGTCCTTGTGTGGAGTCTCTTTTTGTGGTGTGCCTAGTGTGTCACTGGTCTGTATGTGTTGCGCAAACGCTTTACACATTGCCTCTGGAATAAGCCTGACTGCTCTGTCAAGCTACCAAGGGTGTGAGCATGGGTTATCTTGGGTGTGTAACTTCCTTACCCTGACTAGAGTGGTGGATTCTGCCTCGCTTAGGTGTAAACCCTAGCCAACCAGAAACCCCATTTCTAACATTGGTTGTACAGACTATTGAATCTAAATTGACTGCGATTTTTGACCATATGGATGCAAGATGGGCGGGCATAGTGCTCCAGGCAACAGGAAGCAAGGACATTTCGATCATCCTGATCTTGCCTTAGGGTATCTCGGAAAACCTGCAGCCAGTGGTCGAGATACTCACTTTCCCCCTGACCAGCCCTTTTTTGACCACAGCCCATGTGGATCATTTAAGCAGGAATGAGTTCTCTGTCCCACTAGGCAGCACCCACATACTGAGACCTTTCATAGGGATTGGTCTGACAAGAAGAAGGGAAAGAGAAGGGGCCTCCACCCTTAACTTGCCACCAGCTGCTAAACCGTATGTGATTGTCATGACTAACGCTCCTATTCTGTCTGTGGGGCTGACTGAATCAACTACTGAGCTGAAAAATAAGGTCACCCATTGGCTCAGTTCGAAGACCAACTCTACCATCTGGACTGCACATGATACCTTAATGGTACGGGGAGTCAGATGGGTGGGTCCCAACTCCAAATGCTGCAGCAGGGACTGTGTCATAATTAATTTTAAATTGCCAAGGACTGTTGATAATCCGTTGCTCACAGTTACAAATGGGCAGTTTAAGTCTAGCCAGATCCAACTCCTGCCTTTGTCTTATTTCTACAGAAACTTGACTCAATCTTTGAGATGCCCTGCTGTACCATCTAGCGGGAAGTCAAACCTGGGAGTTCCCACATTTAATCGCTTTGAGCCCTGTGGCAAAGGTGGACAGACTGTTCAATGTGGGTGATAGTACTTGCTAAAATGAAGCCCTCATACCGAACTGTATCCAGCCCTGGGCTGAGGCATTTTCCAGCGTTATATCTACTTCTGCAATGCCCCTGTTACTATGCCGGTTGAGACCTGCCTTCATGGAACTAACTTTACAGAAAGCCGTTTTTGGATCATCCAATCTTAGAGTTCTCAGCTGGAACATTGCAGGGGTTAATGCTAAGCTGGGATCTCAGTTGTGGTTGGACTTGGTAAAGCAATTTGACATAGTCCTACTACAGGAGACATGGGCCACGGAGGATGTTTTCTGTGATGGCTATATTAGCTTCTCTCAGCCCGCTTTACAGACTATCTCAGGAGGGGCCAGTGCTGGCCTATTGGCCTGGTTTAAGGTCACTCTGGCATGTTCCATAACCTGCATTGATGCAGATCGTAGACTCCTTCCTGCGTTTCACCTAAAAGGGGCACCCAAAGCTGGGTTATTTGTCTTGAATTTTTACAATGATGATTTCTCTGTTAAAACCAATAGGAATTTTATAGCTCTTTTTTTCTGTTATTAATTCACTTAGTACCGGTCCTTTCTCTAAAGGAGATATCTTTAATTTGTTAGTTGTGGGTGATTTTAATGCTAAGCTGGGGCTTTGTTTATATCTGATTGATCCTCCTTATCCTTCCGACTTGTCTTGTCATCTCCCCGCCCAGGGTCAAGATGCTCGGGTGTAATGTTATTTCCAATGTTGTCCTGTTCAAATTTGTGTAATGCCTTTGATTTTCTGGTTCCAGATATTGCTACAGCTGCCACCTTTACAGGTAGAGGTCAGTGTTCCACTAATAACTACATCTTTATATTTCGGAGTTTGTCCTCCAGTGTCATTGAAGGTGGTGTTATTTCCAATACTTTTAGTGATCATAACGCTCTTCATCTCTCGTTTAACCTTCATGTGAAGGGTCCTATGAAGGGTTCTGGGAACACTCTTATGGGGAACTCATTGATCAAGGCTAAAGAAAATCTGAGCAGATTGGTTTGGAGGCACGGAGATATTTCTTCAGTATTTGCCAAATTGATTGTACGTAATCTGAGTAGCATCTTAAACTGTTTATTGTTGGATGTTGATAGACATTTGGTAGTAGATTCTTTAGTGACCGTAGGTGGTGCCATTAAAGCTATCCTTATGAAAAAGCTTAAGTAAGCGTGACTCCAGTATGGCCTCCTAGTTTGACAAAGCCTGAGGACTTCCTGAAGGAAGTTGCACTTGACCCTGAAGCAAACCCCCAAAAATAGGATGGTACTTTCCAGTTGAAGAAGGGAATATACCCGAGTCTTATCGGCGGGGAAAGCTGAGGTGAGAAATTTGCATTGGAATGGTTTGGTACAGGCTTGCACCCATAAAGACTTAAAGGCCTTTTGGAATTTGGTGAACAATTACTCTTTAGCAGATGCCCCCCAGGCAGCTCTGAACTGTAAAACCACCGCAGAGGTTTGGGTTAATCACTTTTAGCGCAATATACCTTTAAGGACAATAATTTTAGCGGGCCAGTCCTTGATCAGTCACGCTTACCTACTGCTATTTCTTTCTCGTTAGATGAGGTTACCCTGGCTATTCAACAATGCCCTACCAGTAAAGTCTGCAACCTCAGTGCAGGCCCAATGGACCTGTACAAGAATAATGCCAACTTTTGGGCCCCTCTGCTGATGAACCTTTTAATGCAGCCTGTGTAGCTGGGCTCCCCGAATCCCGGAGGTTCGCTACCATTGCTTCAGTCTTTAAAAAAGGGGACAGACAGGATCTGGCTTGTTACCATCCCATCTCACTCATTGATTCATCAGTAAAGATCATTGGACAAATTATTTTAGAGAAGCTGGAACACTGGATCATGGAACATAGGGGCCTGTCGGAGGTCCAGCTTAGTTTTGGCCATGGTCTGGGGACCACTGAGCAATGCGCTAACCTGTAACTCGTCATCTGCAAATACAGACTGCTTAAGCGTTCTGCTATTAATTTAGCATTTATTGATTTGTCAAGCGCTTTCCACAGTCAATAAATCTAAGCTGTGGACTCTCTTGGCCACTATGGACATTGAGATGGGTTTAGTTCACTTCCTTAGAGAGCTCTATACGAACATCGAGGCCTCTGTGAGATATGGGAGTATTGGAGAGTGTTCGGAATCTTTTAGCCTCCAGCGTGGGGTACAGCAAGGGTGTGTTTTAGCACCGATTCTCTTTCTCCTGCACTTTAATAAGTTGCAGTCAGCTTTGCTAGGCTTAGGTGCAAATGTTCCCCAAATTAAAAAGAAACCGGTACCGGCGCTCCTTTATGCGGATGACGCTGTTTTATTAGCCAGGACTTCGAATGGACTTAAGGCTCTCATTGATGGCTTTGTTGGCTTCATGGAGAGCCTTAACTTGGCAACGAACAGATCAAAAACATAGGTGATGGTCTGTGGCCCTAAATCTGTGAAGACCCGCTCACTTTTTAGAAAGGATATGTGTATCAAAAGAGCCCGTTCTTTTTCTTATCTTGGCATCGCTTTTGATGAAAATCTTAGTTGGGCTTCTTGTATGGCTAATCGGTGTACCAGTCTTAAGCGGGCCATTGGATCAGTTCTTTAAGTTTCAGCGTGCTTGGGGAACAAACCCATCTGCCCACTTATAGAGATCCATAAACTTAGATGTGTACCAACCCTGACATATGGTGCAGGGATTTGGGGCATCTCTAATATAAGACATTTGCAGGTGAAAGACAATAGGGTTTTCGCACACTTTTGGAAATTCCGTCCTGCAGTAGTAATTTTATGGAGCATGAGGAGCTCGGCCAAGACTATGTTGAAGATTGAATCAAACTAGCTCCCCTGCTACTTTGGTGCTCTAATTGGTCCATTGCGCAGGGATATTATAGAGGACTGTTTAGATTGTGTGGCTGACTTATCAATACCCTGGTTCCAGTATCTACAGTAAAACTTTTCCAATCTTGGCAGGCCTACTCTATCTTCTAACCCATCCTCCATTCAGAAGGAAGATCTGGGGTGGGTAAAGAAACACTTCCATGGGAAACGAGCATTCCAAGTTCAAAATCCCTGAGTAATTATGTATTCATCCAAACTAGTCCCGAGACGGAACCATATCTTGAGTGGGTAAGATCTCTCCTTGCCTGATTTCGGTGAGTTCTATAAGATGAAAGTTATGTTTCCCTCACGGGCAATATGATGGCACCTCTGTTTGCTGCTACCCTTGTGATGAATATTCGGATGTTTTGTTCTTTTGTAGATTTTATAGTGAACTGTCCAAGGGCCTGCTTATTCCAACCATTTGGAAAACTAGGAGTAAAAACTGTAGGGTAGATTTATCATACCTCCAGTCATTGCGTACTCAAGACCTTTGTCTTCGAGTGAGCCAATTTTTAAAATCTGCTATTAAATTATGAAATTCCATGATGTTTTGATATTTGTTTTACCTGATTTTAACATCTTGTTTTTACTGTTTGGACTCTGCTTTTGTCTGTGACAAATAGTTTTTTTTGTATATGTCTACTATTTTGTGCATGCTTTTTATGGCCTTTTCTGGTCGAAATAAAGATAATAACGAATGAATAGATTCGAAACAGTAACACATCCAAATGATGAAGGACTGTGATGAAGTGAAGGGTTTCTACCAGCAATGTAGTCTTAGGGAGGAGAGCTTGAGAAGATAATGTGCACAGAGAAGATAATGATGGGAAATGATACTGAAGGCAAAGGAGGAAGGCGGCTATCAATGCATCAAACCTGAACGATATCTAACCGAGGAAGGGATGGCCAGTTCGAAAAATAAGGAACGTGCCAACGAATGAGCATGAATAACAGGTAAGCTGCCACTTGGACACAGATATGTAAACTGAAAATCGCAGTGTTTTATCTGTGCGAACCAGTCGTGAAATCTATGCTTTTTCCTCTTAATGAACTAACAAAAGACTTTCAAAAAGTATTTTGCTAGAGCTTTGTCTGACCAGTGTGTATGATATGCTGGCTTCTAACAGTATAAATGTATTTGAAGATTAATTTCAAGAAACTGTTTGGGTGTCAGTACACTTAGAAACAAATACACAACAAAAACTTTGTGATGTGCCATTATTTTCAACCGGGGTACAATCCCCTTTTTCCATCCATTGTCTACCTCCAATATGGCTTAGTTCTTCTCTCAGCTGTTGTTCCTTCATGATATCGTATGACAGTCTGTGCTCCAGGGGTTGTGATCAACTGTCAGGACATTGATGGACCTTGGAACTTGGTGATGATTTTGATCAATAAAGGAAAATCTTACCAGCATTGCGCAGGCATTATTATTAAAAAACATTGGTGCATACTTTTTGTTTTTTTAAGATCTTTTTTTATTGCATATACAACAAACAGAAATGTGATTACATTTGGCACCATGTCGCAGATTGGAAAAACATAGACATATGGTGACAAATTCCCCCGGACTCTGAGACACCCACACACCCGGCCACCCCCCTCCAACAGATTGCAAAGTAGTGACTAAGTCCGGATGTCTTTGATCCCCGGCATCCCTAGTGGCATCAGAAATTGGGGTAAACAGATCTACCCGATATGCATTCCATCTCCACCATATTTTAGACGATTTATTCGGACAACCCCTGCACTCGTAGACCACTCCCTCTGCCTGCATACACCAATCTCTTCCAATCCCTTAGGCACAGTGCTAACTCAGCCCTCCACAGTCATGCCACATTACATTTAACTACCATCAACCCCAGTGTGAGCCGGAGACTGTCCATACGGGTGCTATCTGTTTCGTCCCAGATATTCAGGAGGCAGCATTTTGCTGATGGTACCATGTCACTCCCACATACTCTACTGAGATACTCAATCACCTCGTCCCAATATCTTTGGAGCACCGGCCAGCTCCATATCATATGAATTTTTTTCCCCTCCTGACCGCATTTCTTGGGCCACAATGCAGTGTCCATTTTCCCCATCGTAACCAATGTAGTATAAGCAGAGTAACCCCGTGTGGAGAATTTGGAGCTTCACCAGGCGGAATCGTGATCTTATAGCCTCCTCCCAGGGGGACGGCAAAGCCTCAGGCCACTCATCATCCTCCAGGCTCCTAAATCACGCACCCACTTCTCTCGCAGGTGGGTCAAAGGATCAGGTGAGTTATTCAACAATTTTTTGTACATAAGCGGGGGTCGCCTTTTTCGGCATATAATCATCTAACAGCCTATCTTCAAGTGGGGAAGATTCAGGGAGTTCTTCACACCATAGGCAGTACTTTTTGAAGGGCATGGCGGATTTGTAAATATCGGTAGGTCTCAGTGGGTGCCATTTGGTATTCTTTTTGCAACTCTTCAAATGTTAGTACCTCACCCGGTTTCCACATGTCTCCCACCTGGACAGGCCAATGAGATCCCAGATATCGAAGGCCTTCTGCAAGGCCAAGGTGCCCAGGCACCCTGATTCCCATAAGGGGGTGGCACGCATGATTTTCCCCTGGCAGCCCATAGTCTTCAGTGCTGTATGCCAAAGGGTAAGTGTGACCACTGTGGAGCTGGGGAGGGGTGTGGTGTGCGGGCCCCTCAAATGGCTCTATCTTAGCCCCCGGGCTGCATGTTCCTCCTGTCCATCCTATAGGCTGGTTCGTCGTAAGGGAGATGAACTCATTAATGACAATAATTTGTGACACATTGGTGCATACTTGATATTCGTCAGTCTGAGAGTTTTTATCTGATCCTTCTTGTAAGTTTCATGTAGGAGCATAACTTTGCAAATTTCATAAGAAAACATAATATTCATCTGTCCCAAGCCTGGGATCTGGCCTTCCCTTTAACTCTGGGCTCCTTTGATCTCCTGGAGGGCTAAGTCTGTTTTCGGTTTGCCTGAAGGTCACGTTCACTGCATGATTTTGTTTTATGTTGTTGTTCGTTTTCCTGTACCGTTGTTTTTTCTTATTCTTTGGTTGCTTATCTGTAATTGCCTGGTTAGTTTTTAATTTGTTTTAATGTGCATTGAAACTGGAATCTTGGCATTGTTGTGCTCTACAAATTATAAACTAAAATAAACTTTGAAGTAGATAGTAGAACATCTTGCAGCAACATTCTAACAGGGGGACATTCACAAATATTTTTCAGTGAGTAGATATGTCGTACTCCTATGTTCACAAGGAATGTTATGTGAGTTGTTGTGTGTTACTCCAGACAACGGTGCTACTTACTCATGCATTTCCTGGAGTAATACATGTTACATTCGAAAAAAGATTTGTGAATCAGGTTTGTGAGTAAGCATGTTTTACTCGTGTTAGACCCTTCCAACACACTCCATTTTTACAACATTATACATCTGCAGTCTGCAAAGGATCACTGCATTGCACCTCACCTTCTCTTACTTCCACTTTTTTCCCCACCCCTTCCCCTTTTATAACCTTCAAATGGGAATCACATCCACAAACCTTTGCAACGAAACGCTCCATATATGTTCTTTGAACGTTTACGTTTTATGCACAGGTTTGATTGTAAAGGTGAGCACTTACTTATAAATTAGCATTTTCAAAACTTCCTCCTTCCAAGATATATTCTATTTCACAATCATTGTATCATTCTTTCACTACAGTAGTAATCCACTCTACCATTCCATTCCTTCTGGGATAGTATGAGCCTATGCAATATCCAGTCCTACTCTTAACCATAAACTCCTTTATTTGCTCTTTTCAAATAGAACATTATCACTAACCTATACAGCTGGTATGACTTGGCCTTTAAAATACTTTGGCCAAAACTTTAACAAGCATACTTGGGTTAATACTCTATTATTCCTGGCTCAACCTATAAACAGAAGGAATCGATTAAAACAATTCTATATTTATCAGATTCTCATCTGTACAGGGCTTACAGAAATACTCTCTCCTATGGTGACAAAGGCCACTTGATTGGATCCAATGTGTTTTATCCACTAAACAACAAAGTATGAAACTCTTTACTGTTCCCTTAGCCAGAATATCCATGTCCAGCCACTAATGAAAATTACTCGCTCTCCTCTTTGTACAACTAATTCCTTGATGTCCCTCGTGACTCACCAATTTTTTTTAATCTCTAAACACAAATGGTGAATCCACTTACCAAAATCTTATCAGAAGAATCATCTTCTACCAAATATTTCCTCCCATATTTCTTAGCATTACATATTGCTTCAAGATTCTCATTTGCTGCTTCCTATTCCTCATCAGTAAAACTCCTGCACTGGTTCAGGCTCACTATGGTCACCTTACATTCCTTTCGATTACTCTCAACCTGCCCTTCACACTGCACATGACTCCTGTATTAAACCAGCATAGGCAAAGCCAATAGGTCTGCCATTGGCTGCCAGACTTTTAGTAGTTTTTGTTTTGTTATGGTTTTTGCAAAATTTTATTGTTTGGTTAGCTGCTGGGCCTTCATCAATCTAAAAAAAAAATCCAACAATTGGGTAAAGACAAAATGTTTATTGTTTTCAAAAAAGCACACATTACCTTAGTACTCCTTGGCGCTGAAAGGAACTACTTTGTGTGGGAATGTGCTCCTTGTGAAACGGCAGCATGGCATAACTCATAGGGAAGTGAGCTGAATCATTGCCCCTTGATACATTTTCGAGTTGTTGGAAGAAAAATGAGAATGGCACATCCACAGACAAATAGATGAAGTGTGTGCCATACTCATACTTTTAGTAAAATCAAAAGGTCTTGGCTAACACAGACATAAAAAAGCCAATCTTCCTGCCAGCCTCTTGCATTTGAGAAAAAAGGAAACTAAGAAGGCAAGAAACAAAAAGAAAAAGGAAGACAAAAAGAAAAAGAATGAAAGAAGGAAGGAAGGAAAGAAAGAAAGGAAGGAAAAATGGCAAGAAAAACAGAAAGAGAACAAAAAAGAACAAAAGAAGGAAGGAAGAAAAGAAGGCAAAAGAGAAAAAGAAAGTAAGAAAGAAATAAAGAAACCAGGCAAAAAAGAAAGAGAGAAAGACAGCAGGAAAGAAGCAAAGAAAAAAAAAGTGAAATAAAGAGAAAATGAAGAAAGAATTGTTACAAGTGCCTCAAATTAAACACAATAAAGGCCAGTTTTCTTCCTGTGCAAAGTTTATTAAAGAACCATTGGTGAAAATGAGTCCAGAATAAACGTATACTGAAGAATTGCCCGCTTATAAATTCACATGTATAATATTGAAGCGTTGGGTTTGTGTTCTGTATGCATAGTAAAAAGAGGATATTTTATTACAGAAGAAGTGGACACAATCTATTATTCTGTGAAATACCATCACTCAGATAAGCAAAGGACACTCCAAAAGGAATTTATAACAGCATAGCAGGAGAACAGAACTGATGAAGTTGGATTGTACCCTGTGCGCACATCTGGTAAAAACAGTACTGCTATCATATGAGGGTGTAAACACTAAGGCTGCACTAAAGTAATTATAAACTAAAAACAAAAATACTTGCACTGTTTTAGATGCCAAGGGAGCATTATCATTTCTAATTGAATTACAAGTATTACATGAACAATTGTGTATTCCTCTGAAGAGGATATAGTGCCCCAAAACATGTTATGTTATGTTATAACAATTTGTAGTGCGCACTAATACCCGCAGGTGTCTAGTCACTCACGGTCTACCATACTGTGTCAGGCAACGCTAATTTCTAAAAAGCCATGTCTTGAGCAGTTTCCTGAACTCAAGTAGGGAGGAAGTCTTCCTAAGGGAAAGCGGAAGGGAGTTCCATTCCTTTATTGTATTGTAACTGAAACTCCTTCTCCCCCAATTTGTCCTTTTAACTCTGGGGGTGGGCATCAGGTGGGCATTGGCAGAACGAAGCAGTCTATTTGGAGAGTACCAACTAAAAAGGTCCCAGAGAAATTGTGTTCATTCTCTGTGCAAGGCCTTATGAGCAATACAAAGGGCCTTGAACTTGACTCGCTGACCAACTGGTAGCCAATGTAATTCCTGAATCCCTGCTCTGATAGACTGGTATTTGGGAACATCCAAGACAAGTCTAGCCGCAGCATTTTGTACTGCCTGCAACCTTCTGAGTAAATTGGATTGCAAATTAAGATACAACCCATTACAATAATCCAGTTTGGGTAAAACCAGGGAGGCCAGCACAGTTTTTCTGGTATTTAAGGGGATAAAAGGTAGTAGCTTGCGTAAAATTCTAATAGTAAGAAAGGAAGAGGACACTACCTTGGAAACCTGAGACTTAAGATTGAGTTTTTCATCTATAATAACTCCCAGATTCTTTGCCTTGGCTACTGGCGTGGGAGGAGGGCCTAGGGTGTCTGGCCACCAAACTGGCGACCACTGAGGTGAGAGGTTACCGAACAACACCACCTCAGTTTTGTTTGAGTTCAGCTTCAAGCAGTGCCTGCCCATCCAATTACTCAGGGTGACCATACAGTCATGAAGTTTGGTCGAATAATTGATATCCTTGTTGACTGCTGAGATAACCAACTGGGTATCGTCAGCATAAGAAGTGGGTATTAAATTAAAACTTCTGATCAGGGGGGCCAATTCGGAGACATAAATATTAAAAAGTGTCGGGCTTAGCGAGGACCCATGTGGCACCCCGCAAGGCAGCGTAAAGGGCGCTGACTTAAAATTGCCCAGGTGCACCGTTTGAGTTCTATCCGAGAGGAATGAAGTCAGGAGGGAAAGGGCTTTTCTTCCTATCCCTATGTTTTTTAGGCGTTCGACCAAAAGAGTATGGTCCACGGTATCAAATGCCGCGGACAGGTCGAGAAGAACGAGGGCTGCCGACCCTCCACCGTCTAATGCCTTACGGATTTCCTCTGTGGCTTTTATTAGAGCCGTCTCGGTACTATGACCCGTTCTGAAACCAAACTGACTCTGGTCTAAGATGTTGTTCTCTGTAATGAAAATAGAGAGTTCAGTATTTAACAATTTCTCAATGATTTTAGCGGGAAGTGGAAGCCTTGCGATAGGGCGGTAATTTGCTGGATCAGTTATGTCCAAATTCGATTTTTTAAGGAGGGGCAGTATACAGGCCTGTTTCCATCGAGACAGAAAATGCCCTTGTAATAGCATCAGATTAAACATGTTAGTTAGCAATGGGCTAATAATATGACTAATGCTTTGAAGGATCCTGGGAGGGCAGGGATCATCTGGGGATCCTGATTTGGTTGTTGAAAGGAGTGTAGCTGTTTGGACTGAAGAGACGGGGAGAAATTAAGAAATGACACTTTGCCTATGCCTGCTTGTTCTGATCCATTAGTATTTGGATTTTGGTTGGCGAATAGGTCATACAGGTCCACCTCAGATTTGAAAGAGTCGGCAAGAGTGTTGCAAAAAGATTGACTAGTATTGGCAGTGTCGTCATTAGGGACTGTGGTTAACATAGCGCACACTGTCGTGTAGTTCCTATAGTACCCCTGCAGGACCTGCGCGTTTGGATAACATAACCTGTGGGTTTGGTGGCAGACTAACTCTGTGCACCCCCACCGAGAAATGTTAGCCTGGTTTGCATTAGCTAGCTCACAGTGCCACTAGAATCTCCTCTTATCGGGGAGAGATTAGTTTCTGGCAACCTTAGATCATGACAACCCAAATTCCTCAGAATCGTGGAAACAATGTACTACCTTTCGCTCAGTCACTCGTGCTCACTTATTCGGTTTGTCTCAGAGAGTTACACAGACTAAACAGTCGGGCGTTTCAATAAGTATTTATTGAACAGTTGTTATTCTAGTGTAAAATATATGTGTTGCAGCAATCAGCAGACAATAGCAGAGATATATTATCAGCAGTACGATCAAAGTGAAAGGATAGAACAGTTCTACCATATTGCAGTAATCATGAATACATACATGAATATAAAATGCATTAGGAAAGTGCGCGTACTCGTACGATGCCTAACTAGATGTACCTGAGTGTACCTAGCATATGTGTAGGTCTAAAAGCCTAAGAGCCAAGAATCCCTCTAGGATTTAGTCGAACCCCCATACCTGAATAGAGAGAGTGTGGGACACCGTCCTGGTCTCGAGTTGGACACCCCGCAAGGGCTGTATTAGACCGCTGTCAGCTGGAGCGACTGCATGCAGGAGCCTCAGCGTCTCTGGTCAGTGTGTCATCATGGAAGTCTCGGTTCCCTCTGTCTTACCGTGGCAAGATGTGGTATATTTATACCCTAAAGTGTCTTGTCCCTCAGTATGGTTTGTATTTGTCTTTGTTGGACATGAGGAAGACGTCAGGGGTGAACTTTGTACATACATATTATGCGGGAGATGTAGCTGGTGAATACTCATGCATAATTTATGAGTACATTGTAGGCCTGTGTTCTGGAACGACCTTGCAGTGTTCTAACCACAAACTAGATAACGTTCAGCCCTCAGAGCTTGTTGTGTATGGTAAGGAACTAATGCAGGTGAAAGATCATGCCTATATTAGGAGCCATGACTATAATAGGGCATATACGAGTATGACCATAACAGGGCATATACGAGTATGACCATAATAGGGCATATACGAGTATGACCATAATAGGACATATACGAGTATTTCTACATTATGGCATATATGAACGGGTCTACATTAGGGCCTATATACAAAACATAACACTTGGAACTTAAATTATGTCTACCACAAACTGTCATAATTTAGTAGTTCGCCTAGTGTATATTGCAAATAGAAATGTATTGATAAGCCACTGGGGGAGAAACAAAAAAGACTGAAACAGTTGTAGTTATGTGCACATTTGACATTTATTGATATAGATCATATATTAAATCCAATATATGCTAATAGACTAAATTAGTCCTTATTGTTTATACATTTTGATTTAAGATCATTTGAAAGCCATTATCACTCGTGTGAAGCACAGAGATAAAGGTTTTATTCAAGCACTTCATTTTTTCATGTATTCACAACAATGAACCATGGCAACAACTTGTTTACAAATGTTTGTTTTTAAGTAGTTTATTTTTATTTAATCACAAGAGTCCACCTTGGACTGCTGAATTTATTTCTTTTACAAAACCTAAAGCGTCATGTCAGTCCCAGTGAAAGTTGCAGAAACTAAATAGTATGCAAAAATTGAATAGGGCTCCTCAAGACAGTTTAATTTCTGTTCTTGGAATATCAGCTGGTGATTTTATTTAAAGTGGTGGGCTATATTACACAAAAGGTGATGGGAGGAATGCTTACAATAAATCTAACCATTAGCATTTGCTCAGGGTAGGATTCCAATCCATCATTCTTTTGCCCACCAGGCTACCTCAGCTTGTACCCAGTCAAATGCAAATCAGTTTTGACCCTGCTCCAATAAGAACAGTCCAGCCTGAACTGCCAGGCCCTCCCTCAAGCGGAACACAAGCAACCCAAGACAGGTTTTGCCCTGAGTGGGGCTCGTCAGTCGGCTGTAGCTTGGTACAGTCGCACAGTGAAATTGGGACTCACGTCTAGGCAAACCATTACCACTTAGGGCAGTACATCAAACACACAAAAGGTGTTGGTAGCAATGCTTGCAATAAGTCTAACCATTGGCAATCATTCAGGTAGCATTCCGACCCATCGTTCTTTTGTTCACCATGCCACCTCTGAGCAAACCCTGGCCACCTTGGGCCACAAATTACATATAATATGCCAGTGCCAAACTTTTGCTAATAGTGCCTCCTGTATTGCAAGGGTGACCCTTATGTAAACAAGCATTGGCATAGCCAATAGGTCTCGCCTTTGGGACCTTATAAGTGTTTAGTTAACCAGCACAATATCCTGGGTGCAACAACATCAACTGTTGCATAGCTAAACACTTATAAGGTCCCAAAGGCAGACCTATTGGCTATGCCAATGCTTGTACTTTATTTTGTGCTGTATGTTTGCAATAAAAAAATATATATCACAACCTTGCCTAGGCAAGATCTGTTGGGTTTGTCAGTTCTTGTTGTTAACATATGGTTTTCTGTCTCTTACATAGCTATGTTTTGAAGCCCATGTTTCTCTTTGTCCGATGTCCAACTATGCATCAGGAGTGGTCGTCTCCACATACAAAGTTTTCATAGCCACCACCACATTTAGTGATTAATGATGGTGTAGCAAATTAATACTTCTCTATGGTTTATGCTTATATGTGGGACTTACATACTAGAAACTAGCTATAAAGCAATAGAATTCTGTGGAGTGGAGTAGATGAGATAGCCTGGATGAAAGGATGGTAGCAGAAGGGTAAGATGGGGAAGTACTTGGGCATGCTGTACAGTATTGGTTCCCAAACTTTAGAACCACAACCCACTTTTTAGAATGACAAACATTTGCGACCCACCTACCTTTTAATGAACACGAGGGGGTGTGATTTTTGAATTTTTGAATGTAACGAAAGCATATGTGGCAGTGCATTGTCATTTACACACTGCACATTTTACATTGAAATGGCCACTAACTTTGCACAGACAAACAGTTTTACTAGCAATTTATTTAGCACACAAATGATATGTGGAAATGGATTTCTATGAATATTTATCATTTGTGCATCACCAAGTAATGTACCTTGTTTTGATCCTATGAAAATCTGTTTCCAGTACACTTCAGAATTGCAAAGAAGTTAAAGTTTTGCTTTCCTAACTGCTGAATGCATACAGTTTGTGTTGCCAAAAAGACATCCAACAGCCTTTCCTTTCAAGCTCAATTTTTCTGAAGTTTAAAATAGACTTCATCTTGTGGATTTTGTTTTGCATGGAATTCAACACCCATGGCACATAGCAGGAGATGTCTTTGTGTCTGGTCTTCTCTAAAGGTTAGGCCTTCATCAAAAACGTTATTGTAAATTCTCAGATTGTCTCTTAGCCAGACTTGGCAAATGGTTCACATTCATCATGCTATGTAATATCCTAATCCTCTGTACATACAAGTATTGTGTAGGCTGCAATATATCAAATCCCAAACAGTAATATGTATATTTCCTTAAACCTCTTTTTGTCCGACTGTTGTCATTTTAACACCAGTCACCTCAGAAATAAAGTTGTGCTTCTTCTTTTCAGATTCATGCCTAATACTGTATTGTTCTATGTGAGTTAAGTCTCTTTGGAATTTTTTACCTGGTGTATGAGGACCTCCATCCAGATTCCTTGTAGTGGTTTTGGAACAAGGTTTTGCGACATGAATCTTTCTGGATACACATTGTGTATTATTCTGCCATCTAGTGGTTGGGTCTATCATTTTCTCAGTTTCCTAGTCTCCTTTGCTAGACGACCAGGGAAAGGGAGTCTTCAAAGAACCAGCCACGTCGAAGGGCTGTCATCCCACGTGTGGAGGCGAAGTACAGGCAAAGTACACAGGACCCTGTCTTCACCAGGCGATCAGAGGCTGCCCATTCCCTTAGCTCCACGGCACGCAAGCAAGCCATGTCACTGGCCTTGGTGAGCCTACCACCCAAGAGGGAGGACGTGGGTGGACATGGTGGGCAGGATGATGGAGTGTTTGACATCGGTTGAGTGGAGGATTTCTGTCTCCAGCACCCTCCTGAACTGGTATACCCACCTGTATTTGGAGCAATGGAGAGTCTCCTACAACACATCCCAGCGCAATATCAGAAAAGAGGGGAAGCCCTCGTCCAAGAAGGAAAGACGATCAGCAATACCTGCATGAAGTTGGCCCTTGTTGCTCAGACACTACCAGCAGGCTACTTAAACCAGGACCACTCTCAGGAGGCAAACGAAACAGCTAAGTCCATGGGCACACTGCAACTCAGGGGAGCAGGCACTCCACGAGGGAGGAGTGCTTGAGGGGGCTCACAACAGTCAACCTCCCATACATCCTTCAACACGCCACAACCAAGCCACAGCACACCAACACCGTGTCAATACACTAGACAGCAGACACATCCCTTTCAAGGGAGTAGAAGAGGCACAACACCGAGAAACGCAGGCCACACCAGCGAGTGACTGCACAGAACGCCCGCCTTTGCACTCAACACCAGTAGGGGAAGAATCCGAGTATTCTACAGGGATGACCCTACCCCCTCCAACAAATGAATTTTCATCATAATCCGACACTGATGTTGTATAGAACTCGTAAAGCCACTGCCGAACATACAACCACGAGCGATTCCCAAATTCAGCAAGGATACCATACACCTGAAATAGGAAGCCACCTAACTGCTGCTGAAAAGGGCTGTAGAAAAGGTGCCAATGTCAGAAAAAGGACAAGGGGTGTACTAGTCCCAAAACCCGACATGTCCAGAAGGCCCATCCTGGATCTCTGGCCATGAACAAGTACATCAAGAAAAAAGGTTTTAGATGACAATACTGAAAGAGGTGCCAGCGCACGTGAAGCAGGAAGTTTCCTGAGATTTGTGATAGACCAGGTTCACTACTATACTATGATGTCCATACTAATAAGATCTGCAGAAAGGAAAACGGACAATATGTTGATAGCTATTGTTTGAACTAGAGAAGGAGATAAGTGCGTTTAACATACCTGAAGCAACCCAAAACAAGCGCGCGCGCCTCGCACGGCAGCAGGGGGAGGGGGCCTGCGCGATTCCCTTGCGGGAGCGAGCAGCACCAGGAGCGATAATTGCTACCATATGGCGCCGCTCGCTCCCGCAAGTGAATCGCCAAACGTGCACGCGTTGCCATTGAAGGCAATGGAACGCGTGCACGTTTTTAGCTGAAAAGCCGAAGCGATTCCAAAAGGTCTTTTTCCTATGCAGCGCATGCGCGCTGCGTAGGCGAGACCTAAAAACGACCTCTAGCATGTTGGGCCAGCATTTTGTCATGGTTCCCCCACTTCTATGAACCCACTGTTGTCCTTCCTTATTCCAAGAATTAGCTTCAAACTGCCACTGCCAGTAATTTTTCATGGGTGCCCCTATTCTAAGAACTACATCCACTTTACCAGCCCAAGCATTTAGCCATGGGTGTCCCCATATGCCAAGTATAACTTCTAGTGTGCCCTAGTCTGCCAGTATTTTGTCATAGGTGCCTGTCATGCAAAGGGTTGCCTCCAATATTGTTGAACTGCAGTTAACCCAACAGCCTCTCTCATGTCCCGCTCTATACAGTGGGACGCACGTTTCATTTACCTGCAGGGTAAGGAGGCCGGCTGGCCGCCACGCACACCTGTGGGCAGTTCCTTACGGCAGTTGGCCTGCCGGTGTGGTCTCTGGTAATTCTCTCCCTGGGGGTTATGCTAGAAGCCACCATAGTTTCGTTCCCTTTCCCAGAATCCCTGTGGAATATTTGTGGGATTTGTATCTGCCCAAATCAAGATGGTGGCCATTCCAATTGTGATCCTTTGTTCTTCCCAATCCAACATGGCGGCCCCAATTCATGAGGTAACTTCCTGTACTGGGGGTATAAAAGGGGTTGGTTTTCTCTTCATTATTGCAACGCAACATTTCTTTGCTCCTGTAGGTGTGATTCCTCACTCCGGTGGATCATTCTTGCTCCTGTTGGAGGTCCCACCTCTTGCCAGCTTCTCCAGTTGTATTTCTGCATTCTGCATTTGTCCACTGCATCCCTTTTTCCAGTCCTTGACTTATTGGAGCCTAACAGTCATTATTGGATGTTTTTTCCCTTCAGGGTTTTTCCTACCTTAGGGCTCCTTCTGGGAGGCACGATCTGCTTAGCCACTCAAAGTGTCAGCGACATTGTGGCTACTGGAAGGGGTTACCCTTACCTCTGGCACACCAAGACTGTCAAGGACTGGGTTCTAAGATCTTCTTGTTGTCCAAGGCCTGAGAACAGAAGTTCTCCATCTTACAGATTTAACAAGTATGCCAGCACTAGCATTTTGCTGTTGGTGCCTCTTTAAGGCAAGAATTACCATCAGTATGCCTGGCCCAGTGGCATGCCTGCAAGTGTAATACTTCATTCTCACTCACACTTGCTTACATTCACTCATTCTCACTCACACTCTAACTCACTTGCACTTATTCATTCCCATTCACTATGTTGAATTCACTATGACTCTCGCTCACTCGCTTACTCACTCACTCATTGTCACTCTCTTGCACTTACTCTCATTCATTCAAGCTCTGAATCAAAATGTCTTGCTCTCTATCTCTCACTCAGTCTCACTTATTCTCTCTAAGTCTAATGTACTCATTCATTCTCACTCCTTTCCACCCACTTATAATGATACTTTTTCACTCACTCACACTCGGTTGCATTCACTTTTATTCTCATTTGTTGTCACTCATTGTCACTCATAGTTATGCTCGCTTACTGAAACTCACTCTCATTCATTCTCGCTCACATCTGACAATCATTCTTAATTTTCACTCACTCACTTGGTTGCAGTCACAGTTTCTCTCAATCACTCCCTCATACTCACTGACACTGCGTATTTACTAAAGAACAGCTCACTGCAGTGCAGCAACAAACGTTGCTACACTGCGTTGTGCTAGGGGGAGAGAGCATTGCAGAGCCATATCTACTAAGACATGACGTTGCTGCTCTCTTTCCCAGTGCTGGAGCAAAGAAAGGCTGCCTAGCAGAACCATGGTGCAAAGGTGAAATATTTTGCATTCTGTTTAGAATAGGTTGGGTACTGGAAGGATATACTTCCAGTACAAAATATTATGTCTATACAAACTTTAAAACTTTTCACACATTGGATGTGTGCTACATAGTACAGCACACATCCAAACATTTCTCAAACATAAGTTCTTTGCTTCAAAAACTATGGATTGTTGTGTACGAAAGCACAAGTAGCACCCATGGCATGGCCCCTTGATGTAAAATAGCGCAAAGCAGCGTAAAGCTGCGCAAAGTGCAATTGTGCTACTTTACTTCCAGTGTAAAAAAATGTTTTGGGCTGAAAAGTAGATAGTTTATGAAGACTTTGTGCCAATTTGTATTACGTTGCATGACTTTGCACCTGTGCAAAGCCTTGATAAATCTTACCCCTTATATTCAATCAGTCCCACTGACTATATATCACTCAATCACACTTATTTTCAAGTGCACACAAACACACAAAGTCCAGGGCCGCCGCAATGGTAGAAGAGTGTCGCCCCACTGCCTGGCTCAGAGCCAGTAAATATAAACTAAAACGATGTTCTTGCATCGTTTTCATTTATATGTTCCGGCTCTTAGCCAGTGCTGTAGGGAGGGATGGGGCTGAGGCATGGGAGGGAGGAGGAGGAGCGCTAGTGCACTCCACTTCCTAAGTGCTCATGTGTGTTTGGCCGGCCATCTCAGGCAGACCAAAACCCACATGCGCATTAGGTTTTCTCCAGCCCAGCTGCATTGAGCAGCCATGCTGGAGAAACCCCACAGACTCCCTGGTCTGAGTCGGGCGTCTTTTCTGCTTGCTCAGGGAGTTCTTCCCAAGGGCTGCTGGGTAGAGCAGGCAGGAAGAGAAGAGGCGGCGCGAGGAGACACAACACTGTTGGCGGCCGGTGGCAAAAGGTACGTTTTATAATCAATAACCCCCCTCGCGCGATGCCTCCAGCGAGACCCCACCCTCCCCACCACCCTTCGTTTATATCAACCTCCGCTGACACAGTCACACTTACAGACACACTTGCTCTCACACAAACACACTTTCATCTGCATGCACACAACATAAATGAAAAAGTATTTTATTTTACTTACCACAGAGGTCTCGATTTAGCTCCTCATGATTCAATTTTGATTACGTTAATACTGTTAAAACACTGTTTTCACTATTATATTTTATTAGGCTTGACACCTACAAGGGATGCCCCTGTGTTTTTGGCACTGATTTTGTAACCTCTGAAGCTAGGGCTCACAGTAGTAGTGCCAGGGGTGGCAAGGGGCAAGTCTGGGGTTGCAGCTCAGACACATAAATGACGTCCATGGACTCTACGTCAAAGTGTTCACTTCATAATTTATATAGGCCTACCTTGCTTGTATGTCTGTTTAATTCCACAGCCAAAACGTTATCCTGAAAGTATTTTACCTTGCCATATTCGTAAACAATCCATGCATCAAATCTTGAAACATCGCTGCTGGAAAGGTCAGGAGAAAAAGGCATGTATTTGAATTACTAACATCTGAAAGGTTTTACAAATTGAATCAATGGTCTGGACCCTCCATGACTGGGATTTGATGGTAGACGTGAGGCAGGTTAATGGAGCTAAATCTGGTTGCCCCTCCAAGTTGACAAAAAGAATTGAAAGATGGAACGCTTGAATTAATCTCAGCCAGTAGTACTTACTCGAGGCCGCATCCTAGTCCATCATTATTTTGCACACCATGCCACGCCAGTTTCAAACCAGGCTTATGCAGATCAGTTTTGACTCTGCTCCACTGGGAACAGTCCAGTCTAAACTGCCAAGCCAGGTCCTCCCTGAACCCAGAACACAAACAACCCAGGACCAGTTTCACCCTTGTTATGGGCTCATCAGCTGGGTATAGCTTGGTTCCAGTGACACTGTTACTGGGGGGGAAACAACCTTTAGAACGCATGCATTACATCGCATGCCATTAGATCGTGGTTTTAACAACGAAAGTCATTACAACGACTTGCACTGGAGGGCGCTATAGGACAAGGTGTAGTTTAAATTACTATCCAACACCTTCCCTACTGTACGTAGGCTGGAGTTGGAATAGTAAATTAAACTACTCCTAAGTCCAGCGCTCTCCAACGCAAGTCGTTAGTAACGACTTGCGTTGTTAAAACCGCGATCTAATGGCATGCGATGTAATGCATGCGTGGTATCGTCATACATCCTTACTGGGGCCGCATCCCAGTCCATCGTTATTTTGCATTCCATGCCACCTCAGTTTGGACCCAGCTATATGTAAATTAGCCTTGACCCTGCCCCAATGGGAACAGTCCAGCCCAAACTACCAAGCCTGGTCCTCCCTGGACTGGAACACAAGCAACCCAGGATAGGTATCACCCTAATGGGCTCATCAGTCAGGGATAGCTTGGTTCCAGAGACACAGTGTGTACGGTTCCCACGTCTAATGTACCTGTCCGAATTGGGGCGACACACTAAAGTATACAAAAAAGTGGTGGATGAAATTTTTGAATTAATCTCAGCCACTGATAATTACTCGTGGCCGCATCCCAGTCTGTTGTTACTTTGCACACCATTCCACCTCAGTTTGGACCCAGCCATATGCAATTCGGTTTTGATCCTGCTCTAATGGAAACAGTCCAGCCGGAACTGCCAGGCCAGGTCCTCCCTGAACCGGATCACAAGCAAGCCAGGAGTGATTTGCCCTAGTAAGGGCTCATCAGAGAGATATAGCTTGGTTTCAGTAACACAGTGAGCACGGGGCCCATGTCTGGGAAACTAAAGTATACAAAAAAGTGATGGATGGAATGCTTGAATTAATCTCAGCCACTGATAATTACTCTGCCAGGCCAGACACACCTCCCTTGGCAGTCAGTCAGTTCTCTGTATTTATGTGTATGTGTGTGCAAGAGCTTATAAGGTGCCATCGAGCTATAGTGTACGCTACAATCCATGTTGATATGATGGAAGAGAAAAGGGTCTAGGCTGACAGGGTGTTGGAAGACTGCTGGTCAAGCGGTAGAGTAGGGTGAGGAAGTAGGCCATGGGGTGGAGGCTGGTTGTCACAACCCATCTGTCTCCAACTTTCAACCTTCAACTCAGCCTATAAATTCTATGAGAACAATTAAATAAGGAGAAGATTATGCTAAGTGTCAATCACATGCATAACACAAGACAGCGGAGTTACAGGACAATACAACATTACAAGCATGAGGCCATGCTAATTTCGCATTGCCTTTCAAAGCCAGTGAATTGGCTGCGATTCCCAGTAGTTCTGATACATTACTTCTATCCTTGGGTTGTCATTGACAGCTACGTTTAGTGTTCTTGTATTTTCTTATGCTAACGTGACCGTTCTGTTTATAAAATGATTACCAAGGTGCGCAAACAATAACTTCCAACCAGTGCCATGCTTGCTCAGGCCCTGACTGACCTGCATAAAGCAAAGACAAAAGCCACCACTCTTTTGACTTCAGTCCAGAACAGAAAATAAAGTATTTTTTACTACTTTCAAAAATCTCATGTACAGCTCCTCCCGTTACAGTGTTCCTCACTGTGCTATAATGTGACCTACTTACATACACATTTATAGTGGTTTCTTAAGCAGTATTCAGAACGCTAAGAGGGGAGGAATTAAGAGGATTCAATTTTATTTCATTTCAGTTCATTAAGCGCTCACTCACCAACACAGGCATCTGGGGCCATATCCTGACGGCTCTGCACAGGGAGGAGCGCCTGTTTTTAGGTCTCGCCCTGAAGCCAGCCCTTGCGCTGGGTCTGGGCGAGACATTTTGTAAGTGGGCTTTCGGAAATGCGACCACTTTTTTTTGGCCTGGCCTAGAGCATGCGGGTACGCGCACAGTAACGCGCATTCCTTGCATGCTCCAGGCCATCTGGATTTCCTCTTTATTGCTCCTCCCCCTCCCCCACCACAGAGCACGTCTAGCGGCCGCGCGGCCGTGTCACTTTCACGGCCGCGCGTCACTTGCTCTCCGGCTGCTCCCCCTCCCCACCACAGCGCGCGGCCAATGCTTGTTTTAACTTTTTTTTTGTTCTAACTTTGAAACTGAGCGCAGCGCCCACTTCAAGGACACCGCGCTCAGTGTTGAAGTTAAGAAATATATCAAGAAACCGAGCGCGATGTCCATGAAGCGGCGCCGCGCTCAGTTTTAAACTTAGCATTTGCAATGCAATCGGACCGATTACATTGCAAATGCTTGTTTGTTTTGCATGCGCGCGAATAGACCTGTGAGCACAATTCCTGAATCTGAACACATCACTTTATTATACAAAGCAGACAATACATACGCTAAAGCTGCGAATAATAAACCCATCCTCGGCCGTGCAAAAGTAAAATGGGTCCCGTGTGTGTCTGGGGTCCCGTGCGTGCGGCGCCCGAGTGTCGAGGTCCCGTGCGCAAGCTTTCACCAGTGTTTATGAAGCTGAGCAGTCTCGGGACCCAGGCACAGCTCCCGCCCCTCTCTCTTCCTCCAAACATCCCCTCTCACAGCTCTTGCCCTCACTCGCCACCACTAAAGGCATAGGGGAAATGTGTCAGTCTGTCTGAAAACACAACATGTGCCGCCCGAGGAAACACATCGAAATGGCCTCTTAATTGTTCTTTCTCAGTCTAAAATCTTTCAATTTGTATGGGCTGGTGTAGCACCTCCTGCACCCCGTGCTGCAGTGCCGCTGTGTGACATACAGATGGTTAAGAATTGTTCATTCTACATTTCGGCAATTGTTTGGCACTGTCAGTCCCCAGACCGGTTAAAGCGCTTTCATTGTTTACACTTCTTACAATTATTGGGGAACTGAGGGTGGGCACTTTGATTCCTTGCCTCGTGCACGAGTATCCCCGGAGCCCCCCCCCCCTTCACTGAGAGGGTGTGCCTTGCGTCGTGTCCAACCACCCGCTAACACGAGTGGTCAGTTTGGCACAGACCAGTGCTTGTCTTCCATACCTGCCCTTCCCTTCTCCACTTCCTATTTCCGGTTTTCTCCTCTCCTCCCCATTGGCCTCGCAAGCTCACCTTTACTTCCAAACCTCCCACATACCTTTCATTCCACCCCTTTCGCCGGCCTGCCTAGCTTTAATTTCCAGTAGAGAATGCTCTAGCAACTGAGGAGCCTGCCGGGGGTCACTCACTCCACCTCCAGCCAGAGGTTCCCGTCCTCCCTGGGCTCGCTTTCTCTCTGTGTCAGCCTGGGCCGCTCCCTCCCTCTAGCCTCCTCCCCCTTCGTCTCGCCGTGCTTTTTTTCCCCCTTTTCTGAATGAAGGGAAATTCAAGGCGTGCACAAGTCTGTGATGACAAGCGAGTGTGAAACTTTGGTGGAGATTAATTTAAAAACTGAACGGAGATTGGGTGGGGGGAGGAGTGGGTTTATTTACTGAACTGACGTGAAACCGAGGTCGGTTATGGGCGACTTGCTGTGTGTCACTAACAGCGCCACGGGCGCCTTGATTGTTGAACGAAACAGGTGGGAGCCGTAGGAATCCTGTCACCTCAAACTGTCCGCCTCTCAAAGAATTAATCGGAGGCAACGGTTTGACCTGAAGGTGAAAAGATTACGTATGCCACACACAGGAGTCGTTCGCGATTTGTATTGTCAGACTGAGAAGGAGCGCGAACGCGCAACGATTTCTCCTTCTCCTAAGCAGCCGGTGCTTCCTGAAGTTTCTTCATGCTGGTCTTGGCAAGGTGAACAGGCAACATGGACAGATTCCGCTCGGTAGGAATGCGCCATACTTATTTGTTAAAAAGTGATTTTCTTTTAATACAAATCAGGCCTAAGCAGTAGTTGTTTGTATAGGGGTCCGTAAAAACTGATGACAGGCCTGGTGCTGCTAGACGATCCTCATGCTCTGCCTTGCACCCTTCTCCCCTTCCACCTTGCACCCTTCTCCCCCTCTGCCTTGCACCCTTCTCCCCCTCCCTTCTCCCCCTCTTCCTTGCACCCTTCTCCCCCTCCGCCTTGCACCCTTCTCCCCCTCCGCCTTGCACCCTTCTCCACCTTCAACCCATATCCCCCTCTGCCTTGCACCCTTCTCCCCCTCCCCCTTGCACCCTTCTCGCCCTCCCCTTGCACCCTTCTCGCCCTCCCCTTGCACCCTTCTCCCCCTCCCCTTGCACCCTTCTCCGCCTTGCACCCTTCTCCCCTCTGCCTTGCACCCTTCTCCCCTCTGCCTTGCACCCTTCTCCCCTCTGCCTTGCACCCTTCTCCTCTCTGCCTTGCACCCTTCTCCCCTCCGCCTTGCACCCTTCTCCCCTCCGCCTTGCACCCTTCTCCCCTCCGCCTTGCACCCTTCTCCCCTCCGCCTTGCATCCAAGCATTGGCTTAGCCAATAGGTCTCTCCTTTGGGACCTTATAAGTGTTTAGCCATGCAACAGTTGATTTTGTTGCACCAAAGATATTGTGCTGCATAACTAAATACTTAGAAGGTCCCAAAAGCGAGACCTATTGGCTATGCCAATGCTAGTTTAACAAGTGCCATGGGAGACTGCCTGCTTCACAGGGCAGTAGTTCTCATTATTGAAGCAGGTGCATTGGCACTCGGGTCCAGGAGGGTGAGGAGTCTACTGCATCACAGTTACTTTACAAAAGAGACATGGATGCTCATTATCCTTGCTAGCATTAGGGCCGAGGGCACCCTTGCAGGCAACATGTGAGAGCTCATTTCAAGTCTGTTTCGAAACTGGAGTGATGGCCAGGACTGGTGGGGAGGGGCCAAAGAGGCAGAGGAGATAGCTACTCAGTGATGCAGCTGTCATTAGTGCAGCAGGTGCAGTTACACTGGGGACGAGTGTGAGGAGCTCAAATCACCCAGATTATGGGAAGTAGTGTTTTTAGGTCAATATCTCATTTTGTTTGATGTATTTGCTCTTTTCCTGATGTATTTGCTCTTTTCCATTTATTGTTGATTATGAGCTACAAAAAAGCATCCCTGAAAATGATCTCATACGCCCACCCCTTCAACTTACCAAAGTCTGGGGGGAGGGGGGGTAGGAGGAGAGGTGCACTTCAAAACATTTTACTTAAGGGGGGACTTGGAGGAAAAAGTTTTGCAGACCACTGTGTAAGGGTCTCAAGAACAGAGCTTTCCCCTTTGTGAATATATATATGTTGGCGGCGTTGCCTTTCATCCAGCTCTTCCAGCTGTCTCTCTAGAATCGGCCTTGAAGGATCCTTGTAACCAGTGGCTGGTTGTGGTTTCGAGGCAGGTGGTGGTTTTGAAGGGCTTTTGTGGTTGCCTGTGGTTTTAAAGCAGGCTTTGAGGTTGAGGGTTGAGGGAGAAGTGGACCGGGACTCCTCACAGAGTTCCTCGAGGTCAGACTCTTCAGATGGAATTGTTTGCAGACTGGTATAATGTGCAGCCAATTGATGTGACTCTATGTTCTCCTCCTTGGTCACAAGGGGGTTCAGCTCACCAAAGATGTCAGGCATGGTCTCTATAGAATGTCGCTGCATGGTGAGGTGTGATAGGTGGCGATCCTTTCATTGTCGGAGGGTCTTTTTTGTTGCAAAACATGCACTTGGTAGCCCTGTGATCTGGGAAGAGGCATCAATTGCTGTCCTCATGGGTGTTGGCCCACGGGTATTGTGAGTGACAGCAAGGGCACTTTTTAAAGGGTGCCGTTCCATCAACCTTCATACCTCTCACTCTCTGGAGTCGATTGGAAGGACGATGACTGAGCCCCAGCAGGGCGCTGGCACCATGACGGCCCAAGAATCGAAGGTCTACGTCCCGATGTCCTAACACATACTGGAAGTCAACCATGAAAGCTGACAACCAGGATCAAAATTTCTACAGCAGGAGCCCGAAAAACGAATTATGAAGCGTTGAGTACGGAGCCTCCCCTGTACATGTCCGAACCAGAAGGCAGAGAAAAACTATTTAAAAATCGATTCAGCATCTATGCACATTCCCTACTAAGGGAGGAGTCACAACATACCTTGTAACTCAAAAGAACTTCTTAAAAAAAAAAAACTTGCAATGTCCACGTCCAATACTAGGGGGCAGGAGTATGCAAAGCCACATATGCTACGAACATAGGCATTTTTCTTTTCCTCCATATGACCACACGGTTTGTTTTTGTTGCCACTCCTCTAACCTCCTGATGTAAAAATATTTGAATAGGTTTGTTAGTTGTCAATAAGCACATCTTTACCATATTTAAAGACCATTGAATTGAGACCTGTCCTGAAGCTTTCCCTATTTTTATAGAGTGACTTACTTTATCTCTCCACTTTTAATCAGTCTATTGAGATACATCTTGCTCATCTCCCGCCCTTGGGATATATTAAGGTTCATGAGAAGAGCGTATTTGGGCTGTAAAGAGATACACGATTGAAACCTTTTCACTTAATGTGCATTGGTACATCGAGTATAATATTCACCCTTTAAAGATGCTACCATTTTCTTGTTTTTCTTATAAAAAGTAGCCAACATTTTGGCGGATTTGTATTTCTCACGACTGCTTTTCTTTTTGGTTTGTTACCCAGGTACTAGCCATAGCACTAAGGACTTTGTGGTATTCCTATTTTAACTTTTAAGATGGTATATTCATTCTGTTCCTTTAGTACGCCGATAGTCCTACAACAAAATAGCAAACAACATGGCTAATTTTGTTATCCTCAATTTTCATATTCTTTTTTGCCCTGATGCCAAGCCTGCAGCAAATCAAAGTATTGGGTGGAAGAGCATGGATTCTCATTTTTGGCCAGGAAAAGGTAGCTGGGAATTGTATTGAGGTCGGCAGTGGACTAGTCATTTAGCCCTTCATGCATTCTCCATAAGTTTGCGACGGCTGCAACTCACCAAGGCGATAGCTCAATGAGATGAATGCCTAGTGAGATATTACAAAGGGTTCAAATTTAAGTTCAGAAACTGGACCTAATGCGGGCCATCAAATAAGATGAAGTTCTGGAAAAGTGGTTGTGGGGGTTGGAGTAGAATGTGAATTTCCTCACTTTCCTCAATTTCCTCATGGATATTTAAGAGTGAGGGTCGAATAGAGATCATTCATTTGTTTATGGGATTTGGACAGTCTGAATTTGCAAACAGACTGCATTCTAGTATCCCATCCTCCTCGGTCGTAGTCGTTGACAGTGTGCTTGCCTTTGAAACTGTACAGCACTTCATTTCCTTTTAGGCTAGATTTGTACTATAAAGTTACCATATACATCCATATATTAATATCACTCCTCAATAAACTGCTGGCCCCTGCCTGCAGTTAGTGCTTAACCCGTTAAGTGCTTCTGTCGGCCAACGGCCGTCGTGAGCACTACCTCGGTGGTGCTGCGCACGTCCGTTGGCCGACGCGGCCTCGCCCGCTTAATAGAACGTTCCGCACTGGCGCGGAACGTTCGAAGCAGTTAACCGGTTAAATATTGAGAACATGCAAGTTGGTTCAATTGTTTTCTAATCTTGTGGTAAACTAACAACCTCCCTGATCGGATTCAGATGAAATTACTGCGAGTTTGGATCATTTAAAGTAATCACTCAATTTTGTCTTTTTGGCTGCTGTGGAGCATATGATTTCTTGATCCAATTGTTTATCTTAAGGACAGTTTTCCCATCACCATTCCTGGTATTTTACAGGACCATACCATCTTTAAAGCTATAACAGCAATAAAGGACATTTCTCCTTTGATTAAGACCATAAGTGTTGAGGGAGAGGATCTTAATGTCATTCATCTGGTCCGATAGTACACAGTAGGCCACATCTAGGTAGCAATTTCATGGTACAACCATAAATAAACTGTTTATCAAGATGTCTCTCTTCGGCTGCAAAAAAGAATAAATGGGGAACCCTGCAAAGAAAGGAGGTAACTAGTGCATAGATGGCCATTTCAGTGGATTCAAACCTTGCATATAAACTGACATGTCGAAATAGACTGAAAGAAAAAAATGAAAGCAACCCACCTCCCATCCATGAACTCATACCAAACCCACAAGAATGTAATCAAGAAAACAGTGAAGGCTGCAAAAACTACTTCCCTCCCCCCCTCCCTGGTGTGTATGTGATATTCAACACTTTAATGCCCCAATGAGTGTGTAATATAGATGTGACTTACAGTAATACACTAAGACATCCTGAATACCATCAATGAGAGCAGACTATTGGGAATGGAAACTTATATGACCTTGGTTTTCTTGGTTCTAAGTAGCTGATCAGACCATTACAGTGATTTCAGGTTGTATTTTTTTATATTCTACAAATAAGGAATATTATGTTACGTAGTCTGTGGACTACTATGTAACATGAATTGGTATGAGATCTAATTATTAACATGTTAACAGTAATTCAGAAATAA
Organism: Calotriton arnoldi; assembly: GCA_963921515.1. NCBI lineage: Eukaryota > Metazoa > Chordata > Amphibia > Caudata > Salamandridae > Calotriton > Calotriton arnoldi. The sequence continues at coordinate 1,354,353 of CAWUFW010002198.1, forward strand.
AATGGGAACTTGGAGTTAAAAGTTATGTTCACCTACTACAGGGTAGGTGTGAAAAACCTGCGAAAGATTAGTAGTTCGCTACCAACAGAGAGGCTACATATTGACAGCTGGCAGCAGGGAAACTACTTAAGGTTGCACTTGGCAGAGGCTCAACCAGGCTAATGATATAAAGCCAGCTCCTTCCTGACAATCAAGTAGCCATTTTAGGCTCAGATATATTGGATATATACGTTCAAGAAAAGGATTTTGCATTATGTATGATCCTGTATTTTCAGAAACCAGCAAAGGAGCAGGCCTAAAAAGCCCTCTTCCATCTGGTTATAGTATCCTTAGAGTACTCTTGGGAAACATTCATGTTCTAATCTTCACAACCACATTTTTCACGTTCCTCGTCCATGAGAGGAGTGGCAAAATTCCTATTACTATTCCGGATTGCTTCTTTAAGTGCATGCAGGAGAACAACACAACAACTTAAGACAGTCACAGTTATGCTTTAAGTGCGGGTGTTTACGATTGTTAAGGATTAAAGGCGTCTGCAACCCTTACCAATCTGTTTATCACTGACAAGAGGGCTTTGACAAAGGCAGCCGATCTTTGGTTAATTTTTGATGTCTACTTAAACTAATTACAGATGTTGATTGGGTACTTTTTTTTTTTACCAGAAAAAGCTTTAGGGGTTACATGTATTGTAGCAATTGTAAAACCCTTCATACCCTGTTGTGGGACACCAAAGTGCATTTTCTGATTGGGCACTCACTACACTGCCGGGTGTGCATGGCTGGCAGATGATGATCCTATGTGGGAAGTGTTTTGGTGTCATGCATTGGAGACCTTTGAGGTGGCTCTTGTCCAGTCTTCGATGCAGTACCTTTCGGGGTAACAGAGTAGGTGGTGTGACAGATAAACATGCAAAATACAACTGGAATTTTCTCGTTGTATGATACAACCTTTAAATGGGAGACAGTGGAGAAGTTGGATAGATATCAGCAGCAATCTTCTGCTTAAGTGTAATCCCTGTAAGAGAATCCCATGCGACAGAAAATCTTTCAAACTACAAATGCATTCTTTAAAGTAATTGTACATGCTTGTTCTTTATAATTTAAATTTATTCAGCCAATATACAAGTTGTGTTTGTGTCGTGAATTGTTAAACATGGGTATTATACAGTAAATATTTTCCCTAGAAGGCTGCCGGATAGGTGGGCTTAAAACGGACACTCATCAAAAAAACGAAACCGGTTCGCCAACCAAAAAAAACCAAAGATTAAAAGGAGGATGGAATCAGGACTGCATGAATTTCAAAGAGATAAATGAGAAACCCCTTTAACTATGTTACAGTGAAACTTCACTATCTCAATTTTAAGGGGGCAGCCTGCGAAAAAATCCTAAACCACCACACTGAAAATCCTCGCTTAATCCAACTGCTCAGTGAAAGATCCTACATCCATTCTGAATTAATGTGAAAACTTCAGGCTTTAAACCCACTCCCACCTCAAAAACAAAAATCAATACAGAAAACAATGTTGCAACCTAATCTCCAACTTTATTCCTTCCCACCCACCGTTTTGCTTTAATCCTAAAAACAGAGAACACAGCGATCCTTCCCAAGAGTTACAGGTCAAATTTGCATTCAGTCTCTTTTTTGATGCACCAAATGGCCAGAATGGAGTCAGAGAAAGGATCCCGTGCCAGTTACAGAAGAGGAACACACAGCAGTGTCTCTTTTAGCTTAGATAATGATGCTGCAATGCCCTTGAGTGGCGCCTCGGTGGTACCCATGACGGTACGATTTCCTGGCAGGCATCAGGCACAGTTCCTTGGCAATTCCTCCTCCCAGGCGTGGGTTAGTCATTTAGGGATAGGGACTGTATTCCTCTGCCAGTCGGGGCTGCTCCTTCTTTGTCTTTTGCTGGGGAGTCGAGAAGAGAGGATTTAGAAAGGACAACATAAATGGTAGAGTTAAGCATACCTGCATAATTTTATTTTTGACATATGGATTAACATCTTGGATTACCAGCTTCACTTTAAATATATTAGCCGAATATACTGCATCTGGAGCAATAAATTCAGCACATCCCAGAAAATAAAAACTCGGACAAGTTTGTGAACACCAATTAAAGTCAGATGAAAAGAAATGCCAAGCTGATAAATTACAAAAAGAGCTACCATGTGTCTGGAATTAATTTCTGTAAGTGAGACATAAAATAAAAATAAAATGTAATTCAATAAAGAAGACAAAATCTTCTAACCATTCCTATTAAAAAGTTTGGCAAGTGCTCCTTTGTCGTGACAACAGACCAGAGGAAAAAACTGAGATAAGACTCAAGACAGCCATGTGGACCAATTAAAGGGACATGTATCTGATTTTTCCTAGAACTATAAAATAGAGTTATTTAAGAGCACCTGTGTTCAACAATAACAAATGTTTGGTTCAAAGAGTCGGATTCAAAATGGCAAGATAAAATAGGCTGCCCAAATCAGAAAATTCATTACCATGTGTGCAACTTACATTGCACAAGTGACTTTAGTGAAATGTAGGAACTACAGTTAAGAGAGCCGGTCGGTAGGCGGGGAGAGTGTCTCTGCTAGCAAACCGCTCATCCACACATATGCAAACTTCTCAGCCCGGTATTCCACTTTTTCTGGTCCACAGCGGTGATGGCCAGGGGAATAAGCAAGGCAGAAAGGCGTGTCAATTGACACAAAGCATGCACAGCAAATCCCCTACGGATTTGCTCATGCTCTGTAAAATAGCCACACAAACATCCTCAACAATAAATCAATGTAGGAGTGGCAAAGGCATTCTAGAGGATGGCTCACTTCAGACTTGTCCTCAATCATGCGCTCCATCAGCAGAACTAATCTTTTCACCCAAGGAGGAAAAGGGAGCCCATGAATAGATAAAAGTGTAGATGCACTATAGCTATTCATGGTTTGGGGTGGTGAAGGCTGCAGTAGCGATGCTCTTACACTCCCCTTCAGGCCCTTCCACACCATGCAGGTAGTCCGCACGGTTTAGTACTGCTGCAGTTGCAAGGCTGATGTACACCAATCATCACTGTGATAAAGGGCACTGTGAATTAGGCCTCATGTATTTAGTAGACTGACAATGTATGACAAGAAGTGCAAGTCAACCAGTGACAGGGTGATGGATTAGTTGGCATTATGGAGCGGTATGCTTAACTACATGGGTTTTGCAGCAATTCGTACTGGTTTTGTGGTTGATTGTGGAAAATATGTGAAAAGCAGAGGGTCTCGGGAAAAAAGTATCGGCATATTAGCATTGCCCAAATCACTCTAAATTAAATCCTCAATCTATCTTTCCAAGTATCAGAAGCCCCAAGAAAAGCAGAATGTAGCTTTAAGTAGTTTTGGAGAATATTTTGTGCGTGGCGAGAACATTTTTAGCCAACCAACGTTAGTAATCTCTCATTTATGGATTGTTTTAATGGACTTATATAAGCAAAATGAAACGCAGCCACAGAGGACTAGGATATCAGCTTTGGCACAGAAATAAAGACTATGGTATGGAACAATGTCCATAAGAACTTAATCAATTTAAGTGAGCAATCCCTGCTGTTGCTACAAAGTGAATGGACAGATGGTGACGAAGTAATTTAATTTGACATGGAGTCGAAACTAATCGAACGTTCTTCAAATACAAAATTCAGTGAGGACAGTCAGCGCAGTAAAATGGCATGTTCCACACTACTTACGATGGAACGCTAAATGAAAGGAGATCAGCTGAAAACTTATTAACATTAACAAATGTAGTCACTACTGCACCACTGTAAGAAAGGATGGTAACTGTGCTAAGGCTTGTCCCTAAAAATGTTCCAAAACTACTCCGAATAGTGCTCTTCTAATAGGGTAACCTGACTCTGATGATTTTCCCTACCCTCTATAGATGTGAAGCCTGGGAAGAGGTCTCCTTCAGATAGACTACAAACCCAATTCAGGCTTCTCTTACTCTGTTAAAACTCTCCCATGGGCTCTCCGAACGACAGAAAAACAAGCATTGGCATAGCCAATAGGTCTCGCCTTTGGGACCTTATAAGTATTTAGTTATGCAGCACAATATCCTTGGTGCAACAACATCGACTGTTGCATGGCTAAACACTTATAAGGTCCCAAAGGCGAGACCTATTGGCTATGCCAATGCTTGTTTTCATTGTGCAATGTCTACATTTCAAACATAACTCTGAATTTCTCCAAATTAATGCATGAACTTTAAACAGGACAAGTCAGAATATTGCACAGAGATTGCTCTTCATAGTCTTTCATGGCAACTAACCAAACATAATCGTAGTCCCACTGATGAAAGTATTTTTAAAGAGGCAAGGAAAAACTATTAAAAAAAAAGTTTGGGTGCAAAAATAGCAGGCACTCCAGTGGAAAATATGGGAGGAAGTAAAGGGACCCATAAATGATAAAGACGATGAGCCTCATTTACAAGCCCATTGTGCAACCAGTGTGTCACTTTTTTAAAAACTCTTTTTATTTTAATAGTTGGTACAGCAATTCTCAATATAGCCATAACAATACACATCGATTAAACAATAACTGTCTCATAATCACTGGTCATTCCATATTCACCCATTCCCTCTCTCATCAGTGACAGAATCCGCAGTATGGACCGACCATCTTGGGCCATTGCTCTGGGCCGAAGGGGAGGTGCAGTTGTTGCCTCTATACGTGTTCCATTTCCCCCATATTTTATCCCACTTCTTGGGGCATCCTCTATTAATGTAGACCGACCTTTCAGCGAACATGCACCAATCGATATCTCGTGCCCACTCTTCTTGAGTCAGCAGTTCGGGCACCCCCCATTTACGGGCAATATTGTGTTTAGCGATTATAAATCCAATGGCCACCCAGAGCTGGTCCATACGAGTCATATCCATGGCTTCCCAAACATTTAGCAGACATATTTTAGACGACAGAGTCAGAGCCAAGCCACACACTTCGCTGACCACCCCATTGACTGCCTTCCAGTATGCCTGGATAAGAGGACATTCCCTGAGAGTATGGTAAAATGTGCCTGTCCCCCGCATCTCCTTCTACACTCTGCTTCACTACTTCTCCCCATCCTGACCAGTGACGTGCATGAGATGTATGTTCTGTGTAGAACTTTAAGCTGAACTAGCCTCAGTCGTGATGGTATAGCAACTTCTCGCGGGGAGGAAAGCGCATCACGCCAGTCCTCATCGTCGAGGTCCCCCAGATCTGCCTGCCAGCGCTCATATAGGCGCTTCAACGGATCAGGCGAGTTGTTGATTATTTTTCTGTAAGTGAGTGATATTACCTTACTCTCAAGATGTTCCATAAGTAGTCTGTCTTCCAATGGAGAGGCCTCCGGTATGTCGCCACCCTCCCCGATCACTGACCGCAGGGCAAGTCGAATCGGGGTATATCTAAAGGTTTCACGGTCGGACAACTCATATTCTTTTGTAGATCTACAAACGTGAGGACTTTCCCTTTCTTCACCAGGTCACCCACCTGCGATATCCCTTTGGTATCCCACTTATCGAACCCTTGGCATCTAATTAATTTGCCCAGTGTTTCTGTGTGCCACAAAGGTGTTTTCTGTGTCAATCTATTGTGCCAACCCAATTTTTTTGTGGTGGAGTGCCATAGGGCAACTGTGATGGCCGTGGGGCCAGTGAGTAGATGCCTGCGAGGCGGTGTATATAGTGCCTCTCTGTAGCCCCCACTACCTATCAGCCACTTATCCATGCGGCACGCCGGCTCTTGCTGCGCAGCATATATCCATTTGTTTATAATCGAAAGGTGGGCTGCCCAGTAGTATGCCCGGATGTCAGGTAAAGCGATTCCCCCGTCATACCATCCCCAGACTAGCTTAGGGGCTGCGATACGTGGCGTCCTACTGTCCCAGAGCAGTGTTCTCACTTCCCCGTCTATAGCTTTGAAATATTCAGGTATGCAATAAGGAGTGTTTTGTAGGGCGTATAGGAACCGTGGCAGCACCATAATTCTATATAGCGCTGCACGTCCCAGCAGGGTCAGAGGCAGCGCGTGCCAATGGCTAACATCAGACTGCAGCCTTGTCAGGGGGCCCAGTAGATTTTGCTTGTGGAAAAGATTTGGGTCGGTTGTCACAAATATACCCAGATAACGGAGCCCCACTGTCGCTATAGTCGCCTTGCATTCGGCTGGCAAAACTGGCGCTGGCCCGTGGAGTACAAATATTACTGACTTGGACCAATTGATAGTATACCCTGAGTACCTCCCGTAGCTAGAGCAGATCTGGAGTATCCTGTCAATGGAGGTGCGAGGGGACGCTACGTATAGCAAGATATCGTCGGCATAGAGAGAGATTCTGTCCTCCCACTCGTTTGCCCACTTTAACCCACGCATCAGAGGGTCTCTGCATATCCAGCTCACCAGTGGCTCGAGAATAAGGGTGAATATTAGTGGAGACAGTGGGCAGCCCTGTCTCGTTCCGCGGCATAGTGTAAAGGTTTTTGACGTGTGTCCATTTACTACCACCTGGGCGAGCGGTGCCGCATATAGGAGTCGAATCCAATCAATATACGCCTTCCCTAGGCCCATCCACTCCAGGACAGCGAACATATATCATGCGGGTATCTAGGGAGACTATGGCCGCGCTTTCTTGGATTGTATCTTTCCTAGCAAGCACTCCATTTAGCCGGCGCAAATTCAGTGCGGTGCTCCGGCTTGGCATAAATCCGGATTGGTCCGGATGAACCAATTTCATCACCACGGGGAGGCGCCTCAGCGGTAATATTTAGGCTAAAATTTTAACTTCTACGTTGAGTAGGGATATTGGTCAGTATGAGGTAAAGTCCTCTGCTGGTTTACCCTTCTTGTGAGTCACAGCTATCGATGCCTCTTTGGTCTCTAGGCAATGCCCCTTCTTTTTTACTCTCAAGATACATATTGAATAGATGGGGTGCCACTTTAGTAGCCATCACTTTGAGGAGTTTGATTGGGAGGCCATTTGGCCCCATGGCTTTCCCCGATTGTATACTGAGTATGGCGGTAACGATTTAATTGGCAGTGAGATCAGCCTCGAAAGATTGCCGATCTTCCGGGGCCAGTGTTGGGATCTGTATATCGGCAATGAATTCCCTCGACTCCTCCAGCGTAGCAATGGCCACGGGGGCATATAAATGAGCATAGTAGTCGGCAAATCCCTCAGCTATAAGTTGTGGTTCCACTATCAATGTCCCATTCTGTCCTTGTACCACTCTGACCCATCGCTCAGCTCTATCTCGCCTGTCCAGCCATGCCAGCAATTTACTGGCACGATCCCCCTGTTCATATATTCCATGCATTTTTCAGCAATGTTTTACTTTGGCAGACTCAGTGACTAGTTCTCTGTATTCTTTCCTTTTGAGTTCCAGTATGTGGCCGTCGGTCGCATCCCGGGTACCCATGAGCGCCTGCTCTCTGATCAAGATGTCACGTTCAAGATCTTTAATGGTTCGTTCCTTCTTTTTCCTATGTCCGACTGCTAGGGATAGGGCCCGGCCCTTTATCACTGCCTTATAGGCTTCCCAGATAGTCTGTGATGACTGGACTGATCCAACATTTTCCATGAAGTAATAATCGGTGTCTTTTATTAGGGTCGTTTTTACATGTGGGATTTTAAGGCACCATGGATTGATTGTAATCGTCCGACGAGTGGGAGGAGCCTTCACTATGTAGCGTGTCACTATGGGGGCGTGATCAGAGATGCCCCTGGCTAAGTGTTTGACCTGGTCAAAATAGCATGCCCTATCCGCCAGAGTGAGGGTGTGATCGATCCGGGAGCTACTTCTGTGGGAAGCCGAATAAAAGGTATATTGTCGTGTGTGGGGTGGGCAGCGCGCCATACGTCTGTCAGGCCCATTGCTGCTAGAAATTCAGCCATCGTGTTTTTTGATCGTGGGATGTCCCTGGGTGGGTTTCTGTCTAATTGATCGCATAATGTCATATTGAGGTCTCCCCCTATTACTAGGTCGCCCTCCGGCAGGTCTAATATCAGCTTGCTAATATCTGGAAGGGCCACATTGTGTAGGGCTGGAGGTATGTAAGCCGAGAGGATGTTCATGCATCTGCCCTCCCAGGTACCCGACATGGCCACAAAGGGGCCATATTCGTCAGTACGCAAGTGAGTCACCATGAACGGAAAGTTGTTCCTCGCTAGTATCCCCACCCCTCTGGACCCGGTAGTGAAGCCGGAGTGTGCTACAAGTTTGTATCCCCATCTATTTAACGCCTTACATGTGTTCCCAACAAGATGAGTCTCTTGCAACAAGATGACATCAGACGCCTGTCTTTTGATATATTGTAGTATTTTCCCCTCTTTTAATTTTGTCCCCCAACCCGTTGACATTCCACGAGAGCTGGTTGAGAGTGGCCTTGGTTCCGGTGACCCCATCCGAATAGGCTGCAGTTGTACGTCCAGTGGAGGAAGGGGCCCCCCCATAATCAGTAGCTACCCCGGGTGGATGTGCCCTATCCATATGCATTGGTGATTCCTGCGCTCGTGAGTCGATCTATCTATATTCCTAGCGGAGGGAGCTGAGCTCGGGGCCAGGTAGGCGCTGTGACCAGGGAACAGTACATGTGATGTGTTTAAACAAAAATAAACTTCCCAAAACTCATTAACACCCCCCCCACCCTGCCTCCCTGCAAGACGGACTTATAACTACTTGCCACACCAACATTGCAGAGCGCCCGTCGCCCTCCCTTCCCAGATTCGGGGGGGACAAGGACATTGGATCCATTCCCCAAATCCCCACATTTCCAGTAAAACATATCGCCAGTAGCCTGTGCATCTAAGCTTGTTACATATACAATCTACCATCATCATTCAGGGGGCTTTGGCCATCATAATGTCACGCCAAACTGCTTTACCAGTTTAGTCCGGACTCACGTGTGTTCCTTGATGTGTGATAAGTCTCTCACCACTGGCCGCAGCAAGCGATCACCTTGAGAGTGTCTCTATGGGCATCGTGTCCTCGGTAGGTTACGATGGAGAAGCACGACCACCCCCGATTGTTCTGCGTCTTTTAGAACACTCGCTTCTCGGCCAGATCCCGTCTGGTTTCTCTCCTTCCCAGTTCGTCTCTCACGTTGGTCTGGATTGTTCGGTCCTCCCACCTGTCACCATCCGTCCAGGCTCTCCCAGGCCACCTCTGGCTCAGTGAAGAACCATGTCTTGCCTTCGGACTCAACCCTGAGTTTCGCCAGAAATAGCATTGCATAAGTTAGGGCTTTTTCTCTCAATGATTTCTTGACTTCGAGAAAGCTTCTTCGTTGTCTTTGTAACTTGACGGTGAAGTCCGGGAAGAACGTAATGATGTTGTTGTCCATTTTGAGGGGCGGGGCACAACGTGCGGTCTGTATGATCGCATCCCTATCGCAGAAGTTGAAGACTCGAGCCAGTATTGGTCTGGGCGATTGCCCCGGTCTGGGATTCCCCCTGGTACTCGGTGCGCCCTATTAATGGAGAAGTATTTGGAGAGAGTTTTGGGCTGTAACCGCTTTGTAATTAGATCCTCCACAAACAAGTCTACGGTGTGGCCCTCGGCTCTTTCGGGCACCCCAAGGATTCTAATGTTGTTTCTTCTGACCCTGCCTTCATAGTCATCTAGTTGGTCCGTGAGGGCCTTTCTGGTAGCCTGCAATTCCTCGACTTGTTTTTCGAGGGCCCTTGTGTTGGTGGTGAGACCATGAGTCACCTCCTCCACTTTTTTAACGCTATCATCCATTTTCCTGAAATCAGCACGGATGAGGGAAATTTCAGTAGACACCGAGTCGATGCGTGACTCCAGTGACGTGCGCACTCCAGTGACCGCTGTTAATATATCTTGTAGGGTGGGGGCAGTTGGTTCCGTGAGTATGCGTTGTTCTTCCTGCACAATATTGTGTTGTGCGTTTGGTCCCTCCTAGGTTTTAAGTCAAGCGATCTTGTCTAGTTTGGGTTGGTGTGAGCCTCGGCCTCCTTTGCTCCCGGACATGGCAGAGACAGCACAGCGTTGTGTCTACCATGCAATTCCGTGGGGGGGGGAGTTAGGGGGCCTCACCACCGCCTGCTCAGGAAGGCCATCCCACCGGCCTGTTGGCTTACCCCTGTGGAACTACCTCCCTCCCCCCACGCCGATCACTGAACAGTTCCGGTGTGCGCCACCCCCGGTCACTGTTGGGTTAAATATATGCTCACCGTCTTTGCCTGTGAAAGACTAGGTTCCAAGGCTGTTACTAGGTCCACAACCACTCAGCGATATTCAGTGCAGGCCACCACTGCCAATACTACACCCAGCCCCTGTTTGTCACAATGTTTTTCTCTTTGCCAGTGGCTGCTGGGCTGCCCGGTCCACCGAACTCACGCACCCAGGAGATCTCCTTCTGGGCTACGTGGTCACTGATGTCTTCTGTGACCCACACTGTGGCAGGGACTGGGTTGACCACACCCCGGGCCTCACAGCTCCGACCAGGAATTTTATCTTCACCGGGAGGATCTCAATCTTACGGCCCATGAGCTGGGCTCTATGGCTCTATCTCCCTTGTGCGAAATACCCTTGGCAATGGGTTGTCCCTGGCTGGCGGCCCACCTCCCTTTCAGGTCTGGGCCGTCTCAGCAGGCGTCACAGCAGTGTTTATCACATCTGTTCACAGCCACCGCTGCCCTTCGTGGCACTTTGCAGACGGTCTCCACCTTCCTTTTGCCACGGATCACGGCCACAAGACCTTACAGTCAGCCGCGACTCAGAGCCGCCGCAGTCGTCAGCAATTCGACGTTGGCTCTGTGTCTGCCTCGCCCTTGGCGCTGCCCGCGGCCGCGCCGGCAATCAAGACCACGGCCTGTCACCGCCCACAGGCCGCAGCTCACCCCGGGTTCCGGACACTCGCCAGACCTGATGTTTTCTGGCCAATCGCTGCTTTGGATGTCTGCAACTTGGTGCGGTTCAAGTGTGGCTTGCCTGGCACGGATTATGAGTGGATTGATACGGGTCTTTTGGGAAACTGAGCCAGAGCCGCGTTAGTGTGCGGCCATCTTCTCCGACAGTTGGCCACGCCCCCAGTGTGTCACTTTTTTGACGCACCAGCGGCGCAATGGGCTTGCCCATATTTATAGGGCCACGTAAAGTCACCCTGCGTGACTTTTCATGGCATTGTAAATATGGGCCCCTTTCACGCATTACTCTGTGTGAAAGGGGCGTTCTATGGGTGTTGCTGTGGTTGTTCCCACGCAACATCCATGGAACCTGGCACATTTCCAGATTTGCACCATTTTGCAAAGCTGGAAATGCATCAGAATCCTACGCCTCAGGCGTAGGAGTGGCGCAACGAGGAGAAATACTTTTATTTCTCCTAGTTTTTCCTCTTTCTATGCGTGCTGCATTCTTCAGCACGCACAGAAAGAGGAAAATGCCATCAATTATTGTTTTTGTGCAGGAAGGTGTCCCTTCCTGCACAAAACAAATCCTCCCCGCAACACTGGCACCCTTGCAACAGGACGCAAGGGTGCCTGTGCTGGCGCATGGCAGCCAATTGTGCGCCAACGCAGGGGAAAGCACACTATGCGTCCGATTGTTGTTAATACGATGCATGCCTGCGCTTTCAAAAGGACGCAGCTCGACGCAGCAAAATGGCTTGCGATGCCGCGCTGCGTCATCTTGTAGTAAATGTGTCCCGAAGAGTTTTTGGTAGTTAGTGTCATTTGGATACCAAGATAAAGGTAAAAATGTTGAATGCCACTCTTCTGTCCGTGGCGGGCTCTGCCATTTTGAACCACCCTCTCAAGAAGGAATGGCATTTCCACTGCAGAAGAAGGGAATGAAAGTGGTAGGGAATGAAAGTGGTAGAGAATAGGGGACAAAGAGGTTCCAATGTTCCTTCTCTGCCACAAGCTAGAAGTCCTAACCAGCAGCTTAATGCCAATTAAGGCTCCATGTCCCTAAGCAGGACCTGTGGAACTCTCTGGTCGCAGGTCTTGCAGAAGGTGTTCGCTCGTACACTCATCACAGGGAGGACATCCCCTCTTCCTGGCAATCAGCCTTTATAATCCCATTGCACAAGAAGGGAAGTAAAAGTACTCCTGCCAACTAAAGACCTATTTCTGTATTAGGTGTGGCAGGCAAAGTCTGTGGGAGAGTCTTGTTAAACCACCGCCTGCAGAGCTAGGCTGACTCTGGGACAGTACTCTCGGAACTGCAGAATATGGGAAGGGTCTGAGTACCGTTGATATTACCAAGTGACTGTATAAGGTCTGTTCCAAATAAGTTGTTGTAAAGAAGATGACATTGTATATGACATCATTGTCCTCAAATCAGCGTTTGGTTTGATCCATAGGAACAAATTATGGGCAACATTGGTCAAAACGGTCATAAATGGTGCATTGCTGGTGGCAACCCAAAGTACCAAAGAACGAGTGCTCGAGCATCAGAGTGGTGCTCGCTCCAGCAGCTTTCAAATCCAAAACTGGTATACGCTAAGGTTGTCTTCTCCCCATTACTGTTCAATTTATTATTAAATGATACAGTATGTTGTTTAGATGAACTAGGTGTTGACATGCTGAAGATGTGTACTGTAAAAAATACCAATATTGTTATTTACAGATAATGCGTTGCTTTTATCTTAAACAGCAAATTTCTAGCCCAAAGTAATACACAGCTTTGTACACTACGGTAGAGATAGAACTCTGTCAATCACTGTTGGAAAAATAAAAGTAATGAAAGTGAAAAGTGCTGATCGCTTTAGAAAGTACTTCTCAATTAATAACCAATCTTCAGAAAGCGTTAAGTATTTTGACTACTTTGGCATACGTTTTAATTACAAACTGGATTGGTTTGTCCATATTAATATAGTAGCTGGCATAATAAGTCAGACTTCAAATGCAGTCCTACATTGTAAACATTTTATAGCTTTGTTTTCAGAATTGGGGAGCAGCCCAACCTCACATATTATCGAATTCGCCCTGGTATTATACTGGATAAGGCTTAATGGAAATTGGCAATCTAGGTTCTTCATATAATCAGTGGATGAAGTGATGCTACTCAACAGTGCATTTCAAAATGTTTGGCTTGTGCATATTACAGACATACTTGTAAAGATTAGGTAGAGGCGACTTATGGTCTAACCCTGACCGCTGTAGGCCTGATAGACTCCTATTGAACAAAGTGACCCACTGGGAATTAAAAATGGACACTATTATGAAGTCAGCCCAAAGTTAACAAGTTATTTAGCATATAAAGAATACCAGGGGCCTGAGAACTGGCTCCTCCACTAAGGCGGAGGAGCATCGCCCCACTGCTTTCTCGCAGTGCGAGAAAGCCAAAACATAAAATGGTAATAACTAAATGTTATTATCATTTTATGTTTCCTTTGCGCATTGCGGGCGGGCGGGTCGGCGGGTGGGCGGGGCTGCTCTGCTCTTTGAGCAGGGCAGGGGAGGAGTGGTTTGCCCACTCCTGAGTGCACAAAGACTGTTTGGTCGGCCCTGTTGGGCTGCCCAAACCAGTCATTCGCACTCTGCCCTTCTCCATGCAGGCTGCTATGTATAAGCCAGGGAGATGGTGCTTTGGATAAAGGCTGGAGTTCCTTTGAAAGTAGAAGCTACCAAGACCGATGCAGATGGTCATTATGCTTTACTTAGAGACCACTTGGACAGCTCTCCCCTAATACTGCACAGTGGGTCAATCAAGCTTCTGGGCCACCCAGTCTGAGTGTTTGATGGGCTGGGCCGCGGTCCCCTGGGTGTTAAGGGGGGACTTTAATTGCATGCTGGATACGTTCCTGGACTGTTCAATGCCGCCACTCCCCCCATCCTTGGCCATATCGGCTTTGAGGGCCCTCCAAACTTGGTTATAAGGATGGCACTTAGGCAATATTTGGAGCATAACATTCCTGCTCTGGAGGGACTACTCCTTTTACTTCCCAGTCCACCTCAATCACTCTAGAATAGACAGGTTTTTAAGCACCCCTGACATTCACTCACATATCATGTTCACATTATTGTTCCAGGACAGTGTCAGATCATAACCCCCTTTATGTTGAATTGGCTTTGGGACGGCTTCAGGTGCCAGTTCCGACCTGGCAACTACAGGCGACAGTGCTCAAGGACACGTTTTTTTAGGTCTCGCCCTGAAGCCAGCGCTTGCGCTGGTCTGGGCGAGACATTTTGTAAGTGGGCATTTAGAAATGCGACCACTTTTTTTGGGCTTGCCTAGAGCGTGCGGTACGCGCACAATGACGAGCAGAGGCGCCATATGGCTTTCCTCTCGTCATGGTGCTGCGCACATCGCACACCATTTGCCAGCCTGCTTGCACGTGCACAGCTGCTGCTCGCACTCCCTCCTCCCTTCTCCCCTCCCTTTTCGTGAGCTTTGATCAAGCTCCTCTGCTGCTGGCATTCCCCCTCCCTTCTCGCCCAGCCCTTCTTGTCTAACTTTCTCTCTCTCTCGCCTGCATTGGGTCGAAATCTGATTATGGAAAACAAGCACTGGTCGCCCAAAACGAGTTCCGTGCCCACCACCCTCTACCTCTCTCTCTCTGCCTCTCTGCCTCTCTCTCTACCTCACTACCACTCTACCATCTCCTTCTACCTCTCTAACTCTCTACCTATCTCTCTACCTCTCTACCTATCTCTCTACCTCTCTAACTCTCTCTCTCTACCTCTCTCTCTCTACCTCTCTCTCTACCTCTCTCTCTCTCTACCTCTCTCTCTACCTCTCTCTCTACCTCTCTCTCTCTCTACCTCTCTCTCTCTCTCTCTCTCCCTCTCTCTCTCTCTACCTCTCTCCCTCTCTCTCTACCTCTCTCTCTCTCTACCTCTCTCTCTCTCTACCTCTCTCTACCTCTCTCTCTCTACCTCTCTCTCTCTACCTCTCTCTCTCTACCTCTCTACCTCACTACCTCTCCACCATCTCCTTCTACCTCTCTAACTCTCTACCTATCTCTCTACCTCTCTAACTATCTCTCTAACTATCTCTCTAACTATCTCTCTACCTCTCTACCTCTCTCTCTCTACCTCTCTCTCTCTACCTCTCTACCATCTCCTTCTACCTCTCTAACTCTCTACCTATCTCTCTACCTCTCTACCTATCTCTCTACCTCTCTACCTATCTCTCTACCTCTCTACCTCTCTCTCTCTACCTCTCTCTCTCTACCTCTCTCTCTCTACCTCTCTACCTCACTACCTCTCTACCATCTCCTTCTACCTCTCTAACTCTACCTATCTCTCTACCTATCTCTCTACCTCTCTACCTATCTCTCTACCTCTCTCTCTCTACCTCTCTCTCTCTACCTCTCTCTCTCTCTACCTCTCCCTCTCTCCACCTCTCTCTCTCTACCTCTCTCTCTACCTCTCTACCTCTCTCTCTCTACCTCTCTCTCTACCTCTCTCTCTCTCTACCTCTCTCTCTCTACCTCTCCCTCTCTCCACCTCTCTCTCTCTACCTCTCTCTCTCTACCTCTCTCTCTCTCTGCCTCTCTCTCTACCTCACTACCACTCTACCATCTCCTTCTACCTCTCTAACTCTCTACCTCTCTCTCTCTACCTCTCTCTCTCTCTCTACCTCTCTCTCTCTCTACCTCTCTCTCTCTACCTCTCTCTCTCTACCTCTCTCTCTCTCTACCTCTCTCTCTACCTCTCTCTCCCTCTCTCCCTCTCTCTCTCTCTACCTCTCTCTCTCTACCCCTCTCTCTCTACCTCTCTACCTCACTACCTCTCTACCATCTCCTTCTACCTCTCTCACTCTCTACCTATCTCTCTCTCCCTCTCCCTCTACCTCTCCCTCTCTCCACCTCTCTCTACCTCTCTCCACCTCTCTACCTCTCTCTCTCTACCTCTCTCTCTCTACCTCTCTCTCTCTACCTCTCTCTCTACCTCTCTACCATCTCCTTCTACCTCTCTAACTCTCTACCTATCTCTCTACCATCTCCTTCTACCTCTCTAACTCTCTACCTGTCTCTCTCTACCTCTCTCTCTACCTCTCTCTCTCTACCTCTCTACCTCTCCCTCTCTACCTCTCTCTCTCTCTCTCTCTCTCTACCTCTCTCTCTCTCTACCTCTCTCTACCTCTCTCTACCTCTCTCTCTACCTCTCTCTACCTCACTGCCACTCTACCTCTCCCTCTACCCCTCTAACTCTCTACCTCTCTCTCTACCTCTCCCTCTCTCCACCTCTCTAACTCCTCTCTCTACTCTCTCTCTCTCTACCTCTCTCTCTACCTCACTACCACTCTACCATCTCCTTCTACCTCCTCTAACTCTCTACCTGTCTCTCTCTACCTCTCTCTCTCCCTCTCTCCCTCTCTCCTCTCTCTCTCTACCTCTCTCTCTACCTCTCTCCTCTCTACCTCACTGCCACTCTACCTCTCCCTCTACCCCTCTATCTCTCTACCTCTCTCTCTCCCTCTCTTCCACCTCTCTCTACCTCACTACCACTCTACCATCTCCTTCTAACTCTCTACCTCTCTCTCTACCTCTCTCTCTACCTCTCGCTCTACCTCTCTCTCTACCTCTCTCTCTACCTCTCCCTCTACCTCTCCCTCTCCCTCTACCTCTCTCTCTACCTCTCTCTCTACCTCTCTCCCTCTCTCTCTCTACCTCTCTAACTCTCTACCTGTCTCTCTCTACCTCTCTCTCTACCTCTCTCTCTACCTCTCTCTCTACCTCTCTACCTCTCTCTCTAACTCTCTCTCTTTCTACCTCTCCATCTCTACCTCTCTCTCTCTACCTCTCTCTCTCTACCTCTCTACCATCTCCTTCTACCTCTCTAACTCTCTACCTCTCTCTCTCTACCTCTCTCTCTACCTCTACCTCTCTCTCTCTACCTCTCTCTCTACCTCTCTCTCTCTCTCTACCTCTCTCTACCTCTCTCTCTACCTCTCTCTCTCTACCTCTCTCTCTCTACCTCTCTCTCTCTACCTCTCTCTCTACCTCTCTCTCTCTACCTCTCTCTCTCTCTACCTCTCTCTCTCTCTCTCTCTACCTCCCTCTCTCTACCTCCCTCTCTACCTCCCTCTCTACCTCCCTCTCTAGCTCCCTCTCTCTCTCTCTCTCTCTACCTCTCTCTCTCTACCTCTCTCTCTCTACCTCTCTCTCTCTACCTCTCTCTCTCTCTCTCTCTCTCTCTACCTCTCTCTACCACTCTCTCTCTCTCTCTCTCTACATCT
The DNA here is from genome assembly GCA_963921515.1 of Calotriton arnoldi. Lineage (NCBI taxonomy): Eukaryota > Metazoa > Chordata > Amphibia > Caudata > Salamandridae > Calotriton > Calotriton arnoldi. The sequence goes on from CAWUFW010002198.1 coordinate 1,371,505, forward strand.
CTTTCTCTACCTCTACCTCTCTCTCTACCGCACACAAAGCACTCCACAACTCCGGACCAGCCTACCTCAACAGACGACTCAGCTTCTACACCCCCACCCGCCAGCTCCGCTCGACCAGCCTCGCCCTCGCCACAGTCCCCCGCATCCGGAAAACGACCGCCGGCGGCAGATCCTTCTCCCACCTCGCCGCCAAGACCTGGAACACCCTCCCCACCAACCTCCGACAGACCCAAGACCTACTGGCCTTCAGAAGACTCTTCAAGACCTGGCTCTTCGATCAGTAGCAGCACCAACCCCCTCTTCCCCCAGCGCCTTGAGACCCTCGCGGGTATGTAGTGCGCTTTATAAGTGACATGATTGATTGATTGATTGATTACCTCTCTACCTCTCTCTCTCTACCTCTCTACCTCTCTCTCTACCTCTCTCTACCTCTGTCCACCTCTCTACCTCTGTCCACCTCTCTACCTCTCTCTACCTCTGTCCACCTCTCTACCTCTCTCTACCTCTGTCCACCTCTCTACCTCTCTCTACCTCTGTCCACCTCTCTACCTCTCTCTACCTCTGTCCACCTCTCTACCTCTCTCTACATCTCTACATCTGTCTAGCTCTCTCTCTACCTCTATACACCTCTCTACCTCTCTCAAATATAGCTACGTCTACGTATAATACGGTACGCTAAGTGGCAGCCGCAGCCTAAAATCACTTCTTGTCCTTAAAAAAACCCAATCATTACCATATCCAATATATCTCCCCTTTATGACCTTATAAGTATTTACTTCTGCAGCACAATATCCTTTCGTCAACAACATCAAATGTTGCACAGCTAAACACTTATAAGGTCCCAAAGGCGAGACCTATTGGCTATGCCAATGCTTGTCATCATTCCTTACACAACTACATTGATTCCTTTTTGCAGAAAACAAGGACACTGCCTCGTCCCCACTACTGTTGTGGGAAGCATTTAAAGTTGTCAGAGTGTTTTGCATTAAGTGAGGTACGGAGGTTGTTGGTGGCGGAGCTATCTTAACTGGAAACTTCACTGAGGTCTCTGGAGCAGTTGCACTCTACCCGCCCAGACAAAACTGCAGGAGATAAAACTGTCAGAAGCTCCTTCTTTGATAGTACGGAGAAGCTGTGTTGGTTCGATTCTGCCACTTACTGAGCCAAGGCTCACTGCAAGAGGGATAGAGCAGGCTGGCTCGTAGCCCATATGGCCAACCCATTGCCTTCAAGTTCTGTCCTGCTTTGTTTGGATCTTCGACCTCAACCTCCCTTTGTCCTAACAGGAGCTTAAAGCTGTTCTATATGATATACCTCTAGCGAAGACTCTCGGATCCGATGGGATTCTATCAGAATTGTATGCTCTTTTTGTCCCACAGCTGATGCCTCAGCTGCTTAACCTCTACTCTTCCTCCCTTGAACAGGGCCACTGCCTGGGTTCCCTAAATGGAGCTATCATCTCCACGATGCTTAAACCTCATAATGACTCAACGCATATGATAGAGCGCTTACAGCACTCTAAATTGTAGGGGTGCACTATACTCCTGATGTTAACGCACTCATATGTATTTTTGTCATGTGCAGAGTTTTATGATTATTAAGATGCATTTATTCACGTCATATTAGCATTGAAACGTAGTGAGCACATTTAAGTAGGATTTTGCGTGTATTAGAGTAACATAATTCCTGTATGTGTAATGTGCAGGACGAAATTATACTCATATAATGTAACCACGTTTAGTTCAAGTTACCCGATTTGTAGGCCCAAATTGTAGGTTGTTTTGAGTTTTGTTTCTCCTTGGTTGCTCAAGAATTAATTAAATAAATTCTGTTGTGCTCGAAGACAGTGTGTTCTCATCCTACTGCAGGTGCAGGAATTCGACCTCGTTATTCTTAGATTTAAGGAGATACACGGAATGTCTTTGAAGAAGACTGCAAGGCGAAAAGGGAGGACGCCTTTCGTGTCTGGCCTATCTGGGAACCAAGGCCACTGGAAGAAGAGTCAAATTAATTAAAGCTTCTGTGGAAACTTACTGACAAATGTTGCAAGTGGAAAAGTTTAACACATGACGTATTGTGGGTTGAACATTGTCTTTTTGTATAATGCGCAGGGACAGATTCGAGAGTCTGCCAGTTCTCAGAGGAGAAGGAGCATCTTAGAGCGAGCTCCATAGCTTTAAGCTATCAGACCCATTTGACGTGAGTACTTCTTAGGAAGTCAACACATGCTGACACCTTTGGGATATGATACAAGGGAGATAGGTAGGATCCTTATTGAGAGCGGAGTAGGGAAAGATTTTACTCCTTCTTAAATGAAAAGAGAATTGGACTCCAATTCTATTCTTTGCTGTATTTTGATTTTGGAGTTCATCATATTATGTCTTCTGTGCCGAATGACTTATATTCGTAAAATCGGCTCTGTATTGATCTTTCTGTACCTATATAGTCTGATATTGAGGTGTGTTTATATTCAATTATTTTTGGCCTCATAATAAACCCACAAAACTTAAATTCGGAGTCTGTGGTCTTTAAAGCATGATTAAATTGAAGGTATAATCTTGAATTGTTTCATCCCCTCTACCACTTTTAGCAGGCAAATAAAAGATCATCAGCATTAACCTAGTAGGGAAGGTAAGGAGTAAAGGTTGGCATAATCAAATGGTAGCGGAGGATGGTTTGCCTCTAAGAGTGAGGGGAGAAAGAGAGTAGGAGTAGGGTCGGAAAAACATTAAGGCCCTGGACACGGAGTAGACGACGGCGGGCATTGATGGAAGTCGGCGGATGTTGACGGTGCGGCGTAAACAGTGGTAGCGTGAGTATGAAATGGAGGTGTATTTGATTGCGGTGATGAAATAATTGTGTGATGTCTTGCGCAGTAAGGATGCAAGTTGAGTGATTGTAAGTTTATCGGTTTACTGGTTCGGACACGTGCGGATCAGGAAGTTTGGTGAGCGGACTCAAGAGAAGTCCAAGATCCCGGGATAGTTTTGTATTGTAATTGCCTGATCAAAATTGTGGGCGTCGTGAAGAGCTATCGATGATCCACTTGTGATAGGGAACTTTGTGTGAAAGGAGTACGTCGCGATAGAAAGCCCTAGGTACCGGGGGTGGAATATGGCGATTGAGTGACCAACGCAGGTCGGGGGTCACAGCGGATGTATGTTCTTGTAAGAGTGTTCTATCGATCTTTTAGAGGACGGACAATTACTTGTTTTATGTAACTGTAAGTTATTGTGACTGTGTTAGGAGCAGTTACTTGGTTTAATAGCTTTTGGATATACAGTTACTTGTAGTGTGAATGTGTGAGCGAATGAAATTGTAAAGGAGGGTGAGCCGCTGCAAAGAGCGAGTAGTGATGTCAGTGTGCGCCGCGCTGGGACTGGTCGGTTGGTGTAACGCCGCGCTGGGATTGGTGGAAGTTTGTTCAAAGCTGAGTATTGAATTTGGAGGGCAAACAATCGATTTTCATGATGAGATGTTTTAGGGTGCTGCAGGATTTGTGTAGAGGCGACACAGGAGTGGTGGCTCGGGTAGGAGAAGAAGCTCCGCCTGAGGATACACCGGCGCATTATATGGCAACTAATGTAGGAATCCATACTATAGTTTGGCTTCAAAATTGGCATAAAATTACAGAAAAAGAAGGAGAATTGGCTTTTCCTTGTTATGGGTCATTTCGTATGGAGGTGCTGTATCAGCTAAGAGGAGTGATGTCTGCTCTGAAACCTCCGCCTAGACCAACCCAATTTGAGGCATTGGATGCTTGGATGAGAGCAGCAATGGCAAAGAGAAGGGAAGCTTCTCAGGGAAGAATGAAAAAAGCAATGAAGGCATATCAGGATGCCAGGTGGGATGCACAGCTGAAAAGATGGCGAGTAGACACCATAGAGGGAGAACGATTGTATCCCTTTCGGCTGCTAGAAGGTGGGTCTGGAGGAAAGGGTAAGACGGAAGAGGACAGTGACACAGATGACAGTTTTCTTGATGGATTGCTAGTAGAACGTCCTCCACCTTATGACCTTAGGTCAGAGCCGGAGCAGACGCCGCAAACTGAGGACATTCTAAGAGTGGGGCGAAGAGGTGCAGAGGAGCAGACCACAGAGGTAAGAGGGAGGATTTCAGTGGGAACGAAAGTTCCAGGAGGGTCTGGAGGGACAGGGTACGCAACTCCGGAGTCAGGAGAGACTGCCTGTAACATGCGATTACCAGAAGCCCTTTCGGTACCAGTTACAATTGGACCGGTGGTTTCAATATATAACCCTAGAGAGAGAACAAAGGAAAGTCAACAACAAACAGAACAAGATTAAGAGACTATCTCTGGAAGGAGTCTTACAATGAGTGGGACAGGTATGGTTCAGGTCCCAGTGGAATCCAGTACTCCACTGCCTGCTACAGCTGATCCATCAAGAATGGACAGTGGGTCAGAACGAAGACGAACAGGAGCTTTAGCAAATTCTGAGTCAGCCATCAGAATGTGGGTTCCACCGGTGAGGGAGTCACAGATATTGAGTGATGAATTGGGGTTGAGACAAGAAGCACCTAGGGTACCTTTCGGGCCACAGTATGATTGCGAGGGTAATCATTGGAGGAGTAGGAGCTGTGAGAGAGAAAGTCGCCCAGTTGTGAGGATGGAGGAGAGTGGGGGTCCAAGGAGAACACAAAGTTGTGACAGGGAGGAATTGGGAAGTGAAAGAGGTCAGAAGGTTTAACAGGTTGCAATAAAGGCACCATTGTTAGATGTGGTAAGATTAAAAGCAGAAATAGATGAAGTGATAGATGGGAATCTGCCATGGGTAAGAATTGACACATATGATTCAAGCCAATTGCTATTTGTAGCTAAAGACGTTACCAGAAAAGCAAAGCGAGCTCATGATGCATTGTCCCAGCTGGCACGAAGGTATGAGGTAGATCTAACAAAGACTAAAATGATGCAGGTAACTTGCAGATAGCATTATACGGATAAGGAATTGGAAGAGAAGCGAACGACAGGATTAAAGGCACAAATTAGGGAATTGGTGATAGGGATGCGAGCGTGGAGAGCCTTAGACAGATGGGAAGAGAGGTGGGCCAAAAAGAAAAGTGCCAAGAAAGGGATAGGAGACACTTCACCTTCGGGTGGAGGGACGGGACCAGCAGGACATTACCCTCTGAGAGAAGTGCAAAATGGGGGGTACGTTCATGTGCCATGGAGTAGGGGTGATTTGGCAGCATTCACTAATGATTTTCCTCGGCTGAGGGAAAAACCTGCTGACTGGTATAAGCAAATAGACCGGTTTGTCAAGATCTCGAAGGTGCTTTGGATTGATTTGAATACCTTGTTTCATATAGTGGTCCCAGGGGATTTATGGACGGCATATAAAGTTGCCATTGATTGGTCCGCTGTAGAACCAGCCAGAGATCCGAAGAATCATGGTCCATCTCCCGAAGTAATGAAGAAATATGAGCAAGTGATTACATGGTTACAATCCAAGGTAGCTCCGCAAACAGTTGATTGGCTTAAAATCGATCGTACTACTCAAGATTCTAAGGAGTCGGTACATGACTATTATGAGAGACTTTAAGTGGCTTTTAAACAGCATAGTGGATTGGATACAATTGAGCAGAAAGACATGGGACAGTTTGTCTCAAAGTTTGTGCTAGGACTAAGATCTGATATTAGCTTGATGATACAGACACATTTGATATGTTGGCAGAATAAGACGGTGGACGAAATCCTGCGTTATGCAAAATACTGTAGTGATCAGGTGGAATCGGCACAAAAGAAATTGAAAGACAAGTTGATGTTGGTGCAGTTGAGGAATGCCGAAAGGCCTGATCAGATGCAAGGGGTTGGAGGAGCGATGGGTCGAGGTAGAGGAAGTGGTAGAGGAATGGGTCAACAAATGGTAACCCAACCTGGACAGGGAAGAGGCAGGGGAATGGATGCAGGTACAGGAGGTGATTGGGTGGCGAACCAAAAGAAGGTCACTGCCTGTCATTATTGTCACAAAATCGGGCATTGGAAGCGCGAGTGTCGATTGAATCCAGCAAACCAATTGCAGAATGAGGGAGAGGGACAGATGTCAGAGACTTTGAATACTGTAACTAGACCTAGGTCCATGCATGGGGCAGGATATGAGCCGCAAATGCAGATTCCTCAGCCTCCAAGAATCCTCATAATCAGGTGTATCATCAGATGCACTATTTTGAAATACGAGACAGATTTGACCAACCACAAGATCTTCATGAGTGTCAGAGGGGGGTGCAGGAAGAATGCCCTTTAGATGCGATCCTGGAAGTAGATCAGAATGGACCGTTTGTAGATGCAGAGGTGAACGGATACTCTGTTACCTTCTTATTAGATACTGGAGCTGCGCGCTCCACAGTAAGAACTGAAGAGGTTCCAAATTTGTCCCTGTCAGGACAAACGATTCAAGTGGTGGGAGTTACCAATCAGAGAATGACTAACCCGTTGGCAAATGAGTTACCTGTGAGGATAGGACCGTTCCGAGACAAACATCAATTTGTAGTTTGCAATTCAAGCCCAGTCTGTCTATTGGGACGAGACCTTTTGTGTAAACTAAATTGTACCATATCTTGCACTCCGAGGGTGTGGAGTTGCAAACCTGTGATGATGATGCTGATTTTAAAATGGCTAATATGAGCTTGTGTACGGAAATGTTCGTGGTTCTTACGATAGAGGAGTTGCCACATGATTTGAGAGATTCGGTTTCTCCAAAAGTGTGGAATTTCACAGGTGAGGAGATAGGATTGATTCGAGGAGTTGAACCTGTTAAGATACAGGTCAAACCAAATGCAGAATTTCCACGAACTCCGCAGTATAAATTAACTCCAGAAACTGTGGCTGGAATAAGACCTGTAATTGAGTCTATGATTGCACAAGGCATTCTCAAAGAGATACGAGGAAGTCCCTGCAACTCACCTATTATGGGACTGCAGAAGCCTAGTGTCAAGTACAGAATAGTACAGGATTTGCGCAGAGTTAATGAAATCGTGATTCCATGTTGTCCTGTGGTACCGAATCCAGCTGTTATTCTGTTCCAAATACCATGTGAAGCAGAATGGTTTACAGTCATAGATTTATGTCAGGCATTTTTCTCCATACGGTTGCATGAAGACAGCCAATATTTATTTGCATTTAGGATGGATGACCGTGTGTTAACATGGTGTCGAATCCCTCAAAGGTACACAGAAAGCCCCTCTATTTTTAGTCAGAGTCTGAAGAAGAATCTTGAAGGGCTGATGATGCCCCAGAACTCAGTCCTAGTTCAATATATTGATGACCTTTTGGTCGCTTCAGAGACTGAGGATGCTTGCAGTATTGATACTGTGGCTTTGCTAAATCATTTGGCAGACAATGGACACAAAGTGTTTCCGAACAAACTCCAGTATTGTCTGAATGAAGTTCAGTATCTAGGTCACCGGATCAAGAAGGGGAAACGAAGGGTGTCACCAGATCGCATAGAGACGATTCTGCAAATGGGAACTCCGAAAACTCAAAAAGAAGTCTGCATGTTTTTGGGAATGGTCGGCTATTGTCGACAGTGGATCCCAAATTTTTCCTTGCAAGCAAAGCCACTGTTGAGATTGACTCGAAAGGACATTAGCGATCCGGTACCATGGGATGCTGACTGCATGAGAGCCTTCCTCAAGCTGAAAGAGAGCCTATGTCGCGCTCCAGCTCTGGGAATGCCGGATTATAATAAAGCGTTTTCGCTCTTCTGCTGTGAAAGGGAAGGATGTGCGTTAGCGGTCCTTGTACAGACACATGGAGATGCTCGCAGACCAGTGGCTTACTTTTCAGCTACATTAGATCCAGTAGCTTCTGCGTTGCCCGGATGTCTCAAATCCGTTGCTGCAACAGGTGTCAGTATTGAGAGATGTGAAGGCATAGTGATGGGTCATCCGCTTATTGTTTATGTGCCTCATTCAGTAGAGCTGTTAATGACAAGAACTAAGACACAGTATTTAACGAATAACAGACTTACAAAGTATGAGCAGGTTATATTGGCTTCTGAAAATGTCACTCCGAGACGTTGTACCACCTTGAATCCTGCTACATTGTTACCTCTTCCGCAAGATGAGGAAGAGGATTGTGAAGAGCATGACTGCCTGGATGTTACTGAGCTATCTACCAAACCCAGACCTGACATTGTTGATGAACCTCTGTCTGAAACTGATTTGATTCTTTTTGTTGATGGTTCATGTTTAAGAGACAATGAAGGGTGTTTGAGAGCAGCGTTTGCTGTGTGTACCATCTTGGGGGTGGTGGAAGCTGCCTGTCTGAAAGGAGTATACTCTGCTCAGGTAGCCGAAATTATTGCTTTGACACGTGCCTGTATCATTTTCAAATGGAGTCCGAGTGACAATATATACGGACAGCCAATATGGGTTTGGAGTGGTTCATGACTTCGGTCAGTTATGGTCACAGAGGGGATTTTTAACGTCCTCAGGATCCCCAATCCGTAATGGAGAATTTGTGCACCAATTGTTGGAAGCGTTGCAGAAACCCAAAGAGATAGCTGTAGTAAAATGTGCAGCCCATGGAAGGGGAGAGGACTTTGTTACAAAAGGAAATAACTATGCCGATGAAGTAGCGCGTTTTTGTGCTATACATGCTTGTGTTTTCAATGGAACATATGTAGGAGAGAGCACAGAAGAGACTGAGCTCAGCATGATGTTAGCTATAGCCGATACTTGGGATGAGGTAAAGCGACTGCAGGATGAAGTCCCAGAGGAGGAAGTTGCATCATGGGTTAGAGCAGGCTGCGAAAAGAGAGAAGATGGCATTTGGGTGTCAACAGATGAGAGAACAGTATTACCTAATTGTTTATTGAGCCCAATGGCAAGGCAGATTCACGGAGTGGTTCATCTTGGGAGGGATGCCATGGTGCGAGTGTTCAGGCAAACTTGGTTTAACCCACGATTCGTGTGTATGCTGAAGCAGTGTGTCACAGATGCGTTATATGTCAACAAATGAATGTTGGAAAGAGAACTGTGGTTGCAATGAGTCATATTGGAAGATCAGGAGGGCCTTTTAATAGGATACAGCTGGACTTTATCGAGATGACTAGGTGCAAAAGGCAGAGATATGTTTTGGTGGTAGTGTGTATCTTTTCACGTTGGGTTGAAGCCTATCCAACTAGACGAGGTGACAGTCTCACAGTGGCAAAACTGTTGTTAAGGGAACTGATACCACGGTTTGGATTTCCGACCTCAGTGGAGACAGATAGAGGAACACACTTCCATAGTGAAATCATGAAATCGTTATGTACAGCTCTAAACATTGATCAGAGATTGCACTGTAGTTATAGGCCTGAGGCATCTGGCCTTGTGGAGCAGATAAACGGCACAATCAAGATGAGGGTGTCAAAAGTTTGTTCATCAACTTCATTGAAGTGGCCAGATGCGCTACCATTGGTATTGATGAATCTGCGTAGTACTCCTGATAGGAGGACAGGACTCTCTCCCCATGAGATATTGATGGGAAGAGCTATGCGATTGCCTATGGTGCCAGCTACAGCTTTGATAAACATCACAGATGACTTGGTTTTGGATTATTGTAGGGGACTGGCTGATGTGGTTAATTCTGTGTCCCACCAGGTCGAGGCTGCGACTGCATCCACCTCGAGAGACCTGCTGCATGATCTTAATCCGGGTGACTGGGTGCTTGTTCGAAAGCACGTGAGGAAGAGCTGCCTTGATGCTCGCTGGCGAGAACCATACCAGGTGATTTTGGTTACGAGTACAGCTGTGAAGTGTGGAAGATTGCCAAACTGGATTCACGCTTCACATACTCGCCGCGTTCCAGAGCCTGCAGAGGAAACGACTTCTCTTGTTTCAAGAAGTGCAACTGAAAATGCTACAGAAAATGAAGAAACAGGTCAGGTCGTAAGAATTCTTGACGGGGCTGAACAACCAACTGAGCAAGAACAAAGGCTGGACTGTTCCCATGAGGCACAGGGTCAAGACTAATTTGCATATGGCCAGGTCTAAACTGGGGTGGCATAGTGAGCAAAAGAATGATGGATTTAACCCAGATCTCTTGACTGGGGGTGAATGTTTGGATTTGTTCTGCATTCCGTCCATCAATTCTGTGTCTTTTGCTTTCTCGCCCTAAGTGCGCCGGGTATGCCCAGACGTGGGTCCCAGGCTCACTGTGTCACTGGATTCAAGCTATCCTGGCTGATGAGGGGTGAAACCCTGAAACCGGTCCTAGGATGCTTGTTTCCGGTCCAGGGAGGACCTGGCTTGGCAGTTCGGGCTGGACTGTTCCCATGAGGCACAGGGTCAAGACTGATTTGCATATGGCCAGGTCTAAACTGGGGTAGCATAGTGAGCAAAAGAATGATGGATTTAACCCAGATCTCTTGACTGGGGGTGAATGTTTGGATTTGTTCTGCATTCCGCCCATCAATTCTGTGTCTTTTGCTTTCTCGCCCTAAGTGCGCCGGGTATGCCTAGACGTGGGTCCCAGGCTCACTGTGCCACTGGATTCAAGCTATCCTGGCTGATGAGGGGTGAAACCCCGAAACCGGTCCTAGGATGCTTGTTTCCAGTCCAGGGAGGACCTGGCTTGGCAGTTCTGGCTGGGCTGTTCCCATGAGGCACAGGGTCAAGACTGATTTGCATATGGCCAGGTCTAAACTGGGGTGGCATAGTGAGCAAAAGAATGATGGATTTAACCCAGATCTCTTGACTGGGGGTGAATGTTTGGATTTGTTCTGCATTCCGTCCATCAATTCTGTGTCTTTTGCTTTCAAAAACAAAGAGATCCAGCTGCTCCAGAGTTGAGTTCAGATCCTGAGATAGACGAGATTGCAGAAGTGAACTTTGAACCAGATCAAAGTGAACGGCCTGGTGCAGAAGGATCAGATCGAGAGGAAGAGAGGAGAACAGGTGCGAAAGCAGAAAAGTGGCCAACAAGAAAAGAAAGGCTGTACATAAGGCTTGCATCTGATTCCTGAAACGTCTGAATCAGAACAAAGTGAAACTGATGAGAGACCAGATGGTCTAAGACGATCCAGAAGAGAGAGGGTACCGTCTCAAAAGTATGCCTCTCCTGAGTGGACGTACCTGGCTTCAAATGCAGAGACCGAAGAATTCCGGAAGGTTGGAGACTGGTACAGTGAGTTACGGAGGGGACACCCTGTCGATTAATATTCAACTGCTGGTCCCTGGAGTTGAAGCCTTCGGAATCCTAACTTTGACAGTCCCCGATCCACCAAGGCTAAGTCGTTTGCGCTTTTTGGTTCTTAACCAGGTTGCTTTCCCCACATTTGGCCGACAGCCCACTGCACAGGAACTGGGAGAGATTCGTGCAGAAATTCTGCAGCTTGTTCTTACCATACTTGGATCTAATATCATTAATGATGAAGCTTGAACTTTGAAAGAAGAACTCATTAGGCTTTAGAAAGAAGATAACCTAGGCCCGAGTGGAAGAAGATTTAAATTAGGGACTTTCAATAGAAGAAGAACTGAGGGCTAGGGTTGACTACATCTCTACAATAGGCCATAGATACTGGACTGAATATTGCAATAATCGAATGGAAAAAGGAAACTAGAAAAGACATCAGTAAATAACAACATAAGGCAAGAAGAGAGGAAAAGAGACTTTGATTTGTTTGCGCCTCGAAACCAAAGGTGGTTCACAATGGAATCTGGAAATCCAAGACGCAAGCAGAAGTGCATAATTGGTACCCTTATTGTTGTGGTGCTTATTATCATAACCGTGGTGATTGTCACATCTTTGGTTGAGTCACACGATGCCGAAAGGAATGGGGAACAGATGACACTTACCCCACCTACTTCAGAGTTCGAAGAGGGTGCATCCGCAAAAGATAGAGAGATGATTAGGGAAACTAGTCGAATGTTACATGTAGTTTTATCAAAAGGTGATTTCACGCTGAATGCATATGCTCGTTTGTTGTATGAATATGTTGATACAATGGAAGCGAAAGATTGCTATGTGTGTATGCAACTGCCAGCATCAGTAGAAGAAGGCATTTGATACCATCATTTACCTTTGACCTATGGCATTACATGTAGTGTGTTATTGAGCATGTTCTATAGCAAGGCACATTTTGAGTACTACTTCTCAAATTATGATGTGGTACTTCCAGAAGTTCCCGTTCTTAAATACATGAATGAATACGATTATTATAAGACGGTAGAGAGGATGTCTATGTATTTTGAGCCTACTATTACCTTAGATACATCTTATGCCCATAGACACAATTTGACCTGCATGTTAACAGACATCGAAAAGAAGTTTGTGGATCAGATAGAAGACCGACACAGGCAAACCTTATTTAGGCCAGATCCGAAGCATAAAGTTATCCCATGGACACAGGAAGAATTAGATCATAAAGCAAAAGGGAGTTCTGGTCCAATAGCTTTAGACTTCCAGCAGAAAGGGAGACTGTGCATTAGACACCCGTCCACATATTATGACAAAATATTTGTGGGTGAGAGTGATTGTGAACACATTTTCTTGATCGAGGAATCCATTAGAAAGGCGCTGTTGGATAAATTGACCATAATGCCAAATGTGTACTTTGTGTGCGGTAAAAATGCTTATGTGAAATTGCCCAAAAATTGGTATGGGACATGTTATTTGGCTGTGGTATTTCCCAAGATCTTCCATGTGGATGATTTATGGCCTTTGGAAGGGAAGAGATCTCATAGAGGAAAACGTGGTGTAAGTGCGGGAGAAATTATTGGGGATGTTTTTGGAGCTATGATACCTAGTTTGGGTGTGATTTTGAATGATGTGAAGAGTAGAAAGCTGGCAACTCTGGTAGATAAGCTCTCTGTGAATACGGCCCAAATCCTATTACTTGTTTATGGGGAGATGGTTTCAATAAGGGCTATGGTTCTTCAAAATCGTCTTGCTTTAGATGTGCTATTAGCAAAAGCTGGAGGAGTCTGTAAATTATTGAAAGTTCAACAGTGCTGTACTTATATTCCTGACAATAGTCGGGATATAAGGAAGTACATTAGCAATATTTCAGAGAAACATCAAAATTTACGTGATTTGGCCTCCGATGGACTCTGGGAACAAATGGGTAAGGGATTTGGAAAAATAAGAAGCTGGTTTGGAAGTTTGGGACAAGGAATAATGGGATACATCTTGAAACCTATCATAATAACTGTCATTTGTATAATTGTATTGTTGGGAGTCATTAAGGCTTACAAATGGCAAAGGGCATGACATGCTGAGAATTCTTTGAAAAAGCGAGAGCAGCAATTAGAACGACTGCAGGACAGTCATTATCTGCACCTTAAAGGGTTGGAAAGATTTAGACAGGGACGGCAAGCTACAACCTCTGTTTAGGTCAGTCTCTTCTACAAGGAGAAACTTATGAGAGGCTAAAAAGGTTGGTGTTATGACACTAGTCATAAGAGGGGGAACTGATAGAGCGCTTACAGCACTCTAAATTATAGTGGTGCACTATACTCCCGATATAAACGCACTCATATGTATTTTTGTCATGTGCAGAGTTTTATGATTATTAAGATGCATTTATTCACGTCATATTAGCATTGAAACGTAGTGAGCACATTTAAGTAGGATTTTGCGAGTATTAGAGTAACATAATTCCTGTATGTGTAATGTGCAGGATGAAATTATACTCATATAATGTAACCACGTTTAGTTCAAGTTACCCGATTTGTAGGCCCAAATTGTAGGTTGTTTTGAGTTTTGTTTCTCCTTGGTTGCTCAAGACTTAATTAAATAAATTCTGTTGTGCTCGAAGACAGTGTGTTCTCATCCTACTGCAGGTGCAGGAATTTGACCTCGTTATTCTTAGATTTAAGGAGATACCCGGAATGTCTTTGAAGAAGACTGCAAGGCGAAAAGGGAGGACGCCTTTCGTGTCTGGCCTATCTGGGAACCAAGGCCACTGGAAGAAGAGTCGAATTAATTAAAGCTTCTGTGGAAACTTACTGAAAAATGTTGCAAGTGGAAAAGTTTAACACATGACGTATTGTGGGTTGAACATTGTCTTTTTGTATAATGCGCAGGGTCAGATTCGAGAGTCTTCTGCCAGTTCTCGGAGGAGAAGGAGCATCTTAGAGCAAGCTCCATAGCTTTAAGCTATCAGACCCATTTGACGTGAGTACTTCTTAGGAAGTCAACAGGTGCTGACACCTTTGGGATATGATACAAGGGAGATAGGTAGGATCCTTATTGAGAGCAGAGTAGGGAAAGATTTTACTCCTTCTTAAATGAAAAGAGAATTGTACTCCGCTTCTATTCTTTGCTGTATTTTGATTTTGGAGTTCATCATATTATGCCTTCTGTGCCGAATGACTTATATTCGTAAAATGGGCTCTGTATTGATCTTTCTGTACCTATATACTCTGATATTGAGGTGTGTTTATATTCAATTATTTATGGCCTTATAATAAACCCACAAAACTTAAATTCGGAGTCTGTGGTCTTTAAAGCATGATTAAATTGAAGGTATAATCTTGAATCATTTCCTCCCCTCTGCCACTTTTAGCAGGCAAATAAAAGATCATCAGCATTAACCTAGTAGGGAAGGTAAGGAGTAAAGGTTGGCGTAATCACATATGTGCTCTTATCAATAGCAAACACAGATTTTGAAATTGTTTCTAAACTACTTGCTAATCGGTTGCTTCCAAATCTTCCACTACTAATCCATTCTAACGAGTCTAGTTTTATCTCAGGGCGAAATACTTTGTGTAATCTCAGGAGACTCCAGGATGTCATGGCTAGCTCATTCGATGCCTTTCCTAGGGCAGCATGTATTGCCTTTAATTTGGAGAAGGCCTTCGACTCTCTCAACTGGGACTATATGCTAGGAGTATTGCACAGGATGGGTGCTGGCCCTGCCTGGTGTAATTGGATTCAACTGTTAAGTGCAGCCTCGACAGCCAGAGTCAGAATGGGGAAATGTATATCATGCTCCTTTACAGTGGGGAGGGGCACCTGCCAGGGACATCCTCTTTCGATGTTGCTTTTTGCAATTGCAATGGAACCCCTAGCGATCAAACTGCGACAACAGAGATGGCGCATAACAACTCGGGCCATGCTCCATGCAGCATCTTTATATGCTGATGATGTTCTTATATATACTAGAGATGATCTGGACCTTACTTGCATAGCTAATCCTTAAGATGAGTTTGCGGCAATTTCTGGATTGAAGTTTAACGGGTCCAAATCCTGTATTTTCCCCCTCCGAGCTGGTTATGCGATTCCACCACCGCTCCAGTTGGGCCCTTGGTTCCACCAAGAAATGGTTACGTTCAGATACCTGGGGATTAATGTGATAGCATTTTTAGTCAATATCCCCTTGTCGCTTCCTTGCTCCTTCTTTAGAGACTTGGATATGATGTTGGGGGACTTTATTTGGAATAAGGGTCACCGGCGATTTGAGCTATGTGCTCTTAAACTCCCAACAGAGTCCTGAGAATTGGGTCTCTGACTTTTGCAGACTGCAGAAAACTCCATTTAGTGGATTGTTGGGGTGTTCCTAAGATTCTCTATTCTCCCTCCCAAGGATGCCCTCTATGTGCACAATAACTGTGCACTGCTTCCTAGGTGGAACACAGTTAGTGCACTTCCTAACATGCTCTTTGCTGTGTTCTAGCATCTGTAATAAGGGAGATGTGCAAAGGCATTCCCTCATTTACATTGGGATACACCCCTTTGTAAATGTGGGACCATCTCCTTCACATTGCGTGAATGCAAAGTCTGCCTGTGCAGTGGATATTACAAAAGAGGCTGCACAAGCCTCTGCGGCCCCACTCCATAGAGTGCAGAAAGGGAGTGCTTCCCTGATGACAACATAACAGCAATAAGTGAAACTCGCTCAAAATCACCAATTGATACTTCTTACAAGGAAAATAACTGAACACCTTCAGAGGGCATAAGTATCCCAACTATTGAGGATGACCTAGAAAAATCCACAACTGGGGAATGATATCCTTGATATCATTCTTGGGTAAAATACTGGAGAAGATAGTTAACAATGATCTACAGGATCATATTGATAAACATAACCTTTTACACAATTACCAATCAGGATTTCACCCATGATGCAATCTGGAAATGACAAATGTCAAATCATGAAGAAGGAATTACAAACAAAAGTCTTATTAGATCTCTCAGGTGTGTTTGATACTGTTAATCACAACACCCTGCAGCACACGCCTTTTATACCCATAGGGATTATTGACTAAGCCCTAAACTGGTTCTCTTTCAGTCTGTACAGAATGAATGACTGACTTAAATATCACGCCATGCATCTGGACCATAAAGTACTGCACAGATCAATGATGTCATCTACCATCTTTAAATGTTTAAATTTTAAGGAGCTACTGGGACTCTTACTGAAAGGAGACTTTGGCATAGCCATTCATTATTGTATAGGTGGCACTCAACTCTACCTTAAAGTATCCTCTCAAGAACACCTCTACTCTTTCCACGAGAACATGGAAATATTGAACCCTGAATTCTCTGTAATGCTAAACCTCAGCCTCTTCCACTGTAAACAAACATAAAGAAGGCTAAGATTCAGTGAAGGCTGGAATAATAAAACACTTGGGCATTCTGTGCGACTTGGTAACTTCTTCCAAATCCCTGATATTTGTCCTCAACAACAACTACATCGACTAAATAAAATAAAACCATATAGTGTGGTTTACAAGTAAGTATTTTTTCAAAAGGCATATATTTCATGCAGGAGGAGAGTGACCAGGCATCCAGTATTTGCTGGGAATGTCCTGGCATTTTGGTGCCATTTTATAACTTGCATTTGCTGTCTATTTTTCTAAATTGATTTGGGATTTTTCTGTTGTGTTTTTAATCCATCACTTTTTGTGTGCGGTATAAATAATTTTTTACACTTTGCCTAAGTTAAGCCTGACTGCTTTTTTGCCAAGCTACCAGAGGGTTAAGCGCAGGTTAATTTAGTGACTGCTAGTGGTTCACAATGGGAAGGATTGTGGGTATTGCCTGAGTGAGGGTTCCACCCTTCCTCAACCAATAGCCCAATTTCTTACATTGGTGTTCAGCTGTGAGATCCAGTAGTTTTTTGTGAGGGGCCTCTCAGTGATTTTTTGTAGCACTAAGATCCCATATAAATAATATGATACCACATTTGACATCTTTATAAATTCTCAAGAGCTATTTTTCCTTTTTCTTCTAAATTTAATTCCTGCCTCACATTTTGTGCACATGTGACTTTTGCCTGCAAAGATGGAGTTGGATCTCAACAACCTTGAAAGCTGCAGTATGGCTGAACTGAAAAAGTTGGGCAGGGAGAGGGGACTGAATCTCGCCAAGGGCTCTCCAAAGTTGGAGTACTGAGCTGGAAGGTGGTCTGTAGAATGCAAGCTGAAGCACAGGAACAGGAGGGTGTTGATGATGAGGAGGATGAAATGGATGAGGTGGATGATGAAATAGAGGATGAGGAAGATCACTTTGCAACAGCACCAGAGCTAGAAGGAGAGAAGAATCTTCTGCCCCTGGATCCAGAACCAGAAAAGAGTGGGAAACCCACAGGAGTGAGGTCCCCTAGTGGGTCCAGCAGAGGAAGCAGTGCATCCTCCCACTTCCTGTCCCCTGAACCACTGGCGGACAGGAAAGCTGAAAGGGAGTTCAAGCTGCAGCTGGCCCAGCTGGAACTGGCTACCATCGTGACAAGGAATGAGGCAGAGGGAGCCGAGTAAAGGGCCTTGAGAGAGAAAAAACAGGCTCTGGAGGAAAGGGAACTTTTGTGGGTTCATGAAGTGAGTCTGAAGGAACTGGACTTGAAGATCAAGCCAGTCACAGAGTCCAGATGTAATGGTAGCAGTGACTGCACAGTGTCCAATGGAGGCAGGAGGGTCCATATACCCAAGGGTCTGGTGCCTAGCTTTTCTCTCAGTGACAACATAGACAAGTGTTTAGGCCTATGAGGTAGCCTTAGAGATACACAGGGTCCCTGGGGAGGTTTGGAGAGCCAGTCTTGGGAAGCACATACCCAATCAGGAAGGGATTCACTGATAGCCTTAGGGAAGGGTGATATGTTAAAATATCCCCTGATGAAGGTATCCCTTGTAAGAAAATATGGACTCACCCTTGAAAGTTATAGGTTGAAGTTTTGGGACAGCCAGAAACTGTCTTACAGGCCTGGGTGGATTTTGTGGACTAATTTTGAAAGGCAGTAGATGTTTGTAGTGAAGTAAACACTTATGGGGTCTGTAAAATCTATTCGCAATAGGGTGCATGTTCAGTCATTGTTTTCCAGAGCTACATCTAACTGATAGCAAGTTCACTGACACCAAGGAGCTTGCCAAGGAAACAGGCCTCTGGCTCAGCACCAGGGTCTATGAAAAGCTATCCTGGCAGAGACCCTGATGAGGATCGTTCAGGTTCCCCCAAGCAGTGAGGGGGAGGTCCACAGTGACCCAGAGAGCTCCCAGAATAGTGTGGGGGGGGGGGTAGGGGAGAAGGGCTCCCATGCTCCTTCTAAGAATGAGTGGTTTTCATTGGTGGTGTCCCAGAGCACTCCATTTTTAAACCCAGTAATTTGTTTGCTCCAAGTTGGTGCACAAGCAAGGTGACCTGGCCTCTGACAGGACACCATACACTGGTGGGACATCTAAATGGGTGGCCAATGTGACCCTAGAGGCAGACAGTCCCCAGGAGAAGAGGGTGGAGCATGTCCTGATGTCCCTTAGCTGGGAGGTGGGTTTCAAAGGTAAACTTGTGATCCCTGAGGGTGGGTGTCGTCACTTCCATCAGGTCAGAGTTAATGGGTAACCTGTCATTGTCCTGAGGGATAGCTGTACCAGTCAGGGTACCCTGAAAGCTCAGGTTTCTGGATGTACTATTTCCATGAGGAAGTGTATGGAGGACCAGATAGAGGGGCTGGAGGTGGAGACAGTCTACATTGAGAGGACCAATGGATCGGGGTGCCAGCTCTGAGAACACACTAAAGTATACAAAAAAAGTGATGGTTGGAATGCTTGAATTAAGCTCAGGCACTGGTAATTACTCGGGACGCGTCACAATCCATCGTTATTTTGCAAACCATGTCACCTCAGTTTAGACCCTGCTACATGCAAATCAGTCTTGACCCTGCTGCAATTGCTAAGCCAGGTCCTCCCTGAAATGGAACATATGCAACCCCAGGACCAGTTTTGCCATAGTTATGGGCTCATCAGACAGGTACAGCTTGATTCTAGTGACACAGTGTGCATGGGATCCATGACTGGGCATACTCATCGCACTTAGCGTGGCATCTGCAACAACAACAAGGTGATGGACTTAATGCTTGAATTAATCTCAGCCAGGCAGCTGTTCAGCCTCAGGGTACGGACCCTAGGCTGAGAGTCAGTCTCAGGCTACCACTCCTGGACTGGTGGGAAGGAGAGTGCAAGTAGCATGCCTAACACCCATGGCTGTTGCCCCCCCTTACTCTCAGAAATTTCAGAGGTCTGGGAACCCTTAGGAGTGAGTAGGGAACTCCTTGCTAATCCCAGCGCTGGACATGTGGCCTGCCCAAAGCCCCCACTTGGAGCCCCCACCTGGCAGTGGATGGCCCAGAGCCTGGCTCTTGACACTGACAGCTGTCAGTGGCCTCTGTCGGTTGTTTTCCTTACTAGTGGGCTGCAGCACTCATTGAGCCACACACTAAAGTAACCTTTTAAAACAGGTCCCTGACCTGCCACTGCAGACTGTAGTGCGGTTTCAGACTGCCATGTCGACCTGGCAAAATAAACCTTTTGCCAGGAATACACCTATCTTTGTATTACACACAAGTCACCCCTAAGGTAGGCCCTAAAGGCTCATAGAGCAGGTTGCACTGTATTTAAAAAGTAGAACATGTGTGCTTACATTTTACATGTCCTGTTACTGAAAAACTCCCAAAGTAGTTTTTCACTACTGCAAGGCCTATCTCTCGCATTGACTGGATTAACTTATTACAATTAATTAGTTCTAATTATGGAATGGGAGCAGGTAGAAGTATACTGTTTGGACTCAAATGAATTGTAATTTAAAATCCTCTATAATGTTAAAGTCAGATTTTAGATTGCAATTTTGAGAATGCCACTTTTAAAAGGTTAAAAACGAGAGTGGATAGGCCCTTTGGGACTGGGGCCAGGAAGGGCCGTAGAAATTCAAAACACGAAAAAAGGAACCTGGCTCCGTCACGTCTTGAGCTCCTATTGCTTTTAGAGCCACAAACAGACACCTATTCTTTCTGTTTGAATGGTTTATTTATTTTAACCACTCTTTTTTTTGTTATCAAGTGTTTTTTATCAAAACAATTTTCAAAAGTGTGAAAAGGAACAATTAGTTTTCAAAAAGACATACACTGCTGTTCATAACATTCACTAAAAACAATAATCATAAACACACAACATCAATACAAACAATTTTTAGAACAACATAGACTTATTGCATTTGCATCAAAACCATGAAACGACCTCAATAAATCTGTTGCTATTCTAAATTCTGGACAAACCAAGTATGCTTCTATCACTTGGAGTGCTTCGTCTTGGGGTATTTGTGTATACAACGAGGTGACGTCAAAGGAAACCATCCATTGTGTTTGTTCATCAAATTCATGGCCTTCAACCTTGTTTATAAAATCTGCGGTGTCCCTCAGATATGATGGCACCACCCCCAAAAAAGGCTTCAAGAACAAATCGACATATTTCGAAATTGGTTCTAACAGGGAATCACTCCCCGAGACTATAGGTCTTCCAGGGGGATTTGTTCTTGAAGCCTTTTTTGGCGGTGGTGCCATCATATCTGCGGGACACCTTCTGAATTGAAAATTGGGTTCAAGCCACGAATTGAATAAACATACTTCAGTCTTTAACGCCCGGCCAGATCAGGTAAAAAAGATGGGGTTAGAGTCACATAATGGAGTTCTAGTTTGATATAGGTATAAACGTTCTGATGTCTGTCTTTTGCATCACTTTTTTAGAAAACGCTGGCAGCCATTGATATGAAGCCCTGATGAGAGTCCCAGTACTACACAGCCTGGGTCTTGAAACGCGAAGGCACTCTATTCACACGGAGGATTGAAAATTGTTTTTGTTAAATATAGGGAGGGAGAATGTGATGAAAACCGTCCCCCATTCATAAATTTAAATCGTTTCCCCGTATTTGACACTTGGTTTGTCCAGAATTTAGAATAGCGACAGATTTATTGAGGTCGTTT
The DNA here is from genome assembly GCA_963921515.1 of Calotriton arnoldi. Classification (NCBI taxonomy): domain Eukaryota; kingdom Metazoa; phylum Chordata; class Amphibia; order Caudata; family Salamandridae; genus Calotriton; species Calotriton arnoldi. The sequence goes on from CAWUFW010002198.1 coordinate 1,392,693, forward strand.
CATGGTTTTGATGCAAATGCAATCAGTCTATGGTGTTCTAAAAATTGTTTGTATTGATGTTGTGTGTTTATGATTATTGTTTTTAGTGAATGTTATGAACAGCAGTGTATGTCTTTTTGAAAACTAATTGTTCCTTTTCACACATTTGAAAATTGTTTTGATAAAAAACACTTGATAACAAAAAAAGAGTGGTTAAAATAAATAAACCATTCAAACAGAAAGAATAGGTGTCTGTTTGTGGCTCTAAAAGCAATAGGAGCTCAAGACGTGACGGAGCCAGGTTCCTTTTTTCGTGTTTTGAACTTTTAAAAAGTTGGCATTTTTCTATCCTAAACTTTCTGATGCCTTCTAGGAGTTTCCAGTTGCCTGGACCTGTTAATTGCTCCCCCATCAGGAATGCGTATTGGGCCCAGAGAGTGAACAATAGGACCTGGGTGTAGCTGGGAGAGGGCCATACTGCCAGGATGTCTGTCCCACTTACACTTCAAAGGGCTTGCCTCCATCACACACAAAGGAACCTGACACCAGCCTTTTATCACCCCAGACTTCTTGGAGCCTTGCCAGGGGAATGGAATAACTTTCCAGAACCAGATGTGGGGATAGGACAGGGTGTTCCCCAACCCACACACACAAAGGCTGGCACCAGATATAGCTATTGGACCCTCAGAAGAACTCCTCAGCACACTCCTGGACCTGTGTACATTACAGAAGAAGGACTGCCTTACTCCCCAGAGGACTGCCATGCTGCTAGCTGCTACCAGAGGGCGGCCCTGCTCCTTGAGGACTGCCTTGATGATAAGTGGGCCACCTTGCTGCTTGAGGATTGACTTGCTCTTTGAGAAGGAAGACTGGAGCGGCTCCCTTCACCCCTGGCTACCTTAGTGACTCTAAGGGTCAGCTGACTAACCTCCTGTCTGAGCTACAAGGACACAACAAGCTCCAGAGACCTTCCTGCATCTGCCCAGCTGACCTGCTTCACTGGACATGCCTGGCCCTGGATCTGGAACTGGACCTGCCAGAGCCCCGGCCTCTGTTTGAGTGAGTCTGCAAGAGGTGCCCCCCCCTGGCCCTGGACCCTTGGTTGGGTGCAGTTCAGCTCCTGCTGTAAAGAAAGGAGAAATCTTGAAGTTTTGGGCTCTGCGACCACGAACAGGCCCATTCACACTGAGACTCTGCCACTGGCGGCGACTGTGTGATTACGCTACACCGAATTACACAAGTTACACTCACCACTAATCTTAACCCCTTTCCATCGTCTTCTGGAGCAACCTAAATGCACATCTATTCAGTCAGTTCCTCAACTAGAATTAAACTCAGCGGCATTAACCCAGCCTTTGGAGTTTCTTTCCCCAGAGCATCTGGTCATTGTATGCGTACACTGATATGTATTAATCTCTTAGCCCAGTGGTTCCCAAACTGGGGTCCGCGGACCCCCAGGGGTCCCTGACACATTTCCAGGGGGTCCGCAGGCAGCTGTCTTAAAAGCAATGCAAAGTTCCTTGTATAATCTGCAGTTTTACGACAACAATAAAAGTGTCAAGATAACTCGAGTGATTAATGTACCTGCTGGAGAGAGAGATGGTAGGTAGCTCAGAGGGTTAATATGCCTGCTCCAAAGAACGTGTACCATCCATTTTTAATAAAACAGTATTTTATGTGCATAGCTGGGTTACTGCTTTTGTCACAGAGATTCTTTTGTTACTGTGCAGTTCATAAATTACAATCATAATCTAGCACCGTCAGCTATGAACTGCCGTCAAAGAGCTGCATACAAACTGCATGGTACAAGTTAGTATGCCATCTTTTTTCCGAGTCTTTCATTATCCCGATGCTGCCAAAAAGGTATGTTTGGGTAGAATTAAATTGTTATAATTAAAGTCAACGCTAACCACTGTGTTACATTCTGAAACCAGATTTTGTGCTTCTCCAAATCAAGCACTCTTAAAAAATGCTTACCAGTATGGATGACATGTGAATCCTACACCTTGAAGTCCCCTATGTAACATTTTCTATACACTGATTTACACATGTATGATTCATTGGGGAGATTTACTAAGCTTTTTGCGCCATGTTTGCGCCACAAAAGTGACACAAAACGCCGCAAAATCTTTTTTGTAATTTACTTTCCAGCACTAAACTTGTTCCCATGCAACCACCCAAGGTTTCTCACGGTAAACCCAATTTACTAAAAACAGTAGATTGGGTTTAGCGTGAGAACACTGCGCCCTTTTCAACTAGGCACAAGGAAGGAGAAATTCTTTCATTTCTCCTTCCTTTTCCGATTTTGCATGCGTGCTGCACTGTGCAGCACGCCTATAAAGTGGGAAAAGCTTTCCCTCGTGTCTAGCATAGTAGTTTGTACAGGAAGGGTACCCTTTCTGTACATAACCTATGCTACACTCATGCACACACCTTAGCGCTACAGCGCTAAGGTGTGTGCATGGCGCGGGGCTACTGAAATCAGCGCCGGCACAAGAGAAAGGGGAGGAGAGAGCCATAGCTTTGGAAATATGGCGCTCCCCTGCTCCCTCCCTGTCGCGCAACGCAGCGCAGCCTTGCGGGGCTGCGCAGCATTGCGCAACTTGTTTGTAAATCTCCCCCATTGTTTCTGTATGTGTGTGATGTAAAGTGCTCTGACACCCTACACTAGTATGAGAGATGCTATAAAACAAATGAAATACATGTGACAGAGGTGCTATGGGAAGAAGAGAGGCACTGTTGGAGGATGATAGGGAGGATTCATGGAAGAGCCCCAAAAAGATTGTTGTATTGGTGCATAGTAAGGTCATCATTTACTATGCTTTGAAAGCGAATACAATTCAATATATAATTACAAATGTGTTGTAGAATGCACCATTTTTCCCCACATTTTCTTGGTGGGAGAGCCCCCCAAAGTCCGCTTTGTAGTGGCCAGGCTCACTCACTGCACTTGGTGTGCACCGTACGGGGACTGGCCTGGCAACATTTGCCAGGGCTGCTTTGGGTTCTAGTCCGGCCCCGTCAGGAGCAGGAGCCTCATACTCTAAAATAAAGCCAAATATTGAAAAGTTAGTCGCCGAGATGCAGCACCAACCTTCCTATTAAAAATTTTCGATTTTGCAAATTTTTTCAATATAAAATACTAAAAGCTTTAGTCATTTGGGTATCTGTTTGTTGTGCACACGTTTGTTTATTTTTTCGAATTACTGTTTTAATGTTTGAAATTTAAATCATACGAATTTCTTGGGGGTCCTCGGCTTCCAGTAGTGACTCAATAGGGGTCCTCAGGAGTCAAAAGTTTGGGAACCACTGTCTTAGCCTATCTTGATGTAAACCAGCTATGAAAATGTTCAAATAAACAGCAAGCTGCCATGGTGCCATACTGAAGTGGCTTTTCCGAGTGCTATTAGACTGATTATTTTGTCATACAAGTGCAAAACATTTCACCTTCACTATATTAAAACGTTCTCTTTCCAGGCACTAAACCAATCTGAGCAGAGAGATGCTCACACAGGAGAGGGCAAAGAGGAGACTGCAAGAGCGTTTTAAGCCAGGCCTCCCAACTCACACGTTGCCACCTCGTGGAACACAATATCTGCTTTCTTCACACGTCCTCCTGATGAAGAGATGATAACACACGGTAGACTGGAAACCCTTGCCCTCAGTGGGTTTCTAGCTCGTTAGTGATTGGTCTGTACAGCAGAGACTCAGCCAGTGGTTTGCAACCTGCCCAGGGCCGGGGCGGTAGCTTCACTTTGTTCCTGTTTTTTGGGAGAAGGTAAGTATTCCTGCCTAGAAGGTACCAGCCTCTAACCCCGCCCCCCCCACCAATGGCTGGTTAGGCAGCGGATCAGTGCCCGCCCCCTCTCCTGGCCCCACCCCTCCTCTCACGCTGGGAAAATACCTTAGATGTCGTCAGGTGTGGTTGAAGTGCGCAGTGGAGCGCGGCACGTGCGATGTTCAAAGGGAGGGCTTGTGGCCCGAGGGAACGACTTTCTTAACATCTGATCGCTATCTCATTAGACTCCTTGGTCCTCGGTTCCTGTAAAAGGCTCCGTGTCGAAGTTTCAGTTGCATTTCTCCATCTGCTGGGCGCTCACATTCTGAGCCAAAAATAGGTATGCCCGGAAAACAAGACAAGTTATTATTTAAAAATAATATAACCGAAATAGAAAACATGAGCTATTATCACCCTCCGATGTTTTTTTAAAATATTTTTAATATTTAAAGTCATAAGTAGGCTTAATTCGAAAGCATGAACGTCAAAAATCATATTTTTGCTGGGGCAACTGGCAGAATAAAGACAAAAACATAAATCAGCAAAACGTGTAAAGGAGAAAGGTGAATGTTCCAAAAGGTGCACAAAAAGTAAGGGACAGGTAGAAAGAAGGGTGGGCAAGTGCATTGGATAAAAGAAGGGGTCCAGCTCTACAAACAAGCATTGGCAATGTTGTACACCAGTGTGGCTGATGCTCAGCATGGCTAAATGTTAGTGGAGTGCGGTAGGGTGGAGTGGAGTGGGGTAGAGTGGAGTGTGGTAGATTGGGGTATATTGGCTTCGGGAAGAATGGCGTAGATTGGAGTGGAGTGGATTAGATTGGGGTATAGTGGAGTGAAGTAGATTGGGGTAGAGTGGAGTGAGGTAGAGTGTGGTAGATTGAGGTAGAGTAGAGTGGGGTAGATTGGGGTAGGTTTGAGTGGAGTGGGGTAGAGTGAGGTGGGGTAGATTGGTGTAGATTTGAGTGGAGTGGGGTAGAGTGAGGTGGGGTAGATTGGTGTAGATTGTAGTGGAGTGAATTGAGATAGATTGGAGTGGGGTAGATTGGCGTGGGGTAGATTGGGGTAGAGTGGAGTGGAGTAGAGTGGAGTGTAGTGGGGTAGAGCAGGATATTTTGGGGTGGGGTAGACTGGAGTGGGGTAGACTAGGTTAGATTGGGGTAGATTGGAGTGGGGTAGATTGTAGTGGACTGGGGTAGATAGAAGTGGGTAGACTACAAAGCAGCATCGGTCACCATGCAAATAGGCTGCATTCTTGATAACAGTTTTAGCTGCGTGAAATGACCAGGTCGCATAGATGCAGCTGGTCCTGCCTTCCAGCGGGCAAGTTGATTTTCAGCCAGTGCGACGCAGTCTCCGTGTCTGAATATGTAATGGAAACAGTTAAAGAACATGGTTAGCGTGTTTACCGATTCTAACTGAAAACAGCGCTGTCTGAAGCCCGCCCACAGTGGTGCATTAATGGCTCAACAATTGCAACAGTGGAGGGCTTCTGCTGGACAAAAACGCAAGCGGCGTCGCCTCAACATCCTGTGATTCTCAGGAAATCACTTAGGGGCATATCTACAAGGGCTGGCGATAAAATTATCGCCGCTTTAGCGTCCGTTTTCGTACGAAAAGCGGCGATAATTTTAACGCCCTATTAGCAAGCGACACGCTAACGCGTGAATCCATGCTACATCGCCCTTTCCCTATCGCCCAGCTCTGCATCTCTAATGAGATGCAAAGTGGGCGTTCCTCCCCAGGATAACGGGAGAAATGTCGCTAAGTGACATTTCTCCTATTATCAAGCCTCAGGCAAAGAAGCATAGCGACAAGTAAAGTAGCGATAACCTCTGTTATCGCTACTTTCCTAACGCCTGCTTTGAGACTGACTTAGCCATGATATCCTATGGAAGGTGGATATCATGGCTAAGTATGTCTTGCCCTATCAGCAAGCTATCGCCAAACCTTGTGTGATTATCGCTGTATTTCCAGCGATAATCGCACAATTGGCAGTTTGCGCTCTGAATTTTATCGCTTTGGAGATAAGCGTTGCTGATAGCACGCTATCTCCGCGATAAAATTCAGTTTCGGCCGGCGATAATTATCCTCGCGCTAAGAGCGCTGAGCGATAATTATCGCATGGCCTTGTAGATATGCCCCAAAATCTCCGGCAAAATAAAATTAATGTGAACTTGTGTAATGTAACTGGTGCTTATGTAAAGGGCCCAAAACTTTCCGGTTAGGTCAAGTTCAATCTATATAACAATGCATAAAAAATATTGGTACCTCAATTTACAGCGGGAGCAGCGGTTGGGAACTAATTAAGTAAAATCTCTATTTCGTTCTTGCTCTACACAAACACAAGGAAGTCAATCAGTAAGTGAAGCCTTGCAAGTGCTGCCGAATTAGAAGCAGTTAAGAAGAGTGATAAGGATGCCAATGAATGGTAAATAAGCTTGCTTAATCCCCTTTTTAGAGAGTTTCTTTTTTTTTTTAGAAATAATAGGTCATTGACAAGCGACAGCCCATGCACGCTGCCTGCAGGTTTGACTTAAAAACATAATTGGCTGATCCACCAACAACAACTAAAATGTTTTGCATTTCAATGTAAAACCTCAAAGTTTGTCTATCAATGTTTTAAGATAGATCGAGAACAATTTTGCATCTAATTGGTATGCCAAAAAAAACTACACTTCTTTGTCAACCCTCTATTCTCAATGACAGTATTAATTTAGATTAGGACAACAGAATGTTTTGCAGAGCAGGCCTGACGGAAAGTATTTAAAGTTATTATTTCTAAAAGCATCTATATTTTAAACAAATAGAATGTAGCTATATTTTACGAATCACTTTGTTTTTTGACATAGTTTTTTGGTACTTAAAACATTTTGGGTTTGAATTTTTTAAGTTATTTAGAAATATATTGAGTTTTGCATATTTTTTGTAACTTAGAAACTCAAATTATGATGACGAATAATACTGTGCTGTTTTCTCCTAACTTCAAATGCAGTCTCATGTGATTCCTTGGTACATAATTTACAGAAAATATTTGTTGTATTCTATATCCGCTTGAGGGGTGTGACCATTTCTATCACACTAACTCACTTTTTTAGGTCTCGCCTAGCATTGCAGCGCATGCGCTACTCGCTTGCGAGATCTATAGTCGTTGGTTTTCTGTCGGGCTTCTTTGGAAGTGGGGATGGAAGCTTCACCCATGCTTTTGATTAGCGCGCGTTATAAACGCTCGCTTTTCATTGCAAGTGAGGCTTGTTTGTTCCCTCCCTATCTCCCTTACCCGGACTGGATATTCTGCTCGCGCACTGCTCGCGCACGGCGTCTCTTCTGCCTTGTTTACTTTTGATGTTGGCAGAACAGAGGTCATTATCGATGGTCCGTATATGAGTTTCAGGTAACTATAGGCCTGATGAATCGAATTATTTTCTCCTATTCTGTGTCCGAGGTGTCCGAGGGATAATTCGTTTTAACACATAGCCTTATGCACAGTATGTCTGCAAAATTATGGATTGTTCTAGAGGTGATAACTGCAGTTAGCGCTCTTGACCACCGGAGGTCGCTGGTGGTAAAGGTCTCGCTTCGACTATATTAGTAAGCACCTTTCAAGTCTCTTTCAGGCAAACTCTGTTAGGCAGCTTGGTGACTACAGTGACTCCCACATGCCCGCCTTTCTCTGGAGTGGAAGATGAGATAGTCTTGAAGCGCGTGACTGTTGACCAGGCTCTGCAAACATGATTAAATGATAACTAAAACAAAAACTGCCTGCTACCCGAGAAAGATAAAAACTTCAGCAGCCTTTTGAAGGGTTTGATGCCAAGGCATTAAACTGATTACTCAGAGCCTGCTTCACGCATTCCACAGAGCAAAGAACAACATTTTATAAGATCAGATTTGTGCTTGCAGTATGACGTCCAGTGTTGTCGTAGGCGCAAGCGTTCTTTAGTAGAGGGGATGAATATTTTCAACCTTGCAGGTGGAAAACTTGCAGGTGGAAAACTAACAGATAATCCTGATCTAGCATTGTCCAATTAATTTATTTAAAAGTTCTTCCTCTTCCCGGCCCTTAAAAACATGAAGCGGCCTTTCGTCACCAACAGAAAACTATGTATTTCTTTACTCCCCTGCGGCTGCTTCCTTGTGTTGCATCCGCGGGCAGTGATCCATATCTACACATCCAAATTCCCAGATGAGCCATCTGTCAGCCCCAGCCCTGAGTGTCGGGGCTGCAGACCTCAAGCGTGGATTGTAATTACACTAGAAGAAGCTGCAGCACCGAAGCAAGCTCCTGCTAACGTGACGTGGGTCCCAGTATCATTTACATTTGTTATTACCAGGGCCACTGCAATTATGCGGCAGGAGAGGGCCAAATTATGCGGCAGGGGTGAGTAAATTATGCGACAAGAAAAGCAAATAAAACGGCATCATGTGACACATTTTGTAATTGTATTACTTCATTATTTTGACATTTTCAAACTTGTTAACATTGTCTGGGCATTGGTTGCACCTCATTACTACCAGTTCAAAACCCAAATATAGCAATAAGCAACAAAAATGTAAGTAGTCGACCTTTCCAAAGGGCCTTCAACTGCGCGACAATGCAGTTCCATGCATTTTTAGTAAGTTTGGAACCGTTTGAGCTAGAAACCATTTTTTTTGTTAATCTGCTGAATGTGGCAGATGATGGATTATGTGGCAAATGCGGCAAATTTATAGTTATGTAAAAAAACGCTGTGGCCGCACTTCACATAATTCCAGTAGCCCTGGTTATCCATGGGTGCATCAGTTAAGAGGAAAAAGAACTGACAAGGTTTGCATGACTACTTGCAGTGGCAGTGGGGCCAGCCCGTTTGTTGTCTAACATGGTTACTCAGTTGCAGTTTTGGTTACTACTTCCAGGCCTCAGTGGACTATCTTTCCCCCCTGTCCACTGGTCCCTAACTGCTGTAAGCCACCCTAGAGCACTTAAGCCTGAAAGCCATTGGCCACATTTCGGTTTGTAGCGCTAAAAACATTCTTTACCACACATCCATTCCTATATGTGACCTGTAGGGCCACGTTTGAGAGTCCTATAGCTTTTGGAGCCTTTCTGCCCTGTACACTTTGTAGCATGCCTGAAAGTCACCCCGAAGGCCTGTAGAGCCAGACCCAACCTTCGAGACTGAGCCATCACTTCTAGGGTGCAAGACACGCCTGGAAACTTGGCTGAACATATCGTGTCATCAGTTTATCATCTCCCAGCCCTAAGACGTATCTTTCTCATGGACATGAGTGGAAGTTCTGTCTACCCGGAAAATAACCTGTCTCTAAATGCCCACTACCCTGATAACCCACTTTTAGCGCCTGGTCTGTATAGCAAACATGCAGGCCAGTGCTTAATGCATTATAGTTACTTACAACACCCACCCCCAAACCCACCAAGAGCAGTTAAAGTATTGATGAAGTCCTGTGTGTGAATGATGCAAAGTTAATCATCCTTCTGGGAGGCTGTTACTTTTGATAGCTTGGAGAAGTTTTGAGTGTACATTTTTATGGCCATTTTGCTAGCCCAGCACCCATGTCTTTAAAAGATGTAGGACGGTCATTGTCTCTGCCCTATATATCAATCCCTGGCCACTAAGAACAAGCATTTGCAATGCAATAGGTCTCGCTTTTGCGAGAGTTTGAACTATTCGCATTGTAAATGACAATGCCTTTTATTTATGTGTTTTGAAAACTTGCAAGCGGTGCCTAAACATGCACTCTGTACTTATAGCTGTTGCTTACGAGAAGCAAGGCTGGCAATAACTGCGCCTCTTTTACTGCCAGCCTTGCTTCTCGTAAGCAAGGACTATCTGTACAAAGTGCGTGTTTACGCACCGCTTGCAGGTTTTCCAAACACATAAATAAAAGGCGTAGTCATTTACAATGACAATAGCTCAAACTCTTGCAAATGCGAGACCTTTTGCATTGCAAATGCTTGTTTCTCTGCCCTTGGATTTGAAGTTGTCTGTCCCCTGGAATGAGTAGAGCATAGAGAGACCCATAGGCAGAGTCTGCGTTGTTGTAGCAGACAGGAAAATTGGTAGTCCCTATCGGATTTGTTATGTGCTGCTGACACATTGTGTCAACTGTCCCTTTCAGAAGGGGCATGCACACATGCGACACAAACGTGGTACAAAGCAGGCAAAGAAAAGATTGGTTCCTTGTTCATGCAGGCCCTCCATAATGGATCTTCATTGTGTGTCTATCGACGTCTGTGTGCATGTCCCCTTCTCTACTATGCAAGGGCCCTGTGATTCCCAACACAACATACCTGCCATTCCTTGACATCAGTATCTAAGGATATCATGATCTTGAAGTCTGCACTTATTAGGTGTATCATGCGCACCTGATGCTATTTCAGAGGATAAATATACAGGCCTGGCACCTCCGATCATCAACCTTCACCCTTCTGAAGTTCCGACAACTCTTTGGCAGTGGCGAGGTGGTCAAAGTTTCAAGTTCTTCTTGGCTCCGAGATTACGGTACTCGCTTATATTCTGTAAAAGCATACATGCCAACCCTTCCAATTCAGGTGGGAGAGTACCGATTTCAAGGCTAATCTCCGCCTCCCGATTCCTGCATGCAGAAATCCGAGTTTTGCAGAATCATGATCTGTCGGTGACAGGAAAGGTAGTGATCCAGTGCGATGCTAGCAACGAGCATTCATACAACAGATACTCACTTGGGCCCATACATTCATACTACGCTAGTGTTCACGCTGGTGGTGTCAGTTGTTACTCTTTATCAAAATCCCTGCTACCAATTACCTTCTGATTGAAGAGTAATGACTTACCAATGGATCCTCTGTTAATTAGGAAGTTTAAAATGAGTGACATTCATTACGGTTCATAAATCCTGAAATAATCACTGAGTCAGGAAGTTTTAAAATGTTTATCTAAAGATTTAGCAGAGTAAATTACAGAGCTGCATGATACTTAATCGCATATCAAGGATGAAGCACAAGAAATCAATTTATCGATTAATGACGGTCCCTCAGAAAAGGAGAAGATAGAGACAGCAGCGCAACTAAAGGTTGCATATATTTACCTAAAGTGCGAGAACCAAACCCCTTGGCCAAGGAGTTGGAAAAGATGGGACCCAGGAAGGATGAGGAGCAAGACCTCCTCCAGGTTCAGGACAGGACCGGTGACCTCTCTACCTACGACGCCTGCGTCGTTCCCCTCTCTGATACTCCGCTTCTCCTCGATTCTCCCGTGCCTTCCTTCTAATGGACTCCGCCGCCCCCTCCTCAGGACCTCTCTGGACAGCGATTCAGTCTGCAATCGATCAGCTTGGCAGTCTGGAGCTAGAAGCTAGCTAATTAGCTAATTCTATATCTATTATACCCCTCTACGCCCATGTACCTCCCATTAATGTTGCAAAAATATGGGACCACTACTTCTGATTGGACAGGGACAGGGGGTTGATTCTCACACCATATGATTTTAGGTCGAATTCTGAAGACCATTGTTTTTAAAATACCGCCCATCAAATTTAATACATTGGCTTTATTTCCCACCCGTCTCACGACAAAATTATACATTCTCCATGTACAATGTTTCAATTTTCAACAGGAAAGACATGGGTACAGCAATTTCGGCCATCAGGTCATGGCCTTGGACGACGTCCAGATTGACTTCATCCTTCTTTCTTGGCAGACATGCAAGACGCATGCGCAGAATCATTGTCTCTCGAGTTTCAGTTCATCAACCCCAGGCCCAAGTTTACGAACTAATAAAAGTACAAGAAGAAAATATTAAAATCACAAATAAAATGTTTCACTGTATACCCACTCTCTCTACTCTATTCCCATTTATTTATAAATTCTATCCCGCATTAGTAGCGTTAAGGAAACGACAATTTAATTATAACATGAGAGCAAGCTGTAGCATGTGAAAACATTGAGCAGCCATTTTAGAACACACTGCGCAGAAGCAGAATTTTCCCACCAAGCAAAGTAAGACGTCACACCATGTGATATGGTTGAGACATGCGCAGAAGAGTTTCCCGCGTCTTAGCGGCCATTTTAGAACAAACAAGCGTTATTTGTTAGTTAGAACACATAGGCAAGCTTCATAACTATTTATGTCGTGTATGTAAAAGTTAGTATAACAATACAAAGTTTAATATATTAATACTGTGAGGAGATTGCCTCCGAGCAAGTCTCATTTATGAGTCCTTGCTCCATCAATCCCCTCTCTGATGGCGTTTCTGAGCCATCAAATACTACCCACAACCAGATGCCAACTTTTAACATACTATAATTTCATTTTCATTTTTACTTTTTCTATTTTTCACATCTCCTTTCAGCTTTTTGTATAATTCACTTCTCAAATCTTCAAGTTCTATTTCATCGAATTTTCTTTTCTTTCCCTTTCCTGTCACATTATACGAATCATCCTTTCTACAACATTTACACCATATTATTATTGTCAATGCTATTATTGCTATTCCCGCTAAGGGTACTAATACTTTACCTATAAGTCCTTTCCCTATATTAGAAAACCAGGAACCAATTGACGCTATACTATTTGTCAATCTTTCCCATACACTATCAACTTCCAGTGGTTTCAGTTCCTCCTCAAGTTTTGTAATATTCTGTATATATGTTCCAATTTCTGCACTTTTATCAGGTATGTAAGTGCAACAATGTTTCGTCTTCAATAATTTACAGACTCCGCCCTCTTTTGCCAAAATAATGTCAAGATCAAGTCGATTTTGCATAACCATAGATCTAATCGCAACCATCTCCGCATTAATCATTAGAAATCCTCCAGCAGTATCCGTTGATAAACGATCAACCACTGTAGACAATTTACATATTTTCCTTGAGTTCAGAATTATTCCCACCGAAGGTATCAATGCACCAAATATATCACCACTATTTCAGAAAAACTAGCTCTTTTACTACCTGTTAATTCGCCATTATTTTCATTGCTCCCAGTGTTTCTTTTTATGTGGTATATTTTTGGAAATACTATTCCAAAATAACAACTTCCATACCACCGTGCAGGAAGCCTAAAGTAAGCCTTATTACCACACACATAATAGATTCCAGGAAAAACTAAATCTGTTCCTCCTTTGAGTCCCCAACCTCCAAGAATTAAGAAATTGTGTTCACATTCACTGGTACCGATGAAAACATTGTTATAGTCAGTCCTTAACCTATGTAGACATATTTTCCCTGTTTTTACTAAATCCAGAGCCATAGCAGCTTGAGCCTTGTCAGGTGTGTAACTACCCTCTTTCTCAGCCCAAGGTGGCAAATGAGTCTTATGCTCAGAAGCTTTCCTTTGAAAATCTTGTCTTCTATCTTCTACTAAATTCAAAAATATCTTTTCTTCTTCGTGTAAAGAACATGTTAGATTGTTTCTATGTGCATGTGTTATGTCTATTGATTTCATTGTTAGGAAAAACTCTCCCATAAACTGTGCATCTTGACTACTAAGCACTGGGTTCATACTCTTGCGAATCGGAACCTCAGAAAATATCACATTTATGTTTGAATAATAATACTGAAGTCTCCCTGTTCTATAAAATAAACTAGCCAATACACTACATGAGATGCCATAAGTTAATGGCAAGTGATGATACGTTAACCCTTCTGCTACTGATTCGGGTAACTTCATACAGACATAACAATTACTAACTTCCATGGTATCTACATATTGAAACAATAGCTTTGTGAAAACATTTAAACTAGTGTCGTTATCAGTTATCTCATGATGAAATTCTGGTTCATTTTCTGCCATTAGTTCTACTCTATTACCCTTCAAGTTTGCTGTCCTTTCCTTAGTTTCGTTATTAATCTTTTTATCCATTATCATAAGGTAAGGAACTGCTACAATCAGGACTAACCATACTATAAGCACCATTACTAGACTACATATGCATACTGCACAGCATCTTTTACAACATTTCTGTTTTGATCTCCCAGTAACTCTATCGTCGGACATTTTGACAAGGAAGATTGCTCTTCTTATCTATTTTTCTTCAATTTTCTTTGCGCAGCTTCTTTACGTTATCAAGGTGGTCTTGTTTCTGTTTCATAGACCAGTTCTGCACTAGTTCCTTCGTCACCACTTTCACTTGATTCTGAGCTCTCGTAGTCTTCAAGAATTATGTAAGTCCAGTCAGGACCTTTAAACTTGTTGTTAATAAGTTTCAGTCTTTTACTTCTCCGATTCTCAGTTTTGCTTTCTTGTCCTGTTTGACTTGTCACTTCGTTTACTTGTTCAGGGTTTTCACTTCTGGTTCTTACGTGGTATTTCACTCTTTTAATGACACTAGGCCAATGATCACCTTTTCTTGTTTTCTGTGTTTGCACTGCCCTTTTGCTTTCTCCTTCTTCGTTAGTTCGTTTATTTTCAGGTTGTGTCACAGTCTTGTTTTTGACAATTACAGTTTCTTTTATCTGTTCTTTTTCAGGTCTGATCGGTTTCTTTTCAGCAGCTCCACTTTCAGTTTCTGATAGCTGACTTTGTTCAGGATTTTCGTCTTCAGGTTCAAGAATTTCGAGATCTTCTGATTGAATGGGTTTTCCTTGATCTAACTGGTCCTGATCAGGGCTTATTGCACTTTGCACTTTGTACTTCTGCAGCCTGACCGCATTTTTCTAAACCTGTCTGTCCCTGCTCAAAATTTCTTCGTTCTTCACTATTTTGAGCCCAGTTTTTTTTCCCTATCTGGTCCTGCTCAGGTTCTCTTATTGTTTCTTCTTCTTCTCTTTCCTGAGCTGCTTCTTCTTCACCTATCTGATCTTCTGTAACTTCTTTTAGATTTGCTTGACTTCTTGTTCTGTAGTAAACTTCAGGAATTTCCACCACTGGTATCCAGTCCTGGCTTGTGCTCGGTTGTTCTTCATCAGCTTCCCTCGAATCTTGCTCCTGTGATTCTTCAGCTGAGCAACCTTCAGCTTCCTCAGTGATCGTCACTGTCTGAGGATTTTCTTCTTCAGGGTCTGGTATTCTTTAGTGTGGCTTACATTAATCCAATTAGGATATCCTGCACACTTCACAGCGGTGTTTGTAACCAATATGATCTGACATGGTTCGCTCCACCTGGGTGATAGACACGTTTCTCTGGTGTGATTCTTCACTACCACCCAGTCACCAGGATTCAGATCATGTTCTTGTTCAGCTGCCTGGAAACTGCGTCTTCTCCAACCTGGTGAGAGACAGAACGCACTAGGTCAGCCAATCCTTTGCAATAATCCAGAACCATATCATCAGATATATTCACCAGTTTGTTTATGGGAACATGTGCTTGTCTCATTGCTCTTCCCATCATTATCTCGTGGGGACTCAATCCGGTATTTCTATCAGGAATGCTTCTGAGTCCCATTAAGACAAGTGGCAATGCATCCGGCCAACTTAATGATGTTGATGCACACATTTTTCCCAGTCTGGATTTTATTGTGCCATTCAATTGTTCAACCACTCCAGAAGCCTCTGGACGATATGCACAGTGCAATTTTTGTTCAATTTGGAATGCTTCACAGATTATCTTAATTACTTCACTGTTAAAGTGCTTCCCTCTATCCGACTCCATAGTTACTGGAAAACCAAATCTAGGAATGAGTTCTCGTAGCAACAACTTTGCGACTGTTATACTGTCATTTCTCCTGGTAGGGTAAGCCTCCACCCACTTTGAAAACAGACACACTATGACAAGTACATATTTCAGCCCTCTACATGATGGTAACTGAATAAAATCAAATTGGAGTCTTATAAATGGACCCTCTGCCTTTCCAATCTTTCCAAACCCCGATTATTGTCTTCCTCCCTGGATTATGCATTTGGCATGTTAAACATCTCTGGCAAAGACTCTCTGCTACAGCCCTGAATTTAGGATTGTACCAATTTTGTCTGAAGAGCCTAATCATTGCATCTCTCCCTATGTGTGTGTCTCCATGATACATCCTGGCCATTTGTGAGAGCAGACAGTCGGGCATGACTGGTCTGCCATCAGCACAAATCCACACCTCGTCATCCTGTCTTTGAGAACATCCCACTTTAATCCATATATTCTTTTCACTCTCATCAGCATCATCTTGCAATCTTTTTACATCATTCCATGTTTCAGGAGGTGCACACAGCAAAAGTTGGCAGCTGATTCCCATTCTTTCCACCCTTTTATTCACCGCCATTCTGTTTTTGGCACAATGTTGAGCCACAAGGTCTGCATATCGGTTGCCGACTACCACCCAGTCATCTCCTGACTGGTGTGCAGCACATTTCACCACAGCCAATTCTTTTGGTGATTGTATTGCTTCCAGCAATTCCCTTACAAACTGTCCATTTTTAATGGGGGATCCTGAAGAAGTCATGAAATCCCTCTGCATCCATAGTTGGCCAAAATCATGCACAACCCCGTAACCATATTGGCTATCTGTAAATATAGTTACTTTTTGATTCCTCCCAATTTTGCAAGCTTTTATCAAAGCAATCAATTCAGCTACTTGTGCAGATTTTACTCCTGGTAAATAGGATGCTTCGACTATTCCAGTTAATTCACATACTGCATATGCTGCAGTTAGTTTACCATCTTCATGCCTCTGGCATGAACCATCAACAAACAGCTCCCTGTCTGGGTTTCTGAGGGGCTGTTCCTCAATATCCGGAAGTGGTTTTGTGCACAACTCTGTTACTTGTAAGCAATCATGTTCTTCTTCATCATCTTTAACTTCTTCATGGTATGGGTCTGGAAGTAAGGTAGCTGGATTTACTATTGTGCACCTTACCATGGTCACATTCTCAGCACCTAAAATTATCCTTTCATATTTAGTCATCCGACAAGGAGTAAGATGACTGAGTTCGGGTTCTTGTCAATAGAATCACAACTGCATGTGGAACAAACACCTTGACTGGGTGTCCCATTACAATTGACTCACTTTGTTCAATGCTCAAACAGGTAGCCGCTACTGCTTTTAAGCATCCTGGCAACGCGGCGGCCACTGGGTCCAATGTAGCAGAAAAATATGCTATAGGACGTCTATCCAGACCATGTCTCTGAGTTAGGACTGATAGTGCACAATTTTCTCTCTCATGACAGAATAGTGCAAACTCTTTCTTATAATCGGGCATGCCTAAGGCAGGTGCTGCACACAAAGCGTTTCTCAATTTTACAAAGGCTGCTACGCTTTCATCATCCCATTCGACTGGGTCCTTTGCCTTCTTTTTTGTCATTTGAATTAGGGGCTTCGCTAACAGGGAAAATCCTAGTATCCATTGTCGACAATAACCCACCACCCCAAGAAACATTCTCACTTCCCGTTGGGTGTTAGGCATTTGCATTTTCTTAATCAATTTTACTCTTTCAGAGGTTATTCTTCTTTTTCCCCTCTCAATTTGATGTCCTAGATACTTAACTGTTGTTGTACAAAACTGCAGTTTTTCAGGTGAGACCTTATGCCCTTCTTCAGCCAAATGATTCAATAATGCAATAGAGTCCACAACACAGTCTTCTCTAGTATTAGATGCCACTAACAAGTCATCTATATACTGAACTAAAACTGAACTTCCTGGCATTACTAGTTTTTCTAAGCACTTTTTCAATATCTGATTGAAAATGGAAGGACTTTCCGTGTACCCCTGAGGAACACGATTCCATACATAGACCTTATTCTCGAATTTAAATGAGAAAAGATACTGGCTATCTGGGTGCAATGGTATTGAAAAGAACGCCTGGCACAAATCAATCACAGTGAACCATCCTGCACTCCAAGGGATCTGGTATAGAATTACTGCTGGATTTGGCACTATAGGACAACAAGGTTCCACAATCTTATTTATTTTTCTCAGGTCTTGGACAATCCTATATTTCCCACTAGGCTTCTTTAAACCCATTATCGGTGAATTACATGGGCTACTCATTACTTCTTTTAGTATGTTTTGTTTTACCATTCGGTCGATTTCTTCAATAACTCCTGCTTTTACTTCTGCACTCATTTTGTACTGCCTAGTATTCGGGAAAATTGCACCTTCTTTCACAGTAATTTTGACTGGGTCTATATTGGCCATAAGTCCTACTTCTTTTCCCGTAAAATCCCAGACTATGGGATTCACTGTAGTTTTTAATTCTTCTGGCAACTCGTCTTTTGTGATCAAAGAGAACATCTCATCTACCTCTGTACCTTGTTTCGCAATCATGAATTTATATACATGATCTTCATCAGGGGTCTGAATTGCCACACCATCCGGTGTGCAGAATATTGTGCAGTTCATTTTACACAACAAATCTCTGCCCAATAAATTTACTGGACTAGAATCACACACTACAAATTGATGCATTTCTCTAAAATTTCCAATTTTAACTTCCATTGGTTCGGTAAGAGGTGTTCTAATCTTTCGATTAGCTACTCCCACCACTTGGATAGCTTCTCCAGAAAGAGGAAGGTCTGGAATGTCTGCTGTTCTCACAGTAGACCGGGTAGCACCAGTGTCCAAAAGAAAAGTAATATCATTACCCTTCACATTCCCTTCAACATATGGACCTGACTGATCTACCGGTAAGGATGCGCCAAATACGCACTCCTTCTTCCCCTCTCCTAGGCACCGTCATGAACTGTACTGACAGAAATCGTCCTGCAAAAGAAACTGTGAGGTTACATAATCATTCTTACCACTTCCTCCTTGATATCCGATGTCTGTACCGTGCTTTGCTCTGCTTACATTACCCTGTACAGGTGCAGGTGGTAACTGACTCTGAGGATTTACACCCTGCTGTGAGTCATTCTGCGTCTGTGGATTTAAATTTTGATTTGGGCCATTATTATTCCGTATCTTTTTACATTCATCCTTCCAATGCCCCAACTTTCCGCATCCATGACAAGGAAATTTCTTTTTAGCTTCTTCTCTGCTCATTCGTCCTCTCACTTTTCCACCATTCCCAGCATCAACATTTGATCCAGAATCTTTTCCCTGACTTTCACTTGGATTATCCAAATTAATCCCCTGTTTCTCAGCCATTTTTACCTGAGCCCACATCACTTTCTCTTGCAGTTTCTTGTGCCTATCCTCAATGTCATCTCCACAATATTTCGCATATTTCAAAATCTCGTCGATCGGTTTCCCCTGCCAACACAACATGTGCTGCTTAATCATCTGACAAATCTCTGGTTTCAGGCCATAAACAAATCGGTAAACAAACTGACTCATGTTCTTATCTCCAATATCCTCAAATCCACTATACTGTTTGAATACCTGCAATAAACGTTCATAGTACGCGTGTACCGATTCACTGGCTTCTTGGGTAGTTCTGTCTATTTTCACCCAATCTGTTTCTTTTGGTGGTATTTTCCCTTTCAGGTAAGTTATTACCTGCTGATACTTTTTCATCACATCATTTGACGGGGCACCTGTCTTTGGATCTCTGGGATACTCTTCACTTGGCCAATCAACTGTAATTTTACAATCTGTCCATAAATCGGCAGGTACCACTATGTCAAACAGACCATCCAAGTCCTTCAACAATACCTTTGACACTTTCACAAACCTTTCAACCTGCTTGTACCATTCAATTGGTTTCTCTCTTAACTTTGGGAAATCATTCGTAAATGATCAAATATCCTGTCTGCTCCATGGGACATGTACATATCCTCCTCCTGGAACTTCTCGCATCGGATACATTTGATCTGTCTTCCCTGTTTCCTTCATTAAATATTCAGAGGCTGTCCTACTTGATCGTGCCTCTTCCTTCTTCTTGGCCCATCTAACTCTCCATTTATCTAGGTCTCCCCATTTTTGCAAGACTGTCATTAATTCCTTTACTTGTAATTTTCTTCCAGAGGCATTCATGTTTTCTAAATCTTTGTCTGAAAAATCTGCTCTATAGGGTTTCTGCAACACTTTTGATCTCCCTATTTCAATTCCCATTTGCAAAGCTAAATCTGATAATTTCTCATGGAATAATTTTACATTTCTGGTGATACTTCTGCATATGAACAATAATTCTTCTTCATCGTAAGCATTTAGGCGATCTAACCCCACATTTCCTGCTATTATTTCTTCTAATTCAACTTTTAATTTATAAATATCCAAAATTTTTGGAGGTGTACACTGTTGATCTGATCCTTGTGCCCACCTTTCTAAGTCTTCTGGGTGTTACTACAGTGCCACTTTTTGTTCCTGATGAGGTTATTAGGTTTATATCTTTCGAACAACCAGGTGTAGCCCTTCTGGGAGTACTATTTACAGAATCTCGAATGGGCAAGTCCATTAATGAAATCACAGATTCACAATCACTAAAATGATCCTCAACCATTACTACTGCTTCAGGTTTAGGAACATTCACAGGAGTAGGCGTAACCAACGGTGGAGGATAGTTTCCGTTGTCACTATATAATGGGACTACTGGACCAATTGTTACAGGTATGGTCAAAGTGTCAGGATGTACTTTTATCTGTGTTATTTTCTGTATTAATTCTGCTCTGGTCTTCTCTAGGGCTTCTTTTTCTTTATCGTGAAGTACCCTACTAGGTGTGAAATCATGCAATACCTGCGGTACCAAGGGGGTTTTTAACGGTGGTGCACTTGGGGTACATCCCTTTGTCCCTTCCTGATATGGTGGTGGGTTCTTTAACAACTCTTCCATAAATTCATCTTCAGAATCTCCACACCTATTTAAGTGTTTTGTCTTTTCTGTGCATTTGCTCCCTAACAGTTCTTCTTCTGTCAATATTGGATACAGTCCCTCTGTAAGCATTGCTCTTCTCCACTGTTTCATCTGACCGTCCCTTGACTCATTTTGGTACCTAGGGAAAAATCCTCGGTAACCCCTATTACTCCTGGATCGATCACGCTCAAATGCCTCGGTTTCCCATTCCTCTAAGGCTTCGTATTGAGTTAATCTAGGTCTGGGTTCTAAATCATTCATCCTCAATCTCAGATTTTGAAGAATCCTTCCATTAAAGGTACCATTCTCGGGAAATTTTAATATTCCATCATTTTTGGTATATTCTATCCAATTCTCTAACCATACGCAAGTATGATAACCTCTTTCCATCATCATGAATGAAGCGGGCGTTTTAGCTGGTGGAATGATAATTCCTTCTCTAGTTTTGATTGGTTTGTCCTTTTTAAAATAATTCTTAATCTGTTGTAAAAATGTCATTTTCCTCTTCTCTCCGTACATTTTATCTAATCTTCGGTGTATAAAGTTATATTCTGCAAAACCTAGGAATCTCCTATCCGGACGAGTTCCTATTAAAGTTGGATCGCGTTTTAACATGCAATCTCCACTATCCACTAGGATTTCTGTTTCTATATTAGCAACCAATCAAATTCCAGTTTACTTTTGTCTCTGAACCAATCCTAGCGCGGCCTTTCTGTGACGTTAGTCTGTCAACCCCTCCTTTACAATCTGCGCTTTTCTGTACCTCGCTGTTTCGACCAATCCCAGCGCGGCACCTCTGACGTCAGTATTACTCCTGACTACTGACCCCTCCTTTACAAGAGTCTTCCACGCCCGCGGTTTCAACCAATCCCAGCGCGGCGCTTTGTGACGTCAGCTCCCTCTCCGGCAGCTGACCCTCCCTTTACAAAGTCGTACGCAAACCCTTATTTTCTCTACAACTTTAATTAAAATTTAGTAACAACATAAAACATTTGCTATCGTGTCAGTTTCTCTAATTTGAAAAGATAGTTTTCGTCCACACTAGTAAACCCTTTCTGTTTACTAAACATACACTAGGAGTAAAAGCCTTCCGGTTACTCTTCACTTGAGCATCAAAAATACCTGTTACTTCTTCAATGTTACCCTTTCTAGGTGATATAACATCAAATTTTCACCAGCATATTCCTTTTGCTATTACTCACACGCATAGAATCCCTAACAAGTACTGATAGCCCTACCTAACTTTTCAGTACTATTTCTGCCTGACAGATAACCTCACTGCAGTATGGCTTCCACTTACCACCCGCTATTCAATTTTCCTCCCCTGGGAATTCTGGACAACATAAAACAAAACTTTTAGACAATAACAGGTGTTAATTCATAAAAATACAATTCTCATTACCCAATTAACAAAGTAGAATCCTAACCATCCTCTGCTAGCCAGAAAACTGATCCAGCGCGATGCTAGCAACGAGCATTCATACAACAGATACTCACTTGGGCCCATACATTCATACTAAGCTAGTGTTCACGCTGGTGGTGTCAGTTGTTACTCTTTATCAAAATCCCTGCTACCAATTACCTTCTGATTGAAGAGTAATGACTTACCAATGGATCCTCTGTTAATTAGGAAGTTTGAAATGAGTGACATTCATTACGGTTCATAAATCCTGAAATAATCACTGAGTCAGGAAGTTTTAAAATGTTTATCTAAAGATTTAGCAGAGTAAATTACAGAGCTGCATGATACTTAATCGCATATCAAGGATGAAGCACAAGAAATCAATTTATCGATTAATGACGGTCCCTCAGAAAAGGAGAAGATAGAGACAGCAGCGCAACTAAAGGTTGCATATATTTACCTAAAGTGCGAGAACCAAACCCCTTGGCCAAGGAGTTGGAAAAGATGGGACCCAGGAAGGATGAAGAGCAAAGACCTCCTCCAGGATCAGGACAGGACCGGTGACCTCTCTACCTACGATGCCTGCGTCGTTCCCCTCTCTGATACTCCGCTTCTCCTCGATTCTCCCGTGCCTTCCTTCTAATGGACTCCGCCGCCCCCTCCTCAGGACCTCTCTGGACAGCGATTCAGTCTGCAATCAATCAGCTTGGCAGTCTGGAGCTAAAAGGCTAGCTAATTAGCTAATTCTATATCTATTATACCCCTCTACGCCCATGTACCTCCCATTAATGTTGCAAAAAATATGGGACCACTACTTCTGATTGGACAGGGACAGGGGGTTGATCCTCACACCATATGATTTTAGTTCGAATTCTGAAGACCATTGTTTTAAAATACCGCCCATCAAATTTAATACATTGGCTTTATTTCCCACCCGTCTCACGACAAAATTATACATTCTCCATGTACAATGTTTCAATTTTCAACAGGAAAGACATGGGTACAGCAATTTCGGCCATCAGGTCATGGCCTTGGACGACGTCCAGATTGACTTCATCCTTCTTTCTTGGCAGACATGCAAGACGCATGCGCAGAATCATTGTCTCTCGAGTTTCAGTTCATCAACCCCAGGCCCAAGTTTACGAACTAATAAAAGTACAAGAAGAAAATATTAAAATCACAAATAAAATGTTTCACTGTATACCCACTCTCTCTACTCTATTCCCATTTATTTATAAATTCTATCCCGCATTAGTAGCGTTAAGGAAACGACAATTTAATTATAACATGAGAGCAAGCTGTAGCATGTGAAAACATTGAGCAGCCATTTTAGAACACACTGCGCAGAAGCAGAATTTTCCCACCAAGCAAAGTAAGACGTCACACCATGTGATATGGTTGAGACATGCGCAGAAGAGTTTCCCGCGTCTTAGCGGCCATTTTAGAACAAACAAGCGTTATTTGTTAGTTAGAACACATAGGCAAGCTTCATAACTATTTATGTCGTGTATGTATAAGTTAGTATAACAATACAAAGTTTAATATATTAATACTGTGAGGAGATTGCCTCCGAGCAAGTCTCATTTATGAGTCCTTGCTCCATCAGTAGCTTGAGCTCTTGCACAACCCCACCCGCTCTACCTGCCATACCACTGAGTTTGTGCTCCTGCTAGGCCAGGTAAAGGAAAAACAAAGTATATTTTGCCATTGATCAGACATCCGATCCAGCAACAGCACACTTGCAAGGCTGGTCCCTTTGCTGTGCCAATGGGGATGCAGGTTTGAATCACAAGCCTCTGCTCTGAAACAGTCTGTAAATCCCAGCAAATTCCCTGAGAGAAAAACATGTGTATCATGCAGAGTTCCAAACTCTGTTTTTGCTTGTGTTATGTAAAGCGGCCAAAAATAAAATGTTGTTGCCTCACACGCCAACAGACGCAATTCAGGAGGTCAATTTGTGGCTTAATTTTAACTGTCTCCCACCTCAATTTGCCTCTGGTTCAATAGAAGTCAATGGTAAAAGATACATTACCCCAATTATTTTTTTTAAATCTCCCTCTTTCTAGTTCTGAAATGTTGGAAGTATGTAAAAGGCAAAACACTTTTCTGTTGAATTCCCTTCTTGTTTCTCTAATTACATGAAACTCTACTTCCCCAATGCATTCTCCATCCGTTTTGGCATCCTTCCACCATCCAAGAATGGTGCAAGGATTTTTAGCGCTCCAGGCAAAATAGAACTCTCCTACACACTTAAAAAGGCAGTTTCTTCTGGCCTTTTGTAATGCTTTAATGCCGCCACTAGATGGCGGCAAAAACGGATGGAAGTGACTGCTCTGCACATATCTGTCCTTACTTCCTCCTTCTTTCCCTCCTTTCTTCCCTTAGTCATTGTGAAGCAAATTGCTCAAAATGAATGAAAAGGCCACAAATGCCCAGTAAGTTCTTGAGTACAGTCTTCAAACTTTTTTATGTTTCTCCGCTCGTGAAAAAACTATTTTATCAGGGCTTCCCAGAGATGACAAACGTATTCCATAAATTGTTAAATATTTTAAGCAAGCTAAAGAATTTCAGAGAGAATGAGGGCACATCTGCTAGCAAATACAGATAAAAGTGGTCTAAAATAGTGCTTTTCTAATTACCAGAATACATATATGCACAGTAAAACAAAGCAAGTCAGCCAAACATTTCAAGGGGGATCCCCACAAGAGGAGCAGTTTAAATGAATAATCCAAAAGCAATTTTCTTTGTTAATTTCTCCTTCAAATAAATCCCACACATGAGTGAAATGAAAAATATATTATAAGCGAATAGAGCCAAAATATGTGAAGGGCTTTAGAGGGCTCAGTTTGATGTTCTTGGTTCTTGTCTGGTATTTTTCAGCCTTATCATATCCTGCTGGTAAACAACCCCATGCCATGTGTGACACCGTCAGCCAGGCCTGGCTTTTTTGGTAAAATAATTTTGTGTGCTGGACATTTTTAGCCCATGTTTATAAAGTTTAAAGCAAAACTAGTGGTCCCAAAAGGCAATTAATTGTTTGATAAAATAGCAAACACAACAAGATGATGGACAGAGTGCTGAAACTCTTCAAACACTCACCCCCAGTCAAGAGATCTGGGTTAAATCCATTGTTCTTTTGCTCACCATGCCACCCCAGTTTGGACCCAGACATATGCACATCAGTCTTGACCCTGCTCCCCATGTTAGATAAAATACCAGGACTCGCTGAAGGTGGTGGACGAGATACGGGCCTGTGACAACTATTAGCATATTTAACATCTTAAACATTGCAATATGTTCAGGGTAGGGTGACCAGATAGCCTAGGTGTTCTGGGACAGTCTGGGGTCCTGGCTGATTTCCATTAATTTGGCTCATGTCCCTGTTTTCAGAGAGGGTCAACTGAAAAAAGTGGGTGGCACATTTTTATGCATTACAAAGCTGGACTAGTTAGCAGGTGTTATCAAAAAGCCATTTAATTAGCAGGTATGATACTAGGTTTACAAATTGCATTTTATTTATTTCCTTAGTGCTTCATTGTGTATGTTTCTGTGGTCATGAGCGCTGTCATTCTGTGCCCTTCGGTTGATGTAAAATTGTAGTCCCTCTTCTATTTTTGTGAAATGTTGCTTTTTGGTTTTACAGTCTACCCCCTTGTTCAGGGATCCATTCTAAAAGTACACTCAAATCTGTGATTTCCAATATGCTATTGGTAGAGTTTTAACTCTAAAAATTTCCACTGTGTTATCCTGTATCAGAATTTAGGGGTGAGGTGTTAGTGGTTCTTTGTTATGTCATGTTATGAACTTGGAAAGGATGAAAAGTGGAGCCAACTCTGTATGGTTTCAAGCATGTGATCGGTATGGTGTACACAGATTTCCTAACTCCGCATCAAACCAAAGTTGTGTGAGGGGCAGTCTCTTGAAGATTAGGTGGTTGTATTTTCTCTGGCAGCCATATCGACTTCTTGCCTATGACCTCACATACCCTTGGATAGATGTGACATCTTTCCAGCAAGGGACATTAATTTCTGATTGCTGCTCCGCGGGATCCCGATAGCATGACCACTGAAGCTTTGTCCTCTCTGCAGAGTAAACAACCTTGATAGGTGAGACAGGAGCAGGGTGCTAAGCCTCATTCAACTCTTAGCTTCTACCTGGAGGAATCCCCTAGACCAGATTCCATACATTTTTAATATTTCCCTCTGTAACATATTGTAGCCTTAGAGCCCGATGTAGTGGGCTCTAACGGCCATTAAAGACCTGCTCCAGCGTTAACAAAGGAGCTACGGAGGGCTCTAAGGCTATTTGAACATTCCGCCCCTAGAGGGCAGAATGTTCTAATTAGTAAAACAAATTCCGTGAGGCAACATTTGTTCACAGCAACATCTGTGAACAAAAATTGGAATGTTGGAGCTCCGAGCTTCTACCGGCCATTAGAAGACTGGAACACTCCATTGTCTTCAATGGAGCGCTCAACCTTCCAATGTTCTAGTTATCGTTAGAGATCACTGCTGATCATTCTCCATCCCCATTAATTTATAGGCTCCTGAAATGACCACCTATGGCTATAACCTCAAGCCCACCTCTTTCTTTTCCCTTTCAATGCCTGTCCTCTGAGTTGATCATATTTAACTAGCATACTAGGTAAAGCTACATTTCAATCACACATCAAACTCTGACGTAACTGCATGGTGGTAGCCCTACAGGTAGGTCTCAATGACCATTCAGTGCTGACACTTTCTGGAATAATCACATACAGGTGACTGTGCAGTTCATTCTTTATCTACATTCCTCTATTGGCTGCTGAAATTATCACCTGTAAGATGTTTATTGTTCCAGTTATTTAAAACCATACACAATATACATAAAAAAGAAAAAAAGGTTAAAACATTAAAATCTTCCCTTTAAAAAGAAAGAGGAAGACATTGGGGCCGATTCCGATCTCGGCTGGTAGGGCTCCGAATCGGATTCGGCTTTACCGGATCCGATTCGGAGCCCTATTTCCCGACCGAATCGTACGTGCGTCCGGGCGAGCAAGTACGATGCGTGCGCTCGCGAAATCTCCGACCGACTCGTACGCAGGACCCGACCGCTCCGACCGACTCGCACGGGGACGACTCGCACCGCGCTATGGAGACGTTCCCCGGCCGGGTAAGTACGATGCGCACCTCGACCGCTCCGACCGACTCGCGCAGTCCGGCTCAAAGGAGCTGTCGGAGCCGCACTTTGGGGGTCCGTGTCGGACCCCCCTGGAAGCGTAGGCACGCGAGTCGCACACAGGGGAGAGCCATGGGTCCCCCCTACACGTGCATGTACGGTGCGACCCGCATCGACGCGAACACGCTGTAGGGGGCGCCCTTGTTCGCGTCGTGCCCATTGAGTCAATGGGAGCCCGTGTACGAGTCGTATGACTGGCTCCCATTGACTTCAATGGGAGTCCGACCGAATCGAGTCCGATAGCATACGTGCGCATCGTACTCGTTCGGTCGGACTGCTAGGGTCCGATTCGGTCGAAAATCTCTCCGGGTCCGGCTCGGTCGGAGAGATTTCCGGCCCGAATCAGAATCGGACCCCTTATGTTATTTTACCAATTAAGTAGACCGCAACTATTCTTTCCCTCTTCTTGATGTTCGTAATAAATATTTGTAGGTAACACTGCAGTTTATTCTCCCAGCCCATTCTTCCATTGGCCGCTGAAATGATCTTGTGCATCTAGAACTGAAGCCATTCTCCATGCCCATTCATTGATTGGCTCCTGTGATGATCACATGAAGATAACACTGCAGATCAGGGGCAATGGGAGGGGCTGGGCGAGCACAGGGACAATGAAGGGGCAATGGGAGGGGCTGGGCGAGCACACGGATAATGAAGGGGCAATTTTTTTTTATAAGTACTTTGATGTGGCCATACTAATGTGCTTTTTATGGGTTGGGTAACAAGGCAACAGGGAGGGAGGGCGCGAGAGAAGACGACATGCGAGAGACAATGGGGTAGAACACAGACAATAGAGGGCCGTAAGGAGGAGCTAGGGCAACAAGCTGACAATGGAGGACCTGCGAGAGGGGCCGGCGCTGCACAGGGACAACCGAAGGCGGCAGAAGGGGATGGGGAAGCACATCAACAATGGAGCGAAAGCAGAAGAGGCTGGGCGAGCACACAGGCAATAAAGGGGCAATGGGAGGGGCTGGGCGAACACACGGGCACTGAAGGGGCAATGGGAGGGGCTGGGCAAGCACACGGGCAATGAAGGGGCAATGGGAGGGGCTGGGCGAGCACACAGACAATGAAGGGGCAATGGGAGGGGCTGGTGGAGCACACGGACAATGAAGGGACAATGGGAGGTGCTGGGCGAGCACACGGGCAATGAAGGGGCAATGGGAGGGGCTAGGCGAGCACACAGACAATGAAGGGGCAATGGGAGGGGCTGGTGTAGCACACGGACAATGAAGGGGCAATGGGAGGGGCTGGTGGAGCACACGGAAAATGAAGGGGCAATGGGAGGTGCTGGGCGAGCACACAGACAATGAAGGGGCAATGGGAGGGGCTGGGCGAGCACACGGGCAATGAAGGAGCAATGGGAGGGGCTGGGAGAGCACACGGACAATGAAGGGGCAATGGGGGGGCTGGTGGAGCACACGGACAATGAAGGGGCAATGAGAGGTGCTGGGCAAGCACACGGGCAATGAAGGGGCAATGGGAGGGGCTGGGCGAGCACACAAACAATGAAGGGGCAATGGGAGGGGCTGGTGGAGCACACGGACAATGAAGGGGCAATGGGAGGTGCTGGGCTAGCACACGGACAATGAAGGGGCAATGGGAGGGGCTGGTGGAGCACACGGACATTGGAGGGGCAATGGGAGGGGCTGGTGGAGCACACGGACAATGAAGTGGCAATGGGAGGGGCTGGTGCAGCACACGGACAATGAAGTGGCAATGGGAGGTGCTGGGCTTGCACACGGGCAATGAAGGGGCAATGGGAGGGGCTGGTGAAGCACACGGACAATGAAAGGGCAATGGGAGGGGCGGTGCGAGCACACGGACAATGAAGGGGCAATGGGAGGGGCTGGTGGAGCACACGGACAATGAAGGGGCAATGGGAGGTGCTGGGCAAGCACACAGAAAATGAAGGGGCAATGGGAGGGGCTGGGCGAGCACACAGACAATGAAGGGGCAATGGGAGGGGCTGGTGTAGCACACGGACAATGAAGGGGCAATGGGAGGGGCTGGTGGAGCACACGGAAAATGAAGGGGCAATGAGAGGTGCTGGGCGAGCAAACAGGCAATGAAGGGGCAATGGGAGGGGCTGGGCGAGCACAGGGACAATGAAGGGGCAATGGGAGGGGCTGGGCGAGCACACAGACAATGAAGGGGCAATGGGAGGGGCTGGTGGAACACACGGACAATGAAGGGGCAATGGGAGGTGCTGGGCGAGCACACGGACAGTGAAGGGGCAATGGGAGGGGCTGGGCGAGCACACAGACAATGAAGGGGCAACAGGAGGGGCTGGTGGAGCACACGGACAATGAAGGGGCAATTGGAGGTGCTGGGCGAGCACACAGACAATGATGGGGCAATGGGAGGGGCTGGGCGAGCACAGGGACAATGAAGGGGCAATGGGAGGGGCTGGGCGAGCACACAGACAATGAAGGGGCAATGGGAAGGGCTGGGTGAGCACACGGGCAATGAAGGGGCAATGGGAGGTGCTGGGCGAGCACACGGGCAATGAAGGGGCAATGGGAGGGGCTGGGCGAGCACACGGGCAATGAAGGGGCAATGGGAGGTGCTGGGCGAGCACATGGGCAATGAAGGGGCAATGGGAGGGGCTGGGCGAGCACAGGGAGAAAGAAGGGGCAATGGGAGGGGCTGGGAGAGCACACAGACAATGAAGGGGCAATGGGAGGGGCTGGTGGAGCACACGGACAATGAAGGGGCAATGGGAGGGGCTGGGTTGAGCACACAGACAATGAAGGGGCAATGGGAGGGGCTGGTGGAGCACAGGGACAATGAAGGGGCTGGTGGAGCACACAGACAATGAAGGGGCAATGGGAGGGGCTGGGCGAGCACATGGACAATGAAGGGGCAATAGGAGGGGCTGGGCGAGCACACGGACAATGAGGGGGCAATGGGAGGGGCTGGGCGAGCACAGGGACAATGAAGGGGCAATGGGAGGGGCTGGTGGAGCACACGGACAATGAAGGGGCAATGGGAGAGGCTGGTTGAGCACACGGACAATGAAGGGGCAATGGGAGGGGCTGGGCGAGCACACGGACAATGAAGGGGCAATGGGAGGGGCTGGGCGAGCACAGGGACAATGAAGGGGCAATGGGAGGGGCTGGGCGAGCACACGGATAATGAAGGGGCAATGGGAGGGGCTGGGCGAGCACACGGACAATGAAGGGGCAATGGGAGTGGCTGGGCGAGCACACGGACAATGAAGGGGCAATGGGAGGGGCTGGGCGAGCACACGGACAATGAAGGGGCAATGGGAGGGGCTGGTGGAGCACACAGACAATGAAGGGGAGGGGCTGGGGGAGCACACAGACAATGAAGGGGCAATGGGAGGGGCTGGTTGAGCACACGGGCAATGAAGGAGCAATGGGAGGGCTGGCGAGCACACGGACAATGAAGGGGCAATGGGAGGGGCTGGTGGAGCACACGGACAATGAAGGGGCAATGAGAGGTGCTGGGCAAGCACAAGGGCAATGAAGGGGCAATGGGAGACGCTGGGCGAGCACACAAACAATGAAGGGGCAATGGGAGGGGCTGGTGGAGCACACAGACAATGAAGGGGCAATGGGAGGTGCTGGGCTAGCACACGGACAATGAAGGGGCAATGGGAGGGGCTGGTGGAGCACACGGACATTGGAGGGGCAATGGGAGGAGCTGGTGGAGCACACGGACAATGAAAGGGCAATGGGAGGGGCGGTGCGAGCACACGGACAATGAAGGGGCAATGGGAGGGCCTGGTGGAGCACACGGACAATGAAGGGGCAATGGGAGGTGCTGGGCGAGCACACAGAAAATGAAGGGGCAATGGGAGGGGATGGGCGAGCACAGGGACAATGAAGGGGCAATGGGAGGGGCTGGGCGAGCACACAGACAATGAAGGGGCAATGGGAGGGGCTGGGCGAGCACACGGGCAATGAAGAGCCAATGGGAGGTGCTGGGCGAGCACACAGGCAATGAAGGGGCAATGGGAGGGGCTGGGCGAGCACAGGGACAATGAAGGGGCAATGGGAGGGGCTGGGCGAGCACACAGACAATGAAGGGGCAATGGGAGGGGCTGGTGGAACACCCGGACAATGAAGGGGCAATGGGAGGTGCTGGGCGAGCACACAGACAGTGAAGGGGCAATGGGAGGTGCTGGGCGAGCACACAGACAATGAAGGGGCAACGGGAGGGGCTGGTGGAGCACAAGGACAATGAAGGGGCAATGGGAGGTGCTGGGCGAGCACACAGACAATGATGGGGCAATGGGAGGGGCTGGGCGAGCACAGGGACAATGAAGGGGCAATGGGAGGGGCTGGGCGAGCACACAGACAATGAAGGGGCACTGGGAAGGGCTGGGTTAGCACACGGGCAATGAAGGGGCAATGGGAGGTGCTGGGCGAGCACACGGGCAATGAAGGGGCAATGGGAGGGGCTGGGCGAGCACACAGGCAATGATGGGGCAATGGGAGGTGCTGGGCGAGCACACGGGCAATGAAGGGGCAATGGGAGGGGCTGGGCGCGCACAGGGAGAAAGAAGGGGCAATGGGAGGGGCTGGGAGAGCACACAGACAATGAAGGGGCAATGGGAGGGGCTGGTAGAGCACACGGACAATGAAGGGGCAATGGGAGGGGCTGGGTGAGCACACAGACAATGAAGGGGCAATGGGAGGGGCTGGGCGAGCACAGGGACAATGAAGGGGCAATGGGAGAGGCTGGTGGAGCACAGGGACAATGAAGGGGCAATGGGAGGGGCTGGTGGAGCACACAGACAATGAAGGGGCAATGGGAGGGGCTGGGCGAGCACACGGACAATGAAGGGGCAATGGGAGGGGCTGGGCGAGCACACGGACAATGAAGGGGCAATGGGAGGGGCTGGGCGAGCACAGGGACAATGAAGGGGCAATGGGAGGGGCTGGTGGAGCACACGGACAATGAAGGGGCAATGGGAGAGGCTGGTTGAGCACACGGACAATGAAGGGGCAATGGGAGGGGCTGGGCAAGCACACGGACAATGAAGGGGCAATGGGAGGGGCTGGGCGAGCACAGGGACAATGAAGGGGCAATGGGAGGGGCTGGGCGAGCACACGGATAATGAAGGGGCAATGGGAGGGGCTGGGCGAGCACACGGACAATGAAGGGGCAATGGGAGGGGCTGGGCGAGCACACGGACAATGAAGGGGCAATGGGAGGGGCTGGTGGAGCACACAGACAATGAAGGGGAGGGACTGGGGGAGCACACAGACAATGAAGGGGCAATGGGAGGGGCTGGTGGAGCACACGGGCAATGAAGGGGCAATGGGAGGGGCTGGTGGAGCACACGGACAATGAAGGTGCAATGGGAGGGGCTGGTGGAGCACACGGACAATGAAGGGGCAATGGGAGGGGCTGGGTGAGCACCCGGACAATGAAGGGGCAATGGGAGGGGCTGGTGGAGCACACGGACAACGGAGGGCCAATGGGAGGGGCTGGTGGAGCACACGGACAATGAAGGGGCAATGGGAGGGGCTGGGCCAGCACACGGACAATGAAGGGGCAATGGGAGGGGCTGGTGGAGCACACAGACAATGAAGGGGCAATGGGAGGGGCTGGTGGAGCACGCGGACAATGAAGGGGCAATGGGAGGGGCTGGACGAGCACACGGACAATGAAGCGGCAATGGGAGGGGCTGGGCGAGCACACGGACAATGAAGGGGCAATGGTAGGGGCTGGGCGAGCACAGGGACAATGAAGGGGCAATGGGAGGGGCTGGTGGAGCACACGGACAACGAAGGGGCAATGGGAGGGGCTGGGTGAGCACACGGACAATGAAGGGGCAATGGGAGGGGCTGGGCCAGCACACGGACAATGAAGAGGCAATGGGAGGGGCTGGTGGAGCACACGGACAATGAAGGGGCAATGGGAGGGGCTGGTGGAGCACACGGACAATGGAGGGGCAATGGGAGGGGCTGGTGGAGCACACGGACAATGAAGGGGCAATGGGAGGGGCTGGGCGAGCAGACGGACAATGAAGCGGCAATGGGAGGGGCTGGGCGAGCACACGGACAATGAAGGGGCAATGGTAGGGGCTGGGCCGAGCACAGGGACAATGAAGGGGCAAAGGAAGGGGCTGGTGGAGCACACGGACAACGAAGGGGCAATGGGAGGGGCTGGGCGAGCACACGGACAATGAAGGGGCAATGGGAGGGGCTGGGCGAGCACACGGACACTGAAGAGGCAATGGGAGGGGCTTGTGGAGCACACGGACAATGAAGGGGCAATGGGAGGGGCTGGTGGAGCACACGGACAATGGAGGGGCAATGGGAGGGGCTGGTGGAGCACACGGACAATGAAGGGGCATTCGGAGGGGCTGGGCGAGCACACGGACAATGAAGGGGCAATGGGAGGGGCTGGTGGAGCACACGGCCAATGAAGGGGCAATGGGAGGGGCTGGTGGAGCACATGGAGAATGGAGGGGCAATGGCAGGGGCTGGTGGAGCACACGGACAATGGAAGGGCGATGGGAGGGGCTGATGGAGCACATGGACAATGGAGGGGCAGCGGGAGGGGCAGGGCGAGCACAAGCACAATGGAGGGGCAATGGGAGGGGCTGGTGGAGCACACGGACAATGGAGGGGCAATGGGAGGGGCTGGGCGAGCACACAGACAATGAAGGGGCAATGGGAGGGGCTGGTGGAGCACACGGACAATGAAGGGGCAATGGGAGGGGCTGGGCGAGCACACGGACAATGAAGGGGCAATGGTATGGGCTGGTGGAGCACACGGACATTGGAGGGGCAATGGGAGGGGCTGGGCGAGCACACGGACAACGAAGGTGCAATGGGAGGGGCTGGGCGAGCACACGGACAATGAAGGGGCAATGGGAGGGGCTGGGCAAGCACACGGACAATGAAGGGGCAATGGGAGGGGCTGGGCGAGCACACGGACAATGAAGGGGCAATGGGAGGGGCCTGGCGAGCACACAGACAATGAAGGGGCAATGGGAGGGGCTGGTGGAGCACACGGACAATGGAGGGGCAATGGGAGGGGCTGGTGGAGCACACGGACAATGGAGGGGCAATGGGAGGGGCTGGTGGAGCACACAGACAATGGAGGGGCAATGGGAGGGGCTGGGCGAGCACACGGACAATGAAGGGGCAATGGGAGGGGCTGAGCGAGCACACGGACAATGAAGGGGCAATGGGAGGGGCTGGGCGAGCACACTGACAATGAAGGGGCAATGGGAGGGGCTGGTGGAGCACACAGACAATGGAGGGCAATGGGAGGTGCTGGTGGAGCACACGGACAATGAAGGGGCAATGGGAGGGGCTGGTGGAGCACATGGACAATGGAGGGGTAATGGGAGGGGCTGGTGGAGCACATGGACAATGGAGGGGCAATGGGAGGTGCTGGTGGAACACACGGACAATGAAGGGGCAATGGGAGGTGCTGGTGGAGCACACGGACAATGAAGGGGCAATGGGAGGGGCTGGTGGAGCACACAGACATTGGAGGGGCAGTGGGAGGGGCTGGGCGAGCACATGGACAATGAAGGGGCAATGGGAGGGGCTGGTG
This sequence comes from Calotriton arnoldi, assembly GCA_963921515.1. Lineage (NCBI taxonomy): Eukaryota > Metazoa > Chordata > Amphibia > Caudata > Salamandridae > Calotriton > Calotriton arnoldi. The sequence continues at coordinate 1,427,248 of CAWUFW010002198.1, forward strand.
GAGCACACAGACATTGGAGGGGCAATGGGAGGGGCAGGTGGAGCACACGGACAATGGGAGGGGCTGTGCGAGCACACGGACAATGAAGGGGCAATGGGAGGGGCTGAGCGAGCACACGGACAAGGAAGGGGCAATGGGAGGGGCTAGTGGAGCACACGGACAATGAAGGGGCAATGGGAGGGGCTGGGCGAGCACACGGACAATGAAGGGGCAATGGGAGGGGCTGGTGGAGCACACGGATGTAGTATCCGGCTGGACACGTTCTAGTGTTCCGCCTGCTTGTAACCCACACTATTCACCCACCCATCACAGGCGTCACCGGTCAGGTGACCCTGTTAATAAAAGGGGCCGGGCGCACGTGCCCTGAGCCAGTACCAGTACCCAAATACGCTGTGTCTGTGTGGTCCTTTACCCAGCATGTGGGCCTAGGGCCCAAGACACCACAATGGCGACGAGGGGGTCCTGACCCCACGTGTTTGCAGGAAATGACTCCGCTCGTGGGGGGAGGAAGAATAGCCTGACCCGCCCACGCACCAGCTGCCAACACGACCGATACTGGAGCAGAAAGCGGTGCCAGCATCAAGGCGCCGGTGACGGACGGGGACTGCAAGGTATGCCAGGGCATGACATGGCTATGCACCATACCACGTGAAGCACCCGCATGGTCCCCGAGCAGGCTGCCATCAATCCTGGAAGGAGAAGGGAGAAGTACTGTCCCGACGAAGAAGAGTACTCCCAGCCCCGGGTGTCAGGCTATCACCTGCACAAGCCTGGCTGTAGTACAAGGCGTGAAGCGGTCAGTGCTGCAAATAAGGAATGCCCAAGGTACAGCGCAGGAAAGGCGTAAGCATGCTGCATGTACGAGGAGGCCGCGTCCCGCTCAGGGATTAGTCCAAAGTGTGATGTAAAGGGGGAGGCCTCGGCCCAAGTTTGTGATAAGAATCGCACACTGACCTGCCTTATGTGCTGTTTCCACAGCGCCATCAGTGCCCCGACAAGAAGTGCTCCGACTGGTATATGACTAGCCAAACAGCACCCACCTGTAGCTGAGAGGCTCAAGGCCCGAGGCCGCCCCCTGCACGGAATACCCCACGCCAGGCACTGCCCAACCTGGTGAGGCATCCGTACACGCCCGAGAAAGTGAGGTGAGAGCGGTGTACTCTCCACAAGGTGTGTACAAGGAAATACACCCCCAGCGATGCGCCTACACGCTGGAAACGCGACCCGTGAAATCAGCTCGGGCCCCGAGAGGCTGTGCGGGCCCCCCTGTTGTCATTGGTGGCAAAGGAAGACTGGTCGTGCCTGTAGTGCCGGCAGCACCGGAGAGAAGACTACCATGGCCCTGTAGCAGAAGGGGATGCACCAAAACCAAGTGATTTGCCTACGGAAACCCTGCACCTACATTTCCAGTGTGGGCGAGACGACTGCGCCAGCCCTCCAGCACCACAGGAGCCCGAAGGTAAATGCAGCCTGGCCTGGGCGAAGAAAGGAAGGCAGCCCGCGTTAGTCGCCTGCCATAGCACTGTCCCCCTGCATCACCTGCCATAGCGCTGTCCCCCTGCAGATCCTTACCTGCCCGGCGGAGACGTCTTCCCCTATATGGCGGAGGGTTGCGCTGCTGCCATCGCTCCCGTGCCGGGTAAATGCACCCACAGCACCAAAGATGGGTCGCTCACCACGCCGAAGCCTGGGTAGATTGTTGTGAGAGCACGCGGCTCGGTTAAAGGCCCCGTTTAAATGTCGGCATGAAGGGCAAGGGCGTAAGCCCCTAGTGGCAGGTCACCACTAGCGCGGGATGAGTGAAGACCGTTTTGGCCCCCGCAAGGAAAGTGAGAATCGGGGGCGGGTGCATGGAGCACCTTCAGCGACACCTGACGGCTCCCTTGCCAGACCGCACCCCGGCTTGAAAGATTGCAGGAGGGCATGTCTATGGAAAAGAAAAGAAAAAAACAATGATGGAAGATTGGACAACTTAGCCACTACTCACTGCCGTGGCGAACTAGAGTGTGTCCCGCACAGGAAGACGCGAGTCCTCGCACAGCAAGGACTTTAGACCCACCTGAGTGGCCACACAGGCAGAGGCTGCCATTTGTTTCCCCCACCGCACCTGCGCAGAGTGTCTCTCCCTACACCGGCACCCTCAGCGCCCATGTGGCCCACGGTGGTCAAGAGCAACCGAAATGGCCTCTGTAATCGCACACAGCATCACCTGGTGGCCACAGCGCCACACAGCACCCTGCTTCCTTTTGTGAAGCTGCACCGGCAGGTAATAACCGTCCCAGCATCCCCTGGCAGAGGCAAAAGGACCCTAGGGCATCAGGAGAGCTGCCCTAGCATGCAAGAGGTGACTGCAGCACCACCTAGTGGTGAAGAATTGCACTGCACCAAGGACCCAACTTCAATCATGCAAGCTGCCGTGATCTGCATCTACACCCAGGAAAGGTTACGCCAATAGCCTGATGCCCCTAGGACCTAGCAAACTCAAAAGGAGAAAAACTGTCACACCCCACCAAAAAAAAGCCAGAGGCAGCATCAGCCTAGACAACCCTCAAGTAGACAAGAGCAGCAAACCTCAAGACGGCAGCAAGCCTCACATGAGGTACGAGAAGAACGTGCGGAGAAGACGCAACCCCCAGTGGCGGTCCAACGCCACCGCAAGCGAGTAGAGTGCGCCACCCACCCCAGTGGTGAATAGCCACCACTGCAAGCCAGGAGAGAACGCCCAAGAAGAAGACAAAGTGCACGAGGTGCGCGACGCATGCACCCAGAAACCTAACAACACGGACAGTCGCCCAGGAGAGAGAGACCTCTCCACAGAGAAGTGCACTGCTGAAGACGGAAGGGAGATCCTCTACATCTCCACCATGCCAGCGAAGCCCCGCAGTGGGCAGAAGACAGCACAGAGTGTCCTCCCTCACACTGCCTCAAGACGGAGTCGCCAATGACCCAGGACAGGCAAGAAGAGAGTTGCACACCCCACGTGGCAAGCCGCCACCACAACATACGTTCCGACGTCCGGCGACACGTGGCCGGACGCCACAGTCCCACCGCCAGGATGGAGCACGTCACTCAGAGTGACCAACTCCGCCAAGCATGCCCGGAAAAAGGCGGGATCAAGTGCCACGACGGCGCAGCCTCGAGGCACAAGCACGACGCCCTCGAGTGAAGAGAACAGGAGCACTGCGAAATCCCTGAGGAGAGGATGGTGCCCATGAAAGGTCCCCAAGAGGAAGAGGCAAGTCCTACTGACAGGACAGACCTGCGACAGGTCCGCAGAAAAGTGAAGACCGTCCCAAGAACTGGATGCGACCAGCGAGATGTCCATGTGGCGCAAACATGAGACGTGGCAGGACACCACATCCAAGTGAGGACCTGGTCGGAAGGAGAAAAAGAGAGTGGCAGGATGCCACTCCACAAAGGAAGAAAGAACAGTGGCACAATGCCACAGGGCAGACAATCACCACAGGCGCACAATATGGAACGGAGAAGAGAGACAGGACAGGGGACTCATGCCAGCACTGGAGAAGGTGTTCATCAGCACAAGCCAGCCACCGGGGTGCAGAAACGTCACTGGAGACAGCTTCGCGGGAGGACCAACCGTAAGCCGCTAGCAAACGTGATCTGCGTCCAGGCCCCACGCTTCGCAGTTCGACCGTCCTCTCACCTGTCACTGGCTGCTCGGTATCGATAGCACCACGCCTAGCAAGTGCACCTGCTGGAAGACAACTGCAAGTGGCCACGAAGTCCCTCTAGCCCCTCTCACTACACAAGGTCACCCAAGGCAAGAGATCGCCGCCTGCTGCCCAACTGAAGGAAAAACACTGTGTTTGTCATCGTCATCCAGGTGCATCATCACCAAGGATGTCAAAGGAGCATCGCACCACCAGAATGGATACCAACATTCCAGACAACTGGAGTTCAACGAGGCTAGCCACCCAGGAACCTTCTGTGTGCCCCCGTCAACCTGAAGCCTGCCGAAGTAGAGCATACCCGACCATTGGAATATCCACCCTTGGGGTTACACGAGGCTTGGCCGTGGCCCTGTTGGGAGTTCTGCAGCGACCCCTCAGCGCGGCCTACGAAAGGCCCGCACAGCCCACGCGGTCACGTGGCAATCCAGGGGCAAGGACCTCGATGGAGATCCTGTGAGAGGGGAATCCGAATAGGAGAGATGCGTCGGCAGCAGCTCCACGACAGGCACCGGAAGCATGGAGGTCACAGTCGAAGACTGGTCACCCAAAGACCATCAGAGGAAGGCACAGAACCTGAGTCCTGACGGCGAGAACATCTAAACTGAGACACCACCCTCTGCGGCTACATGAGCGACTTGGCTGTGGGTCCTGTTGGCAGTTCCTCAGCTACGCCTTCGCGCGGCATACACGAAGCCCGCACAGTCCACACGGTCCCATGGCAGCCCGGCAGGAAGGCCCTCTAGGAGGCTCCAGTGAGAGAGGAGTCCAGGCAAGAGAGGCAAGTCTGAAGTTGCTCGGCTGTCAGGAGCTAGAAAGACCATCAAGCACGTCGCCTCCAAGGAAAGGCCTCATACACCGAGATCATCCCCAACAGCTGTAGGTTTGTCGTCCACCGGAACCTGAGCGCCTGCGAGAACTCCAGAGTGGACTCCACCACCGCTCCAGATGCACCGATACTTGAACTTTGTAAATAGACTCCAACACCGCGAGACCAGGCCGGTCTGAAATATATCGCCAAGGCGGACTAAAGCATCCTGACCATGCGGTCCAAAGCTCCAGCGCTGCCTGGATGATGGCCTGAAGAGACTCATTTGGTGCTGCGCATTGTTTATTTGTTTTCTTACAGGTTGGACTTTTGTTTGTTTCTTTTCATTAAAGGTTGGAAGGGATGTAGTGTCTGGCTGGACACGTTCTAGTGTTCTGCCTGCTTGTAACCCACACTATTCACCCACCCATCACAGGCGTCACCGGTCAGGTGACCCTGTTAATAAAAGGGGCCGGGCACACGTGCCCTGAGCCAGTTCCAGTACCTAAATACGCCGTGTCTGTGTGGTCCTTTACCCAGCATGTGGGCCTAGGGCCAAAGACACCACAACGGACATTGGAGGGGCAATGGGAGGGGCTGATGGAGCACACGGACAATGAAGGGGCAATGGGAGGGGCTGGTGGAGCACACGGACAATGAAGGGGCAATGGGAGGGGCTGGTGGAGCACACGGACAATGAAGAGCCAATGGGAGGGGCTTGTGGAGCACACGGATATTGGAAGGGCATTGGGAGGGACTGGTGGAGCACACGGACAATGAAGTGGCAATGGGAGGGGCTGGTGGAGCACACGGACAATGAAGTGGCAATGGGAGGGGCTGGTGGAGCACACAGATATTGGAGGGGCCATGGGAGGGGCTGGTGGAGCACACAGACAATGAAGGGGCAATGGGAGGTGCTGGGCGAGCACACAGACATTGGAGGGGCAATGGGAGGGGCTGGTGGAGCACACGGACAATGAAGGGGCAATGGGAGGGGCTGGTGGAGCACACGGACAATGAAGGGCAATGGGAGGGGCTGGTGGAGCACATGGACATTGGAGGGGCAATGGGAGGGGCTGGTGGATCACACGGACAATCAAGGGGCAATGGGAGGGGCTGGTGGAGCACACGGACATTGGAGGGGCAATGGGAAGGGCTGGTGGAACACACGGACATTGGAGGGGCAATGGGAGGGGCTGGTGGAGCACACAGACATTGGAGGGGCAATGGGAGGGGCTGGTGGAGCACACAGACATTGGAGGAGCAATGGGAGGGGCTGGTGGAGCACACGTACATTGGAGGGGCAATGAGAGGGGCTGGTGGAGCACACGGACATTGGAGGGGCAATGGGAGGGGCTGGTGGAGCACACAGACAATGAAGGGGCAATGGGAGGGGCTGGTGGAGCACATGGACAATGAAGGGGCAATGGGAGGGGCTGGTGGAGCACACGGACATTGGAGGGGCAATGGGAGGGGCTGGTGGAGCACACAGACATTGGAGGGGCAATGGGAGGGGCTGGTGGAGCACACAGACATTGGAGGAGCAATGGGAGGGGCTGGTGGAGCACACAGACATTGGAGGGGCAATGGGAGGGGCTGGTGGAGCACACGGACAATGAAGGGGCAATGGGAGGGGCTGGTGGAGCACACGGACAATGAAGGGGCAATGGGAGGGGCTGGTGGAGCACACGGACATTGGAGGGGCAATGGGAGGGGCTGGTGGAGCACACGGACAATGAAGGGGCAATGGGAGGGGCTGGTGGAGCACACAGACATTGGAGGGGCAATGGGAGGGGCTGGTGGAGCACACCGACAATGAAGGGGCAATGGGAGGGGCTGGGCGAGCACACGGACAATGAAGGGGCAATGGGTTGGACCGGTGGAGCACACAGACAATGAAGGGGCAATGGGAGGGGCTGGTGGAGTACACGGACGTTGGAGGGGCAATGGGAGGTGCTGGTGGAGCACACGGACATTGGAGGGGCAATGGGAGGGGCTGGTGGAGCACACGGACATTGGAGGGGCAATGGGAGGGGCTGGTGGAGCACACGGACATTGGAGGGGCAATGGGAGGGGCTGGTGGAGCACACAGACAATGAAGGGGCAATGGGAGGGGCTGGTGGAGCACACCTTCAACAGAATTTTCTAGAACTGCTGGGAAGGAAAGTGTTTAACATTTTTATTTTTAAACGCAACTGGATTTTAATCAAATCAGTCCTACAAATTTTTATGAATCACTTTGCATTTTCCATAGTGTTTGGAACTGAGAAATATTTTGGGTTAATTTTTATGTAATTTAAACATTTTATGGGTTTACATAATTTTTTGTAACTTAGAAATGCAAAATTTAGAGACCGATATTACCGCTTGGTGCTTCTACTAACTTCAAATGCAGTCTTGTGACTTCCTGGTACACAGTGGTTAATTTGTAAAAAAATAAGTGCCAGGGCTCTCGTCAGGAGGCAGATTGCACCAGTCAATTTCCCCTGTTAGTACCGCCTAAAACAGAACCAACTACTAACCAAGAAAGTTGGGAGAGGATGTGGCGTAATGGCGGGAGCTGCTGACTTTGGAGCTGGGGAGCCTGGTATGAGTCTCAGTGTGGGCTCAACATCCTGTGATTCTAAGCAAATCACTTAATTTTCCTGTAAATGAATGGGCCTTTAACTAGTGCTTCTGAAAAGTGCCCGTGTTGATGATTAAGTGTCGGTGCTGAGCACAGGAAACCACTGGCTCAAATTAAGCACTGGGTACAACTTTCAATAAAAATATGTTACATTCTGTATATGCTTGAGGGGTGTGACTATTTTTGTTTTACTTCTTTCTCTCGCAAAACACACAAGATGATGGACGGAATGCTGCACATTGGCAAACATTCACCCCCAGTCACAGATCTGGGCTTAATCCATCGTTATTTTGCTTCACCACGCCACCCCAGTTCAGACACTAGCCATATGCAAATCAGTCTTGACCCTGTGCCTCATGGGAACAGTCCAGACCGAACTGCCAAGCCATGTCTTCCCTGGACCGGAATCAAGCATCCTAGGACCGGTTTCAGGCTATCAGCCTTCATCAGCCAGGATAGCTTGACTCCAGTGGCGTAGTGAGCACGGGACCCACGTCTGGGCATACCCTTCCCACTTAGGGTGAAATGCAAAACACACAAGATGATGGATGGAATGCTGCACATTGGCAAACATTCACCCCCAGTCACAGATCTGGGCTTAATCCATCGTTATTTTGCTTCACCACGCCACCCCAGTTCAGACATAGCCATATGCAAATCAGTCTTGACCCTGTGCCTCATGGGAACAGTCCAGACAGAACTGCCAAGCCATGTCTTCCCTGGACCGGAATCAAGCATCCTAGGACCGGTTTCAGGCTATCAGCCTTCATCAGCCAGGATAGCTTGACTCCAGTGGCGTAGTGAGCACGGGACCCACGTCTGGGCATACCCTTCCCACTTAGGGCGAAATGCAAAACACACAAGATGATGGACGGAATGCTGCACATTGGCAAACATTCACCCCCAGTCACAGATCTGGGCTTAATCCATCATTATTTTGCTTCACTCACGCCACCCCAGTTCAGACATAGCCATATGCAAATCAGTCTTGACCCTGTGCCTCATGGGAACAGTCCAGACCGAACTGCCAAGCCATGTCTTCCCTGGACCGGAATCAAGCATCCTAGGACCGGTTTCAGGCTATCAGCCTTCATCAGCCAGGATAGCTTGACTCCAGTGGCGTAGTGAGCACGGGACCCACGTCTGGACATACCCTTCCCACTTAGGGCGAAATGCAAAACACACAAGATGATGGACGGAATGCTGCACATTGGCAAACATTCACCCCCAGTCACAGATCTGGGCTTAATCCATCGTTATTTTGCTTCACCACGCCACCCCAGTTCAGACATAGCCATAGGCAAATCAGTCTTGACCCTGTACCTCATGGGAACAGTCCAGACAGAACTGCCAAGCCATGTCTTCCCTGGACCGGAATCAAGCATCCTAGGACCGGTTTCAGGCTATCAGCATTCATCAGCCAGGATAGCTTGACTCCAGTGGCGTAGTGAGCACGGGACCCACGTCTGGGCATACCCTTCCCACTTAGGGCGAAATGCAAAACACACAAGATGATGGACGGAATGCTGCACATTGGCAAACATTCACCCCCAGTCACAGATTTGGGCTTAATCCATCGTTATTTTGCTTCACCACGCCACCCCAGTTCAGACATAGCCATATGCAAATCAGTCTTGACCCTGTGCCTCATGGGAACAGTCCAGACCGAACTGCCAAGCCATGTCTTCCCTGGACCGGAATCAAGCATCCTAGGACCGGTTTCAGGCTATCAGCCTTCATCAGCCAGGATAGCTTGACTCCAGTGGCGTAGTGAGCACGGGATCCACGTCTGGGCATACCCTTCCCACTTAGGGGCGAAATGCAAAACACACAAGATGATGGACGGAATGCTGCACATTGGCAAACATTCACCCCCAGTCACAGATCTGGGCTTAATCCATCGTTATTTTGCTTCACCACGCCACCCCAGTTCAGACATAGCCATATGCAAATCAGTCTTGACCCTGTGCCTCATGGGAACAGTCCAGACCGAACTGCCAAGCCATGTCTTTTCTGGACCGGAATCAAGCATCCTAGGACCGGTTTCAGGCTATCAGCCTTCATCAGCCAGGATAGCTTGACTCCAGTGGCGTAGTGAGCACGAGACCCACGTCTGGGCATACCCTTCCCACTTAGGGCGAAATGCAAAACACACAAGATGATGGACGGAATGCTGCACATTGGCAAACATTCACCCCCAGTCACAGATCTGGGCTTAATCCATCGTTATTTTGCTTCACCACGCCACCCCAGTTCAGACATAGCCATATGCAAATCAGTCTTGACCCTGTGCCTCATGGGAACAGTCCAGACCGAACTGCCAAGCCATGTCTTCCCTGGACCGGAATCAAGCATCCTAGGACCGGTTTCAGGCTATCAGCCTTCATCAGCCAGGATAGCTTGACTCCAGTGGCATAGTGAGCACGGGACCCACGTCTGGGCATACCCTTCCCACTTAGGGCGAAATGCAAAACACACAAGATGATGGACGGAATGTTGCACATTGGCAAACATTCACCCCCAGTCACAGATCTGGGCTTAATCCATCGTTATTTTGGTTCACCACGCCACCCCAGTTCAGACATAGCCATATGCAAATCAGTCTTGACCCTGTGCCTCATGGGAACAGTCCAGACCGAACTGCCAAGCCATGTCTTCCCTGGACCGGAATCAAGCATCCTAGGACCGGTTTCAGGCTATCAGCCTTCATCAGCCAGGATAGCTTGACTCCAGTGGCGTAGTGAGCACGGGACCCACGTCTGGGCATACCCTTCCCACTTAGGGCGAAATGTTTTTACTTCTTTCTCTCTCCAGGATTGAAGAGAACATATAAAAAGCAGTGAAGAATCACAGTCTTCATTGTTTTAGCAGTCACAGAAATAGGTAGTCCCTATGGGTCTTGTTAGGTCGCCCTGCTGACATTCTGGACCCTTTTCACAAAGGTAAATTTGGCTGTAAACATATGTTAACAATATAATTGAGCTTTTTTATGCTTGCAAAGATTTCACAAAGAGGTTCCTGGCAGGTGTAAGCCCATTTACATGTGTGAGGACAGTGGACATTCCAATTCATGATTTGATTTGGAAGTTTGTGACAACCCACATGTTTTTGGGCTTTCACAAACTCCTCTCATTCCCATTTCTAACCTGAAAATTGTAGGATTTTTACTCCAGCCAAGGGCTGATGTAAACCACTTTCCAATGTGCAAATGAGAATGGATCACTCCCAGATTTGGTAGGGTTTAGGTGAAATGGTTTCCCCGGGCCAAAATATTTTCCCTGTGAAGAAAAAAAAAACAAGGAATGTGTGTTTGCAGAGGGCATTCTATTCCCGGTGTGTGGAGTTCTCCGTTGTGGAGAGCTCTGCACAGTGGGACTAGGATCCCCTGGGAATGACACTTGACCTGCCCTGAAGTACACCTGGAAACCTGCACCTGGCACAGCTTTCTAAGCACACTCATTGAAGCATTTATGAATTTCAGAAAGTGGGAAGAGTATGTGGAAGCGGAGGGGCAAATCCCCGCCCGTACTTTTCCTTCTTTCATTGTGAATCAGGTTCATTGTTTCAACTGTGCCTTTAAGAAATGGTGTACCTATACGCACCACAAACATGTGGCCAAGCAGGCGAATAGAACGTTGGGTTCATTCCTTATACAATTCTTTCATAATGGGACGTCACTGTGTGTCTCCCTACATCTGCACGTGTCTCCTACCAGCATGTTATGCAAGGGCCCTCTAATTCCCAACACTATGGGCCCCATTCAAAAACTACATTTTGTAGTACAAAAATGCAGTTTGTGAATACAATATGCAATTCATAAACCTATGAGTGTAAATCTATTCCTCCATCTCTCCTACTGTTCCTATGAGGAAATCATCACACCTGGGAGTTTGCTATTTAGTAGTAAATGTGGGAAGGACCATGGTAAGGGGTTGTAAGAAGAGAAGTACTTACTATTAAATGGGAGGGGTTAGGGAGAAGCTAGGATGGCTTTGGGAGGGCTTTGTAGGAGCTTGGGGAGGGACAAACACTCACCCACAAAAGAATAAGCCTAGTGTTATTCACAAACTGCACTTTAAAGCCACTAAAGCCAGAAAGGACTCAAAACAGCAGTAAATGCACTCCCACTCAGACCTGCAGTAAGTCAAGCACCACAAATGGCCAACCACTGCAACATCTTCCCACAGAAAATAATGAAGGCAACGACTTAACATAAAACCCCATAGGAAATAATGTTAAAATAAATCAATTGATTTTTACTTTTTAAATATATATGTTGTTTAATTTAATGTCAAAAGATTATATATAAATAAGAAATACATATTATTTTATGGTAAAAGTTTTTGATAATGTTTTAAATGTAAATGTAAATATAATTATTTTAATAATTAAAATTCATTTAAATTAATTCTATACTTAAGTTTTGTAATTTGTAAAACAATCAGTAAAAATAAAAATTCTACTTTAGGTGAGATTTTTTTAAATAAACCTTTAAAAATAATTTTGATTTCATTTATTTAACTAATTAGATATTTAATTAAAATTAACTTAATAGTGCTGTAGATTTTCAATTTAATTTATTATTATTATGATTAATTTATTTAGTATTAAAGTAAATAGATACAATTAATGTATAAAAATTAATTTATATTAAGATTTAACATTAAAAAAAAAAATTTTTTTTCAAAGCTTAATAAACTTTCTAAATGTTGCTTTTACTTTACCATACCGCGGTCTCCTGCCCCGGTGGTGGTGAACTCTGCCTGCATGTGAAAAGTTACTATTAGTAACTTTACTCTATTACCTTAATTTTAGAGGACAACCAAGAACTTTTGACTCAATGTTGATTTTTATTCTTGCCTTCTATTTTTTAACCTTATCATACCCTGCTGGTAATCGGCCTTGTATCTTGTGTGACACCTTCGGCCTCCCTTGGCTTTTTAGGCAAAAGACGTTTGTGTGCTGGATTTTATCAGCCCATGCCTATAATGTTTAATGCAAAACTTTAAGTAACAAAAGGCAATGCATTATTAGCTAAAATACCGGGAATGGAAGAAGGTGTTGCGCGACACAAAGGCCAGTTTCTAACATTTTCAACATTACAGTTATGTTCAGGTATCTCTTTCAAACATGCACTTAAGTACATGATTGCCAACATGTTTTAGCAGAGCTTTCATTCTAAAAATATCCACTGTGCCATCCTTTATCAGAACTGAGGTGGCAGCGATTCTTTGGAGGACCTCGCTTGACAAGCCAAGATATGCATCACCAAAGAAGTTACTGATTGTCCATGGAAGAGAGGTTCTGTTTCTGTCACTTAATCACAGCACTGTTCTTCAGTGTGATGTCTGCATTCTTCAGTGATAGACTAAGTGCTGCTCCTCTTCCAGAACCTTGGCTCCCACTTTAAATCCATCCACTAATACACCACCCCCTCCCATAGAATTCACCGGCGTACAATGCAGAGTTGTAGACTGCAGTGGCATAGATTAGAGTGTTGCATAGTAGAGTGTAGTGGTACAGAGTGGAGTGGTGCAGAGTAGAGTGGCGTAGAGTGCAGTGGCGAAGGGTGCAGTGCTGCAGAGTAGAGTATATTGGCACAGATTGCAGTGGCATAGAGGGGTGGATAGTGGAGTGGCGTAGAGTGATGCAGAGTAGAATATAGTGCCGCAGAGTGCAGTGGCATAGAGTGCAGTAGCATAGAGTGGAGTGCTGCAGAGTGCAGTGGCATAGAGTGGAGTGGGCAGTGTAGTGGGCATTCACAAACTCCTCTCATTCCTATTTCTAACCTGGAATTTGTAGGATTTGTACTCCAGCCAAGGGCTGGCGGAAACCACTTTCTATTGTAGAAATGAGAATGGATCACTCCCAGAATTGATAGGGCTTCCCGCCCCTGGGGGCTTCCCGCACCCGGGGGAAAATATTTCCCTGTGAAGAAAAAAAACCAAGAAATGTATGTTTGCAAAAGGAATTCTATTCCCCATGTGTGGAGTTCTCCGCTGTGGAGAGCTCTGCACAGCGGGACTAGCATCCCCTGGGTTCGACACTTGACCTGCCCTGAAGTACACCTGAAAACCTGCACCTGGCACAGCTTTCTAAGCACACTTGTTGAAACATTTATGAATTTCAGAAAGTGGTAAGAGTATGTGGAAGCGGAGATGCAGATCCCCGCCCGTACTTTTCCTTCTTTCATTGTGAATCAGGTTCATTGTGTCAACTGTGCCTTTAAGGAATGGTGTACCTATACGCAACACAAACATGTGGCTAAGCAGGCAAATAGAACATGGGTTCCTTCCTTATATGTGACCTTCATAATGGGACGTCACTGTGTGTCTCCCTACATCTGCACATGTCTACCACCAGCATGTTATGCAAGGGCCCTATAATCCCAACCAACACGATGGGCCCCATTCAAAAACTACATTTTGTAGTACAAAAATGCAGTTTGTGAATACAAAATGCAATTCATAAACCTATGAGTCTAAATCTCTTCCTCCATCTCTCCTATTGTTCCTATGGGGAAATCATCACACCTGGGAGTTTACCATCTGGGGACGGATTGCGATGTCGTTAGGAAAGCCTTCCGGACGAGTCGGTTCCGGAAAGCTTTCCATACGAATCGCACTCCGGGAGTCCCACAGACCGATTACGATGTGTCTGTATGTTTACATACTCGGTTCGGTCGGACTCCCATTGAATTCAATGGGAGCCTGTGTACCCAACGTGAACACAGGCTCCCATTCAAAAAAGGGGTGGGTGGGGAAAATCGTGCACCCTGTGGCACACTGTGCATGCATGGAAAGGGGGGACCCATGGGTACCCCCCCAGTGACCAATTTGGAGGGCCCCGGGTGAAGGGGGGCCTGCTACGGTTCGGTACGGGGGCCTGCTACGATTCCCACACCGTTTCATCTCGGCAAAACCGAGTCGGTACGGCTGTCAGAATCTGCCATCATACTCGCTCGTTCGGAAACCGTCCCCATTGAGCTGCACAATTCGGCTCTGAACGAGTCAGACTGCCTGAATCGCGTTCGGAACCGATTCGGTCAGCCCGGACGGCTTCCTCTCATCATACTTGGTTGTCCGGAAAGGTGGATGATTCGGTCGGAAACATAGGCTCCGAATCAGATTCGCTTAATCCGGATCCTGTTTGGAACCTTTTCTAACAAGATCGTAATCGGCCCCTTAGTAGTAAATATGGGAGGGACCAGGGTAAGTGGTTGTAAGAAGAGGGGTACTCACTACTAAATGCAAGGGGTTAGGGAGGAGTAAGGATGGCTTTAGGAGGGCTTTGGAAGGGCTTGGAGAGGGACAGACACTCACCCACAAAAGAGTAAGCCCAATGGTATTCACAAACAGCACTTCTAAAGCTACTAAACCTAGAAAGGACTCAAAAAAGTAGTAAATGCACTCCAGCTTAGACCTGAGGTATGTCCAGCACCACATATTGCCAACCACTGACACTGCAACATGCTCCCACATAAAATAATGGAGGCAAGGACTTAGCATAAAACCCCATAGGACATAATGTTAAATTAAAGCAATTTATTTTTACTTTTTATATATATATGTACATTTAATTTAATGTTAAAAGATCATATATTCATAAGAAATAAATATTATTTTATGGTAAAAAATGTTGATAGTTTACATTTAAAAATAAATATATATTTTTAAATAATTAAATTCATGTGAATAAATTCTATGCATACGTTTTTGTAATTTGTAAAACATAAGTAAAAATAAACATTTTACTTTAGGTGAGTTTTTTAATTAACCTTTAAAAATAATTTTAATTGAATTTATTTAAATTAATTATTTAATTAAAATTAAGTTAATAGCTCTGTAGATTTTCAATGTAATATATTATTATGATTATTGTATTCAATATTAAAGTAAATAGAGACAATTAATTTATAAAAACCAATGTATAATAACATTTAACATAAAATATTTGTACAATTTTTTTAAGTTTAATTAACTTTTTAAATGTTGTCTTTACCATAGTGAGATCGCTGCCCTGGTGGTGGTGAACTCTGCCTGAATGTGAAAAGTTAGTAGTAGTAACTTTACACTATTAACTTAATTTTAGAGGGCAACCAAGAACTTTTGACTCAATGTTGATTTTCCTTCTTGCCTTTTATTTTTTAACCTTATCAGACCCTGCTGGCAATCGGCCTTGCATCTTGTGTGACACCTTCAGCCATGCCTGAGTTTTTAGGCAAACGATGTTTGCGTGCTGGGCTTTATTAGCCCATGCCTATAATGTTTACTGCAAAACTTAAAGTCACAAAAGGCAATGCATTGTTAGCTAAAATACCAGGACTGGAAGAAGGTGTTGCATGAGACAGGCCAGTTTCTAACATGTTTAACATTACAGTTATGTTCAGGAATCCCTTTCAAACATGCACTCAAATACATGATTGCCAACATGTTCTTGGCAGAGCTTTTGTTCTAAAAATATCCACTTTGCCATCCTTTATCAGAACTGATGCGATGAGGTGCCAGCGATTCTTTGGAGGACCTTGTTTGACACTTGCTCCCAGCCAAGATATGCATCACCAGAGAAGGTACTGATTGTCAGTGAAAGAGTGGCTCAGAGAGGTTCGGTTTCTGTCACTTAATCACAGCACTGTTCTTCAATGTGATGTCTGCATTCTTCAGTGATAGGCTAAGTGCTGCTCTTGTTCCAGAGCCTTGGCTCCCACTTTAAATCCATCCACTAATACACCACCCCAAACCCCCAAAGAATTCATTGGCGTACAATGCAGCGTTGTAGAATGCAGTGGCGTAGATTATAGTGTTGCATAGTAGAGTGCAGTGGTGCAGAGCGGAGTGGTGCAGAGTAACCCTCCCCATCTCCCCACTAACCCCAGTGTAACGACTCCTGCACTACTGCTTGATTTATTTCTGCTTGGCACACCATGGCTTATTCAAGCTGGTACCAAACTGGCTCGTTCACTACATTTTCATGACATTTGGGTCAGCCGGTGGGATAAGATACTTGGCCATACTCTGCGGTCTGAGCCTACCTGCTTCAAGGCTCTATTTCTCAGTTTCCATATTGAGCTATATTTGGAGCACTTACAAATAAGTTCAATATCACTGTGTAGCATCGTTCAATGAATGGGGCTGTTACCTCATTTCCTATGTCTTCTATGAAAATGTCATGCCCTAGCGTTCTGCTCACAGCACTCTATATTTACCTGGTATGTGTATTAAAGCCTAGATGGGTTTTGATACCTGTTCAAGGTACACCTGCCTGCTAGGAAGTTCTCACACAGTCCTATTAAATGTATTTGTGATGATTCATATTTTTTAAAATCGATATACATGTGTTGTGTGTGTTTGTAGCTGCATTTTTTAAATACCTTTTATTTTTGGTGACGCGCAATATGAATGCTTTAAAAACGTATCCATAACACAACCTTGCCAAGTTCAGACCCATTGACTTTGCCAATGCTTGTTTACCCTTGTCATAGTGTTTTGGTGACTAACAATGCATAGGGGCCAGTGTAATACTAATGGACAAACAGACAATCCTAATTATCCTGGTTAACAACTTTTTTATACAAGCATTGCCAAAGCAAATAGGTCTTATACATGCAAGAGCTGTTGGCTTGCCAATGTGTTTAGCATGTTGTACACCGGCGTGGCTGCTGTTCAGCATGGCTAAACGTTAATGGCGTAAATGAGAGTGGCATGCAGTGTCATAGAGTGGAATGGCGAAGAGTGAAGTAGAGTGTTGTAGAGAGAGTGGCAGAGAGTGCCATGTATTGGAGAAGTATAGAGTAGAATGGACCGGTGTAGAGTACATTGGCGTACAGTGTTCCAGAGTATAGTGGCGTAGAGTGCAGCGGCATAGAATTCAGCAGTGTAAATGCAGCATTGTAGAATGCAGTGGCGTAGATTAGAGTGTTGCTTAGTAGAGTGCAGGGGTGCAGAGTGGAGTGGTGCAGTGTGGAGTACAGTGGTGTAGAGTACAGTGGTGTAGAATGCAGTGCTGCAGAGTAGAGTATAGTGGCACAGCGTGCAGTGGCGTAGAGTGGTGCAGAGTAGAGTGGCATAGAGTGGTGCAGAGTAGAATATAGTGTTGTAGAGTAAAACGCTCCTGTTTAGGGAAGCACTGGATAATGTTTAAACACACCACACTGTTGGGCCATACATCTGCCCACGTCCTCTGGCTATTCCCCTTAAAGCGCTTAGAGACCCGCCGGTGATTAGCGCTATATAAATATCAATTAACATTAACATTAACATTAACAGAGTGCAGTGGCATAGAGTGCAGTAGCATAGAGTGGAGCGCTGCAAAGTGCAGTGGTGTATAGTGGAGTAATGCAGAGTAGAGTGGCGCAGAGTACAGTGGTGTGGAGTGCATTGACATAGAATGCAGTAGTGAAGAGTAGAGTGGTGTAGAGTTTAGTGGCATAGAATGCAGTGTTGCAGAGTACAGTGTCGTAGAGTGCAGTGGTGTAGAGTGGCGTTGAGTAGAGTGGCATAGAGTGCAGTTGTGTAGAGTGCATTGGCATAGAGTGCAGTGGATTAGAGTAGAGTGGCAAAGAGTTAAGTGGCATACTTTGGAGTGGGACAGAGTGGAGTAGAGTGGCTAGAGTGCAGTGGAGTAGGATACAGTGGAGTAGAGTACAGTGGTGTAGAATAAATTGTTTCAGAGTAGAGTGAAGTGGTGCAGTGGCTTAGAGTAGATTGGCATAGAGTAAAGTGGTGTAGAGAGCAGTGGCATAGAGTGCAGTGGTGCAGCGTAGGTTAAAGTGGCATACAGTGGGCTGGCGGAGTGCAGGGGCATCGAGTTGAGATTTAGAGTAAAGTGCACTGGTGTAGAGTGTATTGGCATAGAGTGCAGTGGCGTAGAGTGCAGTGTTGCAGAGTGGCGTAGAGTGGAGTTGTGCAGAGTAAATTGAAGTTGTTTAGACTGGAGTGATGTAGAGTGCAGTGGCAAAGAGTGCAGTGGTGTAGAGTGCACTGGCATAGAGTAGAGTGGTACACAGTACAGTAGAGTGGCGGAGAGTGAAGTGGCGTAGAGTGCAGTGCCATAAAGAGGAGTGGTGCAGAGTGGAGTAGAGTGCAGTGGCGCAGAGTGGTGTAAAGTGGAGTGGTGCGGAGTAGAGTGAAGTGGCATTGAGTGCTGTGACACAGAGTGCTGTGGCACAGAGTGGAGTGTTGCAGAATGGAGTAGGTTGCAGTGGTGCAGAGTGCAGTGGCGTGGAGTGGTGTAAAGTGGAGTGGTGCAGAACAGAGTGAAGTGGTGTGGAGTGGTGCATAGTAGTGTAGATTGACATAGAGTGGAGTCTGCATGATGTGGTAGTGCACTGCCATTACAGACAACACATTTTCAATTGAAATGACCATTACATTTTCAAAGACATACAGCTTTACTAATAAAACTATACAGCACTCAAACGATAATGTGCAAAAATGGCATCACCTAGTGTAATGATTTGTTTTGCTCATATTAAAGTATTTGTTTCCGACACACTTCAGAATTAACAATTAACAAAAATGTTCTTCATTTGTATTTCTAATTTTGATATATTCTGAAATACTTGCACAGTTCATTTAAATGTTGTTGTGTGCTAGAAAAAACACTCTTTCCTACAACCCTATCCAGCAAGATTGTCACATAAATCCCCTCACTTTGAAGTCAGAGAAAGAAAAGTAAACACCAAGCTCCCTCGTAAGGCAGAGCCTGACATTTGACCTCGGTCCTTGAATGCACAGCAAATGTGACAAGATAAGAACAAGATTTACAGGCCTGTTTACAGAAAGGGGCACTCATGGAGCAATACAAGGGGAGTTGGCGTGAAAAGGCTTTGCTCCTTGGGAGGGATGAACTCACCCAGGACAGCCTAAAACAAATAAAGCCAGCAAATAGAAAGCCAGAAAATGTAAGTTGTGAGCCACAAAGCCACTTGTAAGCAACAGGCGGAATGCATTCCCAGGGAAGCTTTCTGAATGTCCCCAAGATGTCTTTAGCAAACCAGACAGCTGTGCTGTCTGTTAGGCTTCAGCCTAAAAAGGAGTAAGCAGTAGTTAAACTACACTACCTATTATTTATGGACATTGCTACATGTCGAGGGTCAAAATCAGCAGTTCTGAGGACAATAACCTGCACTGTGGCAATTTATCACTTATCTTGGGATCTGCATGTTCAGTAGACAACATATTAGACCTTTATCAATCAGGCTTCCAACCTAATCGAGGTACGGAGTCAGCACTGGTCAAATTTCAGGATTGCCTGAAGATGCTAGTAGCGAGAGGCATTCAACACTGTCAACCATGACTGGGGTTCCAGTTTTATCTAATTAAAACCTACTGGAGAAAAAATGTTCTTTCCAGTCATAACCGAAAAGTTGAAGGATTTGGTCCCATCTGCAGCCCCCAAACAATTATGTCATAAAATTGTCTGGACAGCAACCTTGGCCTTAAGGAGCATACTGCCAGAAATACACCTTCAAAACTCCTGTTCAAGCCCTTGTACCATCTCATAGGTCCGTCCATGCTGACCCCCTCCCCCCCTTAAGGGCATTCTACACATCACAGCATGTCTCATTCAGGGCCCGAAGAAATATGATCACATCAACCCATTCTGATGAAGCTCTGCTCCCCTTGATGGCCCACACCTTCTTCAAAACTGAATGCATCATTTACAAAGCCATCACAACCAGAGCCAACACTCATCTTGCAGAAAAGCTTACTATCTCTGGTGGCTCTCAGCATATTTGCAAGCAGAAAAAACAAGGCATCAGCCATTCCCATCTTAACCATCTTACAACATCCGTGTATCCATCAGGACTGCCCCAGAGTTGCTCCAGTTTAGGAAAGAGTTGAAGATGCACCTTTTTAAAGAACACTTCATCACAACGCAGTAGCAGTATACCTCTGCTCCCAGAACCCAGCTATCTCTCCTATATCTCTCGACTATGCTTGCATTTGACCAAGTATAGGTCTAGGTTTTTGCTAGGTTTTCATCATACATACACCAAATACACACGTACATATATACTTACATACATGGCCATGTAGCAGGCCCAGTAACTGGGCTGATGGTGGCCGTGTGAATGAGCTGCATGTGGAAGAGCAGGGCCTGTGACAGGCTACCTTTGAGGAGACTCGGGGAACTAAATAAACATGATTCAAACATTTTAATTATATGTGTCTTGTATGGAGATGGCTGTTTCGTCTGAGATTTTTGTTTGTAGTCCTTTTTCGTTGTCCTTTGTTGTGTTAGTCCGTTTTCTATATCACTGACCATGCACCTCAGCTTTTGCATTAGAGATGCGTTGTGTTTCTGGAGACCTGCAGCAAGGATGTACTTTATGACCAGAAGATCAGTCTGAGCTGGATGCTAAGTAGCGAATGCCCAATAGGATCTCTTAGAGTGAGCAGATGGTGAACTCCACGGAGGGGAAGGGTATGCCTCTATAGCCATGGACTCAAGAATGCCAGTTCATCTGAGACTGGTATGGAGGGCTTAGCGGGTCCGCAGTGTACAACATGAGATATACCATGGACAGCTAATCCCCTCAGTGCTACCCCTTTCCTACATGGGCCATGAGAGCAAGGAGATTCCTAGGTACTGTAGTGCCCCTTATATTTCCCCACTTCTCCCTAGTGTGACGTGTACTGCACCTGCTAGCCTTTAAAATTCCACAGTAGTCCCTTCGAAGCTCCCCGATACCCCATCAAACTGTGACTGCCTCCGCCACGCCCGTAGGTCCATAATACCCCTAAAAGATTCTTCAGTGCTTCTCTGGGGAGCTACTTTTCCAAAAGTGCCAGGCAGCAAACCTACAAGCCCTCTATCAGTTGAGGACCCTAGTTCCAAAGGTACATTAAAGATATTCCCTCATACACTCTTTACGTCAGTGATGTCAATCCATCTTGAGATCCATTTACTGCCCCCTAGCAGCTTTTCCAATACATCTCACTTCCCTCTGCCTCAATTGGAGTGCACCAGTGCGCGTGCTTCCAGTGCAACACTATTGGTCCATGGCGCTTCTTCGATGCACTGCCCTGTGATGTAGTAGATGAACTCTGGAGGCGGGGCTCTGCAGTGACCAGTTTTTGGGAATCCTAATATGGAGGAGGTGGTCTGTGGAGCAAACTGTTCTCTACCTGTCTTCACCCCTCCTTAATCCAAGCTACTTTGAGTCCAGAGCATTAGATGTTCCTGTACTCACCTCTGAGAACTAGACTGCGTGTGTTCTGATCTCCATCCAGCACATTTTAAACTATGCTGTTGTGAGCCTTTAGTGACATAGGATGACAAAAACTTTTGTGAAGTTTAATCTACTGCTGCCGGTGCTTTAAGGCATACTGTGTGTGTCATGTACTTCATGCAGCAGGAGTGAAACATACATAACCATCACTCATAGTAGAGATCGTCCTGCCATAATAAAAATGTTATCTGTGAATTCTTTTTTGTACAATCTGTAAAATATCATCCCTTGCAAATGATTGTGGTGTTGAGGTATATAACCACTGATAACCACTGATTTTTAGTATTGGGAAAATACGAGAACATACCCAGTGGAATTCCTAAAACATAAACAGTGAAAGAGGAACCCCACCGTGGCATGCTACTATCCAGGTCACAAGCAGCGGGGTGTGCGTCATGGTTAGATCCAAGATTGCTTCTCGCTCACCTTTTTGTTCCCGCTCTAGGACAGGGCTTCATCTTTTACAAAACATAAATCTAACCATTGTCTGAGCTACTACATCCGTCTGATTGTGAATTAATGAAGTGCACAGGTCATATGCAAATCATTCACTATTTACACAGGGCCTTTTCACTACAGGCAGCGTGTTGAGCTCACATTTTCTCAAACTCACTCCAACTGCAACTGAAACCCTGCCCAGTTAATCAGGGCATGTGGAAGGTTTAAATAGCCTTTAGACACAGAGGGCATTATGCATATGATAAATACTTGTTTTGCTTACTATGAACATGTATACTGCATACTTAAAAAATGATTTAATGCATGTTAAGATTCTACATTACTTTAAAAAAAAAAATCAAAACTCAAATACTATAAAATGCAGTTTCTTGGCTCTCACTTTGTAGGCTCTGGCTCAGTGTCTGAGATACAAATCTCCATTGTCAATGAAACAAGTACTGGTTAGGCTAGTTTGTGTCCAATAGCTTCCCTTACCAGTCCCACATGTATTAACAACAAACATCTGCAACACAGATTGCAATTGGGTTCTTCCCCTGGATTTTCAAACAAATTAAAACACTAATAGCACAGTTTTTTTTTAACAGAAACCAAGTGACGAGCAGGCGGCAGAGATATTCAGTTCCAGAGTACAGGAAAGCGCGCTGAATGTCCGGCTTACTACATTAATGCTGCCAGTAGCAGCAGAGTAATACACCTTGGAAGGTAACAGAATGTTACATAGTAACAAAGAGACTACAAGGAATGTACAGTCCACAGAGGCCACTGTCCCACTCCTTGGTAAACGAATACATGCAGAGGCGTTCAACGTATGTCCAGGAGGCCCCAGTCTATATGAGAAGATCTCCAAGCCATCCTTTTCAGGTAAATTTACATTCAATGAATCTAAATAGATTTAATGCACCTAATTCATGACTAACCTGAAAATGTGGAAGGGATACGGCTTTCGAACGTTTGATCTACGCTGGTCACCATTTCTTGAGTGCTACAGATAAAGGCTGTAAACTCAACTATAGTTACGCTGTGAAATATATTTGCCATGAATTCTGACTATATTGCTATGAGTAACTTCTGTTAACCCAAATCAGAAACTTGACCCCTTAATACTTCCCAAATATGCTACAATGAAAATTGTTGAACTACCAAGTTTATCCCTAATCTTATAGTGCTTTATGTACATTCCCAGTCGAAATTTACTACAGTCTGTGCACTGGGCATAGAATCCGGTGTGAAATCTCTTTTCTATTATGTCTAACTTAGATGTTTCATCCACAGAAGTGAAGAGCTGCTGCCATTCTGCACCAGATAAGACGAAAGCACTGTGGTTCAGTGCCGCTCTTGGCTTCCTTTACTCCCCCCGCAGCAGTATAACTTGTCTCTCCTCCTAGTATGTAGCTATTTGGAGTAGGCCAAGCGAACAAGAGGCCAAAAAGGAAAACTCCGATTGATCTCTTCGTTCTAAAGCTGATCTCTGTGCATCACAACAAACCAAAAAATCATTGTTTCTAGGTAGTGCAAGAGCAGTCTTCATTTCAGTTTCAGATCTTCCTGTGAGCTCAGCCTCTCACTGCATCTCTTTCCATTAGTGGTATTTAGTCAATTGATGTTTTTCTGCTGAAGAATGTAGAAGGCTGGGTTAGAATGGCATGAGAGCCTGCCTTGTTCCAGGGTTCACTTTCATCAATTTGATGAAGTCCATCAATAGCCCCCAGCAGATGTCCATCTGGGGGTGATTTGTTTCTTTTCAGCATGCCATGGAGTGTGTGCTTTTATGACTAATCTGTTGGGTGGGATTTTTAAAATAGACACTTTTGGCTCAGTGCTGTCCTCATAGAATAAGTGCAGGATGGCTTCTTACTCGGCATTGAGGTGTGAACCGGGCTCACTAACCTGATAAGAGTCATCTTTGTTCGGATATGCGTCACCATTTCACATTTTACAACTGGTCCTTTATGGACCACAATGGAAGGCAGACTCAGAAGGATAAGTCCCTTTTGTAGACAGGGAGTGATTACCAATTACTACTTCTTTGTAATTGACCTCAGTGAAGTCCTACCTTTGGGTGGACTAGCCATCTGCCAAGACAACATCTTGTGCGTACATCCCACCAAACCAAGCATCCGCTCAGTTGTCATCATTATTTACTCCTTCATAAAGTGTTTTTTCGTCAAGATATTTCCTTTGTAGAGTCTGTTGGAACTATGACATGCTCATCGCTCCTGACCATCAGGAAGATGGTATACCATGACCGTTAGATGTTTGTACGTATTTAACAGGAGAGGATACTGTCTTTATAGTGGTCAACTCACTGTTCAATAAACCACTGTCTTAAGAGTGGCACTGGTCTCCCATCTTAACCACCATCGCAGTGTTTGCTTGGCAAACTGTGCCTCTGCAACATGCCAATCGCCTACAGGAAATGTAATGTCCAAGGTTAGATTCAATTCAAAATACCCAAAGAACTGCTTCTTTCTCTTAAGAATCCAATTTGAAAGTCCCAAAGTAGCTGGCAGTTTCCTCAGGGTCAACCATCGCTAGGCTGGAGACAGATACAAAGAGCTCGTCTCCCACTTCTAGCTGAAATACTCCAGCTTGGTGTACTGAGTGTAGGCCGTACTCAGCATTGGGTGCCCAACACTTGGTGCCCACACCTTTGAGGAGCAGGATGGGGTGTAGGTAGGAGGTCTTCTTGTGAATGCACTGTACAAGCTGTTGGCCGATGGCATGGGAGGTGTGCTCACTCCGGTGAGGGTATCGGAAGTAAATCTGCGAGTACACATAGTACTTGCCAGGCTGTGTGATCTTTAGCCTGCCCTCATGGTAGCTGATGTTCTGCCGGTGCGACCAGATGTTCTTATCTTCCCATTGGCGGATGGGGTGCCTGCATGATTGTGGAAGGCTTCCAAAACCATGGCTCCCTGATGCGGAATCTCCTACAAAACAAATAGGTAACATTTAGTGACAGCAGCATGGTTATGACTCATTTATGTTACATTCGTGCAAGGAATCAGTCCATTATACATTATATTAAATAAAACAGGACAACTTAACATATGTTTAGAAGAAAAATGGAGACCAGCTCGTGCCTTGTGTTCAGAGAATGCTGCAAGGATCAGTTGTAAGATAAACACCATCCTCATCTCGAACATCTGGTTGCATCGTCTTTTAAGGAACCCACCCATGCCACAGAGTGGAGGTTCCAGTAAGGCCATATTCCCAAAACCGAGAGTGCAAGGGACTCCACAAGGTGCGTCCGCCAAACTTGGGATAGCAGAGGCTTCCAACATATTAAACCTCCTGAGCCTACCAACAGCATCCTAGTCTGGCACCATCACTGCTGTATACGATGTACCCTCACTGTATCACATGCGATATGTTTCATGACCAAAACACTGCATCCACTATTTCCACCTAACTAACGCATCACAAGGTAAGTTTAGGTCAAGAGTTATTTAGTTATGGTTAATAAATATACACCTATCTTGGTAAGGTAGTGGTAGGCGATGTAGTGGTTGCAATATTTTTGTAGGTTGATATTGTTGACCTCAATATAGTGACGTACAATCCTCTATACAGTACATGTGGTTAGATAGATAGTCGTATATGCTTATGTCAAGCTAATAAAACTATTTTCTTATCTTTAACTTTAAACAACTGTAAACCTTTGAATTTGAAGCAGAGAAGGGTAAATTTCACCTCTCATCTGGAGTGAGCACTGCCTGGGAAGATAACCTGGACTTTTCTGCTTTAGTTATTCACTATCCTGTAGGAGAAAGGATGGTTGTATGACTTTACAACGCATTCCGTTGTAACGCATGCCTTTACCACGCATGCGTTACAACGCGAATGCCATCACCACGCATATCCTTTACCACGAATATGCCTTTTACACGCATACTTTTACAACCTTTTTCGTTGTTAAAATATGCATGTTAATGGCATTTTCATGTTAAAGGATATCACCCTATAAATTTACCCCTGCGCGACACCACCCCCTCATTCCCCCTTACCTCTCCTTGATCTTCGAGGTGACGTTGCACGTCGTTAGGAGGAAGCGGAAGTGTCCTTCCGTTTCCTCTAACGACGCCGATTGCCTCCACATCTTTTTCTTTCAACGACGGAAACAGGTGCGTTTGTATTTTATTTTGGGTGGTGCCCCCCCAACCCCCTTTTTTAATCCCACGCTTTTTTTTGGTGGGGGGGGAGACCCCCCCAAGCCCCCCTTTTTTTTCTTTTAACTTTAGCACACATGCCTTTACTACGTATCTCATAGTAAAGGTATGCGTGGTAAAGGCTATTCGTTGTAACCACGCATGCGTTGTAATGCATGCGTGGTTATGGTTATGCGTGGAAACGGCCGCGTTGTAGTGGCCGTTTCCCGAAAGGATAACCTTTGAAGCACCCTTGGAAACATTTTAATGCGGGAGTGCAGACTATGTTTATTTTAATTACTTTTTCTACACTGCACATAGATAAGCACAATATTATTCTCATTATAGCTTTTAAGGAATATTTGCATCTTTAGATGACTTTTTTTATACACCATGTAAAAACGTTGAATGTTATGACAAATTGTAAGTATCTTTTTGCACGTTCATATATTTATACTGAAAACGCAGTCAGGATTGCATAAAGTAAAAGTCGAATTACGAAATCAGAATACTAAGTTACAGTAATAATTGTAAGTGTGCAAAACTAGTTAGCTATAACTAACATGAACGAAGAATTACATTAATTTTGTATTATTAAAACTGAAAGTGTTTCTATTGCTGGCCTGTGAGTGAATACCTGCTTTGCATTGGTTCGAGTATGCGTTGCATCACAAGAATGTGAATTCCATGTGAACACAGATGCCTTCTGGACTGAATAAAACTGAGTGGTTAGATTGAGAAGGAATTTGAGGGGTGCACTCACTCCATTAAGGCCCTCATTCCACTGTGATTGAAAATTCCGATGCTGAAACGCGAGATCACTAATTTTGGGATGCAAAACTACTGTACCGTTCAAAGTTCTCACCTACGAACCTACTTTGAAAATAGGTGTTTTGATTCCAAATTCTGTGATAATTCCCAACTTCTCAGCCTTTTTCTAGTGCCATATTTCGACAAGTTTGACCTGATGAAAGTGTTCCTGGAAACACCAAATGTAATCCCACAAGCAAAATTGCAGTTTTACTCGTAATTCCTGATACAGACAAACACTCCAGAGAAAGCTGTAAAGAATGCCTACATTTGTTAAGAAGTCCTCGCATATTGCACCCATCTCACACACCATAATCTCTAATGTTAACCACGTACAGCATAATATAAAATCCTGCCATAAAGTTTTACATCACACACATAAGTACACACCAACTTAATCCACTCACAACAAAATCAACAGTTATGTGTCATTTACAAACAAACCTTTTGCCATTTTCCAAAGTCATCACACAATTCCTGTCCATTTTATCTGTTTCACTGAAACCATGTCAGACATACATTTACACATGCATCATAGAATGGCGTTAACTGTTGGCTTTGTCAGTGCTTGTTCAGAAAAATGCAGAAAATCAGTGAGTAACAGGCATCAGATTTTAAGGGTATACCATGGCTGATAAGTCAATAGCTGTCAGTGGGCAAAAAGTTACAGGGTCCGGTTTATTGGGAGGTCTGTAGTACCAGATCCCTTACGATACAGAGGTAATTGTATTTTGGCATATCTTTCATTATCAAAGTATTGATAAACATCTATTCTTCTAATTCTTTCTTCTATCCCCCAACCTTTAAAGCTCAAACCTTAAAATGTCTTAATACCATCAAACAAATCAGCCAGCACCACTAAACCCGCTGCTAAAATTAGCAAAACCAGTTTTTCAGCTATTGTTTCCAAATGCAGATGGAGCAGGCCAAAAATTACCCTTGAGCATGGAAGATGTTTGAAAACTACCTCTGTTGATTCTTTTGATAATTACACACTTGAGGCCAGACTAACAAAAGCCTCAAGCAGATAGAATGCCCTTTCTGCACAACATTAGAAATTAATCCATCAAGGGATTGATTCACAAAGAAGTATGAAGGAGGTGCAAACTACATAATATGATTTTAATCCCGTGCTTTGTATGCACTTTTAGTCTTAGAAGATTTACAACCTCCCACGGACACCCTTTGGAAGGGGACATGAATTGGGACTCACCCAGAAAGGGGTGGGGCTCAGTCGTAGACAGCACCTCTCTGAGGTGGGATACATACCCCACCTCCAGAAGCCAACCTGGCCGAAGTGCGGTGTAAGATGGACTGGTGGTGTGTACACCCCTCCCATTGTTCACTGATGTGCTCTGTGCTGAGAGCACAGTTTTTTTGTGGGCGCGCATATGGTTCGGGTCTGTGCCAGTCAATGTTAAATTTGTAATAAAATATGTGCCAGGGCCCTCGTCAAGCTTGTAACCACCCATTCCTCATACCACTACTGCCGATGACAATACCTGCACAACTACTAACCATAACGCTCCCACAAATGTGATAATTCAGACTATTCCAGGCCCCCAAAGCTAAAAGAGTGGTTTGGGCGGCAGGAATTAATCATTTTTAATGTATATTGAATTAATAAATAGCTCTTGTTTTGCTCATCTCTGAATGACACAGACAGTGCCACCATGTGGCAGACTGGCATAAGCGCCTGTGTTTAAAATTAACTGCCGGCACCAGAAACCCCCGGCTCAAATTAAACACTGGTGCCTGTCACAGAAAATAAGGGTGAGCATTGGTGCAGGGTAAAGCAATGCAACCACTTTGGATGCAGGGCCCCAGGATGCAATGAATGTCTGACTGGCTGAGCATTCCTGGCACTCTCTGTTGTTTTGTGGCAATACGGTTGTTGACTTTTGGCCTGCTTAGCAAGATCTCATCCCAGGAAGGATTCTGGACTTACCTTGATGGGGGGAGCTGTGATCTCTGAGTGTCAGGTGAGCTGAAGGCTTGGAAGACAGGCCTTGGGGCCGTTGGAACTCTGAACTGTTCACATAGTTCCTCCTGATATCTGGGGAGGAAAGAAAAGTACAATAACTCTGGCTATGTGGACTTAAACATCTGCCCCAGCCTAGTGTGATTCTGTAGCAGGGCTCTCCTCCACCCTTCCCTCCTCTTCCTTCATGATCCTATTGCTACATCTTTGGCACTGCATGTTGGGGATGGATGTGGAACCTATTTGGATTTAAATACCGTTTATTTGTCTGCATTTTGTTTGGATGCATCAACAAAAACTTAAAACGAATATGGCGTTTCAGTTTCATAAAAAATTGTAACAGATAAAAAGAGAAAAATTATCAGTAAGAGAAGAACAGATGAATGTAAAAATAAACTAGAATGCAGCACACACAGAATAAGGAAAAACGAGGAGAAATACAAATATTTCTCCTCGTTGTGCCCCCCTTACGCCTCCCCTGGCGCTGCCTCGGAGTTATGATTTCTCGTAAATCTGGGGCAGTGTCAAAAAGCCATGGATGTGGCTGGGAACGCCCCAGCAACACCCATTGAACGCCCCTCTAACACAGGCAATTGCATTAAAGGGAACAATATTTACAAGGCACCATTAAGCCAAAAGAAGTGGTTTAGTGCTGCCTGGTAAATATGGTGCAGGCTCCTGCGCCACCGGAGCATCACAAAAAGTGACACACCGGCGGCGCAAGGGGCTTATAAATAAGCCCCAAGATCTATACATTTCCAGGCATCAACCTACCCACTCGTGAATTTATATCTGCATCAAAAGGTCTGCTAGTGGTTCTGAGGTTTCTGCAATCCACTTGAGATGGAAGGCCATAAACAGTATTTAAACAAACTTGATGCTGTAAGCGAAATATTGCAGAAAATGTGCTGACATTTAAGGAAAACTGTAAAACCCAGTTATTTAGTTGATCTAGTGAGACACTATTATTGTTAGAACAGAGAGGCTGTGCTCGTATACTACGCTTTACCAATGACCAAATATCAAATAGAACAGACTAAAGAAAGCAGACTAGCCATTGGAGCTAGAGCTGACAATATATGAGACATAGGATCATTGAACACTAAAACAATGCCCCAGCAGAGATCTTTGAAGGGAGATTTTCAGCCTCACCAGTCTGCCCATCCCTCCTGTGTAGCCAAGCATTCTTATGGTGGTGCAGACCCCCACAGACCATCTATGTTCTATCTTAAAGGTTCCTGCATATGGTGGTGTTGGCTAAACTGTTTGCTACACCCTACTTCCAGAGTGGATCACTTGTGAATCCAGGGGTTTCTTCTCTCAACATTCAATCTTTTTCTTGTACTGGACTCCCGGTCACACAGCAGAGCTGTATCAAAGCTGCAGCAATGGACCACGACCTTTCCACCATCACAGGGCAATGCAGGTTCCATCAATTTTTCACGCTCTCTGTCCTAATGCTATTACCCAGCTTCCGGTGCACATCTACCTGGAGTGGGCTGGCACCAATCACTCCCTCTTCATATCACCCTATCAGTGTCACCCCAACCCTCAACCATCTCTTCTGTGGCTCTCGTACTCTCTCTGCCTAAACTAAGGCTGCGACAAGGCTGGCGGTCCAGGCTACCTTCAGCCTAGACATGGAATGCACTCTGCTTGCCAACTCTCTAGGGCGGTGCATAAACCATTGTGTGAGTCAGAGTGAAAAGCTGCATTTAGAAACAACAATACCTTTCTGAACGCTGGATTGGATGACGTTTTCAGTCACCTGGCAAACAGAAAAGAGGAAAGTGAGCGTGCGAGCCTCTCATCTCAGGAAAGAGGTTAATTGCTGGGTGTCATCATTCACAGAAATAGTTCCAACAATGGAACCACACATTTTTCGGTGCTGAAAATATTTGCCACTCATATCCATTTTAATGATAGGCAATTCATTGGCCTAAGTAGGATGACAAGAGAAGTCGCCTCTCTCCCGGATGGGGAATAAAACTTACCTTCTTCTGGTTGCAAATTGACCTCAGCCGCAGGTGTATTAGCCCTTAGAGTTGTCTTATTGGCTTAAGAGCGAGTGATACCTTAGGAAATGCCTCTTCTACATATTTTTACAATATGTTCTTTTAGTTTAAGTATTTACTTACGTTGCATGTCCCTTGTTTTTATGTAGCTCTTCAGCCAATAGGTCTCGCTTTTGGGACCTTATAAGTATTTATTAAGCAGCATAATATCCTTTGTGCAATATTATCAACTGTTGCATGGCTAAAAACTTTTAAGGTTCTAAAGGCGAGACCTATTGGCAATGGCAATTTTCTTTTTTGTTATGGGGGGCATAAATAACAGGAGGGTGAAGGTTAGTAAGAAAGTTAGGGGCATATTATCAAGAACGGCGTTAAAAATTATCGCCGCTTTCGCGGCAGAAAACTGCCGCTAAAGCGGCGATAATGGGCTTGATAATATGCCCTTGAGAATTCCAATAGAAGTCCATGTTCTGGTGTGAACATGGGCTTCTATTGGAATTCTCCAGGGCATATTATCAAGCCCATTATCGCCGCTTGAGAATACCAATAGAAGCCCATGTTCTGCTGTGATCCTGGGCTTCTATCGGAATTCTCAAGGGCATATTATCAAGCCCATTAGCGCCGCTTTAGCAGCAGTTTTCTGCCGCTAAAGCGGCGATAATTTTATCGCCGTTCTTGATAATATGGCCCCTTAGTTAGTTAGTGAGAGTGACAGAGTTATGTAATTAGTGATAGAGTGAGTTAGTTAGTCAGTGAGAGAGTGAGTTAGTGTGAGAGAGTGAGAGAGTTATGTAGTAAGTTAGTTAGTGAGAGTAAGTCAGTGAGAGTGAGAGTTAGTCAGTTAGTGAGAGTGAGAGATTGTGAGTTAGTGAGATTGAGAGAGTACTGCAATCAGAAATTTGCCCGCGAGAGATTGTTTTTTTTATCCCTCCTGTGGATGAAAGGCTGAGTTGGCCCCACTTAGCTTTAAATCTGATTCCTGCGGGTTGCACATAGATATTTCAGGTAGCCATTCAACACAATGAGCAGGATCGAAAAATAAACGTTTTGTTCCCTAAAGCGCTCATTTTAAAGACGTCCTTTAACACATGTTAACTTGTGCGTCAAACATGTATAATTTGGAGACGAGGCTGGCTTTAAAGAGAAAGCACGTCATGGTACTGCAATCAAAAAGGTGCCCGCGAGAGATATTTCAAATTGCAAATGGCACGCTAAGCACGAAAACATGTATAATTTGGAGACGAGGCTGGCTTTAAAGAGAAAGCACGTCATGGTACTGCAATTAGAAAGGTGCCTGCGAGAGATTTTTTTGTTTATACCTCCTGTGGATGAAAGGCTGAGTTAGCCCCACTAAGCTTTGAATCTGATTCCTGCGGGTTGCACACAGATATTTCTGGTAGCCATTCAACACGATGAGCAGGATCGTCGGCTTCTGATTGTTTCCTACATTGCTTATAGGCAAAAAAATAGTTGGTGAGGATGAAAAATGAACGTTTTGTTCCCTAAAGCGCTCGTTTTAAAGACGTCCTTTAACACATGTCGACTTGTTGGTCAAACATGTATAATTTGGAGACGAGGCTGGCTTTAAAGAGAAAGCACGTCATGGTACTGCAATCAAAAAGGTGCCCGCTAGAGATATTTCAAATTGCAAATGGCACGCTAAGCACGAAAACATGTATAATTTGGAGACGAGGCTGGTTTTAAAGAGAAAGCCCGTCATGGTACTGCAATCATAAAGGAGCCCGCTACAGAGGCGCTTAATGACCCATGACAACAGAGGAAAGGCAGATGGGGGCTAAAGCCAGATGGCGGCTATGCGCGTAACTGTGCGCATAACCGCAAGCTTTAGGCCACAAGCAAAAGCTTGTGGTGAGCTTTTTAAAGCCCCCTTACTAAAAGTCTCGCCAGAGCAGCGCATGCGCTGGCTCAGGCGAGACCTAAAAACGAGGAGAAATGAAAATATTTCTCCTCGTTGTGCCTCGCTATGCCACCCCTAGGGTGGGGTAACATTGTAACGCATTTCCAGGTTTATAATTCCTCGTAAATCTGGAAATGTGTCAGGTTCCATGGGTGTTGCATGGGAACACCCACAGCAACACCCATGGAACGCCCCATTCACGCAAAGTGTTGCGTGTAAAATGGCCGTATTTACAAGGACAGGAAAAGTCACTCGGGGTGGCTTTTCCTGTCCTTGTAAATATGGGCAGTGAAATGCGCCGCCGGTTCTTCACGAAAAGTGGCGCACTGGTGGCGCAAGGGGCTTGTAAACCTGCCCCTTGAAATTTAGGGGCTGACTACAACTACAGCGGTCCATCCGACCGCCATAGTCGTGGTGGTGGTCCGACCACCGCCACACTGCGGCACCGTGCGCTGAATTATGAGTGTGGCGGTCGGACCACCACAGGACTGCTGCATCTGCTGGGGATCCAAGATCCTATGGCGGTTGCGCAGTGGTCAGGGAGCTGCAATATGCGGGCGGTGCTGCTGTGGCACCTCTGAGTATATTACGAGTTGGTTGTCTGCCACCCTTTTCATAGCTGTGAGACATGAAAAGGTTGGTGGAGAGGCAACAAAGGGGGCTCTAACAGGGCCCCCTGCTGCTCCAGAGCCTAGAGGTGCATGCAATGTAAATTTGCACCCCAGTTCCTGCATGATGAGGGATGCACCACATGGTGCACGCCGCACTGTGCAGGAACGTGCTGCGGCAGTGTCACGACGGTGCCTGTCTAAGCCTCTCCTGTGAGCCTTAGACAGGCATCGCTGTGACACCACTGCCGCACTGCCCGCCCACCATGGATTCAACTCTGAATCTAGCTGGCGGTATAAACACAGCTTTGGCGGTCGTCCTGCGGAGCTTTGACGTGGCTCTCCGCAGGGGGACTTCCAAAGTCGTAATCAGCCCCTTAGGTATTATGGCTGCTCTATGGGGTCAATAAGGTTGTGTTAGACATGACATTTGAGGTTTTCCCTCGAGGTAGTCAGATCTTTAATCCAGAGACTGATTCCACGAGTGATGAGAAGGGCTGCCATGCGGAAGAGTTTTCTTAGGGAGACTTTTCCAGAGGTGGGGACGGGGGAGCTTTACAGACTTCCGGGTTACAAATCCCAAGAGAGACAGAGCAGGAAGGCAGACCGGCTGTGATCCTGCCTCACCTGTCCTGTGCACCCAAAGCATTGGAGCTGGACAGAGAACGGAAGTGTCAGTTCGGAACAGAAGTGGCAGGTCCTATACTTAAAACCAGGGTTGCACCAAAAAAGAATGGAAGTACATGGACTGTGTCGGGCTCATGAGCGTGAATGTTCTATTTGGGCATTAGTGCCCTCTTGTCAGAGGTCAAAGGGAAGACATTTGTTCAGCACCGTGGAATACTATGACCTTTGCAATTATTGATTTACCAGGAAAGCAGAATATTTAAGTATTTTCCCATACAACCTCCGCCTTGCAAAATCTGAACAGGGTAAAAGTGGGGAATTTCGCATGACTTCGAATGTGACTCAGGATTACCACAGCATGCTTCTTGGATCTAGGCGTTAGTTTTTCGTGCTCTGCATAGGCTGGCTGAATTGCTATTGCATTGCACTTCTGACCTGCAGCTGGGGATGCTGGCCCTGCATGTCTTTGGACCGCTGCCTCCAGGCTGTGTCCAGAGGGTTTGTCCTCCATGTGGACCTGCACCAGCTCAACGCCAGTTACATCTGAGATCACGTTTGGCACGGGCCCACAAGGATCTCTTGTGTACACTTCTCTTGCTATGTTCAATCCGTTTTCTGTATGATTTTTGCAATTAGAACTGAAATATGATCTGGCAAGTCCTTCATATCATACAATAAAGTGTAACTGGTCATTAATTGTATCCTGAACAAGATATTGAAAGGGCTAGGGCCTAATTAAAAGGGTGCAGCATGTTCATAATTCCGGCGCAAAGAATAGTTTGCACCAGAACTGGGATTCCAAGATGGCTGCAAATAGTGACATTGTTCCATTTTTCCTCAGACACATTTCACCAAGAACAAACTTTGGCAACACTAATAGGCTGGGCCTTGGCAAGCCTGTTATACTTTTCAACTTAATTTAAAAAAACTGGTAATGAAAGCAGAGATTGGCCTACCAGTCCTGCAATTGAAGTGAAGTACTTTTTACATGCACGTACCGTATTTCTCAGTGAAGAGAGCCAGTGACGTACGTGGACGGACCCATTGTCAGGGGGAGGTGTGGCACAGGGGCCAGAGTGGCTGACTCTGGAGCGCGGGATTCACGGTTCGATTGCCGGCGGCAGCTCAGCTCAGCATCATGTGACTCTGGGCAATAGCTCACTTAATCTCCCTGATAGCCCCCAGCGCCTTGAATCCTTTAAGGGCTGATATGTTTGCGCTTTACAAATAGGATTTATTATTGTCACAAGCTGTGTTCTGTGGTAAAATGTGAATGACAGTTGAACAGACCAGTGGATGAACAGGGTTGACCAAAAGTCCCTATATGTACATATACATGCATATATATTTATTAAGAATATTTGGAAAACATGAGGCTGGCAAGAGAGCTGAAGCTGTCGCTAGGCCAGACCTAAAAATGGTTAAAAAGAGGCAAAACATTTGGTTGTTGAGAGTGCAATATCCAATACTACAAGTTATGCCTCTTTAAGAACCCTTACCTATTACGTCGTAATAGTGCACAAATAGTACACTCTATTAGTATGTATAGTTTGTGCACAATTTAATGGGCTAGGAATGAGGCCCTTAGATGGCAGGATAGCTCTTGAGTTAAGTACCTGCTGCAGAGATCTGTGTGCAATCACCCGGCGTCAAGGAAGACTCCAATCCCAATGTGGCTTGACTCTGCCTCTTATAATTCTCTAACACTCCAAGAACCACCAATGTTTATGGGGTATGATAATTGTATAATCAGTCAAAAGTGATCATTCTGAGTGCATTGCATAGCACTGCTATCTAAGAAATAGAATCCTGCTGCACAGGATAAGTGAAATTATGGTGTTTATTCTAAAGAAGGAATAGTG
Source organism: Calotriton arnoldi (assembly GCA_963921515.1). Classification (NCBI taxonomy): domain Eukaryota; kingdom Metazoa; phylum Chordata; class Amphibia; order Caudata; family Salamandridae; genus Calotriton; species Calotriton arnoldi. Next base: position 1,463,035 of record CAWUFW010002198.1, read on the forward strand.
AAAATGTACTGGACCAAAATAAATCCATGCATTGTAGGCTTCTGCCTATGCTTTTCACAGATTTACACATTTGGGGGAATTCACAAAGTACTTTAGTAGCACGACTTGAAACCTATGCAAGTCATAGATTCCAGGCATACTCCTTCTCTTTAATACTTGCGCCCATTGAGGGTGTTTTGGAGGAGAGAGCCCTTCTTTTATACTTGGCGAAAATACAGCAGTGTTGAAGGTTGTATCACCCCTAACTTGCACATTTACCTCTGCACTTTAGCCAAAGTGCTCAAGTTTCACAGTTCTATGCACGAGTAGATTAACCTATTTTTTTCTTTGCAATCTGTAATTGTAGTTCTGTTTATCCCATAACAAATGCAGGACTACAGTACTAAGATAAAATGAAAACAAGCACTGACAAAGCCAATAGTTCTTGCCGTTAAAACTTATAAAATGTATTAGTTATTGTATTTTCCCCCAGATGGCTGCCATTCATGCTTGTGCTGTGACCATTTTTACACAAATGTAATTCTTTAGGAAAATCCATTCAAAGATGTCTATCACAGATACCATATTTTAATGCATTTTTGAAAACACAAGAAAACCCATTCAAAGATGACAGCTACAAATGCACTTCCATCCGCTGTGGCCATCTTTGAATTAATTGTTTATGCTTTAAGAAAATCCCTTTAAAGATGGCTGCTATAAATGTACCTGTACATCTCTGGGAGTGATCTTTGAATGGATTGTCCTATGTTTTAAGAAAATACATTCAAAGACAAATGCATGTGGATCCATGGTTGTCATCTATGAATAGTTAAAAACTATTTTATGGTGGCTATTTGCTGTTACAGCTGCAGGTGGCACTCAAAGTATGAAGGAGCTAGGAGGTGGCACATGGATTTTGGTGGGGGAGGGGTTGTTAAAAGAAAGTGTAGTGAAAGAGAGGGACAGCCGGGTGAGAAAGAGAAAATAGTCCCTCATTTACACTGAAATGTAAAGACATATACCAGCAGTGGAAGAGCATAGACAATAAAAGCAAAAGACTGTAAGACTGAAGTACTCCTCTGCTTAGACCAACATAAGAAGACTGAGGGAAGCCATCTACTCCAGAGCAGGAAAGTGAGACAGACAAGAATGCCATACAGTCCTAAGTGAGGGGCTGCATAGTTCAGTGTATGAAATGGGTTGGAAAAGAACAAGGCGATGTGTGTGAGTACCACGAAGTAACAACTTTGCAGTTCTACCTAACATTCTGCACAGCCAAAACCTGTCTCTCAAATAGGAGAACCCATGATCTCATTCCTTTGCTGTGCTTATTACTGCAGAAAATGTGTCCACGGGGCAGATTTTTGCAGCAGTAACTTTAATTGGGTTGTCATCATCAGATTTTGATTCTATTATTCACAATCTGTCATTAGCTGGTACACTTTTTGTTCTCAGATGTTTGACTTAGGGGCCCATTTGTTTTCGTATGGCTCGCTGTTTTTAAGATGTAATGCCCATAGTCCATGTTTTTGTTGTTATTGCAAATTCTAACCACAGCCCATCTGTCCAGTATCCAGTCCGGGCTTTTTAACCAACAACACTTAATATGCTGGATCTTGTAGTTTCACGTTTTCTTGCATCAGTTGGATCATGAAGTCACAGCATGCAAAGTGGTATTGGTTAGAGCATAAGGAGGGCAAAGCTCGAAAGCCAAACACTGGGACAGTCATAACATAACGTGTACTTGTAAAGCATGCGTCCCCCCAGAAGGATATCTTGGCGCTGAATAACAGATGTTTATTGGTACCCAACTCAATGGTACTCATTTTATCGACCTCAGAAGGATGAAAGGCTGAGTGGACCCACCGGGATTTGAACATGTGATAATAAGGGGAAACACAGGCCCGTACAGTGGATGTATGTGGTCACTAAGCCACCAGATCTGGCATTCCACAAACATAGAAGTAGGACCACAATTCTGCATTACCGGAGTCTCATAAACGGACAGCATGCAAAAATATTGAAAACAGACAATAAGTGGAACTAAAAGCAATCTTTGCATTCAGTATCATATGTGCTAACTAAACCATTCAACCCATAAAAACATGCCCCCCCTTTGTATTTGTCAACCCGCCCTGAAAACCGGGACACGTGCTAGATTTACTGAAATCTGCAGGAAAAGATGACGACAAACTGAGGCGGTCGCCTGGCCACCCTGTGAAAGCCAGACTTGTTGAATGTTCAATGATGTCAAGAGGCCAGTTGGCCAGTGAGTCGCGTCAGCAGCTGGTAGGCACTCACCATGCTGACGTAGGACCTGATGCTGCTGGCCATCCTCTGGCAGGGCTCGTTCAAGAGCAGCTCGTGCAGACCCGTCTCTGTAGAGTCAGCCATCTCTTCCAGGCTGTTGATCAACTGCAAACACTTGAGCTCTTCCGAGGTCCCCTGGGTCTGAGCCTTCAGCTGAAAAGCAAATACAAGCAAAACATCTGGGTCAGTTTATGTGGATTGGCCTTGTAAATGCTGTACATCTGCAAAGGATTATGAAGTCAGGGGAAACAGTCTAACAGGCAGATATGACCATGCTCCCTTGCACGGGAGGTACAGGCTGTGCTAGCCACAAGTGGCCTTATCACAAGGCCATAACTCCCCAAATGGGGCAGTTTTACATTGAGAGCATTCTACAGATCCCAGTTGAGCAAGCATTAGCCCTAAAAGAGAATACCACAGGTTTATCATGGCCTTGAAGATATGGAGTAAGGCGAAGAAGCGCAAGTCGCTGCCTTGCCTTACTCAGCGTGAAAGAGGCGTTCCATGGGTGTTGCTCTGGGTGTTCTCACTCAACATCCATGGAATTTGACGCTGCCCCAGTTTTACATTGAGAGCATTCTACAGATCCCAGTTGAGCAAGCATTAGCCCTAAAAGAGAATACCACAGGTTTATCATGGCCTTGAAGATATGGAGTAAGGCGAAGAAGCGCAAGTCGCTGCCTTGCCTTACTCAGCGTGAAAGAGGCGTTCCATGGGTGTTGCTCTGGGTGTTCTCACTCAACATCCATGGAATTTGACGCTGCCCCAGATTTACAACATCAGGTAAACCTGGGACAGCGCCAACCCCATGCGCCTCCCAAGAGCAGGCGTAACGAGGAGAATGTTTACATTTCTCCTCCTTCTTTCCACGTGTGATGCATTCTTGAGCATGCATAGAAACATTAAAACATCTCTTGTGATTGTTTTTGTGCAGGAAGGTGCCCCTTCCTGCACAAAAACAATTGTGTCAACAACACAGACCCCCTTGCACCATGTGCAAGGGTGCCTGCGTTGACGCACGGCTGCAAAATGTGCACCAGTGCTGGCTGAAAGGACAGAATGCACCGTATCTTGTAAATACGGTGCATTCCTGTCCTTTCGAATTGGCGTAGGGCAGCGCAGCAAAATGATTTGCGACGCACCCTATGCCAATTCCGTGTAAATATGCCCCTAGTAGTGAAAAACTGGTGCACTGCTATATTGCACTAGAATTCGAATTGACCAGCCAGCACAGAATTGACATTTGCACTATGCTTGGTGCAAATCTTGTTTCTGTTGTGGTCACTTAGGCCCAGATTTATCAAGGTTTTTTGTCGCCGTTAGACCATGCAAGACAATGCAGGGTGACACAAAATCTAGAATGAGATTTATCAAGACATGCAGAGGCACGCTGCAAGGCTTGGTAAATCTGGTGTAACTCAAGGCAGAGCAAGTCGCTGCCTTGCTTTACACTGAGCTGGGAAGGCAATCCATGGGTGGAGTGTGGGCGTTCCCGCGCATCCAACCATAAGTGTTGGCGCAGCCCCAGATTTACTAACACTGGTAGACCTGGAAATGTGTCAAAATTGTACACCTTCTCAATAGAGGCACGACAAGGAGCAATAACTTTATTTCTCCTCATTGTTTTCTCCTCTTTCTAAGTGAGTAGCATTCTGCATCACACTTAGAAAGAGGAAAATTCCTCGAAAGATGGTTTTTGTGAAGGAAGATGTCCCTTTCGTTGCGAAAACATTCCTGCCTTTAATGCAGGCACTCATGCACCTCAGTGCAAGGGTGTGTGTTTGGTACTAGGCTGCACTGAATGCGCCAGTGCAAAGGAAAGACAAGCATGCCCCATATCTTGATAGATATGGCGCATTCCTGTCCTTTCACGCAGCACAGCGCAACAAGGTGTCTTGCTGCGTTGCGTTGCATGAAAAAATCATAACTCTGTGCCACAGTGTTAATGTGGACACAAAAAAGTGAAATGTGCTGGTTTTACAATACTACTCTGCCCAGTTTCTGTTTTTCCCTCACTTTCCAGCAATTTAACTCAAAACAAAACCTTCACTGCGCAGACTGTTTACTGTGGGGCTTATATAGCTCTGTGCGTTACCTTTCTGTTACTTCAAAGCCGCTGCCCCTACGGTGTGGGAGGAGCACCCAGTGTTTCTTGTTTTGGAGGGGGCCGCCTCACCCTCTCAGCCATGCAATTACATGCCTTGAACAATGCGTGCAATGGCATGGAATAAGAAATAGTTAAACTCTTGGAAGAGGTGTGGCGCAGCGGCCAGGGCGACTGACTCCGGAACCCGGGGGCTCACGGTTCGATCCCCGGTGCCGGCGGCAGATAAGCGCAGCACCATGTGACTCTGGGCAGTAGCTCACTTAATCTTCCTGACGGCCCCCAGCGCCTTGACACCTTTGGGTAATTGTTTGCGCTTTACAAATACTGGACATCTTACATTTTTTTTTCCTTGGGAAAGCCACTCTGCTTTCCCAAGCAGACCCCTGCAGCGTAAGGGGGCCCAACCATTCAGGGGGGCCCCATTGAGCACAAGCACAATCAATATCTATGCGATCTGGGAGACGCCAGGGTCCCTCATCACATTCTGCAGGGCCCCATCATTTTGCATTACACCACTGTTCAGAGCACTATTGACAATATGCCAACAACAAGGTGATAGTAATCTAAGGAGGTTGCCGTCCAATCAGAAGGCGGGCCCAGTTCCAAAGCTCCTCGGTTGCGACCTTTGAACTGTGATGAGTTCAATTAGAAAACAAGTCCGAATAATACAATCTTTAGGAGTTTCCGGAATCATTAGTGGTTTGTTCAGGTTTCAAGAAAGGGTTGACAGCATTCTTCAAACTGGGACCCTGAACCCCCAGGGATCTCGTAGAATCGATGATCATTGGTGGATAAGGTGGACATGAGATGAGGGTTTGGTACGGTTGCAGAGAGGGGTCAAAATTCTACAGATATTTTGGGCCTTTGCACCAACATGCCTTAAGGACGGTACTGAGAACTATGAATGTGATCCTGGCTTCTACTAGCTTATCCAATGACACAATGCCACTGGAAATACCAGGCTCCAGTCATGCTATTGTATTTATTGGTCCTAATGCGTTATGTGAGTTGGAGTATAGGTTCATAATCAATTGAACACATTGGAGGGAATTGCCTATTCACAATTGTTGGCACAAGGGACCCTAGACTGCAACAATGTGTCCACAGGATCCTACCAGTGGGCCCAGTGGTGACTGACTTCTGCTGAGTGACTATGTCGTCCCAGGGACTACTCATCTAAAATCTTGGCCCCCCATATAAGACTACATCCCAGGCTGTTTCTCCTCATTTCGTTTTCCCCACATCCACCCCATAATCTTTTTCAAACATTTTAATTAGATGCATTCAATTTTGCGTAAAAGCCTTGAATTAATGACTTTGTGCTATTAGACAATTTAAATTCACACTAAACCCACGAGATAAGGCCCAGAAGTACACATTAACAAGGACAAGTTTAATGAAATGGTGGTGCACTCCGAGGGGAGTTTTAAAAATAATGATAGTGTCTGAGGTCTAAAGGCGTGTTAAGGAACAATCCCTTACGGCAATTTCATTTTCGCTGTAAAAAGCATCACTTACTAGGACATTTTGAAGAAGCACCAATTCTATTTATTTTGAAACACCACACAATCTTTGGCTACTATTAGCGCCGAGACCCCCTCGGGTATATGTAGCGCCATATAAATTTACTATAACAATCCTGTCAAGAAAAATAAAAAGACCTGTAGGATTGGCAATTCAAAGAGTATACCACATCTGTAATGTTAACATTAGAGAATGTGGCAAAAGTTTCATAATTTCTGTGCTTCAGTGAAGACCAATTTTGACCTCTAGATAGAGGTTTAGAGGAAGGGACCAGGAACTGACCCCCAATCAGCACTGGTTCCTTCTGAGCTATCTTTGGGTGCTCTTTTCAGCAATAACTGTCCTCAGACCAATGCTTAATTTGAGCCGGTGGTTTCCAGTGCTCGGCACCGGCACTTAATTGTCAACACCGGGACTTATGAATGTCTGCCACATGGTGGCGCTGTTTATCTAATTTAGAGATGAGTGTAATAACAGTTGTTAAGTCGATCAATATACATTACATATGACTAATACGTGCCGCCCATGCCATTCTTATAGCATTGAGGGCATGGAATAGTCTGAATTGTAACACTTGTATGAGTGTGATGGTTAGTAGTTGTGTTGGTACAGTCGCTGGCAGAGCTGACAGGGGCAATAGGTGTTGCAAGCTGCATTTTCCCACTGACGAGGGCCCTGGCACTTATTTTTGTAGACGAATTAAGCACTGCCTCAGACAATGGTGCACCTTAAAAGGCTTTAGACGGAGACCCTCTTTTGTAGCACATTAAGTGAGAATGAAAGCTTGCAGACTGTCTCAATCAAACCCAGCACCATGAAGGTGTAATTTCCAATGTCCTTCCTTATCAAAGTTTGAAAAGAAGCAAGGAACTGCTCTTCTGCCCACAGAAGTCTATGGCCAGATTATGTATCATATATGTTTGTGTTGTAGTTCCTTCTCTGCAGACAGAGGTTTGGGTTGTTAGTTAAGAAAGGTTTTCTGCACTTTCACAAGGAAGTGCTTTTCCTCAAACAATAAAACTTCCTTTTTGGTTGCAAGTTGTCAGTCAAAATCCGTCCTCAGACAGGTTCTGGAAAAACTCTTAACCAGATTCTGCTTTGGCAAGCGGGTTCCCAGTCGTTTGATCAAACAGAAATGGGAATTATGCTGTATGGAAATTACAAAGGCATATTCTTAATTTCTTTCCTCCAATACGGCCATTTAATTTAGTTTTTCTAGGTTAAAGGGCTATTGATCAATATCAGAACTATTGCCCTGGTAATTCCACTCCACATCCCCAGGTATTTTTGCATATTTCTCTTTCTCTTTTGCTTCTTCTCCGAAAGGCAGGTATGTGTTTTTTTTATCATTTGCTGAAAGCACTTTTTAATACATTTCAAATTTCAGGTAGGTGAGAATGGCTATGGTAAATTTAAAAGGGGTATGGTTCCTGCAGTGTAGAGTAGACAATTCTTAATTTTAGACATTTGTTAGTGGTTTTATTTCAAGCCATGGACTGTAGCAATAATTTACATTACAGTTTTTTGAAGACACAGGCTCTTGTCACAACCTCCATTGTCAAGCGTTTCCCCAACTTTTTCTTTGTTTAACAGAGTACTAATCTATTGTCAAGTTAATGAGCGTATCTCACATCCTACTATATCTACCCAGCCTCAGACCCCTTCCAGGAGTGATGAACGTACTGACCTAGTTTTAGTGTCAAATAGTGTAACAAGCATTGGCAAAGCCAATAGGTCCAGGTCTGGCCTTGGCAAACATACATCTTTATAATTCTTTTTGTTTTCCAAACATATGCAAAAAAACATTAAACGTGGAAAAGTAATAACAAATTAAATTGCCGTAGTTTTAAGGTATTTGTTCCATAAGCAGATTCAATGATCAGAGTTTTCAATTTTTTACTACAATTCAAGCAAATATTTTTTTAATTACCCCAGCCGTAATAATTTCAAAAACCAAAGATCAAGAGAGCAAAAAAACAATGAACTGAAACAAACACATTGCTGTCGGGTCAGCATGACACAAATGCGTTTTCATTCGGGATCACTTCTCTATTAAGGCATTGATTCCCACTTGTGGTTTATTCTCGCATCGTATTGAAAACGCATGTTAAGAGAAGCAGCACTAAAATTGATCGTATCGTTATATGGGTGTATATTTGGATTTCTTCCAAATACGCCTCAATTTTTGGATACAACAGTGCACTACCTTTGTGCTTCATCTTCGTATGATACTCATGAATAGGTACTAATTGTGTTGAAGCCTGTTGTGTGTTTAGTTACAGACTGTTAAAAAATCAGGTGCTTCATGTAATGTATCAATTGATATCATGTCAGGCAACTGATCCTTAGTCCTGATGATGATCCCATATTTTTACGGGATCGAAACGTTGTCGCCATACACTCTGACCCGTTACACTATGCTTTGTAGTATTTTTGTTTTGGGTGCAGTAGTGTTTTGCTTTTAATAAGAGGTGACCTAAAGGTGTTATATTAATGTTGGTCACTGTTTGCTTGCCTGTATATGTCTATATGTTTTTTGTTGTCAGTTTTTAACACCTGGTTTTCTGTGCATTATTGTTTTTTTGCTCATTGTTTGTTTCAGTTCATTGTTTTTTTGCTCTCTTGATCTTGGGTTTTTGAAATTATTTCGGCTGGTGTAATTCAAAAAATTTTTGTTCGAATTGTAGTCATAAAATTGAAATCTCTGATAATTGAATTTGCTTATGGAACTGATTTTTGTATCCAGAATGACTGTATTTAATTTTTTGTTAAGGGGTTGCTGTCTCTAGAATTACTCAAGTACCCTTGGTCCCTTACGATCTTTGGGTTTCCCTTGTGTATATATAATAGTTTAAAGGTGGCACGTTTTCAAAAAAGTAAATGAAAAAAATACTCAACCTGAGAACAAATGAAATAAAATGAAAACATAAATGAAAGCAGAGATTAGCCCACCCTCCCTGGCACTTAAGTGGACTACTTTCTTAGTACATGTGCACATGTGGAAGCGCAGAATGCCATGACTCACCATGAATAGAGCCAGTGGCTAAAGTGAGCTGATCTGTTGCCCTATGTTGTATACTGTGGTTGGTGGAACCAAATGTGAATGGCATTTCCACAAATCAATGGATGAAGATGGTTGAAAGCGCGTGTGTGCGTGTGTGTGTGTGTGTGTATTTTATATCATGATTTATTTGGAAAACATGAAGATAGCAACACAGCTTAAGCTGCTTCTAGGCCAGACATAAAAATTGATGCATGTCTGCAATAACCCAATGCCACGTGCTCTACATTTGACCAAAACTAACTGGCCCAAAGACAAAGGGCCAGATTCACAAAGGTGTCACGCACGGGGCGCAGCACAGCACCCAAAGATAATGCGCTGTGTTGCGTGACAGGGAGAGAGCAGGAGAGAGCCATATCTAGAGAGATATGGCATTCTCCTCCCCTTTCCCTAGTGCCGGTTGCCGAGCGCCAAGCACACCTTCGCGCCATAGTGCATGGGTGTATGTCTGAGTCTAGCATAGGTTTTGTACTGGAAGGGTTCCCTTCCTGTACCAAATACTATGCCTAGACAAGTTTAAAACCTTTTCCTTCTTTGTAGTTGCTGTACAGTGCAGCAGACATGAAAAGTCGGAAAAGCAAGGAGAAATAAAAGCATTTCTTTTTTTAAATTTTTGGTGCAAAACCCTGTCTACTAATGTTAGTAGATAGGGTTTTTCGCCAAAAAGCATGGGTGGTAGCATGGGAACGCCCATGTAGCACCCATGCAACGCCCCCTTGACGCAAAGTAATGTAAAGCTGTGTTTCTCGCTGGTTTGCATTACTTGTTCATACAAACCAACGCAAATACAAATTTGTGGTGCTTTGTTAATCCCCAAAAAGGTTTTGCGTCAGGTTTGCATTAAAAAAGTAACGCAAACCCGACACAAACCTTTTTGAATCTTGGCCGAAGGGTTATATTAACAATTGCAGCACCTGGTTGTGATCTGTGCATCCACACACCTTAAACACATGCACCATGTGGCCGGCAAAATATAAGATTATACTTTATTTACTGATAGAGAGGTTCTTAGGATGAAAGGATCCTAATGTTTACATTCTTCTGTTCGCTTACGAGTATAAATTAATGAAAATCCCAGAAGAGAAACTGCTGAACGTCTCCCAAGATTCAATGATGGTGGCCATCAAGCTGGATGTGGTTATATTAGAACTTTCCAGTAACACCTGGACTGCTCCAAATGTAAACTTAGACCAATAGTCTAAGGGGCTTATTTACAAGCCACTTGCGCCGAATGGTACGTCACTTTTTCCCATATTAAAAGTGACGCACCGGCGGCGCAAGGGGCTTGTAAATAAGCCCCTAAGTTTACGACTTTCGATATTCACAAAGGTAAGAAACTAATAGTATCTAGTGCTGAGTTTCCGCACTATGGGCGGAATCTGAGCATTTGGGGCGGACCCTCCACAACGAGTTCCGCACTCTGGGCGGAATCTGCGCATTTGGGGCAGACCCGCCACAACGAGTGCAGAGATTCCACTTCACACTCGGAGTTGAATCACCGCACTTCAGCGGAATTTCTGCACTTGGGCGGATTTCTGTCCCCAGAGCGGAGATTCTGCCCCAAGCGTGGAGATTCCGCCCCGTGTGAGGACGTAAAGATACTACTCGTAACTTACCTTTGTGAATACTGAAAAGTAGTAAAGTTAGACTTTTGGTCAACACTTAGACCAAAAGTCTAACTTTACCTTTGTGAATCGGGCCCTCTGTGCGTGTATATTGGTCTTTTTTTACATTATAAAAATAAAAAATAAATTTGTAAATGAAAATAAAGATATGGTTTTGGATTGCAAGGCAAAGTCAATAATTAGAAGTTGACAGTGTAGGACAGAGGGGGGAAAAACACCATGGGCTGCCTTAGGTGGTGGAATTCACAGCCCATTATGTCCTAAACATCTTCAAGCTTGCTCTCCGGTGGTGGGTCTGTAGACCACTTGGAGCACCAAATGTGTTGTCAGAGTACAGGGAAAAGGACAAGGGACAGTAAAACCTAGCAGAGGTTCAAGAGCAGAGGCGTTCCCTAGACTGCCAGATCAGCGCATTCCAACACTCACTCATGTGGCCTACAAACTACCCGAGCAAAGGGAAACATTAAACCGGTCTCTCTGGATGTTTGCACTAAAACTGCCAAACAACCTGACTCACTTGAGATGTTAAACAGCCAAACAATCTCTGTTGAGGATCCACCCACCAATCTGTTGCAAATATGTAGGGCAAGAATGCACTTTTGGATTCAGTGTGGTGAAAGCAAGCATGCTAAATCAGTGGCACAAAAGGTGGCTTCAGGTCAGGATGCATATATAATACTGGCATTAAACCTGACCAATGAGGGATGACAGTGCACTATGAGCTTACCTTTTCAGTTCCTAAAATGGCCCTGTTTAGCCAATAGAAGGAAGGCAGAACCAGGCGTGAACAAAAGGCAAGAAGGTCATATTCAAACTTTAACTCTTTGAGATATGGCCTAAAGGTAGCTTTAAGCTTCTAACCAGCCTCATGGTTCCCACAAAATCATAATAAAACAAGCATTGGCAAAAGCAATAGGTCTGCCTTGGCTGCCAGCCTCTTCACTTATGACTTTGACAGTGCTTGTTTTGCATTGTGATGGGTTTAGCTAAACATTGGAGTTGGGGGGAGCTGGGCCCTCTGCAATCTGAAAACAAAATTGGCTAAAAGCAAAAATATTTTTTAACCTAAAAAAGCAGATTGTACCACAGATGTCCTTGACACTGAAGGGAACTACTTTGTGTGTGGATGTGCTCCTTGTGAAATGGTAGAATGCCATCACTCACAGTGAAGTTAGCCAGTTGGTGAAGTGGGCTGACCCTTTGCCCTATGCTGTATGCTGTAGTGGGCAGAATAAAAATCCCAATGGCACAATAACAAACCAGTGAATAAATAGGGCTGATGGAAGCCTCTATAAATAAATATATTATACATACAATATATAAGTTTAGTGCAATTAAAAGTTACTAACACCATACGGTTAGATGAGCCACTGGAGGAGTGGAGGCACAGGGGTGGTGGTATAGGAGTCAAGGGGCAGCAGGGGGCAGTGAGGCCGAGAAGGCATGGGGGGGATCACAGGAGAGATGGGACAGTGGAGAGGGGGCCTAGACGAAACAGAGAGATATGTAGGGAGCAGGAGCCCGAGACTGTTAGCCCTGTGCGTTTGTAAGCTATGTTAACCGGCAGGTGGCAGAGGAACTAAACACTGCTGCTGCCATCCGGCCTGTTTCTCATCAGCGACAGTGCGGAGCCAATATTATGAGGATCAGCTTTCTTTTTTATTTTAAATTATAATTTTGCAGCAGGCACATTTCTAAATATTGTGTTTGTTTTTACAAAAGTGCTGATTAAGTGATTATTTTTTCTTTAGCAAATAGCAAATTGCAATATCCTGGGCACGGGGTCCGAGCAATGTGTTTAAGCCCAATCATCCTTTAACTGCTTTGCACTTTAAGTTACAGCACTTTGCCTGATTGATCACATACCCACAGCCTCCTGCAACAGAATGCACGTCACTGCCAGTGCTAGTGTGCCTGGGCTGCTGGGCCACTCCTTGATTATTTTATTTTTATATGTTTGTCATTTTTTTGTATGTTCCATATGTTTGCAAACGATGTTAACAAATAAATAAACATTGCACACTTGCCAAGACCAGAACAGTTGGCTTTGGCAATGCTTGTTAACTAGGCAGACTGACCCTTGTGGGGACGGGGATGGGCCTTTGTGGAGTCAGTTGCTCCAGTTATCCTAATATATGCATTTATGTGCAAATAAAGACTCCTGCTGATGACATTAGCTGTCAGTCAGTAAACATAGAGTGACAGAGGAGAGATGCAAGCTCCGAAAATAGACATGTGCAAATCAACTATCCATATTTTCTGCAATAAGATAAATCAATGAATCGTGGCTTTAGTTTATGCTTTAATAATGCACACTTAGGGCATCAAAAACAAAATGATGGATGGGATGCTTAAATTAATCTCAGCCACTGGCCGGTAGCAACCGGGGAACCGGTCCCATGATGCTTGTGTTCTGGTTCAGGGAGGACATGGCTAGGCAGTTCAGGCTGGCCTGTTCCCATTGAAGTAGGGTCAAGACTGATTTGCATATAGCCGGGTCCAAACTGGGGTAACATAGTAGGCAAAATAACAAGATGCGGCACCGAGTAAATACCAGTGGCTGAGATTAATGCAAGCATTCCATCTATCACTTTTTGTATACTTTAATAATGCACACAGCATTGAATGAGATGCGACTTTTTCATGCAAAATATAAAAATATCTCACGGTTAGCTCCAAGTTCCACTGATTATAAAAAAACATAATAAGGCGGGTAGGCTTTACAACTAAGTGCATGTGTGCACAAGTGCTGTTTGTTTTAAAGTTAATCAAAGTGAATTTTATGTGCACATATAGAATCAGTGTCTGTAACACACACATTTCACATTTCATTTTTACATATTTATTCCACTTAAAGCAGCAACACGTTTCTATGTTTTCACCATTACTCATACTACTAGTAAAGTGGGTTAACATTTTGTTAATTTAGCCACTCTCTTGATTGGACATTCATGGGTAGTGGTGAATGTCCTTGTTCTTATTCAATAAATCCACCCTTGCTTACCCTATAGAATGTTCTTGCCCTCATGAACTCTCTCTTCAAAGTTCTCTATGTCTTACCATCCTTCTTGTTGGCTACTGGCCTCACCTCCATGATAAACCATAAATGGTTTTGCATTTCCAAGCAGCCCGTCTCCCAGATCTAAGCGTGCAAGAAGTCATGGTCCCACCTTCCCTTTCTACAGAGGAGAATGGGTGGAATTTGTAACAACTATCCATGTGATAGTTTTGGGGATGCACATGGGCTTTTCACTTGTATTTTTATGGGAACAAGAATTGCTTCGCCCATTGACAATAGTATGGCCACGGCTTCTGCCTGCACCTTTGATTTGGGGGTAAATCCCTCAATAAAGGCCAACAGTGCATGAGAGAGTAAAATAGTTTATTAGTTAATAAAAACCATAAACATAACCAAAACATACATTTGACATTACCACCAATAAAAAAAATTCAAAGTATAAAACCATCAGATCTGGGGCCTCCCCTTACATCTCTCCCTATAAAAGCAGATAGAAGCCCAGCCTGGCTAATGTCCCGAAAAGTGCCTGGTGCATTACCGTGGTCCCCCAGCAGGGCCTCCCCAGGATGCCTAGGGCAATGGTGTTTGGCGGGGCCGGGGTGCCTACGGATCAGACACTACTGCTTCCCTTCACAGCCTAGACTGAGATGTCACTGAGAGGGGCCAGCCTGATTGACGTCAGGTGGGGCCACAGTAGTTAAGTGCAACAGTGGGTTGTACGGGGTGTGGGTATGTTACTGTAGATTTTTTTTGCTTTTCCACTTGCCAGATGGCCAAGGTATTAGCCTCCGTGCAGCTTCTTTTCTCACAAAGCATGTGAATTACAGCTTTGAGTGACAGCCCCTCCTGATCTAGCAGTAATACGTAAACATCACTTTGTACACTACTATCTTGATCGGAGTTGTTTATTTAATTCACTGACACAAATATTTTTCCAGTAAGAATTTACAGGGGTAGGGAAGGTTGCAACGTCTGCAAGGAGGGCAGGAATGAATTCTTATTTTTCTGAATATTATCAAAGAGAATTATACAAACATGATGGTAAATGGAACTCTTTAACATGGAATTGATTATCCTGAAAATCTGTCAGGGATCCAGCTCTCCTGGACCTACTTGGACACATCAGATAAAAAGCTTAGTGTGCTCTGTAGAGACCACAATAGTGAGATGAAACATGGTCTCAACAAACCTTTTCTGCTCTGATACTGACTTTAAAAAATATAGCGAAGAATCTAAAGAGCATTTTTCCAAAAGATGAGTTCGGTTGGAAGGCAGGGCCCCACAGGCCTCCTTTTGCACTGCTGCTCGTGGTGGGCGAGCTCTGGAGATGCTGGAGTGGTTTGCCTTTTCGTCTTGGACTTTTCTTTGTTTGCTGACTAGACAGCCAGGACTGGCTGTTGCTGGTGAGTCAGCTGCTGTGTCTGCTGAGGGCAGCCTGGCTCACCCTTTGCAAGTCTGGCCTGATTCACCTCATCTCACTTCCAGGGAGAGGCTAGAATGGTACAAAAGCATTCCAGTGTTTCCCTCAATTATTTCTGCATCCTGGTGATGCTAACCACCTCATCTCTGTTCTTGCAAGCCGCTTCCTCATTGGTAAGCATTTCACATTCAGGATCCTTGGAGGGCTTTCACAGCTTGTAGTTACATGCAAATACCAGTGGCAGTTTTGAGGATGCAAACCAAGCTGTTTGACATTAAGGATGCAACAGCATGTTGTCCAAATGCATGCAAACACCCGTGTCAATTTCAGAATGCAATAGCATGCGGTTCAACATGCAGGCAAAGACAAGTTGCAGGTTTGAGGATACAACAGGATGCTGTTCAGTGTGCTTGCAATTACAAGAGGACAATGTGAGGATGCAATAGCATGGATACTATATGCATGTTATTGATCACTCACAATATCTGTGTCTACGGCGCTCTTGAATAGAGCCAGTGTACGTGAATGGTGGCTTCCCTTATTCTCTGCATCCTATTTCAGGCTAAGAGTGAGTACAGTGATGAATGGACCATGGTGAGTCAGCAGATCATCACTACATCAGCACCAGTTTCAGTCTGTCATCTGTTTGCTGGTGCAAACATTCCTTCTTAGACTCACAGACAACTTATAATAAGGACTTCCGAGTATATAGTGCTCTAAAACCGTGCACTTTAAATGCTGCAGAAATCAGGGTGTCTCCTAAACCTTATACAGTGACGCCTGAGCTGTCAATCTTGGGAGGGGAAAAGGCAGAGCAGATCATACTAACATTTAAAGCTGTATTTACATTTACCCAGGAAGTTAAAATGGAGGTGCATTATCCCACTGAGCTACTTTACACTGTTGTTCGCATTGAACATGATGACATGTCATAGTCCCATGTGTTCCCAAAGAGTCGAACAGCGACCTCAGCTTCTTCTTCCGGGGTCCAATGAAAAGGCAGTTCTGTAAAGTCAGGTCTGGGGGTCACATTCTACTGATTCATTTTAGGAACAATTAGAGGTCATTTGGGGGTTCATTGGATTTACGTGTAGAGTAAGTTTCTCAGTGATCTCCGTGTGCTTTCTTCCTAACTGATCATATACAATGTAAGCAGGGGGTGGGTTTTGACCCACCACATGTTTTGAGCACACATTTCAGTCGGAAACAGTCTCGCTGGCTTCTTCTTATCTGCCTGCATTATATCTGGTGCTCCAAGTACAGCACTGGGTTCTATGGCGGCCCACGTGCCAAGACAACAGGCACTCTCCATAGAGCGCTAAACAATACCACCTACAACATCCTTGTCCTAAGGTGCATACTGTACCCCACCGCTGCAAAGCCTCTTCACAAAGTCCCCCACGGTCTAGCGCCTTCCTGCCTCTCCAACCTGTTGACGTCACACAAGATGACCAGATGCCCACGGTTGGACACCTAAAATTCATTGACTGCTTGGCTAGACATTTAATGTTGGGGGCAGAAGGCTAGCTTACAAGGCTTCAAACTTTGGGGCTTGCTTCATCTGACCCTCAAAGCAGACCCAGCCTTGAGATGAGCCAAAGGAAAAATAGGCAGAGGTATCTTATTTGGAGTATGGTGGATGTCTGTTTTCCGACAGTAGAGCTGTCGTTGACGCCACCTTCTTCTTAGGGAAACTACTGGTGAACCTGGCATTCAGACCTTCCAAAGCTATGTCTGACAGCTTACTTGCTGTCCAGGGCCGCTATGTGAACCACGATGTTCCCAGGTGGCAGAAAAGGAACGGGCCCGCCGTGGGCTGGTAAACATTCTCATGTGTATCAGAAATGTATGTTCTTCATTTTCCAAGGACAGCTTGGGGGTCTGGCTTTGAAAAGTAAAAAAAAAAGTGCCAACTGGCTGACTAGACTGGCATGGGAAGGTGGACAAGCCATCACTCTCTTTATCGCCAACCTAGGGTAAATCTTTATATATGGCTGGCCGTCCAGGTCTGCACCAACACAGGCTGTGCCTCCACCGGTCCAGCCACATGATGGGCGAGCCACCATATGCCAACTGACCCCCAAATACTGGAACTCAACATGTCGCTTGGTTGTCTGGCAGTAGAGTGACTTCAGCGTTGATGAGAAGTGGCTTGTGCCCTTTAGACTGAGGGTGAGGCGGTGGCATGATACTGTGCCCTTTGAAGCGTAACTTTGTCACAATTATAAAAAAATATTAATAATAATACAACTATTACTACCACTACTCAAAATAATAATTAATTGTTATTACATAGTGCTTCATACTGCACTTCTGTTTCTAAGCCCTGTATTAACAGGCATTAATATTATCCTATTTAAGAGTATTGATACCTAGCAGGGAGGTCTCGGTAGATCCTGAGGAAGACCACTTCAGAACAAGACCGAAACTGTTTCTTGGGAGCAAGGTTTATAACTCTGGGATAAAGTATCGCATACAGAAACCCACTAAAAAGATCACAGTTATTCCTCATTTCACAACCTGCCTTTCTAGTGTTTCTTCACCAGGACCATACAGTGGTGACCCGGTGTGTGGTTTCTAGCTCCTTCCTCCCCGTGCTCACGTGACTGTCCTTTCTTCACAAGTTCCTCGTCCCTGCCCCCACCCCATGGCTTTCAGTGAGTGAGGCTGTGGAAAGGGGCCCCGCTCGTTGTGTCTCGAAGTCTAAGGAGAGAAATCCGTGCTTTCCCCTCGAGCAAAGCGCGATCTCCCAGTCCAGGAAGCACTCGGAAATCACAACAAGGAAGTGGAAGGCAAGAAAATAAGATGAACTTTCACGACCCCGAGAAAACCCCAGGGTAACCGGTTCTCGCGCTCAAACCTAAAGTCCTAAACTGAAGAAACAGCAGATTAAGGTGCCTTTAGGAAGTCCTTGGGCTATGTTTAGCACTACTGTGGCTCAATGGTTAGAGCGGCAGACCCTGATGCAGAGATCTGGCCCGGGACCAGGGTTCAATTCCCGCCTCGGCAGGTCTTGGGCTCAATTTCCTCGGACCTGATAATTCTCGCCTCGGTGCCTATTCTAATCATGGGTCCCACTCTGCAACTCTGGGCAATAGCTTGCTTAATCTCCACAACGGCCCCAACAGCGCTGGGATGCCTGGCTTCACCCTGGGGGTGCCCAGGAGTGGACATTTTCACAGGGAAGCCAGGAAGGTTTCCACAGCGGTATGCGTACAGCGCCTGGACACCCCTTTGGGGGTATGGGTGCGCTTTACAAGTACAAATTTCATTTCATTCATTTCACTATAGTACTATGTGCTATTTATGGAGGGGAAAACATGCGAGAGCAAACCCTGAGCAAAGCCTTGCGATTTACAGTGAGCCTCCACATACCCAAGGCACCTAGATTAAAACAGCAGCAGTTCTTTCTGTTATATGCGGTTTTATTTCATGAGCATAACTCTGCCTGGGAATTAAAGGTGCGCATCTTTTATTCTTCGCACAGTCACCATATTGCACACATTAGTAGTGCACTGACCTTCGTGAGAAATTAGTGTAAAGGGAAAATGAAGGGCACATTGTCCCCATCAGAGTGTAATGAAATATTACAAGATAAAAGTATTTGCCGATGTTTAAGTGTGGTTTGAAATGTGGCCATATTTTTGTAAATGTTGCTTTTGCCTTAGCAGCATCCAGTCAAGCACTGATGTTTCCTTCAAACATCACTTTATTCTTAACCCACCAAGGAGTTCTGTTACTGACATCTAAGCAAGAGCATGACTTTAGAATCTTGTAAGCAAAGCAAGGGAGCCGTGTACAAAGGTGACCGTGGAGGTGAGACCACGGATGGGCGGGATGTAGGCAGCAGAGGGTGGGTACCAGCTAGAGTCCATCATGTTTGGGAACTTGTAAACATAGCAAGAGAGCAGTGCACAAAGGAGACCGTGAGGTGAGACCACAGATGGGCGGGATGCCGGCAGCAGAGGGTGGGTGCCAGCTGCAGTCCATCCTCAGAAGCTAAGATATTGATGACTTATTAATTGAAGAAGAGAGTCTTCAGTTCTGACTTCAGAAGCAGGAGACGGGGAGGGGGGTCACCAGATTTGGGAAGTGAACTGTTTCAGATCCTGACCTTGATCCACCTTGCCAGACAAGATGGAGTGATCAATTGTACCACTGGGGAGGTGATGCAGACTGGTGGAAGGACTGGGTGGAGTTCTTTGAGGGCAGGTGAGAGTCTGTCAAACCTCCGGAGACCCTTCATCAGCTGTGAAGCAGGTGAGAGTCTGTCAAACCTCCGGAGACCCTTCATTAGCTGTGAAGCAGGTGAGAGTCTGTCAAACCCGAGGAGACCCTTCATCAGCTGTGAAGCAGGTGAGAGTCTGTCAAACCCGAGGAGACCCTTCATCAGCTGTGAAGCAGGTGAGAGTCTGTCAAACCTCCGGAGACCCTTCATCAGCTGTGAAGCAGGTGAGAGTGTGTCAAACCCGAGGAGACCCTTCATCAGCTGTGAAGCAGGTGAGAGTCTGTCAAACCTGAGGAGACCCTTCATCAGCTGTGAAGCAGGTGAGAGTCTGTTAAACCCGAGGAGACCCTTCATCAGCTGTGAAGCAGGTGAGAGTCTGTCAAACCCGAGGAGACCCTTCATCAGCTGTGAAGCAGGTGAGAGTCTGTCAAACCTCCGGAGACCCTTCATCAGCTGTGAAGCAGGTGGGAGTCTGTCAAACCTCCGGAGACCCTTCATCAGCTGTGAAGCAGGTGAGAGTCTGTCAAACCTGAGGAGACCCTTCATCAGCTGTGAAGGAGGTGAGAGTCTGTCAAACCTCCGGAGACCCTTCCTCAGCTGTGAAGCAGGTGAGAGTCTGTCAAACCTGAGGAGACCCTTCATCAGCTGTGAAGGAGGTGAGAGTCTGTCAAACCTCCGGAGACCCTTCATCAGCTGTGAAGCAGGTGAGAGTCTGTCAAACCTCCGGAGACCCTTCATCAGCTGTGAAGCAGGTGAGAGTCTGTCAAACCTCCGGAGACCCTTCATCAGCTGTGAAGCAGGTGAGAGTCTGTCAAACCTGAGGAGACCCTTCATCAGCTGTGAAGGAGGTGAGAGTCTGTGAAACCTCCGGAGACCCTTCATCAGCTGTGAAGCAGGTGAGAGTCTGTCAAACCTCCGGAGACCCTTCATCAGCTGTGAAGCAGGTGAGAGTCTGTCAAACCCGAGGAGACCCTTCATTAGCTGTGAAGCAGGTGAGAGTCTGTCAAACCCGAGGAGACCCTTCATCAGCTGTGAAGCAGGTGAGAGTCTGTCAAACCTCCGGAGACCCTTCATCAGCTGTGAAGCAGGTGAGAGTCTGTCAAACCTCCGGAGACCCTTCATCAGCTGTGAAGCAGGTGAGAGTCTGTCAAACCTCCGGAGACCCTTCATCAGCTGTGAAGCAGGTGAGAGTCTGTCAAACCTCCGGAGACCCTTCATCAGCTGTGAAGCAGGTGAGAGTCTGTCAAACCTGAGGAGACCCTTCATCAGCTGTGAAGGAGGTGAGAGTCTGTCAAACCTCCGGAGACCCTTCATCAGCTGTGAAGCAGGTGAGAGTCTGTCAAACCTGAGGAGACCCTTCATCAGCTGTGAAGCAGGTGAGAGTCTGTCAAACCTGAGGAGACCCTTCATCAGCTGTGAAGCAGGTGAGAGTCTGTCAAACCTCCGGAGACCCTTCATCAGCTGTGAAGCAGGTGAGAGTCTGTCAAACCTGCGGAGACCCTTCATCAGCTGTGAAGGAGGTGAGAGTCTGTCAAACCTCCGGAGACCCTTCATCAGCTGTGAAGCAGGTGAGAGTCTGTCAAACCTCCGGAGACCCTTCATCAGCTGTGAAGCAGGTGAGAGTCTGTCAAACCTGAGGAGACCCTTCATCAGCTGTGAAGGAGGTGAGAGTCTGTCAAACCTCCGGAGACCCTTCATCAGCTGTGAAGCAGGTGGGAGTCTGTCAAACCCGAGGAGACCCTTCATCAGCTGTGAAGCAGGTGGGAGTCTGTCAAACCTCCGGAGACCCTTCATCAGCTGTGAAGCAGTGTGAAAGATGCTCTTCATCAGGTCTGGCGAGCTAAGAGCTGCTTCTGTGAAGATGTATCAGGGCCAGGCCTAGCACAGCTGTTCTAAAGTCTGCTTCAAGGAGATAATGTGTAGCTTTGCAGAGAAGGACGGGTTGGTACAAAGCACTTTTTATATCGTGAAGCTGTACATCCGGCCACCTATTTTTATGCATTTCCACTTTCTACAGTTCATGCATTTAACTCGGCATTTCTCCAAGTTAGTGCACGTGCTGCAGACAGAACAGCTCGGGAATGGAGAGGCAACCACTGCTCACTATTTACGAGCTGTGCTGTCTGAAGCTTATGCACCAACCTGCAGACATTCATGCCTTTTAAAAAGTGCAATCTTCTAAAACCAGGCACATCACTAAGCCTTGTGTGAGCGCATATTTTAATGATAGGGACCTGTGTGAGCGCACACCTTCATGATTGGGCCTCGCATGAGCGCTCACCTTCATGATAGGGCCCCAGGTGAGCGCACACCTTCGTGATAGGGCCCCGCGTGAGAGCACACCTTTATGATAGGGACCTGTGTGAGCGCACATTTTCATGAAAGGGACCTGTGTGAGCGCACACCTTCATGATAGAGTCCCGCGTGAGCACACACCTTCAAGATAGGGCCCCGCGTGAACGCACATCTTCATGATAGGGCCCCAGGTGAGCGCACACCTTCATGATAGGGCCCCGCGTGAGATCACACCTTCATGATAGGGCCCTCCGCGAGTGCACACCTTCATGATAGAGCCCTGCATGAGGGCACACCTTCATGATAGGGTACCGCATGAGCGCACACCTGTATGATAGAGACTTGTGTGAGCACACACCTTCATGATAGGGCCCCGCGTGAGCGCACACCTTCAAGATAGGGCCCCGCGTGAGAGCACACCTTCATGATAGGGCCCTCCGTGAGTGCACACCTTCATGATAGAGCCCTGCATGGGCGCACACCTTCATGATAGGGTACTGCATGAGCGCACACCTGTATGATAGAGACTTGTGTGAGCACACACCTTCATGATAGGGACCTGTGTGAGCGCACACCTTCAAGATAGGGCCCCGTGTGAGTGCACACCTTCATGATAGGGCGCCTAATGAGCGCATACCTTCATGAAAGAGTGGTGTGAGCGGGCACCTTCATAATAGGGACCCGTGTGAGCGCACACCTTCATGATAGGGCCCTGCGTGAGCACACACCTTCATGATAGGGCCCTGCGTGAGCGCACACCTTCATGATAGGGACCTGTGTGAGCGCACACCTTCATGAGAGGGCCCTGTGTGAGCCCACACCTTTACGATAGGGCCCCGCGTGAGCGCACACCTTTATGATAGGGCCCCTAAACTAAACTCTGGCTTCTCAGCTGTTCTTCTACAGACAGGAAATAGTTCTGCAGTTCCTGTCTAGCTGCCTCACTCTACTTTAAACTCTCCTCAAAGTTGTAATTGTTTATAGCCTGGGGGGTCGAAAACACTGGGCTGAGCTTTTTATCATGAAAACAACCCTCCTCTCGCCTTTATTTTATTGCAACAGACAATGGTACATTCCTTTCCCACAGCCACTTCCTTGTGCACTGTCGCTGTTAATATTAAGTGGCAGCCCTAGAGTCAGTGCCATTTAAATTATACAGCCGGGGAGGACCATTTTATCCGCAGGAGGGATTAAATTATGTGGCAAGAAAGGCAAATTACGCGGCACAATACAGCACATTTTGTGATAGTATTACTTCACTATATTGTCATTTTTACACGTTAACACTGTTTGGGCGAACATTTCATCTCATTAGCACCAGTTTAACACACAAACACAGCATTAAGCATCAGAAAGGTGACCAGTCAACCTTTGCGAAGGGCCTTTCTCTGCACAACAAAATACATTGCCAATTTCTTAGTGCCTTTTGAGCTAGAAACATTTTTCTGTTAAAATCAGCAGATTTTGCAGCAGATGATGGATTTTGTGACCAATCCATAAAAATGTGGAAAACTCTGCAGCTGCAAAATCGCATAATTCCAGTGGCCTGGCATATAGCGCACAAGCTGCCATCAGTAGGGCATCAGAGCGCCTTTCTAGTGTCCGAGTTATATTCTGCCTAATGTGTATTGTTCATGTTAGGTGCGAGGTGTGTGATTCGTGATGCGTGCTGTTCAGAGCACAATGATTCTCAACAACATGGCGTATCTGTGCGGCGTTGGACGTGCAGACATGGGGGCATATTATCAAGAACGGCGTTAAAATTATCGCCTCTTTAGCGGCAGGAAACTGCCGCTAAAGCGGCGATAATGGGCTTGATAATATGGCCTTGTGAATTCAATAGAAGCTCATGTTCACACCAGAACATGGGCTTCTATTGGAATTCACAAGGCCATATTATCAAGCCCATTATCGCCGCTTTAGCGGCAGTTTCCTGCCGCTAAAGGGGCGATAATTTTAACGCCGTTCTTGATAATATGCCCCAAGGTTCGGTCCATTCTTTAATACTGGACATGGCCTTTTACCTGCAGTCACACGTGTGCTGAGATTTATGACAAATTAACCCAAAAATGGGAAACGTGAAAACACCTTATGTGACTATGGTGTAAGATTGTTACAAAAGGTAGGGGCATATTAGCAAGACCCACGTTAAAATTATCGCCGTTTTAGCGGCAGGAAACTGCCGCTAAAACGGCGATAATGGGCTTGCTAATATGCGTTATAGAATTCAATAGAAGCCCATGTTAGATGTGCAGGACATCTAACCTGGGCTTCTATTGGAATTCCATAACGCATATTAGCAAGCCCATTATCGCCGTTTTAGCGGCAGTTTCCTGCCGCTAAAACGGCGATAATTTTAACGTGGGTCTTGCTAATATGCCCCGTAGTTTCTGAAAGTTGTGAATATAAGAAAGGGTTAGACTAGTGGTCCAGGGTACGTAAAGCAAGTGTTGTGGACGTCAACAATGTAGTACACCTTTGTGGGGACCTACAAATGTTTTCCTGAACACGCGTAAACGTTTTTGGAAACTTCTAATTTGCAACTAAATGTCCTGGCATTCGTTGGGTGAACAATGGGGTGTAGTGCACAGTCAATTTGAAATTCTCAATTTGTGGGGAAAAGGATGGCAAGAATATAGCCAGTAATGTTACTAGAGAAAAAAGCAAAACAAAAAAAATAAGAATGTTTAATTTGAAAAAAAATAAGAATGTCTAATTTCATCACTTGCATAATCTATACAGTGCCTAACTTTTGCATCTGTAAGGTTTTGGAACCAGGTGCAAACGTCTCAGAGCGATTTGTGGTTATGTACAAAACACATACATTAAGCATTCATAAATCTGGGCCAACTGGAAATGTTTGTGAATTACCAGAAATGATAATTTTACATGTGTAAGTGCAGTTTATGCTTTTCACAAGTTAAGACTCTTTTTTGTGAGCCTTGTGAATCTAGACTATAGAACGAAGAAGGGGGTGTGGTTAAGTGGATATGTAACGGCTGGTAGTAGAATCAAGAGGATTTACTTCTTCTGACCACTTTGTGTGATCTTAGGCACATTAATTCATTCAATTTGCCTAATTTCCAATATTTGACAAAACCGGGAGTACTTGAAATTGGAACTTACATGGTCAGACCTATTGGCTTTGTCAGTCGCAGTTACTTTATTAGTGCTCTCAGTTCCCGAGCCTTCCTTCTGAAAGTAGAGCATTAGCTTACAATGTTAATTGTATGTCTGATGAGAGGGCTGTCCACGCAAACTATAGCAACTGTTTTATAATGCTGCCCTTTTATTTTCCAGAATTTAAGAACGTATTTTATAAGAGGAGATAAGATATTAGTCTTGCACCAGTTTTTCTCTTTCAATGGGCATAAAAGTTATTTTTAGAGTGCCTTCAGGCTCATGCCACCCAGACCTCAGTTTTAGGACAGATCCTCTATTGTGGAGCTGTGCTCACCGGAAGTTACGTCACTTTCCATATGGAATGGAGCTGCTCAACAGACACTGTTGAAAACTTGGCATCTTTTTTGCCTCGGGATGGGAAACGTCCTGAGAATTGAGGAGTTGATGTAATATTAGTTGTGAGCGCATGCATTTAAATCCAGACATTCTGCACACAAACTGTGACCTACTTGTTATCAAAAGATTATATTCCGAATGTATCGTCTCTGTTTCAGGCACTTGTGATAGTCCCGAAGTTACTTTGAGTCCCCTGCTCAGCCAGATAGGCCAGAGTGGCCTTGGTCTGACAAATGCTCGCAAGCATTACATTCCACTATTTTGTATTTCCAATATCTTAAATTAGGAAATAGAAGGCACACGCAAATTGTAAAAATGTGTTACGCAAAGTCTGAAGCTATGAATTAACCCAGAACAATGTAAGATAACATAAGATTAAAAAAAATATGACAGCATAACAGAGCACATGAATGAATGAGTGAACTTATAGAGCGCGCAGCAACTCAAAGAATTTCCCGAAACTAACATAACATACTCTTTCCTAGATGAAAGTTTGAGGAGCAGAAAAAAACCAAATGATGTGCTCTTTCTAAGAGAAAATCAGGAGTCATCGCCCTGGACATCACAAGGTGAGACTCTGTAACCAAGCGACTGTGGCTCGAATCCTGGCTTTCACGAGTGAACATACTGTGTTATCCTGGGCAAACCCAGCTTCTCTTACATGCCAATATTTGAAATGCTTAAAGCCAAGCCCTACTAAACTGTTGTCTTGGGTGTGACATAAAAGCCTGGATTTGTTCAATCCACAACTTCCGTGAGATGATACAGCTCATCCACAATGACAAAAGCTTGATTTACAAATGGTTCTCTTGAAATGCTTGTGGCGTCACAGAAGGAAAAGCCCAAGGTTGGACGTCTCAGAGCTCGGAGGCCAGTGCAATGCCACATTGACTGAAACCCAAGCCAATCTACTCTTCATGTGCACTTTAAGTGTCTTGCAAGCTGATTGGTTGGGCACATCCCTACCTGCACACTCGCTGCACCTTCCTACGTCCACTCGTGAAAACTTCCACCTGCTGGTACTTGTCAATGTTTCACATGTGAGTGCTCCTGGTAATCTGTGCTTGATGCACATGTCAAGGAGCGGTAGTGTGCTTCTTTCCGAATACCTGAAAATGTGCATATTTGCTCCAAACTAAGCAGTGATGATATGGGAGCAAGGATATGCTCAGACTCTGGCTGGTCAGTTCTCCCTCAAACTCTAACTAGACGACTCTCCCTCAGACTCTGGCTGGTGAGCTCTCCCCTCAGACTCTGGCTGGTGAGCTCTCCCTCAGACTCTGGCTGGTCAGCTCTCCCTCAGACTCTAGCTGGTCAGCTCTCCCTCAGACTCAGGCTGGTCAGCTCTCCCTCAGACTCAGGCTAGACAGCTCTCCCTCAGACTCTGGCTAGACAGCTCTCCCTCAGACTCAGGCTAGACAGCTCTCCCTCAGACTGGTCAGCTCTCCCTCAGACTCTGGCTGGTCAGCTCTCCCTCAGACTCAGGCTGACCAGCTCTCTCCTCAGACTCTGGCTTCTCAGCTTCCACTGAGACTAGCCTGGCCAGAGTTACCTAGCTTCATTTCAGTCTTGTGCTGGCAAGTTCTCGCCCTGGCCGTGGAGGGGCCAGCTGCCCCCCTCCCCGTTTCCCCCCTCATAGTCGGCTTCACTTGTGCCGGTGCCTGCCACCACGCTCAGACTCCAGCTGTTCACCGTCCCTTGCGCACAGTCGGGTCAGTAACCTTGCCCAGCTGCTCACCTTGGAAATGGACATGGTGAAGTAAACAAAGAGGCCGGTGGTGGAGGCGATCTGCAGGGCCAGGATGGCCATCACAGCCGTGGCGGGCCAGACGGGGCTGCACTTCTTCCTTGCCTTTGTCGCCCCCTCCTTCTCGGGGTCTTCCTCCTGCTTCCTGCCTCCTTGGGGTGGCATCATGCAGGCTGCGGAGTCGCTGCTGTCATTGCGGTAGTACTGCTGTCCGTTCTGCTGGTGGTGAGCCATTGGACCCCCTGGATCACGCACACACACAAACAACACACACACAAACAACACACACACAAACACACGCAGACACACAGACACACACTGCCACTCAACGAGGCACCCGCCCCTGCCGGCCCGCTCGATCCCTTTGGCGCTCACACGGAAGAGGCAGCTCGGAAAAAGAAAAGCCGCCCCGGCTTCCAAGGAGGAGGGAAGAGGGTCGGGGGAGGGGCTGGGCCGGAGCAGCAACAAACTCCGCTGGACCCGGGGGTGTGCCCGTGCCTGGCACCCAAGCACCAGCCCTGCCCCTGAACAACATGGCCATGTGCGGGCGCAAGGGTGTAAAACGCACTGTTTGCCCAAGCTCAGTCGCTGAGAACCCCCCATAACACATCTGTGAACTTCGCCCCTTTAAACTTTCAACAGTTCAGGCTCCCTGTTTCTGAGCTCTGGTAAAGGAGGAGGGCTGATCCACCCAAGATCACACAAAGCCGCATGGATTTGAAACCATCAGACATTCTTTCCAAGACTGTTGTTGTCAATAATATGCTATACTGTGGACTGGTGTACAGGGATCTGTTGCGTGTCTGTCACAGCGCCGGATACCCGCACAGATCTCAGGTTGTGTCATCTCAGGAATTAATCTCACGGAGTTCTGGACTTCACTAGCCCCTGAGACAGGCAGTGCCGTGATAAGAGGCAAGCGATAGCCAAATGACGAATTAAACAAAACAATGCAACAAAGCCAGGGCTGAAGCAGTGCCACGTACACGGCACCCTGTAATAGCACGGTATATCGGGGTGAGATGTGGCGTAAGGGCCAGAGCCGCCCACTTTGGACCTGGGGAACGAGGTTCGAGCATCGGCTCAACAACCTGTGATTCTGGGCAAATCACTTAATCTCCCCGTCCCTGAATGTGTCCTTGTGTAAAGTAACCGGTGCTCGTGTAAAGCGCTCCAATACCTTCGGGTCGAGTTCGCGCTATATAAATCTGCATAAAAAAGTGTCCTTGTGCAATGTACACTGGTGCGCATGTAAAGCGCTCTAATACCTTCTCGTTGAGTTCGTGCTATGTAAAACTGCAATATATATATATATCAGGAATACAGAGAACGTAGACAAATACGTATAAAAGAAGAAAAACGCAACGAGTAAATGCACTTAGAATCACAGGACCGGAGAAACAACACACGTAGCACGTGTCAGCGCGAGGTCTCGGCCGGGGCTTGGCGCCAGAAAGAAGACTGAGGCAATGTCTCCTAACTTTTGATTCAACCCCCTCGCCGTGCACCCCCCACGTCCACAATGTAAAGATGCAATTAACGCAGCGGGCGCATTTGTAGCGCGAACCTTCATTTGGGGTCATAGTCCCAGGCAGCAGAAGTCTACCATCCACTGTTATCAGTTCAAAAGTGCTTCCTTATCGACCTCAGAAGGATGAGGGTGTGAAATGCGAGCTAATGTTATTATTAGTGGCATTAGTACTATCACCATTATTGTTAGTTGTATTATTGCTATTATTAGCAGGATTGGTATTACGACTATCATTAATAGTGCTTCTTTTCCTTCTCCTTCGTCTTCTTCTTATTATTATTAGTTTTACTCCCTACTACCCATGCAATAATTTTACATATAGTACCATCAGCAGTTATATTTAAATATGTCTCATAGCACTCTGAAGCAACCAGTAGATTTCTCATTTCCAAATACAGAACGTTCCAGACCCGTAGGGTCAAAAGGAGAAACTGCTGCCGATCTCCAATAGTTCAATTCCCACTTGTAGACACGCGTGAGGCAAATCTGTTTGTTGACACTCGTGAGGTAAACTCAGTTGACACTCGTGAGGTAAACCCATTTGTTGACACCCATGAGGACCCATTTTCACACTCGTGAGATAAACTCATTTGTTGACACTCATGAGGTAAACCCATTTTTGACACTCGTGAGGTAAGCCCATTTTTGACACTCGTGAGGTAAACTCATTTGTTGACGCTCGTGAGACAAAACCTTTTTTGACACTCGTGAGGTAAATTAATTATTGACACTCGTGAGGTAAATCAATTTTTTGACACTCGTGAAGTAAACTAATTTGTTGGCAAACGCGAGGGTCCATTTTTGACACTCTCGAGGTAAACTCATTTGTTGATACTCGTGAGGTAAACCCATTTGTTGACACTTGTAAAGTAAACCCATTTGTTGACATTAGTGAGGTAAATACCCATTTTCTCACTCGTTAGGTAATCTAATTTGTTGACACTTATGAGGTAAATGGGTAAACCCATTTTTCACACTCGTGACGTAAACTCATTTGTTGACAGTCGTGAGGTAAACCCATTTTTGACTCTCTTGATGTGAAACCCATTTTTGACACTCGTGCGGTAATCATTTGTACGCTCGTGAGGTAAAAACCTTTTTTGACACTCGTGAGGAAAACCCATTTGTTGACACTCGTGGGGTAAATCCATGTGTTGACACTTTTACAGTAAACCCATTTGTTGGCATTCGTGAGGTAAATACCCATTTTTCACACTCGTTTGCCTCATTTGTTGAAACTCATGAGGTAAACCCATTTTAAACACTTGTGAGGTAAATACCAATTTTTCACACTCGTGAGGTAAATACCAATTTTTGTCACTCGTGAGGTAAACTCATTTGTCACACTCGTTTACCTCTTTTGTTGACACTCATGAGGTAAACCCATTATTCACACTCGTGAGGTAAATACCCATTTTTCACACGCGTGAGGTAAATACCCATTTTTCACGCTCGTGAGTGTAAGCTCATTTGTTGACACTCGTGAGGTAAACTCATTTGTTGACACTCGTGAGGTAAACTCATTTGTTGACACTCGTAAGGTAAAATGATGCCTAGCGCCGAAATCGGTGCCATAACCACCTGGCCCACCATGTAGAGACCCCCTCCCCCCCAACTCCCTCCCTAGCTGAAATTGAAAGCAGGCTGACCGGAGTCTTACTGGGCACCTTCGGTAAACTTTTGGGCGTCAGCTCCGAGGGAAGCTCTTAGCTCGGGGAGGAAGGGACGGGCGGTCTCTTCCCAGCCTCTGGACCGTTTCCTTCAAGCTTTGCCAACAAGCAGCCCACGCACGTTGTACATGGCATTCATACCAGTGTGCCCAGGAATCCTGCGCAATATTCTTCCTTATTACAGATCTGTAAAAGCTGCTTACAGTCACAGGCCAGGGAGTTCATGCGCCTAGCTGCTGGGATTCACAGAACTATAGGTTGGACCCAGCTAACACGATGCATTCGTAATCGGAGTGGAAACCAGAATTCTTCCGGTGTCTCTTGTCTTCGGGATTTGGTCCGAGCAGCCAACAAGGGTATCCAGGCACAATTTATTTTATTTAGTTATTTAATATAATTTTATAAAACGCGAACATTACCCAAAGGTGTCAGAGCGCTTTACAGTAGAACTAAGCAAGTTACATAAGGTATTGGTGGTGAAGTTTACATATTCACAAGTTACTTGTACAACCATGCTTATACAAAAGGAAGGTGGCATATTTAGGGTGAAGCAAGTATAGAATACATATATACAAAATTGAGATCATGTGAATGCCATGCGGCCATGAGAGTCATGACCAGGGTTGCATTATTCCTGGAAGTGTCTTTGGAAGAGAAGAGTTTTAAGAAAGGTTTTGAAGGACCGGAAAGAGGTGGTGGTACAGTGGATTGGCAGTAACGAGTTACAAATTCTAGTCGCATTGCCTGAGAAGGATTGCGCCATAAGTCTTTCCCTTTTGAAAGTAGGAGGTTCGAGTAATACATTTTCAGCATTGCGTGAGGGTCTGGAGCCGCCTGATAATTTGAGTTTGTTGGCCAGGTAGCGAGGGGTGGAGGTGTGTTTGGCTTTATGGGTGATGCAGGCAGTCTTGTAGATTGACCTCGCTTCAATGGGAAGCCAGCGGAGGGAAATCAGGATGGGTGTGATATGATCATTTCTTTTGGCCCCATAGTCGAAACGTGCCGCTGAGTGGAGGATGGATTTTAGAGGGGAAAGGTGGGTTTTGGGGAGGCCTGCAAGAAGAGAGTTGCAGTAGTCCAGTCTGGAGAGAACCAGTGATTGGACCAAAGTTTTTAGGTCTTGTTCAGAAATAAAACGCCAAACCCCCCAGAGAAGTCGCAGTTGATAACGTGCGTTCTTGGCGATGGTGTTGATATGGGAATGTAGGTTGAGTCTTTTGTCTAGGATGACGCCAAGGGATTTGGCACTGTCCACAATAGTAGGATTGTTGTTAAGTAAGCTACGATTGTTCATCCATGATTGAACAGGAGGAGGAGAGATTGAGGTAGAGAGAAGAAGGAATTCAGTTTTGGAGGGATTCAGGATTAGTTGATGAGTTGACATCCAATCTTGGATGGAGTTGAGGGTGGAGTTGAGGACTGAAATGTCGTGTGCTTAGGACACCTTTAGGTAGAGTTGGGTGCCATCAGCGTAGAGGTGATAGTGGATCCCGGATTTGCTTAGGAGGTTTCCCAGCGGTTCCATGTAAAGATTGAACAGGGTGGGCGTTAGGATCGAGCCTTGAGGGACGCCATGTTCCACAGCCTTTGGTGTAGAGAGACAGTTTGCTATTTTGATAATCTGAGATCTGCCCGAGAGGTATGACTCGAACCATTTGAGCACTGTGCCTTCAAAACCCATTCTTTGATTTAATGTGTTCAGAAGAGTAACAGTGTCAAAGGTTGCGGATAAGTCCAGAAGGATCAGGAGACATGGCTTGCCAGAGTCGAGTACCCTCAGGGCATCATCGATAACTTATAGTAGTGCTGTATCAGTGCTGCAGCCTTGAGTGAAGCCAGATTGAAATTCGTCAAGAAGGTTGTTTTCCTTGGATGGATAATTTTCGCAAGAAAAGGAAGGTTGGAGATAGGGTGGAAATTGTTGAGGTCATTCACAGCAGAGGGTTTCTTTAGAGGTGGGGTAACCTGCCCTGTTTTGAGAGCAACAGGAAGGGAGCCTTGTTTGAGAGAGATGTTGACCAGGCTGGTCCAGTAGGGGAGTGTTTAGGTGTAGAAATCCAAGTCAATGTCCCTAGGGATGGGATCGATAGAGTGGTTTGAAGGTTTTGTTTTCTGAATGCTTTTGAGAAGAACCTCTTCTGTGATGACATCAAAGTTCTGCCATGAGACTAAGGATTTGCGGTCCTCAAGGGGGGTAGGATGAGTGAGACGATCAACGAGCAATTTCACTTTTTCAACAAAGAATAGTGCGAATTCTGCTGCTTTCTTGGGAGGGTCGTCAAATGTGATGGCTGAGGAAGAGTTGCTGGTAGTTTTTTTTTTGAGTTTAGAAAGCTTTATTGAACTAATAAACAAAGTAAAACATCAATACAGATTGTATGATGAGGAGTGACAATGAAGAATAAACTTAACATTAAAGTAGAAAATGAATCACACCTCAGTTGTAAGATCTATACAAAGTCAAGTGCATTTTTAAAATTATAAAAAGAGAAGGAGGAGAAGAGAAGGGAAGAAAGGAAGGGGAGAAGAGGAAAAGAGGAGAAAGGAGCAGAAAAAAAGATTAATATAAGAAGAAAAACAAAATATGTAATTATATAAAATACAATAAAAAATGAAGCATGTACAAGCTTAATTTTTCGACCTGGAAAGAAAAGAAGTTAAAGGCAACCATAACAGATCTTTTTTGATCAACAGAGCAGTGGAATTAGCAAAAGCACGGTCAAGTCTATGGTGATGACATAGTAAGTTCCACCAAGCTTGGAGTGAAATTTTTGAAGTGTCCTTCCAATTGGTAGTTATAATTTGGAGAGTGATAGCAAAAAATAGATCAATAAATTTACCCACAAGACCATGAACATCCCAAACATGAGAGCAACTTCCCAGAAAAACATGTGAAATCTCAAAAGGAACATTAGACAATAAAATATCATTCAATTTTAACCAAACCTGAGCCCAAAAAGATTTAACCAGAGGGCAATGAAAAAACATATGCATGAAATCACTATTATTATTAGGACAAGACCAACACTTCGGGAGTCTAATAACTTAAATTTGTACATATCGCAAGGGGTGAGAAAAAGTCTGTTATAAAAATAGTATAAGGTCTGTGTAGTGCTAGCAGAACGTGAGGAGGTATGGATTTTTTTCCACAAGGAATCCCATGTGCATAAAGGGATTACTAGGGCAAGATCTTTTTCCCATATAAGCTCTAATTTGGATTTGGTTCTGATTTTCGAAGAGTGTGATATTATTTTATATATAGTAGAAGCACTAAATTGAGTAGAGAAATCAATGAAGGTAGGGAGTGCATGGTTAGAAATAGTGGTGTGAGGATCCTGAAGAAAGAGAGAAGTGAGAGATTCCTTAAGTAGGGGATAGTGAAGGGCATGAGAAGAGGAAACGTTATAGGAGGTTTGGAGATCTGAAAAATCCATAAAAGAACCATCTCTTATTAAGTGTTGTGGTGTAATAATTCCCTTGTCAATCCATTCCTTCCAAAATAAGGTACGTTTGTTAATCTTAATGGATTTGTGGTACCAAATTGGGGTGCGCAAAAAAGGGTCAGCAGACGGTAAGTGGGAGTGAATCAGAGAGGTAGATATTGCTATGGAGTGAATAAAAATAGGAGAAGAGAAACGTTTCGGAGGTTGGGACAAGAAGACAGCAGAAGTAAAGAGAAAGGAGAATACTGAGCTTGCTCCAACAAGCTCCATGCAGTTAGAGGCGGGTCTGAGGTCTCAGATAAAGAAGTCCATACTTGCTTTAGAGTGAAAGCAGAATGGTAGTGGCGAATATTAGGAAAATTGACACCACCTAAATCCTTGGAGGACTGAAGGCGGGCCAATGAAATCCTAGGTTTACGGTTGTTCCAAAGGAACTTGGAGAGAGAACTATTAATAACACGAAAAAAGGGGCTTGGAAGAGAAATGGGAAGCATGGATAAATAAAAATTTATAATAGGAAGAAGCATCATTTTGATGGTAGCTAATCTACCCCACCATGAAAGAAATAGCGGTGACCAACCCTCAATCAGAACGGACATTTTCTTTAGGATGTCCGCAAGATTGATTTTGATAGTTTCCTTGATGGTGTTAGCATAAAGGATACCAAGGCATTTGATATGTTTAGAGGTCCACTCAAAATCTGTATTTGTAAACATGGAAGGAAGACAGAATTTGTTAAGAGGTAAGATTTCAGACTTATCAACGTTTAGTTTATAGCCAGAGACTTTTGAGTATTCCTGCAGAAGTAAAAAAAAAAGCTGGCAGAGAAGTGGATGGGTTAGAAATGTATAAAAGAATATCATCAGCATAGGCAGTAAATTTAATATCAAGTGATTTGAATTGAAGACCTGTATAGTGAGGAGAGCGTCTGATTGTTTCTAGGAAGGGTTCCAACGCAAGGATAAAGAGAAGGGGAGAAAGGGGGCAACCCTGTCTAGTCCCTCTAAGAAGGGGAAATAACGAGACTGACAACCATTTACCCAAACAGAAGTGGTCGGGGCTGAATAAAGTAGTTGAATATATTGAAGGATAGGAGGGCCAAAACCATGCCACTTGAGGGCACTGAAAATAAACTCCCATTCAACCCTGTCAAACGCTTTTTCAGCATCTAATGTTATGGCGGCTAACGGAGAGTCTAATTTAGAGGCCAAATGGATGATATTAAGAAAGGTGCGTGAGTTATCTGTAATGGAACGACCTTTGACAAATCCGGATTGGTATATATTGACAAGGTCAGGGATAATTTTATTAATACGTATGGCAAGTAATTTTGCAAAGATTTTACAATCTGTGTTAAACAGAGAGATGGGCCTATAGTTTTTACATAGGGACAGATCTTTATCTTTTTTAGGTATCAGGCAGAGCATAGCCTGAGAAAAAGTGCCTTGCGCTGCACCAGTAGTAAGAAAGTGAGTAATTAAAGAAAGGAGGTGAGGAATCAAAAGTGATTTAAATTGGAGGAAGAATCGAACGGTAAAACCATCAGGGCCCAGCGTCTTATCTTTAGGTAAAAGGGAGATAGCAGCAGTGATTTCTTGTTCAGAGATGGGAATATTCAAAGAAGAAAGGTCGACCTGATTTTCAGGAGTTTTAGGAATGCGTTGAAAAAAGGAATCGATAAGATCAATAGAAGGGGAAGATTCTGGGGTGTACAGAGAGGTATAGTAATCAGTAAAACAATCAAGAATCTTGGCATCTGAGAGATGTAAAACTCCGGAAAGGTCCTTAATAGCAGCTATTTTAGATTTTTGTTTTTTAATTTTAAGGTAATTGGCTAGAGCTTTGCCGGCATTATTCCGTCCACCATACATTTTTGCATTGAATTTAAGAAGGTTATTACAAGCTGAGTCCCAAGACTGTTTGTTGTATTGCATTTTCGCTTTAATCAGATTGGATAGTGTGTCAGGGCAATTGGCAGAAAAATACTGGTGTTCCAATATTTTGATTTGTTTAAGGAGAGATGTAGATTCGGAGAGAGTTTTCTTCTTTTCCGGGATACAAAGTCTATTATAAAACCTCTGGCAGAGGCCTTAAAGGCATCCCATATTAAATGAAATTGAGAGACAGAAGAGATATTATGAAGAAAGAATTCTTGAGCAAAGAGCGAAAACTGTTCCACAAATTGAGAGTCCAAGAGAAGAGAATTGTTAAAGCGCCAGCGCCGAGATGAGGGTGTAGGAGAGGGATATTCTAAATCTAAAATGATGGGGGCATGATCGGATATAAGAAGGGAGCCAATCTCAATATCATTCATGAATTGTAGGGTATGTTGAGTGAGGAAAATATAATCTATACGGTAATGAGATCTGTGTGCAGGAGAGAAAAAGGAAAATTCGAGAGCATCCGGGTGTGAGGTTCTCCATGCATCAACTAATCCTCTTGCAGTAATCGCCTTATAGAAAGTTTTTGCATCTTGTTGGGGATGTATTTGGTTTGAGATTTTCGGTCAAGAAAGGGATCCATGAGTTGGTTGCAGTCTCCACCCACAATCAAATTGTCAGCAGGATGTGAGGAGAGAAGAGTGGAAAAATCCGACCAAAAGGATGAGTCAGTACCATTCGGGCCATATATATTACAAAAGAGAGTGGAGTGTTGTTAACTGTAACATCTAGAAAAAGCCATCTACCGTTGGTATCTTTAGATTCGGTTTGTAGGTGAACAGACAATGACTTATGAAACAAAATAATAACCCCGTTCTTATTATTGTCAGCTGGGGAGCAAAGATTTCACCCACCCAATGTTTACGTAATGAAGGCAAGTCTTGTAATCTGAGGTGTGATTCTTGTAACAGAACAATATGACATTTCAATTTAGCAAGGTGGGACAATACTCTCTGCTTCTTAACAGGATTACGCATACCTTTTACATTCCATGAAATGATGCGGAGACTTTTCATAGGTAAAGTTCATAGGAGAATAAACAACATCTAAACATAACAAGTGCGGAAAAGTTAATAAGTAAAGTATGGAGATTCATTAAAAAGAGAGTATAAGAAACAGAAGAGGATACAAGTATAAAAAAGAAAGGGAATGAGCAAAGAGAATAGCTAAAAGGAGGAAGAGTATATAACATCGTTTGGTATGACAAAGAAATGAGCGAAAAGGTAAGTATAAAAACATTGTTATAAAAGAGTAAAAAGAACGAAAAACTCAGTGCAAAAACGGATCCAGGAGGAAAGAGAAGAAAAAGTGGAGAAAGAGAAGGGAGTGAAAGTAGGGGAAAAAAGCATATTCGCCGGTTAAGAGAGGGAAAGAAAGAAATGGCAAGCGAGGAGGGAAAAGAGGGGAATAAAGAAAGCGAGGGTGGAGAACATAGTCTCCCAAGAAAAGATAGCAAAGAGAAGATGACAAAAAACCCAAAGGCTTTAGTCATAAAGAACAAAATGAAGAAGAACATTGACGAGTGAGGGGGGGCGGCGAGAGACAAGACGACCACACAGCCAAAGAGACACCGAGAAAAGAACAAGATTGCCTTCTAAAAATAGATAAGGAAGCAAGTATAAAAACAAAAAGGCAAACTTACGGAACAGAAGGAAGGGAACTTACCAAACAGTGGGAAGAGATTGCAGCAACATAAGTCGCACATTACAGACAGGGGGGCAACAAGGTTGAAGAACAGCTACAGCAATTCCGTGTTGGGGAGGCCTGGGAAATGAGAGAAATAACAGACAAAGACATACTTAAAGGTTACAAACAACATACTGAAGCACACCAAAACAGAGCAAAGAAATAACATAAAGCAATTAAGGCTTGCTCAGTTCCATGGATTCTCCTTTATGGGCATGAATGAACTTCCGGAGGTCGGCAGGATCTTCAAAACTGAAAGTTCTATCTTTGTAGGTAACTTTGAAGAAGCAAGGATGTATTAACCCATATCTGGCATTCATAGATCTCAAGGCAGGCCTAAGGTCGAGGAATTCCTTGCGCCGGTTAGCAGTTGGCTTGGAGACATTTTGACTGAAGAAAACTCTGCGGCCAGACCAGAACATCTGCTTGTGTTGTTTAGCTGCATTGAGAATCTCCATGAGATCAGAGTAGAGAAGAAAATAAGCAATTATACCTCTGGGTTTAGACAAGGAGGATGCACTCTGTGGTCCCAATCGATGAGCTCTTTGGATGTTAAAGTCCGTGGATTTTGCGCAACCAACAATCTGGAGGGCTTGAGATTTCAAAAATGTAATCATATCTGATCCTTCGGAACCTTCCGGAATACCATAAATGCGTAGGTTATTACGCCTATTACGATTTTCTAAGTCCTCTGTAGATTTCTTGAGCAAACTGACTTCTTTAGTAAGACAATCAACTTTGGCAATAACATCTTGAGCATCACTGAATTTTTGTTCCACATCCGAAAGCCTCAGGTCTAGTCCAGTCCATTTGTCATCTAACCTTTGCAGGGTAGCAGCTGTGTCAGACATGAAAGGACGAATGAGGCGTAATTCCTCCATTATATCCTCTAATGTGAGAGGGAGCGGTGATTTTGACGGAGAGGGTGGGTCCTTCTTTGTACGTTTACCAGGACCAGTCGCAGCATCTTTTCGTCCACCCGCCGTAGCCCCCTGAGGTTTGTGTGGATGATGAGAATCCATAACAGCAGAGGAGAGGAAGCACCAACAGTCGTGAATTGAAAAAGGAAAAAGAGAAAAAAAAAAAAACCAGCAGGAGACGGCGTTGTTGGTATACTGAGGAAGAGCCAAAGAAGAAATGACCAGCGAAATGTCCACAAATGAAAGCGGTAATTAATGAGTAGAAAGTAACAATAAGATGCAGTCCAAAGTTACTCAAAAAAGGGTCTGCACACAGAAATTGTTACTTCACTAGATACCGCCAGAATTGTACACAATAGCTGGTGACGTCCGCTGTAGTAAGGGAGGGGCATACATCCAACCGACCACCATCTGCTCCACACAGCGACAGAAGGATCAATATAAATGCTGGTCTGTCTTTTTTGATATAAGGCACAACATGGACAGCCTTAAAGAAGAGAAAGAGTGCTGCAAAAATTTACCGGGAGAACATTCTCCTCACGGTCGGGTGGAGTGCTGCGTGAAGAGAAGCACAAAATGGCGGCCGCTGTCAGGCGGAAACAAACGGGGCCGATAAAGAGAAAGATAGACCTTCCCAGGGTCTAAAAACTTGCTGTCATGGTCCTGAACCACTCCTGTGCAGGAAACCGCGGTTGCGGTGGACAGGCGCTGCATGAAAATGGTTCCTTCATCGGCGAGCGGAGCTCGGAATAGCGGAGCTCTTCAAGTGGCGGCCATCTTACATCGCCGCTGCCGCGCGCCTGGCGTTGCTGGTAGTTTTGATAAGGTCAAATATCTCTTTTGATCTTTTCTTGGCAGAGTCAAGGAGGGCCCTGAAGTGATTTGCTTTTTCACAAACGATGTGTTTGTGATAGCGCGATCTTGCGCTACACTTGCTCTCACTACATGTGCACGCTTTCCCTGCAACTCTGTATCACACACTCCCATCTAAACAAGTATTCATTCACATAACATTTAAAAAAATGCGCAATTTCCTGTTTTCTAAGATGAAGCAAATAATGGATGTTAATCAATGTATATTAAACGGAAGCACGCCACACCTGTAAACAGACTAGTCTCTCATTTTCTTATTACAGTTACAGTGTGGTATAGTGGAGTTGGCCTAACGGCTAGGGCGGTCCACCTCGAATCTGGGGAACTGGGTTCGAGTCTCGGCAATGACGCTAAACATCCTGTGATTCTGGGCAAATCACTTAATCTCCCGGTGCCTAACAAAAAATGAATGTGTCCTCATGTACCGCAACTGGTGCAATGTAAAGCGCTCTGATCCCCGATACCTTCGGGTCAAGTTCGCGCTATATAAAACTCCGTAAAATAATGAAATATTGGAGCTACTCTACTCTAATAAATTATTACATTTGAATTGTGACGTCACAAGCAGAACATGTAACAGCTGCGTACACAATAAAAGGAAGTAAGAGTAGGTATTCAGGCACATTACATCTAAATATTCCATACTCAGAATCCTTGGGCAATAGTTCGTTTTTCCTGGTAAAATATTTATGTATTGCAACACAGAGGGGCAGCAATGTCTCTGCATTTTACCCACCCATTCGAAAGCACAAAGTTAACTTTGGTGTTGGCCTTACATAAAACTACCCATAAGTGTGTTGGCAAGACAATACTACCAGCTTACTGGTGCTTTTATGGTTACACAACAGACTCCATGTGTACTCGATACTATATGAAGTCAGAAGAACGCGTTCATTAAAAGATTTCCTAGGTCAAGCTTTATATAGTGGTCTGGAGGACTGGGTAACGAGGGGGGCGATGATGTGACCCTATATTTTATAAGGAGAAAAAAACATACCTCAGATTTCTCTCACTTTATAGAAAGCCGCCTGCCATTCTGCCTCATTGCTCTTTTGAGTCACTTTGAAATGCCTTTGGGTTTTGGATACTTTGAGCCCCTGGATCTGTGGGTGCTGTTCTTAGGGGCTGGTTCACCACAGCAAGCAGCTGGAAACGTTAGTGATCTTGGTAGGCCGGGCGAGAATGCTGCTAACACTAATACAGGGTAACACTGCCCCAAGACTCACGAATCGACTTCATAAAACTAGTTCCTCTGGAGCCATTTCTAAACATTTTGAATTGTATTTATGACACGATAAATAGAAGAGAGATACCCTGTCTCCATTGGAGGCGTGAGGCCTACATATGTATGTGAGAGCCATTTGGGGAGTCAACATTTCAGATATGCTATTTAAAAGTCAACACATGCAACCTCTTTGCTAACCTTACTCCCATGTCTTAATCTTAATATTGCACTTTCATTAAAAAAGATATTAGGATTGTTCCTATTTTCCTTCAAAGAACAGTAAAGTATTTGTCATTTTGCCTGTTTAAATGTGTTTTCCCACTTCCTATATTTAAGAAAACATTGTATCTGTACTTCGCTAGGTTATGATTTGACAAACCATAATCTCAAAAATAGGTTTGAAACTGAATGCGCTTGTGGACACTATTATTCCATGCACTGTGTGACATCTTATATGGTTACCGACTGAACTTTGTCAAATAAAAGAAATCACCTGTCAGGGCCATCATCCTTTAGGACTATGCCCCACTGCAGAATAATTCTGAGATGTTCTTGTATTTGTGTCAATTTAGTTATATTCACCACTGTGTGGCCATAGAATTCCCCCAGACACCAGAAGATATGGTTATTTGATTGAAGTACAAATAAACATGTATTTCCACCATTTTCAAGTTGTCTTTTGTCCGTGTGGAGCATTATAGTTTCTGAGTGCTGCAGAGAACAGCATTATGCTGAAGGTGACCCCTGGCCAATATGAACACCAGGCTTCATTACTGTTCTAGGTGCAAAACTGAGCATAGATAATTGGTCCGGCGCCAACAGTGTTGTTTGCAATGCTGTGTATGTTCAAGTCTTCATCTAGTATGAAGCCCAATGGTGTTGGCAATCTATGATACATGGTTTGCAGTCCATTATGTCAAATGCAGCTAGCCATGATGGGCTGGGCTAGAGATCTGTGGGGGTGACGTGAGTAGGAACTTTGGCCGGAGTG
This sequence comes from Calotriton arnoldi, assembly GCA_963921515.1. Taxonomy (NCBI): domain Eukaryota; kingdom Metazoa; phylum Chordata; class Amphibia; order Caudata; family Salamandridae; genus Calotriton; species Calotriton arnoldi. The sequence goes on from CAWUFW010002198.1 coordinate 1,504,148, forward strand.
GTTTAAGGTTTAGGCTGCGAAAAGTCAGAATGCTTGTAATTTAGAGCCTCTTGTATTTTTGCATGCCTTCAGGGGAGGTGATGATGAGGTATAGGTGTGTATCACTTGCATATAGATGGTAGGAGATGTTAGGTGTTTGAGGGGCATGATTAGGGGTACCCAGTATGGCCTGAAGAGAGTCAGAAACAAACCTTGTGGAACACCCTGGCTTCGACATGAAGGGACAGGGAAATTGTTCAGTTTTAAGCATTGGATTGAGTTTTCTAGGTAAAAGGACAAGGACATTGTCAGGGCTTACCTAGGGAGGATGGAGAGGATGAGGCAGGAGGTGAGAAGCAGGCACAGAGTGAAGATGCAGCAGTGGAGACAGGAGAGAAGCAAGTTGCCAAGACTGGTTCGAAGGCAGAAGCAGCTGGCTGTGGAAGCTGGTTTGGGAGACAAGGGCGCCTTCATTTCCAGACCATAGATTACCGTCACACGGGTGGGGCGCGGGTCCTGAAACTGATGGGCTGCAGAGGTTATCCAGCAGAGAGCAGACACTGACCGGGTCGAAGCCTCCTCAAAGACAGGGGAGGATGGTGCCAGGATCTCAGGCCCTGGAAACATGGCGGCTCAGCGACTTGAAGAGTCAGGGGCACAAGAAACAAGGGCACCAGGCTTAGAGAAGCAGGCCCAAACAGGTCAAGAGAAAACTGGAGGGAGAGAACCCCAAGGGGAAGGGCATTGAAAAAAACCCTGTGGACAAAAGCGCCTAATAAGAAGCATTGGAGAGCTGAGAGTTGGACCTTTTAAATTAAACCAATTTATGCTGGGATGGAGGTGATACCACGGGGGGATTTATGGGCAGTATACTCCTATAGAAACAGCCCAGGAGGAAAGATCTAAACCTCTGTTTCTCCCCTTACAGGAATGTGAGAAAATCGTGGGGCAGGATAAAAGGCTAAAGAGAAGGAGAATGAAAAGCAGCCCAGGAGGAAAGATCTAAACCTCTGTTTCTCCCCTTGCAGGTGACCCCATAGCACTTCACGTATGCTTGATGGAAGACAAGCTCAGCTCAGGTGGACTATTGGGATTACTTAAGGGGACTGAGGGATATTGATGTAAATTGGCGCAAGGGCATATAAACATAACATTTGGAATGATACCTTGTGAGTGCCCCATCATTTTTGGAGCCTGATGTTTTAAACGTGAGTCCTACTCTCACGCTACGGAGGCACCCGCCGTGAGTTCAGCAGGCACTGGTGGGACTGGTGTTTGCTTAAATTGCTATATTGCCTGAACCCAGTGGCGGCTGGTGGATTTGAAAAGTGGTGAGATGCATATTTAACATCGAAGTTGTAACCCCTGACGAGCCCCCCCAGACCATCCATTTAATTGCCCAGTGGCAGTGCCCTGATGCATTGCACTGATTTTGGGAGCTTGAAGGCTTTCAGCCCTATCAGAGTTTGGAATAATTCCTAAAATTGTTCCTGTGTGTTTTTAATTTGTTGCTAATTTTATTTTAATGTGAAGATGTGAAGATCATGGATAATCAATTATCCATGAAGAACCAAGTCAACCATATCATTGGCACGTGTTTTGGAGTAATGCGCAGCCTTCGAAAGGTTTTTAAGTGGCTCCCAGTGGAGGCCAGGAAACCATTAGTCCAAGGGCTGATAATAAACAGAATGGACTATGGAAATTCCCTACTGTTCTCAATTAACAGCAACCTTCTGGACAGACTGCAGATCTTGCAGAATGCCGCGGCTAGGCTGGCCCTAGATCTTCCGCCCAGATCGTCCTCCGCACCATGTCTAAGAACCCTTCACTGGCTACCGGTCAGGAAACGAATTCTTTTAAAGTTCTGTGTCTAGTTCATAAACAGCTGTATGGAAAAGGTCCTAGATACTGGACCAGGAAATTATGCTGGTATCAACCTCGTAGGGCCCTTAGGTCTAGCAATCAGTTTTTGCTTTCTCCTCTCAAAATACACACTGCTAGAAAGGGAGGACGATCTTTCTCCTTCCTTGCCCCATCATCCTGGAATAAAATTCCCATTCATCTGCGAAATATCCCTGACCATAACTCTTTTCGCAAGAGGTTGAAGACATGGCTTTTTGACATCTAAGCCATCTCACTTCCTTTCGGAGTTGTTTGCGAGCGCCATGAGACTTTAGGGTGATGTGTGCGCTGTATAAATGCCCTCTGATTTGATTTGATTTGATGTGCACTGTGCAAAAAGCACAGTGCCGCCAGGGAACTTTACATAGGGACAAGAATAACATGTTAAAGGCTGACTGTGCAAACAGGAAATTAGAATAAGATTGCAGAAAACGGATACAAGCATTTTTAATATCAAAATACATATGATACCACTGCAGCTACAACTACCGTTCCTAGGTCCAGGGCCATGCAGACATTGCAGTACGTCACAGATATTAGAATTAGACACCTGCCAGTTTAAAATATTAACTAGAGCGTTTGCTTAAAAAGAACAAGTATTAAGTTATTTAAAAAAAAAAAAAAACAACAAAAAACAAAGGTTTTCAAGTCGCCTCATCTCCAAGGTGTAATTTAACACCATTTGCTGTCACTTAAAAATAATATATTAACGCGAGAGGCTACATTAACATTATCCATCTATACATTGGAAAGATTTCCATTCTAAAATTACAGACTGCAACAAATTACCTATATCAATTGTACTTGTTTTCCCTTTCATGGGAAATTATTTCCACTGCACATCTCGCACTGCAGGCCCTGGTAGGGAGGCATGTGCCGACTCCTGCTTGGGCACCTTTCATCCTCCACACATGCCATCCACATCCGTTTTGAGTGCCTGCGCAGACCAAGGTCCCACATGTCACTAGCAAAGAGTGAAATGGCATAAGGCCCCTTCCAAATTGTCTTTACGTGCTTTTCTCAAGATTTGAACTGCTGTCCTGCAGGTGCAATAAAATGCAATAGCAAACAGAGAGTGCAGTCGAAAACGGAGCTACACAAAGTTACCACTTCCACCTCGTGAGAGAACATCCTATAAATATGCTAATTCTAGATTGCACAGAGGAAAGATGTTTCCTTGAGGGTGAAATACTGATTACTGAGCCTGGGTAGCAGATAGCTGACTGCCCAGAGGGTTCAAGGCCATGCCTGCCCGTCTCTCCTGGACGCATCATATGCAAAATCCCCCCGTCAGCCGCTTCATGTTACCATAATCTTGCTCAGGAAGGGGAATGTAGGCCAGGGAAAGGGAGCAGAAACGCGATCTACACACACAAGTACTGATACAAACACACTCTTAACTCATACACCCACTCACCTCGGGCACACGCTCAAACATAAATATGTGCACTCACACGCAGACATACGCGCATATATACTTATACACACAAGCAGTCACGCTCAAGCATACTCATATGGACTCTCATACAGGCAAACTCACTCACACAAATTATTCATGCACCACAACGATCACAACATTTTTGCAAACAAAAAGAAAAGTCAGGTAACTTGTGACTAAATTGATATCATGATAATATACACAACCAGGTTTTCTCATGTATGCATTTTTTTAAACATGACGTGTTCGGGTTCTTTCCTCCCTCAGCTCTTCCGAGGTCCCAGCCTTCTCCCCACAATCACAATCATGCATGTGCTCAAATAAAAGTTATTTTACCTCGGGGATCGCATTCGAACTGTGATTCTTTCTCCATGTTTTTGCCTCCCACTAATTACGGCAGTCTGAACTTTAAACAAGCGGAAGCTATTTGCTTTTCCAATCGCGGCCGGCATGACGGGTGGGTGAAAATGGGGTCGCGGTTGTCACGGGGGGGATGGGGGGAGGGGTTCGTTTAATAAAAAACAAACAAAAAAAAAAACGTAACTTACCGTCCTGCGCCGCTGCCACCTCAGCTTCTGTATGGCCAGGTACTACCTACACCCCCTCCTCCCTTGTCAGGACACAGATAGTAACATGAGAAGAGTTTTGGATGAGGGGGTCGAAAAACCCCAGGCTGTATTTATTAACATAAAAAACGTAAACATAATTATTAATATACAATATTTACAAAAATACGCAGAAAACATTGCATTACTTTGATTACATGGATAAGTACAGATGTCAGATGGCTAACCTTAACATATCTCTAATACAAGGTATTCCTATCCGAATCTAAACATATCATCATCAATAATCATCATAGCAGTTAATTTTCTGCGTATCCCTATTTGATCCTACGGCAAGGTCAATAACTGGTGTCAGATCCTTATCAAATTATGCCCGCCCTCCAAACGGAGTGCGCATGCGCAGAGGGCCCGTTCACAGTGAGGGTACTTCCCCCACCCCCCGGTTACCCCTGTACGCTCTGTATATTATCTCCATAAGGGGCCCTTGCAGTTCTGCGCCGTTTCCTGGCGCCATTGTGCACGTGCGGGGTGGCCAACCAGCCTAGGGAAAGCGTTACTCCCCACTCCCCCGCACCCATCCAGCCAACCGGCTGTAACTGCCCCTGGAGTTCTAGGAGAGACCACTTGTCCCTCCCCCTTGGGCGACCCCATTCAAGAATGGCGCCGCCCTCTAAGGACCTTAAATTTACTGCTCACCAATCATGACCTTACCGCCACAGGCCAGCATAGTTGACCGACTATCTGGCCCCCCACCCTATGCTCACTAGAGGGTCATGTCCTACTCCTGAAGCCACCCAACCAAGCCAGCAGATTCTCTAGGAAGATTTCATTGCCTACTCTAGACAAGTGGACACCGTCTTTTAAGAAGCACGGCTCCCCCCTGATGCACCCGTGGGCGATCGACTGTAGATGAGGAGCCCTGAACAGCCTCTCTATTTTACTGTTGATTCTTCTCACTGAGTGATTCAGTGCCCTCACAGACTCGCCCCCCCTCCATTGGAATCTGGGTATCAATTGTGACCATACTATGGTACACCCCTGTAATGTCTTAGCTAACCAACCCACCTCTGTGATTATGGCTTCCACTAACCCCCTTCTACCCAGATTCGCCAGATCGTTCCCTCCCAGGTGCAGGATAACAATACTAGGAATAGCCCCGCCCCTGTTCAATAGGTCTACCACCAAGCGTCTAAACTGACTCAAGCGAAGACCCCCCTGCCCATGAAATGATACCTTAAAACCTGCCTGCTCTGCTCTAGACCTATAATTGCCTGAAAGAAAAAAGTTAGACAAACGCCTCACATATGAATGGCCAATAATCCAAAAGACGTGTGGTCTTTGCTTGCTTGGGTGTGACCGTCCTTGCGATGCCTGATGGTGTTGTCGTGCCTTCTCCAGTTTCCCCCCTGCGTGACAGGCTTGAGGAACTGTAAATGCGAGCAGAGAAGGAACATGCATCAGCACCTGGCAAATTGCCCTACTCACAACATATGCAGCCGCACATAGCGCTTATAACAATTGGAGGACCACCTCCCAATCCTCTGAACGTTGCTGCTGTGGAAACCCCTTGCTGTTGCTTCAGTGGCAGCCCCTATTCTGAAAGAATGAGTTCCAAAACACTAGGGTCCAAACCTGCCTCCTGAATTGCCATGTCCATGACTCTTTTAAACTGAAACCTTGTGAGTGGAGTACCATCTGTATGGATTAACAACGTCCCCCCCTTACCGTTGGGTCTACGCTGTAGGAATGCCTCTAAATGTGTGAGGGGGCAGCAAGGATTACCAAATGCCCGATGCAGTACTACCCCTTCCCCACGCGCCTCCTGGTCAGTCTTGGACTTCCTAATTGATATCAATAAAGCATCGCCTTGTACCTTCACACGGTCAAATTGCAAGCCACCCTCATCATCCTGCTTGTTTTGGGCCACCAATTCCCCAATCCTGAACGCACCATAAAAGGCCAATGAAAAGGCGGCGTTGAACAAAAGCACCTCCTCAGTGTTGTTGCAAATGAGAGGAAGGACCCCCAGTAATGATGCTAGCAGCTCAACCCCGATGGGCCGCCTCGTGTCCGGTGTTGACCCCTGGAGGCGCTGCCACCCCTTCAAGGCCTTTCTAACTGTGAAGCTGTTGGTGGGATCTCCCCTGTCTCTCGCTTGAGCAAAGAAAGAGATTGCCACTACATGCCGCTTGGCTGCTGCCGCTGAGCGCCCCTCCCTTTTTAGTGCCCCCAGGTAATGAAGGAGTGCTCCCGTGTCATGCCACTTCTCTGCCCACTCCCTTCCCAAAAAAGTGCAATCTGCCCAGAACGCCCCTTCATATGCTTTCCTGGTCCTGGGTGCTAGGCTAGCTGCCACGAGGTCCGGTAGTTGGGGGCACCAATCTGCCAAAGCAGTTCTGGGAAGGGTGTGGGATACACTGCTGCAGACGGGAGGTGTGTCCTGAAAACCTGCATCTTAAAGCGAGAGAGTGCATCAGCAGCATGATTGAATACCCCAGGTACATGTTTAGCTTTAAACTGTATATTCAATCTCATGCATAGCAGGACAATCTCTTTCAACAAGCGCAGAATCATTTTACACCGTGCTGCTTGTTGATTGATGCATTCAACCACAGTCATGTTGTCAGACCAGAACACCACAGACTGATTACGCAATTGTTCAGGCCATACCGTCAATGCCACCCAAATGGGGAACAGTTCCAAGAAACCAATGTTACCTGTCAAACCCGTCTCAACCCACCAGGCCGGCCAGTGCCGTGCCACCCACTCAGTACCGAGTATGGCACCAAATCCCTCACTACCCGCGGCGTCAGTCATTAAACCTAACTCCGCGGTAGTAGTGGGTGGACCGGGCCACACTACCCTGCCGTTGAAGTCCTGCAGGAATGCCATCCAAATACGCATGTCCTGCCTAACCTCAGCAGACAGCCTGGTGTGGTGATGCTTCTCCTTGAGACCGGCCATGGCTTGTGAGATGGACCTGGAAAATGGTCGTGCCATAGGGATAACTCTCAGAGCAAAATTCAACTGCCCCACAGTCTGTTGCAACTGGTGCAGGGTGACCTTCCCTTGACTCAAGCATTGCTGCAATGCTGCCTTGAACTTGTTGATCTTGTCTGCCGGCAACCTAAAACACCCCTTGACGGAATCTAATTCAATCCCTAAGAATTCTATCGTTGTTGATGGTCCAACTGTCTTCCCCGGTGCCAAGGGAACCCCAAAAGCCTGCATGAGCATGCAAAATTCCTGCAGTGCCCACACACACTCCCGTGAGCCCGGTGACCCCAAGATAAGAAAGTCATCAAGATAGTGCATGACAAACCGGTGCCCCGTCACCTGTCTAAAAGCCGATTCCAAAAATGAACTGAATTTTTCAAAATAAGCACAGGAGACCGAGCACCCCATTGGGATACACATATCCATGTAAAATCTACCCTGGAACTGAAAACCAAGGAGATGAAAGTCAGATGAGTGTACAGGCAACAAACGGAAGGCGTACTCTATGTCAGACTTAGCCAACAGTGCTCCAGGGCCTAGCCTCCTGAGCATCTCCACTGCCTGATCAAAGGAGGCATATTTTACACTACAATACTCATCACTGATAGCGTCGTTCAATGAGTTGCCCTTGTGTGCAGACAGATTATGTATCAACCGGAACTCTCCACTCTCTTTTTTGGGGACCACTCCCAAAGGGGAGCAGACAAAATTCTCCACTGGGATGGAATCAAATGGGCCCGCTATTCTGCCTAAGCGCAGTTCCTTTTCAATTTTTGCTGCAGCTACACTTGGGTTTGCCCTAACAGAGAGTTGATTCTTGCACTCCAGAGTTCCCACATATTCAGATGCTGGAATCCTGAAGCCATACCTGAAACCGTCTAGCAAAATCTTAGCGGTAGAGTGACAAGGGTATCTGTTTAGCCAGGGTGTTAGAGCCGTTACATTGATAGGTGAACGTGCCATGTTGTGTGCCATACCCTCACTCCTGCTTCTTCTTTCCTCTGTCCTTTGACTTTCTGAAACATTTGGACTCAGGGTGCGATGGGTTGGCGCAGATAGAACACGCATGTTTGAATTTGCACGTGCCTTGTGATCTCGTGCATGTGCGCCTGTTAAAGTCCCAACATGTCCCTTTCCTTCCACCCCTGGTACTTGCGCCATTGGAGGAGCCTGTGGATAACTGTGGCCGAAAGGACTGAAAGGACTGAAAGGACTGGTTTTTGGCGCTGTCCTGAGACCCCCCACCAAATTGGTCTAACCAAGCAATCGTGTCAATGCGGTCCCAAGAGAGGGATGGGTCAGATGCTTTGGCTCTCCTAAAATTCTTGTCATATTCCTTCCATCCCATCCCCCCATACTTATCATGCGCCCCAGTGATCCTGCTCTGGTAACAAGCCATCTCTGCCTGCATATTAGGAAAACGTTCAGCCATCACTGCCATGAATATTAAGAAACCTCTGATCCAGTTGTTCAAATTCTCCTCAATCCTAAACTTTTGTAGTTCACTTGCCCATTCCCTAGGGAGCATCCAATCTTTCTTTTTCCGTGCTTCTTCCCTTTCATTTGAATCAAGAAGCAATGAGAACATACTAAGATAACCCCCTGACCAAATTCTTTCCTTCACTTCTTGAGTGACATGTCTCGCCAAGTGTTCCCTCCCGGATTCCTCCACACCTAACACAGGCAACGTTAGCTGCTTACCTACTGGAGCTGACCCAGTTGGCTCCGTCAGCTTCTCCTTTGTCAGGCTGCTCGCTGGTAGTCCTTTGTTGAGATCAGGAGGGGTGGCCCCGCCGGCTGGAATGACAGGGGAAGGTGCACCCAGCCCCTCTCTTGACTTATCCCCCGGTGTCTCATTAAACTGAGCAACTATCCGCTTTGCTTCTGCGAGTACATCCCCACTCATGTCTTGTGTCCCCACTGCAGGTGAAAGAATCCCCGCCTTCCCCAACCAAGGAAGTATTGCCGCTAACTGCGATACTAAATCTTGCGGAACCAGATCCCCCCCCACCGGGACCACTGGGGATTGCGGGCCACCCCCTAAAGGGGCCGTCCCTGAAGGCCCCGGCACCTCCCCGGGCTGGGGGACTGGCACAGGGACCACAGGTGGCACAGGGGCGCCAGGTGTAACTGGTGGGCCTGGTACAGGGGGGTCAGGCGTAACCGGTGGCACCTCCCCCGAAGGCCCGGGCTCTTCCCTGGGCTGTGGGACTGTTCCAGGGGACACAGGTGTACCCTTCCTTGACCTAACCTGCTTGGGGAGGGCGGGAAAAGCTGCCCTGGGAGGCACCATACTACGCCTCGCCCTCTCCTCTGGTACTTCTTGCCCGTCTACCCTTTCTCTAAAATCAGCAAGCCCCTGCCCCAAGTCATCAGCCTTCTTCATCATTGCCTCCATCAGTTTCTCCATACGGGAACGCTGATCACCCCGTTTTGCCTTACCGGCAATTGTACCTATCCACACTGCAAGAGTTACTGGTAATGTGCCGGCTCTTACCCAAGTACATACAATGCCCTCCTACACTCAGAAAAGGCAACAGTGTAACAGCCCAACTTGACACACCCCCAACGCACCTTAATGACCTGGCACACTGTCCAGGCCCTTACCTTACAATGCAGGAGGTACACCACCGGCCGTAAGCACCCACGCAACCGGAGCCACTCCACACCAGCTAGTCCAGTGGGTCAGGTGAGTAGTCTCGTACCCGCATGGCTCCCGGAAGCGCTGGAATGCCGGCCTGTCGGTGTCCCTTTAAGGTCCTCCTTTGATCAGCAACAGCTGTCCCTGTGTCCTGCCAATTCCACCTGGATTTCCGTGCGACCGCGTAAATGTTGCAGAGATACACTTGCTTGTACCTGGAAACACAGCAAAAGACAGATCAAGTGCAGCCTCCCATGAGGCACAAACCGTGATAATTAGCGCTAATTGTGGCGTTCAAAAAGGTCCCAACCAGCAGCCTCCCCACAAATTGCTGCAGAAATAAATTGCCACTGCCCAGTTTAGCTGCAGCCAGAGTAATCAGCTATGCGCATGTGTCCCCAGCACCTGATGCTCCCAGGCGGTCTCCCCTCCAAGTATTAACCCGGCCAGACCCTGCTTGATTATAAAAAACGGGACGCACTCGCTCACCGCGTTTCCAACAGCTGACTCCCCGTGTACCATGCGCGCTGCCCGGCCCCTCTCACTAGCGAGCGCGCGCTGGTAAAATGACGCTCCCCCCTTCCCGCAAGGCAGAGATACACTACTGCGGAGATACACTACTGCGGGGCACACGCTCCTTTATTTCCAGCCGTGCTCACCAGATCCGACAGCCTCACCGCGCTCTTGATCGCCGACCCGCGATGCTCCTCTTGACTGCAGCCTCGAGCCTCCGAACAGCTGTTTACTACCGCTCTTCCTCGCCGCTTTCGCCTGGTGTCACCAACCAGATCCGATAGCCTCACCGCGCTCTCCACAGCTGACCCGCGATGCCTCTACCGTTCTTCGCCGCCGCTTTCCTGATGCCATCGACCTGCAACAAAAAGAAAAATCAAGTTACAGCCTCCTAAGCGAGGCTGGTGCAGCAAGCTGGGGAGCGGGGGGCAAGAGGCCGACTCCTCCGCTCCCCCGCCTTTTATCTTACTTCCATGCCAGGCCGGTTCTAACCGGCCTGCTGTTACTCAACGCGTGACCCGGAAGTGATTACAATCACTTCCGGGTCACGCCAGGACCCAGGACCAATAACTGTTGAGGCGCGCCTGCCGCGTCACCACTGGGCGCGACAGCCCCGCCCCTAAGTGGTCGTCAGGGGGCCGGCACGACCGCCATACGTTCGGCGTGGCCGGTGCCGGCCCCGCCTTTCTCGATGGGTCCGACTCCCGTCCCGACTCCCGCCGTCCTGCCTTTTCGAATTCTGAATCCTGCATCGTCATCAGGAAGAAAGGCAGCCTCCCTCCCTCCGCCAATCACAACGCTGCAATGGCAGCGTTGTGATTGGTGAGGCGCATCGGAGCGCGCCCCACCCGGGCCATTTTCTCTATGTAGGCTGCTGCATGCAGCAGCCTACATAGAGAAAAAGGGAGAGTGGACGGTCCTGCTCGAGGGCAGGGGGGGAGTGGCTTGCCCACTGTTGTGCATACTGACTGTTTGGTCGGCCCCAGCCGACCAAAGCAGTCAGTATGCACAACAGTGGGCAAGCCACTCCCCCCCTGCCCTCGAGCAGGACCACCCACCCCCAACCAGGCACTTCTGCAGTTCTGCTTTCTCGCCATGCGAGAAGGCAGAAACATAAAATGGTAGTTATTACCATTTATGTTTCTGCCTTCTCACACTGCGAGAAAGCAGTGGGGCAACGCCCACACGCCCCAATGGGGGAGCCACCACTGCCTGAACCGCCACTGTGGGATTATCCAATTGACCATGGGTCGCAAATTATTCAAAATTGTGGATGTCTAGTCATTTGTCCGACGCCTGCTGGTACATCTTGTTTAAAATCCAGCGGCAGGCGAGAGGTACTGCGCATGGAGGTGCAGTTCTTTTCAGGCAAAGAAGAACGCAGCAGGACTGTGCATGTACGTTATTGCCGGTATATGCATGGGGACCATGACTGGCACATGAACTCTATATGAATGGTGCATTGGAAATATGAAAATTTGATTTAAGTACCGTAACCAGCGGGACACCACATTAGCATGGCGGCTAAAATAAACTAGAATTGTGGAGAAAGGCTGCAGTCCTTCCTTTTTGATCACAGGTTTAAACTGATCAAAGGCTATGGTATATGTGAGACTTAAATGAATTGCAGGATATTCCGGTCTCCCTGCCCAAACTGGCGAGGGCAGGGAAACCTGTGTTTGCTCCCACTTGACTGGAGCAATTTGAAAACGATGAATGATATACGTACAAATGTGTGTATATTGTTTTAGTATAAGTGGGGTGTCGGGTGGTAAAGCTTAGAGATAATATATTGTTTTTATATATGATGTATTTTGTGTCTTGTTAAGCCGCAAGGTTGTTTTCACAGAAGACAGTGTAAGAATATATAAAAAGTACAAATACCAACGAGAGACAAACATTTAATAAATAACTTTTTTGTGTTATTTTGGGCTCAAGATCATAATGTGGCTGTTAATATTTGAAGAGTTATACTGATTTAAACTAATTGAGTTGGCAGTGTGTACTTCCATAGCTTATTTCCCCCTGGTTTTGCCACTCTATACCTAGTTTTGCAGGATCCCTCCTTTGTTTATGAAAATGTCAGTTAAAACATGCAGTTTTAAACTAACAGAACCACTGAAATTCACCAGTTATAGTTATCTCAAGTTACTATAACTCGTGCCCGAAAGTAACTATAATTTGCGCCCTGCCATGCACACTGTCACCGTCAATAATGTCATTTCAGATGTTGTAGTGCTGTTATTAATGATGTCATGGAACATATCGTGAGTGATGTAATATGTTAAGTAATTAGCAGTGCATGTCGAGGGCATGAGTTATAGTTATTTTCAGGCACCAGTTAAAGCTATTAGAGATAACTATAACTTGTGAAGGCCAGGCTCTGTGACCACACCCCTGTTAGGGCCTAAACCCCACTGTGCCCAGCCTTTGGCCCTGCGATCCACCCCGCGCTGCTATGTATGGCTGACTATGTGTAGCAATACAAAGAGTATTATTTTAAGTAAGGAAGATCTACTGGATTTTGAAAGGGTCAAAATACCAAAATATGAAAAGCGGTGGGCCTTTTGGCATTATTAAGGGGTCAGCACATCAACATATACAAAGCAGACCTATTGGCTTTGTCAAATAGTCACCAATAACTATATTCAAATGTATATTTGATTAATTCGCACATTGTAAGTGTTAATAATAGTAAATGTCTCAAATTATTTTTAATAAATTATAAAAAAACATGTTTGTGTGTTTTTTAAAACTTTTTTCAACCACAAAGTGCAGCCATAGAACCAACCACAAAGGTTCCCTGCACTCCCACTGAAGAGCATTTAATAATATGTAAACTCTTTTAGGGGCCATGAATTCAATGACCTAGGAGACGTACTGTGCTTTTTAAAATATTGCTGGTGTGTACTGCATTCCCTGCAGCCCCCGACAATATTAAAAAAAGGTTTGTGGTGCCTCTGCCCCTTCTAGGGGCACCACCAGGAGCAGAAAATATTTTTCGAAAAAGCCCTGTGGCATTATGGGGCACTGATTCCACAGGGCAGTGAATAATAAACTAGCAGCTCCTGACACTCATTTATTATTATTTTTTTGCATTTTTCCATTTTTTTCCAAGTGTGCCAGGGCCACACACATCACAGATTGGTTAGGGGCCTTGGGGGAGCTTAAAGACCCCCTCAGCCCCGGCTGGCTCCCCAGCCAGCACCTACACCAGGTGCTGGCAATAGCTGGCATTTTTTTCCAAAGTGAGTTCCCCGATGCCCACCCGAGGCACCCGCATGCCTTTATTTAATTGAGGGCCGTGGAGGGAGCCTGGGTCCCTGTGGCATCTGCCAACTTTCCTGGCAGGAGCCGTCAGGGGCCCACCTGTGGCACCTGCAATGCAGCTTTCATTGGGGACCGCAGGAGAAGCCCCAAGGCCCCCGCGGTCCGAGCAGGCTCCCCAGCCAGCACCCAATGTGGTACTGGTGGGAGCCAACTCAGTGACATTTTGAGTCATGTTTCACTGCTCCTGCCAGGGCAGGAGCAAAATTGTGTTCCCTGCCTAGGAGAGTGCGGGCAGAGTATGCCCACACTCTCCCGGGCAGGGAACTGGGTCATGCCATCCCCGAGACACAGTAGCTCTATCGAGCCCCATGGGGATGGGGTCCTCGGGCCAGATCAACGGTTGAGGGAGAAACACGCTGAAACTGTCCAGGAAGTAGCTGAAGTGGATGAACTTTTTGTTTTAAAGTTTCATGAAGATTCATCAAATGACGCCAAAGCTCATAGCAACAATATGTATAGTTGAGTGCTAGCTTCTTTCAAGCTTGCACAGTCTCCTTACCTACTTACCTAATTGTTGTAGTCTCCTTCACTACTTACTGCTGCAGCAGTCCCTCCATCCTTCTTTTGCTAGCACTCAAGCATCGCTCTAGGCTTTTGAAGAACGTCCTCTCTGCAGGATTTACTACCTCGAGGCTCCTTCAGTGATTCCTTCAGCGATTCCTTATCCAGGCCTGCAAAGTTTTCCATGTGTGATCAGGTGCTGCAGTCCTGACTTTTTCTTGCATTTTGGGACTTGAAGTCCAAGCTTTATAATGTGCTATATCAGACTACAAGCCCCTGACTGCAAAGTCACAACTTGGACTGGAGCAGCTAGTCCCATTTGGATTTAGGAAACTTGGCAGAGCTGCTTATCCCAGCTCCCCTCACGCTATACTCCTGCAGTTCTCCCTCCCAACAGTATTCTGGAACTTTCACTTACTCCTAGTTCATACACTTTCGTCTTCAGTTTAGTAACATCCCCCTTTTACTGTCTCATATAAAAAACCTTCCCTTCATTAGTGCTTCAGCCCTTCAGGCATCTGAAGCACCTCCTTTTGGGGTTGGCCCATTTCTCAGAGAAAAATACTAGCCATTTGTGCTTGTTCTGTGGTTCTGGAAGGGCCAGGAGCTGGTAGTGGAACACCAGTTTGGGGTTTTAGTATAAACCCATACGCCTTTTGAACACATCAATTTTGCATCTATTCAATCTATTCAACTTAAAAACATTTAGGAATACGCTAGATTTCATTAACATTATTTTAATACAGCTTTAGGTCTGGTGTAAACCTATATGTATAGTATACTTGCTTATAGGGGCTGTCTGCCATCCATATTCATCCATTGGTTACTATATCTTTCACATTTTTCTTCCACCCATCATAGCATATAGCATGGGAAAGTGGTTTCAGCCCACTTCAGCCATTGGCTAGCTTCACTGTGAGTGGCGGCATTCTGCCCTTTCACAAGGAGCACACCTTAAGTGCCAGGGAGCAGTTTAGCAATGCATGCTATTTGCACCCAAAAAATGTTTTTGCATTTACCCAGTTTTTTTATTTTTTAGATTGATGAGAGCCTAGCAGCTTCCCAACTATAATGTTTTGCAAAAACCATAACAAAACAAAACAAACATTGACAAAGCGAAAAGGCTGGTAACCAACACCAGACCTATTGAGTTTGTCAAAGCTTGTTTATCTTATATTTGTTGCTCACAGTTCACACACAAAAGAACAAATATCGGATTTTACTCATTGACTGATATTTGTTTATGCTTTTGTTTGAAAAAAACTTGCTAAGCCACAGACATAACGGACAGATAGCAACTCATTCCTGCAGGTTCCCCTTTCTCTGGACCACTGTATCTCTTCTCCTGGCAGGCTCCTGCACTGCTCCCCTTTCCAAGGATGTTTTTACATCATCAGTACAACTTCCTATGAAGAAAATTCCAAAACAAATCTAACCCACACAATGGGACTGATAAACCTTTCACCCTTATTGTGTGGGTTATGCTAATTTTGGGCTTCTTTCTTCAGGTGATTGTACTTGTTTGTGTATTCCACCCAATTTCATTTTGAGGTGAAAAAAATAGAGTTTTTTAAAATGGGGGAGCCTGCTCCCTGAAGAAGAAGCCACGGCTCCCTTGAGGGGTGCACCCCACAGTTTGAAGACTTCTGTGTAGTAGTTAGATTTGGTAATTTAATCTTAACATACAATAAATAAAATAAATTTACTGATAGAACCAAAGTTAAAGTGCAGTTATGGTTACAAAACAAATCCAAAGAAACACAGAAATTCGCCAGTTATAGTCAGTGACGTAACTATACCTTGCATCCACATCATGCACTGCTTATGACCTCATAAATTACATCACGTATGTTTATTTAATGTATGTTTTTGAATTCTGCTCCCCAACTTAATGGTCCAGATATCTCTAAACATGTTTAGAGTCATGAAAAAGGCTGTAAACATGCTTATCTTAGCTTGAATTAATCTTAGTCACTAGTAATTACTAGGAGCCACATCCCAGTCCATCGTTTATAGCCCACAATAGCATCTCAGATTAGACCCAGCATATTCAGATAAAATTATGTAGTTAATTAAAACCTTCACATGTACAAAAGGGTAAAATTAGACATTCAGTGCCTATTTAAATTATTAAATTGTACACATTATTCAGATCTAAATCTTTGATCAAAATTGTTCCTAAGTAATGTTATGAAAATTAACCTACTAGCGCCCTTCAATATCACTTATGGTTCAATAAGGTAAAGTGCAAGAGTTGATGGAGTTCAAACATACTTGTTATTCACACTAAGGTGCATGTGGGCTGGTAGGATTGTCGTATCTCAACAGGGTTCTTTGTGGGACTGTAGACACCATGTTACAATGACCACACATCCTGTGTCAAGTAACAGTCGAAGGCCTTCCAATTATTTGTGGTTCTTATGTTTAACTGGCTCTTGCTCATGTGGAACAACTTGAATCCTTTATTCTTGACTGTAAAATAACCAGGAACCTCACTATGTGTATAGTTAAGCAAGTGTTTTCTGAGTTTGTTTTGATTAAGGTTTGCCAGCAAGGTCAAACCATCTCTTGATTGAAAAACTTTTGTAGCATCCGTCTACGTGCAGTTAACATGACTGGTCAGATTTAAAGTGTGTGTCTCGTGGTCTCTTTTGCAGAGCCAAATAGTCCACATGTGGCGGCTCATGCTGTTTTAAGCCCGCGTTTGGCCCAGCGCGTTGAACACTAAAGCGGAGGTTCAGGAACCTATGTTTGAGATTATTGGTGAAACATTTGTCAAAGTAAGATTGAGGTGTTGACCCCTGTAGTTGTTCATAACTTTGCAAGGCATTGGCACTCTTGGCAAAGGTCACTTTGTCTTCCTGCAAGGGCAGATTTCTGACTGCACTTTTGAGCTCATTAGCTGACACAGAATTGTTCCATCGGTTAGACCCAGCCATACGCAAATCAGCATTGATCCTGCTCCAACAGGAACAGTCTAGCTCGAACTGCCAGACCAGCTGCACTCTGAATCAGAAAATAAGCAACCCAAGACCAGTTTCAACTTAATTCAGGCTCTTCAGTCGGGTGCAGCTTTGTTCCAGTGGCAAAGTGAGCACAAGATCCATGTCTGGGCATACCCATCGCACTTAGGGCATCCCAATGAAGTAAACAAAAAAGTGGTGGGTGGGATGCTTGAATTCATCTCAACCACTGCTAATTACTCAGGCCTGTATTGTCTATCATAGTACTCAAGCTGCATCCTACTGACGAGCCCCAAGTAGAGTGAAACCAGTCTGAGGGTGCCTGTAGTTCCTTCTGGAGGGGGACTTGCCTGGCAGTTTGGGACAGGCTGTTCCCATGAGGAACAGTCAGTTCTGATATGCATAAGACGGGCCTTTTTCTAGAGTGGCAAGGTGGGCGATAGACTGGAATGCTGCCCTGAGCAGTTGTTATTGGCTGAGATTAATTCAAGTATTCCATGTATCACTTTGTTGTTGGTTCCCTTGAAAAATGTGCACAAATGTAAACATAGGTAAACATGCTAAGCATCTGCTACATTTTGTGCAAATTCATCAAACGCCACTAAAGATGTTGGCAAATTAACAAAACATCTTTCTTATTTGCAAGATTTCTTTAAAATACAACCTTCATTCTCAACATTTGCACCTCTTTAAATGTTAATTTCGCAGAACCTCCTGACCAGATTTACATCAAATCAACAAATGCACAATACTTG
This sequence comes from Calotriton arnoldi, assembly GCA_963921515.1. Lineage (NCBI taxonomy): Eukaryota > Metazoa > Chordata > Amphibia > Caudata > Salamandridae > Calotriton > Calotriton arnoldi. Next base: position 1,521,733 of record CAWUFW010002198.1, read on the forward strand.
AGTAAAGTGTTAACTTTGTGCCAAGTTTAGTGTAATTCTGTTCAACCGTTTTTTCTGTATGGGTGAGCAATTATTCCTATGGCAATTAAAATGAGAAATCACACTTTCGGGGCTCCCCACTTTCTTTGCCCCCACTTGATGGATCATTCCATAACTATACATGTAGGACCCAAAGTGGATGAACTTTGTTTTTGAAAAGTTTTGTTCAGTTTTGCCAAACAGTGCCAAAATTATTAAGAAAACAAAAAATACCTTTCCTTAAGACTAATAGGTCAGACAACTCTTCTAAGTACATGACATCACGTATAATCTCTATGGCTATGCCTTCTGCACCAATTTAGCCAAAGCCAATTATGCCAGAGATTAATACCAACCTAAACTAGGTCTGCTAAATGTACACTCTGTACCACGTAACTCGAATGCTAGTAACAAATTGATTAGCTATCTAGACCTGGATATACTTGTTGCCACAGTAACTTGGCTTAAAGCCTGGAATAATCTGGTGCTACCCCTTAAGGATACGGAGCTGTTTGCTCAAACCGTCCAGGAGAAAAACATAGTTGAGGGGTTGTATTTTTTTATTGCGAGAACTGGAAGGCTACTCCACTCCCCCTCTTATCCATAATAATTAATAACAACACTTAACTAATCCTTGGTGATTTCAATCTTCATATGATAGGTTAACCTTGTATTATGCTCCATTCTTGATTATTTTCTCCTAGCATGTGAAATAAACCGCTCATCCGGTTGTTCATATATTAGATATCAACCAGACAACTTAATCTCTGCATTCACTATAACATTGATTGCTTGATCAGATCATGATCTGATCACCTTCGAACTAACTTGATCAGATCAAAATCTGATCACCTTCAGACTAAATGAAAGTTATTCTTCAGCCGCCTTGCGTACCCCATACCCTGAAACACATAAACTCCTCTACAAGAAGGAAGTACAAGTTAAAGGGTGCTGCCGCTCACTATGGAGTGATTCCCTGTGACTAGTCTCTATGGGCAATTGCCCTTCGCCAGTCAAAGTGGTTAAGACTTTGTCACAAAAATTGACTTCAATCTTCGAATGACATCCTAGGTTCTTTCCGTTGTCTCATCCTATTCCTTTTGAAATGCGTTGCGTCTATCACATATCTAAACTACTCCCTATAGGAAACAGGAAACCAGTTTTCCAAGCCTTGGTTGGTTCTAGGTGGGACAACCCCAACTCGACCTACCTGAGCATAAAATCTACCTTATTGCACGACCTTCAAAATATTCAAATCTAGCAGCCCTCCTGCTTTTGGAAGTTCTAAAAAGAAGCAGTATTTGAACATGCAGCATACTCTGCATTAGCTGTAATTTCAGCATCACATTTACTTCAAAGCTTTATGACTCATACCTAAGTCTATCTATTACAACCCTCCAGCATTTTACACTACAAAAAATAAGGTTTAATACCGCTAGAGCTCTTGGCTGTTCTTACAAACTTCTCATAGCTATACCCTGGATTCCAATGCCTAGATCGGGCAGCAGAGCATTGTCTGTCCTTGCCCTTTTCCTATGAAATTCTCTTTCCATTGACATTCGTTCTATCTTCCCCCCACCTTCTCTTCTGTAAAAAGCTAAAAACTCATTTATTTAATCTATTACAGTCTGTCCCCCGTATATTTTATCCATAGCATCTGGCGACGACTTTGAGGTGGCAGTGTGTTCTGTAGGAACTCCATAACATAGCATAACAACAGAACATCATAGGAAACCTTTTTTAGTACCTCTAATAACTTTGCTCTCCCGCCCCCCGATAATCGGAATGGCACCAAATGTGAGGATGAAAATGTGTAGGAAGATATCTCAAAGCATGCCAATTTGGCCACATTGGCCAAAAGGTTCAAAAGTTAAAAGAGAAGTTCCAAAATATTTCTTACTCTCCTTTAAAATTGAATTTCCCATAGAATATGTTTTAACACTGAAAACTGATGGTCTCCAAATTTTTAGGAAATGTGGGCCTTGGTAATTCAGCCTCTATTTTGGTCTGGTGAAAATCCATTCAGCCATTTAGCTGATATACGGCAAAATGAAGGTGCTCAGTAAACTTGTCAGGATATGTTTATTTCTCAAAAGGTCCGCAAACATATGCATGTGCTGACCTGTTGGACCACATATTGCACTTGTACAGTACTTTGGGTATAATCACCAGACACTAACAATTGTTTTCTTTCCAAAGTTCGCAAATATTGGGAGGAAAACACATAAAAACAAAAAGAGCATGCAAAAAAGAATGCAGCATGGTGAAAGAGCTGATGCTGTACTATACATAGGTAGGTGGGTAAGCCCGGCTACTTATGAATACATCTCCTTTGCCTGTTTAACATGCTTGGAAAAGATAAGCAAGAAAAAAATGACTTATCTCCTGAACTCCCCCCCAGCCTGGTTCAGAACTGTAGGACTAATCATATGCCCTCACACTTTACCCACAGGAAGGAGGGCAGTGTAAAATATATTGGGGCAGCTTAATACTGCACATCTTTACTGCCTAAAGCTTGGTGGGGGGAATTTGACCCCTTCCTGACATCGACTAAGTGAAGAGGAGGGCATTACCTTAAACCCCCTCACCTTGCCTAAGAGATCTATCCTCCCCCCAATTGAGACTGTGCTATGAACCCACTCCTTCATCTTGCCTATGGGTAAGGGGAGATATTGCTCCAAGGGCAATAGGGGATAGTAGGGCTTTACAAAAAAACACATGAAGATCAGGTTCCAGCTGGCCTGCTCCTTCATTGTCCCTAACATGGTGTGGGCTGGAGAGTTGTAGGTTGTGGTGAACTGTTAAACGCCCCTGTGTCCTGCTCCCGGTTGGTAACATCTTTCAGGGGTAGGAGGCAGGTGACTTGCTCCTCCTACATTATGCAACCCATGGAGGAGTGGGTCATGGTCACATGTAACGCACCCACACCCTTTTTTTCATCACTACACAAGAAAAAACCTCTCATCACAAACTTTATCAGGTAACAGCAGGGGTAGGGACGTAGGTTGGCTTAAGGCTTTGCACAGCTAGGGTTGGTCGCCCAGTGGGTTGAGCACAAGACTGGACTATGGGGACAAAGGCCATGTAGCGGGAGTTGGTCAGCCAAGGTGGCTTGGGTGCACGGTCTGTAGGCAACCCCCATTGCACATGGTCAGTTTTAAAGTTGGGTGTATGGCCAGGCCAGAATCCAGTACTTGTGGCCAACCCCCACTGCTAGAGGCTGAAAGTAGTGAGCATCATAGGGTGGTGTTTGGCATTGGGCTATCAAGATACCTGTTCTATAACTACCCTCCAGCAGAGGCACTGTGAAACCAGAAGACAGTTAACATCTCACCTTCAGATCCCTGAAACCAACTCTCTCTTGGCTTTAATAATGGGAACCGATGGAGGGAACCAAGGGAAAGGGGATTGGGAAGAGAAAGACCACACTCACTAGCGCACAGTATAAGGCTACTTCAACACTGGATGATAGCACTGCAAAAGTTTGTGGTGGTACAACTTCTCTAGTTTTATGAAATTACCCTTTTGAAAATATAACACATTAACTTAAAACACAATACCTATTATGCTTTTACTCTACTTTAGAGGTCCTCTGGACTCTCACTACCCTTCTTCTATCTCCCAAGCCCACCTATATGCCTCCTGAATGGCTCCATGGCTGATGCGCTTTCTTACGCCTTGACTCGTAACCTCTGGTATGATTTATAGTCTGTTCCTAGAAAGAAGATGAAGATCGGCTTGTGGTTGATGTTGACGCAGACACGCAACTAGCTGGATTAATTCCATGGCTGAGTCCTTACACTCTGATCAATCCATTAACCACAAGCTGATTTTCATTACCTGCCCAGTCTCATGGGGCTGCTTTTCTAGTGATTCCATCCTCAGCATTCTTGAGAACCATCCTTTGCCGATACTTGGACATGCCAGTACGGCTGTTGACGCCATCGAGCATACTTTTCTCCAATTGCCCCGGATATCACTCCATTGGAACCCTGGGATCTACCATGCACTCTTTAGTGAATTGATCCTGATGATGACCCTTGAATTACTGCTTTGGGGTCGAAATGCCTTTGACATTTACCGGCGAAAAGACTGTTTATGAAATTATGATGACCAGCGATGAGTTTGTAGAATTGTCCTAATCAGTCATGGATTGTTGTTCTGCTTCGGGTATTTCATAACTGCATTAATTTACTAGCCATCCTTTGGTCTATTAACATTTGCACTGATCACATTAAGGGTCTTTTTCCTTTGGCATGTTATTCTCACTCATTTACACCATGTGATCTCTTATCACATAGAGCATTGTAAGTATTGTAGACCTGCACATATGTATTTATATGTTGGACTAGCTATTGTCTATATAATTGTATGTTGCTATATAAAAAACATTTTGCATAAAATAAGGTCTCCTCCAAAATTGTTATTTACGTGTATGTACTAATGTGGTAGGATTTTAGCTGGTTTTGAAGTGTTTAATTGGCTATACTAATTAATAGCACAGTGAAGGATCTTGTTGGCCTGCAGCAGACCGCCATGAATGCGATTGCTTTTAAATAAAGCAATCGTTTTTTAATGCATCTCGTTTTTCTCAAATGAAATGAAATGTTTAGCAAATGTTTATTGGGAGTAAGCAGGGGTCCCATTCCTCTTCTTAAACAAACTTTCCTTTTGCATTCACAAAGTGGAAGAGCTACAAAGGGGACCATTCCCTTTTGTGAATGGGTTATCAACTCCTCTGAGTTGTCGGTAAAATATCAATGTTTGGGTTTGGCAACCAGTTTTTGTTGCAAAACATTGAAATAGCATATTGATTTGGTATTTGGAAGGGATACCTACAACAAGCCAATTAAAAATTCAGAATCGGTATCCATTTGTAAACACATTTAGTGATTCAGAAACAGTTTTCTGTACTGCTAAATGCTTTTAGTAGATAGGAAAAAGGGATTTTGCATTCACAAACCCTCTGATTTACCAATTTGGAGCAGTTGCGAATGCCAAAACCCTTATACTCTAGGGGCCTCATTTATGAGGCCCCTTGTGGCACTGGAACATCACTTTGTTGACGTTCTGGTGGCGCAATATGCCCCCGCATATTTACAAGGCCACGTAAAGCCACTTATGTGGCTTTTTATGGCCTTGTAAATATGTGCCCCTTTCACACAGAACACTGCGTGAAAGGGGCGTTCCATGGGTGTTGCTGTGGGTGTTCCCACGCAACACCCATGAAATCTGACACATTCCCAGATTTAAGAGGAATTGTAAACCTGGGAATGCGTCAGAATCTAACGCCACCCCAGTGGTGGCATTAAGGAGGCGCAATGAGGAGAAATGTTTTCATTTCTCTGTGTATTTCCTTTTTCTATGTGTGCAGCATTCTGCAGCACACATAGAAAGAGAAAATCACCTGAATTGTGTCCCTTCCTGCACAAAACCAATCAGCCCCGCAACGCAGGCACCCTTGCACCATGGTGCGAGGGTGCCTGTGTTGGCGCTCGGCAGCCCCTTGTGCGCCGGCGCTGAGGAAAAGGGCAGGAATGCGCTGTATCTTGTAGATACAGCGCATTCCTGCCTTTTTCTTTTGATGTAGGGCAGTGCAGCAAGATTCCTTGCAGTGCCGCGCTACGTCAAAACCTCATAAATGAGGCCCTAGGCATTCAAGATGGCTACCAACATTGGCAAGTTCTGTGGCTCCATGAGACACGTAGTTCTTATTGCCTCAAGTGTTTAACGTAGCGTGCCCCTCTGAGACATGAGGCTCTATCCAGACGGCATCCACACCCTGTGCCCCTCATCCTCTTCTACCCTCAAAGACATGAAAGTTTAGGAGCTTGGTAATATAGCATGTTTGCATAGGCCCAGCGTGTAAAGATAAGTGTGTCTTGAGGAGCATCCTGACAGTACCCTCCCAAGCGCCGACATCTCAGCAGTTGGATTTCTGATTCATCTGGGTGGAGATTGTAGAATTCTCTTAACAGGCAAGGTACATGAAGATTAGAGGTGTCCCTCAGGGCCAAACCTTTTGCAATCCACCAAATACTGAAGTTGATATCAGTCAATTTGCCAATCCTGAATCTTATGTACTTCATATTATTTTCCTCTGCTAACCTGAACTTGTACAGAATTTAGAGCAAGAAACAATTTTGCAGAGCAAGGTTTCAACAAGGACACATGAAACACAGGAGTAATTTTTTTGTACTAAGACAGCTGTAAACAACCGATCACAGGATTCTCAGCGTGTTCAATGGCAATGGACCAATAAACTTAGGTTACATCAACAAAACGTTTTTAAAATACAAGTTATTAGTGAGTAATCAGGCTTGCTTATCCACTGTATATTTGAGTGCTGTGGCTTTCCTATATTGGGTATAGCTAACCTTCCCCAATGATTGTTGTGCTGACATCTAAATTTATTGAAGTTTATTTAATTATTCTTATACTGAGGGCAAAGATGTAGACAAATTCTAGGCTGATGACCATGCATACAAAAGAAGGGAGACATCCCATTTGCATAATGCTCAGTGAGGTTATATGGTAATATTCTGCTAACCACAAAATCTTACGTCAATCCTCTTCTTGCAACATTACCTGACACCTCAAATACACATTTATTCAAACTGTCTGTCCGCCTATCTGTCTGGGGATGATAACTAGTTGGCAGGCAAACTAACATATCTAGATATTTACATAATGCAGACCAAAATTTTGAAGTAATTTGAGAATCTATGTCAGTTATTAAAACCTGTGGAATTATATATAAAAGGATAATATGATATGCAAAAACTCTGTACTAACTCCTTATAAGAGGCCAACACAGTTAATGCAATGACATTCCCTATTTTCTTCAGATGATCAACAACTAAAAGAATGAACAGTACAATCTTTACTTTTCGATAACTGTACCATAACGTTCACGGATACCTTATGCCAAGGCTTAGGAGGAACAAGCAATGGTTTCGAAAGTCCCCTCAGTGTAGTATATAGATTTTTAATCTTGGCACAGATAGAACATGTCTGAACACATTGCTTAACATCCAGTAAAATAGTTTTCCACCAAAAATATCTTTTAACTTCAACTAAGATTTTAGCAAATCCAGGATGCCCAACAGTGTTAGAATCATCATAGCCTGTTGTCTTAACTGCCTGGAAGGCAATACAGAATTTCACTTTCATAAAGTAATTAAACTTTCTCAACTCTGCTATCTTTTTCTCAAAGCAAGGCTTCACTATCCATAGACTAAATCTAAGAAGGCCTCCACATTAATCAGTGCAATGAAATGAATATTTTGTGTTCCACCTGGCAAGTGTTTACTAATTTGTTGTATTTTCAATTTCAGGGCTAGTTGATCAAGATATGGAATCTACCTTTCATGATGAGAAAAGAAGTGTCCATTTGAGGTGTCTGGGATTTAACGTCCTGGCTGGTTTTTAAAGACTCTCAATTTCTGTGATCTCTTTAGACAAATAACCAGTGTATAACCCACAATAAATATTTATTCATTCTTCAAATGATCTCTTTATTTCTAAATCTTTTTTTATCTGTGATGGTGTAATTAAATTAGGCTGGGAAAAATTTCTGAGAAATGTAGACCACTGAATGCACCAATCCAGTTATAGGATTTCTATGGGATAACACTCCTGCAGTATCATGATGTGATGCATTAGTTGCCACTATAAACAAAAGTTCCACATTCCACATAGGGTCACTAGCGAAACATTTCTCGAAGAAAGAAAAAGCTTGTTCAGCTTCTTTGCACAGAAGTTTAGTAACAGGTCTGGCAATGAAAGAGAATTTATGATAACATCTTCTATAACAATTAGCAAAGCCAAGGAAACTTCATCCAGCTTTTACAGAAGAACAAGCTGGCCATTTAAATATTTCTAAAACAAAAAAACACACTGGTCCCTAGTAGCAATGCTTTAGATGCAAAGAACCAAATGGTGATAAAATGTATTCAAAGTAGTTTATGAAAAACCATTTCATGACACATAGCAGTAAAGTGGATATTGGTGCAAAATAAACGTGCTTGGCGCTCTCTTTAGAGGAGATACACTCAAGTGACAAATCGTGATCAGCAAGTGTATCAACAAACACATGAACAGCACGGCCCATTACAGTAAGTTCTCAACAATCATGTAGGGTCCATGTTTTTAAAGTTGATGGCATTTCGATCCCAGTAAACATAGCGGGATCATCATCAGGACTTGAGGATACAACAAAACCGAGACAGAGCTTATGAAAAGTAATCCAGATGCTAAAGTAGGGGCTTCCTGGTGACAAGCTTCAGGAACATATTTCCAACTCAGGCCATTCCAATTTTTGTTATAATTATTACCCCAGTCTCCTGTGATCCTTGGGTCTCCCTGGTTGAACTATTATTATTTAAATATTTCTGACAATCTTTTCTCATATATTGGAATATTATGAAGGCTGATTATATACTTCTCAAATTCTACAGAGTGGTGTGAAATACACTTCCCCATTTTAGCAAAAAGATTATGTTTTCTTAACCTTTGGAGTGTTGTAAATGAGTTTCCTATGAATCAAAGTAAATCAAGATGACTTCTAAATAAACTATACAAAACAAATCCAAAAATCCCCCTAGTACTTCATCAATAAAATATTGGAAGTCTGCTGGATCATTTCAGAATGAATTATATTAGCATACACCAAATTTAGTACAGAATACGGCCTTCCAATCATCACACTCACAGTCTCTGACTAAATGTAGGCTTTTCTGATATCAAGCTTAGTGAAAGTTTTGTACATTTTTGATTTGATCTAAAAAGACAGGTATATAATGTAATGGATATCTATTTTTATGGTAACTCTGCTGACTGCTCTGTACTCATTATATTTTCGTAGCTTACCTCCCCTTTTCAGGCACAAAAACAGGGTTAAAGAAGCAGTAGACTATGAAGGTCTTATGAATCCAGTAGCTAAGGTATTTTTCTATGCTATTTAAGAATGTTTGTCTCAGAATCTGTGAGTGCATATAAGAGAGTACGAAGTTTGGCTGCTCAAGGTTCTCAATCAATCTTGCAATCATCGTTTCTACTGGCTTTCTTTTTTACCAACCACTTCATGAAAACTTTTATAGCAGTCAGGTAAAGTGGTTACCCAACCACTAACATAAGCAGTTACACTGCAAGCCAGTGCCTTAGAAGGAGGACTTTAAGATGATTTGCTGTTTGGTAAAGAATGGTTGACACAATATTGAGAATTCAATTGAAATGCCCTATCTGCCCAATCAATGTTAGGATGATGCAGAGTTAACCATGACATGCCCAGAGTCACTTTAAACATAGGTGCATCATCAAATCCAAAGAAATCTTCTTGTGATGAATTCCAAAATAATAAGAATCATTTGCCTATGAAAATGTACAGGTCCTAAAGATGGCATTGAACCATCTGCTGCCTTAAATGAATCTGGAGATATTTTCTTAGTCGCTGGTTACAGTAAAGATTGAACAAATTTAATGTCCATATAATTTCATGAGGTTCCCAAATCTTAGATTCCAGAAATTATGCTTTCCTATCCATCTACCAAAGTTATTCTCATAGGAACTATAAAATGAGCAACTGAAGACTGCATAGCCTTTAATACCCAAGCCAATGCTGAATTAAGTTCATCCCTGGATAAGGCAGTTCCCTTCATTATTGAAGAATCTAGTTTTCTGCGAACTGTACCTAATATAATTGTGACATTGCTGCTGCTTGACACTTAAAAGTCTTAGGCTTATACTGACAGTCTTCTAGATATATACATAGATTTTGTGTATGTCTTCTTTCACTATCTTGGTTAGAGAGAGACCTTTAAAACAACCTAATTGTATGAGCTCAAAAACTTCAGAACTTCTATTTTCTTCTAAACTGGAACATACTACAAACATCTTAGTATCAGTATTATTTTTCTCTAAATGACAATTGTTCAAACGATAATCAAACTGCCCCACTAAATCTATGAGCTTCTCAATTTTTAAATTACGACTGAATACTTGTCCGGTCCATCTTTTAATTCACTTTATAAAACTTGGTAATGCAAAGTAGATCTTTAATTTTCAGGCTTAGCAGTCTCAACAACTAACAATTAAATGTGGTAAGATAACCAGCTAAGTCTTCATTAGCTTGATTTAAAATTCAACAACGCATTATCTAATAAAAGAGCCTATGATTTCACATGAAACAACTTCTGCATTTGCATGCAGAGGGCGAAAAATAAATAGAGCAAGGGATAATGATTTTCTATTGAAAGAATACTCCAATTAGCAGCATTCCTACTCAAGTTAGACAAGACAAAACCTTTGGCTGATCATCTGGAAGTGTCATAGTTTTACACAATAAATTTGACTGACACTGATTAACAAAGAATTTCTTGGGGGTCTCCAATAAATCATTCAGGCGGTGCAAAAGGGTTATTCAATAATTTTCTTCAGTTCTGCCTACATTCAGTTTATCAGGTTGATAACTGTTCAGTCATTCCTATTATTTAGAACACCTGCACCCTTGATAATCATATATTTGTTAGGATCACAAATTCATAGTTTCACAACAATTCTATGCCAACATGATTCCACTGATTTATGAAATCATTGCAGTGTTTATCAAGTTCTTAATCCAAATGAATGACTACTTGTGAAATAAAAAAAAGCACAATTAGGTTTGTAATCCTAACTGATGAGTTATAGTGAAAATACAAATGCAAAATAGAGTACACAATCCTAAAGGGTAACTCCTGGTGAAAATAGCAAAAGCGCAAGTCTATAACCTTTGCATGTGTGGTGCCAGACTACTTCTCTGATATCAATGATATATGTCATCAGCTTTTCAGGGTAACATGCTACAAGGGTTCTAACTGTGTAAAAAAACACAAGGGACACCCTACTCACATGGAACCAGGGTACATTACAATTTAAACAAAAATAGTGGTTCCTGTGGACACTCAATGATTAATATCACAATATAATTCTCAGCACAATCGCAGTTAACTGGGAGTCTATCAATGCCAGGGAAAGAAGAACATGTAACACAGGAGGTGTAGAGAAACAAGCTTTTTATATATGAAAATTCACACATTTGTTATAAATTTATCAGTTTTGAGTGTCCCAAGTGAAAAAAAGCGTGAAACCTATGAGTATCAATTGTGACATAAAAACAAGGTTTCAATGTTGGTTTCAATGTTGTTAGAAGGTTAGAAGGTTTCAATGTTGTTAGAAAACGACCATTCAATGGATACACAATCAATGTTAACAGTTTCCTAGTTTAATGGTAGGGACTGGGATTGGTTCGTTTTCAAATTGTCGACGACGTTTGGACCCAGCTACCAATGTGGGGTCTCATCAGGACCTATCATTGTAGGGACACCTGTGGATGACTTACAGTGAGTGAGGGGAACACCTGTGGGAGTGCGGGGTGGTTAAGGATACTCACATAGGGCCCGGCCGGGCACCTTTGGAGGGACGGGTACTGGCAGTCACAGATATGCGAGATGGTCATGAATGGAATCCTACATCCAAGAAGGGTGTCGTATGAATGGACAAGGTCCAAGGATAAAGGGGGCGTTGAATTACTCAGGGAAACGTCAATCCGTTTCTGTAGTGATTCCGGTATTCATGAAGTCAATGTAGAATTCAGACTCAATCTGTAGAGGAAAAATTCCCGCCTTGGATTCCCTGGAGAACTGCTCTCGTCTGTCTCTGCTTGTTGAATGGCAATATAAAAAAGCTTGTTTCTCTACACCTCCTGTGTTACATGTTCTTCTTTCCCTGACATTGATAGACTCCCAGTTAACTGCGATTGTGCTGAGAATTATATTGTGACAAGGGTTCTAACGTCCTGCAACAAGTCCTGGTTGCAGCAACTATGTATCACAATTGCCTAGCAAGGATGCTATGGATCACAAGATACTCATACTCAATGCATTCAAGATTGCTGCCAACATTGGCAACTTTAGTGAGAGTGCTGTGCCTCCATGGGACATGTAGTTTTCACACTCTGCACATCTCTCCATCCTCTTCTGCTGCTGAAGACATGCATGTTCAGAAGCTTTGTTGTAGCACTTCATGTCAGCCCAGCATGTAAAGGCAAGTGCTTCCCTGACAACATGAAGCTCACAACAACACACATGCCAGTACTGATACTTAGGGGCCGATTCCGATTCGGGCCGGAAATCTCTCCGACCGAGCCGGAGAGATTTCCGACCGAATCGGACCCGTGCAGCCCGACCGAACGAGTACGATGCGTCCGTATGCTATCGTACTCGAGTCGGTCGGACTCCCATTGAAGTCAATGGGAGCCGGTCGTACAACGCGTACGCGGGCTCCCATTGCCTCAATGGGTGCGAGGCGAACAAGGGCGCCCCCTACAGCGGGTACGCGTCGAAGCGACTCGCGCCGTACACGCACAGGTAGGGGGGACCCATGGGTCCCCCCTGTGTGCGACTCACGCGGCTACGTGTACAGGGGGGTCCGACACGGACCCCCGAAGTACGGCTCCGACTGCTCTTTCGAGCCGGACGGTGCGTGTCGGTCGGACTGCTCGCGGCGCGCATCGTACTTACCCGGCCGGGGAACGTCTCCATTGCGCGGTGCGAATCGTGTCCGAGCGAGTCGGTCGGTGCGGTTCGACTCGGGGACGAGTCGGTCGGAGCGGATGGGACGCCCGAACGAGTCGGTCGGCGATTTCTCATCGTACTCGCGCGTACGGATCGGTCGGGAAATAGGGCTCCGAATCGGATCCGGTTAAGCCGAATCCGATTCGGAGCCCTACCGGCCGAGATCGGAATCGGCCCCTAAGTCTCTAATCACTCCATAGGATCACACGTGACACTCAATGTGAAAAAAATTATTTTGTTTTTTATTTCATTTCTTTAAATCTTAATTTCCAGTAGTAACTCAATTTTTGAGGGTTTCAATAATTTACACAAAAACACCATGTCAGACAAATTTTAAACAAATCACACATAATTTAACACATATTACATATAATTTACATCATATTCAAAGGACAACACCAAACATGACGTAGACAACAAATTCAATATTTCAATTGTAGAAAGCTCGAGTTCAGTGCTTCAAAATGAGTGAACACATTGAAAAATTTAAAAAATAATAAAAAGTGAAACAAAAAGATGGAGCCCAGATAGGTTGAGGCTTTTAGAATTGAGGGGCATATTATCAAGGGCTTTATCGCCGCTTTAGCGGCACTTTTTGCCGCTAAAGCGGCAATATTTTTATCGCCCTATTAGCAAGCTGTCGCTAACAGGCGTTAGCGACAGCTTTTAGGCGTTAGCGGCCGGGATTCACATCGCCTTGCATGTCAGCGATAATTATCGCTAATGACATGCAAGGAAGGCGTTCCCTACTAAAAGCAACTGAAAACAGTCGCTAACACCACTACCCCCTATTAGCAAGGCAGGCGAAGCGATAAAATAATTCGCGCTAAGCGCGTTTATCGCTAGATTTTATCACCTGCTAGTGAGGATGACTTACCTGTTTAAAGTATAGGAGGTGGATTCTAATGCTGAATCCACCTTAGCGATAATGCGAGAATATCGCTGCTTTTCCAGCGATATTCTCACATTTTGCCGCTATCGCTGGAAATTTTATCGCTATGGAGATAAACCTTGTTAATAGGGTGTTATCTCAGCGATATTTTCCAGCGATAGGCGGCGTTAACCAAAGTCGCGCTAAGCGCGGTTAGCGATAAATATCGCTATTCCTTGATAATATGCCCCTGAATTTTTAACAACCTTTGTATGGGCAGCGACCAGACAGTGTACTATTCAGGGTACCCAACAAACTTCAACAATATTTCACAAAAATTTCAAAATGAGAGAGAGGGTTAGCCTGATACTGTACTTTCACACACTTGTATGGTCATATTGTGGTCAACGCGTTTCGAACCCAAATATATTTTGATAGAGTTCTCCTCAGGACCTAGAACTCATAGAGAGCTTTTATTGAGATCCACTGATCTCTCCTGTAGCATTGCTCATAAATTTGTCTTAATTTTTCTAATATTGTGTGGTCGGAGATGATTTTATTCGGTATATTTTCGGGCGAGCTGTCCACTTTGTCTTGGGCAATTGAATCGGTTGTATAATATCAAATACAAAGGGAGCCCTGTTTCCGAAAGAAAATGATCCAGCCTTTGTGGACTGATATCATTCTGCTTTTCAGTGAGAAGTCTGATACACCTCTGGGGGTCCACTCTTAACCATGGCTTACGTTGAAGGCAGGGCCGGACTGGGAACCAGAACCGGCCCTGGCAGAGTGCTCGGCCAGCCCCCCCAGGGGGTTGGGGGTGAAGCCGAGCTGTTTGCCAGGGCCGGTTTCGGCGGATTTTGTTACAGGGGCTGATATTGCAGCTATGCTGCGAAAATGGCCCTGTAACAAAAACGGCCCCCAGGGGCCCAAAACCGGCCACCAACCTGGTGGCCCACCGGGGAAATACCCGGTGCCCGCTACGGCCAGTCCGGCCCTGGTTGTAGGGGGAGAAGAAGTGGAGTTCAGGAGAAACAACTATTATTATAAGTACTGAAGATTCCCCAGAAGAGGAAAAGGGAGCAGCAAGTTATGGGTTTGAGGTACTTCAGCCATCCTCCTTAATTTCATTCATACATTTATTTTTCTTCTAACTTTTTTGTCCAACTTTTTTACAAAGCATAAGTGGTCATTTTCTGCTTAAGTTTCAGCAAAGTAAATAATACAATTTTGAAAAAGTTGAAAAATACAAAGAAATACAAACCCCAAAAAGCAATCACTGTATAAAAAGTGAAAAATAATGGATGTATAGCCCACAGAAGCCCGGGTGTTGTGACCAGTACCCACTGATCGTGGCTGTTTGGGGACTGGCTGCTCTTTCGGTTGGGTAGAGGACCTGGCCCTCCACCCAACTCCTGGTGCACGCTGCAGGAGGGCATGTACTTTGTGGGTTGACAGTCCGCTAGGTTGAGCAAGAGCCAGACCTGTATAAACCCCAGCTACGCACAGCTGAAAACATATTCCGTGATGGCTGACTGATTTTTCTAGATTGGGTGTAATTCTTGGCCATAGGTAAGGCCCTGTCGCCAACCCTCACTGCAAATGGCTGACGGCCTTGTGTAGAGGGGAATGGATGTCTGCTGAGTTGGGTGCAAATCCATGTGGCCAGCCCTTGCTGCATGCAGGAAGTGTATGCAGTATATTATCAAAACCACTGATAAAACATTGTTAATGGACAGTAATGGCTACCTCTGCTCATCCAACAGGAAGGTACATTTAAAAACGTAGAAATTCACTAAACACAATTCAACTGGATTTATGAATGTGAAACGAAACTAAATACCTCTGAAACTTGCCAGTCATGGCTAGCCAACCAAACCATAACTCACTCCATCTCCATCCACTGCTGTTGACCTCACGTATGACATCACCAATGACATCTCAAATAACATCAACAATGACATCTCAGATTACAACGTTGACAATATTTACATCACTGATGACATCATATGACATTACCAATGTCACAATGAATGACATTAATGTAGGATATGTGATGCAGACTGCGCACATCAAACAAGCTCAACAAAAAAGTGAAGATTGCACTCTATACCTCTTAGGAAAGCAAAATAGTTCAACATTTGAAAGAGTTGAGATCTAAGAGTGCACTTGAAGAATATACTGTTTGGATGACACACATCAGAAATGAATAGACACTGTGTTCCCGGGTTTATTGAGATGATCAAATTCACCCACAGCTATTCACACCTAATACAGAGTTTGAGGGATGAGGTAACAGACTGATTGTAGGGTGTGCTATCTACATAATATGGACCATGCATAAAGATACAGGGACTTCACAAGATGCAGGGAGATGGTCCAAAAGATTAGAATGCGAAAAAACGTAAGTAAAAAATGAACTATCGGAAAAAGAAATGAAAAATACATTAAACAAAAGCAGAGATTGGATTAACCAGCCCTGACAGTTAAGAGGATTACTTTTAAGGCGGATATTAACATGTGCAAGTGCAAAATGCTATAACTCACAGTGAGGATAGCCAATACCTGTCCTCTGCTGACTCACTGGCCCAGGCTGTAGGCTGTGGTTGGCAGAAGAGGTGTAGATGACAACTGAACAGGCAAATGGTTCAAGAAGGCTAACTGAAAGCCCCTATATGTGCGTAAATATGTATTTGTGTTTCATGAGAGTTTTGGAACCCATGGGGCCAGACCTAAAAAATTGACAAAATACATTTATAAATGAACCTCATGCACACATCTTTTCCGGGCACCCACCAAACATGCAGAAAAATTGTCAAAATACATTTGGGAGAGTACCCCATGGCCACCTCCTCATCTGGAGTCCAGGTGAGGAGCCCAGGTTCCCAGGCGCCCAGGTTCCCTTTGCCCTAAAGATCTGGTGCCCTTTATTATGTACATGCAAAGTGTTGCTTTATTCTGCGAATATCCAAAAGCCAAATTTGGTTTGATTTTTGTTAAATGTTTCATGCTGTATCCAATGAGTCGGTGTGCTGGTTTTGAACTATGTGCCTCATGGAAGACAATTAATGCACAACGCTGAAAGCTATACATGGCTCCCTCATGAAGGATCCTGCTGACACACCATGCTTGTTACCCCTTGACTTCGCACGAGGAAGTTATATTTCTTGGCCTTCCAAAGCCCTCAACAGAACTTGGAGGGTTACAGTCAGTGATAACCATTGAGTGGAGCTGTAAACTACAAGTAAACCATCACAGAGGAGGAAGAAGGAACAGCAAGTCTAAAGTACAGTCGTAACACCCCCAACACAAATTACAATTATTGTAAATCCGTTCTTGGGAACTTCCCACAAGGAAGGTTTCGAGTAATAAAATGAAGCGAAGGGTTAACTCAGCACATGCCTGAGCCCTGTGAATTGTGTCAAAGTCTAATGCATTGCTGCAGGCAATGTAGTGACATTTGTTTTGGAAAACGGGTTGTTTTTCACCTAAGAAGACAAAATGAAAGGAAAGAATGTCACTCTAGTGTTGTCGATGTTGTGTATATATGAAAATAATTGTGAAACCATAGGCTCCCTGAGAGAAGAAACATTCTACGGGAAAATATAAGGATAGGAAGAGGTAAATGTTATACATGTCTACGGAAATGTCATACAACACTTCATTTTAAGTGGATACTTAACGGTATCTTCATAGCTAAGAACAGTTCAGAGACCAAAATTATCATGGTCAATTCTCAAAAAGAGTTAAAAATTAACTCTTGTAGGTCGACTTTAAGTTTTAGTGAATTCCCAACTCTTTTGGAATTCACAAAGTATCCCAGGGGTGGTTCTACAATTCTGTCATGAATTCCGAGTTCCTCCTATGCAGAATCTTTTTAAACATAATCAGTAAACGTTTATGCACATGTAAGTGTTTCGTAGGCGTGCAATTGCACTTTTATGTTTTTCTCCACTTGGATAATATTTATCACATTGAAGAAACCACTTCCACCACATTATTACCAATTTACCAGTTTAGGGGTTGGTCTGTCTGAATTGCCTCCATGGATACAAATCTATTCCTGCCTTTGCCTGAAGTAAACCTGTAACCATTTCTGAGATGGGTATGTGCCCAGAAACCTTTCAACAACAAAGCTGCAGGCGTTGGAACGTTGCCCTGTTTTCCAAGGCGGCTCCCTGCTGGAACACCCATCCCCTCCCCTTGTGAGCAGATGTGTTCATATTTGATATTACACCGTAATGTTTTTCACCAGCACTGATTCAGGGGGTGGGGAGGCCCTGGCCTCTTGCCAGCCTATGCGCCCACTTCCATGGGCGGCTACTAACCACAACCCATGGCCTTAGGCCTGACACAAATGGGGTTAGCCGCAGGTTCTGGCCCCTGCCCAGGTCCTCTGCCCAAACCACCTCAGGCTGCTGGCTCCTGCTGTTCACAGCCTTCCACTGTGTGCAGCAGGGTTGACTGCAGGGCCTTCGGCTGTGTGCATCAAGTATTTGCGAACAATGCCAACTCTTTGCATGTGGCCGACCTCTGCTGCACACAGCCTTTGGCCATCTGCAGCAAGGCTGACCATGAATTCTTACATATTGGCAGCTCCTGCACCCATATCTCTGCGGGCAGACCACTCCGGCTGGTCACGGCCAGGGCTGCTCCCACGCTCCACCTGTAACCAACCACCAGCATCAGTGCTTGGACAAGGCTGGATTTGTGAATAATGAGGATCAAGATGGTCCGCGGGACCAAGAGCAGGTCCAGGATCTGTGAATCCAAAATAGGATTTGTGAATCTCATAATACAAAATTTTCTTTTGATTTTTATTATAGTTGCAAGAGACCATTTGGACTGCCCTACATGTCCTGAGATGTCATGGCAGGTTCACCCTGCCCCCTTATGCCCTTTTTCTTTTAATATTCCCAACAATGCTCTGTTTTTGGTAATGTCAGCCTTAAAAGAAATGTTTTTGTGAATGCCAGCCAATCAGAATGCGGCGGATTTATGAATCTGGAGCCTTCCACCAGGCGCAGTGTGGGCTGACGGCAGTGCCTAGCCTTTACCCAACCTGCCGTAGCTGCCCAACCCATGCTGGCCACTTGCAGCCATGTAATGCCCCAATGTGTCATGACCACCCTTCACACCATTTACACCCATAAACACCACAAAACACACCTAAAATTAATTACACAATTACCGTAATTAATTACTAATTAATTAATTTAAATTGATTAAAAACTAATTGTTAAACAATTATTAATAAATTAATTTACACGTTTAACACTATAACATCACAATCAAACAAATATTAATAAATAAAAATTATTCAATACATTTTATATAATTAAATTACTTCCCACCCTATTCCCCTATAAACCCACAACCAGCTACGGAACTAAAAACGCAAAATTCAAATAAAAAAGAATTAATAACTACTAAAATTTTAACGCATAATAAAAATACAAACAATTCTTATACAAAAAAAAACATCACACAGATATAAAATATATACTAAAATACATAACATTAATAAAAAATTGATATTTTTACAAACGATATTAAACACTTCGATTTTTTTAAAATCGATATTACTTACCTAAAATCGATATTCTTGACCATGAGGATTTTACTGTCGATATTCCTGACGCACGATATTTTTACCACGATATTTGTGCAATTCGATATTTTTACCTCAATATTCTTTCTCTGCACCTTTTTAAATATTTTATCCATGATTTTGCCTTAAAGTGCCCTGGCAAGTGGGGGCGTTATCAAGTAATAATATGATTATTCCAGTTCTGGTATGTCTATCACACATTTCTCCTGATTCCTCATCTTTGGCCATTATATCCACAATATTGATTTATAAATTTTCTCTTAGTTTGCTTCCATTTTTGGTCCTGATGAGGACCCTTCTTAAAATGTGTCAATAGGGTCAAAACGTTGCGATTTATACAAGTAGACTGATACCATTTATGCCATTTGGAGTCATGCTAATAGAATATTTGTATATCAGTCTCTGGCATTGTACATTTGCTTCTATATAGCACTAGCACACTTTGTTCACATCTATCACAAATCACTGCACCATTATTATTGGAGCCCCTTTATTTGGAATGCAATATCTGACAAAATAATGATTAACAGTGAATAAACTAATTTGCAATTTTTCAAAAAGATTGTTTTTCCAAAAGGATTTTATTTTCTGTGTATATCTTGCCTTGGAAGTATAAGCTTATATTTCCTCCGAGGGGACCACTCTCTTTGTTGATTTCAAAAAGAGTCAGACACTTATTTTAGCGTTTGACTTTGCTTGTGTTCTAAACATTATTTTTAAAATAAAATATCTCCATCACATCAATTTACGACCAGTTCAGAGAAAATCTTATTAGAAGTAAATGCTTACCATTATTAGATGCTCTTAGATCCTAAAGTTGGAAAGTCAATTCACTTACAAATGTGGTAAAAGAACTATTAGTGGTAACTCAGAGATATTTCAGTACCAACTTAGCACATGGCATTCACAAGAACTAGGAATTACCCTTCTTGAATGGGAGGTATCTTGCAGCTTCAGTATTTCACTTTCACCACTGGCAGCTGTGGGACCTACTTTTTAGGTCGAAGCATACCAGAGAGTGGAGCTGTCTGGTTTGCAAAGACTTCTTGGGAACATTTGGAAAGCGTCCCTAGGAATGTATTCAGCCCATTGCTTACCATTGGCTTTGTGTCTTGTAACTCACAGTTGCTTGCTTTCTATTTGCTGGCTTTTTTTTGTTTTAGGCTGTCCAGTATTTCTTTGTCCCTCCCACAGAGCATGGTCTGTTTACTGTATTCTTCCATGAGCTCTTGCTTTCTGTAAACAGCCCTATAAATCCTGTTCTTATCTTGTCACATTTGCTGTGCATTCAAAGACAGCGATCAAATGTCTTTTTTCTAGCACACAACAAAATGTAAGTGTCTGTAAATTAACTGTGCAAATATTTCAGAATATCAGAATTAGGAAAGCACTAATGAAGCACATTTTTTGTAATTCTGAAGTGTGGTGGAAACAAATATTTTCATTTGATCAGAACAAATCAATACACTAGGTGATGCCATTTCCACACATTATTATTTGTGAGCTATATAGTTTTATCAGTAAAACTGTATGTCTGTGCAAATGTAGTGGTCATTTCAATTGAAAATGTGTTGTCTGTAATGGCAGTGCGCTACCACACCCTCTACTCCATGACACTCGACTTCTCTCTATGTCATTCCATTCTACCCCACTCCACAACATGACACACTACTCTAGGGGCACTCTGCACTACGATACTCCACTCTACGCCACTCCATGCCACCCTACTCTATGACACTCTTCTCCACTCTATGCCACTCCACTCTACAACACTCTATGCCACTCTACTTTATTCTACAACACTCCATCTACTCCACAACACTACTCCATTCCACTCTACTCCACTGTACAACACTCCACTCCACGCCACTGTACAACATACTTTGACACTTCATTATAGGCCCCTCTACTCCACTCTTTTGCAACTCCATCCTATGACACTCCAATTTATGATACTCCACACTGCTCTACGCCACACTATGACACTTTACTCCACTCTACACTGCTCCACTCTACACTACTCCACTCTCCAGCACTCCACTCTCCGGCACTCCACTCTACAACACTCTATGCCACTCAAGGCCACTCTACTCCACTACACTACACTCTATGACACTCTACTCCATTCTGCTCTACTTCACTCTACGGCGCTATACTCCACTCTACAACACTTTATGCCATTCCACTCTACGAGATTCATTGGTTTTTAAATTGCAAATCTGAAACTGTCATCCAACCCAGACAGATATTCCAGGGACAGGCAGAGGCACAGAATGGTTGAAGTAAGAAAATGCCGACTTTCTAAAAGTGGCATTTTCAGATCTGCAATTTAAAAACCAACTTCTCTAAAAGATGTATTCTTAAATTGTGAATCCAGTTAACCAAACTCCAATTTTCTATCTTCTCCCCATTGGAAGATACACTTGTAAGGTGTTACAAGACAATGCAAACCTATGTGAGATATAGGCCTTGCTGTAGTGAGAAAATGAATTTAGCCGTTTTTCCACTACCAGGACATGTAAAGTACATGTTCTACCTTTTAAATACATTGCACCTGGGCATACATTGTCAATGGTTGTTAATTGCATAAGATGAATAAGCAACAACTATTGCTTCGCTGTATATAGCATTAAAAATGCTGCAGTTCTGAAATGATGAGACTTTGAAAGAACTATAACAACTCTCTTTGAAGTTACATCAGAGGCAGTGAAGGGTGGCACTGCTGCAGAGTGTAGATTTATGTTTTTTCACCCTGAGGGTGAGGGCAAAAATGGGAGCCCGATAGGGACCCGTCTCAGCAACTGCTTTTTAGGTCGAGCCTAGAGTAGCGCGCAAGCGCTGCTTCTGGCGAAGACCT
The DNA here is from genome assembly GCA_963921515.1 of Calotriton arnoldi. Taxonomy (NCBI): domain Eukaryota; kingdom Metazoa; phylum Chordata; class Amphibia; order Caudata; family Salamandridae; genus Calotriton; species Calotriton arnoldi. Next base: position 1,543,704 of record CAWUFW010002198.1, read on the forward strand.
TATGTAGTGGGCATTTGAAAGCTGACCACACGCTCGTGCACAATGGCCTTTTCCGTGCGGTTACCCGCACGTTTCAGGCACAATGCACGAGCGTGTGGTCAGCTCAGCAGGCTGCCGCGCTCGCTCGCCCCCGCTCCTCTCTTCAAAGCTTTGTTGTAGTTGCTTTCATTTCGCGGCCGCCGCATTCTTACTCGCGTGCTTGTTATATATTTATCCTGGGCTTCCGTGTTTGCTGAGGGTTTCATGTTAATTGCCTGCTGTGTAATATTTTACCATTGCTGTCACACTTCTAAAAAAAAAAAAAGATAAAACCATGCACTTGTAATGCGCTGCTCAGGGCAGAGTTTGCTGCCGGACGTTATTTTATTAATTGCTACACCCTTTTTATGGCACTGACTGATGTGCCTAATGGCAACAGAACGCTGTAACTAGCACTACCTTGTGACTCTAGCGCTGTAATTAACACTATGTAAAGTTGCAGACTTGATAGTAATGCGTTTACCTCCCTGGGAAGGGTGAAAGGCTGAGCTGCATCTGCGGCGAGTCAAACTCGGGATCTACTGGTTCTTCAAGAGCGCTGCAACAGATGCCTTAACCCGCTAGGCTAGCGTGAGAACGTTTTCATCCCTGTTAGTTACTGTGTGTATAATTTGGTGACACAGTTGTTAGAGCATACAAAAATGAATGTGTTGTTTTGTAAAAGCACAGTAAGCGAACCGGATGTGTAAGAATGTAGTTTAAACATAATATGCTGGAACACACACCATGGACGTGTAAACATAGTCACTTTTGTCTTCTGCGGACGCATGTGTTTTTAAGAGAATGGCAGGCGGAGTAGCTCTTGAAATAGTTACTTTTTTGGGTTTACATTTCTGCAATTGTGAAAGTCCGCAAAGTTGGCTTAGGTTGCGAAACTGTGACCACAGTCCTAGTATCCTGCGAGTGCTGATGCGTTAGAAGACACCGGCTACATGTGTTCACATCCTCCAGTGGAGGAAGGGGTGGGGGGCATTGGAGGAGATGTGTGTGAGAGCAGGGCTCACAACTTACCAAGGGACGGGCTCACGAAAGAGCTATGTATTGAGGCCAGGTAAAAGTGTGTGCACGCAGCGAGCAGATTGGAGTGCTTGTGTAATCAGAACCAAAGATCTTTTGGGGTTAGGGGCATATATTCTGTGCCATTATGTCCGTGAATTTTTTAACTATTAACTAGTTTGCAGTCCCCTTTTACTTATTTTCATTGTCCGACGTTTTCATTAAACCGTTTTATGGGTAAAGTTCATTGCACGTTCTTTACGTGAAGTGTGTGTATGTATGTATATGGAGAGATTGAGAGAGACACGGGGAGGTGCGGGGGGTTAGGGGTTTATAGGAGACACGAGCAGTCGATGGAGAGGAGTGCAGTGGAGGGGGGGGGAGAGGGCAGAGTGCCTTTCAAGGGCCTGAAGAGTCTGCAGGGGGGACAAAAAAGTGTGAGGCTGGCTGCAGGCTAATCGCACAGGAGGGGGCCTCTGTGCATTTCAAACACCTCTGTTGCCTGCTGCTTAACTTCCCTTTACTGGCTCAGCTGCAGCACAGAGCCAGTAAAGAGAGGGTGAACATCAACGTTTTTTTGTAAAACATCGCAGTATTTTTACAAAAGTGCTGATTTTGCGATTTTTTTTGCAAATCGCAAAATCGGGGGCGGGGGGGTCTGAATAGGGAAATTTTGGAGTCCACTTATGATATTGCAGTAGCAGATATGACACATCTCTGGAGTATCTATCTTCCCAATCACACCTGAAAGTGCAAGGTTAGGTGTCCATAGCTGCCAAGCTTCCCAAAGACCATGTGTGATAAGCAGCTCCAGACCAGTTTTTTCTTTGAATTCTGGGACTTGTAGTGCTGGTTTTTATAATGAACAATTCTAAAAGCCACAGATTTCAAAGAATAAACCTGGAGTCTGGAGCAGCTAGTCATTCCTGGAACAGGGAAATTTGACAGGGCTTGATGTTGCAGTCAGACAAGTCCAAAAAACTGTAGTCTGTTTCTAACACCTATTACTTAGTGGTATTTACATTATATTAATAACGAGACTGTACTATTTGGTTGCTTTTTAGGTCGAGCATTCAAGACCTCTTGTATATACTTTAGTGTATACTTATATGCGATTGTACTTTGTGGGCTCTGGAGATCAGCCCTAGGACTTGTCTGCTTCGGGACTTTTTTTCTGTTCAACTGCCTCTATTTAACTGTCTTGATAGAAAACGACCAGTAGAGGTCAGTAAAGTACCAGATTTGCTTTCTGCTTAGGGACTTTCTTTTTCTATTTTTCTGGCAACTGCCTCTATTTATCTTTCTTGATAGAAAATGACCAGCAGAGGTCAGTAAAATACCAGAATCACTTTAGCATTCTCTAGATTCCAGTCCATAGAAATTGTCTTCCCACGAGCACCCGTAGACAATAATTTTTTCAAATCTTGTATTTTCAGTGATATGACCACCGAAGGCCCTGATTTTATAATAAAAACAGAGCTATGGGCTATACCATTTCCCGCTGAAAGGCAATATTTCTCTCCATGTGTTTCCATACCTGGCGTGTCAGGCAGTTTGGTGCTTACTTTCCCTCCATGTTAAAGAACAGCAGATGTTTCAGCACCGAAGTTAATGTGCTGCATAGCTAAATACATATAAGGTCCCAAAGACGAGACCCATTGCATTGCAAATGCTTGTTAGAACTGCCGGTGCTCAACACCGGCGGGACCCGGCCCACATAAAGCCCTGCCTGCCACAAATTGCACCGACCCAGTGAGTCCAATATGGGTAAGCCAGTTCAGAACTGTAAAATGTGCAGGTGCAGGGAACAGATGAATCCTTTGAAAGTGCACTTGAAAAAGCAGAAATTAGCAATGTTTCCTTATCAAACAATGACTGTTGTTGCAGAGAAAGTACGCATAAGCTACAGGCAAAAGGATGCAAGTCCCAGATTTTATTGCCAGTTTTAGTTGGATTTGCTTTGTTTACAGTGAGATGCTTTCAACACTCAGAAGGCTCTGGCACAAGGCTTTGTGATGTCGGAGTCATCTGTAATAAATCATTACATGCCACGTGACGTCGGCCAGTATGAGCCTGCTGTCAGAAAACACATTATAGAACAAACGGTACACGTCTTTTATGGTTCATATATTACATTGCATTTATATTTTTAAGCAATCAAAGACCGCTGGTTGTTTGAAGCACTTTACAAACCCCACAAATAAAACGAAATAAAAATAAAATCAAACTATAATGTTTAAAATACGCAGGGGAGGCCTGAGACTAGCAAGCAGCTATTGCAACCTAGCAATTGTCATTCCTATCTTCTTTTGTTTTTCCCCTCATATTTGGAGCGCCACTTAACGTGATGTCTTAGCTGGCATCCTAGTTCACCTATATTCTCTGTCCACCCTTTAAAGTGCCCCAACCATACATTATGAGCACATTGCATCCCGCCAATGAGTTCTCCTACCATAAAGAAAAACAAGACTAGTAGTTGAATGCATTTATTACGTCATAGAACGCTGATGTGACATGGCTGTCAATATTCTTTATATGTACAGCCAGGGGTAATTATTCTTCATACATTATGCCCCATTTAGATTTCTTCTTGCCGTCCTTCATACCCTTTTCAAATGACTTGTTTCATACCCTTTTTTGTGTTGACAAGCCCCAGCATACGTCACCTTCTTTTTTGGAGCTTCTATTCTTTTATTATTGGGTACCCTTTGTTCTCTCGCCCACTCCTTCCCTACTCTGCATTCTTTCCTTTGGACCAAAACCCCTCAAATTGTTCAGCGTGCCATACACTCGCGGCCAGTACAGGTAAGATCGGTGGGGTGGTGGGCGGTGGAGCGGGCGGGTGGGGGGAGAGTCGACAGACGACGGACAGGGAAAATAAAATAAATAAATAAAACCACTTACTTTACGCTCGCTGCATCGGCGATGAGGCGAGCGCATGGTAAGTGGTTTTATTTATTTATTTATTTATTTTCCCTATCCTGTCGTCTGTTGACTAGCCCCCGCCCCACCGCCGCCCCGTTGCGCTTACCTGTACCGGCCGTGCATTTCTCATTCTTATGTTTTTGGCAGTAGTTTGTGGGGGCCTTCTCCAAAGTTACCCTTCACATTGCAAATTGGTGCCCCTAAGAGAGTCTTTTGGTGTGCCCGGAAAGAAAAGATGCTCCACTGGTGCCCCCACACTCTAGTCTGAAGGGGACTTTACCACTCTCGCCCAGCGCTTAATTTGTAAAAAAAATAAGTGCCAGGGCCCTCGTCAGGAGATCACCGCAGCTTGCACCACCCATTGCCACTGCCTGCACTGCCAATGAAAGTACCTACACTACTACTAATCATCACACTGCTACAAGTGTGACCATTTAGTCTGTTCGAGGCCCCCAAAGCTATAAGAATGACTTGGGCAACAGAAAGTAGCCGTTTTTAATGCTTTTTGAATGAATAAACAACTGTCCTGCTCATCACTAAATTACACAAACAGCACCACCATGTGGCAGCTATCATAGGTGCCGGGCTGATAAGTGCTGGGGCCGAGCACTGGAAACCACTGGCTCAAATTAAGCACTGCTCTCACCTCTGTATGTAAGTTAAAGCCAGATGCTTGATTGCTATTGTGCTTTTTTTGCTGAGTTTTCGGTGTTTGTGATCAGTGGGATCGCAAATAGCAAAAGTTCATGAACCTGGCGCAAAGTATCTCCATTTTGGGAGGAGGATTGTGATTCTTCGTTGTTACAGAGTTGTGCTCACCAATGGTTGATAATCGTGAAGTGCATTGTTTTGCAAAACATGCATAAGACTGGTCAGCACACTGACAATGCCAAGCCTGCACCATCTCTTATGGCCACACCTTGCTGCAGAATCCCACAGTGACCATACTTCACAGCCCTATCTCTTGCGCATTCCCCGATATAGTCTGCTCCCTCATATCCACTTCTCATGAAGATGATGGTTACCCTTGTCCTTCATCAAAGCGCTCTCTGGAGCAGCTCTCTCATCCCTGCTTACCATTGTCAATGCCTCTGTCACTCAAGGCATCTTCCGAGAAGCTGTTGAGACAGACCAGACCCTCCCACTCCTCAAGAACCCTACACAAGACTCTGATGACCTCACCAACTACCGCCCCATCACTCACCTACCACCCATTGGCAAGTTCATTGAAAAATCAGTCTATGTTCAACTTTAAGATCAAATCAGTGATAGCCATCTCCTGCACAATTACCAGTCTGGCTGCAGATCATGCAACACAGAAAAAGCTGTCTTACACATCGTAGACAATGCCCTCCTGACCACAGATGAAGATGGCCCCTGTCTTCTGATATTGCTGGACCTCACCTCTCAGCTGCTTTGGACACAGTCAATCATCCCACCCTCATATGCACCCTTAAGTCTTGAATGAGATTCACCAGCAATGTCCTTCACTGGTTCTCCTACCTCAGGGTAAGTCCTGAGTGGCAGACTAGAAATACAATAGACAATCCTCAACAGCCGCATTCATCCCGCTCTCTAGAGTCCCATTTTAGGAGATCTTGCAATGGGAAACGGAGCACAAGCAGCCTGGTCCTCTGGGAGCAGACGGTGATTGGCTACTGAGCAGCGCTGGCACACTCATGGCCCTGAAGGCAACAGGAATGCCCTCACACTTCCTGTGTTTTTAAACTTTTTCCGCTTCGTACTACATAAACTTGGAAAAGTAATAAAAAAGATAACATAAAGTTGAGAAAAGAAAAGTTTGGCTTCCCTAATTCTCAAAACCTTACTGTAAATTTGAGCCAGTATTGCCACAGCATTGCATCATTGTCCACCATAATAGCTGAGGGATAGCAACACCAGGTAGCCACAGCACAAATTGGAGTGAAGTTGTGACATTATTTTCCTGCAGTAAACAACTATAAGTGACTAGACCATCGAACATGCCTATAGTAAGAAAATAAAGGATAGAGTTGCATAAAGCGGGACAACGCATTCCCATGTTTTCAAAATTCACTGTAAGGTATTGCCCCATATGAGGAGGCCCCTGGGTTCCATAACAGGATACCTAGCCTTCGAAGGTGGCAGACTCTTGTCTGTTGATCGCAGAATTATGACACGCCCTTTGCGTGTCATGAAAGAGTTGCACAGCCTGGTACATGTTTGTGGTCAAAATATCCACGTACTCAGAAATGTACTCAAGATTCATCCTGTTTATTTTCAAAGTTTATCCATCTTAATCCGTCACGTCAAGGAAACAAAGTTTCATGTTTTCACGCATTTTTAAATTGCACAAGAATTGCCCATCCGGGCCTATTCACAGGCACGTACACAAACTTGATTCCTCGTCACATTTAACTTCACCCAATGCATTTCGAGTCGTATTAACAACCTTCTTCAGGGGTATCTACAATGATTAAAAATATACGTCAGTCCCACATGATTAACAGCTAACGAAAAATGCAACCCATTGCTTTGCCTGTTTACCCCATGTTCTAATTCGTGCTCCTCCCTCCTAAATCAAATAAATAATCCAAACGAAACTGACTCACCCTCCCGTCCTCCCCACAAAACAAATCTCAATAAATCTATAACCCCCCCTGTTGTTACTAACCCGATACATCTCACAATAACTAAAGCAAATTAACTCTCTCAAAACCCTCGTAATTGAACCTCCAATATGACAAACGTTCAACCCCACTCCTCTACTCTTGTCTGTTGCCAGGTGAATCTCTCTGCACCTCACCCTGCAGCTCTTTGGGTTCTTATCTGCTATCTGGGAGCTTCTCCTCTACTAGCCATACAGTAAATACATCCAGCTTTGGCCCTGGGCAGGTCAAAGCAACAGGGGACGATGCCAGCTTCCTTCACCACAGGGCTGCCCGGAGGCCAGGCCTCTACCACTCGTTGCTGCAGACAATGTCAAGAGATGTCCCCATGGCAGCTCACACAACGGATGGAAACTACCAGTGCTCTGGTGCTGCTCTGGTTGCCTTCTACCCATCCAGGATTTTTACCTGAGGCCCATATGCAAGTAGGCCTCACCCAAAAATGGATGAGTGATGGAAAGGGGCAGGGCCCCCAGCCTAAATTTGTTTCTGGACAACATGCCCTTCTGACATCATGACAAATGAAAATAAAATTGTGAAAATTAAATTGGTTAAGCACGCTAAACCTAAAGGTATCAAGGCGCTAAGTCAAAAAGTGATCCAGGACCCTATCAGAGAAAGAAAGACCCAGGGAGACAAAGAGTCCAAAGTAATCCACCTTGGTGGCGGGAACTCATTGAGTGCAGCCCAGTGTACACTTATCCAGGGGATGGGAGGGTCGGTACCAGAATGTATAAATTTAACATCCTCCTGCAAAAATATTGTAGCCAAAATATTGAGTTCAAATGTACCATAGCGGTAGGTATACAGGTAAGTATACATTTACTATTCTTAACTCCACATATAAGTGCCTTAGGCACATAGATATCAAGTTAGCTAACATTGACTGCACCTTAAAGATATACTTCTATATCTTCAAGGCACATCGGAGTTAAGTATCGTAAACCTATATGTAACTGGATATACTTACCTTGATGATATTTCAGTCATCGAAAGTTTGGCTACGATATTCTCGTAATGTCCACAATATTCTGTCACACAACTCGAGGTGTGATGTCATTTCTCTGGCCCTGGTGGAATTAGTGGTTACTGGGGAGTACCTGTAGTCAATAGTGTCTGTTGCAGTGGGTAACTGTGGTGAGCAGTGCCATCTCCCATGGGTGTGCCAGGCTTTAGGTACGTGAAATGGTTGCAAAGTTCCAACCTTTGTACATTTGGCCCTGCAAAAGTAACAGGGTCAGTTGGTTAAGACTTATTCTAAGAGGTAGAGGATTTGGAATTAAGATATATGTGGCATAAGCATTTGCACTCAGAAAATTCAAAGGCTAATAAGAAGGGTATGTTTTAACATTGAAAGGTCTTTCATTTGCCTTTAGGAAAGTATAGGCAGTTAAAATGAAGTAAACAATGTCTACGATCTTTGAGATGATTGGGATAATGTATGAAATACAGATTTTGATATGACATTATCTGTCTCTCTGTTCGTAATTATTTTGCTGGTTGAGAATTTTTAGTGCCTTCAGTGTTCAAGTAAACATATTTGACTTTCAATTAAAGTGTATGAGTAATTAAAAAAACAGAAGGTTTTAACACATTAAGGGGCCAACGTATGACGCTAAACGCAATCATAACTCTTGCACTGCAATGTGCCTAAAATAATTACATAGATAGGTCCCTATAGGAAATGCAATCCTGGGTCAGACAAGTTCTGCTGATCTGGACCCTTTGTGGGGGTGCTTGATACTGTCTGCTGCTGGCTGTGTTTTGGATACTTTTGTCATTGGGAAAAAAAAGTGCCGTAAAGAATGCTACAATGTATCAAGTGTTCTAGGATAATTCTGCCTTACCCTCAGTTTGTGAGCGCTTGTACCGGATAATCAGTAGGTTCAGGCCCAGAGGGCTAAACATTTACAAAAAGAAAAAACACCCCAAAACTAGGCTATTATAAATATAAGAAGGCCCAATCAAATCAATGCTGATGATTTCAGGGTGCCAAGTACTAGTTCCTAATACGAAGAGGCTTGGGGTTCATTTGAAATGCCCACTGGATTGGAATAGACCAGTAGGGGCTTTTAACTGGTTTATGGGATAGTCAATGCATTGTAATGACGACTACTGGTGCTCGATTTAATGGTGATGCAAACCCACAAAGGACATCAAACTTCAAGGATTCTTTGGCAAATGCAGGTGTGTGGTACCGCTTTACAAGCCATGTGAGCAGGTTAATTCCTACTGACTATATGGCCCTGCCAACAGGGATGCATGTGACCTTTAAGGGATTCATCTAATACAGAGGCTTCAGTCCTGCTATTTAACTCTAGACCCGAAGACTACAGGGGGTTGTACTCGGAGTTGCACCCCCCCCCAGCACCTTGATACCCTCACGGGTGAGTAGCACGCTTCACAATTACCTGATTGATTGATTGATTGATCGAGGGGTCTTCCAGACAGATTTCCTTTTTCTGTGCAAGGCAGGGCCAGGTCACCCTTTGCCACCCTGGAGTGTATTTGCGCTGTTGTGTTTGCTGTATGCATTATTTGGAGGGTAGCTGTGCCTCAGACTGTTTTGCTTCATTCTGCCCTTTCCCCGTCTGCCCAACCCCAGCAGGTACCATATTCATCAGTCGTAAGTATTCTCTCTGTTTTTGCCAGACTCTCTATCTATGATCCTAGCTCTGTAGGAGCTCTTCTCTCAGTCTCAAGGGTGTGAACACAGGTGACTTTTATCACCAGCAACACCTGGTTAGCCTTTCACCCACCTCATCTGCCACTGCTGGATCCCCAATCCCTTCCAACGACTTCAGTTTCGCTGGTCCACAGAACCCTCTCCAACGACCCCAACAGGCACAACAGGGTTAGACATTTGGGATGAAGTGTACCAATGGGTAAGACTCCGTTTGAACCTTGTAGGGCCACTATCTAGACCTACATCTGTTTGTCTGATCCAACAGACCCCATTCTTCTGATACTGCTGGGACTTTGCCCATTTATGATATTGCGGGTGCCGTATAAGATCCACAGTTCATCTTCTTTCCCCACCGAGGTTGTATGAATCTTGAGGTGAGGCACATTCACAGCTAACACAACCAAAACTGTGGTAGGGCTTCATTACAAACTCCCCCATGAAGCACTTATTGTCACCCCTTGACTGAGTTAGGTGATCCATCGTTTGGTCAGTTACCCCCAGAGAGGGCTCCGCTTGGGGACTTCCGTAACATGCCCATTTTTACACAGTGGCATTCATACAGATTAAGTTTGACAGGGTACTGTCTATTAGCACCCGGGATGGAACATTGGGAGCTAGGCAACCAATCAGAATGCTTCATTTGCAGGCACCAACCATAGGTATAGGGCCGTTTATGAAACATTCTATGATTGCCAGCTCCTTGTTGCTCTAATGTGCTGCTTTGCCATGTCCTGGCAGGCTCAGATTTGTAGTCCTTTCCCGTTAACCTCAGCTTACTTCAGCTTCCGTCTGTGGGAAACGACAGTCCTGTATCACAGTCTGAGGATAGTGGGGCATGTAAACCTCTTTAGAAAGAGCCTTTAGGGCACTAGTGTTGATTCGCCCAAGAGTCAAGCTATGTTCTTGGTCTTTTTCCTCTGGTACCTAATCTTCTGCTGCCAGGAAGATGCTGAAGATGGCTGAATAGTGCCTACGGGTGCCAGGCCCTTCCCCAGATGGCAGTGAGATGACTTTCACTCTACCTCCAGAAGCAGGGAAGGCAAGAGTCTGCCGTCTACTGTTAGCCGCATGTACTGCTGTGCTTGTTGCGCCTACAAACAGGCCTGAATACAGCTGCAGATAGCCCAAATACTATTTTACTGTGTCAGGGTTGGCCCAGGAGGAGACCCCCTTCATCCTTGCCCAGGATGGACAGTCCATCTCTAATTTGAGTTATCTATAACAACAAGTGACCACTGAGCTCGTGCGTTTACTTTGAACATTAGAGTACATTTGCCCTCTTCTCCTCGCCTGCTCACCCTGACTTGTGGTACCCAGCATATCTTTCATCACTCTCTGGCCCCAAACCTTCCATGTTACCATCTCTCTCTGGCTGTGGTCCAGGCTTCTTTTGGCATCTTCATCCACAAACTCTGCACAGCCTTTCAATGACCTCATGTGCTATTGAGAGGGCACCAAGACCTACCAAATTCCTAGGGTTCGCCTCGGCCTCCAAATACACGACCACCGCTCCAAGAACTCTAACTCGAGAGGGACACCCCTTTACCACTGACTTCCCCACCAAGCCAAAACCCCAGCTACAGAAGGAAAGAGATTCCATAAAGAAATATTGTCTATAAGATAAAAAGAAGTTTTGCAATGTTATGATTTTCTTATTCCTACATCTGCACTGTGCAATGAGGCCTTAGTAAGTTCAGTCATTTACACTGTGAGGTAACCCCACTCATACATTTCAGCAGCATATAAGCATTAGCGATGCAGTTATGAGTTTCTTTGTGAAATGAGTCTTTGACTTTCAGGCAGGTGTGTTGATAAACAAGATTAAATGTCCCCAGGGCAATTGCCTTCAGTGTCTTAGTCTACACTAAGGGCCCGATTTCGATCTCGCTCGGAAAACCCTACGACCGACTCTGTCCCGTAGAGCTTTCCGACCGACTCGTGCTCCGGGGCTCCGAGCGACAGAGTACGATGCGCTGCAGCGCTGACGGACTCGGGTCGCTCGGAGCCCCATTGAAGTCAATGGGATCCTGTTGTACGTCGCGTACATAGGCTTCCATCGTGAAAAATGTACGTCTTGGAAGAGGGTGCCCCCTGTTGCGTATTCGCATCGGTGCCCCCGCAACATACATGCATGGTTGAGGGGGCTGGGTCCCCCTGCTGTCCGAGTCGTAGGGCACCGGGTGAAGGGGGGTCCGGCGCGGACCCCCGAAGTACGCTTCCCAGAGCTTTTTCGAGCCAGAGGCTCCGACTCGCACCGGCTGCTCGCAACGCGCATCATACTTGGCCGGCCGGAAACCGTACGCATTGCACTGTACGCGTCGGACATATTTGAGTCGCTCGGGAGGCATCGCTGACGGGTACGAGTCGGTCGTAGCGCGAGGCTTGAAGCGTATCGTACTTGCTCGCTCGTACAACTGTACGAGTCGCACGGAAATCACGACCACGACTCGGACTCGCTACTGACGGATGCCGCTAGGAGCCCTTCCGAGCGAGATCGGAATCGGGCCCTAAGTGTACAAATCACTGACCTCCGACAGTAGACCAACTAATAGCATAGCATAAGAGAGCATTCGTGCAATGTAAAACATTGATTACAGATCTGGGAAAGTGTAACAGGAAATCCAATGTAGGGCCTCATGCAAAGTGCCCCTGATTTTGGAATATCAATACAGCACCCAGTAAATACCACACAATGAGGTATTTACTGGGTGTAATATAACCTCATGAATCCAGGTTTTTCTGGTTGGAATCAGGGATAACCTACAGAACTGGAGTTTTGGATTTTCCCTATTTCGAGTAATATTACTCGGAATTTCTCAGAGTAAACGCATGAACTTTAGATAGAACAAGTTGGAAACAGAGGGGCATATGTACAAGCCCACATCGCTACCGGGGCATCACATTTTTTGACGCTCCAGTGGCGTAGCGCCATTTCCCATATTTACAAGGTGGCGCTAAGCCACTTAACGTGACTGAACGCTACCTTGCAAATATGCCCCTTTCCGCTGCAGTCCTCTGCGGCAAAGGGGGGTGCAATGGGTGCTGCTGTGGGCGTTCCACAGCTACACCCATTGTTTTTTGATGCTGCCCCAGATTTACAACGCCTGGTAATCCATGGCGTTAGAATGGCGATAAGAGGAGAAATCATTAATTTCTCTTTGGTTTTTGCTCTTTCTATTTGTGCTGCATTATGCAGCACACATGAAAAGAGCAAATCGCCATGAATGATTCTTTATGTGCAGGAAGGTCTACCTTCCAGCACATAAACAATCGCCCCTGCAGCGCAGGCACCCCTTCAACATGGTGGCAGGGTGCCTGCGCTGGCGCTAGGCAGCTTTTTTTTGCACCAGCGCTGGGGGAAACACAGGGGTGCACCATATTCTTGTGAATATGGTGCATCCCTGCATTTTAAAAATGTCGGAGCGGGGCGCTGCTGATTTTGGCGCAGCTCCACGCTCCAACATTTTTCTGTAAATATGCCCCAGAGAGTGGTAATCTCTGCTCTCTGTTTCTGACTTCCTCTATCTAAAGTTCACGTTAACGGAGAAATTACGAGTTACGTGTATGAACTTTAGATGCCTCAGGTGCAAAAAAAACACAAAACAAGCACGCGCTGAGCCAGTTCACCACATCTTGATATGGACCCTGGAGAGTTGACCTGTAAAAAATTAACTCTGTGCTGTTTGAGTGCAGGGCTGAGACCAGAGAAAAACAAAACAAAGAATGTGTCTTTTTACACCACCTCCAGCACAGCTCTACACATCCTGGCTCTCCCTTGCTCATAAAGAGACCACATTTTTAAAACAACTATTGGCAAAGCCAACAGATCTGACAGTAGCTGCGAACCTTTTGGTTTTGTTAAAGCTTGCTTTATTATGGTTTTTGCAAAACATTGTTGTGGAAGCTGCTCGACCCTCCTCAATCTATATACAAGCAAGGGCAAAACCAGTTGGTCTGGTGTTGACCACCAGCCCTTTGGTTTTGTTAATGGTTTTGTTTTGCCAGAGTTTTTGCAAAATGTTATTGTTGTAGTAACTGCCAGGCCCTCGTCAATCTAAAAAAAAGAAATTGGCTAAAACCAAAAATATTTTTTGTGTTGGTCTTATACAGCACACATTGTCAGGGTAGTTTCAGGGACTGAAGGAAACGGCATTGTTTGTAGACATGTTTCTTTTGAAAGGGCAGAATCCCATCACTGACAGTGAAGTTAGCCAATGGATGGAGTGGGCTGACCTTTTGTCCCAAGCTCTATGCTGGAATGGGCTGAAGAAAAAATGTGAATGACACAATTGGATAGCAATGTGTGAGAAGAGCTGGCTGAAAGCCCCCAGAAATATGCAGCAGCAGTTTCTCTATGGGAGCTTTAGGGCGTCACCCCCCTGTATTTGGTGCCCCCTAAGCCCCATAAGGAAAATGTTAAAACATAATAACATTAAGATATTAATTAAAAGGTTTTTTTCCCGGCCATGGCAGTACTTTAACTCAGCCGCGGCCCGCAGGGCGGCTTGTGTGCACACTGCAGGCGGATGCCTGGGCTGTCAATCATGAGTGGGTGGGGACGGGGCTAAATTATTAACTGCAGCACACACAGACTGGATGGCTCAGCTGCAGTCTTAGTGCGCATGTTCAGTTGGGACGGGTGTCCTTCTACGACCAACCCGACATGCACACTTGTGGCTTCTCTAACCAGCGCAATGTTAGTGAGGATGACAGCCACAGCCTCCCCAGTCTCCTAAGGAGGGCTGGTTTTGCCTGCTCCAGCCAATGCTGGCGCTGCTCCTAAGCAAGGAAGCAGCGTCAGGATTGGCTTAAGAGACATGAGGAGGCCTAATCTTGAAGGCAGCTTGGGAGTGGGAGGTTTGAGATTACAGAAGAACATGGCCAATCACTGTATGCCTTAATTATGAATCCATGCCGTTATTGGACATTTTGTTTCCCTTGCCTTCGAATCTCTACTGTTCCCTCATCGTGATGTCCAATGCACAGCGCACACGGCGAGGAAGTGGAAAAGACGATGGTGAGGCCACCACCTGACCGCCACCTGACAGAGTAATCTCCACTCTACGTCATGCGGTCCTGGTCTCAAGTGACCTAAATGCGTGAGTTGTCTGATCCCTTTTTGTGTGGCTGCTCTATGGGTCAAAGGGTGATGTCCGGAGTTCGCATGAGTTTTTTGCTTGTGCCTCTGTCGGCCTTGTTTCCCTCTTGATGCTTCATATGCTCAGTTGCATTTCTCTTCTGCTTTGATTTGCATTGTCGTCCCTCCCACACCTGTGTTTATGGTCGTCTGTTGTCTGGGGATCACTAAGTGCCTGCAGAGACTGCTGCCTAAAAGATCCATGAGCCGTGAATGGGTTGTTTGAATTTGCCATTATTCACTAGTGCTCTGCTTATATGCCCCCTCAGCAAGACACTGAGAGCAGGGTAACCAGATCACTCTGTTGCAGACACCATGTCTGTACTGGGCTTTCCTTTTAAAAAGTGCTATTTTATGTGTTACTCTCCAGTTTGATCAGGTGAAGCACTCAAAGACTACAACTCCCAGAATTCACGGGGTTCCTAAATGTAAGCCAAAGGCTGGATATATATTTGCCCTGGTAATGTAGAACGATGTGGCAGAATTAGTTCGGCCCTCAGTAATATTATGTAGGTGATGGCAACGAAGGTATAACATGACTCCGACCAATACTTTAGTTCATTGAGGATCATGATTAATGCATTTTTGAGTCTGGTATCTCAAACCTGTGTGTGCTTTCTCAAAACAGTTCTACAAGGAGGGGTTTGCGGATTTCTCTAGTGCTTGATGTCTTTGTTGGCCTGCTCACTTTTAGTTCTGTAGCATCTTACCTGTTTTGCACATCACAACTTAAGTGGCAGAGTTTGCATGTGCACTAAACTCTCTGGGCCTTATTTATGCGGCCTTATGCTGCAGTTTCGTCACTTCTTTTGTGACGCTGTGGCAGCGTAAACAATACGCCACACTGCGCCATATTTACAATGTGACGCATCTAGGCAGATGCATCACTTTGTAAACTCCTGTGCTACATTATACCTGTGTCAGGTATAATGTATGCAGGGTGGGCGTTCCCCCGTAAAAAAAGGCTTGTAGAAGTGGCATTGTGAAATCTATGAGATCTCACTGTGCCACTTCTACGACTTCACTCAGACAAATCCTTACGCCTGCTTCACAGCAGGCACAAGGACTGACGCATGTTCTTTTACATGGGACTCGCCCATGTGTAATGACACATTGATGGAGTTGCGTCTGTTTTCTGTCACACTCCAGCAATGCTTCATTACTGCGCCACCAGATACGTCAGGATTCCGGATGTATCTGGTCAATCCTAGCGACAAAGAGCGCCATACTGTAAATACAGCGCATTCAAGGCGTCGCAAGGAGAGCGCAACGAAAAGTGTTCCATCACTGTTTTCAACCAGTGATGCAACACTTTTCATAAATGAGGCCCTCTATTCCTCTTCTTCTATGTCCGGCATGATGCTTGATTCTATTTTTTTACCTCTATTTTTTCCGGCTGGCATATCTTGACAACCACAGCCATTTGAATTGGCAAAGTAGGAAAACAGAAGTAAAATGTTAAGACATGTTTAGAAGCCATTGCTAATGCTTCAAACTTTGTCGAAAATACAAAAGCGGCGCAACATAACGCTCATCCCAACTTTTATGCCACACCATTTTCAAGTGGCACCAGCCACCACTGGAAATATGTATATTATACTTCATTTTAGTAAAATCAAAAGGTCATGGCTAATGCCAGACCTACAATGGCTAAAAGCAAAAAATATGCTTTTGGTCTCAAAACGCACACATTGCCTGGTAGTCACGGGCACTTAAGGGAACTACTTTGTGTGTGGATGTGTTCTGTGTGAAAGGGGAGAATGCTGTCACTCACAGTTAAGTTAGCCAGTGGCTGAAGTGGACTGACTTATTGCCCTATGCTGTAGTGGGCAGAAGAAAAATGCGAATGACACAATAGCAAATGAGCAAATGAGGAGGAATACCTAAGAGCCCCTACAAGCAACTATATTATACACACACCTTTAGTGAAATCAAAAGGTCTTGGCTAACGCTAACAAGCCCTAAACAGAAATCGGACTAGCCATTTAGACGTGGACCTCCCAAGAGGTATTTTGAATTGAGCTGAAAACGGGAAAGAAGCACACTTCTATCCCTACACTATCCTTTTTCAATCCAAATAACAAACTCACATATCCACAGCTCAAACTAATTTCAAATCTCCCTATACTAATTCCCCACTAATCCTGTTTGGGTTCCGGAGTAGCGTGCTACTTGACGCCTCGTCAGCAGTAGTAAGCGATATATAAATGCAATTAGAATTACATGCAATAACAATTGCAGTATGTGGTAATGATTACTCTTAATAATGTATTATTTAAATATGTAGGTCAGTGAGGCTTTTAATATATAAGGGCAGTCTCCAGTAAAAAGCAAGCTGCACCTTTCATACTTTAAATTTATTTGGATTGACATACTACATCGGTTCAGAGCTGAGTCACACACCTTTTACCCGAGGCGTATTTCGCCATCCTCTTAGGCGAAGAAAACATTGAAATTGTAACCTGAGGCCGGGAGCTTTGCACTTTCTATCAGCTTTATGGCTGCAGATTCTGAGGAAACGACGCTGTTTCAGCATAAGTTGTTGGAATGGAGTTTGCTCTTTCAGCACGTGGCCTGCTGCCATGTTGACATGGCCTTTTAACTGCTGAAATGTATTGGCAGCTAACGCCAGACTGGAGCAGCCAAGGGCTCAGAGACAATAAACATTACCACGTGACCCTGTCCCAGCCAATGACAATGCCTTCAGAATCCATGTAACGCGATTACGAAAGCACATTCAAAGAAATGAAAGCAATTCAAAGAAAACCAAATATAACTTGCTGTTCTGGATAAGCTGACATTTATCGAGTTCCGTGATTTCATTCTTAGGCATTTCATATCACATGGGATAAACAATAAAATGACACAACATTCGAACATGGCAGCACGCCCGATTCAGGGGGGAGATTCACGATTTTTGTCCCAAAACGGCTTTATTTGAGCTGTTTCGTGCTTAAAATTGACTCCACTTCAATGTAAGTGAACGAAGAAAGACATTCCCCTGATTTCTTTTTAAAATGTCGTTCTTTCCAGTTTCTGTAAAGTATTATATCTGAAAAGGCCTTTTATGGCACTGTCAGCGCACAATTTAGTCTCAAATTCTAGCTCATGGGGCGCGCCAAAAGCTAGTCCTGATACGGACTTTGGTGCTCCCTGACTGCAACCGCCACAATTTCTACTTAGGTAAATTCACTGCTGAAACATTCTCTTAAGAATGACAGACAAGGGTTGTTGTTTTAAAGCTTTATATAAAGAATCAATAGGCAGATTACATCAAACATGCCATAAGAGAGTTTAGTAGCAAAGCATACAAGTCACAAGTAAGAAGAACTCATTACAGTTCTAAGTGAAATCCGGCATAGATTTGCCTTCTAAAGGAGGGGAAAAGGGGTTCTCCGTGCACTTTTATAAGACCCTAGACAAAGACTTCCATACATTCTGCAGGACTACATGGTTCTCAGGGTTTGCACCAATAGGGAACAAGCTAGACTTTAATATTTCATTGCTTTCATTGAGGAATGCCTAAAGCAAATTCTGGCTACTTCAGTTGTTTTCATACTGTGCATCCTCTGTGGAGGATACACAGTGTACACACTGAACGTACTATAGCATATATTTATGAACATTAACAAACTGAGTATTTAAAAATAACACCAATTAAAAAATATAGAATAATAGCAAAGGAGTCATATTTACTACTCTAACTCCAGTTTAAGCAAAAGTAGAATAAGTGTTGGACTTGCACGGTTTAGATTTTTCTATTCCCACTCCAACGTAAGCAAAAGCAGGGAAAGTGCTGCACTGTGGAGGCGTTAGATTTACTGTTCCCACTCCAACGTAAGCAAAAGCAGGGAAAGTGCTGCACTGTGGAGGCGTTAGATTTACTGTTCCCACTCCAACGTAAGCAAAAGCAGGGAAAGTGCTGAACTGTGGAGTCGTTAGATTTACTGTTCCCACTCCAACTAAAGCAAAAGCAAGGACAGTGCTGGACTTTGGAGGGGTTAAATTTACTATTCCCACACCAATCCAAGCCACGGTAAGGAAAGTGTTGCACTTTGGAGGGATTAGATTTACTATTCTTTCTCCAATCTGAAGAACAGTAGAGAAGGTGTTGGTCTTTGGAGGGGTCAAATCTACTATGCTCACTCCTATATTTTTTAAATAAAACCTGTAAATATAAACATAAAAAAATTAAATGGGAAAATATCTTTAAAAGAAAGTTATTAATTAAATATAAAACAAACTCAATTACATTTAATAAAACACATCCTACCCTAATTCCCTAACATCTAACACTGGCAAGCAATTACAATTAATAAAAGAGATACATAATATAAAAAATTGTAAATTATCATTACCTTAAAATAAAATAAAATAATAAAATTAAGATGGTTAATAAGCATAAAATTAATTAACACAGTTAAAAAATTAACTGATCACACAATTAATTCATTAAAAATCAACAAATAATTAAAATAACAGTTAATCTATTAATTTACATAATTAATGATCATTCAAATAAATACATTAAATGAAGGATTATACAATAAAAAGAATAGTTGTGGTATTTCTTAAGAAGTAAAAGAGTAAATAAAATATAGGAGGACAATGTGAGAAGTTGGTTTGTTGAGGTTTATAGATTTAGTGCTCGTGGCAAAGAAAAACAAGGATGGGAGAGCTGGGGGAGGAAAGGTAGGGTGACTAAATACATGTGAAAGGCAGGGAGAGTGCAGTAGGGACTGCTAGGTGAATGCAGAAGGTTACAGAGATTTATGAGTCCGAATATTGCATATATATCGGTAAAGCTTCAACATTAAATTACAGGCTTAAAAAGGATTCCCTTGCAGGAAATTACATAAACCGTTATAGAACAACTGCTAGAGTTGAAAGCAATCAATTTAAAAAAGAGAATAGGCTCAGTTATAAGCTGTGTACCTAAGTGTCCAGGATTTTGTTTGAGTAAAGATTTAAAAGCAATTTATTTAAATATTACATCTGGAATGGCTGCGGGAAAGGCCAGAAGGCAGGAGACAGGAAGTAGAGTGAAGAGATGGGGAAACCATTGACGAAGACAGGTCGTGGCCTGTGGGTGATGTGATAATTTAATAAAAGGTCTTGCCTTCCACCAACATGAGCTTGAATTCCAGGGTCAGTCTCAGGTCGCCAGTAGCGTTGGCAAGTTGTTAAGGCTGCAAATATGTATATCTACAATTACCTTCTCCATGTATAGCAAATATAGATTTAAATTAACTAGTATATACATTTATGCAACTGCAAATACTGCTGACAAAATTTGTCTCAGAACTCAAACCAATTTAACAAGCATCACAATATAGGTTAATGTAATTTGTCCCAGTTTTGGATATGGAATAAGTAATTGAAATATATATGTCTGCAACCTTGAAAAAGTCTGCACATATCTATGGACAAAACACGTGTTTGCTTTGGCATTCCCTATTGGGAATACGAAAAAGGCTGTAATGAAGCATTTTTCAGTGTGAAGGAAGATTAAAGACATTTTAGATGTTTAATCCAAAAAACGGTTTGTGGACTGTTGCTAATGCTTGGTGGACTGTTACTTATTTGGATGTGTAGTTGGTGACTTCTTGTCTTGTATTGTCTTTGGGAGATGTGGATCTTTGGCTGATAAATTGATTTTTCACTGCTAAGAAAACGATGAGATGTCATGCTTCCATGAAATACGTACATGTATCGATCATGGGCCGTGACGTAAGGTGGCAGGAGAGGCGTTGCTCACAAAGAGGATGTGGTGGCGGCACCGCTCATATACTGAAAATGCAGGGCAAGAGGAAGGTGTGGGGAAATGAGATGAAGCAAAAGCTTGGAAACTGAACGAGAGTAAGGAGAGGGGATAGAGTTAAATAAGATGAAAGAGACAGATTTGAATGCAATCTGAATTAAAGTCAGGGGGGGTGAAAATGAAAGGGCGAGGGATAATCGGAGAAGTTCATAAGAATAGTTACTTTAAAGGACAACAGACTTTCAGACCATCAAAAATGGCAGCCTCTGGTATTGAAAGCATGAGGGACTCATGTGATGAAATATTTAGCAAACACAATTTGGCCCTGTAATCCGTAAACATTCAGTTAAGGTGAATTTCTTTCTCCAAATCACCAACTTAAAGCGCAGCTATTAAGTGGCCCTGTAGCATGAGTGGCGCTTTCAGCCAGTCCTCGCGTTTAGCAAATATTGTTAGTGTCCTATTGGTTGTTGTGTCTGGTCTTCAATATTAGGTCTGAGCTAAAAAATCCCAGCACGCAGAGTGTTGCTAGCTAAAAATCCAGGAGGGTTGTGAAATCCTTTACTACAGCTCTTCACAACCAGTTTGGGACTCTACGGGAACTTGAGACTTTGCGAAGGATGCTGATGAGATTAGCAGGGTGTGTGAACTAGGGGGATTTATTATCTGAAGGAAGTCCCGCACCCTGGGAAACCTTCTGGCAAAATAGGACATGGCTTCCTGGGATTCAAATATATGCAATTGGCTACCAGGACTGACAAGCAAGACACCGTACATAACCAGGAAAGCAGGTTATAGCTGGAAGAGGCAATGTGTGGCCCAAGTAATCCAGCAAAAGAGGTAGTCCTGTGTGATAACAAGTTGAAGGACATCTTAGAAGAAGATCTGACACCACCGGAGAAGGTCTGGAAAAGTGTCTTGCCAATGCTGGAGACTCAACATAATTGGCAAGAATCTGTAGGCCTTATGCAAACAGTCAAGTCAGAACCACACAGGAAGAGTGACTTTTGTACTGTTCACAGATTATACTTGGCAATGCATAAAATGATGAAAATAACATCTTGTGTGTTAACCTGCGTGAAATTTGGATAGGTAGGAGCTAACGACCTACATCTATTTGTACATTGTACAGCTGTAAAAAATGTATGGCGGTCTGCAATTATGACAGCTGCCGATATCTCGGGCAAAGGAATTGAGGTAAGTGAGTCTTTGGTTATATGTGGTACTCCATAGCAATATAAATGCCTTATTATGAGCAAAAAGAAATAGTTATTCTTCTTAATGTTGCTCGCAGACCAGGAATCATTGGTCAGACAAAATCTGGCGCAAATACAAGAATGAGTACAAGCAGTCAAATGTAAAAACCTACTACACTTTTTTTAGAGGGCAAAAGCATTGAACATAGGCTTAACCATATAGAGAGTGCCCGCTTCAAAAGTCGGGCCCAATTCACAAAGAATTTGCTGTGTTCTACTCTCGAAGTGCTCCTTGCCTGCTGTAGAATTGCAGGGGCCGTATTATGCATTGTGTTTATTTGCAACCGGCGCATCTTTTCAAAGGTGCCCCGGGCACAAACAATGACAATGCGCCCTTTTAGGATGTATGCGCTGCCCCCCAGGGCAGCCGCGAACTCGCTCTACCCTGGGGGCAGCGCATTCATGTGAAAACACGGAACAGCTGCTCCATGTTTTCACAGTGCAGGCGGCACCGGCCTGCACTTTTACAGGGAAATAGAGATCCCCTTGCAGGCGGGTGCAGTCAATGACTGCTCCCGTCTGCAAGTGGCTGTCTCGGGGGTCAATGGGACCCCTCCGCCCCGCCAGAGGGCTGCCATCAGGGGGCGCACTGACAGCGCACCACCTTTTAGTTGGCGCACTGTCAGTGCGCCTCCTGAGGACTTCTTTGCCTCTGCGCCCGCGTCTGTAATATGGCGCAGGCGCAGAGTCAAAGGAATTCCCTCATTTGCATAAGGCACACCCCTATAAATGAGGGAACACTCTCTGAAGGTAGCTCTGGCGCTTTAAGTGCGCCAGCGCTATCGGTATTATTGAAGGGGACGCATAAGCATCTGCGCCCCCTTCTATAAAACCAAAGTGCCCCGGAGGAGTGCAAAGCGGGTGCAAACGCCCGTTGTGCCCACGGGGCACTTATTGTAATACGGCTCCAGGGGCCATATTACGGTAAATGCACATTTTCATTGTTTGCACCGGGCATACCTTTAAAAAGGTGCGCCTGGTGCAAACAATGAAAATGCGCCACATTACCATGAATGCACTGCCCCCAGGGCAGCCGTGAACACGCGCTGCCCTGGGGTCAGCACATTCCTGTGAAAAACGGAACAGCCACTCCGTGTTTTCACAGTGCAGGCGGCAACCCGCTTGCACTTTGAAGAGGGATTAGAGATCCCCTTGCAGGCGGGTGCAATCCCTGATTGGTATTACAGAAGGGGCCGTACAAGCATCTGCGACCCCTTCCATAATACCAAAGTGCCCCGGGGGCACTCACACAAACGCTGGTTACACCCCCTGGGGCACTCTATGTAATACGGGCCCAGGAGTAAGCCAAAGTAAGCCTGGAATAATCCTGGTTTACTCGTGTATACTTACAGGAAAACTTAGTGAACTAGGCCCCACATGCTTCGACACCTCGTCAGGGGTAGCAAGCGCTATATTAATGCAATTACAATACAATTACAATACATCCTTGAATTTCACCCCCAAGCTGCTACACATGCTTAAAAGGCGTAACTATGTAACGAGAAACACTGGAATGAACTGTTTCCTACCATCATAGCAGCATTTGTGTAAAAATGGACTTTAAGAAAGCCCAAACTAGGCTTAAACGCCCCCGGGAAACTAGATCGCTGTGTCAGCTCTTTCCTGGTAACGTGCACAAAGAGTCGAGTCTTCCAGTCTACACCCTGCTCTGGCTGCTTTAGAAACAGAAGTAAACAGGAAAGGAGGCTCACTCAGCAGATCAAACACTGAACTCCACTGTTCAAGTGTTGCACAGCATGTTGGAGCAGAAGAAACCATGAACATGTTTTAATGTTTCAGAGCATGCAACAGCGCAGCTGGCATGGCGCTGCTTTTGTTCCAAACCACAACGCCCACAAGCCTTTACTCATCAGTTTAGAACCAGTTAAGAAGCCTCAAACGTGCACGTACAGTGCTACCCAAGGGTGAGTCATGATTCTGCTGCCGCTGTTAAACAGAATAAATTGGAACGAGTCCATGGAGTCTTCAACAAAAGGAAGAAAGGTACAACGTTAAATGTACATAAACCGCGAGTTGGCATTTATTTTGGTAACATTTAGGGGCATATTCTCAAGGAGCTATCGCCGAGTTATCGGCACTTTAACGCATCCAAAGTCGCGCTAAATTTATCGCCCCATTCACAAGCTGGTGCTAACAGCCCATAACACCAGTTAACCTGCGAAAGCAGTCGCAAAAAACATCACCACAGATGAAGCCGGCAACTAACGCTAATGAGATGCAGAGTAGGCGTTCCCGAGCTAAAAGCAGCGACAACACCACTCCACAACATTCTCAATGACCAGCCAGATCTGCGATAAGACCACAAAACAGGCGATAAGGCGCGTTAGCAGCAGGAAACTAACACATGCTCCTACCTGGTGTAAAGTCGGACGACAACCGGCACCAGACAAGGGAGCACAGCCCATAGCCACACATGAAGAACAACAGATGCCCTGGAGCAACCCATCATGCAGGCCTGAGCCCCAATAGGTCAACAACACCCACCGCCACCACTCCCCGGAACTCCCCCCCCCCCCATGGACAAAGATATTACACATCAACTCCACGAAATCATGAACCAAACAAATCTCCTGAAGTCGCACAATCGCTACACCCAACATACATGTGTGGCCAGAAAAAGAGAAATCATACACCTATATCAAAATATCCAAACAATATGTTTATTACAGAACAAACCAAAAAAACAATTCTGAAGAGGCATGGCGGGTCGTCTCAGGACATTCTGTAAGTCACAGCCTGCAAAACAGAGAACTGGATCAGAAGGAGTGCCATGCGCCCATCAAAGTACAGAGAGAGAGCGAAAGAGAGGAAGAGAGAGAGAGAGAAAGAAAGAAAGAGAGGGAGAGAGAAGAGAGGGAGAGAGAGAGAAAGAGAGAGGGAGAGATGGAGAGAGAAAGAGAGGGAGAGAGAAAGAGAGAGGGAGAGAGGGAGAGAGAAAGAGAGGGAGAAAGAAAGAGAGGGAGAGAGAGAGAGGGAAAGAGAGAGAGGGAGAGAGAGAAAGAGAGGGAGAGAGAAAGAGAGAGGGAGAGAGGGAGAGAGTGCCGACACTGCTGACCTAGGCCTCACTGCTCACCTGATGCCACCGGTGTGTCTCCAACCACATGCCGGTATTCACAGCAGTCCCCCAGGTCCCTCATCTGAAACAGTTTCCAGAGACATGAATGGCAGAGTCCATACAGTTGCACACGCCATCATCGCTTGCCCTCCCCTGCGCACACAGGCTGCTGCACCCCAGCCCCTCCCGCCACCCAGCGGTGATTGCCCACCCCTGCGCAACCAGGCCTCACTGCTCACCTTCCGCCACCGGCGTGTCTCCAAGAGGGCCCACCACGTTCCAGAGGGATCTGCAAGCCCGGTGCCTGCAACCATGGCACCCTCCACATCATGCAGCCCCGCACCGCGGGCCACCAGGTCCCACACCTGACTCTGGGTCTTGATTACGCAATGACAGAGACCACATCAGTGCACACGGCATTATCATAGGCTGCACACCCGCTCAGCGCTTGAGGTGCCACTAACTCTGTGAAGCGCGACGCAACGCCACGTGGCGGGAGGGCCGCTCTGCCCGCTGGCCCAGGCCTACACTGCGGTCCAGCAGGGCTCACACAAATCCTTGCCAGTCTGGACCGCTAGGACGGTGCATCATCGCAGGCTGCACACCCGCTCAGCACTTTAGGTGTCCCTATCTCACTGCACCGCAAGACACCGTCCCATGGCGGGGTGCCTGTGCCTGCCGCAGTGTATCCGATGCCACCAAGTCTGTGCCCCGCTAGCCATGGACCCTTAATGATTGAGTCCCGTTGTGCGGACGCCATCATGTCACCCCCGGAACTGGGCAATGTGTGGTGGCAGGGCCCTAGGCCCTCATGCACATATGAGAACTATACGGAGACACCCAGCCAGAGAGAGTGGAAATGGCGTCCAGCACGTGCGCCAGGCCCTTTTTATTGCCAGGGTCACATGTCCTGTGACGCCAGTGCTGGATGGGTGTGGTGTGGGTGTACACCAGTCGTGAGGGAGTGGCTGTGGCATGCTGACAACTAGACCTGTGAGCTGCAGATCCCCACAGTGAAGACCTGGGACATTTAGCGTTGTCGTCCCCCCCTGTGTGCGTAATCGGAGTGGGCTGTCCTGGCGTATGCCAGTCCAGCGTAAGGGTGTGATCAATGACCCCGGGGCTCTGGGCATGGTTCCGACCTGGGCTGGACAAAGAAGTGAATAATGGATGTGTCTCCGTTGTAGTGTCGGCGCCACCCGGACCGGAATTGGCAATCTGTCACCCTGTGACAATAGTCCAACAACATGGGCAACATGGACGTAAGGGGGAATCACTGACCCTACATTCATCCATACTTCCACACTTGAAAGATCATAGACATGACACATCTGTGTGGATATGAATGTTTATTACAAATTCAAGGGAGTGTTGCAGCTGGAGCAGTACAGGGCCATGCCAACCCCACTTCACATTGTCGGCCCGTGGAGGGCCAGCCAGAGTCCTTCAGGGAATGACAGGTACATCAGGAGAGGAGGACTTCAGTCCGCAGTCTGATAGCTGTGTCATTGGTGACCAAACAGAATATGGCAGTCCATGTCGAGGTCCAAGGTGAGTGTCGCAGAGTATATCGGGGGACAGTGGAAGGTGATGATGCGGAGGGCAGAACCAAGCTGAAACAGGCCACATGGCGGAGATGAATGCTACTGCGTCCTCCTGACCACGAGGGCTGATTCATCCGCATCTTCGTCCTCTGCTGTTGCATGTGCCTCGCATGTGGATGGTGGTGTACTGTCGCCAGCACTGTGTGGCACAGACACATCAGGGGCTGGAGATGTGGATGGGGTGGTAGCAGCAGCATGCATCAGCGCCAGGCCTTGTGGCAGCAATGCCATGAGGAAGGTCTTTAGGGCATTGAGGGACCCAGCTACCTCTCGCTGGTGTGCAGTCGTGGCAGCCACTCTTTCCGCCTGCGTCCGCTCCATGTTCTCCATGATCCTCCGCATGTGTCCCAACTCCCGGGCGAGATCGCTGGAGGAACTCTGGCTGGACAGTCGTTCTTGTCGCAGAGTCAGGACTCTGGCGATGTCAGCCATGGTCCGTTGGAGGGCATGGAGCGGACTGTGGGCATCCGTTAGGGACTGTGAGTGGTCCCTGATGGGACTTAGACACCCACGTATGGCGTCTAGTTTGGCTGCCATGCGGTCGAACCCCACCTGCACCTGTTCAGCCAGCTTCTCCTGGCACCCTAACACACGGCGTTGGAAGGCCATGTGTTCGTCGTGGGGGTCCTGGGAGGCAGCCGTGATGGTGGGTGCTGCCTGCTGGGTGGGCTGTGCAGGGGGGGGCTCCGAGTGGCAGCTGGGTTGCCCTGATCCTGGAAATGGGCTGCGGAGGCTCTCCATGAGCTGTTGGAGGGCGTCGGAGTCGAAGGTGTGGTGGTCCTCTTCGTCATCAGAAATGAGAGGTTCGGACTGCTCTGCAGGAGGTGTTGGATTTCCCCCTGCAATGTGAAGGGGAGATGCAATTTAACATCATGTACACATGTATGTTGACGCATTGTACATGTCTGCATTCAGACTGCATGACAGTGTACATTGTGACTGTTTGGGGGGAGCTGCCTATTTGATGCGGGACAGTGGAAATTCCGACTACATCACGGATGTCAGTTTGTACTTGTACATTGTCAACTCACATTTCCCTGCAGTGCCATATGTGATTGGCCAGTTTCTACGCACATGTGGCACCTGTTGTGTCCTCTGTTCTATTGTGGACGTGTTGCGGTTTGTACCACCTCGTTGTCAATGTTGATGTGCTCTGCATGTTATGTGTGTGTGCAGCATTTTGGGGGAGTCGCCCCTGCAGCTCTGATTTAGCTGCCCTCCTCCCTTCCATGCGGTGTGCCTCTGGGTTCTGTGCTTATGCAGTGCTGAGATGTTGCATACCTGTGTGCATTGGCCTCTTGGTGGGAGTTGTGGGTCTGGGGCATGGTTTTTCCGCAGATTTGCTATGCTTAATTGTGCATGTGTGCCATTGTGCCCATCTCCCCCGTCACCCTGTTGCTGTTGTGTCCGGTCATGTTGAGCAACGTCCGGTCCCCCGACTACTGCCACCGTCTCCCCACTGATGACTGTGGACACCATTTCCTCCATCTCCTCCAGCTCCTCCTGTGGCGCTGGACTCCCACCTCTAGTCTGCATTGCTGCCTTCCGGTTGTTTGCGAGTTTCAGCTTGGTTTTGCGCTTCACATCATTCCAGCGCCTCTTGACCTCGTCCATTGTCCTCTTCAGCACTTCGACTGCATTCACCTTGTCCACGATGGTCTGCCATATTCCATTTTTAGTTGCCAGTGACACAGTGAAGGTGACGAAGAGTGATTGATGGTGTTCTATCACCTCCATTATCAGGATCCCGTTTTCCTAAGGACTGAACTTCGTCTTCCTCTTCTTTTTTTCCTTGGCCTTCCCTGACCCCGAGGTCCCAGGCTGGTCCTACGTGGGGCTTGTGGGGTTCTGGTTGTCCTCTGTACTTGCTCCGGATGCCTCCATTGTGCTACGCTGTTGTTTGGCTTTTGCTTGTATGTTTGTTTCTACTTTTATGGTGCATTTTCTCGCATAACGCGTGGGAATTGCAGCCCTGTGGCTGGTTTTCGTAGATTTTTGTATCGCGATTGGCGTCATCGCTATTATTTTCGCGTTGAGGTCTCGTGTTTTTGCTGCGTCGCGTTGTTTTTAACGCGTACATTTGACGCGTTGTCCTGTGACTATCGCATGGTACCGCTGTGTTGTGAATACCACGTTAACACAGAGTTGTTTTCCCGCGATGGACTGCGATGTGTAGGGTTGCGTTAAGCTACAATTGCGGTAGTTATCACATGTTCTTGAGAATATGCCCCTTAGTGTGCCAGGAAAAAAGAGGGAGGCTCTTTGTTTGATGCAAAGCCTGGTACTTGCTTCATTCATTTCTTACACATTCTTGCCACCCTGACGACAATCAGTGCACCCTAGAGCTGATCCAAAGGAGCAGGGCATCTTTAACATGGCTACAAATTCATGAGTGAATACATGCACGGTTCAAAACATTCGGGGGTTGAGTAGGGTGGAAAACAAAGGACTGTGGCACAGAAGAATTATACTCAGATGCCCCCTCTTTATCAGCACAGTACTTACTGGATGAGAGTACTCTAAGTAAGAAGTGTTTGGACATCAGCCACACATGGGATATGAAAGAAATGCATGAAATTTAAAAACATGCTGCAATACCCATGCCCAATCACACTACTTACATCACATTTCAGTGACACAGGACACTGATGACTGCTACTTGTATAAGAATCCCCACTAACAGCACTTCCCGTCTCTGGAACAGCCTTCCCTTATTCATAAAAAAGGAAAGGACCTCTTCTCTTTTAGGAAAAACTAAAAACTTGGCTCTTCAATTTATAGGGAGCTTTTTTAGCCTCGGTCAGCCTCTTAACCTTGGCCATCCCTGTTAGCAAGCTTGTGCGCCTAGATACCCCCGGGTAGTAGTGCGCATTTATTATACATTTCTATTTCATTTCATTTCAACATCTAGTTGAGCTGGAGAAAGCCTAAGAGTAACTAACTGTGCTTTTTACAAATACCCGTTCACAACACCCCATGATACTGCTCTCTGGAGGCCATGAAGCCACTTGTAGGGTGGTATCCTATTTATTTGTTTTGACTTTTTATATAGCATGAACTCCCCCCACGACATCAGAGCAATTTACGTTAGAAAAGTACAAACATAAAATTCATATGATAAACTATAAAAGGCATTCATTATAGGATAAGTGGTTGGACTGCTGCATGCCCTGACATTTTTGCCCAGTAGAATTCAAGAACCTCAAAATCAGATATGACCTTTTCAGGAGAGAGGAATCCCACCAGGCGTCTTCCAAAAATCTTGGTGTTTGAAACATGGCAACTTATGTTGGGCACCTTGTTGTGTACCTTGAGATTTTTGCTGTCACACACTATAGATTTTCGGACCCTCAAAAGCAAATAAGGACCTTTATGGAAGAAATGAAAACAAGCAGGTGCCGCTTACCTATCCCATTGTGTTGTGCTCATTAGAAATAGGGGTGTTAGGAGTCAGACAAATTTGTCAGAGAATCTACTACATCTGCAGGTCATATGGCAGAACTCCACCTCAATGCCAGAAATATTAGAAACACAAATAATAGGATTTTATAATTGTTGGACTTGGCCGTTTTTGCAGGGTCATTCCTAAACATTTTGCCTTCACCCCCCTTTTTCTGATGCTGTTTGTCTTGGCTTTTAGTACTCTGTGCACTTTACCACTACTAACCAGTGCAAAAGTGCTTGTGCTCTCCCCTTTAAACATGGTGAAGTTGACTTACACCCAATTGGTGCATTTAATTTACTTTGAAGTCCCTAATAAAGTGGTCTACATGTGCCTAGGGCCTGTAATTTAAATGCTACTAGTGGGCCTGCAGCACAGATTGTGCCACCCACTTAAGTAGCCCTTTAAACATGTCTCAGGCCTGCCATTGCAGTCTGTGTGTGCAGGTTTAAGCTGTGATTTCAGCCTGGAAAATTAAACATTTTGCCAGGCCCAAACATTCCCTTTTAAACATATTATTCACCCCTAATTTTGACCCTACAGAGCCCAGAGGGCAGGATGAAGTGTTTTTAAAATGTTGGACATCTACTTTTAAATTTATATGTGTCCTGGTAGTGAAAAGCTCCTAAATTTGTTTTTCACTACTGCAAGACCTACCACTCCCATAGGATTACATTGGGTTGCCTTATTACATTTCAGTTCAGTTCAGTTTAACACTTTATTTGGAAGGTTTTCCATCCATAAAAGTAACATACATATAACAGTTGACATTTCGTCTAATTAATAACACAATTAAATATTATCAAAATGAGAAATTACAAATAGCAGTGTTATATGGTTCTTAGGCACATTATAGACATTGCTAAGTTAGCATGAGCTTCGCTGCCATGAGGCTGCTTTTGCGCACGCTACTACATGACTTTGTTTTTGCAAGACTTTGTTTGTGCCTTTCACATGAGAACGGGTTGCTTTTCGCGTTCTCTGCCTTTCCTGGAGTTTAGTCTGAACACGATGTGCAAGGTCGATAAACAATGCCCCTTGTTATTCTGTTCTGGTCAGTCCCTATCACCTAGACATAACATGCTACACACAGCTACAGTACTGAAGACTCGTGCTTTAATATTACGTTGTTGCATGTTGTTTTAACACACTTGGAGAAAGCCGTTCCATGGAGAAGAGCTCTGCTGTTCCTATGATGTAAACCATACATCCAGGCTTTAAGGTATGGGATCTGCTGTTAAAGCCCAGAGATCGTCCTTTTTATAAAATAAACTTCTTCTAGTCAAGGGGAGGGTGGTCAGGCCTAAAGGCCCTTATTTCCACAGTCTTTATATAAAATGACTTCTCCCTTTGTATTCTATGGAATTGTAAGAATGCTAACAGTGCTGAGTTTATGCATTTTGCTGCTAGTAGTGGCACGTATACTGTATTGTAGAGCACGATAGTTAAAATAAACATTTTGAACTATTTTCAGTGACTCAGCTAATTCTTATTGTGGACAAGTATGAGTGAGTAAGCGAAAGAGTATGTCTTGCTCCTGTGATTCCTGAGAGAGTCGGGAGTGTTGTGTTCTGGGTTGTCTAATCATTTGTAGCTCCGTGATATTTGGAGGAGAACGAATGAGACACTATAGCTAGTCGGTTTGGGATTTTGGGTACTGATGTGGTAGGTTGGTACACCCCTATTCACTGAGGTCCTGTTTTCCTGCGCAGAGTTCTGTGTATGTGCAGAGTCCCTGCAACATGGCGCCGCCAAAGTTTGGTCTGGTTCTTATCTGCGAGACACTTGAGTAGTGCTTGTGCTTGTCCACAATCCCCTCACTTCTGTTTCCGGAGACAGCTCTGACGGGGTGACCTCCTATATTGATGTTTTATAGGTTCTTTCAAGCTTGAAGTTTTAAAAGGTTTTTCCTCTTTATTCTTAACCCATTATTGCGCTGCCGCACTCTAGGTTGTTATTCTTTGTTTGTTGTGATGGCGGTTGATATTCCGGCTCATAGCCGCGCCGCGCTCAGGGCGTATTTAGCTCAATATGCCGTGCCTGATGCGGGTGTAGAGCTTATCTTTGTGGTGGAAGCAAAACCAGCTTACCACTTTGAGATGTTTTATTCTTGGGTCACCTTTCCGGCGGTGGATGGAACGGATGATTTGTTTCATCAATACACTGCCACGGCCCTTCCGCACACTTATCAGCCTTATAGGACTCTTGAAGTTCCGCTTACAGCTTGGCAACACCAAATTTGGTTTAATGGCGCCCTTCCTCACCCAGTATCACCGGTCCGTTTGGGTCCTTTATCAATAGAGGGGGCCACTTGGCCCGTTTTGGCTGGGTACACCCCACACCCACGTTATTTAACTCTTGCAATTGGAGACCTTTGCGTCTTACATACGTCTTTAATACGCGTACATAGGGCTGTTATTCAGTACATCACGTGCAACGTCCAGGTGGCACCACCAGGAGTTGCTGCGCAACCAGCCGGACCTGGTGATATAACTATCAGTCCCGTTATGGTTAATTCAGTAATGGGCAAGCATCCACAGAATAAGGATGAATTGCCTTATTGGCTTGCTGAAAAATTTGGACAACTAGAGGCTGTTTTTGCAAATACCTTTCCTGTGGAGAAACACAGGATATTGACAATTAGTTTGCCTAAAGACTTGCTTCCCGAGTTGGCTGATTGTAACACCTGGGGCAAGGTGTTTGCAGCGGTATATTCAAAGTGTTTTGGCACTCCCTCCATGACCGTGCTCCCCTCAGTGATTAAGCGTGTTCAAGATGAACACGGAGCCGAAGCGGCTGTGGAGCTGGGGATGAGATTGGTGGGGGTGTTCGACGTGGTTGCTGATATGATCCTTGCCAATGTCAAGGGCGATGCAGTAAGCTTTCAAGTGGCAAACCGCTTGGAGGCTGTCCCGGATGTGGACAAGCCGCGCAAATTACCAAAGATTATTGCAAAGGCTTATAGGACCATAGGCCGCAATAGTCTGGGAGTTAAGCCTTTTACTCAAACGCAAACACAAACGCAAACACAACAAAAAGCCCAGACTGATAAAGATGGGCATCCGGTCTTTCCTAAAAAGAACTGGAAAAATAAGAAACGGGCAGCAACAGCAGAAGCAAGGTTCGCGTGCAGGTTCACCGACACCTGAGTCTTCTGAGCGTACTTATGACTTGCGCGATCGCGCGAAAATTAAGTCTCCTGATAGATTTCAAGTCCCTGGTCAGCGTTCTCCTTTCACAGGACACATCTGGCGCTCAAGTCGGAGGAGGGGAACGCCAAAATAGTGGCAAAAGTCAACCTGCGCCACAGGGACGAGATCAGCCTCGTCCCTGTTCAAAGGAAAACAAGAGGATCTACCTCGTTTTTGACCCCCGTTTCCGAAGAAAAAAGTTGTTGCTCTAACAGCGAAGTATGCCTCAGACGGTGAGAAAGCGACTCCTGGATTGGACATGGGCAGTGACTCTGCTCGACAGCGCAGCGGAGGTTACCATAGAGCGGGACGCTCTGCCTCCCTGTCTGGAGGCGACAGCAACTGATACATTCATTACAGTAGAGACTGCAGACACCCTGGTTGCCCCCACCCCTCCGGATAGGCTCTATGAAATTATTTTCCAAATTGAAGGTGATGTACCTCGTACAATCATGGCGGTTTTATGGGAGAATCTAACCTCCTCGTATGACATTTTGTTAGCGGAGGCAGATTGGCCTCCACCCTTTGTGTTAGCCGCTTCTAGAGGGGAAAACGTGATACTTCCGAGTTTTTCGCGTTATGTCGCTGAGGAGCATGAACAGGCTTTCGCAGCTGAGTGGGCTCTGGCCCTAGCCCCGGCGGTGTATCGTAATCAGGTGGGTTTGGATGTTGATTCACAGGCTCATGAAATA
Source organism: Calotriton arnoldi (assembly GCA_963921515.1). Lineage (NCBI taxonomy): Eukaryota > Metazoa > Chordata > Amphibia > Caudata > Salamandridae > Calotriton > Calotriton arnoldi. Next base: position 1,577,157 of record CAWUFW010002198.1, read on the forward strand.
CCTTTACGCTCTCTGCCACAGCCACAACCGTAATATCCGATCAGACGTGAAGCAAAAGCTTCCGTTTGTGATATTCTAACACAGTTGGAGTATCAGGGAGTGATTAATCATGTACATCACCGATGAATAATCCTCTCTTTACGGTATCAAAACCTGATGGTTCATATCGGATTGTATTAGATTACCGAAATTTGAACAGTCATTGTCGCGCTTTTGCGGTGCAGAACACTCACAGCTCTGCACTGGTGAACAATCTTGTTCATAAGAAATACAAAACTACACTTGATATTTCTAATGGTTTCTATAGTCACAATCTCACTCCTGAGAGCCGTGATTTGACAGCATTCACTGCCGTCAGGAATCAGAAAAAATGTACACGATTGCCTATGGGGTATAAGAATAGCCCCGGGGCATTTGCGGCACGAATTGTGTCTTTGTTGAATGACATAGACCCTGATGCGTTCTCGTACGTAGATGACATTTATCTGACGGACGATGAACTGATGCCGCATCTTGTCCGAGTCGACAGGATTATCTTGTCCTTTGCCGACTATGGATATAAATTCAATTTTGCAAAATCACACATCGCCCATTTGGCGGTGCTCTTTTTGGGCTACAAGCTCAATAATGAAGAAAGGGCTTGGGCCCTCACTTCTTGGAGAAATGTGCACAATTGCAACCCCCTTCTACACTGATGAAAGCTCAGTCTTTGCTGGGATTTTTGAATTTTGGGAGGACATACATTCCCGATTATGCCCAACGTATCAAACCGCTCTATGTATTGATACAACCGACTTTTTCTTCTGCCAGCTGGCTTCCGGAACATACTTCTATTCTAAATTATTACCACCACAAACCTGGTAATACATATTGTTTCTGGGACAGTGGGTTTCACTTACTTGACATTCAATGAAGGAGACACAATACCTATTGCATACAAATCACATTTATACACTGCTGCTGAAATGCGCTTTTCAACAGTTGAAAAAATCTTGACGGCATACAGATGGCGATTCTAAAAGAACTCTCACTGGCACATGGCAAACGCATTCTTATGGTAACGCCCTTCCCTGCTTTGGAAGCCGTGACTAAGGCGAGTGTACCTAACTCAAAAGCACTACATCCCCGTTGGATACAATGGGCTACTTCTTTGACATCGGCTGATGTAACGTTTATCTTTGATCCTGCTCTTCAGACACAGGAGTTTTTACAGTATGAACACGTTCATCCTCCTCCCTTGTCTTTGCTTCCTTTACATGAGTACAAATGCATCATTTACACCGATGGCTCGGCTCAACCGGCCACAGGTTCCAAACATGCTTATTCAGCCGCTTGCGCAATTGTTTCTGGCTCAATTGCTAATGGAGAGTTTAAGTCTTCCATTGTGCACACTCAGGCACTTGGAGACTGTACGGCACAATTGGCGGAGCTGCGTGCTCTTGTAATTGTTCTCGAGTTTGCTGATCCAAATGTGAAGACTCTTATTGTGTGCGATTCTTATTACTGTGTCCAGTCTTTTAATGACAACTTGTTCTTTTGGTCTCGGAATGACTATCGAGATTCCAAAAGCAGTGCAATTAAGCATAAAACACTTTGGGTTCGAGTGGCAGATCTTAAACAACCTCTGCCCCGCATACATGTTATACATACACTTGGCCATCAGCGTGTGGGAGCACATGCTCTTGGTAATTCTTTGGCTGATGAAGCGGCCAGTTCTGCAGTAGCCCCATGTTCCGTAGCAGCAGTTACAAGATCAATGACTAAAATAGATAATGAGATTTTGGCAGCAGTAGCTGCAACGAGGGAGGGAACTGCTTATCCTCAGGGTTTCCCTTCGAAATACTCTTATCATATAACTCCCGAACAAGTTCCTTATGCCTTGATTCCTTCCATTGGGGATCGGATGATTCCCAACTTGGACCGCAGACAAGCTCTGATCAAAGCCACACACGAAGGCATAGCATCTGCACATGCCAGTGTGTTGGTGACAGTCTCTATTTTACAGCAACGTTACTGGTGGCGTGGTTTATATAAACAGACCCGTAATTATGTACTTTCTTGTGACATTTGTCAGCAAATCAAGCCATCCACGGTCACATGCCCACCGCAAACACAGCTATGTATTTCTAATCAACCTTTTGGCTGTATCTATGTTGATCATTGCGGTCCTCTTTCTTCTGATACTGCGTATAAATATATATTTGTTGCAGTTGATTCGTGCACTAGATTCCTTTGGGTTTGGTCTCAACGCAGTGCTGACGCTCAAAATGTCATCAGGGATTTGCATGTCTTTGTCGGGATGTTTGCCTGTGGCACCTTCCATTCTGACCAAGGTCCAGCATTCACCTCTAAGGCGTACAAGGATGCGATGAAGTCGATGGGGGTACTGGTGCAGTTTTTGTCTCCATATAGGCCTGAGGGCAATTCAATTGTGGAGCGAATGAACCATGACTTAAAGCAATCCTTGACAGCTAGAGTCTTAGGTACTGGCAGGAACTGGCTGGCCCACTTGTATGGGGTTCAACGTGCATTTAATAACCTCCCTAGACGATCTCTGGGTGGGCGGACCCCATACGAAATGCTCTTTGGCATTAAAATGTTTGTGCCAGACCTTGATGGTCTAGACGTTGTGGCGGCTGCCGCAACCTTTGACGTAGATAATCATTCTACTGTGTTACAGGATCTACAAAAGACACGTGACAGCTATGCGACTGAACATTTACCCTCTTCCACTGATGCAGCACTGCTGATTCCAGTTGCCGGTTGGCTTCCTAAAATCGGAGATCTGGTCGAGAAAAACTGGAGAACAAAAAAGAATTTGGTCCCTCTTATCGTGCACCAGTTCCAGTGCTTGGACTGAAGGGTACTCATACAGTTATTTTACCTCCTTTACCTGGTCGAAAAGACAACAGGTATATTTCAGTGGACAATGTCAAGCTACACCATGTGGCCGATTCTGAATAGTGTCACACCTGCAGTTTCGTGCAACGCAATTTCATTGGATCCACTGACTTCATCATCTTCCACTGGTCCTCGTAGGGCTAAGAAAGTGATGGATACTATTATTGATCTTTCACCCGTCCGACCTCTATCTTCTACTATGGATGTCAAGTATATTTTTCATCCTGATGAGTCCAAGAGTGAGGTGCCGAACAGTCCTGGAGAACATCAAGCGGACCAGACACTTCCACCTCTGAGTAATCAACCTACGAGTGGCTACTATGAAGATCATAGCAAAACCAAAGGGGATGATGAACGGAGTGTTGAACATTGCAAGCACTCACCCCCAGTCAACTGATCTGGGTTTAATCCATCATCATTCTTTTGCTCACTCCGCCACCCCAGTTCAGACATGGCCATATGCAAATCAGTCTGACCCTGTGCCTCATGGGAACAGTCCAGCCCGAACTGCCAAGCCATGTCTTTCCTGGACCGGAAACAAGCATCCTGGGACCGGTTTCTGGCTTACAGCCGTCATCAGCCAGGCTATCTTGAATCCAGTGGCAAAGTGAGCAAGGGACCCACGTCTGGGCATACCCTGCCAACTTAGGGCGAACATAGCAAAACCAAAGGGGATGATGGATGGAGTGTTGAACATTGCAAGCACTCACCCCCAGTCAACTGATCTGGGTTTAATCCATCATCATTCTTTAGCTCACTCCGCCACCCCAGTTCAGACATGGCCATATGCAAATCAGTCTGACCCTGTGCCTCATGGGAACAGTCCAGCCCGAACTGCCAAGCCATGTCTTCCCTGGACCGGAAACAAGCATTCTGGGAGCGGTTTCTGGCTTACAGCCGTCATCAGACAGGCTATCTTGAATCCAGTGGCAAAGTGAGCAAGGGACCCACGACTGGGCATACCCTGCCAACTCAGGGCGAACATAGCAAAACCAAAGAGGATGATGGACGGAGTGTTGAACATTGCAAGCACTCACCCCGAGTCAACCGATCTGGGTTTAATCCATCATCATTCTTTAGTTCACTCCGCCACCCCAGTTCAGACATGGCCATATGCAAATCAGTCTGACCCTGGGCCTCATGGGAACAGTCCAGCCTGAACTGCCAAGCCATGTCTTCCCTGGACCGGAAACAAGCATCCTGGGACCGGTTTCTGGCTTACAGCCGTCATCAGCCAGGCTATCTTGAATCCAGTGGCAAAGTGAGCAAGGGACCCACGTCTGGGCATACCCTGCCAACTTAGGGCGAACAGAGCAAAACCAAAGGGGATGATGGACGGAGTGTTGAACATTGCAAGCACTCACCCCCAGTCAACTGATCTGGGTTTAATCCATCATCATTCTTTAGCTCACTCCGCCACCCCAGTTCAGACATGGCCATATGCAAATCAGTCTGACCCTGTGCCTCATGGGAACAGTCCAGCCTGAACTGCCAAGCCATGTCTTCCCTGGACCGGAAACAAGCATCCTGGGACCGGTTTCTGGCTTACAGCCGTCATCAGCCAGGCTATCTTGAATCCAGTGGCAAAGTGAGCAAGGGACCCACGTCTGGGCATACCCTGTCAACTTAGGGCGAACAGAGCAAAACCAAAGGGGATGATGGACGGAGTGTTGAACATTGCAAGCACTCACCCCCAGTCAACTGATCTGGGTTTAATCCATCATCATTCTTTAGCTCACTCCGCTACCCCAGTTCAGACATGGCCATATGAAAATCAGTCTGACCCTGTGCCTCATGGGAACAGTCCAGCCCGAACTGCCAAGCCATGTCTTCCCTGGACCGGAAACAAGCATCATGGGACCGGTTTCTGGCTTACAGCCGTCATCAGCCAGGCTATCTTGAATCCAGTGGCAAAGTGAGCAAGGGACCCACGTCTGGGCATACCCTGCCAACTTAGGGCGAACATAGCAAAACCAAAGGGGATGATGGACGGAGTGTTGAACATTGCAAGCACTCACCCCCAGTCAACTGATCTGGGTTTAATCCATCATCATTCTTTAGCTCACTCCGCCACCCCAGTTCAGACATGGCCATATGCAAATCAGTCTGACCCTGTGCCTCATGGGAACAGTCCAGCCCGAACTGCCAAGCCATGTCTTCCCTGGACCGGAAACAAGCATCCTGGGACCGGTTTCTGGCTGACAGCCGTCATCAGCCAGGCTATCTTGAATCCAGTGGCAAAGTGAGCAAGGGACCCACATATGGGCATACCCTGCCAACTTAGGGCGAACATAGCAAAACCAAAGGGGATGATGGACGGAGTGTTGAACATTGCAAGCACTCACCCCCAGTCAACTGATCTGGGTTTAATCCATCATCATTCTTTAGCTCACTCCGCCACCCCAGTTCAGACATGGCCATATGCAAATCAGTCTGACCCTGTGCCTCATGGGAACAGTCCAGCCCAAACTGCCAAGCCATGTCTTCCCTGGACCGGAAACAAGCATCCTGGGACCGGTTTCTGGCTTACAGCCGTCATCAGCCAGGCTATCTTGAATCCAGTGGCAAAGTGAGCAAGGGACCCACGTCTGGGCATACCCTGCCAACTTAGGGCGAACATAGCAAAACCAAAGGGGATGATGGACGGAGTGTTGAACATTGCAAGCACTCACCCCCAGTCAACTGATCTGGGTTTAATCCATCATCATTCTTTAGCTCACTCCGCCACCCCAGTTCAGACATGGCCATATGCAAATCAGTCTGACCCTGTGCCTCATGGGAACAGTCCAGCCCGAACTGCCAAGGCATGTCTTCCCTGGACCGGAAACAAGCATCCTGGGACCGGTTTCTGGCTTACAGCCGTCATCAGCCAGGCTATCTTGAATCCAGTGGCAAAGTGAGCAAGGGACCCACGTCTGGGCATACCCTGCCAACTTAGGGCGAACAGAGCAAAACCAAAGGGGATGATGGACGGAGTGTTGACATCGAGTTTGGTAGACACACCGACTAAATTAAGTATTTTTTTCTCTTGATTCAAAAAGACTTACCTGGTCCCTCCATGGACCTACATTTGGTTGCTGCTTATCCTGATTTTCCTCTTCATGTCAATTGGCTTTGTGACAGTGTTCTTTTTACTCATCAATGGTCATTACTTGCCAGAACGCTCTTCTGTAAACTTGGTCAATGGAATTCTGGCCCCTCACACATCATCCCATATCATGAAATGTGATCAGTCTCATGTTAACATTTCAGCATTCCCGGTTGCAGATGGCATCGTTTGGGACAAAGTAGCCTATGAAATCCACGGCCCGACTGAGGTCCTTAGGGTACCATACGTGTTTCGCATCTCTTTAGGAGATGTGGTGACATGGGACATACATTCTGATGATTGGGATGTGCAAGCAGTGCATGCATTGTTTTCAGATTTAAAATATTATGCTGCTTTTGATGCTGAAGATTTGTATTTAAATTCTGCCAATTATGGAGATATATTTTGTTATCAACATTATGGGCATCATTTTTTACACAAAACAAACACAATAAGACCTGTTTTTAATTTTACACAATGGGAGCATTGTCCTACTCCCGTAGAGGGGAGTTCTAAAACTTTTAGGGACAAGTTCACTTACTTTACAGATTATGACATATCTAATCCGGGATCCTATTCCTTTAAACTTTGATCATCTACACAATCCAAATTTATGTTGACCCACATGAAATTGATTTACGCCAACTTGTTTAGAAATAAATTGGCTACGCAGGGTTATGATCATTGGAAAGATACTGTTGATTTAAAATCAATCTGGGGCACAAAGCCTTGGCAGGTTCAGGGAACTGAAGCTTTACATCGTGCCTGCCTGATCCCAGCTCAAATTTTGTTTTTAAATGATACAGTGTACCAAACAACTTGTTTTAGCCTGGCAACTGTCAAAAATGTAAATACCCCATCCATTCCGTCTTTAGCGGAATATGATGATTGGCACACACACACAAATTATACCATTGAGGAATTGCAAGCTTTGATTCGAAATGACATTTTCAATGTCTCTGAAGTTGATTCTTCCGGGTGGTTGGTGTGGCAAACTAATACGAATGCATGTCAAATGCGTTTTTATAATGTTTTGCCCGGTTTCATTCAGACAAGACCTGATCCTCGGTATACCATTACACATTCGGTCACCACATATTCGGTGGGTAAGTTATGCCAACAATGGTTGGAACATTCTACGCTGACATCAGTGAAGCATCATCTCTCTCTGCTGTCGCATGACATCAATCTGGCTGATTTCATCTTAGGGCCTAGGAATCCTAGAGCTAAGCGATTTCTTTATGCCACATACAATGAAATCTGGAAGCTTTCGCAGATTGAAGCTGCATTTCGTCTGCTCCAAATTGATCAAGCCAATTTAGAAAATGTCCTTGCCGTAGTAGACAATAACATCAACACACTTTCCTCACGCATTTATACGTTGGATAATATTGTTTCGTCTGTTATTGATATTGTTCAAAGTGATGTTTCTGTGTTATATCATGGTCAAAATCAGTTAAGATCTGTTATGCAATTTGCTTGGACACTGCGAACTCTTAAATGGGAAAAGTACCTTGGGATTATTTGAATCAATCAATCAATCAATCAATCAGGGGTTTGTAAAGCGCGCTACTCACCCGTGAGGGTCTCAAGGCGCTGGGGGGGAGGGGGAGCAGCTCCGGATCAGTCGAAGAGCCAGGTCTTGAGGTCCTTCCTGAATGTGTGCAGGGTCGAGGAACGTCTGATGTTCACAGGGAGCATGTTCCAGGTCTTGGCTGCGATGTAGGAGAAGGCTCTCCCGCCCGTTCTGTTTCTGCGGATGCGGGGGACCTCTACCAGGGCGAGGTCGGCAGAGCGAAGGTTCCTCTTGGGTACGTGGAAGGATATTCTCTCGTTGAGGTATTTGGGTCCGATGTTGTTGAGGGATTTGTAGGCGTGGGTGAGGAGTTTGAAGGTGACCCTCTTCTCGACGGGGAGCCAGTGAAGGTCTCGTAGGTGGTGGGTCATGTGTTCGTGACACGGTGTCCCGAGGATGAGTCTGGCTGCTGCGTTCTGGATAGTTTGGAGTTTGTGTAGCAGGGTTCTGTTGATCCCGGCGTAGAGTGCGTTGCCGTAGTCCAGTCTGCTGGTTATGAGCGCGTGAGTGACGGTCCTTCTGCAGTCGGGGGGGATCAACTTGAAGGTTTGTTCCTTCGACTTACTTAATTGGATGGCATCCCTCTTTTTTGCCAACGATAGGGATGATCTTTTGGAGGGAATTGCATTCCTCCGTTCACACACCTTGATGGACTTACCACCTCCTTCATAATAACTTTGTTATCCCGGAGGAAGCTCTCCTTCAATAAGCCCTATTGACAACCTTGGGGGAAGAAAACAAACAAACAATTTTTTAGAAAAATTTCGATTTTTTTCCAATTTTTTTTTTTCAAACGCTTTGAACTCTGCTTGACTTTTGAACACTGTTTTGGTCCTTTGTCTATATCCTATGACTTTACCAAGGGGAGGGTGTTATATGGTTCTTAGGCACATTATCGACATTGCTAAGGTAGCATGAGCTTCGCTGCCATGATGCTGCTTTTGCGCACGCTACTACATGACTTTGTTTTTGCAAGACTTTGTTTGTGCCTTTCACATGAGAACGGGTTGCTTTTCACATTCTCTGCCTTTCCTGGAGTTTAGTCTGAACACGATGTGCGAGGTCGATAAACATTGCCCCTTGTTATTCTGTTCTGGTCAGTCCCTAGCACCTAGACATCAATCAATCAATCAGTGATTTATAGAGCGCGCTACTCACCCGTGAGGGTCTCAAGGCGCTGGGGGGAGGGAGGGAAACAGCTCCGGATCAGTCGAAGAGCCAGGTCTTGAGGTGCTTCCTGAATGTGTGCAGGGTCATGGAGCGCCTGATGCTCACAGGCAGCTCGTTCCAGGTCTTGGCTGCGATGTAGGAGAAGGATCTCCCACCTGTTCTGTTTCTGCGGATGCGGGGGACCTCTGCCAGGGTGAGGTCGGCAGAGCGGAGGTTCCTCTTGGGTGCGTGGAAGGATACTCTCTCGTTGAGGTATTTGGGTCCGATGGTGTTGAGGGATTTGGAGGCGTGGGTGAGGAGTTTGAAGGTGACCCTCTTCTCGACGGGGAGCATAACATAACATGCTACACACAGCTGCAGTACTGAAGACTCGTGCTTTGATATTACGTTGTTGCATGTTGTGTTAACACACTTGGAGAAAGCCGTTCCATGGAGAAGAGCTCTGCTGTTCCTATGATGTAAACCATACATCCAGGCTTTAAGGTATGGGGGTCTCCTGTCAAAGCCCAGAGATCGTCCTTTTTATAAAATAAACTTCTTCTAGTCAAGGGGAGGGTGGTCAGGCCTAAAGGCCCTTATTTCCACAGTCTTTATATAAAATGACTTCTCCCTTTGTATTCTATGGAATTGTAAGAATGCTAACAGTGCTGAGTTTATGCATTTTGCTGCTAGTAGTGGCACGTATACTGTATTGTAGAGCACAATAGTTAAAATAAACATTTTGAACTATTTTCAGTGACTCTGCTAATTCTTATTGTGGACAAGTATGAGTGAGTAAGCGAAAGAGTACGTCTTGCTCCCGCGATTCCTGAGAGAGTCGGGAGTGTTGTGTTCTGGGTTGTATAATCATTTGTAGCTCCGTGATTTTTGGAGGAGAACGAATGAGACACTATAGCTAGTCGGTTTGGGATTTTGGGTACTGATGTGGTAGGTTGGTACACCCCTATTCACTGAGGTCCTGTTTTCCTGCGCATAGTTCTGTGTATGTGCAGAGTCCCTGCAACAGCAGCAAGTTATGAGAGGATAAAGTGCCATGTGCCTTCACAGCATATCGGGATGAACCTACAGGACCAACATGTTTAATTTCCAGACAATTGAGTAACAAACAAATGTAGCTCAACATTATATATCAAAAGTGGAATTATGGATAACAGCAATTTTTAAAATAATAAAGTGCTACGTGCCCTAACAGCGTGCCTTAAAAATGAACCTACATGTAGGCATGTTTAACTGTCAGACAAATGAATAACAGAAAAAACATAGCTCTACACTGCCTGATACCACTGTATTTCCTTTAAAAAAGCGGAATCAAGAATAACCTTGTATAAAATTCATAAAATTTACAAGACAGTAAAAAATGTGGCATAGTTTGACCGGACTTATTGTCGCACGGATAGGGAATCGCAGCAAGATTTGGTTGATACCCAAGTGGAAAACACAATAAATATTTAACGGTGTTGGCCCGAAACCTGAATAGCAGAGAGCGTTCCCATCTCCTGCAGGGCTGCTCTAAGTAAACGGGAGATGTCGCAGAAGCACACAAAGAGAGGTAGGCAGTAAGCAACAGTTTCCATTCACATTTATAAGACGGTTTTCCAGCGCTAATTCATAAAAAGCTGATACTACTACCTTTTTATTAAGAGTAGGACATAGTTCTTTCTCTATAAAAGCCTTCTGCATACCAATTTTTCCTCATTCCGAATTAATGAATGCCAACCACGGAATTCGGAGGCCGTTATCACAAGAGAGGCAGTCATTTATTATATCTCTTGTGAGTGCTGCCTTCTCATTGCTTCAAATAGATAGCCAAAATAGTAAAGGCCTCATTCTAATAGTGTCAATTATATACAATAGATTTAGCTCATTGTGGCAGATAATATAAGGAGATGAAATTGGTCTACAAAACCTATTTTCTTCATTTTGTAAGGTTTCATTATTAGCGGCCCCCAGATTTCTGAGCCGTAGGTGGCGATGGAGACACATTGAGATTTTGTAAATTAGCAGCATTGCTTTCAATTGCACCCCACCACAAGGTTGGGGGAGGGATAATAGGGAACCAATTGCCTTTGAAAACTGCATTCTACAGTGTGCAATATTAAGTGACCAAGCTCCTGAAGTGGAGAACGTAACACCCTGGTATGGGAATGTCTTTACACTAGACAGGGAGTTTTCACCTACTTGCATGCTGGACAATTGAATGCAGTGTGGACCGCATGCCATAATGTGTGATTTAGTAAAATTAGTTCAAAGATCAACATTAGTCATGAAATCAGTGAATGCAGATACTGAGAGCCGCAGTGCGTTGGGGGTCCGAGCCATTAGCACAGCGTCGTCCACAAATAAAAGTGTGGGTAGGGGATTCCCTTTGACAGATGGGACATCACTAGTTATCAAAGCTAAAGCTGGGTGGAGATCATTAATGTATAATATTCACTGAAAAAACCATAGGTTTCAGGCACGTTATAGTTAGAAATTAGCATTTAAAAAACCTTAGAAATTCACTGTAAAAACCAGAGGTTTCAGGCGCGTTATAGTTAGAAATTAGCATTTAAAAAACCTTGGAAATTCACTGAAAAAACCATAGGTTTCAGGGGCATTATAGTTCGTTGGACATTTCACTCGTACAAAACCATAGAAATTCCCCCGTTAGTTCAGCTAACTATAACTCGCGCCCCGCAATGTCTATGGTTTTGAGAATGGCAGTCTGTAATTTAGAGTGGGTGTATCAAAAGTTATATTAGGGTGTGAGAAGATGCATCAAATTATCACATGGATGATGTCATCAGTGATATCATTTGAGATGTCATCAGAGATGTCATCAGTGATGTCACTGACCATGTCATGAGTGATGTAATATGTGACGTCATCAGCAGTGCATTGCAGGGGCGCGAGTTATAGTTATTGAACATGCCCCCGGGACCTGGCCCACCGGGGGGCTAAATATTAACAAAGCGCGGGAGTCCGCGCTTCGTTTTTTTTTTCCACGGCTGGATTCGCGGATCCTACGTAAATTTCGCTGTTTTAAAAAAAAAAAAAAAAGCTTTTTTGGGACCCCCTAAGCAGGCCTAGGGGGTCAGGGTGTTTCTACCCTGCCCCCTTTTCTTTTTTTTCGCGTTTTTTATTCTGATTTCTTGTGACTCGGTTCTACCAAGACGCAAGATGGCTGGCAACACTTCCTGGTTTGGAGTGTTGACAGCCAATTAGAATAAAGCTCGTGGTCGGGAGGGTCCGCGGATCCTCCGTGCCTCTAAATATCGAAACGTTTATTTTTGATTTTCTCAGCAACTACTGAACAGATTTACACCATTTTTAAAAAGGTCGCTTTCTGAGCCAAGCAGTACCTTTTTGCCAAATTTGGGGTAAATCCGTTCAGTAGTTTCGACTGTAGCCTTGCATAAAGTTTCCTATGGGAAATTGATTTTTGACTCTTATTTTTGAATTTCTCTGGAATTACTGAACGGATTTACACCATTTAACAAAAGGTCTCTTTCTGAACCAAGGCCTACCTTTTTGCCAAGTTTAGTGTAATTCCGTTCAGCAGTACGGAGCTGTAGTCGTGTCTAAAGTTTCCTATGGGAATTAACATGGAGAAAACATGTTTTGGGACCCCCTTTTTCTCGGCTCCCACTTGCCGAATCACCCCAAAACTTTCAAGGCAGGAGCTGACCAGAGCGGGCTACGATTTTTGAAAATTTCGTGAAGAGTCGTGAACCGGCGCCAAAGATATTGAGAAAACAAAAAACAAGTTTCCTATGGAAACTAGGTCCTAACTATAACTATCTACTGGTGACCGCCAGTAGATAATAAACAAGAGCGGGTCAGGCACGCACCCTCGTCAGCCACCCCTGCCAATCTCAATATCTTTAGACACATTCCCGTTATCACTTAGTCTAACTCTGGCTCTCATATCCCTATGGAAATATGCAAGAAAGTGGACAAGAGATACATCCAGACCCTAGTGCAACAGCATGTGCCATAATTTAGTTCAGTTAACACAGTAGAAAGCAGCACTTAAGTCCATAAAGGCCATGTATAATGGTACACGCTTGACAAGAGTATATTTACCTATTATTAAGTTTAAATTGACGCATTGCCCAATTGTCCCTATCTTGCTTCTAAAACCGTGTTGGAGGGAATATAAAATGGATTCTGCTTGAGCCCACTCCTGAATTCTATTGTAGATGACGCGTCCCAGAATTCTGACAGTTGTGTCGATCAACGAGATCAGCCTATAACAGCTGAGGTCTTCATGGTTACCCTTCTTAAATATAGGGACAATAATAGAAGTGCGTCAGGAGTCTGGAATGTCTGTATGCACCAGGTTGCTGAAAACATAAGTTAAAAGGGGAGACCAGAGTTGGATAAAGTTTAAGTAAGTCAATCGGTACGCCGTCGGGCCCCGGGGCTTTACCTCCCATACTTTGAGTAAGGGCTTTTTCTACCTCGTCCACTGTCAATCTGACCTCTGTTAATTTCCTACTCTCTGTAGTAAAGGTATCTCTGTTTGGGGGAGCAGCATAAACTTTATTAAAATGATCTTCCCATGATTCACTTGTAAAGTGACAGGAGATCGGGGAGACTGTCAAGTTTTTACGTCTCATATCCGAGACTATGGCCCAGAAGTGCTTGCCATCTTTCATATTAGCTGCTAGTGCAAGTGACTCCCATTGGTCTGTTAAAACTTGCTGCCAACGCTTAGTCGTGACAACCTTATAATGCTTCCTCAGGGCAACAATTAGTTCCTGATTTCTAATATTTTTTTACCTGGTGCAATACTTAATTGTCGATTCGCTACTGTACAGTAGTGGTCGAACCAGCCGCATGCTTTATTCGATGGACATATTGGCCTAAGGAGGGCATTTTTTTGTGCCTCGGCAGAGATAATTGAAAGCTCCAACTATACAAGTTGCACTGTCCTTATCTGATAGACAGACCTCCACTAGTCTCCTGTTTTCTTTTAAGATTTTTTCTTCTGTTCGGGCTGGATCATGCATTCTCCATATTCATTTTAAGCTATCTGTGGAGGTTTGGAGATCGCTGGCTCCTATCTCCCTCTTGTAGGCCTTCCTTGGGCCCATTAGGAAAGCGGCCTTGAGAGGATTGTGGTTGCTAAAAGTGGATTCGATTACCGAGCCATATATCAAGATCTTTTCTAGGCTCTGTGTAATGAATATAAAATCAATCGTGGAGGGGGTCCCTCTACCTTCACATGTGGGTTGTGTAAAAATATCTTTCCCTGTAATTCCCATAATGTCTACTAAATCGTGAGATTCCACTATCAGCTCCAGCTCCTGGCTTCTTGGGTCCAACCCTCCCCGTGTAGAACCTAGGGTATTTCTGCCACTAGGGAAATGAACATTAAAATGCCGGCTAGGCACAGAAATAGTTCATGGCCGTAAGTAGTAACCCTGTCAGATAACTTAGTAAGAAAATGTGTTAATTCCAATAATAATGGGTTTGGTGTATTAATAAAATCAGTATTATAAAAATTAACCAAGTATAGGTTAAAATTAGTTTTCTAGCAGAGCACTTGAAAGCTGGTGCTGGCTGTCTCCAAAACCTTCAAGTGACTGTCAAGTGCTATTTTCAACCATACTAACAGACCACCTGATGCGCGGCCAGAACGGGAGCTAATGGCTGGGATGCTATAACATTGGTACCCATCAATAAAGGTGGGTACCACCTCCCATGTTTCCTGAAGCATAATTATATCATAGCTTTTAATAAGTAGTAGCCATTCTGGTACACATAGCTTGGAGCAAATCCCTGCCACATTCCAGCTCATAATTCGCAACGTATTATCGTGAACAGGCCATATGAGTAATCATCGTGGCTGAGCTAGACGAGGAGTACATAGGGGGGACGGCCACTGGTAGTCATTCTATACCCTTCAGAGTGCTAAGAGCATCAAATCTATTAGTACACATTGGTGTGGGCGTGTCCCGATTAGTGAAATTGCAGGAAATCAGGGATACTACAGGCTTATAGAAATAACCAAGGGGTAGTGGCACAATCTGAGAATTTGTGTGAGGCAATGATTCTGCAAGTTTTAGGAAGTCACGCACATACATTGGATCTCTGAAGTTTACCACAATAGAGTCCCCCGGAATGTCCTTGTTCCCCTGTCCCACCCACCCAACTCTTCTTAGCATAATAATTTCCCCCACGTTCTCAGTATTGAGGTATTTTTGTTTGTTTAGTCAGTGTATGGGTGCCTTCTTTGCTGTGGCCAGGTCTCTACTGAACCTGTCTTCAATGGAGGGACACCAGCCAATATAAAAAAAAGGGGGAAGCTGCTGGGCGGAAGTTCAATATATCTTTGAGGGGAGCAGTCATTTCCTTAGGTCCTCCAGGAGGACCAGTGCATTTGGATTTCATGGGTGCAATTCTTTAACTGGCTTGATGGTACTGGAGTCAGTAGGTTGTAAGGCAAAGTTCCTTCTGAGAGGGGGTTCATTGATATGAGTAGGCTCCCTGGGAGGCTTATCTGGTATATCAGGTCCACAGTCCAGCCTTGTTTGAGAACCGTATAAATGACTTGATATCAAGACCTGCATTGAGCCTGCTATTAGATGTTTTGTTTGAGTCATAACTGTTGGCTAGTGATCTCTCAATTAGTTCCAGCCGTTTGATAATTGGGTGATGTTTTTGGTCGAAAATTGAGCTAAGTAGGGAGATCATGGCTCCACGTTCTTCAGCATAAGGAGACACAATGGGGTTTGGGCCAGTGTGAAGATGAACTCAGCTCAAGGCTTCTCAATGATTGTTTTTAGATACGCCCGCTGCAGTAACCCCCTCTAGTGACCGTCGCTGGTGTCCTCTTTTTATCCACGGGCTGATTTGTACAGGAAGGTTTAGATTAATTTAGGCATGCGGCGGCAGTAGAGGACGAGGTGTCAAAGGACCCATTGTTTATCAATGGTATATCATGTAGTTTTGGGGAGGGTGAGGCAGGGCGAGCTGTAGTGAGTGGAGCGGGGTCTGCCTCATTAGCAGAATGCTTGCAAAAGTGCCCAAGTCCATGGAGAGTCTGCGCTCAACCAGTACTATTTCATCAAAAATCGCCCCAACAGCTTTGGCCAGCATTGTGTCAATTGCAGTAGTGGTATGGGTTGATATGCCTACCCCAGGTGCCTTTCATTTACCCATTGTCAAAAAATATAATTTCAAGAAGAGTACCTTTATTCCGATGGATGAAGACCGTGTAGATGTACAGGATAAGTCATTCCAAGCCCCAAAGAGGGAGGGCCCAGCCCAGCCTCCTCCGGGCTCTGACGGGCGCAGACAGGTCCACTCTTGGCCCCATCGTCGCCTGGGCAAGCGCGCGGGTTCGTCCGGCGCTGCGGGAGTCCTGCTGACTTTTCAACTGGCGCCTCCTTGTGCGGTTCAGGCGGCAGTCACTATGTCTCCTGGGGCTTTTGGTCTGCCCCCTCTGCGCTGCTCAAAAGACTCCTGCACTTCAGGGGCCCTGCTGACTTTTTAACTGGCACCTCCGGGTGCGGTTCAGGTGGCAGTGGCTATGCCTCCTGGAGCTTGTGGTCTGCCCTCCTCTGTGCTGCTCAAAAGACTCCCGCACTGCAGGAGCCCTGCCGACTTTTCAACTGGTGCCTCCAAGCACGGTTCAGGCAGCGGTCGCTATGCCTCCTGGGGCTTGTGGTCTGCCCCCCTCTGTGCTGCTCAAAAGAATCCTGCGCTGCGTAGCCCTGCTGACTTTTCAACTGGCGCCTCCGGCCGCGCTTCAGGTTGCGGTCGCTATGCCTCCTGGGGCTTGTGGTCTGCCCCCCTCTGTGCTGCTCAAAAGACTCCCCTATTAATATTACATTTAATAAGTGATAACTTCCAATTGGTAGAAGGTAGGAATGTTGAGTTTGGTATCTATGGAATTGTAATTAAAAACCCTCTTTAATGGTAAAGTCAGATTTTCAATCACAAGTCTGAAAATGCCACTGTAACAAAATTGGCATTTTCTTTTCCTAACCTTTTGGTGCCTGCAGTCTGATCCCCGGTCACATGACTAGGTGTAGCTGGCAGTTGGTCTTTGTGTATTGCTCCCAGGCAGTGAGACAAAGGGATGTTGGCAGGATGGACCACTCTGAGTTGATGAGGAAGAGGAGCTGTCACCTACCACACTTGCATATCACAAAGGCTATGCCTGAGCACTCGCATAAAAGGTTTGACACTGATATTTTGTGACCCCAGACAAGCTGGGGCCAGGACAGGGAGGAAAGGGAAGTCTGAGACCTCAAGGGGTGGAAACCTCTAGAAGCTTCCTATACTTCAAAGTGGGCACCAGGTATAAATACTGGACCCTTATACCTAACTCTTCAGTACACTTCTGGACCCGTGGACTTAGCCAGGAAGAAGGACTGCTGTGCTGCTGAAAGGACTGCCATCCGGCTGCAACCCTGCCAAGAAGGACTGCTGCCCTGTTGTGCATATCTGCTGCCCTGTTGTCCTCTTACCTGGTTGAGTAGGACTGGACCTGCATCTCTAAACCCAGGACCCCACTGTGGCTCCAAGGGGTAGTTGGCTGACTTCTTGATCAGAAGCTTCATGGACAGAACAGGCTTCCAACAACCCTGAACCCAGCACCTAGACTCTGCCATCAGTCAGACATGCCCTCCCAACTGGTGCCATCCCAATCATGGACCCTTGTAAGTGGGTTTGAAGGTGTTCTGCCAGCCCATCTGTGGATTCAGCAGAACCAACTCATCCCATCCAAAGCGTATCTCACGCAGTACCGACGCACCACTTCCCCAATGCAAATATTCCACATTGCCTACAGCAGCTCATGAAAACCGCTGCTGTGTGACTCATCTCCACGCAAGGAAAGCCCATTGTACGTTGCAGCTCTCCGGAACCGCATCTCCTTGCCTGGATCTTGCATCACCTCTGCCGTGCAACATATCCTCAGTGAAGGACTCCACATTTCTTCACAACTAGGATTAAAGTACTGTGTTTAGTGGACCTAACTGGGTCCCTGTAGCCGGAAATTTACTGCATAACTACTTCACACATTGCCTCTAACTTAATCCGGACTGCTATGTGCCAAGCTATCAGAGGGTTAGCACAGGTTAATTTGGGGTTTTCTCGTGGCTACACCCTTACAAGAACTGAGGTTGCCATCCAGATCATCATCCTGTCCCTACAGCAACTGGCCAGACTGCTTGCCAGTTTATCTATTATTTTTTTAATTTAATGTAAATTATTTTTATTAATACAAACTTATTATTATTAATACCTGAGTATTTTTTCAAAACAAATTACAATTAAAAAAATCTTTTTAATGTAAATTATACTCCGATAATAATAATTTTTTATTAATATAAAAGTTTAAATTAATTTATTAATACTCAAGTAGTATTAATATTATTAAAATAATATTAATAATATTATTTTAATTTAATTTAATTAATACCTGAGTATTAATTTGAAACGGTAATTGTTTTAATGAATATTATATTTTCAAATTAATGCTCTTGTTTTATTAATATTATTATCTAAATATTAATGTTAATATTATTAAAATAACTATCAATAAAATATTTATATTCATATTTTTATTATTAATATAAAATATTATTAATAATAAAATATTGATTTTAATATTAATACATATTAATATTTATGCCTGGGTATTATTTTTTTTAAACCTATCACACCAAAAGATACTTACAGATACCTACCATACATTGTAATAGCATGCGTTGTAAAAGTATATGCGTTGTAATAGCATGCTTTGTAAACACATGCGATGTAAAGGAGTCTGAGTTGTAAAAGTTGCGTTGTAAAGGCATTGCGATGTAATGCCAGACGGGAGACATCCATTACAACGCGGGCATTACATCGCAATGCCTTTACAACGCAACTTTTACAACTCAGACTCCACACATTGCCTCTAACTTAATCCGGACTGCTATGTGCCAAGCTATCAGAGGGTTAGCACAGGTTAATTTGGGGTTTTCTCGTGGCTACACCCTTACAAGAACTGAGGTTGCCATCCAGATCATCATCCTGTCCCTACAGCAACTGGCCAGACTGCTTGCCAGTTTATCTATTATTTTTTTAATTTAATGTAAATTATTTTTATTAATACAAACTTATTATTATTAATACCTGAGTATTTTTTCAAAACAAATTACAATTAAAAAAATCTTTTTAATTTAAATTATACTCCGATAATAATAATTTTTATTAATATAAAAAGTTTAAATTAATTTATTAATACTCAAGTAGTATTAATATTATTAAAATAATATTAATAATATTATTTTAATTTAATTTAATTAATACCTGAGTATTAATTTGAAACAGTAATTGTTTTAATGAATATTATATTTTCAAATTAATGCTCTTGTTTTATTAATATTATTATCTAAATATTAATGTTAATATTATTAAAATAACTATCAATAAAATATTTATATTCATATTTTTATTATTAATATAAAATATTATTAATAATAAAATATTGATTTTAATATTAATACATATTAATATTTATGCCTGGGTATTATTTTTTAAACCTATCACACCAAAGATACTTACAGATACCTACCATACATTGTAATAGCATGCGTTGTAAAAGTATATGCGTTGTAATAGCATGCTTTGTAAACACATGCGATGTAAAGGAGTCTGAGTTGTAAAAGTTGCGTTGTAAAGGCATTGCGATGTAATGCCAGACGGGAGACATCCATTACAACGCGGGCATTACATCGCAATGCCTTTACAACGCAACTTTACAACTCAGACTCCTTTACATCGCATGTGTTTACAAAGCATGCTATTACAACGCATATACTTTTACAACGCATGCTATTACAATGTATGGTAGGTATCTGTAAGTATCTTTTGGTGTGATAGGTTTAAAAATAATACCCAGGCATAAATATTAATATGTATTAATATTAAAATCAATATTTTATTATTAATAATATTTTATATTAATAATAAAAATATGAATATAAATATTTTATTGATAGTTATTTTAATAATATTAACATTAATATTTAGATAATAATATTAATAAAACAAGAGCATTAATTTGAAAATATAATATTCATTAAAACAATTACCGTTTCAAATTAATACTCAGGTATTAATTAAATTAAATTAAAATAATATTATTAATATTATTTTAATAATATTAATACTACTTGAGTATTAATAAATTAATTTAAACTTTTATATTAATAAAAAATTATTATTATCGGAGTATAATTTAAATTAAAAAGATTTTTTTAATTGTAATTTGTTTTGAAAAATACTCAGGTATTAATAATAATAAGTTTGTATTAATAAAAATAATTTACATTAAATTAAAAAAATAATAGATAAAAATATATAATGAGGTGTTAATACTAAGCTATTAACACTAAAAATGTGTAAAATATAAAATATATTTATAAGCAAAATACAACATAATGACAAAAAATATTGTTATAAAGAAAAGAATAGAAGACATAATGTATTTATAACAGATTTGAATTTTTATATAAAAAATATACAAAGATACAATTTTATTTATAAAAATGTCATTCAAAAAAATAAAAAATCATACATTAATTTAAAAAATATATTTGTATGTACAATTACTATTAAATATACATTTTTAAATAAACTTTCCCACGCTTTAACACTGAAGTCTATGGGAGGAAATGTCAGTTTTTCATTTTTACTGAAAGAGATGACGTTGACGCGTAAACGTGAGTATCGTCATTACGGAGATCATCGCGGAAGAGACCAGAAGCAAGGGAGAGCTCCGTTAAGGTAAGACAAATTAAAATTATTAAAAAGCATAGAGTAGTGGTAAAATTTATTGTAAGGAGAGAGGAGGGAGGTAGATAGATCTAGGAAATGTGTTTTAGATAATTTTGATGTGTGTTAACCAACAATTTTACTCCATTACAGGTTGCCATAGTAGGTCCACGTCGGGTCTCGTTTTTGAAAAGTATTACTGTTTATTTAAGTTAATAACAAGATATATGTTATAAACTTAAATAAACAATAGTATTTTGAAAGGTACTTTTTCATCGTCACGGTTAGATGAATTTTTAATATGCTTAAAAAAGAAAAGTTGCAAAAAAGTTGCAAAAAAGCAATTAGAAGATTTGATGTTTTTATATCAAACTATACTTAGAATGAGGTTTTACGATAAGTGATTTCGAAGTTATCGAGATGGATTTTGATCGATGGCTTATGGAGCATGGAATAAAAAAGGGATTGGTATCGCAAAAAGATTGTATTGCAACGTTGGAATTTGTTGCGTTTTTTTGCACAAAAAATATAAATTTTTCAGTATTTGTTTTTGGGGTGCGTTTTTTATTAATATGCACATATTTTGACAAAATATATTTGTGCATATTTTTTTAATTAAAAACGGGAGATGGATTTCGAAAATGGAATGTGAATTATTGTGAATTATTGGTTATGGATTACAATAATGGAAAAAGGAAAAAGGACTCTTGGTGAAGAGATGGAAGGAAGAAAAGACCAAGGGGCCGATTCCGATTCAGGCCGGAAATCTCTCCGACCGAACCGGACCCGGAGAGAATTCCGACCGAATCGGACCCCAGCAGTCCGACCGAACGAGTACGATGCGCACGCATGCATTCGGACTCGATTCGGTCGGACTCCCATTGAAGTCAATGGGAGCCGGTCGTACAACGCGTACGCGGGCTCCCATTGACTCAATGGGTGCGAGGCGAACGGGGGCGCCCCCTACAGTGGGTACGCATCGATGCGGTTCGTGCCGCACACGCACAAGTAGGGGGGACTGTGCGACTCACCCGGCTACGTGTACAGGGGGGTCCGACACGGACCCCCAAAGTCCGGCTCCGACAGCTGTTTCGAGCCGGACGGTGCGAGTCGGTCGGACTGCTCAAGGCGCGCATCGTACTTGCCCGGCCGGGGAACGTCTCCATCACGCGGTGCGAGTCGAGTCCATGCGAGTCGGTCGGTGCGGTTCGGACCCGTGAACTAGTCGGTCAGCGATTTCGCGTGCGCTCGCATCGTACTCGCTCGGCCGGACGCGCGTTCGAATCGGTCGGGAAAGAGGGCTCCGAATCGGATCCGGTTAAGCCAAATCCGATTCGGTGCGCTACCGGCCGAAATCGGACTGGGCCCCCAAGAGTTGAAAAAAGAAAACATCAGAAGGTAAGGAAACCCGACTTTTAAAAATAAAAAAATTATTTAAAAATTATTTAAAAAATGGCAATTTATTTAGGAAAAGTTTTTTAGGGCAAAACAGGCAAGTAAAAAGATAGTGTGGGTTAGAAATGGAGGATGTGTGCAAGATTATCAAGGTAGTCTGAAGCCACACACTACAACAACCCCAGTACCAACCCCCAAGGGGGCCGAGGGTCACCTGTGCGTGCCACGGCAGCTCCCGCACGTGTGTCCAGGGGTGGTGGTAGGGGTGGTAGGCAGAGGTCGCTGTTTGCAGAGGGGTCTGGACTGCATGATGACCCACAACTGGCACGTATTGCTGATGCGTACCAGAATAGCACCGTAGAGGTCAGCCAGGTAGTGGGGATCCTCAAGGACATTCAACAGCAGCAGGCTGCCCATCATGCCCGCTTGGACTCCCACATGTCCCGTGTGGAGACACACATGACCCGTGTGGAGACACACATGTCTGGCATGGAGTCCAAGTGGGAAACATTGGAAGAACTGACTGCGGTGCAGAGGGACATATTGACATGCCTCCGCCAGATTAGTACCAACATGTCCACACCTCCCTGTGTGCCCACAACATCTGGTGCCGCAACAACTGCAACTGCCACAGGGAGGGAGGATGACTCTGGTGGAGAGTCCTCTGCACCGCAGCGGCCTGCACGTGAGGGTCCCCCCAGAAAGAAGAGGGGTCGTCCGAGGCAGGACAACTGAGAGGCCGATGGCCATGTACATCCCCCAGGAACCCAACACCTGTTCTGGAAATTCTCCTTTGTGTGCAAACTGTTCACCCTGTCGAATGCAACCCAACTCTCCCACATGACATGGGGAGTTTAAGTTGGACTAATGTATCAGATGACTGTGGACTTTACTCAGGACATTTCTGCTACCAACACTTCCAACTCATCTGGGAACTTTGGATTCCAATACCAATGCACAGCACCCACCATCCTGTGCACTATCCTCACACATGTCTGTAAATAAACTCACTAATACACCATACTTGCCTCTGTTGTGATTCCAACGTTGTTTTTGTCATGGAGATGATGATCTGATAAATGACACTGTGCATGCTAACTGCCACAGCAAGTTCAACACCGTCATGTGAGTCATGGCGACGTGACACATATGAGGGAGACACACCACTAGGGCTACACAACACATAGACACCAGGGCCATCTGACTCATCGCCTACACTGATGTTGCCAGGATATACAGTGGAATGCACAGACACCACACCTATTCAGAGTCTGTGTTAACTAGCCCACAGGTGCAGTAAGCAAATGTCAGTCAGATGTGTGACCACAGACAACGCACATCCCAAAGTGAAGCACAGGTTTATTACACATTTGTAACATGTAGTTTCCACTACAAATGCAAGGTAATCCCACGTGGCAGTGGCCACACAGTCAACAAGTGTAGAAGAAATAAAGTCCAGGGGTGTGTGGCACATCACCTGTAGGGAAACGACTGCTGCCACCCTGAAAGCTGAATCATGGTGTCGGGGGATCCGAGTTGACCAAACAACTCTGAAAGCACCCTGTGAAGGACAGACATGACACACAGTCAAAAGCACTGAAGAACAGGACAGAACTGCAATACTCATGGCCAATACATGTCACAAGATACTGACACAAAACCAAGTTAGCATGTCAACACTGTTGGGGAGTACAGACTACCTGTAAGGACACATCGCTGCATGCATCCAGTCAAGTAGCACATGGCCACACTCAAACAGCACCAGAGCACCACCCACACATATCATGCAAACTCACATCATTGACATGACATCTCTGGATACTCACATTCAGCTGAAGAAGTTGGTGATGAGCTGTGTGCGGACATCACCCTAATCATCATCATCATCACTGGCATCGTGGCCCAGGCCAGGATCCTCCACAGGTGGCGGATGTTGGTCATCGTCATCCAGGATGAGGCAACTCCTTCCGCACTGCCAGGTTGTGTAGCATGCAGCAGACGATGACAATCTTGCACACCTTTGCTGGGGCATATGGGAGGGCCCCTCCTGTCTTGTCTAGGCAGCGGAAGCGGCTCTTCAGGAGACCAAATGTCCGCTCGATCACTCTCCTGGTCCGACCATGTGCCTCATTGTAGCGCATCTGGGCTGGTGTCACAGGGTTCCTGAGGGGTGTCAGCAACCACGGCATGTTGGGGTATCCGGAGTCACCTACATACAGACAATTGCACATTAGCTGAGTTGGAAAAGAGGGCGGAATACAACATAGCAGAACACACACAATGGTACAAAGTCAGTACACACCGACAAGCCAGGCACGCTGGTTCTGCATCTGTGACATCATCCTCGGGATGCGACTACTCCTCATCACGTAGGCATTGTGTGCCGAACCGGGGAAACGAGCACACACATGTGATTTGCTCATATCTGCAAGACATACCACCAGAGCATTGATCGAATGGTAATGTTTCCTGTTCCTGTATGCCTGCTCATGTGCCTGTGGTGGTACCAAAGCCACATGTGTCCCATCAATGGAGCCAATGACATGTGGCATCCTCCCCAGGGCATAGAAGTCACTCTTGACGTCAGTGAGTTGTTGACGTTTAGGGAAATAGATGTACTGGTTCAAGTATCTCAACATTGCCTCCAAAACATCGCGTAGCACACGGCTGAACATGGTCTGTGACATCCCACCAGCAGACGCCACAGTGTGTTGAAAGGTACCGGTGGCAAAGAAGTGTAGGGCTGCCATTACCTTCACCTTGGGGGTCAGCGCTGTAGGGTATGGCCGGCCAGGTTGCAAATATGGGGCCAACCGCACTGCCAATTCCTCAATCAGCGCCCTGTTGAAGCGGTACCGTCGGATGCAGTCACGTTCCACCATCGTTGCAAGGTCAGGGAATGGTCTATGGACAGCTGGTGCCCTGCAGTGCATAGGTGAAGAAAGAAAGATTGTCAGTCACCCCACATATGTGCCATTGACCATACTCAATATCACATGATACATCATTACGAGACACAAGTACCTGATATGTGTGCCGTTCTGTATGGACATATATGGCACCTACATGGCCAACATATAACATCACAGTTCAACATTTGTTGACAAAAAGTTCCAGGTTGTGCTATGGGCAATCATTAGGCTGTGTCACAGTATCCATTTACTGCTGTCACGTTCCAAACACACACCACAGTGACATGTCAGGACAGATGTGCCACAGGCATCACAGCTCATTGACAGGTAGATTCCCAGGGACCCTCTATTGCCACATGGACACTGGCATGACATGGCGTATCATGTATACGTCAGCAAAACAACCATGACTCCCACAGGTAGTGGCCCCTGTTGCCTCTGTAGGACAGACATGGACGTCTGTGACACACACATGCACAACATCAAAGTCCATGCACAAACAACGTGGATGTGGAGACTGTCTCCCATTGTGCACATGGAATCAGAGACATCGGAAACACAACATGCACACAGACTGTGGAGGGCCATCACTATTGTGGCAATGGGTCACCCTGTGACGTACATACCTTCCCACATGGGACTCAGGGGTATGTGACATGACATACACATACACAACCTGGAAATGTGACCATGCCACATGCTCTGAAATGAACAGTTGCACATCACAGTGGTCATGTGCACAACACACAAAGGATTCTGTCCCCATGAACACGTGCACAGCCTGGGAGTGGCTGCCCCCAAGGGCCACCCAAAAAACCACATGTTGACCCCCATACACAGAAAAGGTAATGCAGCCTTACATGCCTTAGGATACAGTGTGGACAGGCTGTGGTGTTGTAGGTGTGCCCCTGAGTCCCTGGCAAGTAAATTGGACATTGCATATGATGTGAGCGGATACGCGTTGTACAGCAATGGACCGATCGGTGCGCACGCATTGGACATTGCATATGATGTGAAGGGATACGTGTTGTTTTTCGAAATACGCGTTGTACAGCAATGGACCGATCGGTGCGCACGCATTGGCTATGGCCTGACATGGTAACGGACGCGTTTTCGGAGCTTTAACGAGTCGGATGCAGTGAATTCAGTTGGCCACCCACAACAATGTTGCAAATTAATGGGTGTCATGAAGTTGAACTTTTGAAGGATGCTGTGGGCGTGTATAAGTGGTGCAATTCCATGGATTTGCCAGATTCAGAAGATGCAAACGACTTGGACATATCACTTTGGACACATTGGACAGTATCTGCCTCTGCAGCACACATATAATGCTGGCTGTTCCCCTGGGAGCTCACTTGCCTGCACTACATGCTCCAGGACGACATCTGCCACTACCACTGCTGCTATCTCTGCATCCTCTGGCTACTGCAATGGCACGTACTGTGGATAGAGCCCCAGCCTTCAGCACTGAGGAGAACCAGGCCCTGCTGGACAGCCTCCTTCCACAGTACAGCAAGCTGTATGGGAAACCAGGGGAGCAGGTGAGTGTGCTGTCCACTGCCTTACTAATTGTGCATGTTGTCTGACTAGCAAGACATACAGGGGCAGATTTACAAGCCCCTTGCGCCACTTTTGCGTCACTTTTAACATGGGAAAAGTGACGCAAAAGTGGCGCAAGGGGCTTGTAAATCTGCCCCACAGTGTGTACACCAGTGGCTAGCATGCTCACTGAGTAGTTGTCACCCCCCAAAGTGTGTAGTCACATGCACTAAACAGGTATAGTGCAGTAAAAGTGCATTCCAACAAGGTTTTACTTCCCAGTCAATGATACCATTTAGAAACTGCTGGCAAACTGTTCATAGCCATAGTTGCACTACCTGTGTAGATCATATGCCCCTGTGATTGAGACATGTATATCCAACTGTGTGATGCACGGAAATGTTGCATGTGTAGTAATGGCCTTTTCACTTTGTCATCCTCACAGGTTGATGCCCACCAGAAGCAGGAGATCTGGCTGACCATCGTCCGGGCAGTACGATCTGTGGGGGTCTACAGGCGCAGGATCCACAACTGCCAGAAGAGGTGGCAGGACCTTCGGGGCTGGACCCGGAGGATCGCAAGGGTCCAGCTGAAGCTGTCGCCTCCTCGCAGGAGGGGCGGACACCGGACCCTGACCCCCCCACATGCTCCGGATCCTGGCAGTGGTCTTCCATGACCTGGATGGGCAGCTGAAGGCCAGACAGCAGTAAGGAGGGGGTAAGTGCTAGCCTCAACTGTGTACTATGACTGACATGCTCTATGCACTCCTTTAGCCTGGTTCCACTTCCACAGTACAACTGTCATGTCGTCCTGGACTCATGTCCCTCACTTGTGTCATGCCCCCTCCTCATCTGATACACAGGTGTGGCCCTTACAGTCTGTGACTTAGGTCACTTGGGTACTGTGTACTTGCAGTTACCTGTGGTTCAAGTTGGGGACAGCATCAGTTACAGGAACTTTGTGGTGGGCTGCATGGGTGGTACAATTGCTCAAATTGCCTGTGATCTGACATGTACTCTGGGTATGGCTTTAATATGTGTTCCAATTGCTGCTCTGACTCACCACATGTCTGGGGTATGTGCCACACACCCATGCTGCTGCAGAGACCAAGGTAGGGGCCTCAGAAGTATGTACATCATGTGTGTGACACATGCATAGCCACCTGCCTAGTGTTCAGGGTAATACCATGTTGCACATGGACCAGGACTGTAATGCCTACTCCGTACATCGAAGGCACTCTGTTCTCCCACTCCCGTGTGTCAGCATACATATTGGGCATTGTGAAGAGTGCACTCAGGTGTGTGCCTCTGTGTCACCGTGGTGTGGCCTTGCTATTTGGACTCCTGGAGTGTTTAACAATTTGGGGTGGCCAGCCATCTGAGTTATGACTATGGGATCTGCACATAGGTCAATGCATAGGTCTCTGATCCCTTGACTGTGCACAATGTTGTATGAAACATTGAGGTGCCGGCAGCTTTGGTTCATTCTCATCAGACGGTGAAGTGCTCATGTGTATGGATTTGTGTTTGCAGTCACTCAAATGTCTCATTTGATTGACGTGGGATCATCTCAGTCCTCATGATGTGGGTGGCCAGGGGTGCACATGTGCACCTGTCAGCTACAGGGCTTACATTTCTAAAACTCCCCTGATTGTGACACAGTGCAGACTGGTGTTGTGTGTATGCACTGCCCCTATGACAGGAGACAGTTATGACTGACTTGCCAGACAGGCCTGTGCCATGACATTCCAATCGCAAAGGGTGATCCAGCAGTGGTGTGATATGTCCAGCATGCACACCATTGTTGCATTGTCTATCAGGACATGAGGACATCATTGTGTCTGGTGATGGAAGCAAAACCCGCATATCAACAGAGACTTTGCCCATCACTTTTCCTGACACATGTACTGAGTCAGTGGCAGGAGATGCATGTGTTTGGAGTGACATATTTCCATATATACTCTTGGATGTCCAACAACTGTGTATGTGGTGCATGTGTGCACATATGATTAGTCGCATACAACAGGCAGCAGACAGATGGGTGCATGGACAGGTAGGATATGTGTGGCATGACTGACTGTCAGGCAGACAATGGGCTTCTTGAAATCAGTGTCAGCACTAATTGCAATGTCTAGCAAATGATGGCAGGGCTTGCTCTGTGATGTGCTGTACTTACTGTGGTGTGTGTGGTCAGTACAGGTGACTATGTTGCTCTGTTTATCCTGATTGTTTGCAGATACATCCACGGTCACAGGAGGAGACAGCTCCACGGACCAAGAGGAGCGGCAGAGCCAGACTGGGTCCACTGCATGGGAGACCGAGGGACCCAGTGGCACGGAGGGTGAGGGGAGCCACACTGAGGATACCTCAGCTACGACCACCTCGGCTGGGGAAAACAGCATCTCCAGTGAGGACTCCCTTGTGGAGGCGGGTGTCAGCAGACCAGAGGCAACATCAAGCAAGTCTGTCCCCGCCACCACCACCATCTCCACCCTCCCATCTGCTCCCATCCCACATGTCCGTGGAGGCTCCCGTGTAGGGGAGCGTGTCTCCTTCATGCCAGGCACCGCACCCCCTGCCTCTGTCCCCCCTGCTGCCCTGAGTGTGGAGTCTGTGGACTTGCTGAAACAGATCCATGTAGGGCAGACATCAATTCTGAGTGTCCTCCATGCACACACGGGTCTTTTGACACAACTGGTGTCATTCAGGGAGGGCATGTCATCTGGCATGTCTGCCCTACATCGGACCAATCAGTCCATGGCCTCCTCACTGACTGCAGCAGTGTCCCTCCTGCAACAGTCCCTCACCCCTCCTACCTCTGCCCCATCCACAATACCCAGCACCCTACCTGTCCCAAGCACACACACACCGGCACCGGCACGCACCAGCACAGACACAAGCAGCACACAGACACACACACCAAAATCCAGACACACATGCACGCACAGTCAGGGGACTGATACCTCACTCACAGGGGCTGGGAACCAGACACACACACACGCATCCACGAGCACTGCGCAGTCCTCAGATGCTTCTCCCTCCAAAAGCCCTTCCCTTGCCTCACCTGCAACCCCCCCCTCCCAGAAGCTCTTCCTCTGTGAGCTTGGCCTCTTCCCCACAGATACATCTGACACGAAGTCCAGGCGGAAGAGGCGACCACCACACACAGAGGGGAGTGCCCCTCACACCTGGACACCCTCCCCCGGGCACAGGCAGACAGAGGACCCCATTCGAAAGTCCCCCCGGACCAGGAAGGGCAAGACCCCACCACCACCACCACCACGCAGCTCCACCACACAGTCTCTCTCCTCCATCCCCTAGCCCACCACTGCACAGGTTCCACCGCCACACCCTGCCCCAGGTTCCCCCACACACCGATACCGCATCCCCCTACCACTTGCTCTTCCACCCCTAAACCAGACGCTCTGCCTGTTTGTGCCACTGGTGTGAAGACGGGGTCCCCCCCTCTGTCCTGCCCACCTCATCTGCCCCCCCTTCCGCTCCCTTGGAGTTATGCACTGCAGTGTAGTCCACAACCACCCCGTCTGACTCGGGCACTGCAGTGGGGACCCAGTCCACTCCATCTGACCGGCCCACTGCAGTGGTTGCAGCACCCACAACATCTGAGTTGTGCCCTACAGTGGTGCCGGCCTCCACTGAGTCAGACACCTCCACTGCAGTTGCCGGTGACACTCCTGCACCCACCACCCCTTCACTGCCTCCTTCTGGCATCCCCTGATCCTGTCCCTGCGGTGCCTAGCCTGCCCCTTGTATGCCCCTCCGAGGGGGATGTCCCCTGTCCACATCAGTGCAGGCAAGCAATGGGTGACAAGTTGTCACGTACCACCCTGTTGGGACTGTGTATTTGGACTGGCCATTGGCCTTAGTTTCTTTTGGACTTCAAATTTTAATTTGACATTTGCTGAATAAAGCCTCTTTTTGTTTAATTGTAGTTTTTCTTTGGATGTACATGATGTAGATGAGTATCATCATGCATTTGCAGTTGCAATAGTGTTCAGATCAGGAAAATGAAGTGTTGCTGTGATGGACTCCATGTGGTCCATGGGATATGTGTCCTAATGTAGTCTGGATCTATAGCATCCTTTGCTGCAGTCTGAGGGTGTAATGTTCAGCATTTGACACATGGATGTACGTTTTGCATTTGTAAATTAACATCTTTGGCTTACACTGATGCACATCTGGTGTGCTTACCACTGTTCAATGTTTCTATTTCCCTGACTGTGTGCCCATCTCCACTGGACATGCAGTTTAGCACATCAATGTTGAAGGACTCATCTGTGTATACAGTGCAACTTGCTTGATACGTGTTTAGGGTGTATGCAGATGACTGACGTGACACTCCCGTACCCAGGCTGATGTGAGCAGAGCCTTCAGTGTGTTGTAGTTGTTGACTCACTGACCGAGTGTTCTGCTGACATGTTTGAGTCGTGCACAGACAAGGTTTGGCACAGCGGACCTTTCACAGGAGTGGAGTGCCCTCATGGCAGTGTGTAATCCCGTGACATTGGCTGGGCCCGTGTTGTGTGTTGTGTGAGCATGTCTGTGTGTGTTCCCTTCCCTTTTCCTACACAGGCTGTGTCCCTAGGGATGTTCCTGTTTGTGATGCTTGCTGAGTTGTCCTGTGTTCATCCAGCATCTTGGACCTGGTTTCTCCGGGATGTGGGTGCATGGCAAACTAATGTTCATGAGGTTGTCATCCCTAGTTGTCTTTGTTGTCAGGGCTGGGGATGTGGGCAAACGCAGATGGGACACAGTCAGGATTCCCCTTGGCACTTGTGGGTTACACAAGTCATGTAATTTACAGTTTGTGGTAGCTTTCAGTGATTGTGACACGTTGTGTGTGTGACTGCTGCCACTCCTCAGGGTCAGAGCTGCAATGTTGGAAGTTGTCTATGTGTGTTCTTTGTGTGTCACCTTGGCTTCTTCATTGGTGTGTGACTGTGGCTGGGATCCCATTTATTGGGGTGGATTTCACATCATGCCCATGTACGGCGTACTGTGCAGTGTGTCAGACATTCACGAGTCTTGTTGACTGGCCATGTGTGATGGGTTTCACACCTTAGTTCCCACCACCACCCCTGGGATTGTCATGGGTGCATGTGCAATGTCACCAGTCCATGTGAGCTTCACAGCTGCACATTGGTGGAGATCAAGGTGTGTGTTGAGTGTGTGCAAATGTGAGTTGTTGCACGGCTAGACCCCTACCTCCATATTGGCCTTGGCTGACAGGCCCTGCTGATTGATTTGTGCTTGTGTAGGTGTGATGGTAGTTAGTTGCTCAGGACACATGGCTGTGGTTCACTGTGTGAACGACATCTACCTTTGTCATCACAGTGGGATTATCATGCAGGCTAGTGTCACCACAATGCGGTGTCCCTGGGAGTAGTGCTGTGGTGGGTCTGTCTCTTGCTGTGTTAGTTGCTGTTCCTACAAGCTTGTGTGACATGTGTAATTTGGGCTCCCTCTCATCTAACAATGCCTGATTGCCCACATAGGGAAATCCGATCCATGAGTTACTTTTGTGTGGCACTGTATACATCTGTGTAATTGGGATTCAGGCCTCCTCATGTGTTGTGGGGTTGCCTGGGGACACTGGCACCCCCCCCCCATCACCTGTTGTGTTTGATATGCAGTGTGAGGCTGCCTGTTTGTGTTTGTGCATCTGCACCACTGCATTGGCATATCTTTAGTGTTGCATTGGCTATATGTTGTTTGGTGGATTCTCCCTGCTGTCCCTGGGACTCCTAGGTCATCAGTCAGCACAATAATCATGGTTTGTATGTCCCATTGCTGCCATGGTATGGTATTTGTTCACCTCACATCTACAGTCTCCACAGGATATCTACATTTGTGTGTCCATTGGTGCAGATATGTGGGTCTGCATTATGATGGTCACTTCTGTCATTGTGTAATTGATAAATGTTGACAATGTCAGCCCCCATGGGTGATGTTTGTCTGCACATGGCCAAAGGTATGTCTTATTTGCACTGCACTGTTTGCCTCACCCAATCTATGTTGCTATGGGACACAAGCACTACTTTTCCACTGATGTGTTTGTTGTTGTGTGACCAGGAATCATCCATGCTGTTTGGCAGTTGCAGCTTTTTCCATGACAACACTTACCTTTTGGTCACTGTGATGATGGGGCTTTAGACCCCATTGCCACAATGTTCAATTGGGCTTCAGCTATGGACCCCACACTTACATTTTGGTCACTGTGATGATGGGGGTTTAGACCCCATTGCCACAATGTTCAAAATGTGCTTCAGCTATGGACCCCACACTTACATTTTGGACACTGTGATGAAGGGGGTTTAGACCCCATTGCCACAATGTTCAAAATGTGCTTCAGCTATGGACCCCACACTTATATTTTGGACACTGTGATGATGGGGGTTTAGACCCCATTGCCACAATGTTCAAAATGTGCTTCAACTATGGACCCCACACTTACATTGTGGACACTGTGATGATGGGGGTTTAGACCCCATTGCCACAATGTTCAAAATGTGCTTCAGCTATGGACCCCACACTTACATTTTGGACACTGTGATGATGGGGGTTTAGACCCCATTGCCACAATGTTCAAAATGTGCTTCAGCTATGGACCCCACACTTACATTTTGGTCACTGTGACGATGGGGGTTTAGACCCCATTGCCACAATGTTCAAAATGTGCTTCAGCTATGGACCCCACACTTACATTTTGGTCACTGTGATGATGGGGGTTTAGACCCCATTGCCACAGTGGTCATGGTCTGCTTGCATTGTGAAGGCCACACACATTTATGTGTGACACATGTGATAGGGGGTCACATTGTATGTTCATTGTCATGTTCAGAGTTGTAGGCATTTGACACAGACTACACACGCTTGTCATGATGTTGGGGTGATGTCTTTTTCTGACATTCCTTATGTTGGAGTATGCTGGTTGTGTCATGCATTACCCGTCCTATGAGTGGGGATGGTAGTGGTGGTAGGCATCCAGGCCCCCCTGAGTAGGGGTGGTGGTAGTGGTAGGCATCCAGGCCCCCCTGAGTAGGGGTGGTGTTAGTGGTAGGCATCCAGGCCCCCATGAGTAGGGGTGGTGGTAGTGGTAGGCATACATCCCCCTATGAGTGGGGATGGTAGTAGTGACAGGCATCCAGGCCCCCATGAGTAGGGGTGGTGTTAGTGGTAGGCATCCAGGCCCCCATGAGTAGGGGTGGTGTTAGTGGTAGGCATCCATCCCCCTATGAGTGGGGATGGTAGTAGTGACAGGCATCCAGGCACACATGAGTTGGGGTGGTGGTAGTGGTAGGCATCCTGGCCCCCCTGAGTAGGGGTGGTGGTAGTGGTAGGCATCCAGGCACCCATGAGTAGGGGTGGTGTTAGTGGTAGGCATCCATCCCCCTAAGTGGGGGATGGTAGTGGTGACAGGCATCCAGGCCCCCATGAGTAGGGGTGGTGTTAGTGGTAGGCATCCAGGCCCCCATGAGTAGGGGTGGTGGTAGTGGTAGGCATCCAGGCCCCCATCAGTAGGGGTGGTGGTAGTGGTAGGCATCCAGACCCCATGAGTAGGGGTGGTGTTAGTGGTAGGCATCCAGGCCCCCATGAGTAGGGGTGGTGTTAGTGGTAGGCATCCATCCCCCTATGAGTGGGGATGGTAGTAGTGACAGGCATCCAGGCACACATGAGTAGGGGTGGTGGTAGTGGTAGGCATCCATCTCCCTATGGGTTGGGATGGTAGTAGTGACAGGCATCCAGGCCTCCCAGAGTAGGGGTGGTGTTAGTGGTAGGCATCCAGGCCCCCCTGAGTAGGGGTGGTGGTAGTGGTAGGCATCCAGGCCCCCATGAGTAGGGGTGGTGTTAGTGGTAGGCATCCATCCCCCTATGAGTGGGGATGGTAATAGTGACAGGCATCCAGGCACACATGAGTAGGGATGGTGGTAGTGGTAGGCATCCATCCCCCTATGAGTGGGGATGGTAGTAGTGACAGGCATCCAGGCCCCCCTGAGTAGGGGTGGTGGTAGTGGTAGGCATCCATCCCCCTATGGGTGGGGATGGTAGTAGTGACAGGCATCCAGGCCCCCCTGAGTAGGGGTGGTGGTAGTGGTAGGCATCCATCCCACTATGGGTGTGTATGGCATTGGTGATAGCCATCCCGCCCCTATGGTTCTGCTGTTGCTAGTGTACGTCATTTCTGCATCCCTATGTGTGTGTGACATATTTCGGGTACGTGTCGTTTGTTTGTGTTGTGGGTGTTTGACTTACCGTCTGCGCCGTACGCGTCCGTACCGGTCCCGGTAATAGATGTAGAGTATTGGTAGGACCTGCGCGATGGGATTCATGGTTGCGTCGTCTCGTTCGGGTTTCTCGTGGCTTCGACTCGTACTCGTGGCTGGCTTGTTCGTCTCGTCGCCGTGGATCGTCTTGTGGCGCGAATCGGAGCTTATGTACAGCTCTCCCGGATGCTCTGACGTGCCGGACGTAGCAACGGGTTCGGCGCGTACGGAAGGCGCATCATACTAGTCCGGCCGGAAGGTGCTGTGTATTTGCTTCCGTGCGACTCGAATCGGCGTTTACGGATCCGGCTCGGGCGGGGAACAGGAGCTGGAATGGGTAAGTACGGCTCGCTCGGAATCTGTGCTGTTATGCGCATCGTACTTGCTCGTTCGGACGACTGTTCAAATCGGTCGGGAAACACGCGTTCGGCTTGGTTTTTTTCCGGACGAATACTGTTAGGTGCGCTTCCAGCCGAGATCGGATTCGACCCCAAAGTGTACAAGAGAATGGCAAAGTCATATACACATGAGGAGTCTCTCAACCTAATAAGGGCACACACCCATATTGTTTTCTACTTGTTTTGTGTTTGGTTTTCCATTTCTATAGTTATGCACGATTTTCACAGGATATTTTCATTTTAAGTTTCTTAAGTGCTTAACGCAATCTTCTTTCACACATTATGTCATAACGCCACTTTCCCAACCTGTTTTGAGACTCTCAGTCCTGTCATCAAGGTAACATATTGCGTGTAACAAAACACAAGAGAATAAAGTTAATCACAATAATGACACTATTTGATAGCTTGTCTTATATTCTCCTTATAAGCATATTTTAACAAAATGTACTTTCGGTGTTAAAGAACGCCAAAGATTGCACCCAAATACATGTGCAGTCTGTACTTACCATGCCCTAGCAATGAATCAATATGTCCTCAAAGTGTAAGGGGCGGTCCAGTCACATGACCCATTTTTAATTAGAATCTGACATATATTTTTCCAACCAACCTAATAAAAAGTTTTAACACATAAATATATTTAATCAAATCAATAGTCTACAAAATGTTATTCAGATAATAGAACGTAAAACTATAAGAACATAAACTTATGAGTCCTTCTTTGTTAGTCGTCTATCTTAAGTTTAGATTGTTCAAGCACATGTATCTCTTTAGTCTCTTTGTGCATCCATAAAGGGCAATGCATCAGCAAAAATCCTGCATCAATATCTCATTGCAGCCTGAAGATATAAAGACACATGTGGAGATAGTTTAATTTTTTAACAAATTCGCACTAAATTATGCTGCATTTCTCAAATGGACAAACATAAATTCTGAAATGCTAACCAAAGAAGTGTTACTCTGAATGTTTGGAATCAGGTAATAACAGATATGTGCAGGTTTTCCTCTGAAATGTAGTCTGCACGATCAACTATGTATTAGTAGCACAGATAATGAAATTGTGGCAGAATAGCTGTGTATGGTTCACTGTTCATTTAATGACAGATTGTCAAATTCAGGACTACATTAAAAGTATAAAAAATATATAGGGGCTTATTTACAAGCCCCTTGCACCGCCGGTACGTCACTTTTTCCCATAATAAAAGTGACGCATCGGCGGCGCAAGGGGCTTGTAAATAAGCCCCATACTGTCTAATTCTGTACCACCTTAGGAATCTATTAGCACAAGTTCGACCCCCTTGCCATGAATGTCTAGCCAGTAGAAGTCTTTGAACATGACATTTATCAGATTTTTTTAGTGATTGATTTTTGAAAACGTAGTAAATCCCTCTTGTTTCCCTTGCTTCAGCTTGACTGCCAGCTTTGTTTCAATGGGTGCCTGAGTATGGGGATACCAGACATATATGGGTTTTCTATGGGTTCAGGGTCCCCCACAAGCAACAAAGTATGTGCGGTGCATTTTAGAAATTTGGAAAGCAACTGCAAGCAACATATCAGTGTTGATCACCTGTGTTTTGTTCACACGCATCAACCCTCGATTCTATGAAAACATAACACAACCATGTATTTTTGACATCTACACATTTAAAGGTGTTTAATGAAACTTAAACAGAACAAAGACTTCTATTAGAGAGTGCCAGATCTCCTTCTCCCTGATTGGCTTGCCGCAAGATTGCGCTGAACGTGATGTTTGTTACATTTTTAGAATGTTTGCCAAAACATGGTAATTCTCTCTAGTCTTTCTCGTGCAGGAACATATCCCTGCCAAGGATTGACCCCCAACATTGTGCCTCAAAGTCTCCTGAGTTTGGGTGTACCATACATGTGTGGGTTATCCATTACTTCAGGGTTCTCACAGTCAATAAACTGGGAGTAGTGCATTGTGGATTTTGGAAATTAGCTGCAAACAAACTGCCCATTTAGGGTGCCTGTCTTTAGTCACACATATCACCCGCAAGCTGTATGGAAATATACCACAACCATATATTTAACATTCTTTTCACCAAAACATGGTAGGTTCCCACCCGCAAGCTGTATGGAAACATACCACAACCATATATTTAACATTCTTTTCACCAAAACATGGTAGGTTCCTTCAGTCTTCCTCACAGAGAACTGTATCTCCCCCAAGCTTGAGGTAATTCAAATACTTTTCTAGAAACTTTCCTAAAATCGTCATTGGATTAACTCCAAACTGGATAATGGCAATGCAAATTCAGACATAAATGTGGCAGTGTGGTTGATTTTTGGAATTCTACATAATGGATCCACTGTCTCATTTGCAAAGAGACATCCTTTGGCTGCCTTTTAGTGTCACGATCAAGATTCGATAAATAAATGCGTCCAAGGAACTGCCCTTTATTACTTCATTACAAAAATGACTAAAACTTGGCTATCATGACACTGTGATCAGCTGATGCCATACTCTTGACAGTCCCCCGGACTAAAGGTACATGTCGCTGAGACAGAAGATTCTGTCATTGGTCCAAGATTCTGGAACAATCTTTCAGGTCATACTGATAACGAGCAATCTCTCTTGGCTTGTCTCGGAGATGTGAAGGCATGGTTCTTCCTTGTGTTCTGTGCTCAAGGCTTGCTTGCTCTTCTGGTTCCAGTCCTACGTCTTTGAGTATTCACACATTCCTACTGAATTCCACTGCTCACACCAATATCTTTCCAAATCAGGCCTTACTTCTTAAAATATTGACTTTCGGTCTACTGCAAATGCCCGCGAGGGATGGAAATTTGACATGGGAAGCACTTTAGTATGTGGCAGTTACTACTGCTGTGGCAGCGTTTGGAATAAACAGATCATTAAGAGTGCCCAGTCTGGACTGACTGACACATCCCTGACAGCCTCTGAAGAGCTTTGTCAGATGCTTCATGGTAACAATAACAAGCTGACAGGCCTTTCTGTCTACACCAGGTGTCTCCAACGAGTAGCTCGTGAGCTACCAGTAGCTCTGTAGCTACCCTGAGTAGCCCTCCTGTGTTAAATTATTATATGTATACCAAAATTAAAAAGCATGTGTTCAAGACAAAAATGTGTGTATTTTCACAACTCATAAGCTGATGTCTGTAGAAAAATAGTTGACTCTTCAAAATGTGCTATTTTTGAGTTGGAGAGATTCATTAGACATATTTGTACCTTGGTGCCAGGGAGATTGCAGCTATAGTTTGTTTGTACTACCCATGTAATATTTCAGTTCAAATTTTCAGAACCTTTTTTACATTACTGCCAGAAACCCTGCCTAATGCACCAATGTGATCACTGCCGACACTGTTGGATGGGGTGATGATCACTAGTATTAGTAGCACGGGGTGATTTACATTGAACATAAGTAGCTCTTGTTATAGAAAGTGATGGAGATCCCTGGTCTGCACCTTGCTCCTGGGCTATTTTCAAAACTGAATTGGACAAGAAAGAAAGCCAATTCAGCGGGTAAACACATTGAATTCTGTTGTTCACGTGTAACACAGCTTGTTGGAACAAAATGCTTTAATGTTTCAGAGTGTATAGCACCACAGCTATCATGACATTGCTTTTTCCTAACCACAACTTCCACAAAATGTTGCTCAGTTTAGAAACAGTGAAGAAGCCGCAAACATGTTCATGCAATGCTATCCAAGGGTGAGTCATGCTGCTGTTGTTAAACAGATTCAATTGGAACGATGCCCTAAAGTTTTCTCAAGAAAAGGAGGAACAGTACAACATTAAATATATCCAAACTGCCAGTTGGCACTGATTACTGTACCATTTGACATGCCAGGTAAGATGAGTGCCTTTAACTGGTATACTAAAGTATAGAAAAAAGTGATGGGTGGAATCCTAGAATAAATCTCACCTGCTGGTAATCACTTGGGGCCACTTACCAGTCAGTGGTATAGCACAAGGCAGAAGAGCTCTAAGTCTATAGGAACATTCCACCTACTGAGAGTAGAATGTTGATTACTAGTGCTCACCCACTAACCTCCTCAAACCTGCCACACATCAGTGCTAAACCGTTTTTAGGGTGTTTGCTGTCATTGATGACAATGTCTTTATCTTTAATTTTTTGTCACAATGGCTTATTTACAAAAGCAATATACAGTTACGTCTCATAGGCCGTTCTCATTGTGGGTATATATAGGGCTTGTAGGTTCTCTGAAAACAAGAGATACCCTGAGCCAACAACTGAACTGAAGCTTTGAATGATTGATTGTGTACTGACCATGCAGCAATTCATACTGTAAACTACAATGAATAAAAAAATAGGTATAAAGGAAGCCTTTGTATTTCTGAAGTAAGTACAAGGCACTAAGTTTAGAAACAGTGGTTATTTGTACACTACTGAATTTCAGGTTACTCAGAAAATCATGTGATTTTGAGGGCATTTTGCAAAATGTTTCCTTCCTTGCACACTAGCCTACACTATTCTGCCTTTGTGCACATTTCCTAATGAAAATATTACCCCGCTTGTGTGGCTGGCCCTAAACATCATGAGATAAAGCATATCAAAAGACGACATGGAGATGTCACATTTCATCCTGCAAAATCAATGTTTTTTTACAATGTGGATAGCTGCAGAACTTGAGCCCCAGCTCAGCCACCACTCAGGGAAACCTATCAAACCCAGACATTTGTGAAAGCTAGACACCCAGGGGAGTTTAGGATGGTGCAACTTGCATAGATCTCATGATGTTTTCTTACCCACGAGTCCCTAAAACCTTCAAACTTTGACTACAAACATGCATTGTCCTCACATTTCTGTGAGGGAAAGTTCTGGAATCTGTGTGGATCTACAAATTTCCTTCCACCCAGCATTCCCACACACCTCCCAATAAAAAAGTATCCTCACTTATGTGGGTGGGCCCAGCGCCCATGATAGGAAAGGTCCCAAGCCGCAATATGGGCAGAACAAATATTTCCACTCAAAACCAATATTTGAATTGCAGTGCTGGTAGTTGTGTATTTTGAGAATGGCCTTGGCAGCCACCCAGGA
This sequence comes from Calotriton arnoldi, assembly GCA_963921515.1. Lineage (NCBI taxonomy): Eukaryota > Metazoa > Chordata > Amphibia > Caudata > Salamandridae > Calotriton > Calotriton arnoldi. Next base: position 1,617,219 of record CAWUFW010002198.1, read on the forward strand.
ACCCTACCAAACCTTTCTAAAAACTAAACACATGGGGGATTCCGTGGTGGTGTGACTTGCATGTATCTCACAATGTTTTCTTATCTAGAAGGTCTTGTAAACCTACAACTTTGGCTGAAACACTCATTTTCCACACATTTCTGAGAGGTAAAGTTTCAGAATCTGTGGGGATTCACAAAATTCCTACCACCCAGCATTCCCACACTTGTCCTGATAAAAACACTACGGGGCATATTCTCAAGGACTTATCGCTGAGTTAACGGCACTTTATCGCAGCCAAAGTTGCGATAAATTCATTGCCCCATTCACAAGCTGGTGTCAACAGCCCATAACACCAGTTTACCAGCGATAGCAGCCTAAAAAAACATCGCCACAGATGACTGCGGCAACTATCGCTAATGAGATGCAGAGTAGGCGTTCCCGTGCAAAAAGCCGCGACAACACCACTCCTCAACATTCACAACGACCAGCCAGATCCGCGATAAGATCACAAAACATGCGATAAGGCGCGTTAGCAGCAGGAAACTAACACCTGCTGGTGCAAAGTCAGACGACAGCCTTCACCACAAAAGAGAGCCCAGCCCCAAGCCACACCTGAAGAACAACAGATGCCATGGAGCCACTGAACATGCGTGCCGGACACCCAAGAGGGCCACAACACCCACCGCCACCACCCCCAGGACCCCCCCCCCACTGGGCCCCACCCTGGGCACCCCCCACCTCCCCCGGATCAAGACACAGCACATCAACTGCACAGAAACATGAACACAAGCACCTGCCTGATGTCGCACAATTGCAACAATCAACATACATGTGAGCACTGAAATCCTGATTCATACATACACCATTGAAAGACCAAACAAAATGTCACATTCTAATTTGTCCCCAAACAACTATTCTGAGGAGTCATGGCGGGGCATCCCTGGACAATCTGTGACTCACAGCCTGCAAGACAATATCCAAGATAAGAAGGTGTGTCAGGCACCCATCAAAGGACAGGGAGAGAGAGAAAGAGAGAGAGAGAGAAAAAAGAGAGAGACTGAACAAGGAGCGCAAGGCCAATCGGGCCCTTGGCTCATGCAAACATGCCAACAGTTGTTTGTGTCTCGAAATCTGCGCACCCCAAATCACAGGCCTGGCATCAAAGTCAGTGCGAACTCCACATCACAATTAAGACATGCAAGCAGTAGTCAGACGAAAATCAGGAATGAAAGCTCCTTTGTCTCAACACACAAGGCCGAAGGCCAACCAAACCCCGACCTTGGTCCTGAATGCGGCTGGCACACCCTGCGTGAGATACCATACCAGCCTCTGACGACTCCCACACCAAGAACTGCGCTAATGAAACACCAACGTGCCCACACCCCACACACACTTGTCCCTGCACGACTTACACCTGCAAGGGATGCCCTTGACACATTGGTCAAGAACTACCCATATGTCCAAACGTTGCACACACATACGACTCATTGCCCAGAGCTGTGGCATATCGTCCACCGAACATCCGCCGGTCAGAGGAGTGCCGGTGCCACGAGTCCAACAAACGCAATGGCAGGCATTCCCGGGCACATGCACAACCCCTGTCACGTGGAACTGTACCGTGCACGAATGCTGCATCTGTTGGGATCCCTGCCAATGGCAGTGTTGCGAATCAGTTTCCATCTGAGTTTCCGTCTTGCCTACGTCACCTGCGTCCAGCCCTGGTTCCACTGTCGATCATGCACATTCGAGTGGCCCATGGAGGTCTGCCTATCCAACGCAACGGTAGCTGAATTGGATTATTACCTGACAGTACGCCCCCTGTTGGCCCATGAACAGGAGTGTCACCTGGATAGCCGTGCATGGGATGCACTGATCCTTGGCGTATGTGCTGGCAGTTGCGCATGGGAGATTGCACAACTCCTCGTGTGCAGTGACCACATCGAGGCGCTCCCCTATTGGGCTGTGTTGCGGATTGGGGAAACGCCGTGGACTGAGCACATCTGCCCGGACCAGTTAATGGATTGGCTCACCCTGGTGTTCCTTGAACCCGACAACGACGTACTATTGGAACACATTGCACATGAAGCTGCGCTGGCATTCATGGACGAGTAACTACGTCCCTGCAGCCACATCGGATTGTCACCCACAGCACGGTCCCAACACCTTGTAGCATCGTGGGGAATGCTCACATATCCCACCACAACAGAGGACATGTCTGCCTTCGTCTGGACTCTGAATGCATGTGCGTGGTACTACGCGTGTGTACACACACCTGTGCAAGGTGATGCAGTTCCATGGTCGGAGCAGCACAGCGTCGTTTGGCAACGTTACCAAGTCGGACACACTGCTGGGGAGAGAGTACGCACATGGCAATGTAGCACGACATGTGAACTTGTCGGACCCTTTCACCTGATCACTGTCAGCAGAGCAGACAGTCGGCGCAGTCGGGTGGCAGAGCACTATGCAGACCCCATGGGCTGTGAGTAGTGCCCCCTCACACGGGGCAATGGGCAGACGCCAAACAACACATGACTCGTCCAGCAAGGCAAGGTGGGCTGAGACCGTTGCCATCCGTGATGATTGGTGTTCTATTTTGCCTCCCCATTCCCTGCACCTCGACATGTTCCCATGCTGCATGTAAGTGTCTTAAGCATGTCCCTGCCTGTTGTGGCCGTTGCCTTGTCCGTACTGACACGCACATGCCAATAAAGTCTATGCAACACCACTGGTGTCTAACTGTGATGGGTGTTGATTAGATTGACCACTCGTGTGCCACAATGAGCATCGTCCCTACACAGGGAGGAACTGACTGACGCATGTACAATGGGGGTGGGTCCCTTTTGACAGCTCCACCTCTGTGAGCCAGACATTGTTTTGGGATAGTTGCTGGTAGACCTGTGCTCTTACGTGTCTTCAGCAATGTGAGTATGGTGTCCAACCTCTGACCATGTTGAGCAATGTTATGAATCACTACAGAATGTGTCCACACAGATGTGTGTGAGTAGGCATGCGACGTGAAGTTCTGTCGTCACATGTGATGTAGGACACCACTTCTGGCCTGCTACCGATTTGGTCATTCCTACACACAGCCCTATTCAATACATGGACTTGTGCCTACGTTGGGGGGTTGTGAGATTGTTGCTAATGTGCAATGGGGACACAGCTAGTACCCACCATCACAGTCATCCAATTGGCCATGTGTCTCGGGGATGAACATGCGCATTGATGTCATTTACCAGGGTGTACCTTCTTGTGCAATCATTGTCCCTACATCCAGCCATACTTCCATACGTGAGTGAACATAGTCATGACACATCTGCATGATTTCGAATGTTTTATTCACATTCTGGTGAATGACGGAGAGGGAGCTGTCCATGGCCATCCAAGCCCACATAACATGGAAGCCCAGTGGTGGGCCAACCAGAGTCCTTTGGGGATTGAAAAGTGATTTGGAAGAGGGGAGTGCAGTCCGCAGCAGGATTGCTGTGTAATTGTCAAGCAGTGGAGATATGGCAGTCCGTGTCGGGGTCGGGATGAATGTCGCAGAGTGTTCCGGGGGTCAGTGGAAGGTGTTGTCCCAGGGCATGATGCATAGGGCAGAGCCAGGCAGGGCAAGCCATATGGAGGTGATGGATGCTACTGCCTCCTTCCTCACACAGTAATTACCATCCACATCTTACTCCTCTGATACTTCTTCTGTGTCGAGTGTGTCCGGTGTGTGTGGCGGTGTAATGGCTGCATCACTGTGTGCCACCGACACATCAGGGTGTGAAGGTGATGGGGCTGCATCACTGTGTGCCACTGACACATCAGGGTTCGGAGATGTGTGTGTCGAGGTTCCTGCAGCAGTCATCTGGAACAGGCTCAGTGGCAGCAATGGCAAGATGAGGATCTGCAAGGCACGGAAGATCGCAGCTACATCTCGCTGGTGTTCAGCAGTGGCAGCCATACTTCCAGCCTGCATTGGCTCCATGGTCTCCATTGTCCTACGCATCTGTGCCAACTCTGTGCTGTCATTGCTGGAGCCTGTCTGCCTAGACAGTTCTTGTATCCGAGTAATGGAACCAGCGATGTCAGCCAAGGATTGTTGGTGGGCATGGTGCGGACAGTGGGTATCCGTTAGGGACTGTAGGTGCTCCCTGATGGGACTCAGGCACCCACGTATGGCATCGAGTTTGGCTGCCATGAGCTCGAAACCCAGCCGCAGCTGATCTGCCATCTTCTCCTGGCACCCTAACACACGGCGTTTGAAATCCATGTGTTGGTCGTGGGGGTCCTGGGAAGCAGCCGTGGTGGTGTGTGCTTCCTGCTGTGTGGTCTGTGCAGGGTGTGGGCTCACCGCGATGCAGCTGGGCTGCCCTGCTCCTGGAGGTGGGGTGAGGAGGCTGTCCACGAGCCGTTGGAGTGTGTCTGGGCAAATGGGCTGGGTGTTCTCTTCATCATCACTGAAGAGATTTGTGGTCTGCTCTGCAGGAGGTGTTGATTGTCCCTCTGCAATGTAAGGGGAGATGCAGGTTAACAGGGTGTTCCATGTATGTTGACGCATTGTAGATGTTTACATTCAGACTGCATGACGGTGTACATTGTGACTGTTTTGGTGAAGCTGACTATTTGATGGGAGTCAGTGGACATTTCGACTACATGACAGATGTGTGGTTGTACTCATACATTATCATCTCACAGTGTCATGCATTGCCAGATGTGATTGGCCAGTTTCTACGCACGAGAGGCACCAGTTGTGTCCTCTGTCCTGTGGTGTAGGGGTTGCACTCTGTCCCACATTGTCGTCAATGTTGATGTACTGTGATTGCTATGTGTGTGTGCTGCATTGTTGGCGATTCGCCCCTGCAGCTCTGCATTGGCGGACACTTATCCCTTTGAGTCGGTGTGCATTTTACTTGTGTGCTTTTCGGGTGCTGGGATGTTTGCGACTTGGGTCATTTGTGCTACTGGAGATATTTGGTACTCTTGTGCATTGTTTGTCTGCAGATGTGTTCTTGACGTCATGGGTCGTAGGTGCACGTGGATGTGTCAGAGTGTGACCGGCTCCTTCACGGATGTGGTCCACACTCAGCCACCTCAGTGTCGTCTGCGTGCACCATGTCATGTATTGTGACTTCAGCCATGCTATCTGTCATGCAGTGTCACTTGCATTGTCAGTGTGGCTCACAGTGCCGCTGCTTTTCTGGATTCAGCACATGTGCATGGGTAGGTTGTGGCATTGGTGATATGGAGGGGGCCCATTTGTGCACATTGTGGACGGGGGCCTACTTGGTGTTTCTATGTGTGCTGCAGTGTGCCAAGGGTATCAGGGACATGTTCCACACTCATTGCGGGTGTGCAGTGTGCTGCACATGATTGTGCATGTGTGCCATTGTGCCCATCTGCCCCCGTCCCCCAGTCCCTGGTCAGTTACTCACCCTGTTGCTGTTGGGTCAGGTCATTTCGGGCTGTGTCCAGACCCTCAACTCCTTGCACCGTCTCCACACTGATGACTGTGGCCACCATTTCCTCCAGCTCATCCAGCTCCTCCTGTGACGCAGGACTCCCACCTCCAGTCGCCTTTGCTGCCTTCATGTTGGCAGCGAGTTTCTGTTTGGTTTGGCTGTGCACTTCATGCCAGCGCCTCTTGACATCCTCCATTGACCTCCTCGACACTCCGACTGCATTCACTTTGGTGACGATGGACTGCCATATTTCCGTTTGTGTTGCCAATGACGCAGTGGAGGTGACGAACAGTTGTTGGTAGTGTTCTATCACCTCCATTATGGTGATCTGGTCTTCCTGCGGACTGAACCCCGCCTTCCTCTTCCTCTTCTCCTTGCCCTCCCCCGAACAGGGGGTTCCATGCTGGTCCTCCGTGGGGCATGTGGAGTTAGGCTTGTCCTCTGCACTCGGTCCGGTTGCATCCATGGTGCTATGCAGTTTGGATTGGTTTTGGGGTTTGTTTTTTTATTGCTTTTATAGTGCATTTTCAAGCATGACGCGTGGGTATTGCAGGCCTGTCGCTGGTTTTCGCTGATTTTGGTATTGCGCTTTGTGGCATCGCAACTTTTTGGGCGATCGTGTTTCGCATTTTTTGTTTATCGCATTGGTTTTTACGCGGTCATTTGGCGGGTTATCATGCTGCTATCGCATGGTGCCGAGGGGTTGGGAATTGGACGTTAAGATGGTGTTATTTTCTCGCGATGGACTGCGATATGCAAAGTTGCGTTAAGCTAAGTTTCCGATGATTATCACACGTTCTTGAGAATATGCCCCTACCTCACTTATATGGGTGGGCTACGGCCCGTGACACAGAAGGCTCCATGGCGCAATGTGAAGACATCAACATTACTTGTCACAAAAATATGACCTGATTTGGTAATGGGGATAACTGTTGTATTTGGGCCTAGACTCGGCTGTCACCCAGGGAAATCTACCAAACCCAGACACTCTTTAAAACTAGAGACTCAGTGGAGTTCAATATGGTGTGCCTTGTGTGAATTACACAATGTTTCCTTACCCACAATGTCCTGCAAACCTCAAACATTGCCAAAAATCATTCAGTTTCACCACATTTCTGTGACAGAAACGTCAGGAATCTGCAGGGTTTCACAAAATTCCACCTAGTGTTCCAACACTTGTCCGGATAAAAGCTCTAACTCACTTGTGTGACTAGACCTAGTGCACACAACAGGAATAGATCCACAAGAGGTACTAGGCCCAGCCACAAAAGTGGGGTAGCATTTTTTGGGGTTAAGTGTGGGACACTAGGAGGTAGGTACTTTGCGGATCCCTGTAGATTCATGAAGGCTGATGAGAGGAGGGGCAAATCTCACAATCACTACACTCCTATCTGCCACCGGGTGGGTGAAGAAATACTCTATTGCTCCTTTTGGGGTGAGGGTGTGGTCTGATGCCATGTTGAGCCAGCCCCATCCTCTAGTTTATTTTGCTGCCATTTTGAAATCCCTGGTGTCTAGTGGGTTTTTAGGCCCATGGGAGAAAATTGGTGGCAAACCCCCTATTTGTCTGCCAAGAGGCAAAAAGACTTTATTGTCCCGATTGTGGGTTTACTACTAATCGGCCCCTTGTTGGTAGAATGCCCACCAGACACCAGCGATTACTAAATTTGGGCAAAACAAAGAGGTGGGGGGCATCCTCCCCTGGCATTGGGCCATGCCCCCACCATTTTTTTGTCCCAGTGAAAAATCCCTGATGTGTAGTGGTCTTTCCAACCCCCTGCCCCTGTGGCATATTAGTGGGAAAAAACAAGGTGCACCTCCTATCTTCCCCTGTGGAGCAGAAAGACTGAATTGTCCTATTTGGGGTCGGAGCGTTGCCCTATGTCAGGTGGGCCACCCCACCCCACCCCTTTGTTTCCTAAAGAAGAAAATCCCAAGTGTTTGGTGAGATTTCTACCCACTTGGAATTGGTACTTTATTGTTTGATTAATTAAATCATTACAATACACGTAAAAGAGACAAAATTTAAAAACATTAGAAAATATGTTTTAACTAGGCTCCTCCCATCATTCTCAATAGGAATGAGGCAGTAAAATTATTATTATAAAAGTTTTCTTCTAGGACAGGGTAACCTTTGCTTAAATACAACGCCATGGCGGCATAGTATCAATAAATACAATTAATAAAAATAGAGGTTACTTCTAAAAGCAACAGGTATGCCACCAAACTTGAGAAAGAGCATTGTTGCGCAAAAGGGAAGAAACATGATCATGGGCCAATAAGGAGTCAGGGAGTGTTAAACAACTGGCGGACTTGGAGATGTATAATCCGATAACTCAGCCATAATTTGCTGAATATGTTATCTGAGTCAAGTTTAGCCTGATCCGTGTTAGGGCCTCCCAAATTTAATGTAAAATTCAGGGTAACAACAGTCAATAGTCAATGACAAGTCGTTGATGCCGCGTCCTTTCCTCAGCCGCACAGCTTAAAAATTCCACGGGCCCTTTAACAAGATTCTGCTGTTGACAGGGGGGCACAGGTGTCTTTAAAAATGTTGTTTTTTTTTAATTAAAAGATGGATTCAGGTTCTATGTTGTGAGACTGGGGCAGGGTACACCAGTTTTATTGGAGAGCAGCTTCTAAGATGTACCATTGTTATGACCACCTGTCTTTGTTTCCTAGTTTTGACACAGGGCCTGGGATTTCTGATTAAGCTTGCGATATGCAAGATGGATAAAGAGTGTAAGGCTAATGTTTAAAGCTGTGTTCTCCGGGTTCAATGCCGCAAAGATACCCTGCCTACAAGACCGGACTCCCAATCTCTTCCACTCAGGCCTCAGGTTTGATCTGCGCAAGGACAACAATGCTGGGCAGAGGCATACAACAAGCTCCAAAGACTTGACCGATTTCCGCAACCCCTGCACAGAAGCTCATCTGATGGGCGCCGTCAAAGGGGTAGATGTTTCAAAAAGTGCCACTCCCCCAGTCTAAGTGCCATGACCCTCTGTTTTAAATCCAGGGGGTATGTACAGGCCAGGTATGATGGAAGAGAAGCCAACTGATATGAGTTGATTACTGCCCATGCGTGCTTGCGTTTGGCAAGGGTCACTTTGTCAGAAGAGTAGGAACACAATTGGGTGCGCTTCTTGATACTTATTTTAAAAGCTGCGTTACTTGGGCTAAGGTTCCAGAGGTCACTTGCTGATAATTGCTGTACGCATTCGTGAAAGAACCGACTGTGTGACCCGCCAGGATTGCTAGAGCTGATATCTAACCATAACAAAGACTCGAGGGAACCAGCTCCGGCCTGCCTTAACTTATGGCACATTTTTAAATAAGCACCTGCACTTAACATTTCGTAGTTTAGGAGGCCTAGCTCTAATCGAATCTGAGCGGCAGATGCAGTTTTCTCAAGCTGAAGGACCTTTTTATAGATCTTGGTCACATGTTGGTTTAGTGTAGTACTGAGTTTACCTAGGGAGATTTCGAATCCGTACGACAATGTGGGGCCTATTTTAGCTCTCGTGACTTCCAACATTGGAGCTAGGCTTGGACCTGTCAGTTTTTTAGAAAGTTTTGAAAGGTTAACTTGAAGAGCCATAGCTTTCATAGCGATGTTGCTGTGATACTAGACAAAAGTGCCCCTAGAGTCGATGTTGATCTTCAAGTATTTATATGATTTTCCTACTGAAAGTTCAGAGTTATTATATGACCAACCACCACCTCTATGGTGCTTCTTGCCAAATATGACCACTTGAGTTTTCTATAAGTTTACCTCCAGGTTGTTCATGGCGGTGTAACTGTATAATTTATTTAGCAGTCGTTGCAGCCCAACTCGCGTAAGGCTGAGGAGGATAAGGTCGTCGGCATACAGAACATTGCTTAACTGAACGCCACCAATCTTGGGGGATGACTATTTATTGTGTCTAGCTCCGCTGAGAGGTCGGCTATAAACAGATTAAAGAGCAGCGGAGCTAGCACGCATCCCTGTTTGACTCCCCTTGACGTCGGGATTTTTCAAGATAGGTGTGAGCCGGTACCAAGCTTGACTTGTATCCAGGTGTTGGTATGTAGTTGGACTATTGCATCCAGGAGTTTAACCGGGATTCCCCATTTCGTTAGCTTGGCCCAAAGTGCCTCCCTTGGAACCCGGTCAAAGGCAGCTTTGAAGTCAACAAAACAGCAATAAACCACCTTGGATAAAACTATCGCTTTATCGATAAGTATTGATAGGGCAGGTAAATTGGACATAGTGCCTGAGTTTGCAGTGAAGCCTGTTTGGTATTTTGGGATCAGTCCTTTCGAGTCAGCCCAAGAGCTCAGTTCTTCAAGTAGAATGCTCGCAAAGTATTTTGCCTCTTTGTCCAGTAAGGCTATCAGCCTATAGTTGTTAGGGGATGAATGAGAGCCAGACTTGTAAATTGGAGGAATTATTGCCCCTTTCCAAGAGTCAGGTATAATTGAGCTCCTTAGTGAGTAATCGAAAAGGATTGCTAGCTGTTTTGACCAGAGAGAGATGTTCGATTTAAACAAGGCCTGTAGCAGGCCATTTGGGCCTGGCGCTGCATCTGATCTTGCTTTGATTAGTATTTTAGCCAGCCTTGTTGGGCGATAGAGATTTTCTCGCTTAGATGTTGCCGCGTCTCTTGTGAGCAATCCTGGCACTCCTTAGGGGCATCTTTAATCAGTATGGCGTTGTTGATTGGTCTAGATTCGACTCCTTCATTGGCCTGGAAATGACCAGTCAGAAATGTTACCCATTCTACCGCTGAGATGTTTGCTCTCCCCTGGCTGGTGTTTCTGTTGGATTGCCTGTTTACTAGCACCCAGAATTTTCTTGAGTTCCGGTTTTTACTTTCCCAATAGAGCGTACACCAAAATTGTTCAAGGTGGTGTTGTTTATACTTTTGGTATGCCCATCTATAGTTCTTTTGTGCGATTTTGTACTCGTTCAATAGTTCTTCAGATTCAGGATGCTTCCTCGCTGCCCTGAGGGCGGTATTTCTGGTCTTCTTTAATGCCATAGTTTGGTTTGAAGTGGGAGTCTGTATACTGCGAGAATCGGTATAGGATTGTGGCGGTGTTTGAAATTGACTTAAAAGTTGGGAACAAAAATTTGTCCAATCAGCTGTTGGTGAGGCTTTCAACAGGAAACGACCTGAAGTAAGTAGCAGGCATTCCTTCATGATGTTTATACTGATGTCGTCATTCCATCTTAAGCGTTTTAGGTTTTCAGAATAAACTCACCTGTGTGTAATTGTAGCAGGATCATGATAGACTGAGTTTAGGGTAACAGTAACAACTTGTGGGTGGTGATCACTCTTGGATTGTGCAATGATACTGTAATTTTCCAAGTTTGGAAGCAGGTCTAAATTACAGATGGTATAGTCTAAGTAAGAATGCTTTCGGCCATTTGTCCATGTCCAATTTGGTGGAATATCCTGTGAAAATCTGCCATTCATTACAATGAAACCGACGCTGTAAAGTTGCAACACACAGGGTTCCCCTAGGCCACAGTGCGGTTGGAGTTTAGGTTTAACCTGATCCTTCAATACCGGCGGAGGAAATGGAAGGAGACTTTCTAAATCCACCGGGGTTCCCTGAAAAAGGTTGGTGTTAAAGTCCCCGGTAAGCAGACAATCTGCGTGAGGAAAATCCCCAGCCAGTGTGAGCAACCGATTTAAGTGAGACCTTTTTGTTCGAGCACTCGGATTAATGTAGACATTGAGAAGCAGCAGAGGACGCTGCTGTCTCCACAAGTTAATTTTAACTCCAAGCAGCCAATCCTCATCAAGGTGTAATGGCTCAATAGAGCCTTTTAGGCTGCAAGAGATATAAATGGACAGGCCCCCCTTAGGCCGTCCGTAGTTGCAATGCCTTACAGCTGGTTTCCAGTGTTCGATGTATCCAGTTAAGGGGCATAAGGGGCAATTGTGAGTGGCCCATGTTTCCTGAAAGGTAAGGAGGTCATATCTAAAAATAAAGTTTCGAGTCTCTAGTGAGGCCATTTTGTGTTGAAGGCCACTAATGTTTCAGGAGCATAGAGATGAGGAAGACTGCGACTGCAAGTTGGTAAGAGTTATAGGTTGAGGGTGAGGTTCGCTATGTTTAACAGCTTCCTTTTGCTTTAATTTTTGTGAGCATTGCCTGTCTGGTCAAACTGAGGTTTTGTAGGACAGGGCTGCTGGCAACCATCTCCAATCTTGATCTTTATTAGAATTAGGGGGTGTGATCCATGATCTGTCTTTTGTGACTGCATGACCTACAGCATATTTTAGGATTGAGTACTGTTGATTCTATCACCGTTCGGAGTCCGACAAGAACTTGGCTGAGTAACTGGTAACTTAGCTAGCACAGTTGGATAGCCTGGTTTATAATATGAGTAGATTTTAATTCCCCATGACCGGAAGATATCTTTACTGGCTAAGAGGGCTTGAACCCAGATGGAAGATTTGAACGTTGCCAATGTTACTTCTGAGGGTTGTAGCCCTCTTGTAGGGAGAAATTCGATATACTCGATGTCTCCAGATGCCAGGGTATCAAACCCTGGTGCTCCTTTTAATAATTTAATGATATTAGTTCTATTAAGGACATCATGCTGTCCTTTTGATTTGTATTCAGGTACGAAAAGAATTTTGGTGTTCTTAGGGTCACGAGTGCCCGAGTTGAATAGTCATAGTTTTCTGTTAGTGAACCAGAGGCTGTTCCTGGTTTGTGCAGACAATTTTCTCGAGCGTCTAGCTGACTAGTCGGGGGTTCTCCAAATGACCATGGTGCGTTCTTGATGGTTACTTTTAGGTGGTTGTCTCCAGCAATAGATCGGAGAGTCTGAGGCCGATGGTGAGTAAGAAATTGAATCGGAGTGGTCAATTCGGCAAACCCCCCAATCTGCTCCCTGGGGGACAGAAACACTGAACTGCCTCCTTTGGTGTGATGGCAAGGCCCTATGCCAGTTTAGGGCAACCACATGACTTTCTTTTTTAAAACAATTCGCTGGTGTCTAGTCGGCTTTCTGCCCTCCTCAGGGGGCAGATTGCGGGTAAACCCTCCCAATATGCCTCGCTAGGTGTGCAAAAAGACTATAGTGCCTCTTTGAAGTGGGGGCATGGCTCACGCCAGGTTTGGCCTCCTCTACCCCTTTATGATAAAAAGTGTCTGGTTCCTGTGGGGGTTCTACATCCCACCCTCTGAACAGATTAGGGGCAAAACCCCAATCTGGTTTTCTGGGGGAAGAAAGACCGGATTCTCCCCTTTTGGGGTGGGAATATTGCCCAAGGCCAGGGTCGCTGCCCCACCCCTTTTCAAATGAAATTCCCTGGTGGCTAGTGGGCTTTCTGCCTTCGGCACCCTAGACTGGGGCAGACACCCCCATCCACCCATTTGGAGAGAAGAAAGACTGATTGTGTCCATAGGAAGGAGCAAAGTCCCATGGCCTGGGAGGGCTGCTCGCCACAAAAAATAACCCCCTGGTGTCTAGTTGTGTGAATCTCTCTTGGGGATCGCCCTCTGAGGGCAATCCCCAAGCAGGCATCCACTAGGGAGAGATGCCATTGAAATGGGGAATTTTATGCTATATTTGTTGGACATGGTGCATTGTTGGTTGAATCCATGAACAGGTTACTGTAGATGGGAATGGAGTACTAGTAAAGCAATCAGCATCAGGCTACTAGATATGTGAAGCAAGGTTTATTGGAAGCACCAATTTTGCAGCCTTTGTTGGTCCAGGACTTAAACTGTATGTGACAGGGGATGCTGGTGACTATGGTATTTTTGCTGTTCTGTCCCGGAAGAGAGGTAGTGGAGAGTTTGCAGTGGGTTTTGCTTCTCAGGCAGCACTCACACTTGTACTCAGTGATTAAGAAGGAAAGGTTGGCCTGGACAAGTTGGTTTAAAAATTTGAAACAAACATCTGGGACATGCAGTTTATAATACTGACTGGCTATAAGTCACTGGTATTAATTCGGAACTGGACGAATATACGCATGAGTACCTTTTGTTCTAGACTTAACACAAAGCTGGCAGGGTATCAATTTGCTGTGGACCACACATCATGCTCTAAAAATAGGAAGGCAGACTGTCCAGGTTACCTCTTTCAGACAATGAGGTGGAGAGAGAGATTCATCTGGATGAGAAGCCTGAAAGTTGGTAGGGTGTCAGCTAGGCAGTTGGTACTTGTGCCGGTGAGGAGGAGTGGAGAGACAGTTTGAGAAAAGAAGATGTGGTTTTAGCAGGAGCCATGGCCTTTCTGAGGATAAAATAGCAAAGTTTATCACATGTATTGGAGGCATACATGACATTAAGGATGGAAATTTCAGTGGAGATTATATATGGTTTAAAGAAGACACTTTGGGGCATATTATCAAGCCATTTATCGCCGTGGTTAGCGGCACTTTCCTGCCGCTAACGCATTTTTTTTTAACGCCCTATTATCAAGCTGTCGCTAACAGGCGTTAGCGACAGCTTTCCGGCGATAGCAGCCGGTTTTCTTATCGCCTTGCATGCAAGTGATATTTATGGCTAATGACATGCAAGGTAGGCGTTCCTTCTCAAAATTTCAGGAAAACTCACGCTAACACCACTGCGCCCTATTAACAAGGATGGGCCGGACCCGCGAAGCGATAAAAAACGTCGCGCTAAGGCCCGTTAGCTGCAGGAACTTAAGAACAAAAAATAGCTGGTCTTAAAAATGGGGACAAGACTTGGGCCCACATGTATGCATGTTTTTGGTGCTGGACAGCGCTGCAAGCAATGTTGCAGCGCTGCCCTGCGACAAAAATACAGTGCAGGAATGTGCACCATCAATGAGTTAGTGCGCATTCATGTGCCCCACTCATGAAAAGTGTTGCTGCGCTGCGACAAGACAGCGTAGCAGCACTTCCCATTATGCCTTCCTTGCAACAGCATGGATGCGCTGTACTCACTGGACAGCGCTCCATGACGCAAGTAATGACAGATACGTCAGGAATCCTGACGTATCTGTCTGCGCTAAAGTCACGCATTGATGCAGTTGTGTCACAACCATGACGCAACTCCAGCAATGCATGGGGCCAGCCTATCCCTATGGCACTGCCTCACCCTCACGCCTGTTATCAGGCAGGCGGAAGGTACTGAGGCAGTGCCGTTCATGAGGGGTGCCTGAATGTCGGTGAAGTTGGAGATCCATCAGTGGTGGTTGCGCGCTGCGGTGTCATCGTTTGGAAGCATTGGTGGAGTGTTGGTGCGGAGGCAGTTGGCCAGACGTCCTGCGGTGGCGTTGATCCAGCTGCGACGGGGAGCGATGACGGCGCTGGCGTCCGGTGGGCAAGGGGAAGATGTCATTCATCCAATGATGGTAGTGCCAGGAGAGTCCTGTGTTGTGGCTGTAGTTGAAGTACCCGCTGGCAGAGGTGACGTGCTCGACCGTGTGTCCTGCTATGTGGCCTGTTGAGGTGACTTGCTGCTTGCGTCTGATGTCGGTGACAGGAGGGGGTGGTGCTCTGGTCACTGGGGTTGCCCAGGTGGAACTTGAGTTCACCGAGTTGGATGTCGTCGGGGGATGGGAGACCCTGGAGTGCAAGGATGCCTACAATGGGATTGTAGAATGGGGGGCCATGGCCCGGGGGTGCTGCACATGAGGGTGTCACAGAGGATGTTCTTGGGCTTGGTCCTGATCTGGGAGTTGACGTGGTCCATGGTCAATCTTGGCACATTAGAGTGCGTGGGCAGTCGGAGTGTGCCTCTGTAGGTGACGGCAATGCCTCCTCCTTGATGGTCGGGGTGCTCCTTGCGGGTGATACTGCATCCATCAGTGATGGCGAAGGCGATGTCCGTTATGGAGCAGAGGTTTGTCCTGGCAGGCGAGGTGGCGTCCAGGGTTGATGGAGAGGAGGGTGCTGGCGTCGTAGCGTTGGAGTGTCCAAGAGGAATGCACCTTGGTGCTGAGCACGGTCCAGGGGCAGACGGACGCAAACGGCATAGCTTATGTGTTGCCTTTATCACGGGAGACGACCATTACAACGCAGGCAGTACATCGTTAACAATGCAACTCCGACAATGCGGGTCCCTTAACATCGCATTTGATGGCAACGCATTGTGAGGTCAGTAATGGGGTAATTTAAACTTTTTCAGGTGTGTATGGGTTTTGGATGTAAAAAATGAAAATTTGACTACTTCTTGGGGTAAAATATGAAAAATGGTCTTTTTCTTGGGGTAAAATATGAAAAATGGGGTGTTTTTTGGGGGTAGAATATGAAAAAGGGGGTGTTTTTTGGGCTAAATTTTGGAATTTTTGGGTGTTTATTTGGGGTCAAATGTCTAAATCTTGGGTGTGTTTTGTGCCAAAATAAAGAGAAATTTGGGGGGTGCATTTGTCTCAAATGTGATCTTTTGGGTGTCTTTTGGGGGTTCAGAAAGGAATTCCAGGTTCACGGTTGGGTTTGTTGTGCAAAGGTTATTTCTGGGTTGCACTCACTGTAGTGGGAACAGTGATCTTCATGTCTCCGCTATGCAACACCTACTCTACTGTTGCAATGTGCCTAGTATTAGTATGTATTGGAATGAAATGCGATGTTATGGCATGCATCGCAACTACGTATGTGCCTTTGGCACATGAGTGGTATGCCCGCTGTGCATGGGCGCACAGCGGCCACCATTGAGAAGTGCGGGGGGTGTCTGGACAGTTGTGAGGTAGTAAACCCCGTAAAGAACACTGGGTGGTGCGTGGACGCGGGATGTGTGTGTGAGCGTGTGTTGTTAATAATTGATTGAGGGAAGTCTTACCTCTAAGCCGTGTCCCGTGTCTTCATAGGTCCTGCTCTCCTGCGTCTGCTTCCAGGAAAAGGAAGTAGGCAGCCAGGCTCCCTCCCCTGAGTCAATCACAATGCTGCGATGCAGCGGTGGGATTGTTAATTGGCAACGGGACAAGTCATGCAGCCAGGGGCCGGAGGGGTGGGCATGTTCTCCATGCAGGCTGTAATGCAGCCTGCATTGCGAACAGAGAAGTGCGCATGTCTGCATTGGGTGGCCTGAGTGGGCCGACCAAACAGTCATTGCGCACTTGAGTGTGCATGCCAATCCGCACATTCCCTGCTCCGTGTTTGGAGCAGTCCTACCCACCCGCCCACCCCCTGAGGGTACATAGCATGATTACATCAGTTAATTATCCCTTGTTTTTCCCTTTCTTAACTGTTTTATTGGCTTCTCTGAGCCCGCACTACCCACTTCCCGCTGCTGCTGCCCCTGCAGCTCTGCACCCCTGTCCTCGCACATTCCCGCCTCCCAGCTGATCGTTCCCCCACCCTCCCCCACTTAATGGCAGACCCTGCGCGATTGCGCAGCGGACACGCGCCGCTGGCATGCAGAAGGCGTGCCTAAGACAAGCCCGTCTGTGCACATCTGCAACCCAACCGCGACCAGCACCAGGAAGCCTGGATCACGGGCCACCCACTGCTACAGCACAGCCACCCTCCACGCACTCAACCAGAGACTGACAACAGGCCTCGGCAAACACGACCCACGGCCAGTTCTCCTGCCTCCACTGCCGCCAGAGCTTAACCACCACCCCGGACTCCAACACAGCCGACGCCAGTACCGGCGACACCTTAGGATGCATCCTCCTCAACGGGCGCTCCGTGCACAAACACGCTGTGGAAATGTGGAACCTACTCGACTCCCTCTCGCCCGACATCACCTTCTTCACGGAGACCTGGACCAACGCCTCCTCCACCCCTGACATCAACACCGCCATCCCGGACGGATACAAGATCCAGAGGAAGGACCGCACCAACCACCCGGGAGGGTGCCTCGCCATTGCCCACAAGAGCACCCTCCGCCTCACCACCTCCGGCGAAACCTTCCCCTCTGCCAAACACCTGCACTTCCAGATCCAGACCAGCCACAACTCCACACTCCGAGGAACCCTCGTCTACAGACACCCCGGGCCCCGGACACACCAGCCAGCCCACCATCTCCACCTGGACGCCAGTAAAAGCCGAAGACACAGCCTCAACCATGAAAGGCATCCACTCGTGGGCCCCCACCAACCCATGCCCTCCCACATCTACCACAGAGCCACGGCCGCCATCACATACGAACTGCAACGCACCATCAACACCACCTTCAAAACAGGCACCTACCCAGACGACTGAAAGTGTGCAGAAGTCTGGCCCCTTCTCAAAAAGACCACAGCTGACCCCACCAACCTCAAGAACTACCGGCCCATCTCGCTCCTCCCCTTTGCGGCCAAAGTTGCAGAGAAAACAGTCAACAGGGAACTGACACGATTCATTGATGACAACGCCATCCTCGACCCGTCCCAATCCGGATTGCGAACCAACCACAGCAACAAGGCCGTCCTACTCGTCGCGACAGGCACACTCCTGGACCAAGGCCACTCCACAGCCCTCATCATACTCGTCCTTTCAGCGGCCTTCAACACCGTCTCCCACCATACACTAGTCGCCAGACTACACGACGCCGGCATACATGGAACAGGCCTCGACTGGATCCGATCATTCCTCCCCGGAAGAAGCCAAAGGATCAGACTGCCAACCTTCCTCTCCGATCCCACGTAAATCACCTGCGGAGTCCCAGAGGGTTCATCTCTGAGCCCGACCCTCTTCAACATCTACATGGCACCCTCGACGCCATCGTCCGACAACACGGCCTCAACATCGTATCCTACGCTGATGACACCCAGCTCATCCTCTCCCTCACCAAAGACCCCACCACCGCCAGACTCAACTTCCAGAAAGGAATGCAGGACGTCGCAGTCTGGATGACCAACAGCTGCCTGAAGCTCAATGCCGAGAAGACAGAAGTCCTTGTCCTTGGAACCACACCTTCAGCATGGGACAACACCTGTTGGCATTTGCCCTCGGAAGCCCACCTACCCCCTCGGACCACGCCAGAAACCTCGGCATCGTACTCGACCCATCCCTCATCATGAACAGACAGGTCTATGCCGTCACCTCCAGCTGCTTCAACACCCTCCGCATCCTCCGCAAGACCTTCAAATGGATACCCCCAGAGTCAAGGAAGACAGTCACCCATGCACTCATCACCAGCAGACTGGACTATGGAAACGCACTCTACGCCGCCATTTACATGTCCCTACTCCGCAAACTACCGACATTACAGTACACCGCCGCCAGACTCGTCCTCGGCATCCCCCGGCACTAACACATCAGCCAACACCTATGTAGACTCCACTGTCTCCCCGTGTTGAAAAGAGTCACCTTCAAAATCATCACTCACGCCTACAAATGCCTACACAACAATGTAACCAAATACCTCAACACAGAATCAACTTCCACGTACACAAATGAGACATCCGATCTTCCAACCTCGCACTGTCTGGAATCCAGCGCATCCACAGAGCCAGAGCAGCGGAAGATCCTTCTCCCATATTGCATCCAATACCTGGAACGAGCTACCGGCAGACATCAGAGTTGCCCCCTCCCTGAACACCTTCAGGAAGACCCTCAAGACCTGGCTCTTCGGCTAACAGATCTGCGGCCCCCCACCCCTCAGTGCCTTGCGACCCTCACGGGTGAGTGTCGCAGTTACAATTCCCCTGAGTGATTGATTGATTGAGTTATCATCATGTGATGATTGTTCCTCTTCTGCACTGCTTGAGGTGGTGGGGCAACGCTCTTCCAACATAGCGGTAGAGCCGCCACTGGGGGTGCGTCATCTACTTGTGATAGGCATGAGCGACTCCCCCCGGCCCTCCTGCGCTACCCGTCCCACCTTCTCCTTACCTGGACATTGACCCTGTGGCGCAATCCACTGCACTCTCTCCAAATCTGTGACTCAGCCAGCAGGAGCCTGAGCCAGGTGAGCTTTCACTTGGCTGGGTACAGCAGTCACTGCGTAGTCTGCTGGTGGACCATCCGATGCAGTTGATGCAGCAGGGCTCCCTTAGGCGTGTAGTTGCAGCGCTCAGTCCACACAAGTTCGGCGTAGCACAGGGGCCTCACCCTCCAGAGCATCCGGCCAGCCCAACATCATCCGTCCTGTGATGCAGGGAGACGGCTCCCACCGTTGGTAATCCCCTCCGTGCACCCCAGTGTAGTGGTGGATCATAGTATGCGAAGCGGACCTCACTACGTTGGTGCGCAGGATCACCTCTACCATTGACTGCACCAGGGTGCACAAGGTGGGCTTCTCACACAGGTCAGCAACGTGTCTCCATGCGACCTGCCAGACTTCGCACATCAATGTCTCCAGCCACGGCTCATCCACTCCACAGCTACTCCACATCCCACTCCAGGCCACAGACGCAGGTCCAGCGAGGGATCCAGGAACCAGATGCAGGTCCAGCGAGGGATCCAGGAACCAGACGCAGCTCCAGCGAGGGATCCAGGAACCAGACGCAGGTCCTGCGTGGGAACCAGGATCTTGTCCTGGTCAACCAGGATGTTGGGTGGCTTGAGGGGGTTGTTGATGTGTGCTGCACTATGCCCTGGTTGCTCAAATCTGCATTTTTCCTTTTTTTGTGTGAATCTTTTATATTGGAGGTGGACCGATAGGCTAAGTCCAAACTTGCGGGTTAGCGTGCCTTTTTCTATCGCTAAGGGCTTATCGCTGGATTCCACCCGCTATCGCCGGTTTCATTAACGCCATCACGCTAATGTTAGCAGCGGTTTTCGCCGCTGATCCCTGAAGCTATCGCCTGTTAGCAGAAACGTTGCTAATACGTCGCTAATAGGGCGATAACTTGCAGGGATCGATAGGAAAACTAGCGCTAACCTAGGTTAGCGATAGTTATCACCATTTCTTGGTAATATGCCCCTCAGATTCATCAAATAGGTATAAGGGAGAAATTGTGGAATCATATGAACAAAGATCATATTGGCATGACGCTTCATGAAAAACAATTGCATAAACATTATTGATGGCCCGGCATGGACGTAAGGTCAAGAACAGAAGGTCATGGTGTGCAGTGTATGGAAGGTGAGGGATAAGAACTTGAAGTGCAGTGTTCCTCCCCTGGTTGAGGTTGGTCTGCTGGGCAAAGTTTGGGAGAAGTGGAGAAAAGAGGATTCAGATTTTTTTTTAAAGTGGATTCGGGGGGTGGGCGCAGTGGGATAAAAGAAAAGGAAAGATAATTATGATAGGTTAAGTGTGATAACACCTCATTAATGTGAGATGTGATAAGGTCAGCAAATCCTGATGAATGTGCTTTGCAGATCTAGTGTGAATATTTGGGTTATTAGTTGTGATGGATAAGAGTCCTTCACAAGTAATAGGTCCACAATTTTCTCCCCACAGGGAACCAAGTACCCCTTTGTAGCAATTGACTCCCTCAAGGTAGTGAGGAAGAGCAGTCCAACACCTGCTCAGGGGAGTAATGCTGGGCCAGTAATCTCTATTTGTTGACATGTAGAAACAGCACTGAATAAATAATTGTACTATCATTGCCTTTTCTTTTAAAAAGGAAAGTTCTTTTATTACACCTAAATACTATGCAATAAATTACATATCTATATCACGTAGGTGAAAATACCTTTGATGACACCCTTATATAATATTACACCCCTAGTGAGTGTTGATCCCAATAAGCAATGTGCCTGAAATCTGATTATGAGCTGATCCAGAGAAACATGACAAGTCTTGATGTCCCAAAAGATGTCTATGTGTTCTATTGGGACCCGCATCCATGATTTACTCCAGTTTGAAACCATGCTGGACTGTGTAGGCCCAAGTGGAGCGAACCAGCACTTTAAGGAAGATTTTACCTATATGTATACTACAGTGAACATACTACAGATCATCCATTAAACTCTACTGCCCCAGGCTACCTGTGCGCAGTTATCAGGCTGCTCACGAGGGTAGTCCCTTTCACGCAGTCCGCACACTTTCACACGTGTTCACGTGTAACCAGCTCAGTGCCCGTTAAACTAGCTGCAGCCTCCTTATCTTAAAAGGCAGACACTGGTGGTAAATATGCTTTGTGCAATTATCGTGAAATTACCATGAGTGAGACTCATGTGGT
The DNA here is from genome assembly GCA_963921515.1 of Calotriton arnoldi. NCBI lineage: Eukaryota > Metazoa > Chordata > Amphibia > Caudata > Salamandridae > Calotriton > Calotriton arnoldi. Next base: position 1,638,624 of record CAWUFW010002198.1, read on the forward strand.
TTGACTCACTCACAAAAGATCCAAAAATCGGGTAATCAAAAGCATAAAATCCTAGTGGAATAAATGGGTGGAACCCATCTGCCACATCTAGCTTTTATAAACATGCAATTATGTCTGGTGTTTTTATTAGGAGCAGAGTGCTGGATGAATCGATAGGCACTTGCTTTGCAGGAATGGAAACTGTATGAGAGAGTATAGAATGTCAGAAAGGCGAGGAAAGTTTGAGAAGGTGAGTAGAAGTGCAGGAGGCATGCACTGGAGTTCTTAAATGAACAAACATTTGAGGAGAAGAAAAGATGTAAGAGGGCAAAAAGGAGAGAACGAGAGGTGAAGAACCGGGAGGAGTTCAGTGAACTAATCCATAGTTTCCAGGGATTTGTGTGTGAGTTCATGGCCCCAGGTTCAAATTTTAGCAGGTCCACTCAGCCTTTCATCCTCCCGAGGTCAACACAGTGGGTGTAATAGAGTTAGATAACATAGACATCTGTTATTCAGCTCCGGGATATCGTTGGTTGGCCATGAGTTCTTTAAACCCACTTTATCCTAATTATAAGCCCATAGAGAGTAAAAGTGTAGGAGGTGTGTATACGATCATTTAAGTGAGAGAAGTTCACCAAAAGAACCAGGAATTTTCAGAAGATAAGAGAGCTGTAGTGACTGAATAGTGGTTATAAGTAACCAGTCAGTGAAGTGCAGATACCACAACAAATTATTTTGTAATAGCTCTCTCTTCTTCTGATCATAGAGGCCCTACAGATAATTGCTTTCACTTAAATACCCCCCTTCATGCGGTAGGGGAGTATTTAAGTGAGAGCAATTGTCTGTAGGGCCTCTATGATCAGAAGAAGAGAGAGCTATTGCAAAATAATTTGTTGTGGTATCTGTGAACCATTGAGCCAGCAAGTAAAATAGACAATAACCATGTGAGAGGGTAGTGCCAGAGCAAGGTTAGAGGGTGAGTCAAAGGGAAAGACAGGAAATAGATGTAGGAGACATGAAGAGGTGGAGGGGCAGCGAGAGTGGAGTAGGGTCTGCTAAGTAAATACAAAAAGTGGTGGCTGAAAGAATAAGAGATTCAATTCCAGAAGACTTTGTGTCCGGATATTACGCATATGAGTAAAGATGCACGTTTAAATTACAGGATTATAAAGGATTTGCATGCAGGAAATTGCATATGAACTTGGAGACGCAACTCTTGAACTTGGAGATGCAACTAGAGTTGAAAGCTGTCATGTTAGATCCGGAATAGGATAGGTTCAGCTATTGGCTGTGTAACCCTTTGTTCACGGTCTATGATAGAGTTAAGACTTACACCCTGAATTGTACACCCTGAAGGGCTGCTATGAAGGCCTAATTGCAGGAGACAGGAAGTAGCGTGGCATGATTGGGACACCAGTGGTTTAGTGTGGTCATGGGCTTTGGTTATGTGTTGATAATTTAAGAAAGGGCTTGTGGTTCACTAATTAAAGATTGTACTCCATGGCCTGCAGCAAGCTGTGAGAGGCCTATGGATTGAGAAAATCAAGCTGTTGTATGTCAGAACAGGAGGACAGCCACCCTGTGGAGAGGAGCAGGAGGGTGATATGCAAACTGATTAGCCAATGAGGAAAAGCTGCTGTGTCCCACAGTGATGATGTGGCAAATGGAGAGTGGGACGTGCAAATTGAGGTCCTAGCCAGCGAACCCTGAGGAGGGTTGCCACCTTTCTTTAAAAAAAAATACCAGCTATCCATTCATATTTTGCTTGTCTAGAACAGCCAAAAGAGTTGGTAGGAGAAAAAAATATTTTTTTAAGTTCTTAGAATTGTTTTGTATCTTGACAATTATCCCTCTGTTTGCTTTAGTAATCATTCTGAAACAATCTAGACAGCTCTCATATTATTAACATTTATTTCTGTATAAGCTTCCTGTTTTAGGACTATGTTTCAAAAGAGAAAAAAATAAATTTCACTGTTTTTCCCAGTATTCGTACCGGCTTGGACTTAAAAGTACAGGTCAGGCAGGTAAAAAACCGGCCAGATGGCATTCCTAGCCCAGGGCCAGGCACATGGAGATGCCAGACCTCAGCATTAGAACCTCAAAGTCTAAGTACACAGCCGAAACGACAATCCTGGCTATTTTATGCAAGCAGATTGTCACCAATCTCTACTCAAGCACAATAGGAGCCCTGAAGGAAAGAATTGATTTTATTAAAGTTTCGGAGAGAAGGATTATCCTCTTTCTCTCTATTTATAAAACAAATCTTAATCATGAAAAGAGGGCATAAACACCAGGCTTTTTTATTCTCACGATGTTTCTTTTTGCCTTTTAGCACCGATGTATATTTAATACCTCAATGAACCTTACACTGAATGGACAGCAGTTGTATAGTTTTATTGTCGTGCACTGTTTGGGAGTGTTCGCTCCTTTCACTCTCCTAAGTTCCAGCGTCAGTTCATTAGGTCACTTACAGAGCCAGGTCAACGTTTACTTACTGTAGAGAATGTTCACAGCTGGATGAGTGGCGCTAGCCAATGCAAGAGGCGCTAGCTGCAGCGTTGATTAATGCTCATATTGCATAAGTAACTCTTGGACAGTTGTACATAGTGCTTTGTGGTGGAGTTTGTGTTTTGAGTACAAATCTCAAGACAGACACTGCTCACTACTTACTTTTGCAGTATAGTGCCATGTTGATTCATGTTTAGTGTTGTGCTAAGACAGCATTTGTTGCAAGCATGGGCAATAAATGACATTATCGGTGTCCATTCGAGCTAAATACAGCGCTGTGATATTTATTTATTTATTTTGCCATTCCTCCACGCAGCAAAAGGTTGCACTAATCTTAGTAAATATTGGCCTGGGTCATACACTGAAGGTATATTTACAAGGGGATAGCGCCACCAGAACTTCACTTTTAGCGACGTTCTGGTGGCGCTATGACCTCCTCCATATTTACAAATAGGCGTGAAGCCACTTTTTGTGGCTTAACACGCCATGTAAATACGGCCCCTTTACACGCATCACTTTGCGTGAAAGGGGCGTGCAATGGGTGTTGCTGTGGGCGTTCCACCCCAACACTCATTGCTTTTTGACGCTGCCCCAGATTTACAAGGGTCTGAGACAGCGCCAAAAACTAACGCCGTGCAATAGCAGGCAGCAGAATGGCGAAACGAGGAGAAATACTTGTATTTCTCCTTGTTTTTGCTTTTTCTGTGTGCTGCATTCTGCATAGAAAGAAAAAACACCCTTAATGATTGTTTATGTGATAATGATGATTTGCTAACGCATCGCCATTATTGATTGTTAATATGCAGGAAGGGACACCTTCCTGCACATAAGCAATCATTCCCTGCAACGCAGGTACCCTTCCACTATGGTGCAAGGGTGCCTGCGTTGGCGCTAGGCAGCTAATTTTAATGCCAGCGCTAGGGAAAACACAGGGGTGCACCGTATTGTGCTGTTGCAAATGCCGCACCATGGTGCTGCAAAATTTGACGCATCTTCGCGCTCCAACATTTCCTTGTAAATATGCCCCTGATTTAACCCATTGCATTCCCGTAGGTTTGTTTCCATGGGCTGCTGGGATGACCAGTTTGCTCTGTTTTTTTCAAAAGTGTCAACTTAAAAAAGAGTGCTATTACATTTAATTTGAATGAAATCAGGACTTTTAACCATTTACCCTAGAACATCTGCATTCACTCCACTGTAAGAAAATAAAGATGTACTGTCACAGTCCTTTCTGTTTTCATTGCTGTTTCTGCATATATTTACAATGATCAGCATGGCTGTATGTGGGCAAGATAGCTCAGCGAGTAGAGTGCATGCTATAAACCTGTATGTCCGACCAGCAGATCATGGTTTTGAATTCCAGCATGGTAATACCTCTCATCCTTCTGATGTCTATAAGGTACTGTTGAGATGGTTAAGATCACCTGTCCTTTCTGCTCCAAAGGACATTTCAGCTGTGCTACGCTGCACAAATGTCCAATAACATTATTATTCTACAAGAGCAGCACAGGTTTTACACCAGAGTATCTTTACTATCACGAAATCAACGTTGCCTTGCTTTTTGAAAATCAGGCAATAAGAAACAAGCATTGGCAATGCAATAGGACTCGCATTGACGCAAGACCTATTGCATTGAAAACGGGAGTGCGGGTGGGCGCGAGAAGGCACGAGCACGACCGGGAGTGCGCAGGATGGGGGCGTGGGGCCCCAAGAAGTCACGGACTTCGGTGGGGGGGGTAGGGAGGGACGGGAAGAAAGTAGTCTGTGCAGTAAAGGGGCCAGTAGCCATGGAAGGATACAAATGACTGACATGGCTGTCATGGGGAGGGACTAACAAGCTTAAAACCAATTGGAAAGCAGCATTTATAATCTAAGCCAAAGAAGAAGATGGGCCGGAGAGTGGGCGGAGCTTCCATGAAGCTTCCACACTATAGTGTATACTGCATGCCTCGCAAAGCGATGGCAGCGCATTCGCGCTGCAACGCTAGGCGAGACCTAAAAATGTATAAAGAGCCGTATCATACCATGAAGGCAGCAATTGGAATAAACCGGCAATTTTCTGGCATGATGGATATCATTTATTGTACTGAATGCTCCTGTGATAAGCAATACATTTGGAAAAAATAAATAAATAAAGTTGCTATTGCTTTACTAGTAGAGCACTATTACATGGTCACGAAACAGGCCCTGACAGAGAGGACATGGCAAGTTTATAATACAATCCATAACTTAATATGAGGTCCTAACACTGAGAATTGTGAGCTTCTGGTGGAAATTGATGGATTTTTAAAACATACTCTGTCTGCAAAGAAGCAATCCATGTCTGTTTTTCATTGTTTGTCCACCACATTTCTCAGACACACTCGGCTGGCAGTCTAGTCTTTGTACTTTGTAGCTCCTGGGGCGGAGACAAGCACTTGAACTACATGTCTTCATTCAGGACTGCTTTCCTCCAGATCCCTGTGACTATGGAGCACCTTGTAAGAGTACAGCATGAAACTCACAACGATATCTTCCATTTGTTAGAGTTTGATCTTATTTGGATAATATATTTTGCTTTCCTTCCAATTGTTTTTATTTTTAAATTATTTAAACGCTGATCTGGCTAGGTTATTTGCTGATTCACGCACTATCGAATTGTCCCCAGTGGCTGTTTTTTTAATTTTATTTTAGATTTTGAACAATTACTGTAAAGTTGCAAGACATACGCTGTTTTACTAGTATCATCAGCTTTACAACATACATAGGAAAACTGGCAGAAAGGGAAAGAGGCCCAGAATGCAACTCTAGTAACAATAGAGAGATCATAATATCATTATCGTGAGTGAATGATGCTTTGACAAACGTCTTATCCATGTACCCAGGAGAAGGGACAATGATCAAAAGTGATCACTTTGTTCAGCGGTACACCCACAAGCCAAGACACTCTAATTGCTGTTTACAGAGAAGGAGTCAGGGGGCTTATTTTCAAAATACATAATCAATAACCCCCCAATGTCCTAGGCCTTAAACCTAGGCAGTAAGCATATCAAATTGAAACCAGCCAATTCACTGCACAATACTTCATCCAAGAGCCATGATTTAACTATCGTGGGGGACCTTAGGCGATGAAGGAACTTCAAGTGCAGTTATATGTGTCTACAACAGAAGGAGACCAGATTACTTCGAGAACAGCAATAATACTAAACAGTGTATTCCATTTCCCAGGCACCTTTTAAGGACAACGATGAATACGTGGTTGAATTCAGGAACAATTTATATAACCCATACATGCCAACATTTTAGAAGAGGAAAGCGGGAGATTTATTAAAAAACAAGCATTGGAATAGCCAATAGGTCTCCCCTTTGGGACCTTATAAGTGTTTAGCCAGAGCTATTGGCTTTGCCAATGTCTTTAAGCTTTGGTGTAGAGCGGTGTGGCTGCTGTGCAGCATGTTGAAAGCTATAATAAAAAATCGTTGTAAGCATTTTTGTTATTTTATATATAACCAAGAAGATATCATGTTGAACTGAACGACCCTATTAAAAAAGAATGAACATAAAAAATGTCTTCTAGTTTTTTTGTTCTTGCAATGCTGGCAAATTCTTCCTGCCTGTTCTAATGCTTGTTTGTTATAGGTTTTTTTAGTTATGGGTGGGCGACCATAAACAGTGCTGGTAGTGAGGTGGTGCTGCACTGGTGTAGAGCTGGTGCTGCGCATGTGCGGAGGGGGTGCTGCACTGGTGCAAAGGTTGTGCTCAGATGGTGCTTTGCTGGTGAGGAGGTGGTGCTGCTCTGGTCCTGAGATGGTGCTGCGCTGGGGCTGAGTGATGCTGCGCTGGTGTTGTGGTGGTGCTCAGGTGCTGCTGATTGATGCTCTGGTGATACTACGGTGGTGCTGCTGTATGATGTAGATGTGGTGCTGAGTACCGGGAGTCTTTCATCCTGCCTGTGACAGTTGTGGGTCCGGCACATTGGACCATGCGGCGCCCGCCCGCTTAAGCACGAGGAGCAGTGAATGGACAGGCCGATCGGGCCGATGAGACTCTGGCTAAGGGGAGAAACCGGCTGACCTGCTACAAGGGAGACCACAACCCCCAGGGTCCATCGCGGCAGTCGCGCCGCCACCTAGTCATTCAGCGCGCCTGGAGGCGCATAAATTAACGGCAGGAGCCCCGCAGCGCGGGAGAAACCGGCTGACCTGCTGCAAGGGAGACCACAACCCCCAGGGTCCATCGCGGCAGTCGTGCCGCCACCTAGTCATTCAGCGCGCCTGGAGGCGCATAAATTACCGGCAGGAGCCCCGCAGTGTGGGACACGCGCGAGCGCGCCCGGGCGAAGGGGGCCAAGGGCAGGCCTGTCCCCGCCCATCAGCGACAGGAGGAGACAGGGCAGGGCCACCCCCTTGATACGTCGGTTTCCAGCTGAGACCTGCTACTGATAAGGTACTTTGTCTGTTTGGCTTGGACACTGAGACATTGGGTCAGCAACTTTTGCTGGGAGACATTTTGTGTTGGGCGGCTGCCATTCAATCCAAAGGAGTTTTTAGCTCGTTAGTTCTGATACTCGGGCAGGCCATACTGAACTTGCAGTCCCTTTCCTATCCCTGGCTAACTGTTTTCATCATTGTGGTCGTATTCTATTTACTAGTACTCTGTTTTAAGTTACATGGGGAAAAGGAAGGCTGTAGATTGCCCGGGGGGGGGAAGCGGGGGGGAGGTACACTGGATAAGGGGAAGAAAGCCAAAAAGATGCCCAAACAGTCAATTCGGAAAAAAAAGAATTGTGTTATGAGTCGCATTGATAACCTAGTGAGCGAATGCCATGAGATATTAACCGCTCCTGTGGGCCTCGATAGTTGCACTATAGCTGTGTGTCACCCTTCCCCCTCTACCTCTCCAAGTGGAGCTCCACTAATACCAGATATGTTTAAAAGATCTCTTTTAAAAGGGCACTCAGCACCCACACAAGTAGGTACCCTAAATGCTAATCCCATGACATCATGTTCCAATATTGTTAGTGAAAGCCAATCAGTTCATGTAATCGAATGTACTAATAGATTTCTACCATTAGCGGAATTGAATGAGGAACCTTGTACCTCTCAGGGCAATGAAGAAAAAGGAGGTAGCGCTACAATTATTGTTCCTATTAGCCTCAACAAGACTTTGTGCAGTGACCACTCTATTAGTGAGTTAGTGGGGTTGAAAGCTCAGGTTAAGAATCTCTCAAATGAGGTTAGCATACTCAAGGGTATGATTGAATTGCTAACCACCTCATTGCAGTCTCATACTCGCCTCACACATATACCCATTGGTATCCAGCCAAAGGTCCATCACTGCAAACCTAGCAACACTTCCAAGGTTAGTTCAGCCACTTCCAGCAGTGTCAGTGACCTCACTGTGCAACATTCTACACGCTTGAGGCAATTATGCCCTGGTCAGATAAACCCACAACCCCTCACCGCTAACACCCTGGTTGCACGCAGAGGATCATGCTTGCAAAACATTGGATTTAATAGAGAACAACGCACTATCCCTCGATCTGGTAACTTATTTGCAACATCCTCAACTAAGGGACTTGTTAGCTCAGAGAGCCCTTCTACTAGTCTTGTCAAATGCAAAATCTATTTGACTAATGTTCCCAAAATCTCTCCTAGCCTAACAAGGGAAGATGAACAATCTCTAATTAACAAATGTACGCAATGGATAAGACACGTACGTAATTGTAGATCCATAATTAGAGAAGACATATCTTCTGCTAAAAGGGTTACACCACTGGTTACTGATTTTGATACTGATTTTGTTTGTCTTACATTAAAATCTATGGAAATGGTAGATAATTTAATAGCTTTTGAATTGAGGACATCACATTTGACCACAACAAACATAAGGATTAAACTTAATCCTCCTGCTACACCCATTAACAAAGCAATCAGCAAACTAGTCACAACTAGCGATGAGGCCTCCACCCTAAATAGTATATATTGATGCCGAAGGAATCTCCCTTCACCAGTGGGATCATTGGAACCAGTGGAACTGGTACATTCTGGGGTGGTGGATGGGAGTTGCTCCACCCAGTCTGTTACCAGTAGAATTAGTTGGCCAGCTGTAACTGATGGGCTTTCAGGGTCTAAATTGCATACACAGGGTGATTCTCAGTGCCCCCTGGTAAACCAAAAGCCCGAACAACTACTCGAATGCACCCAGATTGACCCCTACAGCACTCTGGCTAGCCAGGATTTGACACACCTGGCATTAGCCTCATGGTATTTAGCGGGCTTGCCATCTAAAACAACGTCTCTTGACTGGATATCCTTTATAGAGGCCCAGGATATTCTGGCATTTTAGGAAACCTGGACGCTTAATGCAGTTTATCATCCTGGCTACCTTAATTTTTCAAAACCAGCATCTGGTGGGCGCAAAGGCAGACCCTCAGGTGGGCTTACCATTTGGATTAGACAATGCCCTTGTTTTAAAATTGAGGAGATTCAGATCGACCTTCCCGATATTTTGGCCATTTGTCTAAGATTTAAACACCCACCCCACCTAATGGTGATTAATGTGTATGCAAGAGGTAATGTGGGAGGGAGAACGTCTACGACAATCTCCCTACTTGATAGCTTTCTAGACAAGCATTGGCATAGCCAATAGGTCTCGCCTTTGGGACCTTATAAGTGTTTAGCCATGCAACAGTTGATGTTGTTGCACCAAGGATATTGTGCTGCATAACTAAATACTTATAAGGTCCCAAAGGCGAGATCTATTGGCTATGCCAATGCTTGTTTGTTTTGCCCGCTTGCTGCCAAGAGCCCACATATTGGTGTATGTATCGTGTTACAAAGTCCCTATTGCATACCATAGCAAAGCGTGGGACTTTTTGACCCAGTGAATGAGACCTGGCTGGAGGCCTTTAGTCTTAGTGAAATAATGGCTCCCTCCTTTGCTGTAGCTCAGGAAAGGCGCGAAAGCAAGCGCAGGTATCTGAAGGCTGTTCACGCAAATAACAAAATACATATGCGTCAAGTTAAGAAAGTGGTGCTCAGAATGGACAAAGACATCCAGGGGACGGTGATTGTTTTGCCTTTCAGTTAAATCAAAAACTGAAACTCAGAAGGTTGTACAGGACAAAAAGGTAAAAAATAAATTGTTGTAGTGCATGAATTGTGAAATATGTACTTCCATAATCTGTAAGTGCAACTTCAATTTCCTTTTAAACATCAAGGGCTGCAGGGAGTGCAGGACGATAAAAAGAAAACAAGCATTGGCAAAACCAAGAGGTCTCATCTTTGGGAACTACTCGATTTGCAATGATTTTTGGCGATGGTGAACAGCATTGGAGAAAAACAATGCTTTTGGCCTGTGCTGTTTAATATCAGAAAAAAGGGTGCTGCTGTTGGCAGTCACGTCATTCTGTAGGAATGCCTGCATCATTATGCATGCATCCTACAGAATGTTGCATGTGCCATTATCTTTAATTTTTTATTGACAGATCTAAGGTGCAAGGACCTCTTAGATCGGTCAATAAAAGAAACTGTATGTGTGTGAAAGTGCTATCAGCAATTTGCTGCTAGGTTCATCAAAACAAATTAAAAAAACAGAATGGTGGAGGTGGGGTGGAGGCAATGCAGTCTTTAACCCCACTGTAAGTCATTGGTAAGCTGACAATAGGTCTGTTGCAACCAGACAGCTTACACGGTCTGGTAGACTTGATCTAAAAAAATGGAGGGCGAATCAGTTCAGACCATCATCATTTTTCACGTTTACATTTGATGAATCACTCGACAGGTGGCTCCATGTTTGTTTGAAATTGTGAAGGCTGCTTTTCATGCTAGCTCTCTGGCACTCAAGATCAAAGGCCTCGCAAAGTGGGCTGCACCACTCCCAGAAAGAACTGTTAATCTTCCCATTTTTTGTCCATTAAGGTCTGTTCTATGGCTAGTCAGTAAAGAACTTTCTTCTCTCGTTGTTGACTGAAAAAATGAGCAGTGAATGCAGAGAGAGATTTTTATTCCTCCTAGGTGTAGGAGTGCTTCATAAAACCCCTTTAACATAACAAAACATTAAGTTGACCTCGAATTGGGTAAAAAAATATATACATATATTACAACTCACTACTCAGCCAGAACTGGGCAGTGTGCAAACATGCAGGCTGTTTGCAGACTCAACATAGCAGCATGTGGGACATTCTGCCTTAGAAGAGTGTAATGGTCTGTGTTTAACTGCGTGGTCACTGCCCCGAATCCCTCCATGTCCACATAGGCGTTCTTCCTTCTGATGTCGATAAAATGAGCACACTTAAGCTGGAGAAGAATAACCAAAAAACAGTGTTAACCGGCTCGAGCCTTGAATGTGTGCTATTGTGTAAGTCTTTCACATGTAGTGCTCATGCGGTCTTGACAAAATCAATCACAAATCTACAGATGCAAAAAGCAAGCAACGATGTTTCATCCTGGCACCAACTGAAACTATTAGAGAAAAAAAACGCATTATACTCATTTGTTACTGATATTATCCTGAGGCCCTCTAAACCATGATAACATTTTACTGAACTTGTATGTCCAAAATCGACTACAACCAGTGCTTTAAATGGGCCGGTACTCACCGGTACTGAGTACCGGCACTTCTTTTTTTCCCCCCCAAGAGTACCGGCACTTCTCCGTTATTAAATAGAGTACCGGTACTCACTGTCACACAAAGTCATGTGAGCATGCATCGCATTTCTACACTGCAGCGCATGCTCACATATTGGTGATTTCGCAAGGAGAGCAGTGACGCCATGGCGCCAAAGCAGAGCAACGTGTGACCCATTGGACTCAAAGGCCTTCAGCCCCCTCCCCCACCCCTCGTGTGTGACAGCCCGGGATGAGACAGCTTCCCGGGCACACACAACCGCACCCGAGTACTTCACAGGTCTTTAAAAGACCTTTTGCTTGTTAACGAGGCTTTGATGTTTTTCACCCCTTCTTAGAGCCCCTGCAGCTCCACTCTGCCTTTTGCTTGAAGAATCAGCCCCCCCCCCCCACGAAATTTGACTCTGTTGTGCCTCTGGTGTGACCTCACCCGCCAGGAAGCTGTGCGGCGGGAAGAAAGGAAAGCTCTTTAAAAAGCACAATTTGCTCTGGCTTTCCCTTTCTTCTGTGCGAAAAAGAAGGAGAGGATAGCACAGCAGCTGGCGGGTGAAAAAGGGGACAACTGAGGAGAGCTTTCAGAAGTGAAGGGGTATAAGCACAGTCAGTTAAATAAATCGAGGGGTTATCTGAAGAAGAACAAAGGGGCAAGCAAACGATATTTGAGAATACACTGCGGGCGCAGGGCAGTGGGTTTAAAATAAACTTTCTTCTCCCAGGATCACTAGCATGACAACTGATGGCTTCCTTCCACCCGATGTGGGTCAGAGTTGCATTTTAGGATGTAGTCTTTTTTCCTTTAATTAATTTTCAGTAAAACAAGTCTCTGCACCTTTTAATGTTTTGTTTAATATGCAGGTGCCTCTGACAAAAAGGGAAACCTGATAGTTACCTTTCAATAGTCTGTCAACTAGTACAACTTAATACATGCAAGGGCATCAACAATAAATTGCAGAGGGAAGCAATTTGTCATCATTCGCAACCCCCAAAAATTCTTGAGCCCTTCAAATGTTTTTCATTAGACCCACCCTCAGTTCCGCCTCTAGCCCCGCCTCCTTGCCACGCCCCCAGCTCGATCTGATGAGTACCTGCACTTTTTTTTCCCCATTTAAAGCACTGTCTACAACCCAATCTGTTGGAGTTAACATCATTCCAACTAAAACGAGAAAAGGCAAGAGCAAGATTTGGCCTTTTTTTCATCTGGGCAAACAGTGCCAGAAACGGAAATACCCACGGTCTTCAACAAGCTGCGTTCTGGCCTTACTGCAAGGACTCTTTGGCACGTGTAATCTTCCACTGTCCAAGTTTCGTGATGGAACGCTCGAGACTCGCACTTCTGTCATCCAGACAGCTAAACATCAGACTTTCCTCACAGGCACTAAAAGAATGCTTTACCTCGTTGGACATGAAGCTGGCCAGTGGTTTTTATGAAATTCTTGAAAGTGATTGTTTCCAGACTGGCACCTTAAATGTATTGCAAAAATACATATGATGTGTATGATTCCTCTAATCGCAAACCAATTTGGATATGCTTACACCGTACAGTTTTATAAAAGAGCCTTTTATGGCTTTGTGGAACTCTCAAATCCAATTCTAGTCATTAACACTAAAAGAGCCAAAAGTAAAACGTGTGAACAAATTGTTATACCCCAACGATCAACGATTCAGCCCTTTGCGCTAGTTGTAGATTTTTAAACTAAACTATGAACATATTGGAATTTTGTAATGGTTTTAACTATGTGTTACATTTTGTAATGACCTTTTTTAACTATACAATAAATGTTTTTGTTTGTTTTGCATGTACCGCACGAAGCATATATGCCAACACACCCGATTCAGGCGGGAGACGATGTTTAATGCCGAAATAATTTTATTTTAGCTGTCTCCTGCCTAAAATCGCCTCTGCTTCAACAGACGTCAATAGGGAAAAACATTCCTTCATTTTTTTAAAAATGCCCCACTTTCGTGTTCTAAAATGTTGGCCTGTATATCATCATATGTAAGGCCTGCTCTATGGTATAATTGCCTGCCGATCGCAGGACAATATTAAAGGCTGATATTTTGTGGATATTTTACAGTGATTTGAGCGGCATTAAAATACTGACATTATGGGATATTACGTGAAAACCCTATATTTGCGCAGGATCTTCATATTCAGAACTTGGGGCAGAACAACTGAGAGAACGAAAGAAAAAGAAGAAACAAAGAAAAGGAGAAAGTAGAACATTCATTTAGGGCGAAAGAAGGGGGAATCAAAATATACTAAAAGAGTGAAAAAGGGAGAAAGTGTGACTTAAAATGAACTTGGAAGAAGCTGTGAGAGAAATATGAAGGGCGTGTAGAGTGGTGAGAAAACACTCGAGGCACGAGTCGGAATTAGGACTGGGCGAACATCACACTAGGCAACATCGGTATTCGCCTATTCGGTAACCCCGGGATTAATCAGCGCGGGCAGACGGTACCTAAGAAAAACCTTTGGCGCCTCTGCACTACTTCCCTTTTTTCACAAATTAAGCAACAGCTAAATACTAACTAGCAGAGGGAGATGTTCTCAGACTGACTGTGCCGATGGGCGGGCGGAGATGAACGAGCCTGCAGTCACGTCACCTGCATGCAAATGTAAGGGACACGGAGCAGGCTTCGCGAGGACATTAAAAAAGGATGAAAAATCATGGGCGCGTGTGTGGGGCACGTCATTCGTGACAGAGGGGGTAGCATTCCACCCTTCTAGAGGGATAGACATGTACCTACTGTGGAAACGCGGTAGAATCCTGAAGAGCCCTGGCATCACAAAATGGATGCCACCAGTCACAGACACTGGGCTGCCCTCCTGCTGATGACCGAAACTCGCAGTGGAGGAAGCCCAACAATAGGCATCCTGTCACAGGGAGGTGTAACCACCTCCCAGACAGGGTTTAGTGTATTGGGGCTGGGTGGGTGCACTCTTAGAGTGCTTTGAAGTCCTGCACTGAAGTACTGGGTTTTATTGGACCCAGCGGTGCCAGGGAACACACCCAATGACCTCGAGTTCTTCCTGTCTCAGACTACAGAAACACAGAGTCTTCTTGGTGGCTTCAAAGATCAATTTATTGGCTGCAGCCAGCAACAGGTATCCTAGAAGTACAACACGGTGTATGTTCTCAGGAGACTGCCCTTTTTCATGGAAACCAGCTATCTCTTTTATACAGAATATTATGCTTTAGGCAAACATTCCTTATTTTTACAGTGGGTCATTCACATATTTCTTACAACAAAACAAAGACAGATTCATGATGACAAGCCCATTTTCAGTTTGTCCAGCCCACAACCAAATACCCAGTGAGGCCCAACACCTGCAACAGATATAATCTGGACCCCTAATAAAATCGGGCACCTCCTCCTCGTAAAGCAGGTCATAAAGAAAGAGCAGTGACAGGTGTGGATAAGATTTAGATATAGATGTGTGCAATGAAGGGTTTATGGCATGCTGCACCTGGGCCCCTAATCTCGATCGGCCACTGGGAACTAAAACTGGCCGAACAGGTTCTGGCTCTGGACAGTGGAGTCAGCTTGCCCAGGTCACTGAAAGTGTACGTGTCCCCTAAAGCGCGTTTTGGCTTGAGACATTGCCTTATGTGAGGGCAACCACAAAATGGCTGCCGTACACAAAATGGAACCCGAGGGTTCACAAGGGAATCGTTAATATTAGAGTGATCCCGTCACTCGAATATGACGCAAATACTCAGATATAGCATACCTGTCATTACCGGTCTGCTGATACCAAAATCGTCATGTTACAATGATGTTAATGACACAGGTCCAGAATTTTCAGTACCACAGACCCTCCTTTTGCCCTTACATAGGCAATTTACTTACACTCATGCTAATCTGAGTCTAGGTCTATGTTCATGAATTCATTGAGATGTTGCTGTAGCATCATCCTATTACTTAGCTCGTCCCTTGATACAGGTTTCCTTACACATGATGTAACACATAGGCCGCATATGGCAGGAACACACTGTATGCACAGACAAAACAGGAAAAGGATGGCTAGAAGTATCCCAATGACCATCAGAACTTTCCATCCCCAGGTGGATAACAGTTTCCAGAACCATCCCATCAACGACCAGTCTCCTTCATCTATATGGATGGATTCAGAGATCCTATGTAGTTTGGAGATGGCCTCGTACACTGTTGGAGCGTTATCTGGAATGAAAATGCAACAACTGGATTGGATCACTCTACATACCCCACCACGGTCTGCAAGTATGATGTCTAACGCGACCCTGTTCTGCAGGGTCATAAGGCGGTCCGACTGGAGCTCAGCAGTCAAATTATTAAGGGCACCGACAGTTTCGACTATGGTGGATTCAACCACTCGCGTCAATTGCCTCACATTCCTGTTGTTAGCCATAGGTCCCCAGAACGGCAGAAAACCCCTAAAGAAGTCTCCCGCTTCTTGTCCTGCAGTGTCTTCCTTGCTGAAGACACCCCTAATTCTTCTTATCTTATGGTAATCTGCCGCAGCTGTGTAGGTGGGAGGCAACAGGAATGAAACGAAGCATGTGCCCGAGAAGTCAGGGGGCAACCACGTGTAGGCCCTATCATGGCAGATAAAGTAGGTACCCCTAGCTGCTAAGAACAAAGGGGAAGTCTGAGACGCAAAAATATACGTTTCAGTGCAGATACTCTTCCCTAACTGAGCTCTTGGATTCTTGCCATTACCTTGCAGACATAGATGACCCTGATGGGGTACAATCCAAATTGGAGCGGATCTTTTTGCTTGCTGGTTCTCGCTCAGACTCGCTCCATATCCAGTCACGTTCCATCCAATATACGCTAGTGTCTCATCTTCCGGGATAGTTTCGTAGGAACTAGTTCCCCTTATCATGTCGACTATCCCCTTAACTAGAGCACTATTCTTTGGGTTGTCTTTGACGGAACGTAGGGGGTGGATTTCGCGAGCATAGATGAACATCGTTCGGTATGCCCACACAGAACCATTGTAGCTGAATGGCAGCACTAGGTAGGGAATACCTTTCTCAGTAGTATGAGGCATAAGGCCACACACCCAACAGTTGGTTCTGTTCACTACTAGCTGGTGTTGGTGTAAGAGCTGAACAAAGGAGTTGTTCATAAACTCTAATCTTCTAACGGACTCGTGTTCAGGTAGAGGGTGAAAAGAATGTGAGGAGATAGTAGAGGAAGGCATGGGCTGTACAGTGGGTGCAGATGTCACTTGAAAAGAGAATATGATATACCCACTAAAGACATCATTAAACTAAGTAAAATACAAAGACACATAATTAAAAACATTTTCTGCTCATGGTTGCACATATTTTCCTCTTGAAACTTATTCTTTCAACAGGTCTCTCCATCTGAAAAGGCTCCATCCTCTAACGTGCTGTTCGCGGCGGTTGGTTTTCTTCACTTGAGAGTGTTTCTGAATGTCCCAGGGAACGCCCTAGAGCAAACCAGACCCGTAGACCTTGTGTCCGCAGGCTACACACTCAAGTCTTTTCACCACGACCCTACAGCTGAACCCGGATGGTGGTTCAAAAACAGGTTTTCGGATGGGAGGACCAAAATTTCATTTTATTTTGTCCATGACTCTCGGTCGCAAGTTATAACGGCTTTTTCCAGGCAATGTCTGGTCGCAAAACAAAAGTTCAGGCTCAGTAGTGTCCAATCGAAGTGGTGATGGTATTGCTCTTTGGAGAAGATCGTCACTTTCTCGCTCAGAATTTGTCCCTGTGACGCGTGCGTCACTAAAAGGCAGAAAACGAGGCACTGTTTCAGTTTCCGAGTCAGCAATTCCCTCCTGGACCCACCGGTCATATGGTAGAGGCAAAGGGACCCTCTTACAGTGTACGCCGTGGATCCAGTTTTTCTTCCCTTGTACTCGCACTGCAGATCTTGTGGACAAAATCACCAAATAGGGGCCAATCCAGTGGGGCTGATCGTTCTTTGTCCGCTGAAAGTTCTTGATTAACACCCACGATCCGGGATTGATTGCATGCCCTGGATCTTTAGAAGCTTGAGGCAGTGTATTATGAACCTGTTGGTGTAAAACACGCAATTTAGCCGTCAAATCATGCAAGTAATCAAGCAGTACAGGGTGTTCAATCTCGCTGAATTTCGTTGGCCTTGGCACTCCCCATATGTTAGCCGGGCGACCAAACACTATCTCATGAGGACTAAGTCCTACTCGGGAATGTACGGTCATCCTAGTTGACAATAGTGCTAATGGCAACGCATCAGGCCATTTAAGGCCAGAGCTTGCTTGTATCTTGGCCAGTTTTAGTTTAAGAGTGCCATTATAGCACTCAACTAATCCAGCTGATTGGGGATGATTTGCAGCGTGAAATTTCTGCCGGATTCCTAAACCTTCACACACTCGTTTCATCACTTGACCCACAAATTCACCCCCATTATCACTCCACACCATTCTCGGCAAACCAAACCTAGGGAAGAACTCTTTGAGAAGGGCTTTCGCTGTGGACAAGGCAGTATTATCTTTCAGAGGATATGCCTCTACCCATCTTGAAAAGGCACAAACAACAATGAGTACGTATTTCAAATTGTTGCACCTCTCCATGTGGATGAAATCTAGCTGCAAAACCTCGAACGGATACGTTGGAGGCGCAAAATGACCAGCTGGAGTTGGGGTTCCCTTACCAGGATTGTATTTCAAACAAACCATACAATTTTTGACCACATTCTCTGCACATTTGGGAATTCCAGCATTTTGCCACGCTGGAGCCAATAACTTACAGATTCCTTTCACACTGATGTGGGCCATCCCATGTGCCATTGTAACCACTGCAAGCACATATGTATCGGGTAACAACCATCGCTGATGCTCTGACAATTCAACCCAACAACCATTTGCATCCAATTTACCCGTACTCTCTCTCCACGTACTTAATTCCTTCTCCGTAGCTTCAGCTTGGATGGACTTCACACTCTCTATCGTATCTTCACACATTCCAACGTCACCAATCCATCTTGCAGGGCCCGCAACATACATTCGACTCATCACATCTCTTGCTGTTTCTTTCGCAACTTCATCAGCAAACATATTACCGAGACCAACGTCGTTAGTGACCTTCTTATGTGCACTGCATTTCACAATCGCGACTTGCAATGGCAAAGTAAGTGACTCCAGGAGCTCATTCACCAATTGACCATGCTGTATTTTCGTACCGTGAGACGTGAGGAACCCACGTTCCTTCCACAAGCGTCCAAAACTATGGGCCACACCAAACGCATACTGGCTATCGGTATATATGGTCACTTTCATTCCTTTTGATAATACACACGCTCTCATAAGTGCAGTCAACTCTGCTGCTTGAGCTGAATTATGTGGGATACGTGCAGTTTCAACAATCGTATGTAAAGTCGTGACAGCATATGCCGCAGTCGTATCACCATTCGGAAGCTTGAAGCATGACCCATCCACCCATAAGGTACCATCACACTTTACAAGAGGAGTGTCCCTAAGATCTACTCTCCCTTTCGTTTCTTCTTCTGTCCTAAGAAAGCAATCATGCTGTTCCGGAACATCTGTCTTTGTTATAATTGGCAACAATGTAGCTGGGTTCAGCGTGTTGCATTTTCTTATGTGCACATGGCTCGCTAAAAGTGTCAACTCGTAACCTGACAATCGAGCACTAGTTAAGTGCTGTGTCTTGGTCCTGTTTAACAAAATATCCACTGCATGTGGGACCATCACGACCAGCGTATTATTCATCACCAAACCAGCAGACTGTCGAATAGAAACAGCTGCTGCCGCTGTGGCTCTCAAACAACTCGGCAACGCTCTAGCTACCGGGTCCAAAATCGACGAGAAATATGCACATGGACGTTGCTTGTCCCCAAAAGACTGTGTTAACACTGATAATGCACATCCTTCTCTCTCATGGACATACAGCGTAAAGGGCTTGCTGTAGTCGGGGGTACCCAACACAGGAGCCGAACACAATGCATCACGCAATTCGGAAAAACTTTTCTGACAATCTTCGGACCAAGGAAGGGGATTCGGCGTGTCTTTATAGGTCAATGCTACCAAAGGTTTAGCCATCAATGAAAAATTCGGTATCCATTGTCTGCAATAGGATGTAATACCTAAGAAAGCACGCACTTCTCTCTGTGTCATTGGCACACTTAATTTTGCAATTGCCTGAATTCTTTCTGGGGTCAATCTTCTTCCCTCTTTCGATAAGAGGTGACCTAAATAGGTCACTTCTTGTCGACAATACTGTAACTTGGAAAGAGACACTTTGTGGTGTAAATCAGACAAATGACGCAACAATGACAAAGTGGCTTCTTTACAAATCTCCTTAGTATCTGCAGCAACTAACAAATCATCGACGTACTGTAGAAGGGTAGCGCCATCAGGTAACACAAGAGTGTCAAGCTGAGACTTCAGAGCCTGACTATAGATAGAAGGACTTTCACAAAAACCTTGAGGAGCTCTCTGAAATCGGAAGCTTCGGCCTCCTAAACAGAATCCAAAAATATCCCTGCTCTCTACGGCAATAGGGATGCTGAAGAAAGCATTCTTCAAGTCAATCACCGAGAACCAAGTGGCTGAGGCTGGAATCATTGTCAGTAAAGCAGTGATATCGGGAACGACTGGAAACTGTGTGTCATGAGGTCGAGAATATCGGGAGTCCGGATCAGCCAGAGGAAGGGGTTAACGCCCTGCTGTTGCCTTCTATGCAGGCGGGTCTGGAGCCCTTTAACAACGATGCCTCGGAAGGAACCTCGGAGGAGTGGCCACTGACGCTGTATTCGGCCGTCCAATCCGGAGACCGATCGGACGGAACAAGAGGAGGCGGCTCCCGCACGTATGCGGAAGGAGAATCCCGGGCGAGAGGAGAGCCGGAGGTGAGGGACTCGGAGGAATCGAACGGACGGAGAGAAGCAGAGCCAGAAGCAACGGACGCCACGGAAGACGTCAAGCCAGGAGGCCAACGGTATCGTGTTCCGCCAGGCACCCTCCAGGAGGAGGGTGGCTTACAAAGGTACGGGCAAGACTACAGGGGTTTCAGGGCACAGGTAGGGGAGGGCGGTGAAAGCGAGGGTGGTCACGCTCGAATCTTCACGGTGTCGGTGGTCACGGGTGACTCCTCCTTCACTCCCCGCTCCCCTTATATATTAGCGTCCCGTTATCCCCCTGACGTGGTGTTCTTGTCATTTTTTCCCTGGGCCCGGACATCTACCGCCGACGAGATCGCGGACCAGCTGCGACGCCAGGACACGGTATCGGACCCAGGAGCTCCAAGGGGGAACTTACGGAGAGGGAACCAACCCCGGGCACCAGCCCTACCAGAGGACTTTACCTTATTGACGCCTGTTAAATAAACAACTTGCTGCACTATACTCCTATCTGGCCTCCTTACTGATCGTGAGACCCCGAATAAGAGCCCCCCCCTTACAAGTGGTGGAGAATACGGGCATAAGCCTCCTCGATACACGATGGAGAACCTGGTGTACCAGCTAAAGGAGGGCCAGGCCAAGCTGGAGTGGGCCATCGAGAGGAGCTCCAGCCAGGCCGAGATGGACCGAGCCGCGTTCACGATGGCCATCCAACAACAAGCCGACCAGATGGTTAAGTTGGCTGAAGGACAGAACCATATGCTTATGGGAGCCGGACAGGGAAGGAGTCCCGCTCCGCCGGGTACTGTAGTCGCCCTACAGAAGTACGTACCTGGGGAGGATGCCGTGTCATTCTTCCTGAACTTTGAAAGGGCCGCTAGGGCTAGTGGGTGGTCGGCGGACCGGTGGCCTTTCTACCTAGCCCCCTCCTTACGGCCGAAGCCCAGGCAGCGTACCAGGTCGTCAATAGGGATGGTACCGCGGTATACGGTACAGTGAAGCAGTACATCCTGGACCGCCTGGGCGTGGATGACGAAACCCACCGTCTCCACTTCAGACAAGAACGCGGCCTCACAGGTGACACCCCGAAAACCCTCTTTTACAAGATCAAAGACGCTGCGGATCATTGGCTAAAACCCCAGGAGTCTACTATGGAAAATGTCATGGGCAAGATCTATCTGGAGCAATTCCTCGAGGCCCTACCCTATGGTACACAAAGGTGGCTTAGGCAACATGCCGGCCTGACCTTAGAGCATGCCGTCGAAATGGCCACCTCTTATGTCAGGGCACAAAGTCGTCCCTTAGTAAAGGAGCCAGAAAAGCCCCAGAGGGGGCCGTAGCCCAAGTATGATAAGAAGCCGATAAAGGTAACCCCGGACCTATTTAGAACCAGGGCTGTAAGACCCGACAGCACAACTCCAAACGGTCCTCAATGTTTCGAATGTGGCGAGTGGGGACACATAGCCCGCTTCTGTAGGAAGAGAAGGGACAAAGGTGAAGACGAACCAATGGATGTCAGTTATGCTCCGCGTTCCGTCCTCTTTGCCCAGGAGACAGGGCACATCTACTATGTGAGTTTGATAGCGAACAACCGGGAGGTAACTGCTCTTTTGGATTCAGGGTGCAAGCACTCCTTAGCCAGAGAAGACATAGTCCCCGCCACCGCTATGATACCAGGGAA
This sequence comes from Calotriton arnoldi, assembly GCA_963921515.1. Classification (NCBI taxonomy): domain Eukaryota; kingdom Metazoa; phylum Chordata; class Amphibia; order Caudata; family Salamandridae; genus Calotriton; species Calotriton arnoldi. The sequence continues at coordinate 1,660,260 of CAWUFW010002198.1, forward strand.
GACAGTCAATATTCGTTGTGTACACGGAGACATCAGGGAGTACCCAATAGCACAGCTGTCCATACAGACTAGGACAGGAAAAAGCACCTCGGTCATCGTAGGGGTGCTCCCTACCCTTCCTGAGGCACTGATCTTGGGGGTCGATAATCCTTCCTTTGCTGTCCTTCTCTCCCAGGCTTTAGGCGTAGGCGTAGCAGACCCAGGTCCTCACAACACTCTTTTGACCTCAGAGCCCTGGGCCATTGACAACAACTTTAGAATAGCCCAGCTAAATGACGCCTCCCTTAGACACGCATGGCAAGGAGCACAAGAAACAAGAAATCGACCCCAACGCACTTATCCTTGTTTCTTGGAACAAAACGGTCTCCTTTATCGCCTTGCCAAGAAGGAAGCCGAACCCCAGCTGATAGTCCCCACCACGTTTAGGGAACAGATCCTTTTCTTCGCACATTCCCATCTTCTCGCTGGTCATGTAGGGGCGGAGAAAACCAGCCAAGCAATCCTGGGTTCTTTCTATTGGCCTGGCATTTATCTTCAAACTAAGAAGTATTGCCAGGAATGCACCATCTGCCAACGGAGGAACCCCTATGTTCCTCCCAAGATACCTCTACAGCCCCTACCAATTATAGGCCGTCCTTTTGAAAGAGTAGGTATGGACCTCATTGGGCCTCTCCCTAAATCCAGCAAGGGTCACCAATACGTCCTCGTGTTGGTTGATTATGCCACTCGTTACCCTGAAGCCCTTCCACTCCGAACAGCCACCACCACCACTATAGCTCAGAGGGTGATAGAGGTGTTTTCAAGGATGGGGTTTCCAAAAGAACTGGTAACCGATCAGGGCACACCCTTTGTCTCCCGTTTAATGAGGGAGGTATGTAAACAACTGGGCATCCAACATATCAAAACCTCGGTGTACCACCCCCAGACCGACGGTCTGGTGGAACGCTACAACGGTAATTTGAAGCTCACTTTAAAAAAACTGTTGAGTGGGGATGGGAGGAATTGGGATCAGTTGTTGCCCTTAGCCCTGTTTGTGATTCGTAGTTCTACCCAGAGCAGTTTAGGGATTTCCCCCTTTGAACTTATGTTCGGGAGAAAACCACGCACTCTTCTTGAAATCACAAAGGAGAGTTGGGAGGAACAAGGGATATCCGAGGCCCAAGCCTTGTTGGAATACGCCAACCAGCTCAAGACCCGGCTATGCAAATTAAGGACATTAGCCCATGAGAACCTAGAAAAGGCTCAGACCCAACAAAAACGACAATATGATAAGGGTAAGAAGTGGAGAGTACTAAAACCTGGGGATTGGGCCCTACTTCTCCTTCCTTCATCCACCCACAAACTCCGGAAGGAATGGCAAGGACCCTATGAGGTGGTACGTAGGGTCGGAAACACTACTTACGTGTTACAGCTCACCCCTAGGAAGAGTCAAATGTACCACGTAAACCTCTTAAAAAAATGGTTAGGGCCTGTCCCTAAAAAGCCCTGTAATGTTTCTCTTGCTACTCCTTCTATGACCACAGTGACAGACACCCTTCTTAGTCCTGATTTAGAGCCTCAGGAGACTAAACAAATAGGGGATCTCCTACAGTCATTTTCTGATGTTTTCTCGAATCAGCCGGTAGAACCACCCTGGCGACCCATACCATACCTACGATTGAGGGGGCTGTTGTCAAACAAAGACCCTATCGGGTTCCTGAGGCACGTAGGGCGGCCCTGAAAAGAGAGGTAGCCGATATGTTGGCCCTAGGGGTGGTGGTACCCTCCAAAAGCAATTGGTGTTCACCGATCGTTCTGGTCCCGAAGCCAGATGGTAGTATCCGGTTCTGCATTGACTTCAGGGCAGTGAACCGGATATCTAAACAGGACGGGTACCCCTTACCGCGGGTCGACGAATCAATCGAGCGCCTTGGTGAGGCTCGTTACATCACCACCATCGACCTCACCAAGGGTTATTGGCAGATCCCCCTACACCCAAAGGACCAAGAGAAAACGGCCTTTTCCACTCCAGACGGCTTGTTTCACTTTACAGTCCTTCCGTTTGGTCTACATGGCACCCCAGCCAGCTTCCAAAGGCTGATGGATACTCTACTTAAGGAACATCTCGAGTATTCATCAGCATACCTAGACGATATTGTCGTGTTTAGCAAAACATGGGAGGAACACCTATCCCATTTGTCGGCCGTTCTTACGGAACTGCGGCTGGCGAACCTGCATGTTAATGCTAAGAAGTCCAGGTTCGCATATCAAAAGGTGAAGTACCTGGGGTACGTGTTAGGAAAAGGCTTGATTGAACCCCAGAGCGAAAAAGTCAGGGCTATCCAAGACACCCCATATCCCACCACAAGAAAAGAACTAAGGGCCTTTTTAGGGTTGGTGGGGTATTATAGGCGCTTTATACCCCTTTTTTCCGACACTGCTGCCCCCCTCACAGATCTGCTAAAAAAGACATCGCTCCCAGTCGTCTTAAGACACCCACCAACGGAGAGCTCTTGGCTTTCCAGTCCCTGAAAACCACGTTAACCACCTCCCCTTTCCTGCTAACACCTGATTTTCAGAAACCTTTCATCCTTCAGACAGACGCCTCAGGGATGGGGATAGGGGCCGTTCTCTCACAGCTAGACGAGGAGGGGCTAGAAAGACCTGTCTTGTACATCAGCAGGAAACTCTTCCCCAGAGAAAAGGCGTATCCCGTAATTGAGAAGGAGTGCTTGGCTATCAGGTGGAGCATAGAGAAATTGAAATACTACCTGGAAGGGCGTTCCTTTCTGTTGTACACAGACCATGCTCCGCTCACCTGGTTACAGAGGAATAAGGGCTCCAACGATCGGGTCCTTCGGTGGTTTCTGGCACTACAACCATACCGTTTCCAGGTACTCCACCGTAAGGGTAGTGAGCAGGGCAATGCCGACTACCTGTCACGTTTTCCACAGTCCCCCGATCGGGGACTCTTAAGGGGGGGCATGTGTCATGAGGTCGAGAATATCGGGAGTCCGGATCAGCCAGAGGAAGGGGTTAACGCCCTGCTGTTGCCTTCTATGCAGGCGGGTCTGGAGCCCTTTAACAACGATGCCTCGGAAGGAACCTCGGAGGAGTGGCCACTGACGCTGTATTCGGCCGTCCAATCCGGAGACCGATCGGACGGAACAAGAGGAGGCGGCTCCCGCACGTATGCGGAAGGAGAATCCCGGGCGAGAGGAGAGCCGGAGGTGAGGGACTCGGAGGAATCGAACGGATGGAGAGAAGCAGAGCCAGAAGCAACGGACGCCACGGAAGACGTCAAGCCAGGAGGCCAACGGTATCGTGTTCCGCCCAGCCACCCTCCAGGAGGAGGGTGGCTTACAAAGGTACGGGCAAGACTACAGGGGTTTCAGGGCACAGGTAGGGGAGGGCGGTGAAAGCGAGGGTGGTCACGCTCGAATCTTCACGGTGTCGGTGGTCACGGGTGACTCCTCCTTCACTCCCCGCTCCCCTTATATATTAGCGTCCCGTTATCCCCCTGACGTGGTGTTCTTGTCATTTTATCCCTGGGCCCGGACATCTACCGCCGACGAGATCGCGGACCAGCTGCGACGCCAGGACACGGTATCGGACCCAGGAGCTCCAAGGGGGAACTTACGGAGAGGGAACCAACCCCGGGCACCAGCCCTACCAGAGGACTTTACCTTATTGACGCCTGTTAAATAAACAACTTGCTGCACTATACTCCTATCTGGCCTCCTTACTGATCGTGAGACCCCGAATAAGAGCCCCCCCCTTACACTGTGGCACAACTATCTTGTTTACCTCTCTAAGATCAATCACAAACCTGTAAACAGGTGGCTGAGAAGAGTCAGTACGCTTCAAGACAGGTAAAACAGGACTATTGCAAACATTACCTCTTGTCTCTTCAATTACATTTTTCTCAATCAAATCATAAATGATCGCTAGCAACGCTTTTTCACCTTCATTAGAGATCTTGTATTGGGGAATGCGCGGCATTTTAACATTGGCTTTCAACGTTACAACATATGGCGGTATTTCCAAAAGACCTACATCATTGGGACCAGTAGCCCAAAGAATATCAGGGAGAAACGACAATTCTGTTGGAAGTTTGTCCTTTGACAAATATATTGGTGAAACCACTGTCTTACCCAATGTGAGTTGTACTCCCGAAGGAGAACAATACAATGTCGCATACAATCTTTTCAGCAGATCCAATCCTAACAAGTTCTCACCACAACCTGTCGTTAGAATAAGTGGTGCTTCGATTTCACAAGGTCCAACAGAAAGAGACATAGGGCTAGAAATCGGGTTCCTAACCGGGGCGCCAGAAAAACCTACTGAAACATTAGTTTCGCCAGACAAAGGTGCGCCAGGGAATTTAGAGTGCATAATAGAACTCTTTGTAGCACCAGTATCCAACAGAAAAGGCTCTGACACACCTGATGTAATCACCTCAATATAAGGTCCACTCTGATCTACTGGAACTGAAACAACTCCCTCTCTTTGTCTATGGCTGTCCTAGCAATCATCACCTTCCATACTCTCACCTTCTGCATAGTAGTCATCAGCATAGTACTGAGTCGTCCTACCAGACGCGTTATTCTGCTGATCAAAACTATTCATTGAATTTTGAGGAGGAAATGGGCGCGCGTTCTGGGTGAAATTTCCGCGTCCTCTAGCTCTAGGTGCTTGTGGAACACCTCGACCTCTTGCGCCAGAAATACCATTCATACGCTGCAACAAAATAGGGCAATTATATTTAAAATGACCTTCTTCCTTACAATATGAACATTGGTTAGGGCCTATCAGAGCACGTTGTTGAGGATACTCAAACCTTTGCGAATTCCTCTGATACTGTTGAGGTTGCTGATAGTCACGCTGATTACTACGAGGCGGATACGCTTGTTGTAAAAGAACCTTTGTTTTTAACTCTTTAGTTTTCTTGTCTGCTCTATCTTTCTCATCTTTATCTCTATTTTCGTAGTATTGTGCAGTAGCCAATATCTGTGCTGAAGAGGAAACGGCCCAAGAACTCTCTGAATCTTTCAATTTTTACACAATTCGGGAAGCAAATTATGCACAAACTTGTCAACAAACAACCTTTGACCACCTTCTGTACTCATATCCTGACCACTGTGGTCGATAAATGTCTCTTCAAACCTAGTGAAGAAGTCAGATACACTTTCCTCCTTCTTCTGCTTGCATGCAGACAATTTATCCCAATTTACACGCATTGCAGGCATCAAAGTCTTCATGTAAGTAACGATCCTACCAGGGAGGTCTGCTACTAAAGGCTCTGGTTTAGCACCGCCTACTTGTCTGTCATTTGCCGCATTGATATTAATCCATGTGTCCCCTAACTCCGGCGCATGATCCGTGTGACGGATCACTCTCCATAAAGGCTGTGGGACCACATTTCCAAACAACATGTCTATATCAGCTAAATTCATAACACAGGAGTCTGCAGTCTGTGATAATTCCTTATAATAACCTGCAGGATTTTTACGGGGGTCGGGTAGAGTCTGCTTAAGAGCCAGGACTTCAGTTCGCTTCCATGGAACATGTACCCACACACGTTGAAAATGAGGCTGAATAGGTGGAACAGCATTTAGGTCTCCTTCTTTCCAAACTGGGGGAACTTCTCTCATGGGATACTGTCTGACCTTCCTTTTAACAGAGGGTTCTGGCTCAAACAACAGTCGAGAAATACCCTCACTCCTAAATGATAATAATGTCGCAACTGCTTTCTCAATATCGGAACCCACAATCGTGCCTTTGGAAAACTCAAACCGTACATGACACAACTCAGGCGGATTGGCCTCCATATCACAATCTTTTAATCTTTCAAGAAGAACTTCGCACATTTTGTCAAAAACATATCTCTGTTTCGGTGCTTGCCATTGGTGGAAGACATCCATAACAGACTCTAACTCATATCTTGTAGGGTCAGTGACCCATTTATGCGCCAAATGATCCAATACTCCCTTCTCTCTAGAATCGGGCAATTGGCTACGCAATTGTTTACGCTCTAAAACGGGGGTCGTAGTCGGTGACCCAAAGAAAGGAGACAAAATACTAGTAACAGTGTTTGTCATTCTCTGTCGGACAGAAGGAGAAGTTGACAAATGAACAGGAGGAAAAACAGGAGGAGACAAAGCAAATGCAGAGGCAGTGTCAGAAGGGATAGTGTGGAGGGAAATAGATGCAGGGGGCAAAGTCATAGGAAGTAAAGATGGAACAGGTAGTAAAGGTGGCAGCCCTTGAGGGGCTGCGCCATAGTAGTAGGTGCCAACTGAAAAACAGCTGGTGGTTGTGGAAGAACCGGAGGTACAACAACTGGGGGTTGTACAACTAAAGGTTGCGGAGGTGCTGTAGCACTCTGCGCATAAGGAGGTGGTGACTTCAACAAATGAGACATTAAAGGATCCTTCTCAAGTTCCTTCACTGTATCTTGCTGAAGAGGTGGCAAAACTGGATAACATTTATCAATTGCCAATTTACGTTGCCTGTGCAGCTGTTCACTCGCTTGTTCCTCTTCATCATCCTTATACTGCATAGCAGCTTGCATTATTGAAATACCCTTTTCTCTTTTATTCTTCTTTACTAATTTAATTTCTTTCTGTTTGGCTTCTTTTCGCCATAGGCGGAAAGAGTCAAACATCGCCGGCCGGGCTTTCTTCTTAAAAAGTCTAACCTCTAAATTATCCAGAATTTCGGTGTCAAAACTACCATATTGGGGCCACTTTAGGACACCATCTTTCCTTGTGTACCTAACCCATACGTTATTATACGTGATAGGGCCCACTCCATGCTTCACGTAGAGCTCATAGGTTGGAGTTCCAATTGGAGGGACCGGACACGAGTCCTCCAATCGGGAATCCCTATTACAACCAAGACAAAACAAATTTCCAAGTCTGCTAAGACCAGGCATCTTCGCTCACTAGTCTAGCTTCAAACTTCAAAGGATTATCGAATACGACAGTCTCGTGAATACACGAGTCCTTCGGCTTTGGTACTTGCACGTTCCAAATAAAAAAAAATTCTAACAAATCAAAGATCCCATGGGATACCCAAAACTAAGAACCAAGACTAAGGACTGGGAGACGCTCCACTTATACTTAACTGAGGTATCGATGACGTCACCAGAAGACTCGTCTATTGTCTCGCTCTACAAATCATAAAAGGGTCCAAGACAGGGCGATAGTCAGGGCAGCAGTCCTTCGTAGCCGTCGGGACGCGGGGAACCTCGCAGCAAAGACTTTCGGACCACGAACGACATACAGGGGTCGATGAAGTGGTTGGCCTTCCTCCAGAATTTTACACGAAGCTCCTCACGACCTCTGGCTTGGACCGGTACCGCTGAAATCGCCCCACGTTGGGCGCCAATTGAAGTACTGGGTTTTATTGGACCCAGCGGTGCCAGGGAACACACCCAATGACCTCGAGTTCTTCCTGTCTCAGACTACAGAAACACAGAGTCTTCTTGGTGGCTTCAAAGATCAATTTATTGGCTGCAGCCAGCAACAGGTATCCTAGAAGTACAACACAGTGTATGTTCTCAGGAGACTGCCCTTTTTCATGGAAACCAGCTATCTCTTTTATACAGAATATTATGCTTTAGGCAAGCATTCCTTATTTTTACAGTGGGTCATTCACATATTTCTTACAACAAAACAAAGACAGATTCATGATGACAAGCCCATTTTCAGTTTGTCCAGCCCACAACCAAATACCCAGTGAGGCCCAACACCTGCAACAGATATAATCTGGACCCCTAATAAAATCGGGCACCTCCTCCTCGTAAAGCAGGTCATAAAGAAAGAGCAGTGACAGGTGTGGATAAGATTTAGATATAGATGTGTGCAATGAAGGGTTTATGGCATGCTGCACCTGGGCCCCTAATCTCGATCGGCCACTGGGAACTAAAACTGGCCGAACAGGTTCTGGCTCTGGACAGTGGAGTCAGCTTGCCCAGGTCACTGAAAGTGTACGTGTCCCCTAAGGCGCGTTTTGGCTTGAGACATTGCCTTATGTGAGGGCAACCACAAAATGGCTGCCGTACACAAAATGGAACCCGAGGGTTCACAAGGGAATCGTTAATATTAGAGTGATCCCGTCACTCGAATATGACGCAAATACTCAGATATAGCATACCTGTCATTACCGGTCTGCTGATACCAAAATCGTCATGTTACAATGATGTTAATGACACAGGTCCAGAATTTTCAGTACCACAGCACTGGGGGAGCAGTAGGCTCCTCTGTGCATATGCCAGTTCAAACCGGCTCAGGGGCTACCTGCCCCTGCTCTGGTGCGAAACTGGACAAAGGGAAGTGGGTGTAGCCACCCACTCCCCTGACCCTCCCATAGGTGGGGTCTTAGAGCTAGTCCCTCCCTTCTTTACAGTATAAGATAGGGAACCCTTGAACTTGAAAGTTAGATATCTCTGGACGACGCTCTGAAGAAGAATCCTGGACCTTCGATGTTCCACTACCTCTGGAAGACTGAAGAATCTCCCTTGGAGTCAAGGAGTGACTCCCCTGCTTGGCAGGCACCAAAAACTACAACGACGGTCGCAAACTACGCCGCTCCCGCCGGAGCCTGAGGTCCCTGCAGCCCAAAACGAGGATTTCCTGATTTTTCCAAGGCCATCGTGAGTCCCCAGCGAAGCTGAGGCAAGTGGACCCCACGAGTGACGAGGAACTGCAGTCCCTGGGTACTGTGCACTATTGTCAAGTGCAACCCCTTCACAACGTTCTACGAGCTTGTGCTTTGGACCACGTGTGATCCCAGTCTCCAGCAGGAATCCCTCTGAAGATCAGAGGCCTACTCTGTCCCGAGTGACCGTGGGCCCCTGTTGAAGGAATCCTCCCGAGGCGTCTTTGCAATCCCTTGCCAGCCGGCTTGTGGGTCCCCAGAAGACTTTTCTAAAGAACCAAAGGGCTCCCCTGGTTGCTCCAGGCCTTCCCTGACTTACCCTTGCTGGGTGAGTCCCTCAGACCTTGCTGGTCTGCACCATTGCTTTTTCACGCTTTCCACAAGACTTGCTGTTACCAAGGCTTGTTGGCTCCAATCATGTTGCTGACACCGCAGTAAGCTGCAGACATTGTGGAACACGCCGAAGCCAGCTCCTGGTCATCGTCGACGCCTCCTGGACCTCGTGGCTGAAGAGTCAAGACACCCGTAACCGACCTGAACCTTGCGACGACGGTGGGCCTCCATCTTCCTGGCCCCGTGTCACTGCCCAGTGGCTTTGAACACTGTCCCCTCTGCTTTCAGGTCTTCCTTCTTCTGAATCCAGGCTTGGATTCCATCGGACACTTCTTTGGACTTCACAAGCAGCAAGTCTTCATTGGCTTCCATTGAAAACGACGCCGCGACCCGACACCAAAGGACACCTATGCACCCAGCTTCCCTGGGTAAGGTAATTCCAGCACTACAGTGCTCCTGTGGGTGTTGGCCCTAGAACTACTTACCCTGTAAGTGACTTGCTTGTAGGTTCTCCCGAAGTATCCTAAAACTCTTAATTTCCAACCGCGACTTGCCCCATTGAAGTCAACGGCGATCCGCGCCTGTGTATCCACACTGCACGCGTCTCCCGTGGGTCCTTTACTTACCTGCCTTGGGTGGTTTCGTGAGGCCCAGCTCTTCTGAAGGCCCTAGGCCTTGTCCCTTTGCAAGTCGTTGTTTCTAAGTCTCTTTTTAGTATATGGTCTGGTACGCCCCTAGGGCCCCAGCCATATTTGTGCTTAATTTATTGTGAAACGTTGATTTATGCATATGTTCTGACTTCTAATCTCATAAAGAGATTAGTAGAGAGTTGTTTAGTAATAAATACATATATATTTGATATATATACCTGTGTGGTGTCTTTTCATTTGGTGATTCAAGAGATTGTGTGGTAAAACAAGCTGCTTTACATTCCTTCAAGACTTAGCCTGAAGGCTGCTCTCCACAGCTACCACTAGGATAGCTTTCTTTAAAGGTTGTCTTAAACCTATCTACCATAAGAGTCGAATTGTACTGGTGCAAGGTGTCCACTTTAATTAGTGAACAGCATATACCAGGCCAACTTCTCACATTGGTGGGCAGCGTGTGGGATTCCAGCTTGCTATTGTTTTACCAGAAAATCTCTATTTGAATTACTAACTGAAAACCACTATAGGTACTCAAGGTACATATAAAGTCAAGCTTAGTATCAATAAGTTCTACTGAACTTAGAGCTGTGTGCCAAGGGATAGCACACCCTTTCTACAGCTCAAGCTAGTATCAGTAGGCCACAAACTAGTGTAGGTAGTACAACACTGCACAACACTAGAATGTCCTTAAAAGGTGGACCCAGTGGATCCACCCAGCCTCAGTATAAGGACATGGCTTTCTCTGACTTGAGAGCCATGTGTGTTAAAAGACACCTGAAGCTAGGACAGAGTCCCTCCACCCTGCACCTGATAGATCTGCTGACAGCAGATGATCTTAGATTAGCTCTAGGAGCTAATGGGTCTGAATCAGTGAGTGGGTCAATTACAGTGTCTGGGTCAGATGATGAAAATCAGAATGACCAAGACTCTGTGATTGAAGGGCCAGGCCTCAAGGGGCCTGAAAAGGACAGAGGAATTCTCCCTAAGAGAACTGACAGAGTGGATGAGAGGCCTAGGTCCCCTTCCAGGGAATCTGACCACTCTTATCACTCTGGCAGAGAATTTGTCGAGCAGAGGAACTCATTCTTTCCAATAAGAGAGACCTCCTCTGACAGAATGTACAAACTGCTGCAGTATGAGGAAGCAAGAGTTGCCCTCAACCAAGCAGTTGGTATTAGATAGAGAAGCCCTGGAGCTCCAGAGAGCTTCTAGAAGAGAGGGGTTAGAACCCCCTGGTGGCAGCAACAGTGTCCCTAGAGGCAGAGAATATATTCCAGACCATAGGAACCTGAGCAAGGTTGTTCCTCCCTACCAGAGTGGGGATGATATCCATAAGTGGATAACTTCTATGGAGAGGGCCTGTAGAGTACAGCAGGTCCCCCAAAAGCAGTGGGCAGCAATCTTGTGGCTCTCCTTTTCAGATAAAGGTAGAGACAAGCTCCTCACTGTTAGAGAAGAGGATGCTGATGATTATGAAGTCCTGAAGAGTGCACTGATAGATGGGTTTGGCTTAACCACTGAGCAGTACAGGTTGAAGTTCAGAGACACCCAGAAGGCACAGACTCAGGACTGGACTGACTTTGTTGATTGTGCAACCAAGGCTCTGGAGGGTTGGCTGGTTGCCAGTAGGGTTACTGATTTCAAGGGATTGTATAATCTAATGATGAGAGAACAGATCCTTAATAATTGCCAGAACCAGTTGTTGCATCAATACCAGGTGGACTCAGATCTGACCTCTCCCCAAGAATTGGGAAAGAAGGCAGACAAGTGGGTCAGAACTAACCCTGGGCAAAGCACTACGCTACGCTCGCGTAGTTTGCGAAGTTTGCGCTACTTCGCACAACGCGAATTGCACGTAGCACAGTGCAAACACGCGTAGCGTAGTGCAGCGGTCATTTTTGCTTGCTCGCGGTCCTCAACGTCAAGTTGGCGACCGCGAGCAAGCAAAATGACATCCCGGCGAGACTTTTCCTCGTTCGCGATCAGCAACATCAAGTTGCCGATCGCGAGCGTGGAAAATAAACCTCCCGGCGAGATTCTCAACGCGGGGAGGTCAGGTTTCTCATTGCGAGTGGTCGCGTATGCTCGCGACCGCTCGCGATGAGAAACTACCAGTCCGCGTTGAGAAAGCTGCCGCTCGAGTAAAAATCTACTCGAGCGGCAGTAAAAGACAGCTCGCACTGTGCAAGATGCCGTTTTCAATGATTGCACAGTGCGGACAAGCATCCGGCACTGTGCAATCATTGCGAACAGTGCACTACGCAGTTCGCGTAGTGCTACGCGTAGCTCGCGTAGTGCGAACTGCACTTTGCGTAGCTTCGCGTAGCGCTACTTCGCGAACTACGCCCAGGCTTAGTCAGAACCAGGGTGAGGCAGAAAACCCAGAACCAAGGGGGTGACACAAAGAAGCAGGATTCTAAGGGCTCTGAGAAAGGTGGGGATAAGTCAAAAGACCAGAAGTCTTCACAAGGGCCCCAAAAATCTGCATCTGGTGGGGAGTCACAATCCAACAAGGGAAAAGGCCAAAAGAAGTCCTGGTGCAAATTCTGTAAACAGAAAGGGCACTGGACTTCTGATTGTAACAAGTCCAAAGACCAAACCACCACCACTCCTGCCCCTAAGGCAACTGTTCCCCCTAGCTCAGCTACTGGTGAAGGTGGTACTCAGAATAAGGGTGTAGTAGGGTTGACCCTGGGTTCTGAAGTGGACTCTGACCTAGTCAGGGTACCCACTCAGACAATGCTGATTTGTGATGGAGACCTTGATATGTCCTTCCTAGTAAGCCCCAGTAATCTGGGCAAATACAAACAGCAGCCTGTAATAAATGGCAAACAGGCTTTGGCATTTAGGGACACAGGTGCTAGTGTCACCATGGTGGCAGAGGATCTTGTGGACCCTGGACAGATCATCCTGGGCGAAATGTACCAGGTGACCAATGCAAGCAATGTCAGGACCAACCATAGTCTGGCAGTTGTGAATTTCTCCTGGGGAGGGGTAACTGGCCTCAAGAAGGTTGTAGTCAGTGCAGACCTCCCTGTAGAATATCTATTGGGCAATGATCTAAAGACTTCAGCCTGGTCTGAAGTAGAGTTATGGACTCATGCTGAGATGTTGGGCATCCCTGCAGAGGTATTTGCTGTGACCAGGTCACAGCAGATGCATAACACTGAACCAGCTCTGGATCCTGGAACAATGGACCAGATGCTTCCCAAGAAGAGGAGCAGTAGGGTTAAGGCAGTGCCTTCCCTCTGTCTCAGATCACAGATTCACCTCTTGAGGGAGGTGAAGCAGATCCTGAAGAAGGAACTGCCCCAGAGGGACTTGAGCCTGATCATGTTGAGTTCTTGGGGGCAGGGGGCCCTTCTAGGGAAGATATGAGTAAGGAGCAACAGTGCTGCCCCTCTCTTGAACCCCTCAGACAGCAGGCTGCTGCTGAGGCTGCTGGGAGTGCTAGTGGGTCCCATAAAGTTTATTGGGATGAGGGACTCCTATATTCTGAGGGTAGATACCCAGCCCCTGGAGCCACCAGGAGGTTGGTAATACCTCAGAAGTTTAGGGGGTTCCTCTTGACCTTAGCACATGATATCCCTTTAGCAGGTCACTTGGGCCAGAACAAGACCTGGGACAGGCTTGTTCCACATTTTCATTGGCCACATATGTCAGAGGACACAAAGGAGTTTTGTCGCTCCTGTGTCACATGCCAAGCCAGTGGCAAGGCAGGTGGCACCACAAAGGCCCCCCTGATACCACTACCTGTGGTGGGGGTACCCTTTGAAAGGGTAGGGATTGACATTGTTGGTCCCCTTGACCCTCAAACTGCATCTGGGCACAGGTTTATCCTGGTGGTAGTGGATCATGCCACCAGGTACCCAGAAGTAATTCCCCTGAGGACCACCACAGCCCCTGTGGTGGCAAGAGCCCTCATTGGAGTTTTCTCCAGAGTGGGTTTCCCAAAGGAGGTCATCTCTGACAGAGGTACCAACTTCATGTCAGGATATTTGAAAGCAATGTGGAAGGAGTGTGGTGTAACTTATAAGTTCACCACCCCCTATCACCCACAATGCAATGGGTTGGTTGAACGTTTCAACAAAACCCTGAAGGGAATGATTAAAGGACTCCCAGAGAAGCTTAGGCAGAAATGGGACCTTCTTCTTCCTTGCCTGTTGTTTGCATACAGAGAAGTTCCACAGAAGGGGGTTGGCTACAGCCCATTTGAGCTTCTGTTTGGGCATCCTGTAAGAGGTCCATTGTGTTTGGTTAAAGAGGGCTGGGAGTTACCTCTCAAACCCCCAAAACAGGATGAGATGGACTATGTACTTGGTCTCCGCTCCCGGATGGCCGAATACATGAAAAAGGCAACCAAAAACCTGGAGGCCAGCCAAGAATTGCAAAAAGCTTGGCATGACCAAAAGGCTGTGCTGACTGTGTACCAGCCAGGACAGAATGTGTGGGTGTTGGAGCCTGTGGCCCCAGCAGCCCTCCAGGACAAATGGAGTGGCCCCCATACAATAGTTGAACAGAAGGGAGAAGTCACCTATCTGGTGAATCTTGGAACTCCCAGGAGCCCCCTGAGGGTGCTCCATGTCAACAGATTAAAGCCATATGTTGACAGGGCTGACATGGGCTTGCTCATGGCAACTGATGAGGACCAGGAGGAGGAGAGTGACCCTCTCCCTGACCTGCTCTCACAGAACCCTGATGATGGGTAAGTCGATGGTGTTGCTTTGGCAAGCAGCCTCACTGACCATCAGCAAACTGAGTGCAGACAAGTTCTGCAACAGTATAGACATATGTTTAGCCTGACCCCTAGTCAGACTACCTGGTGCACCCATGAGGTGGACACTGGAGACAGTCTGCCTGTCAAGAGTAAAATCTACAGGCAACCTGACCATGTCAGGGACTGTATCAGGACTGAAGTCCAGAAAATGTTGGAGCTAGGTGTAATTGAGCCTTCAGATAGCCCTTGGGCTAGCCCAGTAGTCCTGGTACCCAAGCCTCATACCCAGGGTGGTAAGAAAGAAATGAGGTTTTGGGTAGACTACAGAGGCCTCAATGCAGTCACTAGGACTGATGCATATCCCATTCCAAGGGCAGATGAGCTGATTGATACTTTGGCCTCAGCCAAGTATCTAAGTACATTTGACCTAACAGCTGGCTACTGGCAGATCAGATTAGCTGATGATGCAAAAGCCAAAACAGCATTTTCGACCCCTAGTGGGCACTACCACTTTGTGGTGATGCCCTTTGGATTGAAAAATGCACCTGCCACTTTTCAGAGGTTGGTGAACAAAGTTCTGGCAGGAATGGAAACTTATTGCTCAGCTTATCTAGATGATATTGCTGTCTTTAGTTCCTCCTGGCAGGATCACCTGGTCCACCTCAGAAATGTTTTGGAGGCTCTGCAGAAAGCAGGCCTCACTATCAAGGCCACCAAGTGCCAGATAGGGCAGAGTCAGGTTGTGTACCTGGGCCACCTTGTGGGTGGAGGCCAGGTTCAACCTTTACAGAGCAAAATCCAAACCATAATGGAATGGGTTGCTCCAACCACCCAGACACAGGTGAGAGCCTTCTTAGGCCTGACTGGGTACTATAGGAGGTTTGTCAAGGGATATGGATCTATAGTGACCCCCTTGAATGATCTGACCTCAAAGAAAATGCCAAAAAAGGTTCAGTGGACAGCTAGCTGTCCGAAGGCATTTGAAGACCTAAAGCAGGCCATGTGCACTGCCCCCATCTTACAGAGTCCAGACTACACCAAAAAGTTCATTGTCCAAACAGATGCTTCTGAGCTGGGTGTGGGAGCTGTACTGTCTCAACTGAATGATGAAGGTCAAGACCAGCCAGTAGCTTTCATTAGCAGAAGGCTGACCCCTAGAGAGAAACGTTGGTCAGCTATAGAGAGGGAGGCCTTTGCTGTGGTGTGGGCCCTGAAGAAGCTGAGGCCATACTTGTTTGGCACTCACTTCATAGTTCAGACTGACCACAAGCCCCTCCTATGGCTTAAACAGATGAAAGGTGAAAACCCAAAACTTTTGAGGTGGTCCATTTCCCTACAGGGGATGGACTATACAGTGGAACATAGACCTGGGACCCAACATGCCAATGCAGATGGACTCTCAAGGTATTTCCACTTAGAACACGAAGACTCAACTGGTCAAGGTTAGTTTAGTGTCCCTGCGTTTGGGGGGGTTGTGTAGGAGAGTAGGATCTGCCTCTTATGTTGCCCCCACTTTTTTCTGATGTTTACACTGGTTTCTGGCTATAGTCTGGCTGGGTCCCTGCCAATCAGGGCCCCAGCCTCTCTGTTCTCTCTAAATGACTTGGAGTGCACTCTAGGTGCACTAGTGATTGGATACTGTGGTACCTTATGAGTCCCTAGTATATGGTACCTTAGGTACCAAGGGCATAGGTACTTCACAGGCCTACCAGGGGCTGCAGCATGTATTATGCCACCCCTGGGAAGCAGACTAAATCTGACACCACAGGCCTGCTACTGCAGCCTGGGTGAGGTGGTGCTAGCACTCCTCACTGAGATATGGGTTCCCTATATCTCTCCTGCACACACATTTAAACCTATCAGTCACCCCTAAGGCAGGCCCTATCAATCCTGAGGGCAGGGTGCTTGGTTCCTATGTGAGAGGGTGCCTCTGCCTGAGCAGGGCCCCTCTGCAGCTCTCAGAGTCCATTCTCTGGTGCTGTTTGTGGATGCGGTTAAACCATATACTCTTAAGTGCATTATATCCTCGCGGTAAAATGCTAACTTTGGAATGGCTGCATCAAAACATGTCGTGTTTGGTGTCAAACATCTTGGAATACTACCCCCCGCCAGTTCTGGCGGCGGGGGTAGCATTCCACCCTTCTAGAGGGATAGACATGTACCTACTGTGGAAACGCGGTAGAATCCTGAAGAGCCCTGGCATCACAAAATGGATGCCACCAGTCACAGACACTGGGCTGCCCTCCTGCTGATGACCGAAACTCGCAGTGGAGGAAGCCCAACAATAGGCATCCTGTCACAGGGAGGTGTAACCACCTCCCAGACAGGGTTTAGTGTATTGGGGCTGGGTGGGTGCACTCTTAGAGTGCTTTGAAGTCCTGCACTGGGGGAGCAGTAGGCTCCTCTGTGCATATGCCAGTTCAAACCGGCTCAGGGGCTACCTGCCCCTGCTCTGGCGCGAACCTGGACAAAGGGAAGTGGGTGTAGCCACCCACTCCCCTGACCCTCCCATAGGTGGGGTCATAGAGCTAGTCCCTCCCTTCTTTACAGTATAAGATAGGGAACCCTTGAACTTGAAAGTTAGATATCCCTGGATGACGCTCTGAAGAAGAATCCTGGACCTTCGACGTTCCACTACCTCTGGAAGACTGAAGAATCTCCCTTGGAGTCAAGGAGTGACTCCCCTGCTTGGCAGGCACCAAAAACTACAATGACGGTCGCAAACTACGCCGCTCCCGCCGGAGCCCGAGGTCTCTGCAGCCCAAGACAAAAATTTCCTGACTTCTCCAAGGCCATCGTGAGTCCCCAGTGAAGCTAAGGCAAGTGGACCCCAAGAGTGACGAGGAACCGCAGTCCCTGGGTACCGTGCACTATTGTCAAGTGCAACCCTTTCACAACGTTCTACGAGCTTGTGCTTTGGACCACGTGTGGTCCCAGCCTCCAGCAGAAATCCCTCTGATGATCAGAGGCCTACTCAGTCCCGAGTGACCGTGGGCCCCTGTTGAAGGAATCCTCCCGAGGCGTCTCTGCGATCCCTTGCCAGCCGGCTTGTGGGTCCCCAGAAGACTTTTCTAAAGAACCAAAGGGCTCCCCTGGTTGCTCCAGGCCTGCCCTGACTTACCCTTGCTGGGTGAGACCCTCAGACCTTGCTGGTCTGCACCATTGCCTTGTCACGCTTTCCACGAGACTTGCTGTTACCAAGGCTTGTTGGCTCCAATCGAGTTGCTGACACCGCAGTAAGCTGCAGACATTGTGGGACACGCCGAATCCAGCTTCTGGTCATCATTGACGCCTCCTGGACCTCGTGGCTGAAGAGTCAAGACACCCGTAACCGACCTGAACCTTGCGACAACGGTGGGCCTCCATCTTCCTGGCCCCGAGTCACTGCCCAGTGGCTTTGAACACTGTCCCCTCTGCTTTCAGGTCTTCCTTCTTCTGAATCCAGGCTTGGATTCCATCGGACACTTCTTCGGACTTCACAAGCAGCAAGTCTTCATTGGCTTCCATTGAAAACGACGCCGCGACCCGACACCAAAGGACACCTATGCACCCGGCTTCCCTGGGTGAGGTAACTCCAGCACTACGGTGCTCCTGTGGGTGTTGGCCCTAGAACTACTTACCCTGTAAGTGACTTGCTTGTAGGTTCTCCCGAAGTATCCTAAAACTCTTAATTTCCAACCGCGACTTGCCCCATTGAAGTCAACGGCGATCCGCGCCTGTGTAGCCACACTGCACGCGTCCCCCATGGGTCCTTAACTTACCTGCCTTGGGTGGTTTCGTGAGGCCCCAGCTCTTCTGAAGGCCCTAGGCCTTGTCCCTTTGCAAGTCGTTGTTTCTAAGTCTCTTTTTTAGTATATGGTCTGGTACGCCCCTAGGGCCCCAGCCATATTTGTGCTTAATTTATTGTGAAACGTTGATTTATGCATATGTTCCTGACTTCTAATCTCATAAAGAGATTAGTAGAGAGTTGTTTAGTAATAAATACATATATATTTGATATATATACCTGTGTGGTGTCTTTTCATTTGGTGATTCAAGAGATTGTGTGGTAAAACAAGCTGCTTTACATTCCTTCAAGACTTAGCCTGAAGGCTGCTCTCCACAGCTACCACTAGGATAGCTTTCTTTAAAGGTTGTCTTAAACCTATCTACCATAAGAGTCGAATTGTACTGGTGCAAGTTGTCCACTTTAATTAGTGAACAGCATATACCAGGCCAACTTCTCACAGAAATGGACAGAGGCTGCTCTTCAGCTCAAAGCACTGAGTTTAGAGAGGGGCATTAGGGCCGCAAACGGTAGAACAGCCTCAGACCAACAGGGCTCCCACACCTATTGCAATGGTTCAAGAAGTAGTCGTATCGACTATATCTTTATAAACCTTGAAAACTGGTCATCTCTCATTGATATGGAGGTGTGCCCCAGAAACGAAAGTGACCACAATCCTCTTTTGCTAAAGATGTCATGTACAGGCTATGTAGCAGCTCATTCCCAAAACCCTGAAATAGAGGTCACTGAAGTCATTTTGTGTAATGATATGAGGAGGGTTAAATGGACAAGAGTTGTAGAAAATGAAGACTCTCTTGTTCAGCTAAAGGACGTAGTAGAGAGTACATTAGTCGATCTTCAAAGGTTTCCAACTCAGGCTGAATTAAATGCTGGCATCACTACAGTACATGAGAACATGTTTTGTAAGTTGAAGAGCTTCTTTACTAAATCCCTCAAAACTAACAACAGGCCCCCCGTAAAGCATGAGCATTGGTATAATAAGGCCTGTAGAGACGCGAATAAGCAGTTGACCCAGGCTATAAGATCTAAAGACCCAGGAAACATCAAACTTAAACGGAAGTTGTACAAAAACACACAGGCTGCAGCGAAGAAGTCTTGGGACGAGACAAGATGGTTAGAACTTCTTGAGGCTAGCAAAGATAGAAATATGCAAAGATTTTGGCAGCTAGTAAAATGGGGGAGAGGAGGAAAGGGTCATGTACCTCAAAATTATGTTGCTCCAGACAAGTGGGTTTCTTTCTTCGAGGAGCAATTTGCTGTTGGGACCAACGACCCTGGTGTTGGACTGTTTCAAATACCTAATCTAGATACTTTTTTGTTTTTTACAAAGAGTGAAGTGGAAATTGCCCTGTATGCAGCACCAAGGGGGAGGGCCCCTGGCCCAGATGGCATCCCGGTTGATTTGTTTACCCACGATAAAGAAAACTGGCTACAATATATTCAGCTACTTGTGAATGCGATAGCAAGCGTAGCAAATATACCCGACTCCTGGCGAGGAGCTGAAATCCTACCCATCTATAAAAAGGGGGATCGATCCAGTCCCAGTAATTATAGGCCAATCAGTTTAATTGATTCCACTCAAAAAATTATGGCCAGGTTACTGTTAAACAGAATTCAGTCATGGATCATAGACAACAATATATTATCCCCCCTACAGGCAGGCTTTAGGGCACACGTAAGCACTATTGGCCAGGTCTTTTGTTTAATTTTAATATATTGGCGTGTCGTTATTTTAGCAGGTGGCACCATCTATGCCGCCTTTGTTGATTTAAAATCATCATGCGACACGGTTCCACGTACAAAGCTCTGGTCAGTTTTGAAAGACTTGGGTATGCCCCTGGAGCTCTTATCACTTGTAGTTAAACTGCATGAGCACAACTATGCACAAGTCCGATGGGGTACCCAGGGCAATGTCACCCCCAGGTTTTCAATTTTAAAAGGGGTACGCCAAGGGTGTGTACTGGCTCCCAATTTATTCTCTCTGTTTATAAATGGGGTTGTTAATTATTTTCAATCAAACCCCACTGATGCTCCTTCTCTAGCTGGTTCAAACGTCCTCATACTTATGTTTGCAGATGATACCCTAATTTTATCCAAAACTCAAGTGGGGTTGCAGCAAGCGCTTTGTCGCTTTGAAGTCTTCTGCAGAGAACATGAACTGGTGGTGAATGTGGACAAAACCAAGTTCATGGTTCTGCACAAGCACAAGGCGGTCAAGGACAGGGTCTTTATGAATGGGGTCCTATTGGAACAAACAGTTGTATTTACCTATCTGGGGATTACATTGGGAAGAAAACTAGATTGGAAGCCCCAGATAGAGGCAATGGCACCTAAGCACTCTCAACTTGCAGGAGCATTATTAAGTGAACATAGGCTCTCCAATACTAAGCCGGTAGGCCCAGTTCTTAAGATCTACAATACAAAGATCATGGCCTCTACCCTCTACGGAGCAGAACTCTGGGGGTTCGAGAATGTTTTGCCATTAACCATAGCCCAGAATAAATTTGTGAGAGGCCTTACTGGCCTTCCCCAGAATACACCTCTCACACCACTATACTCTGATCTGGGATGCAACACACTTGCCGAGGCCGCAAGATTTAGACCTCTTGCATTTTGGCGAAGATTGTGGTCAACCCCGGAGCTCCTACATTAAGCAAATGCGCTTAAAGATGTCAGAGACGCTGACATGTCTCACAAGATCACCTGGCTTCAGAGGATAAAATGCTCCCTGGTGAATATGGGTATGACTCACTTATGGGAAGATCCGGCTGGGCACACGTTTCCCTCCAAAAAAGCATACAAAGAGGCATATTGGATTACGTTAAGAGAAAAAATCTTGTTATCCACCAGTAATCGTATATTGACCAGTACTTTTTAGAGCATAAGCCAGAGCCTATGTTTGAAAACGTTTGGGACTATGTCACTAGGCCAAGTGATAGGAAACTTTTATCAGTTCCGAGTGGGTACCCTGCCAATTAAATCCCTTACTGCCAAATGGAAACAGACCACAGATAGCAAATGTGCATTCTGTTTAGATCAGGACGAAACGCTACCTCACATTCTATTTGTATGTCCGGCCTATACCTCCCCACCAAGCAGATGGCTAAAACCGATATGTCGTAACTTGTCATGTGCAATTGCTTTAAGAATATTGAAGACCAGTAGTCAAGAGTCCATTGTGATAGCCATAGCCAAACTTTTAAGCTGGATATGGAGAATTCGGTCACATTCATTAAAAGCAACAGCCGCTATTGAACAGTTTCAACCCATTGCCTGATGTTTAGCCATTCACCTGCATGTAGCAGTTTTCACGGGCTCTCTTCAAGTAGATGCACGAAGAAATGAAACATGAAAATTGATAATGGTGGTAGCCTAGGATTCCAAATAGACATATCTTTTGTAATGAATTATGCCTTTTTTTAAATTGATTTTTTTAACATGGTTTTATCGTTTGTTACTACCAATCACTATGATGTATTTTATCTGCTCATTTTAGAGATCCTGTTTTTATTCAAAGATCATTTACTGTATTATTGTAAATATTTTGTGTGTCTTTTATGATCAGCATGATCGAAATAAAGACTGATTGATTGATTGATACTGACTGGTGCTGCGCTGACGCTGAGGTGGTGCTGAGTTCGCGCCACATCCTTTCCCCCACTGAACACCATACTGCCCCCTGAGAGAAACTCGCACTTCCTTTAGCTACAAACCAACTGTGCCCCACTATAAACACCTGAATGCGACTCAATTCAAATTATGCACTAGACAAAAGTAATATGAAGCCTAGAAAAAAAAGTAATATCCTGGAAAAAGCAAACACTCATAGGGAATGCAAGATTAAGTGAAGCATGTGAAATGTAAGCAGGAACAACATGGTTACCTTAATGCTTTTACACTCATTATTCAGAAATCAGTGAGTGTTTTTGCCTGAAAGGTTAAGGACATGACTACAGGGCCCGGAAGGGACCCGTTTCAATGTCCATTGCTTATAACCTTACAAAATGTAAGCAGTATGCTTTAAAAAGACGTAAAACCAAAAAAGGACACTGTTCCTATGGCCAGGCGCAAAAAGTCACCCGTGCCCAAAAAGACGAAAGAGGGGAAAAGAGTGAAAGGAAATCCTAGGTGAAGGACCCACTCAGGTAATGGAAGACCACTCTTTGTCCTCTGATGCCCTCACACACCCCATAGGGTGTCATGCTTCATCATCGGGCAGTGCTCCTCGTAGGGCCGGCGCTGCAATTCCCTACGGGCCCCCGAAGGGTCACTTTATCGGAGATCTTTTTAGGACTGCCGGATGATGCATGCAGGTGTGTGGGGAGTGGGTCCTCTGTGGAGGTTGAAGACAGTGCGTGCAATTGTGTGGAAGATTAATAAAGGGTCATCATGCAGACGATGTAGAACAGATGTACCCTTACCAGAGTCTAACTGCTAAATAAAATAGACCCCTGGAGGCACACTATGCCCAGGTGTCGTCGGTCATAGGTCAACATGTTTCACGCCTCTATCGCCATAAGGGTCGTTGGCGCTTCGTCAGGACCAGAATTAAAATTAAAGTGCACGTGAAACAAAAAAGTATAATAACCTCCATGTAGATCAGGGCGGTAACCTGTATACCCTCACTGTGGTTACAGCGTAATGGTGAAAGCCGCTCCTGATCAATACCTAGAACAAGAAAAAACAGGCTAGACAACAGGCATGTGCATCAGTAAAACTTGATGCATCATTCGTGTGCTACAGCTGTGTGCACAACAACCACATATAAAAGAGACATAGGTACACGAGTAACATCGGTACAATGGTGGTGCTTGGTGGAGTTGCAACCCTAAATAACATAAAAATGCTGCCTAAAGACAATTAATAAAGTATATAGCAATACATAATACTATGAGATTAAGGGTTAAATGCAGGCAAAATAACCTATACCCAAACAGGTACAGCCCTGAAATATATGCCACATAGAGGGAGCGTTGAGTCCTTACCAAACAATACCAAGAAGATCGCTCCACAGACTAGAGGCATGGACTGTCCACAAATTACCGGGCTGAAACGACAATAATATAGACAGACATGCTGTCAATTACATATCCCCAGCACAATGGGTAGATAACAATTCAAGCTCTGTTTTACAATAACTAAACCTCGTAATCAACTCACGGTTCTTCCCAGGTACTGACCCCTGTCACCCTACCCCATCCATGCGACTGCCAGTTATCAACTGGAAATGGCAGTAAATGCGGCTCAAATAGTAAAGGGGCCAGGCCTCTGAGCGGTTACCTTTTCCGGGGAAGCTGGCTGAAAAAGAAACAGGTTGCGCATGTGCAAATAAAGATCGAGAGTGCGCTTGCGTATAACAGGAGAACTGCTCCCCTTCACCTAAATATCAGTGTCCCCATTATATATCAGTCAATGCCGGAAATGTAAAAAGTTAAAAATTCATAACGCCATGCGTCAACGACCCTCCACCACTAACAGTGTAGTGAGGGCTCGTGTACCTACAGGAAAAGAAAGGAAAGAACGGGTCCCACGGCTGAAACCGCCGTCCTATATCTGTATCACAAAAAAGAGAAGGGGGACCAGAGAGCTAATTAAGGTCCAGTGTCCATGCTCCCTATAACAACATGTAAACCCAAAAAAGGACACTGTTCCTATGGCCAGGCGCAAAAAGTCACCCGTGCCCAAAAAGACGAAAGAGGGGAAAAAAGTGAAAGGAAATCCTAGGTGAAGGACCCACTCAGGTAATGGAAGACCACTCTTTGTCCTCTGATGCCCTCACACACCCCATAGGGTGTCATGATTCATCATCGGGCAGTGCTCCTCGTAGGGCCAGCGCTGCAATTCCCTACGGGCCCCCGAAGGGTCACTTTATCGGAGATCTTTTTAGGACTGCTGGATGATGCATGCGGGTGTGTGGGGAGTGGGTCCTCTGTGGAGGTTGAAGACAGTGCGTGTAATTGTGAGAAAGATTAATAAAGGGTCATCATGCGGCCGATGTAGAACAGATGTACCCTTAGCAGAGTCTAACTGCTAAATAAAATAGAGCCCTGGAGGCACACTATGCCCAGGTGTCGTCGGTCATAGGTCAACATGTTTCGCGCCTCTATCGCCATAAGGGTCGTTGGCGCTTCGTCAGGACCAGAATTAAAATTAAAGTGCACGTGAAACAAAAAAGTATAATAACCTCCATGTAGATCAGGGCGGTAACCAGTATACCCTCACTGTGGTTACAGCGTAATGGTGAAAGCCGCTCCTGATCAATACCTAGAACAAGAAAAAACAGGCTAGACAACAGGCATGTGCATCAGTAAAACTTGATGCATCATTCGTGATGCCACAGCTGTGTGCACAACAACCACATATAAAAGAGACATAGGTACACGAGTAACATCGGTACAATGGTGGTGCTTGGTGGAGTTGCAACCCTAAATAACATAAAAATGCTGCCTAAAGACAATTAATAAAGTATATAGCAATACATAATACTATGAGATTAAGGGTTAAATGCAGGCAAAATAACCTATACCCAAACAGGTACAGCCCTGAAATATATGCCACATAGAGGAGCGTTGAGTCCTTACCAAACAATACCAAGAAGATCGCTCCACAGACTAGAGGCATGGACTGCCCGCAAATTACCGGGCTGAAACGACAATAATATAGACAGACATGCTGTCAATTACATATCCCCAGCACAATGGGTAGATAACAATTCAAGCTCTGTTTTACAATAACTAAACCTGTAATCAACTCACGGTCCTTCCCAGGTACTGACCCCTGTCAGCCTACCCCATCCATGCGACTGCCAGTTATCAACTTTAAAAAGACCACATCCCTGAACAGAGAGCCGCAATACGCACTTTATAAACTAAAATAAGAAAAACAGCTGAAAAGGATCAGATTAAAAGTTTTCTACTCCATATATCAACCAGGTACTGCAGTACCTCCAGGAATGGTGCACTTTCCCACCGGGAGGGGGCAGGGGGGGAACAATGTCATTCACAGAAAGACGAGAAAACAAAAGTAGCACTTCACTGGCAAAGTCTGTAAAGTGATGCTAATGTGTTTGGGTGAAAATAAAACCAATCTGGTCACTTTGCGACCACTCTGCCTTGCTTTATTTAGTTACTTTTTGTATTTTGAAACTTTTTTTGTCTCCATCCCGAGGCTGCACGCTGGAATAGAAAAATGACAGAAAAAGATGACATTTCCAGCAAAAGTGTTTCGTTCTGTTTTTTTGGATCTATTTAATAGGGGAGCGAATGAAGGAAAGGAGAGGAAAGAGAGGGTGAGAGTCATTTCTTGAGGTCATGGTTTTCAGCAAGTGAGGAGGAGTGAGACAGAGACAGAAAGAGAGGGAATAAAAGGAAAAGGAAGAAAGAGAAAGAGAGAGGGGGAGCTGCCAGAGGCAGAGCAGGAGAAGTGGACAGTGGGCACCGTCAAAATGCGAGCACTATGGTTACAAAAGACCACATCCTTGAACAGCGGTACACACTTTATAAACTAAAATAAGGAAAACAGCTGAAAAGGATCACATTAAACATTTTCTACTCCATATATCAACCAGGTTTTGCAGGACCGCCAGGAGTGGGACACTTCCCACCCGGGGAAAACAATGTTGTTCACAGAAAGACAAGAAAAAGAAAGTAGCGCTTCACTGGCAAACTCTGTAAAGTGGTGCTAATGTGTTTGGGTGTGAATACAACCAATTTTTCACTTTGCCACCACGCTTTCTTGCTTTATTTAGTTATTTAGTTACTTTTCGTATTTTGAAACATTTTTCTTTCCGTCCCGCGGCTGCACTTTGGATTAAAAAATGACAGAAAAAGACGACATTTCCAGCAAAAGTGTTTCTTTCTTTTTTGGATCCATTTCACAGTGGAACAAATGAAGGAAAGGAGAGGAAAGAGAGGGGTAAGAGCTGTTTCTTGAAGCCACGGTTTTCAGCACGTGAGGAGGAGTGAGACAGAAAGAAAGGGATTAAGAGGAAGAAAGAGAAAGAGAGAGGGCAGGACAGCTGCCAGAGGCAGAGCAGGAGAAGTGGACAGTGGACTCTCTGGTTTTTATGCAGCCCTCGTGCATAATATAAAGTGGAAGGCGGAGGAAGGAAGCGGCTGATGAAGCAAGGGTGTACAAGGGTTTGCTGAGCCCTGTTACTCTGCCGCCTGCTGCTGCTGCTGCTCCTGGGCCCCAGCCCCCTCCTCTGTGATCCTCCGCGGCTGTGCCAGTGAGAGCATGGCGGCAACAACAATGCCAGGGCTCATTGAAAACACCGCTGTTCCGTTGAAGCAGTGACATAATGGGCTAGAGAACATCAAGAAGGAGGCAGCGAGGCATCCGCACTGCTGATGCTAGGATTGGAGGTCGGGAGCCTGGCTCGGGCCACAATGAGAGGCCTACGGGCAGTTTGAGCCAGGGAGGGGGCCACCGGGCGTGCACCGGGACTCGGGAGGGGCACGGATGGTGCAGTAATGCCACAGACGCTGGCAGGTAAATACGTACCTGTTTTGCACCTATGCTGTCAGTGCTGGTGAAGCAGAGAGCAAAAAATTAAGGCCCGCACGCACATAGCCACTGGGAAAAAAATGGTGAAAAAAGTCCCTAAGCAGAAAGCAAAAAAAGCGGACGCAGGCAAGTTCTGCTGCAAAACCCCCGAGCGCCCACAAAGTACATACCACAGATGATCCTGCAGTGCAAGCGCCGTAGGCTCGACCTAATAACCAGAAGAATATATTTCTCCCATTCACTTCTATTGAGGGCGAGGCCTTAATTGTGTCTATTGTCATGTATGGGACTTGCAAGTGTCCTGCTGCAAGGTCGGAAATCAGAAAAGCTCAAATATTTTTTTTCCATATATGTCAGGAGCATGGAGAAAGGGCTATATCAGGCAGAGAGAGCGTGACAAAAATGTTGTGCACTGGCCTGTGGGAGTAGATTATCGGAAGTGCATACTCTGAGTCACACAAGACAAGTCCCTGTTGGCAGAATCCAGTTGAAGAATAAGGCTTTTGCATACCAGAGTAGGGAGGTGGGAGACTAGCCTTGAAATCGGTTTTAGTCTCTTGCCTGAATCAGGAGGGTTGCCTTGTATAATAACCTGACCACTCATTTCTTGTTATTTAATGATGAGTGAGAGGTTCAAATGGAGGAAGTTAAACAGGAAAGGTAAGGAACCAGGCTTTTGCTCCTTGTTGTATTTGGAAGTTTGTGATTAGACCTAAAGCCGTATTTGGATGGTAGTCTTTGAATCGCTCTAGAGTTACAAGTAACGAGGGATGGCTTGTGTTAAGGGGCGAGATGGGTGTCACCCTGCCACCCTGGGGGAGGAACAAAAGGGTGAGAAGAAACACAGAGCAGCCAGCAATAAATGGTGCTTGCTGCTCAGTGATAAAGATGTGTAAACCTGTGTTTTTGTTTTGAGAGGGTTGGGAAGGATGGCCCTTGGCCCTGCGCATGCGTTGGCTGGGCGAGGTTTTCCTCGACCTGGAGGCATAAATCAGGGCAAGTGACGACACACTGATGGGTGCGTGTGTTTCTGCAGAGAATAGACTTTTACTTTGGGTGTTATTCACATGGCCCAGGAAGGAGTCGAAAGACCTCCATTAATCTCAATGGCTGGTAGCAGGGCAGGCCGTCTGAGACAATGTAGGAGTGGGAGTGGCAGTGGCCTCTGCCTCTTCCACAGAGCCCCAGCAATTCCTTTTGATTTTGTTATGATAGGTGGCCCGGGATCTGGGGGAGGAGTCTAGCAGCGTTCTTCCAGGTTCTTCTACAGTGTGGGTTAATAGTTTGTGCTACTACAGTCCAGTCACGAGGCCCAGCTGGGGAGAATAAGTATGTAGGTGAGTGAGTTTTGTGTGAAGGTTTGTTTTGGCCTGCTGCAGTTCACCCTGCCCTCCTTCGTGTGAAGCCCTCTCATTCTCAGTCCTACAGTTGCCACACACTTGGCAGCTATCATGTGTTATTGTAGAACCTGGCACGCTGGCTAGGCCTCGGGTGCCTTCACCTATTGGCTTTGCCAATGCTTGTTGTGTTTAGGAACAGGGAGATTAACACCTTAACCGCAGCGGCAATTCTGCCGCGGTGCGGGTCGTTCCATTAAGTGGGCGGGGCCGCGTCGGCCAACGGACGTGCGCAGCACTACCGAGGTAGTGCTCGCGACGGCCGTTGGCCGACGGGCGCACTTAAAGGGTTAAGTGATTTATCTGTAATCACAAACTGTGGAACTGAGGCCAAGGCTAGGGAGATGATATGACGACCTTTTGGGAGAGGGTGTGGCGTAAGGGCCAGAGCTGCCAACTACGGAGCTGGTAAACCGGGTTCGGGGAGATTATTGACTTGGCTGTAATAACAAAATGTGAAACTGAGTCCGAGGTTAGTGAGGCGGTGTGGCGTCCTCTTGGGAAAGGATGTGGGCATAAGGGCCACAGCTGTCCAGTATGGAGCTGGGAAACGGGGTTTGACTTTCGGCCTCGGCTTAACATCCTTGATTTTGGGCAAGTCACATACTCTCTCCGTGCCTACAAAAATGAATGTGTCCTTGTGTAAACAAACTGGTGCTAATGTAAAGCACTCCACTACCTTCGGGTAGTGTTGGTGCTGTATAAAACTGCACCCAAAAAAATGTGAAAAGCAATGTCTGGGGAATACTAAAAAGTCAAGGATGTAATGCAATGGATGGATCTGTCTTTCACCATTTAATTTTTAAAGTATTTGCCATGTACGGTGTTACCAACGGTATGGGCCTTGAAGACTTGATCAACCAGTACAGTAAAGAGGCAGAGATGTGTTACAGGTAAGTGCCTATTTTCGTTGGTTGGATTTGCTTGGCTCGGGGGTCATTTTGCAAGCAGTCCAGTTTGAGGATTGGGGAAATTTTTGACTTGTTTCTAATGTTTTCTTCACACTTGTGCTTTATATTTGCTATATTTAGATCCCCTTTTTTCAACAATTTGCAGGAAATATGTTGTGGAAAATCCAGCATTTAAATCAATTTTTTTCAAAATGTCTCTTGCTGGGGGAGAACCCCCCCTCATCCTCCTTTTGCACTTTGGGCTTGCTCGCTCATTATACTCGGGTATAAAATTAACGCACCACCGCTTTGAAAATCCACCAGCCTACAAATAACTCCTCCTTAAAGAGATGTCCAAGTGTTCTAATTCCGCACCCATGTAAACAGTCATCCACCAAGTGTGAAGGGAGCAGCAGAATTGTTCTGAATCGACAAGGCAGTTAGTATATTTGTTCATGTCATGCTCTTCTTCTTGTCTCCCAGACCACGCTGCTAGTACACCCTGCTGTCCGTACCTGATTTCCAGGTCTGGCTTGCGTAAAGGGAATGTATATTTTAAGATTGCCAGTCTGATGATCTGATGCACGATGAAGTAGTAGGCTGTCTTCCTCATACCAGTGCATAGTAAATTAAGCCAGCACAGCCAGAAAATAGAGTTCTAGACTTGTGACAGAAAACCCACCCAACTCATATAGTGATGGCACTTTAATCCATCATTCAATATGTTGTGCCATTTCTTTTTGAAACATTTCTTTATTGGCATTACACATCAATCATGGTTAGGTCCATTTTACAGTATTATTGAAATACAAATGTATGGAAAATTAGCAACAGCAGCAAGTAATCAGAACTAAAGTGCCGAACACGGATACACAAAATATATCAGAATATTTTAGATCAACCTAGGAAGGTATGAGCTACAGTATGCCGTTAATCAACATTGCCAATTGTGAGGTAGCTCTCCATGTGCAAGACTGGAAGGGTAGCACCTCTCTGTCATGCAGTTCCGGCAAATAAGCAAGTGGTACCATTGGAGCTGATCTAGGCCAATCAGACATACTAGGGCTCTCCTGTCCACCCCCCAACTCACCAGTCTTACGGATACAGTCTGAGGTCAGTCCTACCATCTCAAAATAACACACGTGGAGGGGGAGGAAGTAGATAGGGGTCGATGGCATTATAATGTATTAAAGTTCTCCAAAGAGTAAGAAAGGCCCCCAGGTATCCTCAAATAAGTGCAATTGATCTAGTATTTTGTATATGAGCCTCTCATAGGTGGACAAACATATAACTCAGTGAACTACTCTTGATGTGTGGGTGACTGTGAGGATTGCCAGTGTCACTGAATACATATCTTGGCCACCATTAAGGCTGTTGATATCGATCTGTGCCAATGGGAAGTTGTGTCGTCTACATCTGTAAAATCATGTAAGAGGGCCAATTGGCAGATTCTTTAATGTTATAGAGCTAGAGTTGTGGAGTGTTCTCTAGACTGAGTGCCAGTAGTATGTCAAGGGGGTGGCAGATCACAGTATATGGTAGAGATCACAACCATTGGCATTACAACGCCAGCAAATGTCATTCAGAATCAGATGGGCCCTATGAAATGTATGTGGGGACCAATACCAATTATGTAGTATCTTGAAGTAGGAGTATTTCAATCACGCTTCTTGGAGTGAGTGGTCATGGTATTCCATGATCTCAATCCAGTCTTCATCCAAGAAGGCAATTCCTAGCCTGTCATGCCAGTCGGTTTTAGAGGACCATAGTGTACTAGAGGAGTATACGTTATCAATAAAGATCCTCTATAGGATACAATACCCCTAAAAAGTAGCCATTGTCTGAGAAATTCCAATAAGGATGATTCTAGGATGTGTACAGGGTCCCATCCCAATCTGCCTTGCGGGCAATGTCTCAATTGCCAATACCACCACTGTTGTGAATGGTGTAAGGAAAAGTCTGATTGGAGCATTACGAAAAATGTCCTCACTAAGGAGAGCTCCAATCATCATGATCCCCCTGGTTTCCCTTGCCGGCCATCTAATCGGCTTATGGCCTATGCATATGCCTTCATTAGACCAAAGTGGCACTTTCTTATGAGACATGCTATTTATGCCCAGCAGCCAGTGTGCATCTTTCCATGCCATTCATATCGCCCAAAGCGTGGGGGCAGTGAGTAGACCAGAATATTGTGGTATTGTAAAGGAGTCATAGGCCCTTCGGGGCTCGTGCCAATGTACGTTCCCAAAGTACCCACTGGGATTGATTGTCAGCAGTGCCACAAAGCAGGCCAAGTGTGAGAGGTGGTGGGTGAGATAGTACATATGAATAACGGAAAGTCACAAGCCTCCAGCTTTAGAGTCCACATGTAGCCATGCAAGTTTAAGACAAGGTTTTCTGCGTACCCATATAAACAGCTTGATACGTTTATTTATAGTGCGGAGTATGTGTGTAGGGATTGTGAGAGGCAACATGCAGAAAGCGTAATTGAACTGAGGCGCTGTAACCATTTTTATCATCCGGATTTCTAATCCAGAAAGAAACCTGCAAAGTAGACCAGCATGTGAAGTCTAGGTCCATTCTGGACATCAGGGTTTGCAAATTGTCAATAACCATGCCATTGAGCCCCTGTTAATGAGAACGCCCAAGTATTTTAATCCTGAAGTCTTCCACATGAAGCCGTGGGAACCAAGCGTGGGTCCTTGCTCATTGGCTGTCAATGATAGCACCTTGCTCTTTGTCCAATTGATCTTCTAACCGGAGAAAATGGAGGAGGAGTCAATTAGGGAAATAAGCTGGGGGACAGAAGATTCTGGACTGCTCAAGGTCTACAAGATATTGCCTGCCTAAAGTAGAATTTTACAGTTGCCTGTGGGATTGTCAATGCCCTATATGAGAGTCGAGTGACACATAGCAGCTGCTATGGGTTCTAGGGCCAGTAAGAACAGTAAGGAAGATAGTGGGCAGCCTTGTCTCGTCCCCCGATATAGCGGTAATGTCTGTGAGACATGACCTCCACAATCACTTTGTGCAGCAGGGTTAGTGTAGAGCTACTGAACCATTTGCAGAAAGGTGGAACCTATCCCTGCCCTGCTCAGTGTGTGAAAGCTTTTTCAGTGATCAATGAAAGCAGGCGTTTTTTGCCAGGGTCATTGCACACAAGTCAAACAATGTTTGGCAGGAGGTGCATATTGCTACGGGAGGAGCAGCCAGGAATGAATCCTATCTTTGTATCGTGGATCAGGCTCAGGATGACCCACTGCAGCTGGGCCGTTAAGACCTTGCAAGTATCTTCATGTCCGTGTTGATGAGAGAAATCGGACAGTAGCTCTCACAGTCTGGCTTCAAAATAGGATTAATAACGGCCTTATTACACTCTGGTCATAATTCGTTCGTAGACTCAAGTTCCTTAAAAATCTTATGGAGTAGGGGCAACATCAACTCCCGATTAATTTTATAAATTTACCTGTGAACCCGCCCTCTCCTATTATTGGATAAGGCCAGGATGGCTTCCAAGATCTCGTAATCTGTTATATCCCCCTCAAGGAGCTGTTTACCCACTTCAGCTAAGGTGGGCAGGTGGAGGTTCACGAAGAAAGTCTTCTTGGGTGAGGTTGATTGGTGCCTCTGACCTGTAGAGGGTGCCTAGGAAGTTCACAAAAGTGTCTACAATCTAGACCGGGTGGGTCACAAATCTCATCGAAATGTCCTATATCGCTGGGATGGCATTGCTGGCCTCTCAGTAGCATAATTGCGCAGCCAGAAATCTGCAGTCCTTTTCCCCTTGTTCGTAATGGTGGCATTTTAGGTGAAAAAGAGCTTATACAGCCTACGTCGTGAAATGCTTGTTTGGGTCATAATTTGCTCACTCTAAGTGACGTAGGAGATTGGGTGGGGGATTCCTCGTCTATCTCTCAGTGAGAGTGCGTATCTCTGCATCTACCTGGGCTTGGATCACTTGGGCTTCATGTTTCATGAATCTCTAATTCTCGCAGGGGGGCGCCCCATAGGGTAAACCTCCCCACTGCCCAAAGAATCTGTGATTAGGAGGTGGAGGATTCGTCATCACGCAGATATAGTCAGAAGTGGGTAGTTAGTTTATGCCTATCCTCTGACCTTCAAACGTGGGAGAGATTTAATGTCCAGCGTTTTGAGGTAGGAGTGATATGTCCTACGTTTAATTCAAGAACAAGTGGGGCATGATTAGAGATCCCACCCCAGCTTCTATTGTGCATGCATGGAGGAAGGTTAGAGACGAATCGATCATGAGGAAGAAGTCCATACTCGAGGAAGTGCCATGGATGCAGGAGAGACAGCTATATTCCCTGTCTCAGGGGGTGTGTCAAGCACCAGGGGTCACGTAGGTTTCGATCCTGTATAACATCTTGTAGCACTGCTCTGTCTCTGGCATTAGGTCTGTCTAGCAGTCCCAATCTGTCAAGAAGGGGATCTTACGCTGGGTTCCAATTACTTCCCATTATGACCCTGTTGTGGTCAAATTCTGTCAGGAGCCTGGATAAGGAAGAGAAAAAAAGTGCCCTATCTTAGTTGGGGGTGTAAATGGAACCCAGTATAAGAACCTGGTTCAGCATTTTGAATTTCACAAAGACGAAGCGGCCTAATGGATCTGTCCATTTTTTACGAAGGTGTGTGGGCAGATTTGTGAAAGAGGATTGCAAGTTCACATCTATTTGGGGAGGGTGAAGGTCCTTGGGGGTCGGAGACAGTAGTGGGAATTGGGAGGAAACTACTGCTTATAACCCTGCCTAACCAGCCTCTCTTCTGCTTGCTGGATTCTAGGGTGGATAAGTACGTTTCCTATAATAGGGCTATGTCAGAGGTTTTCGATGCAATGTATTTAGGTGTTGTCTGGCGTTCGATGTAATGAGCGAGGCCGTTGACGGTAGCAGAGATAATGCGAGAGGTTCGGGGCATGAAGAAAGAGCCATTGGTCTATAATAAGGCAGTCCAAATATGGGAGAGCAGGGAGATTCAGGGTGTAGGGGTAGACAGTCGTCAGATGAGTAAGTAGAAAGACTTGAGTGGTACCGGGGGTAGGTGAGGTCAGCGCTGACACAATAGAAAATGAAAGTAGCAGTGTGACAACGAGACAATAAGTGATATTCCAATAAAGTAACAAACAAAGCTCTATGTAACAGATTTAACAATAAGATATAAACTACTTTACATAAGCGAGTGATCCTCCCAGCCCTCCTCCCACCCAGCACCCTCAAATGCGATAATGTCCAGGTGAGTATCCAGTACCAACATGGACAGAAATAACAAGAGTGAGCACTCGTAAGGAGGGAGCACCCCAAGACAGCCATCGTATACCAGTGGCCTGTCCCAATGAGATAGTATATAGGGAGCAAACATTAAGAGGAAAAACAGGGCAAAGGGTATCAGTTGGATCTTTCCAAGTGGGTCTGCTTGATAGGGTTCATAGTCTCCAGAAGGGGCCAGCAAGGTCAGTACGATTAGGGTTTGGTGGGTGAGCACCATTGTCTCAGCCACTGGCAACTAAATCCTTCTCATCACGAGGTGCCCTCTCTTACCATTGTTTAAGCACAATGTCCAATCTGTGTTGTTTTGAGGTTGGGGCATCCATAGTAGAGTCATGGCGTTCAGGTGTAGATGTTCAATGTGGCATGGAGCTGCGCAAACTGTTGTGAGGTGTCCATGGCAGTCCCAGTCAGGAAAGATAAATATTGTTCAAGATCGTCTGTGTCCTGAAACTCCCTGTGATTACCGTCAATTGTGATTAACATGGTGTCCGGTTCCAATAGGCCATAGAAAATGTTGAGTTGTCGAAGGGTTGGTTGAAGAGCCAAAAGCCTCTTCCGTCTCACCACCGTGTCATAGGAGAAGTCAGCTGCAATGTAGATCTTGGTGTCTTTGTACAGACAAGGTCCATTATGACGTTTAGCAGCAGGGATCAGTTGCCAAGCCTGAAGGTGGCAAAGGAAGCTGGCGAAAATCGCCTAGGAGTATTGGGTCGGGAGGCCCCTCTGGGGTGAACCCTATACACCCGTTGGAACTCCAGAGGTGGAGTAAACGTAAGGTCAGTGAGTTCTGAGATGAATTTGACTAGAAAGCCTTCTATATCCATTCCTTCAAGCTCCTCTGGGATACCCAGGAACCAGATATTGTTTCTTCGGCCTCAGCCCTCAACCTCTGTCGGCTTTCTGCATAAATCGCACACTTCACTACCAGCATCGGAGTTGGTATCTAAAACAGTCTGGCGATCTTCCATGGCATCTACTTTGCAGGCCGTAGTATCAAGTCATGAGTTGAATGAGGTAAGATCAGCTTGAAGAGACTTAAGTTCAGTTCCTGTAGATTTAGTATCCGTAGGCATAAAATCCATGGTCAACATAATGTTTGGTATTTCCCTCTTGATAGTCTCCAAAGTGATGTCAGTCATGGCTGGTGTGGGGCGTTTTGTCTTGCCAGCCACTATGTCTGAAGTGGACTCCAACACTTAGGTGATGGTCCAGCACAGATGGTATAGTATGGAGAAGGGCATCAATAAAATTGCTGTTTATGTAAGATTGTCGGAAACAATGGTCACTCAGAATTATTGTGACATGCATGTACTCACTAGGTCTCAAATGGCCACAGGAGGACACAACCAAGGTGTCTCAGTGTGTTCAACCATGTAGATAGTGAGTCTGAATGTGCCGCTCTGCGGTTGCATAGGAGAGCGGATGTTGATCCGGAGTCAGTGGTTAATGGTGGGGGCCAGCAGAAATAGTGAGCAATGTTGCCAATGGAAAGAATCCTGGGTGTTAAGGGTCCCATTTCAGAATTGGTGGGATGATCTGAAAGCCCCCTAATGTTCTGGTCCGCCATGTGGAGGTCGAGGAGAAGTGCATAAGTGTCTTAGTTGGTAGTAGCTTATGCCTACCGGAGCGTGGAATGAGCTCTGCAGCAGGCTGATTCAGCAGCAGGTTCAGACCGTTGAGGTCTGTTTTGGGCCATGTGAAGAGAAGAGGCCATTGCTGGGGGTTCTGGATCAGGATTCCCGATCTCCCATGGGCAGCGCCAAGTGGCAATGAGCAGGGACATCTTAAGGATTTTGGGTGCCCTGGGCCAAACGTGTTTTGGGGGCCCCTATTCGGAACAGCTTTGAATTTATGATTCAATATCAGCTCTTTCATGCCCTCTTTAGCCAGGTCACTGACAGTCCACAGGCACACTCGTCCAAATTCTATGTGTTTACATCTAATATTCAGGGATAGTGATGTGTGTTTTCAATATTGTAACACATCAGCAGCTCACTAATATTACTGCAAGTAATCTCTGTGACACCATCTCCTATCTCATATCTGACGAACTGTTTTGATCTAAAAGAAACGTTTTTATGGATGTTGCATGATACACAAACACAATTTCTCTGCAAATTGTCTGTAATAGACTCTCACATATCACCCACATTAAAAATACATTAAAGGAAAACGATATTTAAAACAATCTATTTAAGAATTATTCAAGGTCATCAGGGCAAGGTTCTCTGCACTACAGATCTGGCTCTTTCAGGGGGCCCCTTGAAATGCTGGGGCCCTGGGCCAGAGCCCACTTTGCCCATGCCTTAAAACGTCTCTGGCAATGAGTACGTTTAGCTCTGGTGCGGTGGTAAATTTCAATGGGGCCTCGATCTGTGTAGCAGGCACGGAGCACTCCGGAGACAGAGGAGGGCGTGCCCTGAGGCTGCGTCAGTGCAGTCAGGAGCGCTTCGCTCAATTAAAGAATCTCTCAGAGGCCATCTACTGGTGTTTGACTCCTTCAGACACCCGGAATATTGTACACTTCTGCGCCCAGTATTGGGAAGTATCTGCAGGAAGCAGTAGCGGTCCGTGGTGGGAGTGCTGCCGGGCAGTGACGTGGGGCGGGGGAGGGGCAGGGTGGGGGGTAGTAAACTATGGAATACGGCCGAATAGAGGTAAGTAAACATATAAATAAATAAAACTAATTCCGTTGCGCGCGCTGCTTCGCATTTGCCAGGCCACCCTGCCCCTCCCCTGCCCCACGTCACCGCCCGGCAGCACTCCCACCACGGGCCGCTACTGGCAGAAAGGTGCCGGGTGGCCTGGGATCTTCAACGAGAGCCGGCCATTTTGGTAAGGGCCAGATACTGCCCCTTATAAGCAGGCCATGCACAGAGCAGCAAACGTTTCAATCTATAACTTGCTGGTTAAAGGGTGCACATTTTCAATAATTTGCTTGTGCGTAAATCCGCAAATGTTTGGCAAAATTACGTGAAATTTCACATAATTACTCAAAATGTAATACTGCCATTTGGTGCATGGAATGCCTCCTCGCATATGCACACAATAGTGCAAAACGTTGCAAAAATAAATAGTGCAAACAAATAAAAGCACCGCAAATGTAAGACGTTCGTGCTCCATCATTTGTGTAGTTCCCAGTGTGTGTTGTCATTTTTTTTTACTGCATATGCTGCATCTGCAGTAACTTTTTCCACAAAAGGCATGTGATTATGTGATGTGGCATAATAGCGCAAGTTCTGAAATTGAATAATGAAATTTACTGAAATTACGGTTATTACACCAGTGTAGCAAATTTCACCCGGGCCTTTGTTGCTCCTGGGTTATTTTCGTAACAGAATTAGACAAGAAGTTAAGCCAAGCCAGCAGCTAAAACCCTGAACTCTATTGTTCACGTGTTCATAGCTGCCAAGGTTTCAGATTGCTATGTGTGACATTTTCATAATTTCAATGTAATTACCAGTGACATTTCAACAGCCATCCATGAGTGACACTTTCTCACGAGCAAAATCAAGCAACGAAGAAGGAAACATATAAATATCAGAAATTACACGCATTTGAGCAACATGCATTTTAACCCTTTGCGCTACTTTATGGTGAGTCAAAACTGCTACTAGACAAGTAACTCTCCAGCAGGAGCTTTTACACCCATAAGTTATGTCTAAGCACAGCACTTCCTCCCCCAGCTCAGCCGCAGCCTCAGATGAAGCACCAAGGGGCATATGTACATGCCCCTATTGCAACGGGAATGTCACTTTTTACGACGTTCTTGTGGCGATAGGGGCTTCGCCTTATTTACAAGGCAGCGTTAAGCCACTTAACGTGGCTTAACGCTGCCTTATAAATAAGGCCCCCTTTCACGCTATGCTTAGCGTGACAGGGGTGGGAAAAGGGTGTGGCTGTGGGCGTTCCACTGCAACACCCATTGAGTCTGACGCTGCCCCTATTTACAAGGGTGGCGTAAATAGGAGGCAGCGCCAGAAATATGACCAGGGAAAATCTGGTCTTACCCTGGCGCAACGAGGAGAAATGTTTCATTTCTACTCGTTTTTGCTGTTTTCATGTGTGCTGCGTTGTGCAGCACACATGAAAACAGCAAAAGGCCAATGATTGTTTATGTACAGAAAGGTCCCCCTTCCTGCACATAAACAATCATTTTTTAAAAATGTAGCACACATAGAAGTTGCAAAACGGCATTTAAAGATTGTTTATGTGCAGGAAGGGAGACCTTCCTGCACATAAACAATCTTCCCCTCAACACAGGCACCCTCGCACTATGGTGCAAGGGTGCCTGCGTTGGTGCTAGGCTGCCAAGTGTAGCGCCAGCGCAGGGGGAAATGCAGGGCTGCACCATCTTCTTGTAAATATGGTGCAGCCCTGCGTTTCTAAAGTGGTGGAGTGAGGCATTAAGCCAGGATATCTAACGCCTCACTCCGCCACTTCCCTTGTACATATGCCCCATATTCCTTCATGGAAGCTCGCTCTCACTATTCTCAGCAGGGGACAGCTAGCCTCAGGTGACCACTGTATTGGTATATCAGAGATACAGTGTCCAAAAATTTAGAATTTATGGACACAGGTAGGCCGACTATGCAGGAGAATAGACTGTGGGCCTTTCCTGCTGAATCTCATTCCATCAAGTCAGAAAGAGTTAAAGATATAACAAGGAGCCCAGGGCCCTAGTGCAGGTAAAGAAAATGGGCATCGTTGATTAGTAATATACCACAATCATCACGGTTCAGTTGCGCCCTCAGGCCCCACCCAGTGCAACCATGCCTGTTGCACCATTGAAAGCTACCTCCAAGGGAAGAGCTCCTGACACTGAGAGTCCATCAATGGTATTGCCAAACTGTCCCTGCTGTGAAGGAAATGCCCCTGGTTGAGTACAAACTACTCGTCAGATTTAACAATATCATAAATGAAGTTCCTAAACAGCTGGGCCACAGAGGGACTCAGATAATATGTATGAGGCACTATCTATCCTTTCCTTCTTGTTACAGATGAGAAACCTCAATACTGCCTCACCCCTCTCCATATGTTGCTTTACCATTCACCGCTTTCTTCTGCTGCCTTCTTTCTCTTCACTTTAACTTCCTTTTTTTATTTTCTCTATCCACATCTACTCCATTCCCTTTTTCTAAATAGGTCATTCTTCTCCTTTCACTCAAACCACTCTTCCCATTTCCTCCATTTTCACACTTTGGTGATTTTTCATTCTCCATCCATTTTCTCCTTTGTTACTCTTCCCCTCTCCTTCAACTCTACTTCCCTAGCACTCATCTCCTCCCTCCTCAGTGTTCTCCTCGTGCCAACCTCAGACTGCCTTCACCCTCTCAAGTCACATCCCTCTTTCTCTCCTCTCCTCTCTGTCTCCAATTTCCTTTTGCCCTTAATCCTTCAACATCACCTTCCACCCATTGTTTCTTTCGACTTACCTCTCATACCGCCCTTCTCCTGCAATGCCTCCCCTTTTTTCTGTTGCGTCTCTCTTGTCCCACCTGTCATTCTTATCCATCCTGTCTCCCTTTCAGTCCCCACTCTCTCCCGTTATTCTGTCTTTTACTTCCTTTCGCATCTTTTCACCCCCCTCTTTATCTTTCTTTGTTTTTCTCTCCCCCAGCCCTAGTGGCTCCTCTGCAAATGTGGTCCCACTTGTACCACAAAAACTGTTTGTGTGAGGAGAACTGCGCTGTTTGTGTGAGGTGATGGTCAGACAGCCTTCTGCAAATTCCTACCAGAGGACAGAATACAATGACTGCATAGTTACAAACGTGTGTGTGAGGAAATTGGGACGGGGATTGACAACTGGATGGAAGCAGGGTTTTGGAAACAGGGACCTCGCCCAACAACAGACAGGCCCCCTCTCCAGGAGAGGCCTAGACCTGGCAGGACAGGAAGAGGCGGGGCCTTAAAATAAACTGAGAAATCTGCAGCGTGCTACAAGAAGCAGCAGCAGCAAGGAAATCTTAATATGATGGCAGGCAGAATCAGACGCCTAGCACAGAAGAGAGCAAGGGGAAATTATCCTTCAGCCATGCCTGTCAGATAGAGAGAATCCTCTAGGCCAGGGCACTCCAACCTTTTCTGTAACAAGAGCTACGTATGTTCAATGAAGATCACACTGAGCTACTAATACTAGTGATGTAGTAGTGGGCACCCCAAACAAGACTGTCAGGAGTGATCACATCAGTGCATTAGGCAGGGTTACCAGCAGAATTCCCCTCTACATGGGTAATACATAACAGCCATAGCTGCACTCCCCTCGCACCAGAGTGATAATAGGAGTAATAAATCTCTCCAACTCAAATAATAGTTTTAAATACATTTTGAAAATTCAAGCATTTGTCTTCAAACCACAGCTTATGAGTTCTGAAAATACACACATTTTCAACTTCAGTTTATGCTTCGTAATTTTGGCATACAAATAATAATTCAACTAAGCAAACATTTCTATTATAGTAGGCTGGGATGCACACACAAG
Organism: Calotriton arnoldi; assembly: GCA_963921515.1. Classification (NCBI taxonomy): domain Eukaryota; kingdom Metazoa; phylum Chordata; class Amphibia; order Caudata; family Salamandridae; genus Calotriton; species Calotriton arnoldi. The sequence continues at coordinate 1,700,945 of CAWUFW010002198.1, forward strand.
AGCTACTTACAAAAAGCTGGAGAGCTACTGGTAGCTTAGGAGCTACATGTTGGAGACGCCTGTTCTAGGTGGTTTATGACACAAAAAGCTGGCACGGGGATCAGGGACAATTAAAATGTAGTGCAGTGCCATGAGACTAAGGGATGGCTGAGTTTGGCATGAGGTAACTGGAGGCGTTGCTGTGGTCCAAACCATGTGGAGTTGAACTTACTATCGTCAAAGGCTTGTGTTTTGTCATTCTTACTTCGGTGCATGTCTATCTGACTTGGGAATGTCGGCAGCCGGGCTGTCTTTCCTTCTCCCACCATCCCTCGTGCCACCCGTAACTCGATGCTGTAGAGGGCTTCCACATTTGAATGGATGCTGGAGGTCCAACCAATGGCAGCAAGGGGCGAGGTCACGCTGAGCAGAGCATGACAAGTGAGGTAATACTTTAGCCAACGGGAGCACAAGCAGAACCATTCAGTGAGGCTGAGCACTCCACTGACCCTCTTTCCTTGTTTAGCTCAGCCAATCAGACCACATTTGTGCTTGCACTGCCTGCGACCGGAGTGGACCGGAGTGGAATAAATGAATAAATCGGCGAGCACTGCCGTGACGCAGGGAAACAATCAGCTTATGGCTAATTGCGTGACAATGTCATATACTAGCGGAGATGCGGACAAAAATGCGTTATTTTAACGCCTGATACATGGCACTTGGCAGGGCTGAGTGTTGCACAGCATGTTGGAGGAAAAGAAAACCATGAACATGCTTTAATGTTTCAGATGGCATGGCCCTGCTTACATCCTGACCCCAACTTCCATTAAACTTTAACCATCAGTTTAGGACCAGTGAAGAAGCCCCAAAAGTGTACATTCCGTCCTACGTCATGGGTGGGTGCGTCATGATGCTGCTGTTGTTAAACAGATTAAATTGGAAAGAGCCCATGGAGTGTTTTCAACAAAAGAAATATAGGTACAACGTTAAATGTATACAAGCTGCCAGTTGCTATTGTAGACTTAATTTAATAATTTTATATACTTTTGATACTTTTAGTGTCTTTCAGAGAAAATAATAGCAATACTTTCTGAAATGTAAGAAGTAGCATCTTTTTAAAGCTAACTGTCCACTCTTCATTGCATTTCACAAAGTGTATTACTGTCCATATTTTTATAGTAAGAGTATTCTCATATGGCAACCCGTGACCAACAGATTCAGAGATGATGGTCAAATGAACCATCTTCTTTCTCCAAACTTGCTCAGTCTATTACCTTTTGCTGTTAAAGACCACCTTTGCTATACTATTGTTATTCTTTAGTATTTGCCTTGAACTCTGAGAGTGTCACCTGAGTGAAAGAATTACAATAATCGATAGTGCAGAGCTCAATAGCTCGTTCTACCAGCTTGTGTTTTGCGGGACTTTCTTTCACATGTTCCTCAAGGGGTTAAACTGCCTTCGCTTTCCAAGATGATATATCAATATACAAGGATAACCATGAGGAGCAAAATGAGCACTTGGCACCTCTGGTAAGAGTGTTGGGTGAAAAGAACTGAAATCCAGAAATGGCCAATGTCTTTTGGAGTGTTAGAGAATGTGATTTTGGGAGACATAATTTCAGAGGAAGTAGTAAGAACAAGAGTTGGGTTGTTGAAAACAATTGAGTGAGGATGCACTCCAACCAAAAATGCAAAGATCCTCCGTTCTCATATATGGGGTGTGCGAGATATATGTTAAACTGGCTATCGATTTTGCATTGCTAATTGATCTCCTGCACAGATTACTATAAAAGGAAAGGAAGTCCTAGTGAAACAGTGATTGAGGCTTCTTTTTAAGCTGTGGAAGCAATATTTGTTGCACCAGTTTTGTAATATTTTGTTCTAGGACTTCACCTTTATGTAACAATGGATGTCAGGGATTTTTGGTCTTGGTGCTGTTCTAGATGTGAGGTAGTGGAGAGTGTGCAGTGGCTTTTGCTTCTCATTGGTTGAGGCACCAAGAACAGCTGTGCTCCCAGATGCTGGGCACTGGTGGCTGAGAATGTAAAACATACATCTGGACAAACATGCAAATGAGTGGCTCCACTGCTACATTGGCCACATTTGGTAACAATCTCCCAGATTATCATTTTTCTTTGGCACACATACCAGGGTCAAAAATAGGAAAACAGGTTGTGTGCCCAGAGTACCTCTTCTAGTCACTAATGTGGAGACGGGCAGTGATCTAGAGGAGGAGACTGAATGTTTGGTACATTGTCACATGGTCAGTTTGTTGTTGTGTCGCTGAAGAGTGGAGAGACTGTTTAAACAAGGAAGAGAAAGTCCAAGCAGCCAAGGGGCTTCTTGATAAAGGATGACCGAAAGAGTACATTTTATGATACGAACTGCCGTTGTCTATGGAAATGGTATCAAAGCTGTCTTTGGAGGATGGTCTGTTGTTTAGAGTTGATTCATCCACTGAGTTTCAATATATCCACAAGGACTCCTGGGCATGATAGATAATTAAAACAACAATTGGATGAGCAATTTTGGTGGCCCAGCATGGGCTAGGATGTGGCAATGCCATGATGCATTGTATGCAAGGTGAGTGATAACAATTTGAAGTGCAGAGTTCCTATCGTGATTGAGATGAGAGGTTTGCATGACAATGTTGGTGAGAAACCGTGGTTAGACTTCTTCAGTCCATTCCATATCCAGTTGGTAAAAGTGAGGTTTGCCATTGTCCTCATATGACACTGCTCAGAGTGATAAGTGAAGTGTGATTTGTCAGGCATTTGGATACTGAAAGTATTTTATACTTCTTAATGGATGTATTTTGACTGGAAGATTTCACAGAAGCACAAGTAATGCCCACAGTGCCCAGTTATGTCAAAAGATATGAAGGGATTCAGGTGCCAGTATCTAGCATAAGAGGTGCATCATCCAGAGTGCAATGGGTTGGCAAACAGGACCATAAGGCTACTTGGATCTGTGTGTGATCATCGGTGGCAAGAGACACACCACTCTTCCAGTTTGCATTATGGGCAATATGGTGGTGTACCCCAAACCAACACATAGGGCCATTGAGGAGCCTCCTTTCAAAGCTTTGAGAGCAAGAAAGGCAGAAACATCACAATACCCAACGTGGTTGGGCAGGTGAAGAAAATTGGATTTTGATGATTCTGGTAAAAAAAAATAGAAATTCAGGAGGAAAACAGAAAAGCAAGGATATGATAGATTAAAGTGCATAGACATTTCATTGATTGAGATAGGAGATGAGGTCAGAGCAACGTTAGCTGGAAATGTCGGAAAAGGAAAGTTGAAATTTAGGAAGGGATTGTTGTCAAATACATTAGGGGTAATGCAAATGAGTTAGAAACTGGACAGTGCTGGAACCCAAAAAAGATCGTCAAAGTTGTTGGATTGGAGCAGGTTCTGGACAATACAGTCAAAACATTCAGCCTCATGTTATATTTTACTGTCAGTACCCCTTGATGGCATTATTGGACTGTTGTACACAGTTATCCATTATGTATCTTATATATTTATTGTATACAGCTTATATCTCTTATGATAGACATGTTATCTATGTATCTCATATATGTATTTAAAACTGTGCAGTAAACACAACGTTTTGTTAGCAGGGAATCATTCATGGTTACTAGCCAGTAATCTCCAAGATGCAGTGCTGTTTGTTCTTTATCACAGTCGTTGCTAAGTGGCATTAGTTCTCTCCTTATGCTTCTTGTTCTTTTACAATCATGTACATGGAGCCTGCGCTTCACTCCTCTTGTTCAGAGAAAAGCTACCCAGTCTTACTGGTACATCCTGTATAAATTACCAAACAGATCTCTATTTAGATGAAGGGACAGATGCTATTTCTGCCTCATAAAGTCTTTCCTGGACTGGGATGTAACTAAGCATTGTTTACAATCACGTGAACATACATCTCCCATTGGTGATAGTGGTCCTAGTGAAATACTATGAAGACTCAAACCAGAAGCAACAGAAGCCCAAATCCTGGCAGCAGTGCTTGGCCACCAGGAAATACTATATGGAGTTAAAGGTCAGGTACTGGTGGCAGTGCAAGGCCACCTCAAAATATTATATGAAGATAACCCCGGGGCAACCAGAATCCCAATACCTGGCGGGATTGCTGGGTCATCGGCAAAATACTATATCGAGACACCCAGGAGTGACAGAAGTCTAGCACCCTCACATTACTGGTAAACCACCGTAAGTTTCTATTTTCCAGGTGCCTGTGGGAAGAATGTGTTAGGTTAAGTGAGGACAGGAGCATGGGAGGTAAGGTTGAAATGATGGAAGTCAGGATAAAAGGGCAGGAGTTCTGGCCCTGATTGCCCTACGCTCTTTCCAGGTCCTAACAGACCCAAACAGGAAAGGCGCCTGGGCTGAAAGCCCTGAGGCAACGGATGAAGTACTAATATGAACAATAGCACCTTGGACATAGTATTATGCAGTCTGAAATTGCAGCATGTAAAGAAATAATATACATTTTACCTGTATGCCCCATGTAGGTAATTTCAAGTGCAGGTATGAGAATTTCCGAAATTTAGTACAGCTTTTTACTGTAAGACCTGACTCTTCAACTGAACCGCAGACGCCCCCCCCACCACTCAGCGCCTTGAGAACCGAACGGGTGAGTAGTAACGCTTTACAATAATCTTGATTGATTTATTGATTGATAAGGCATTGCAATTATATATATATGATACTTATGTTTTGCCTACCCATTTTGCAATCTTTTCTTCATTGGTAACAAGTATACTGTTTATGCATTTACTCACCTGGTGTTGTTCACCTTTTTACCCCTCTGCAACCTTTTCTGTTCCTTGTCCTTCCCAAACTTCCCCTTGCCTCCATTCGATCTTGCTGACAGGAAGCCGCCCTTCTCCCTGGTTTTGTGGCATCCTCAATTACTTACATTTTGCTCAAAATGACAGTTGTCACAATTTAGGGAATACCATACAATCTCTCGTGGGTGCCGAAAAACTGGACAACACAACTAACAGTCTAAGGGGTATATTCACAAGAACGTGCGCTAAACATCTCCAAAAAAGGTTAATGCAACTTTACACATCGCAGTCTATCGCGGGAAAATAACCCCGTGTTAACGTGGAATTCACAACACGGCGGTACCATGCAATAGTTTCCCGAAAACGCGGCCAATGTCCGCGATACAACCACCGCGACGGAGATAAAAACACAAACCCCAATGCAAAAAAACGTGCGATGAGCCCATTTGCGATGAGGAAAGCAGCGATAAGCAGCGCCAGGCCCGCGATACACACACGGCAGGCGGGAATAAGCACAACAAAAGCAGGAAAAACAAAGACAAACCAAACAGAAAACAACAGCGAAGCACAATGGAGGCAGACGGAGCTAGTACACAACCCCACAAGCACCATTAGCAACAAAACATTGTACATGGCAGTCCATCGTGGACAAGGTGAATGCAGCCGGAGTGCGGAGGAGGACAATGGAAGACAACCAGAACAGCTGGAATGATGCAAAACGCTAAAACAAGCAGAAATACGCCAACAACCAGAAGGCAGCAATGCACACCGGAGGTGGGAGTCCAGCGCCACACCAGGAGCTGGATGACAGGAAGGAAATGGAGTCCACCACATCAGTCTGGAGATGGTGGCAGGAGTCGGGGACCGGAAACTGCTCAAATTCAACAGACACAACAGCAACAGGGAGAGGAACGACCAGGGACTGGGGCGACGGGGGGAGATGGGCACAATGGCACACATGCACAATTAAGCACAGCACAACTGCAGACAAACCATGCCCAAGAGTAACAACACCAACCAAGAGCACAAGTCACACAAGTCGGCAATATCACACCACTGAACAAGCACAGAAGTGAAAACCACACTGCCTGAAAGGGAGAAGGGTGAGCCAAATCAGAGCTGAAGGGCCAACTCACACACAGTGCAGCACACACACATAGGAAGCAGAGCACCCCAACATCGAACACAATGTGGTACAAACAGCAACATTTGCACAACCGAACACAGGACACAAGTGCACCCGCTTGTGGCCGGTAAATGGCCATACGCATCTGGCAAAGCACGAAACAGGGACATGATAATGCACAAGTACAAACCCACAGCCCTGATGGGGTAGCAATGCATGTATGGCAGGGACCCAGATAGGCCGTGACACACACATTGGCATACAAATGAACACTCATCACAGTTGGAGACAAGTGAAGGTGCGGAAACTTCATCAACAATTGCGTGTCAGTACGGCCAAGAGAAGTGCCACAACATGCAGACCAATGCAGCAGCATGTCTGAAGGAGGAACGTTGGAAAGCGCCCATGTCCACCCCGGGGGAGTCCATCACCCACACAAGTGAGTGCCAACCCGCGTTGGTTGTCCGCGCATGTATCAAGAGTCCAGGCCAATGCAGCCATGTCCACTGTCGTCTTGGGACATGTGACCAGATCCCCAACATGCAACCAGGCGTCGGGACACGTGCAATGGGTCACATTCAGTTGTGGCTGCAGGTACGTTGTTACTCGTCCATGAACGCGAGTGCAGCAGCGTAGGCCAACATTTCCAATATGAGCTCGTTGTCGACTAGATCTAACATGTCGGCGACGTAACCCATCAGTTGTCCCGGACAGATGTGCTGACTCCAACCCCTGGCCCCAATTGGCACTAAATCCCAATAGGGGAGCGGCTCAATGTGGTCACCGCACACGACGAGTCGTGCAATCTCCCAGGTCCAGTTGCCAGCATGCATGCCAATCATCCAGGCATGCCATAAACGGGCATCAGGGTGACACTCCTGGTCGTGGGCCAACAGGGGGCGCACACACACGTCGAAATCCAGTTCAGCTACCGTTACGTTGGAGAGGCAGACATCCATGGTCCACTCGAATATGCACGTGCGACAATGCAACACAGGCTGAACGCAGGTGACGTTGGCAAGGCGAAAGCTTAGCCGGTAACTGATCCGCAGCACTGCTAATGGCAGTGCCCCCAGTACATGCAGCAGACGTGCACGGTACCGGTCCACGTGACTGGTGTTGTGCATGTGTCCGGGATGGTCTGCCATTACGTCAGTGGCTCTGCTTGAAGCGGCACTGTGCTGACCTGCGCCAGTCCTGTGGATGAAATGCCACAGCTCGGATCAATGAGCAGTGTCTGTGTGCAACGGGTGCAGGCCTGGGATGGGGTGGGAGTACGTGTGCAGGCCATTTCATGCACGATAACTATGACCAAGGACTTCTGTGTGTGGGATGTGTACACGTTGGTCTCACGTCGGGCAGTGCGTAGTGTGGGAGTCGTCAGCAAAGGCTATCGTATCTGTCAGGGGGTGCTGGGCACATGCAAGTCCCAGCTCGGAGCTGCAGATGTGCTTCCGCCTGATAGTCCAGACAAAGGACCGTTCATCCCTACAGAAAGTTTACCGTCTGCTTGCATACAGGAGATGTGCAGAGGCCTGTCGTGGGTGGGGTGTGATGTCTGCGACCCAGGGAATCTTGGATGATATGCCGGGCACGTGGCACATGAGCGGCCTCACTGTGTGTTACGTTGCCTCACAGCTGCTCCTCCCTCCCCCGAGCCTTTACACTTGTGTGCGCTGCGCGGTTGCATCACGTGCACTCCTACGGCACACCACTGTCATGCCTGTCTGCGCATGTCCAGCAGCATGCCAACAACACTGTGATGCTGGCCGTTGAGGGTGTGCGGCCACGTGAGTGTAGGCCAATGGTCTGGACAGGGCGGACACAGGTGTACAGTCCATGGCTGGCTGTGATCGCGCTGCGATTGAGGTTAGGCATCTGACTCATGCAGCCGCAGGACTGATACACACAACACTTGGCATGTATGAGCCAAGACCCCGAGCGGTCTTGCGCTCCTACATTTCCCCGTACGTGCAGGCCCGCCCTCCGGGTGCATGCTACATTGCAACATCGATGACTGTGGCCCTGGTGGTGACAACACTTCAACACAGAGACACGCTTACCGCACTTCCTGCTCAAGGCCAGACCAGAGCCATGACCTGAACCCCCTGCCAAATCAACACACCCCGGCGCTGACCTGACGTACGCCGGCCCAGCACACGCCGCTTGTGCATGCAGGGGGGGGCGGACGAAGCTACATGTCCAAGGTCTTAGCCACTGCTGAGGTGACATGGTATCGTTCGCTGAATACAGCACACTGTGATGTTGCAGGGCTCGGGTCCATCATACTGACATAATGACCACACAGACACACTTGCTTAGATGGTGTGAATGGCTACGGGCACGTGTGCCCGGCCACTTTTATTAGCAGTCTCACATGTCGAGTGACACCTGTGTTGGATGTGTGTGGGGTGTGTACACCAGCCGTCATGGAGTGCTTGGTGCAGTCAAAAAACTACAACAGTGTACATCGTAAAAGCCACAACCATTCAACCATAAAGGCTCCATGACTTGAGCTGCACAGAGTTAGTGGCCCCGGATGCACAGCGTCCGGCATGGGCCTACCGCCACGGGACGCTGACTTGCGGTGCACTGGGGCAAGGTCACGAGAGCAGAGCAGGTTCTCGTAGATGTCAAAGGGGGTTGTCGCGGAGTGTCTCGTGGAGAGTGGAAGGTGTACCCCCAGGGCATTATGCAGAGGGCAGAACCACACTGAAACAGTCACTATGGTGGAGATGAATGGAACAGACACATGTCGAACACCAAGTCCGTCCCAAACAGATGATGATGCAGACAAACCCCAGGCCAGGGACTCAGACGCCACCAAAGTTCAACCAGAGAGTGCCCATGACTCATTGCGTACAGAGTTAATGGCACCAGTGCTGATAGGGGATGCCGCCTGTGATGAGGTGTGTCCAATGGTGTGAACTCCTCCATAAATTACTCAAGACACAGTTCCACATGTGGGACCTACTGGACCGCAGTGTAGGCCTGAGGCAGCGGTCAGCAGGGGCCCTCATCCAAGTGTCGCCGGCTTACGTTGGATGGTCCCACCGGCCTGCGTAGTTCAGGTTCAGTGGCACCACGTGTCGCCGGCTTGCGTTGAACAGGGTTAGTGGCACCACGTGTCGCCGGCTTGCGTTGATCAGGGTTAGTGGCACCAGGTCAGTTGTTGCTAGTGTTCGGTCACCTCCGTGATGAGGATCCGGCTTTCATCCGGACTGAACCGCATCTTCCTCTTACTCCTCTCCGTGCATTCACTGGTATGGACTCTGCCATTCATGAATAACGACTAAGTGCTGGATGTGGGACCTACTGGACCGCAGTGTAGGCCGGGGGCAGCGGTCAGCACGGGCCCACAGACACGTGTCGTGTGCTTGCGATGCAGAGTTTGGGACACTGATCGCAGGGAGTTCAGTGATATAAACGCGGCAATTAACATTTGGTCACTGCCATTCTTAACTCACGACTCAGTACAACATGTACCAACAACTGGGCCGAAGAGTACGCCGGTGGGGTATGTCAACGAGAAAGGAGTACTGTGGGCCAGCGTCGTGGAGGCCAGCGATGGTCTGCGGAGGCTGCAAAAGTCGCGGGACTGGGGCATGGAGCTTGCACCGGCACGTGGTGGGCCCTCTTTGACACACGCCGTTGTCGGCAGGTGAGCGGAGCATCCTTGGTGCGCTGGGGCAGGCAAGACGGGTCTGGGGACCAGGGGCCTGGGGTGCAGCAGGCGCACAGGGTCGCAGGCCCCGCCGCTCATGGCGTCGGCCTCGTGGCGGGCTGAGAGGAGCCGCCCTGGCAGATACATTGGCCATTCCGAGAGAGAACCACGCCCAGTGCGACGGGGTTTTTATTCACACCCCTACGCAGGCCTGGCGTACGCAGGGCCAACCCACTCCGCCCGCGCCTACAGGGGGGGGACGTAACGAGCGACATTTCCGCGATCTGCCCCACAGCCTGTGGTGACATGGTAGCGTCCAATGGCCACTATACTCCATGCACCAGCAGTTGATGTCCACATGGCCATTTCCGTGGTTTGCACACTGAAGTCTGTCCAGCACAGCCACGCCACACTTGGCATTGGGTAGGTTCTCATTCATTAGTCACTTGCCTCTCTCGCACATGCCTGCTCCAAGCCTCTCCTCACATTCTGCTATTGTGTGGCTGTGGTGCCATGCCATAGCTGGGTTGTGTACATGGCAAGCCCAGGTTCCCAATGGAGTTGTGTTGTCGTGTCTGGTCGGTTGGCATGTTGTGTGGCATGTTGCATGTAGTTTTGCTGCGTGCCCATTGCCAGTGTCGTGAGTTGCATGACTGTGGAGTGGAGGTGTGTGGTGTGTTCATTTGGTACTTACCAACGAGCAATGCATTTCCATAGGTGCCATCCTGGAAGCGCTGGTTGATGATGGACTGTCGGAAGATGTAGGAATCATGCACACTGCCTGGGTAGTTGGCCACAACATTGGTGAGGAGTCCCCGGTGGTCCACTATTGCCTGCACATTGATGGAATGCGTGTGCTTTCTGTTGCAGTAGTTGTGTGCAGTGTCGGCAGGGGGCACGAGGAGTACATGTGTGCAGTCGATTGCCCCCAACACGTGAGGGAATCCAGCTATGGCGTAGAAGCCTTGCTTGGTCTCCAGCTGCTCCGGCGCAGTGTGGGTGAAGTGGAGGTGCTGGGGTACCAGGCTGATATGGCATCCAGGATAGGTGTGATGAACTTGGATAGGGCTGGCTGTGAGACTCCTCTGACTCTGGCAGTTGTGGGTTGGAAGGTACCAGAGGCCAACATGTGCAGCACCGCCAGCAGCTTTGGCTGCAGAGGGATATTGGTTGTCCGCTGTGTTGGTACCATCAGCCTGTGGGCGTTGTGGGTCAGGATGCGGAGGATGGTTGTCCTTTTGAGCCTGTTGTGGGCAATGCCCTCCTCTGGTGTTAGGTCTGTGCGGCTGGTGCGTTTACAGTGGGTCCGCTGTCTTTGTCTACGCTGCCTCTGTGGTGGTCCGGGGGGGACGGGGCGTGTCCTGGGGGTGGTGGCGGGCCTCAAGTTGGTGGCGGTGGGTGTTGTGGCCCTCATGGGTCTCCGAGCTGCATGATCATTGGCTCCATGGCATCTGTGGGTCTTCAGATGTGGCTCTGGGCTGGGCTCCCTTTCATACTGCAGGTAGTCGTCCTGCTTAACACCAGCAAAAGGCAGGTGTTAAATCCCTGCTGCTACCGCGGCTTAGCGCCTGTTTTTGGTTCGCATCGCAGATCTGGCAGTTCGTTGTGAAAGTGGTGTAGTGGTGTTTTCGTAAGTTTTTGCACGGGAACGCCTACTCTGCATCTCATTAGGGTTAGTTGGTGGTGTCACCCGTGGAGATAAATTTTGCGGCAGTTATCGCGGGAATACTGGCGATGTCTGCAGTTTGCACCCGCTTGTGAATGGGGCGATAAATCTATCCCCTCTTTTGATGCGCTAAAGTGCCGATAACTCGGCGATAAGTCCTTGTGAATATGCCCCTAAGTTTCACACAACCTGATGGTAAGTAAACAAGACAATCCCATATCAAAAGCGCATTGACAAGTAAGCACCTTTGCCCCTCCCCCCAGCATTATGCCTCCCCATCTTACTAACCATCAAACAGCACATCAGGATAGTATCTTTGTATATATATTTCACATTGTGTGAGTTATTATGGGACCAGCTTTTAACATAAGAGTAACCAGGTCTGGATGGCATGGCACACAAGTAGATATGTGAGGTACCTGACTTATGTATAGGTGTCAGGAGGCCACGTCATGTGCCACGTCATGTGCGACACTTTCAACCGGTCCAGGCTTTTTAGTGTTCTGCCCTCTCATATCTGTTAATTCTTGACTCAAAAACACGGGTGAAGTCATGTTTAAGAGGGTGATCCCATTAAGGTCAATGGAGAATGAATACTGTTTTGGAGAGTGATACAGGTCTCATTAAATTCTATGGAGGCATTTTGTTTGTCAGCAGGTGAATAGAAGTAAACAGATGGTGACATCTACCAAATGCGGTTGAATTGGCAGGTAGGCACTCTGGGATTATGAATTACATGCTCATCGTGGCAAAAGTGGAAAGTGACATTTGCTAAAAAGCCAGGCCTGGCAGGACGCGTCCAGAAAAGGCAATCAGAAAGGAAGGGTGGCAGCTGATGTTCTTTGTCCCAGGCCCAACACTTTTTGAGGGCCAGCTCTCCTCTTACAACCTGTATTTGCATCTTTAAACGTAGCCAGAGCTGGTCCTTTGTTTGGCAACTAACATGGTAATACCACTAGGTGGCACCAAATGCTAGGATCGCCATTTCCCTAACACACGCTTCCTTAATTATGAGTTGCTCCTTGTACCGAAACCAAGGAAGACCTCACAATATTCTTGGTCTATGGCCTCACAAAAACTTCTGACGTGCCTAGATGTGTCTCCGAATTGCTTATGCTATGGCAGTGAGGTTGATAAGAGTTGTCAGTGCATGCAACACTCCTAATGGCAATAACCACTAAACACAAGATAAAGACAAGGTTTTATTTCTGCAACTCGTCAGTAGCTTCAGGGATCTGGAAATAAACATCTGCACATTCCGTTGCCTCATGCAAGGACCACCCACCCCCTGGAGACCTGAGGCTGCAGATATTAATTCACTTCCATGTGGTGCTCCACCAGGGAGGCATAGCTCAGCTCTACGGTATGTTTCTCTGATTATGTTTCTTACTGCGAGGTTTGTTAGCTTAGTTTTCCATTTCCTGTTTTGTTTCATAGCCCATGGTTTTAAACTGCGGTGAACTGTTGACCTTTTCTGGGCTCAGGATGTTCCTCAGCAAGAGGCAGCTCGAAGCTTATGAGCTAAGCATTAACCAGCAGTGCCGGACTTCAAGATTTGTTTTAAAGTTGTTTTCAGTGTGGACTTTGGAAGCTTGGCTGCCCCAGAAATGAGAAGCAAGAGCAATAAATACCCAACTGGTTTTAGAGGACCCCGATGGATATAAAAGTGAATACATTCAGCTTCTATTTAGTTTTTGATTTCTTTTTCCCCCGAATTAATTTCCCTGTCACTTTCTTTTTACCTCAAATAATCTTGACTTTCAGTACCTGCACTTTTACTTGTTTACTGTATAACTACAAGGAGCAGAATGCAACGGATCTGAGCATACAAGCTAGTACTGGCTGGGCATCCCCAAGCAGACACAGGTTAATGTGGCAGTTCTGGAATGTTGAATAAACAACAGAGCTCCTTTTCACGCTGCCTAAAGTGGGAATCTTCCCTGACTGTTTACCTTGTGGTTTGCAAAGTTAGTAAGGGCCAGAAAATGAGGCAGGTTAATTTGCTCATCTGCCACAGCAGTCACAGTGTAATGTAGTGTAGGATTACATAGCATTCTCAACAGACATTTATTTGCAGTTCACTCCTCATATTAAAATGGATAAAGAAACACAAACAACTAAATAAGTCCCAGAAGAGCACCAGAAATGAGGGGAGTGACTCCCTCACGCCATCAAGGGACACATTGGTCACGGAGGCAGTCCTATGTCACGTGGATTGAGAAGAGACGCTTTGCCAGAAAACTGACAATTTTAACATCTCCGATCAAATTCCCATCAAGAGAACGACAAAATGAATACCTTTTTGTTCACATTCACCTGATCTTGACCTGCAAGAGGAACCCTGGTCACTCCAGACACATCCTGTGCTCAAGGGTATGTGGTGCAGGGATTAGTGCATAAATCTGATAGAATAGATGGGGTGATAGCTGAAGGAGCAGGCTTTTGTTGAGTTTCCCAATTGTTTAATCAACCTTCATGTGAAAATACAGGCCATACCCATGTAATGCTGGCAAACTGGCAATACTTAGTATACTACAACAAGAGACATCACACATCGCATATCGCACATTGGGGTATATTTACAAGCCCCTATCGCCACCAGAACGTTACTTTTTTTGGCGTTGTGGTGGCGATACTTAACGTGGCTTAACGCTGCCTTGTAAATAAGGCACCCTTTCATGTTATACTTAACGTGAAAGGAGTGGACAATGGGTGTTGCAGTGGGCGATCCGCCGCAACACCCATTGATTTTGATGCTGCCCCTTATTTACAAGAGCGGTGTAAATATGGGGCAGCGCCAAAATTAAGACCAGGGAAAACCTGGTCTTAACAGGCCGCAACGAGGAGAAATACTCGATTTCTCCTTGTTTTTGCATTTTGTATGTGTGCTGCATTGTGCAGCACACATAAAAACAGCAAAACGCCATGCATGATTGTTTATGTGCAGGAAAGTGTCCCTTCCTGCACATAAACGATCATTCCCCACAACTCAGGCACCCTTGCACTATAGTGCAAGGGTGCATGTGTTGGCGCTAAGCAGCTGAAATTAGCGCCAGCGCAGGGGGAAACACAGGGCTGCACCGTATTGTTGTTAATACGGTGCAGCCCTGCGTTTCAGAAGTGGCGGAGCGTGGCGTTAAGCCAAGAAGCCTAACACTGCGCTCCGTCAGTTCTTTGTAAATATGCCCCATTGTCCCTCTAAAAATGCAGACTGCACAAAAAATACACCAATATGACGGATAAACCAACAATACTAAGGCGGCACAGGTATCAGGGGAACATTATTATATATAATGGATTAGAAAGTCTCACACACATGTTTGTGGCATCCTTCAACTTTGGCTTACTTGCCCCTCCCTGATAAGGTAGTACTATCAGAGCGGTCTAGACCTCAGTGTGAGGGAGTACAAGATAATTGTTGCTGGATTAACAAGGGATCCAGAGTACTATTAAAACTACCTCTGCGTAAACCTAGAGGAATTTCCCTTATTCAAAGGTAACAGGGTAGGATTAAAAGAATCAAACATTGTATGAAAATTGAGAGATTATGTCTCAGTCATCGTCTTGAGTGACAACATGTTTCAGCCCATGTAAAAGCAATCCCTATTGTGTATGTCACGTTTACTTATGTGCAAAAGGTAAGAATAAGTCTTACCTTAGACCCAATAATCTGTTTGACTATCTACAGGGAGAGAAAAGTAGAACATGAAATACAGTGAACCAAATACATTACTCTACCCACTGGTACATGCAAATGTGAGTACACTGCACCAAAGTTGCACAGCAGTCAAAATGTGCTGTTTCCAGACCTGCAAACTAGTACAGATAAAGACAGCCAGTTGCTCAACATATGTCTTGCCTTCTACATCAAATATGGGAAGCTAAAGGAGTGCATATCAATGGATAATGCAGATCTTTCCAGTAAAGCCAGGGCTGCGCAGGATCTACAGCATTACAATATAATGATCCCCTTTTAACAATCCTTTAATGCTTTCGTATTCTCATACTTTCCTCAACCTGAAATTACACAATTTTTGTGCTGTGTGCCATCCAATGAACCCTTTTGGAAAATGTATCAAAAGTTTCCTACTCACTGATTTGGACAGACCTGGAAATTTTGTGGAGCAATAATATGAAATCTCGACGGAGATTTAATAATTCTCCGCTTTTAGATAAGACTTTCATTACCACCTACAAAAACTTTGTCAAAGAATATTTTGATAATAATAAAGGTGACACTCCTTTGAACTTTGTCTGGGATGCATTTGAAGCAGTCTCTAGAAGTTTTATAATTAGTTATGTTTTCTTCAAAAAGACAAATGCATCTATTCTCGATAACTTTAAGAGGTTAGAACATACGTACTTTAGCTAAACAAATAATAAAGCTGATCTGGATGCGTTGATGGCAGCTAAAATACAGTTTAACAAATCCACTACTGAAAAACATGTGGGGTTCTTCTTAAAAAGAATGCTAAGTAATGTGGTGAGAGAAATAGAGCTGGTTCTTTATTGGCTAGCTATCTGAAGTGCAGAAGGGAATAGTCAACTGTGAAATGTATTGTGAATGACTTGGGCTAGGAAATGTTCAGGGATTCTGATACCGTTGCTTGTTTGGCAAAGTACTACCAAAATGTATACTCACCAGAGATTTGTCCTTCTGGGGTACTCATTAATTCCTACCCTTTTAGGCTCAATAACAAGAAAACAGACGATAAAGATGTGTCTGTCTAGAAAACCCTTAAAAATGTAAGAATTATACTCTGCTGTTAAAGTTCTCCCACCAGGGAAAGTGTTGGTCTAGATGGATTCACAATAGAATTCTATTTGCATTTTTCAAAAATGTATTTTCCTATAATGTGTAATATGGTGGGAGGAATAGAGCTGGTTCTTCATTGGCTAATTATCTGAAGTGCAGAAGGGAGAAGTAAACTGTGAAATCTATTGTGAATGACTTGGGCTAGGAAATGTTCATAGATTTTGATACTGTTGCTTGCTTTGCAAGCTACTACCAAAATGTATATTCTCCAGTGATTTGCTTTCTGAGGTACTCATTAATTCCCACCTCTCAAAGCTCAAAAACAAAAATACAGACAATATAGTTGTGCTCGTCTAGAAAATCCTTGAAAATTGAAGATTTATACTCTGTGGTTAAAGTTATTTCACCTATAATGTGTAAATATATCATTTGAGAGTTTATATGTGCTGGATAGTTCTGAAAAACAAACAATAGAGTTATCCTTTAATAATTGTGAAAATGCCCTTATCTGTCTACTTTTTCCACAATATGGTTTTACCATTTTTCTTAATCAGTTTATTATACCAGATGGGACTGCTAACAAACTGATCAAAAGGTGATAAGTTTGAAACCACAGAAGGTTACAATAAGGAACAAGAGTGTGATACGGTAGACGGTAACCACAACGTAGGCGAATTAGATATAAAAAGAGTATTTTTGTGAGCAAAAGAGAAAACCAAAGCCCGCTCTAGATAGAATCAAAACTTGCCAATGCTGGAGACAGGATCCACTAAATCAACCTGAATTTGTTTAATTCCAAATGCCCTGTGATAAGTGGAGGAATCCGGAAAATGAACATCTCCAGATATTTTGGGATTATGCTGATTAATCACTATTCTTCATTGAATGGTTCTGTGGGTTCTTTTACAGAGGCTATGATTTGTATTATACCTGAAAAAGATTGAGATCTCTCTTCGTGTAAGAACTACAGACGTATTTCTTTCATTAATACTAATTGTAAAATACTTGCCAGAGCATTGGCTCTTGGACTATTTACCTTCATACCAGACCTAATTGACATGGAACAGTCTGGTTTTTGTGAAAAATAGAAACATAGCGGATAATTCTCATACTTTTGTTGAAGTGGGCGGGATTGGAGGGGCACGGCGTGCCCATACATTTTTGATTTATGAAAAACCGCTCCACTACTTTTTATAAAAGACAACCATCTCGGGATGGTTACTTCCGATAGTTTAGATGCTTCAGCTGAAGTGTCATTCATGGAGTCTCCCATGCTGTGATACCAAAGCCGGGCAGACAGCTAAACAAGCCTTCCTGCCAGGGTGCCTGCTTGCCCGAAACAAATGCAAATGTGTGCAACAAGTTAACCTGCAAATGTAAAGGGTAATTTGCGAATGTAAGGGATGCTTGGGAGCCAATACTGGCTTTAATTTATCAAATCACTCGAAGCTTTGTGTTGACAAAGATTCTGTTTTTTGGAGTGGTAGTGCAAAGAGTTAACAACTGAACTGTGAAGTGCATGCTTTTAATTGTAATTGTATTTACATAGAGTTTACTACCCCTGAGGCATTGAGAAAGCAGTTATGTAACAAAAATTGCATTATATACAGTCTGGGTATTACTGAAATCTATATTTTGGAAGCACCATTTTACCTTAAACCTTTATGAGCATTTTGTATCAGTGTCTCTTATACTGTGTGTAATGCTAGTTCAAAATAATAACTTACATATTCACAGTACTTTCTGTTACAGGCTGTGATATCGTAGCAGTAAAAATGCACAAGTCACTATTCTCCACTTCTTCAACCAAGATTTAATTTTGTGGCTCTCTGGTTACAAACAGACCTCTACAGTGCATTAACTAATTGAGGTTTCATAATGTACTAAAGTGCATTTTCCAATGAGCAACAACTTTTTAAAATGTATTATTCATTTAAGCTAAGCATTATTTTATATGTAGCTACCTGCTGGTGAAAGACCAAAAAAAGTAAAAAATATTTTGTTTTTTAAGCCACACCTTTGATCCCGCCCCACGCTCACTGATCTTACCCCCAATGCATGCAGCATCACAGTTCCCATACTTTTTTATGAACTTCGACCTCAGTATTATTATAGTTTCTAAAATGGTCATCCCTATTGCGGCACTTACTCTTAATGCAGAGAAAGCTTTTCACAGAGTTAACAGGCAGTTTCATATGGAAGCATTAAAGTGGCATGGTTTCGGTCCCACATTTTTAGGGCCTCATTTACAATATTTTGCTGTGGGGCAGCGCCGCAAGCCTTCCTGCTGTGATTCCCTAGGGGCAAAAGGGCAGGAATGCGCTGTATCTATCAGATACAGCGCATTCCTGTCCTCTTTCCCTGCACTGGTGCTCAATTGGCTGCCATGAATGCAGTACATAGAGATAGAGGAAAAAATGAGCAGTAATAAAGTTATTTCTCCTTGTTGCGCCTCCCCTGGGGAGGCGTAGGCTTTTGACGCATTCCCCGGTTACCGAACATTGTAAATCTGGGAATGTGTCAAATGCCATGGGTGTTACGTGGAAACACCCACCGTAATGACAATGGCACGCCTCCCCATCGCAGTGTGAGGCAACGCAGCGACTTGTGCTTCGTTGCCTCACACCATATCTACAAGGCAATGAAAAGCCACGCAGGGTGGCTTTACGTGGCCTTGTAGATGTGGCACTGCAATGTGCACCGCCGAAGCATCATTAAAAGTGACATTCCGGCAGGTAAGGGGCCTTGCAAATGAGGCCCTTAGAGCTTAATTCACTATTGCATTCTTCTCCCAGGCCATCAGTAATAGTAAATGGTGACCAATTTCCATAATTTCCTCTTAACAGGGGTGCTAGACAGGGATGTTCTCTGTCTCCCTTACTCTTTTATTAGAACCATTTCTCTTTCAAATAAAGTTAAAATCAAACATTAAATTTGCTGCTTATTCAGATGATATTCTTTTGTTTGAATCAAAACTGTAAGTGTGTATACTAACTTTCTTCACGGAACAAAAAACTCTATTCCAAGGTTTAATGTTATAAACGTACTGTAGATAAATCAGAGGTTATGCCTATTAATAAACAAAGCATGAAAGAGCCATTTGTTGCAGCAGGTTTATTCTGGAATGTGACGAAGATCAAATGCTTGGGCTTCTAGTATTGTTATTCTATTAGGGATACTATTAAAATCAATACACATGAAATATTAGTAAAGTCCATCGCCTTACACAAAAATAGTCTCCTTTATTTTTATCTTAGTGGGGTCGTATTGACACAATCAAGATAACAATGCTTCTCCCAGTTATAAACATTTTTCTACTGATAATACTGGTTATAATTTTTAAAAGGTTTTTTGATACCTTAGATAGCATATTACCTACGTTTCTTTTTCAATGGGAGGAAAGTTGGGGGGATATTAGCAACAACCTGCGATAATTATCGCAAACCGTGCTTAGCGCGTTTTTTTTTTATCGTCGCGTATCGCTGGATTTTATCGCGGAGATAACACGCTATTAGCCACGTTTATCTCCAATGCGATAAAATATCCAGCGATAAGCGGCGAAATGCGTGAATATCGCTGGAAATCAGCGATATTCACGCATTAGCGCCATGGGGACTTAGCCTGACAATCCACCTCCCATTGAACAAACAGGTAAGTCATGTTTTTAGCAGGTGTTAAATTCTAGCGATAATAGCGCGAGTTTTTTTATCGCTTCGCCTGCGTTGCTAATAGGGGGAAGTTGTGTTAGCGACTGTTTTCAGTCGCTTTTAGTTGGGAACGCCTACCTTGCATGTCATTAGCGATAATTATCGCTGGCATGCAAGGCGATGGGAAAATCGGCCGCTATCGCCAGAAAGCTGTCACTAACGCCTGTTAGCAACAGCTTGCTGATAGGGCGATAAAAAAATCGCCGCTTTAGCGGCAAAAAGTGTCGCTAAAGCGGCGATAAAGCCTTTGCTAATATGCCCCCAGGAATTTCTCTCAAGATGTCTGGAGGTGTTAATTTACAACATTTCTCCTCTTATCACAGGGCATTTGGAATTAAACAAATTCAGATTTATTTAGTGGATCTTGTCTCCAGCATTGGAAAGTTTTGGTTCCATCTAGAGCGGGCTTTGGTTTTCCCTTTTTCTCACAAAAATATTCTTTTTATATCCAATTTGCCTACATTTTGATTATCGTCTACCGTATCACACTCTTATTCCTTATTGAAACCTTTTATAGTTTCAAACTAATCAACTTTTGATCAGTTTGTTAGCAGTCCCAGATAGTATAATAAACTGATTAAGAAAAATGGTAAAATCATATTGTGGAAAAAGTGGACAGATAAGGGCATTTTCACAATTATTAAAGGATAACTATTGTTTATTTTTCAGAACTATCAAGCATATATAAACTCTCAAATAATATATCTACACATTATAATGAGCTTAAAGTCTCCTCCACATTGCACTTGGGTCACTCATCTCCTCTAGTCTTGCATCTCCTCATGTGCAGAATATTCCTATTTCTAAGAATTTGCTCTCAAAAGCTACTGTATTGTATAAATTGTTCTGACCACCGAACACAGACAGGCCTAAGTTTCTTAATTGACCTTTGTGGCAAGTGGAGTTGCCTTGTACTTGACCTGTTTCTACCTGGGATAAAATCTGGGCCAAAGTGCATTGTACAGCTCACGCCACAATTTTAACACTAACTGTTTTTTTTATAATTGATTTACACTCCAGTTTTTCTTTTTAAAAATAAACTCTTATAACAAGCCGCTTATTATTGTTGTGATGCACATGCTGAGTCATACTGGCATATGTTTTTTCTATGCCCTTTTGTTTCTGAATTTTGGACTCATGTTTGGCAAAAGGTTGAAGTTATGACAAATGTTTACCCTCCTTTTTCATAGGATACATTGTTTTTGGGAAGGATACTCTCTGTTTGGTCTTATAGCATAATGCTAGGAAAACTTGTAGACCTCTTAGTAGCAGTTGCTTTACAGGTAATTCCTTCTGACTGGAAATCCAAAAGAAAATATTTCTAAAACCTGTAGGTGGAATTTAGAATGTCAAAACAACAGATTGGACAGATTTAATCTGAATTTCTACAGTTAGCAGTTAAACGTGACAAACTGTGGTTGCCAATTATCAATTATTTATCTCTGTAAGAAATGGGGTTACTGGTTGAGGGGGTTGTAACCCTACTCAAGCACAACCACAATCCTTGTCAGGGTGAAGCCACAAGCAAACCCCAAATTAAACTGTGCTCAACCCTCTGGTAGCTTGGCACAGAGCAGTCAGGCCTAACTTAGAAGCAATGTGTAAAGTATTTGTGCAACACTTCAAGCAGTAATAAAATTAAAACACACCACAAAAGGGATCCCGCACCATATTAAACTAAAAACTAATAAAGTACATTGTAATAAATAAAACAAGACCAAAAGGACAAAAATCCTAACAGTAGTACCGAAGATATACCGGTTTAAAGATTTCAGTGAAAATAGTGCCAAAAAGCACAAAAAGCTAACTGTGGATATCTGGTCACACTGGACTGGGACAAAGTCACAAGTTCAGGCTGCCTGCGATGGAGCACAGGCTGGGTACAGGGACACAGGTAGGCCTTCTGAACAAGAGTACCTTAAATCCTGGTTGTGGAGCGTTGAGAAAAAGTTGTGGAGCCAATGCGATGCATCAGTTTCGAGGACCTGCAAAGCTGCGATGCAAGGTCCTGCCTTGTCGCCGAGGATTCCATCAACGAGGGCTTGCGATGCGAAGTCCAGAATCGAGGATGCGTCACGCAGCTGAGGTGATGCGTCAGTTCCAAGGAGCTGCGAGGCTACGATGAGAGAAAGGGCATCGTCTTTGAGGCTGCTGTCAACAAGAGATTTGAGATGCGAGGGTCTGTGTCAGGGAGGCGTTTGCGCCATGGTGGTTCTGATGTGGGCTGCGAAGTGGATGCGGAGTCCTTGCGCTGGAAGAATCCTCACAGAAGAGGCAATGCGTCTTTTCTGCTTGGGGTTGCACTACGCACCAGAGGAGATGTGTCAGTTCTGCTGGATCCACAGATGGGCTGGCAGAGCACCTTTAGGCCCCACTTTCAAGGGTCCAGGACTGGGGTGGCACAGGGTAGAACTCACAGATGGCAGAGTCCACGTGCTGAGTTCAAGTTTGTTGGAGTCTTATGTTCCTGAGGCTCTAGTCAGAAGGCCAGTCAACTAGCCGCTTGAGTCACTCTGGGGTCCTGGGTTCAGCAGATGCAGGTCCTGTACTTCTCACCCAAGCAAGAGGGCAGCAGGCAGTAAGTCAGCACAGCAGGACAGCAGTCCTTCAGAGCAGCAGTCCAGCAGAGTAGCAGTCCTTTTCACAGCACAGCAGTCCTGCTTCCTGGCAGAGTCTCCACAGGTCCAGAAGCATACTGAAGAGTGGGTGTCTGAGGTCCAATATTTATCCCAGGTGTCTCCTTCAAAGTGGGAAAAGCTTATAGAGGTTTCCCTTTGAACTGCACAGGTTTCTTGCCTCCCCTGCCCTAGCTCCGGACTAACTACAGGGGGTATGCAATCCTTGTGACCCAGAGACAGGCTGCAGGCACTAAATGTCTAAGGCAGGAAAATGCCTTCTTTCTAAAAGGTTCTCTTATGGGGGAGTGATTCAGTTTAGGACTGAGGAGGCTAGAATCAAAGATATATTGCAACAAAACAATGCCTCTCAGACCATGGATCAATGGTTATTTCATCAGAGGAAATCTCCAAAAGTTATCTCCACTTCTGTTCAATTAATGAACTCTGCTTATTTTTAAGGTCTTTATGGAAAATTACTAGTGTTTTCCCTTTTCGAAATTAATGTATACAACTCGAAGACTTATACCAAATCATTACTCATATGACATGTGGATTGACTATGTCAAACATTTATCTTTAAAAGGAACAGTGAAATGGAACAATAACATACATATTTACATATTGGACAAAGATAATACGTTAATAGGGACGAAACATAAATATAACTCACACAAAAAGAATTAGTTGATACATTCTACACAGTAAACATACTGGACATTACATACATTTCACCAAAAGGACATACTATGCATTAAATATGCCCTATGGACTGTGCCAATTATTCCAAGTGTTGGATCTTATATGCCCTACTGTATTTTAATGTCGGGACCTCTTAGCTTTGTGTCCTCAATCCTACTCTGGTGTGGGGTCCTAAAGAGGTCAGAGTACAGATGTAATGGTTCTTAGCTAAGCCATCTGAATTGAGCTTAGACTTTTGATACTTTTACACAGTATTTGAACATAGTCACTCTTGGCCTCAGGAAAATATGTGCCGACGTGTTTCGACCTTCTTAGTTGGACCGAGAAATATTTTTGATGGAAGGTCTTCCTCAGGGCTGGGGAAACTTTTGTAGGACACGAAAATGTACCTTGATTTTTCCTAGATGTGTGTTGGGAAGCCGGTTTGAACAATATCAGACTACAGGATGTAGCCCATATACCCTAAAGAGACTAGGGCAAACATCTGTAACGTACAACAATGTCTCAAAGGGGTGTCAGTAGGAGGTCAATTACAATTAGCACAATTAATTGCTGTGAAATAAATCAAGAAGGGGAGAAAACCAGGGAGATGAAATTCTTTGCAAAACAAATTGTATTAGTGCATTTACATATTTGACATATTCAGTTTCACATGATCAAACAAACAAAGAGTTGCACTGCATTACATTGAATGACATGTAACCTGTTGGATACTGTGCACATGTGCTCGTGAAGGATTGTGATGGCGCAAGTGACACGTGAGGTGGTATGTACAGCGACGGCATCGTCGTAATGGATCAAACCAAATATGACGCTGAAATTCTACGGCAATTGGACAACACCGACCACTACCGTGCCCTACCGTCAGATCCTCTACCAGGAATAAGAACCAAAATCCAGCAAATTACGACATTGGCAAGGGCCAATGACATCATAACAGATAAAGAAGTGATTTATCTCAACAACAACCATCCCCGGACACCGGTGCTTTATGTCCTTCTAAAAATCCATAATGACCAACAGAATCCCCCTGGCAGACCAATCGTATCAGGTTGTGGATCGGTACTCGAGCCAATTGGCAAGTACATTGACAGCATCATCAAGGAATTTGTCCCTCTCACGGACACATTTGTTCGCGACAGTATGGATCTTATCAACCTCATCGAGGACACCCCCTTCACACTAGAAACCGATTTGATGGTTGGAATGGACATCGAATCGCTTTACACCAACATCCCCCACCGTGAAGGCTTGGCAGTCATAAAAGAGATCCTTGATGCAAGACCACAACCCGCGAGGATTCCTACAGATTTCGTGATGTCTCTCTTAGAGATTGCCCTAGAAAACCACGACTTCTTGTATAAAGACACGTATTACCTCCAGATCAAAGGGGTATCAATGGGGCATGCTTTGCCCCGAATTTTGCTATACTCTATGTCCACCACCTGGAAAAAACTAAGATCTTAACTGCCATCAACCCATTCAGGATCCATATTTCCTTCTGGCGTCGCTACATAGACGATATCCTGCTTATTTGGACAGGAAACAAGGAGACCTTACTGCAGTTCGTGGATTGGCTTCACACCTGCCAGCAACACCTTAGGTTCACTATTGTTCCCAAAGAAAATCATCTACCGTTCCTGGTTCTTTCTCTACAAGTTGAAGACAGTAAAATCAGAACAGTATTATTCAGAAAACCCACTGAACGCAACACCCTATTGCTATACTCCAGTTACCATCCATGGGGTCTACGCGACGGCCTACCCTTTGGACAGTTTTTGCGGATCTGACGCAACTGCAAATGGAAAAAGGACTTCTTCAGGGAAGCCGCTATCTTGACTGAGAAACTTATTTCCCGTGGCTACCCTAAGAAATTGGTCTCCAGAGCACGAAAACGCGCATGGTATAACCACCGTGAAACCTTACTAACACCCAAAGAGAAGAGGGGAAACTCACGCATCCCATTTGTTCCTACTTTCTCCCTTACCAGTAACAAAATTGCAAAAATCATCAAAAGAAATTGGAACATACTTGCCCCGCTCAACATATTCGACGACCCATCACTTTTCTCATACCGGAGAGGAAAAATCCTTTCGGACCACCTGGTTCACGCCATCACATGGCCCAAAACTAATACCAGAGATGAGTCAGTAAGGGGTCTATGGGGCCTGCCGCCTCTACTCGGACACTACAAATGTCAAAGATGCACAGCTTGTCCTACCTCACTCAATACGAAATACTTCGAGCACGACGGACAGAAACACCAACTAAGATCTCTCACCAACTGCAGATCCCAAAACGTAATCTACGCGATACGCTGCCCTTGCAATCTTCTATACCTAGGACAGACCACGCAAATGATCAAGGACAGAATCATCCAACACCGGAGTCGCATTAGATGCGGTGTGTTGACAGCCCCACTTGTCACACACTTCCAAGAAAGTAACCATAATGACACTGACTTCACCTGGATGGTCATTGATCAACCCACCTTACCCACCAGGGGTGGCGATTTGCAAAGACTCCTGAACAGATGTGAATGCCGCTGGATTGCTTGTTGCAACACCATCGAGCATGGCCTTAACACCTTGGATGAATGGAACACTACACTCACATGAGGCATCCATCACATTCTGCATCTGACCTTACACAGACTTGGTATCCAATCTGGTCTTCGAACACACAGTCCATGTCCTGTTATTAATTGTTGGCTTTTTTGATTTGATACATGCCTTTATTCATACCTCTCAGCAATTAATATGCTTCTCAGTGTAATTGTCACTATATATTTACATGTATCTGTCACTTTTCAGCGAACTGTGTTAATTATTATCGATTTTATATTGTTTACTATGCTGCACAATTGAATCAATGTAATAGAGCATATAATTAGTATGCTACTTCAATATCTAAGCCGAGTTCCTATCCACTGTAACCTCTGGCTTTATCTCTAAATACCTCCAATTGTTTATTAATTAATTCCTTATACACACCTTATTTGGCAGCATTGTATGTAATACCGCCAATTGTTTATTAATTAATTTTTATACACACATTATGTGGCAGCACTGTACATAATAGTTCGACACCTCACAGTGGGCTTATTCT
Organism: Calotriton arnoldi; assembly: GCA_963921515.1. Classification (NCBI taxonomy): domain Eukaryota; kingdom Metazoa; phylum Chordata; class Amphibia; order Caudata; family Salamandridae; genus Calotriton; species Calotriton arnoldi. Next base: position 1,727,064 of record CAWUFW010002198.1, read on the forward strand.
TACTGCCCGCACAATGTTCACAGTTTCCTCTGCAATTGAATCTAGTCCGAGTACTGTAATATCTCGGACGCTCAGGGTCTGTTTACTGGCATTGAGTCATGCAGTAAACCTCTAGTCTTTCCTCTCTTCTTACTAACTTATGCGCGCTCTAGTTTCGCTTCCCTCCGAGCACCCCACGGGACCATTCTCACGTACTTTACAGGCGCCTCACGTCTCACACACACAGAGCCTGACTGATGCCGGCCCCGTGATTCGTCCCGCCACGCGCCTAGCTCTTCACCAAGTAAGTGCAGCCATCCCTGCTACCTCGGACCCCCTGACACCGTACTCTCCCGTCTCCTGCTTGTTAGGTCGCTACCGGGCAGCCACACCCCCTCCGTCCACGGACCCTTTCCGAACCGGTCCTCCTGATCCTTTTTTGCCAATTCTCTTGGCCTGCCTCCCACCAGCGGACCTTTCATTACGGCGGACCGCCCCAGGCCGTGTCCTTGATTCAGCCTGCCACGCGCCCAGCACATGCAGCCCTTCCCGTTTCTGCGGACTTGTGCACTTTTTATCGCACTCTCCCACCCGTTGGGTTGATGCCTGGCTAATTATGACCTCCACTGCCCACGGACACTTTCAGAACCGGCCCTCCTGGGTTAATTCGCCAAGTGCCTCGCTCTGCCTCCCCTCCGGCGGTCCCTTCCCCCTCACCGACATGGGAACCACTTCTCCACCCTGGACCGGCCATTTCGTCTATCCCGGCCCGCGACCAGTCCTTATTGCCTTCCCATCCACACTAGCCCTGCTAGCCCACACCACCGCCGCCCCTACTTAGGGGTTGGCTTTGTTTCCTCCCCCCCCCTATCTCCCACCATTAGGCAGCCCACTCGTTCCTGTTTCCTCCAATCCACGTTCACTCCCTCTCACCAGGACCCTTCCTTTTTCAGGTCTCCTTACCAGCAGCTGTGGTTTCCTGCCCTTCCACAAACGTGACTCTGCGCGCCACTGTTATCGCTTGGGACCTCCACTCCGTCCCTGACAGTAAGTCACCCATTCTTCCTTCTTCCCTTCACTTCTCTCCCCCTGCCCTCCTTCTCACTCTCGCCCTTATTCTCCATAGACTTAACCTTGGTACGCCTAGGGTTTCCTACAACCTTGCGCCCATCCACCCCGGACTTCGGATGGTGTGCCCCCAGACGTAAGTGGTCCACCGCACTCCGTCACTAGCGCTTTCTACACTTTCCCTCCTTGAGTCTTGACACGCGGTATTGTTCTGCGGCGCCCTTCCTCCTCTGTCATCTTCCCTACTTTGGCTTCAATTTTATAAATTATATCCCTTTCCTCTCTACCCTTTCTCCTTGGTCCACTCAGGAATGTTCACTTGTATACAGATGATTGTATATCCCTTTATCCCCAGCACTGCCATATAAATTATCGTAACCTGGTCCTGATGATGGCCTAAACACCCCTTCAGGCCGAAACGCCGTCGACTTTCACAGCGGAACTCTCAGCGTTCCCCTCAAGGATACCCTACTTGATCACTTTTGTATTCATTATCATTTATTGCTTGGCTATCCTTGCTCTGTATAAATTTTAAATTTCACTTGTTCGTCATTGCGCCCTTCACTGTCGCTGTACATACTACCTCACGTGTCACTTGCGCCGTCACAATCCTTCATGAGCACTTGTGCACAGTATCCAACAGGCTACATGTCATTCAATGTAACGCAGTGCAACTCTTTGTTTGTTTGATCATATGAAACTGAATATGTCAAATGTGTAAATGCACTAATACAATTTGTTTTGCAAAGAATTTCGTCTCCCTGGTTTTCTCCCCTTCTTAATTTATTTCACAGCAATTAATTATGCTAATTGTAATTAACCTCCTACTGACACCCTTTTGAGACATTGTTGTACGTTACAGAGGGAAGCCGGTTTGGACGGAGATCTGTCCGTGAGGGGGATTGTGGATCCGGTGTCTTCGCGTTTTCTTTTCTTTTAATCTTTATTTCTCCATTTACTTTCAGGTTTTCTTTCGTTTGTAGACTTCAGTAGTTTCTCAGGGAGTCTCCAGTGGAGTCGTTTGTCCGGAGCCGCGAAATCAAGGTACATTTTCGTGTCCTACAAAAGTTCCCCCAGCCCTGAGGAAGACCTTCCATCAAAAATATTTCTCGGTCCAACTACGAAGGTCGAAACGCGTCGGCACATATTTTCCTGAGGCCAAGAGTGACTATGTTCAAATACTGTGTAAAAGTATCAAAAGTCTAAGCTCAATTCAGATGGCTTAGCTAAGAACCATTACATCTGTACTCTGACCTCTATAGGACCCCACAGCAGAGTAGGATTGAGGACACAAAGCTGAGAGGTCCCAACATTAAAATACAGTAGGGCATATAAGATCCAACACTTGGAATAATTGGCACAGTCCATAGGGCATATTTAATGCATAGTATGTCCTTTTGGTGAAATGTATGTAATGTCCAGTATGTTTACTGTGTAGAATGTATCAACTAATTCTTTTTGTGTGAGTTATATTTGTTTCGTCCTTATTAACGTATTATCTTTGTCCAATATGTAAATATGTATGTTATTGTTCCATTTCACTGTTCCTTTTAAAGATAAATGTTTGACATAGTCAATCCACATGTCATATGAGTAATGATTTGGTATAAGTCTTCGAGTTGTATACATTAATTTCGAAAAGGGAAACCACTAGTCATTTTCTATAAAGACCTTAAAAATAAGCAGAGTTCATTAATTGAACAGAAGTGGAGATAACATTTGGAGATTTCCTCTGATAAAATAACCATTGATCCATGGTCTGAGAGGCATTTTTTTCTTCCTAAAAGGTGGCATTTCCAAAATTGTATTTTAAAATTTGACTTTATCATAAGAGAGGATTTTTCATTACAATTCCAAAGACACCAAACGTGAACTGTTTACCAGTTCCCCTTTGGAAGTTACAGCTTATTTACTGTAGGAAGACAACCCCAATGTTATCCAATGGGAGAGTTAGGCCTTGCCATAGTGAAAAACAAATTTAAGAGCTTTTCACTAGCAGGACATGTCAAACTAAAAAGTACATGTCCTACTTTCTAAATACATTGCATCCTGCCATCTGGACTGTCGAGAGCCCAACCTAGGGGTGACTTATAGGTATTAAAAAAGGAAGGTTTGGGTCTGGCAAAAGTTTTTATTTTGCCAGGTCAAAAGGGTGGTTTAAAACTGCACAGACAGGCTGCAATAGCAGGCCTTTGGCATATTTAAAAGGCTACTTAAGTGGGTGGCACAATAAGTGCTGCACGCCCACTAGTAGCATTCAATTTACAGGCCCTGGGAAATTGAAGTATCCCTTTACTAGGGAATTACAAGTAAATTAAATATGCCAGTTGAGTGTAAGCCAATTTTACCATGTTTAAATGAGAGAGCAGAAGCACCTTAGCACTGGTTAACAGTGATACCTAAGGCCAGCAAAAACGTGTTCAGCAAAAATAGGAGGTGTGAAGGCAAATGTTGGGGGGAAGACCACCCTAAGGCTGACAAGTCTAACAATCTCATAGTGCTATTGTTAATGCAGCTATGTCTTAATTGACTAACCACCTTGTTTGGTGAATTTCATCTATGCTATAAGTTATTATTCATGTTATATTTCACTCAGATTTTAATAGGATATTTTACTATCATCTCTTACTATATTATAATTTTGCCACCAACATGTACTTGATATCGTCCATACTTTCTTCTTTCCACTCTCTTCTTTTTCCTTCTCTTTTTATCTCCTTCTAGCCTTCTTTCTTTTTTTTATTAAAATATCACTCCGTGTACTGCCTTTTCGGTGACTTGTTCATTTTGATCTTTTTATTTCTCTTTATTTTGATATATTGTTCACATCCTACTATGTTGTTGACTGTATGATGCACTGGCTTATATTATGATTTATTGTTTAGATTCTTCACAAAAAAAGACATCTTTGTATACGCCATTTTAAGGACCTGTCGAAATATAGGAGTCTGGGAGGTATTCGCTTGTTACATGTAAGCAGTACTTGATTTGTGTTGGTAGTTTAAAGTGGTGGGTACCTGCACTAATTTTCCGGAGACTGGCACTTACTTTCCAGATAAAGCTTTGACCCAGTGCAAGAGTGAGAAGGGCAGAGAAGGGACAAATAGGGAGGAAAAGAAAGATAGAGAAACAGTAACAAAAGGAGAAAGCAGGGATGCAAAAGAACATGGAAGAGTGAAATAAATTGACAGGAAGTGTAAAGTGGTGACAGAAAGAGATATGAGGTTGAAGCAAGATTAAGAAGCCTTGGTCTTTGGCAAATCTGGCATTCGGCTCTGCCATCGATGGACCACTAAGAAATCATTTGGCCCTGTAATTATGTTTTTATGAACTAAGCATTGGTTGTGAGACAGTTTTTACTTATTCAAATATGGATTCCAGTTACAAATGCTAGTACATAAGTTAATGGTGGTTTGGAACACTTTCGAAATGAGGTTGTAGCATTGTCCATGAATTTAGTCACACCTTCCTTTAGACTAAGGCTTAGACTTTCAAATATATGTCTTGTTCATATGTCATGGATAATGAAGAACAGGCCTCAATCTTTCATTCCAATCACATTTCTTACAACAGACTTGAGTCTGCAAGCAACTGCCTTTCATAAATGAAAAAGATACAACATTACCTTTTCCTATAAAAACAAGTGAATAAAATCAATGAGTCAGTACATTTTAGATCAAGGTGACCATGTCAGTCAGTGGCAACCTTCCTGAGCCATAAAATTGGCTTATTTGTAAGAGAAGCATTGACTGTGTGATCCTCGCCACCACATTTTGGAGGGCAGATAATGCAGTGCTTACTATTGCCTGTTCCCCCCCAAAATGGACATGTTGGCTACAGTGATGGACTGAGTTGATTTCCAAATAGGCAGAATTTGGAGGGCACAGCCTGTGTAGTAAACAAGAAAGGATTTTGCCAAATACATACCTGAGCTGTGGAAACCTGGCCTGGTGGCTCTGTGGATTAATGCTTACCCTGCATGCACAAATTAAGCACTGCACACCCACAAGTTTATTTTAGTAAGTATTCACAAACTTTTTCACAACCCGATGCCAGCCTGGAAACAGTAAGAGATGTACTTTTGTGACAGGGAGGAGTATATCTCTAGCTGTGGATGGAATGGAAAAAGAAAGTCCCTACATTTATTCCTGTGGAGAAAAAATAGAGAGCACAAACTTTAGCAAATGCAATTGCACAGAAATCTTCCCTTTAGCAAATACATGCAGACATATTTGTTCCAGCCAAAATCAAAGTCACATTACAGGAGTACTGCTGTGAAAACTGCCGTAGTAACAGTTTCCAAGAAGTAACCCTCAAAACATTTGTGAATACCATTAAAACTAAAACATAAACTCTAATGTGGTATTCCACCACAATATTGTTTCCAAAATATTGATTGAAAGAAATCACATATCAAAATATTGTGAAGTCAAGAATATAGTCGGATAGAATACTGAAAGTAAGAATATTGTTTATGTTTTTTTAACACAGTTGTACATAATATCATTTTTTATGACTTTGTTGAGTTTTATTACTTCTTGTTTTAAATGTTGTTACTATTTTAATCTTCTTGTATTAAATGTTGTTACTATTTTAATCTATGTGTAATCAGTTTTAGTCTACTATTTTGATTTGCTCTTATATTTAATGTTTCTTTTTAACTTTATTTCAATGTTTATTTTTTATTGCTGGGTTGTTGGGTTTGTAGAGAAATAGGGTGGGAAGTTTTTTTAAGTCGTTTTTAATTTATTATAAAGTATTTTATAGGTTTTGCTAATGTTGCTTAGGTTAGAGTGGAAATAATAAATGTGCCCCCTCCTGTTTCCCTACTGTTGCTCACGTTTGAGTCAGAATAGTAAATCTGACCCCTCCAAGTCCAACACTTTTCCTATTTTTGTTTATGTTGGATTGGGACTAGAAAATCTGACCCATGTCCAAAGTCCAACACTTTCCCTACTGTTGCTCATGTTGAAATTGGAAAAGTAAATTTGACCCCTAAAAGTTTATCTCTTTCCCTACTGTTTCTTAAATTGGAGGGATTTGATTTGAATTGGCAAATTGTAGAGCACAAAAAAATGCCTGAAGGCGTCAAGGTGCTGATACGGTTAGTCTGTTGTGGGAGGAGAATAATTGCATGGTCCCAGTTCTAAGAGGAGGCATTACAAGAAAAGAGAGAGAATAGTACATCTGACCCCTCATAAGTCCAACACTTTCCCTACTGTTGCTTACGTTGTAGTGAAAACAGTAAATCTGACCCCTCCAAAGTCCAACTCTTTCCATACTGTTGCGAGTCCAATACTTTTCCTACTGTTGGTCAGGTTGGAGTAGGAGTATTGAATTTGACCCCTCTAAGTGTAATTTGTTTGCATGAGTTTTTTCACCATACAGTTACTTTAATTTAAATGGTGCATTATTTTTTGGAGCAGTACCATTCAAAAAATGTTTTTATTTTAAAACTCTTATTGTATAGTTTTTTTAAAATAATTTTAAGTTCATAGTGGTTGCAATTATAACTAAATATTATTAGTATTTCTTTTTTTAATACTTATGATTTGAATAATAGCTTTATTTATTTGAATTTTGTTTATTTATTGCATTTATTATTATTAATGATTATTAATTAACATTTATTAAGCGCATGGCTACCCTGAGGCATCCCAGCGCTAATGGCAGAAAACAGGCATAGGGAAGCGGCTACCAGTTGTTGTTCTGGAAAAGCCAGGCTTTAAGACCCTTCCGAAAGGTGAGGTGGGATGTCTCTGAACGCAGATTCAGGGGAAGGGAATTCCATAGTTTAGCTGTGTTATATGAGAAGGAGCGACCCCCGCTACGCATCCTTTGGATTTTAGGGATGGTGGCTAGATTTAAGTTCGCCGAGCGGAGTAGTTTCCTTGGACGATACGCCGTGATAAGGGACTGGTTGATGCGGGGGCCTATACCCGTGAGGGTCTTGTGGGCAGTACATAGGGCTTTGAATGTAATCCTCTCCTCTATGGGCAGCCAATGTAGGGTCTTTAGACTAGGCATGGCTGACTGAGTTCTAGACGAACCCAACAAAAGTCGGGCGGCACAGTTCTGTGCCACCTGAAGCTTCCTTAAGGTAGATTTAGGTGCTCCTAGGTACAAAGAGTTGCCGTAGTCCAAGCGCGAGAGAACTAAGGCATGGACCATAATTCTCCTTGTCCCCAAGGGAAGTAGGGGAAGGACTTTCCGCAGCATTCTAAGGATGCCGTGACAGACCCCTGACACTGCCACTGCTTGCTGGTCGAATTTAAGTGACTTATCAAGCCACACGCCCAAGCTCTTTATTTTAGACTTCGGGACCGGGGGGGCCCAGACAGGATGGCCATGCCAGTTTGAGCTCCTTATTGGGTGTGTTACCTAGATACATGATTTCAGTTTTGTCTCCATTAAGTCTGAGACACGAATGTTGCATCCAGGTAGCTACCTTCTCCAGGCAGAATTCCAGGTCAGATGGAACATTATGCGGGTGATTTATAGAAACCACCAGCCGAGTGTCATCCGCGTAAGTGACAACTTTGACCCCATATGGCTGGATGCCCTCAGCCAGTGGCCTCATTGCCACATTAAAAAGCGTGGGACTCAGGGAAGATCCCTGATGGACTCTATAGCTGAGAGGTAAAGACCTAGAGGTGGATTCCCCCGCAAAGACCTGGAATGTTCTGCCATTGAGGAAGGATTAGATCCAAGAGATGGCTCCTCCTGACACCCCGGCCCTCCTAAGCCTTTCAATAAGGATGTTAAAATTGACCGTGTCGAAAGCGGCACTGAGATCAAGGAGGATAATGGCCGCTGCTCCTCCCTGATCGATTATCTTTTTAGCTTCTTCGACCACGGCAATCAGAGCGGATTCTGTTCCGTGTTGGGAGCGAAAACCCGTCTGGGAGTGGTGTAGGAGCTCATGGGTTTCTAGGAAAGATGACAGTGTCGAGTTTATATGCTTTTCCAAGATCTTACTAAGCATGGGTAGCAGGGATATGGGCCGATAGTTGCTCAGAGCTTCCGGATTTAGATTTGGCTTTTTCAACAAAGCTTTTACCATGGCGTGTTTCCAGGACGGTGGGACAAGTCCAATGGTGATAGAGAGATTTATCACATCCCGTATGACCGGTAATACCACATCTTTCACCTTACACAAGATATGAGGGGGGGCGGGGTCTATAGGAGAGCCTGATTTTATTTGTGCAAAGATGTCAGATATAGTATCCATGTCCAAGAGTGGAAATTCCTCCAGAGTATGCTTGGTGTAATCCACATGCCTATTTATGTTGGAAAAGTCCCGATCGATGTCATTGGTCATTGGGGTGAGAAGATCGCTAGGCTCTGGGGAATCTGGGAATGTGTTATATATGGTCTAAATTTTTCCCTGGAAGTATCCTGCCAATTCATTACATCGATCGGTAGTTATACCTGTAGAAGTATCCGGGGGAGGAAGCTCCATAAGTGTCTTAGCGATACGGAAAATTTCTTTAAGGACATTAGCTGCTGAATTAATTTTTTCTTCGAAGTAGAGTGCCTGCGACTTTTAATTTCAGCCTGGTAGCGTTTTATGGAATCTCTATATATCATTTTACTGGTCTCACTAAAGTCCTTCCTCCATTTCCTCTCTAACTGTTTGCAGGTCTGTTTAAGCAATCTAAGTTTAGGTAAATACCAAGGAGAGATTTTTTCTCTCATCCTACGATGGATGTTTTTGACAGGGATGACTGTGTCCAAAGAAGACTCTATCCAGTGTGTAAAAGTCTTGGATGATAAAATAATATTGGAGTCAAGTGTGGGTTTAGAGTTTTTAAGCGCTGTTGACCCGGCATCAGTAGAAAGCTTAGGCCAAGGACATGCTTTCCTGGAGCTGTACTCCTTAGAATCACGTTGAATGGGTGATTTCAAGGAGAATGGGATCAATGAATGGTCAGACCAAGGCAGGGGAATAGGTGTCTCTACTACCAGCTCCATGATGTTAGTGAATACGGGATCTAAGGTATGACCTTTGATATGTGTGGGCCCTATAACTTTTTGCATTAATTGATTTGCAGCAAGGTCTTGGGTGAGTTCCAAGGCGTCTCCTTTGCTTGGGTCCTCAAGATGTAAGTTAAAATCCCCTAAGAGTGTAAGATTAGTAGATGAACTTGCCAAAGAGGCCGCCACTTCCGGTAGCGAGTTAAGGAATTGTCCACTCACCCCCGGCGGTCGATAAATGAGAATACCAGAAAAGGTGAATGTGGCAGTAAGTAGGATGGAAAAAAATAAACTTTCACAGTCGGGGTCAGGGTTAGGTTCAACTCGGCATTTAAAGGAATCTTTAAAGATGATGGCAATGCCACCTCCTTTCTTTCCCTCGAGGTCTTTGCGCAGGATGTTATACCCGGAGGGCAGTGTGCTGACCACATCGGGTGCAGAGTCCTTCTGCATCCATGTTTCTGTTAGAAATAGAACGTCAGGTTTGGTGTCCTCTATAAATATATTTAGCTCCCCTGAATGTTTCGGCAGAGACCTACAGTTTAGAGAGAACATTTTGTGGGTGCGTTGGGCAGGTCCCTGTGTCTGAGTTTCCAGAGCAGTGCCGAGCATAAATGGACAATGATTACACGCAAAATCCCCATTGACTGGGGACAAGGAATGGAGGCAACCATTATTACCCCAGTCCCTTAGCCCTCGAATTTGTGAAGAAGTATATATAAGTTTTGCTGTTGACCGAAGAACAGGGGTTCTGGCCCCTGGACCCGGTCGGAAGCGGATGGGCGCAGACGGACTTGCCTTTGGCGCGCACCTGGTGCGCACGTCAGCTGCGCGTCCGCGCTACCATCCGGCTTTTCAAGTGTATTGCCCGGAAGAGAGTCCTGCTAGCCCCGCCCAGCTCCGCCTCCTTCTCCCGCGGCCACTCCACACAAACGGAGACCGCAGTGGAACGGGGACGTCAGGAGCGTAAAGTGCAAAAGCAAGTATTTTTAAAATAGAATCCTTCGTTAAAATATAGGTTTAAAAGTTCTTATTACAGTTTCCCAGCTACCTTAAAGAAGTATATATTTTTATGTTATCTTTGTAAGTTATACATATTTTTTATTTATTTTTGATATTATAATTCTGTTTTTTTCTAAAATATAATATTTGATATACGTACCTATTTAATGGTGATACTGTGGTCCTCTATATTTTTGTAGTCAATATTTTTTACTTTACATACAAAAATATGGAAGGTTTATATTTGTGTAATCAATATTTTGTTGACAATATTTTTGTTGCTTATATTTTTGTTAGTGATTTCCATCATACAAGTTTATTTATTTATTTATTTATATATTTATATAGCGCACTACTACCCGAGGGCGTCTAGGTGCTTGAGGCTAAACACACAGAGCAACAGAGAGATGATGAGTCTCTAGTACTTGAGGAGAGTTTATAAGGTATATAGCCAGGTTTTGAGTCCTTTCCTGAAGGAGAGTAGGTCAGGAGAGTTTTTTAGCTTTAATGGTAGCTTATTCCACCATCTGGTTGTGATACTTGTGAAGCTTTTTACACCCCATCTATGGAGTCGGAAGGTTGGCTCTTTCACCAACTTCAGAGAGGCCGACCGAAGTGTACGTACTGGAATGTGCCATTGGAAGCAATCTGTCAGATAGGCAGGGCCTGAGTTGTGTAGTGCCTTAAAGGCGTTGCATAGTGCCTTAAACTTGATTCGCTTCTCCATAGGTAGCCAATGTAGGGTGTTAAGGGCATGTTTGGCTGATGAATATTTGGCTAAGCCAAAGAGCAATCGAGCTGTAGAATTTTGGAGTACCAGCAATTTTGACACTACTGTTTTGTTTACTCCAACCAAAAGCCCATTGCAATAATCAAGTTTAGACAGAACTAGAGCTGCCACCACTGTTTTCTGGAATTCTGCTGGTATGAATGGAAGAATTTTCCTCAGAATTTTCAAAGTGAAATAGATTGATACGGTAAGCGTCTTTACATGATGGGCGAAAGATAGGGTAGTGTCAATAGAGACTCCAAGATTTTTGGCCTTGGTAACTGGGGTAGGAAAGGTCCCCAGCTCCGCTGGCCACCATTCTGAGGACCATAACGATGTGTCTCTGCCAAAGAGTAGAACTTCTGTTTTATTTGAGTTCAACTTGAGGCAATTCTCTGCCATCCACTCGCTTACACATCTCATGCACTCCTTAAAGTTGTGGGCTGTATCATGATTTTTGCTCGAGATCGATACAATAATCTGGGTATCATCTGCATGTGATACTAACTCAAAGCCGTGGGTTTTGATCAGACGAGCCAGAGGTGTGACATATATATTAAATAGGGTAGGGCTCAGAGATGGGCCCTGTGGCACCCCACATGGGAGTCTGAAGCACTGTGATTTAAAGCCTTCTACTTCAACAAATTGTTCACTATTTAGCAGAAATGATCTGAGGAGTGTTAGGGCTGGGCCTGCTATCCCTACTTCTTGAAGCCGATTTATTAGAATACCATGATCTACAGTATCGAAGGCAGCTGACAAGTCTAGCAATATCAGAGCTGCCGAACCTCCCTTGTCAACCGCTTGTCTAATTTCCTCTGTTGCGGTGATTAAGGCCAGTTCAGTACTGTGCTTAGTTCTGAAGCCATACTGGGTGGAGTCCAAAATGTGGTTGTTCTCAATAAAGTTAGCTAATTCTTGATTCATATGTTTCTCCAAGATTTTTGCTGGCAAAGGTAAACGGGAGATGGGGCGGTAATTTCCTGTGTCTGTTTTATCTAAGTTTGACTTTTTTAACAGAGGTAAAATAGATGTTTTTTTCCACATCATGGGGAAAATCCCCGTTTCAATGGCAAGTTCAAAGTTAGGAAGAAATCTATGGGATTAGCTTTACCATTTAGTTTTTTTTTTATTGGTAACAGTGTATTACACAGCTCACAATGACCAATTTCTCCATGGTGGCATTTAACAACAGTTAATGGTTCATTAATCTGGTCATTTCAGTTTTGCAATTTGAGGATAAATAATTACAAGAATATGGTTTATGGTGTTAAAAGATATCATGTGATACAGAGGCTGCAAATTTGCAGATTCCTTTAGATGGTGGGTCCAAAATCCACTCTGGCTGATGAATTTTAAGTGAAGCAAAAAAGAGACTAAGGCATTGATGGAGCAGGGTAAACAAAATAATTTTGTACCCCTTGGAAATTAATGACCTCTTAATAATTAATAATACTAACCGTTTGAAATTGCATGTATTAACCAACAAACGCACCTTTTTAGTAAACACTACACGTGGGTAATATGCTGATTTGTGCAAAATCTAATCTACTTACAATTGTGAGGTTAATTAACCTTAGTATTGTGATTTGCGTATTAATTAGAGTGAAATTGCATGATTTGCGATGTGTAGTAAATTGTATTGTGGCAAAGAATGCAGATGGTAAGTAAAATGGCTTTAAATGTCGCTTCTGCTAGGTAACACCTAACACGGGTCTTTAAAATGTCGGGTGGTAAACAGAAAGGCTTATTTTCTTTGTTTTAATTTCGGTTGTGTTTGTTCTTATGATAGTTCGTTCGGGCCTGCTAGGCCATGCTTCGAAAATGGCTGCTGGAGAGGATGAGATCACGTGAGAGGACTAAGATGGCCTCTGCGCAGAAGCAATAAAGAAGTTCAAGTCACGTGAATGCGGCCTGTGCCCGGAGTGAGAGATGTCAAGGTCGATTTGGCCTACAATGACGAATGTGCCAAGAGATTCAGCATGTATTCGTGGGAATGGATGGGAAAGAACCGAGTGACAATGGATGAACTAAAATGTGACCATCAAAGATCGCTACAAAATGAATGGACAAGTTGGATTTCTTTTGACCGCAGAGTCATGAGATTTATTGTGTGTTTTATTGTCCCCAAACCAGTTTGAACAAGGAGGGCGATGAGGTGACCATCACCACCCCTCCAATGGACATATTAGCGTGATTCTTGCCCCTGGGTATTGCAACTTTTATGTGTAGTAAGCCAGAGAATAGGGTATAAGAGAGTCTGCTCTTACGTGGGTGGGTTGCTGTTGGTGTTATTGCCATGCCGCTTCTTTATTTTTCATTTTTCCACTTTGATGCTGCAAAAGACTCTATCATTTTTGAACTTTGACTGGGGAAGGAACGAGATCGTTGAGGGAAATTCTGCCCGGGAGGTGCGTCCGAGGAGGTTAGCGGGACAGTCAGTCAGTTTGGGAGTCCTATTCTGTGATCTGCGGTTTATTTCCTTTGGTGAACCATTCTTGTCATCGCCCCATGGCCGAGGGTAATGCATAATTTTCATTTTTCCTAAACCTTTCTTAAATGTTTATTGAGATACTAAATGTGTTTTGTTTAATAAAGAATTTTCACTTATTAGATTGAAGAATTTAGATAAAATTATATTCTAACTTTAAAATGAGTCCGTGTTTCTTTAATAAATTTATGATTTATAAATGTTTAGGTTTAATTGTGATTGAGCTGGTCTTAATCACCATCAACTTATTCTACTAGTTGGTACATCGACCGAATAGCAGAGTACCTTGATGTTTAGAACCGACAGGATCCAAAGTTAATGCATATAATGTATAGATTATTATTCTGTCAAATTTAACAAGGTATCCCGTTCGTCCAGCAGCACATTCTCCTTAGCGTGTAATCCAGAGATTGAATGAATGTATGTATGCAGTGTCATGGGCCCCACCGACATAAGTTGTAAAAATCAATAGGTTGAGTAAGAGTTTTACCTGCATTGGTGTCCTAAGGAGCAATTTATATTAGCCGCGCTGGATCAGATTTCTTGGTAGCAGAGTTATGGTTTCTATAGATTAGTTTGGTGATTTTCGATTATTGATTTTTCATGTCTAACACTCTATGTTGAATTTGTGTTATGTTATGTATAAGTCGAAATTTTGAAGCTTCCGGAAAGTAGGAAGTGGACACGTGTGGCAAGAGAAGTCACATGGAATTGTGCATTGTCTGATTTCAAATTGATAATAACACAGGATTGTGTTATGTTAGGGACATTTTCATGTATGAAATTGCGTTTGAGTAAAATAGCAACAGGTTTTCTTGTGAAACTCTGGCCTTAATTCTCAGGAGCGGTGTAGTCTCCACATGTTTTATCCCAAGAGAAACGGGTTTACCTCTTGCTTGAGAGAAGGGTAAGGTAGAGAGAATTGCTACACTTATCGAACGAAACAGTATTCTTGTAAGTTAGAACAAACTATTTCTTTTGTTTAGCGAAACAGACAATGGTAATGTGTTTTACGTTGTAACTAATCAATTTTGTCAAGAAGAAAAGTTAAGAAAACTGCCGATAATTTTTGTAAAGGAGGGGTCAGTAGAGACAGGAGTAGAACTGACGTCAACAAAGACCGCACTGGTATTGGCCAGTTGTGGAAGGGCGAAGAGCTTCCTGATTGATGCGTTAGTGTGAAGATGCGCTGGTATTGGTTAGAGTGAGAGTGATGTAAAGCTTTCGGATTGGTGCGTTAGTGTGAGACGCGCTGGGATAGGTCCGAATAGCCGAGCAGTAGAAAGAACAGAGTGGTGGAGAATTTTTGTGTATTTGTTTTGAGAAAAAGAACAGTGAAATATGGCTTATTATGAGTATGGTAGAGAGAAACCGTCATGGTTTGCAAAGATTAAAAACTTTTTCAAGAAAGACAAGAAGGTTGTGACTAGGGAAGGAGAAGCACTTCCTCCGCCGAAAACGCCAGCATCTCATATGATGTTGAAATATGGCTATCATACCTGTATTTGGTTGGAAAATTGGGCGAAATATACCCAAGGTGATGGAGTATTGGCATTTCCAGAAAATGGTTCGTTTAGCACAGCTGTACTTCGAAATTTAAGAGAAAAGATGATGAAACTTGAACCGAGACCTAGACCAACACAGTTCGAAGCTTTAAGTGAATGGGAAGATGAGATGTATGAAAGGGAAAGACACAGAGATGCAAAGAATTATAGTTTAGTCCATGGAAGGGTATGGGGATTGAATCATGAAGACAGGATGAGACGATGGCGGTATGCTAACATGACTGATGGTTTGTTTCCTGTCAGAACAGTTGAAGAGATTACAGGGAGAAAGTGTACGGAGAAAAAGAAGCATGCAGTAACAGAAAGGTATGTGTATGGAGTTAGCGACACAGAGGATGAGTTGCTGGAGGACATTTTAAATAAAAGACCCCTCCATATCAACAGAATTCTGCGGTGGTGACTCCAAATGCACCGCCAATGGAAACTGCAAGAAATCAAAGCCCTGAACGAAATTATGAAATAAATAGGTCATTTGATAAATTAGAAACACCACAGAATGTGAAGCATGACCATGGTAATACAACTGAATTAGCCAGAACCCCAAGAGAGTTGACTGAAAAGACAAGAGAACTAACAAAGAATATGGAAGCTGTGACTGTGCCAGTGACGATAGGGCCAGTAATTCCGGTATTTGAAAATCAAAGAATAGATGAGCATTCCCTGACAATTCCATTGAACTCTAGTATGCAAAAAGTAAGAGAAGGGATAATTCCAGAAAATAGAGAGGCAAGAGATTCTGTTGATTCATGTAGGCTGAGTCCACCTACAAATTTGACAATTTATGAGAGTCAGATAAATAAGATTCCTATGGGAACCGAATCAGCAACTGAGACCCCAGAGAGAAGTACAAGTTGGGCAGAAGTAAATAAAACCCCTGTGGGTCCGACTGCAGAAGAATTAAATGAGTGGGTGAGGAACTTACAGAAGAAAGATGCTGAACCACAACCTTTGGACGTGATTAGACTAAAAATAGATATGGAGGAATTGATTCTAGGGTCTATTGGTACAGATCGGTTGAAGTCCTACCAAGATCATGAGTTAATGTTTATGTGTAAAAGCGTTACTTGGAGAGCTAGGAACTTGCATGAAAAATTGGAAGAAACAGCGAACGAACTAGGAGTAGAATTTGGAAAAATAAGAGGATTGCAGAAACCGTACAGGGTAGATTTTAGTGAAAAGGATATAGAAAATCTGAACACTTCAGGACGGTTAACACAGATAAAGGAACTAATTGTATTATTGAGAAAATGGGGAGATGTGGACAGGTGGAGAAGCAGGTGGAAAAGAAGAAAAGATGGAACGACTGATAAAGCTTCATTGGCTTTTCCGGTGAAAGAGAAAGAACCGATATTATTGGAGTATCCAATGAGGGAAACTCCAGGAGGAAGCTATGTACATGTCCCATGGTCCAGACAAGATATATTGTCATTTACAAATGACTTTCCAAGATTGAGAGAGAAACCTGTAGAATGGTATAGACAGGTAGAAAGGTTTGTAAAGGTTTCAAAGGTGTTGTGGGAAGATTTGGATGGATTATTTGAAATTGTTGTACCAGCAGATTTACGGACAGAATGTAAAATGACAATTGACTGGCCGAAGGAAGAATATCCTAGAGATGCAAAAACAGGAGCCCCAGGTTCAGAAGTAATGAGAAAATATGAACAGGCAATCACGTTTCTGAAAAATAAAATCCCACCAAAAGAAACGGACTGGGTAAAGATTGATAGAACAACCCAGGAGAGTAAGGAATCTGTACATGCTTATTATGAGAGACTGCTTTTGGTCTTTAAACAGTATAGTGGATACGAGAACTTGAGTGAAAAAGATATGAGTCATTTTGTGTATAGATTTGTGTATGGTTTGAGACCTGAGGTAAGTGAAATGATTAAGCAGCATATGTTGTGTTGGCAGAATAGCACAGTAGATGAAGTATTAAGGTATGCAAAATATTGTAGTGCCGATATTGAAAGTAGACAGCGTAAACTCAAGGAAAAGGCAATGTGGGCACAAGTAAAGGTTGCAGAAAAGCAAGAAGCTCAGATGAATAATCAGTCTAGTGATACAGGGCAGACTAAATCCGAACCGAATATTGGTAAGGGAAAAGGTCAAATGAGTATAGAAGAGGCTAAAAAGAAATGGCCATGTCATAATTGCGGAAAATTAGGACACTGGAGAAACAAGTGTAAATTTCCTCCAAAAGCTAATACAGAAAATCAACCATTAAATCCACAGGTGCAGAATGAGGTGAGTTACCAACAGCTGCAACAACCGCAGGTAGTTACTCAACAGTGTCAGGTGCCGCAACCACCTCTTCCAAAGAGTGTAAATCCTCAGAGATACAGTGCAGAGACAGGATTCTACGGAGGAGAGCATGTAACAAAATTGCCGCGCGCAGCTGCAGTTTCGCAGTATTGGTTACGGCAGGATGGAGATGAATCGGATGAAAGCTTATGACGGTGCCTAGGAGAGGAAGACGAGTGCGTGCTTGGTGCAACTCTAGAGGTAGATCAGCCAGGTCCATTTGTGGATGGAAAAGTGAATGGTGTAAATGTTACATTCCTTGTGGACACTGGAGCTACCCATTCTACTGTTAGATCAGTGGAAATTCCAAACCTTCCTCTCTCAGGAGAATATATCCAAGTTGTAGGTGTTTCGAACAGGCAGATTAAAACCCCTCTTACAAAACCAGTAGAGGTAAAAGTTGGACCATTCAAAGAGATGCATCGCTTTGTGGTGTGTGATTGCAGTCCTGTAAATTTATTGGGACGCGATCTACTTTGCAAAATGAATTGTACCATCTACTGTACCCCAGATGGTATTGCTTTCCAGACACCAGATGAGGATGTCCTGTATAAAATGACAATGGCAGAACTAGAGCCAGGAGTGAATGACATGTTTCCTGTGTTTGATGCAGAGAAAATCCCTATTGAATTGAAAGGAATAGTCAGGTCTGATGTATGGGATTTCACAGGCGAAGATATTGGACTAATGAGAGGAGTTGATCCTGTAAAAATTACTGTAAGGGAAGGAACAAATTACCCAAATACCCCGCAGTACAAATTAACACCAGAAATTATTGAAGGAATAACACCTGTAGTTAATAAGATGATTGAACAAGGAATTTTGAGAGAAATAATGAGTAGCCCATGTAATTCTCCTATAATGGGATTGAAGAAGCCGAATGGAACATATAGGATAGTGCAAGACTTGAGAAAGGTAAATAAGATTGTTATTCCTTGCTGCCCAATTGTGCCAAACCCCGCTGTAATACTGTATCAGATTCCACATGATGCAGAATGGTACACAGTTATTGATTTGTGCCATGCATTCTTTTCTATTCCATTGCACCCTGACAGCCAGCCATTATTTGCGTTCCGGTTCGGAGAGCGTATTTTGGCATGGTGCCGAATTCCTCAAGGGTATACTGAAAGTCCTTCAATCTTTAATCAGATTCTGAAGAAATCATTAGAAGATTTAAAAATGCCAGAAAAATCTGTGATGGTCCAATATATTGATGACCTATTAGTGGCCTCAAGGACCAGAGAAGCATGTGTTACGGACACAATTGCTTTATTGAATCATTTGGCAGAAGGAGGACATAAGGTGTCTCCATCAAAACTGCAATTTTGTCAACAGGAGGTACAGTACCTATGCCATAAGATTGAGAAAGGGATGCGAAAGGTGACGACAGAAAGAATAAGGATTATCCAAGGAATGAGAGCCCCAATGATGCAGAGAGAGGTGAGAATGTTCCTTGGAATGGTTGGTTATTGTCGACAGTGGATAAGTGGATTTTCATTAATTGCGAAACCTTTACAGCGATTGACAAAGAGGGATGTCAAAGATCCGATTGAATTGGATGAGGAGGAAATGAAGGCTTTTAAGGAACTGGAAATAAGTTTGTGTGAGGCACCAGCATTGGGAATGCCTGATTATGAAAAAGAATTTGAGCTGTATTGTAGCGAGAGAGACGGATGTGCACTTTCAGTATTAGTGCAAAGGCATGGAAAAATTAAAAGACCAATCGCCTATTTTTCAGCTGTTTTAGACCCGGTAGCAAAGGCGTTGCCTGGATGTCTGAAAGCAGTAGCTGCTACTTGTGTGAGTCTGGAACAGAGTGAAGGCATTGTGATGGGATATCCTTTGAGAGTATATGTCCCACACTCCGTTGAAATCCTTCTGACCCGAACAAAAACCCAATTCATGACACATAGTCGGCTGACTAGGTATGAAAAAGTGATTTTGGGTGCAGACAATGTAACCATTGTAAGATGCACGAGTGTGAATCCTTCAACTTCATTGCCAGATGAAGTAAATGTAGAAGTCAAAGATGATGTTGATCATAAGTGTTTGGATGTGCTTGAATTTTGCACAAAGCCTCACCCTGATATCAGAGAGGAACCCTTAAAAGAATCAGATTATGTGATGTTTGTGGACGGATCATGCCTGAGAACAAGTGAAGGAGTTTTAAGTGCTGCATATGCTGTATGTACGGTGGCAACCATAATGGAAGCATCCTGTTTGAGAGGAATACGTTCAGCCCAAGTTGCTGAACTGATTGCTCTGATTCGAGCGTGCAAACTGGGAAAGAACTTCCGAATTACGGTGATCACGGATAGCCAGTATGGCTTTGGAGTGGTCCACGATTTTGGACAGACCTGGTCCCAGAGGGGATTCTTGACTTCTGCGGGATCTCCTATTAGGAATGGTGAGTTTGTGAAGAAGTTGCTTGAGGTGATACAGCTACCAAAACAGATTGCAGTGGTAAAATGTGCTGCACACAAAAACGGAACCGATTATATTACAGTGGGTAACAAATTTGCAGACGAATTAGCTCAATATTGTGTCAGAAACATGACTTCATTGAATCGGAAAAGGGAAAAAGAGAATGTTTCATGTCCCTTGCTGTTTACTAACACAGTTGAGACCTGGGATGAGGTAAAGCAATTGCAGGAAGAAGCAGATGATGAGGAGAAAGATGGTTGGATAAAAGCAGGTTGCAGACAAAGAGAGGAAGATGAAGTCTGGGTTTATAGAGATGAAAGACCAGTTATGCCTGATAGCATGATCTCTATGGCACACATTGGTAGGGATGCCATGATCAGACTTTTCAGACTGACCTGGTATAACCCAAAATTTAGGGCTATAGCTGAAAGCCTTTGTCAAAGATGTCTTACATGCCAACAAATAAATCCTGGAAGGAAGATAGTAGTGAGTTTGGGAACAATAGGACGCGAAGGAGGTCCTTTTACCAGAATGCAACTAGATTTTATTGAAATGCCCCAAGCAATAGATTGAGGTATGTCCTGGTGGTCGTCTGTTTGTTTTCTCATTGTGTGGAAGCCTATACAACAAGAAGGAATGATGGAGTTACTGTGGCTAAGCTCCTGCTGAGAGAATTCATTCCTAGATATGGCTTTCCAGTAACGATTGAAACAGATAGAGGAACACATTTCCAGAATGAAATAATCCAACTGATATGTGAAGCACTTGGCATTCAACAAAAGCTGCACTGTGCTTACCGACCAGAGGCTTCTGGAGTGGTAGAGCAAGTAAATGGAACAATAAAGAATAGGTTAGGGAAAATGTGTCAAGCCACAGGGCTTAAATGGCCCGATGCCCTGCCATTGGTGCTGATGAGCATCAGAAGTATACCTGACAGAAAAACAGGTCTGGGTCCTCATGAAATAATCATGGGACGAGCAATGAGACAAGCACATGTACCTGTCAACAAACTGCTGACCATAACTGATGATCTCTTATTGGACTATTGCAAAGGATTGGCTGATGTGGTGCATTCTGTATTTCATCAGGTTCGACCGGATGCGACCACTCTTGAAAGAAAACCAGCTGATGATTTGAGTCCAGGAGACTGGGTCCGCATTAAAGTCCACAGAAGAAGAAACTGCTTGATTCCTCGCTGGGATAAGCCACGTCAAGTGATCCTGGTGACAACAACTGCTGTAAAGTGTGCAGGTGTGAAAAATTGGGTTCATGCCAGTCATACCATCAGAGTTCCAGATCCTGAAGCTCGACCTGTAAGTCGACATCTGGAAATATCAGATACCAGCTCAGCCTCTGAAGCAGAAACTGAAACGATCAGAGTTCCAGATCTTGAAGCTCGACCTGTAAGTCGACATCTGGAAGAATCAGGTACCAGTTTGACAACTGAAGAAGAAACTGAAACGATTAGAGTTCCAGATCTTGAAGCTCGACCTGTAAGTCGACATCTGGAGATATCGGATACCAGTTCGGCATCTGAAACAGATCAACCTGAATCCAGTGAAAGACAAAAGGTAAAATCAGGAAACAAAAGAACTGATATTGAAACTGGAGAAACAGAACGAAGAAACAGCGACAATGAACAACCAAGTACAAGCTTTGGGAAAATTCCTCCAGAGATCGTTGAAGTAACTGAAGAAAATTTAGATTCAGATAGAGAGATTGGGAAAAGTGGGGAAGAAATACGAGGAGTAGTAGGGTCAGAACTACAAGCAGAAGAAACACAGGGAAATCTAGATTCAGATAGAGAGATTGGGGAAATTGCGGAAGAAAAACAAGGAGTGTTCGAATCGAATTTTCAATTAGAAGAATCACAAGAAGATTCGGATTCAGACAAAGAGACTGATATCATAAAGTTCAAAGTTAGAGGAAGTGAAGTGAGGTCTGAGACAGAATCTGAAGAAAGTGAAGAGGAAGAAAGCAAAGAATAGGACCAAGAAAGAGAACTTGAAGAGCAGAACGAGAAGAAAAGAAAGTGAACTGAAAAGGCCAAGAAAAGGAGACAATTGGCCCAACGAAATTAAAAGACTGAGATATAAAATAATAAATTTGAACAAAGATAATGCGGAACAAGTAAATGAAATAACAAGTCAAAAGGGACAAAGGAAACCAAGCGAAAGACAGTTGCAAAGACCAAAAAGAGTGAAAAGACCTAACCTGAAATATAAGTCACCTGAACGGCTATAAATAGCACTGACCGACATTAAAGAAGTGGATAGCAGTCACGAAATCCCAGACAAAGACTGTGAACAAGTGGGTGAGAGTGAAGTGCACCAAACCTGAAAGGCAAAAGAAAGAAAACCGGACTGGACACATAAACTGGAAAAGACAAGAAAAAGTTCTAAAAAGAGCACCAAAAGAGACTGATTAAAGGGTAGAGCGGCTGAAAAGTCATTCTGAAGTGTGGAAACACATTTTCTGTACATATATATAGTTAGATTATATTTTAAACATGGTAGACACTGAGAGTAGAAGAGTTAGATGTGAGTCTTTCCGTAGATGGTGTAGAATGTGTTTTTATTGTACAGGTTTGCTAATGCTTATCTGGTTTATTTTAGCAATAATAATTCCACTTAGGTTAGTTGTAGAAAATACATCTGTAATAGTGAATGACACAAATAGTGACAAGAAAGTTAACATAAAGAACACTGCAACATTAGTGGATAGTACTGATTTTCATAGGGATAAGTCAATAACTGATTTCTCCAAGAATGTCTTCACGAAACTTTTATACAAATATGTGGAGACAATGGATGTGAGAGATTGTTATGTCTGTATGCAGTTACCCGCGTCTGTAACAGAAGGTGTGACATATCATCACCTTCCTTTGACGTATGGAATAACTTGTAGCGTTTTAGCTAGCTTATTTTATAAAACAGGTAAATTAGAGTATTATTATACTGACATAGATGCTGTTTTTGCTAAAATTCCCGTAATCCCTGAGTTAAATAAGGTAAAAGTTGCAAAGGTTTTTGGAGAGTTTTTCTTAGAAACAAAAGAAATAACATTAGAATATACATTTAGACATAATCTTACTTGTGAGTTAAGAAAAGAAGAAAAGATTTTCTTAGACATGGTAGAAGACAGAAGAGTTAAGTTTCAAAGAAAGGTAGCAGGAGAAAAGACAAAAACCCCACCTTGGGCGTTTGAAGAGAGAAGTTATGACAAAGGTGAAACAAATGCAGCTATGGTTCTAGATTGGCCCCAACAGGGAAAATTGTGTATTAGTAGAGATAACACTATGTATGATAACTATTTCGTGGGTTCTAGTGAGTGCCGAGATACATACAAAATTCTAGGGGGATGGGGATTTAAAGGAGGAAAAGATCCAGTATTTCCAGGGATCTATTATATTTGCGGAAATAAAGCTTATTATAGGTTGCCGGACCATTGGTATGGAACATGCTATCTAGGCCTGGTCTTTCCAAAGATTTTTCACGTGGAAAGAGGAACAAAAGGAATTCACGAGATAGGTAAACCATTAACCCGTAGGAGGAGGGAGAGCTTCTCAGAAATAGTAGGTGACATTTTTGGAGCATTGATACCAGCAGTGGGTATATCTTTGAATGCATACAAGATTCGGAAATTGTCTACAGTAGTGGATCGTTTATCAACGAATACTGCTGGAGGGTTCTTGATGGTAAATATCGAAATGGTTGTCATGAGAGCTATGGTAATGCAAAATCGACTTGCCCTTGACATTCTTTTGGCAAAAGAGGGTGGAGTCTGTGGAATGCTGAAGGTACAACATTGTTGCACTTACATTCCAGACAAAAGTGAGAATATACAGAAGTATATAAAGAACATTACTGATTTGCACAAAGAAATTGCCCCACTGGAGGTTGAAGGTGTTTGGGAGAGACTTGGTAAGAGTTTTTCCTCAATGAAGAAATGGTTCACAGAAATAGGTAGTTCTCTTATTGGGAAAATACTAATACCAGTCACAGTAGTAATAATAATAATGTTATTATTGAGATTAGCTTATGTGTGTATTGAAAGAAGAAAAAGACAAAATAGAGTAAAAAGAGAAAATGAGAAAAATAAAGAAAGAGAACGGGAGATGGGAGAAATAGAATTGGAAGAGTTAAAAGAGAACATGTACAAAAGGTCTAAAAGACAAGATGAAAAGAACACGGTTGTTTAAACTAACAGATGCAAGTGGACAAGAAACATTTTATCTGATAAATTTTGTAGCGATAGGTTTTTGTGGTGATGTTAAAAATCACCAAAGGGGGGAATTGATGGAGCAGGGTAAACAAAATAATTTTGTACCCCTTAGAAATTAATGACCTCTTAATAATTAATAATACTAACCGTTTGAAATTGCATGTATTAACCAACAAACGCACCTTTTTAGTAAACACTACACGTGGGTAATATGCTGATTTGTGCAAAATCTAGTCTACTTACAATTGTGGGGTAATTAACCTTAGTATTGTGATTTGCGTATTAATTAGAGTGAAATTGCATGATTTGCGATGTGTAGTAAATTGTATTGTGGCAAAGAATGCAGATGGTAAGTAAAATGGCTTTAAATGTCGCTTCTGCTAGGTAACACCTAACACGGGTCTTTAAAATGGCGGGTGGTAAACAGAAAGGCTTATTTTCTTTGTTTTAATTTCGGTTGTGTTTGTTCTTATGATAGTTCGTTCGGGCCTGCTAGGCCATGCTTCGAAAATGGCTGCTGGAGAGGATGAGATCACGTGAGAGGACTAAGATGGCCTCTGCGCAGAAGCAATAAAGAAGTTCAAGTCACGTGAATGCGGCCTGTGCCCGGAGTGAGAGATGTCAAGGTCGACCTGACCTACAATGACGAATGTGCCAAGAGATTCAGCATGTATTCGTGGGAATGGATGGGAAAGAACCGAGTGACAATGGATTAACTAAAATGTGACCATAAAAGATCGCTACAAAATGAATGGACAAGTTGGATTACTTTTGACCCCAGACTCATGAGACTTATTGTGTGTTTTATTGTCCCCAAACCAGTTTGAACAAGGAGGGCGATGAGGTGACCATCACCACCCCTCCAATGGACCAATTAGCGTGATTCTTGCCCCTGGGGATTGCAACTTTTATGTGTAGTAAGCAAGAGAATAGGGTATAAGAGAGTCTGCTCTTACGTGGGTGGGTTGCTGTTGGTGTTATTGCCATGCCGCTTCTTTATTTTTCATTTTTCCACTTTGATGCTGCGAAAGACTCTATCATTTTTGGACTTTGAACTTTGACTGGGGAAGGAACAAGATAGTTGCGGGAAATTCTGCCCGGGAGGTGCGTCCGAGGCGGTTAGCGGGACAGTCAGTCAGTTTGGGAGTCCTATTCTGTGATCTGCGGTTTATTTCCTTTGGTGAACCATTCTAGTCATCGCCCCATGGCCGAGGGTAATGCATAATTTTAATTTTTCCTAAACCTTTCTTAAATGTTTATTGAGATACTAAATGTGTTTTGTTTAATAAAGAATTTTCACTTATTAGATTGAAGAATTTAGATAAAATTATATTCTAACTTTAAAATGAGTCCGTGTTTCATTAATAAATTTATGATTTATAAATGTTAAAGGTTTAATTGTGATTGAGCTGGTCTTAATCACCATCAACTTATTCTACTAGTTGGTAGAATAGCGGAGTACCGAATAGCGGAGTACCTTGATGTTTAGAACCGACAGGATCCAAAGTTAATGCATATAATGTATAGATTATTATTCTGTCGAATTTAACAAGGTATCTCGTTCGTCCAGCAGCACATTCTCCTTAGCGTGTAATCCAGAGATTGAATGAATGTATGTATGCGGTGTCATGGGCCCCACCGACATAAGTTGTAAAAATCAATAGGTTGAGTAAGAGTTTACCTGGATTGGTGTCCTAAGGAGCAATTTATATTAGCCGCGCTGGATCAGAGGCATCAAAGGTAGTCTTGAATGGTGTTGTAAAATGAACAAATTTTGTAAGTGTGATAGGTGCTATGAGTTTCCTTAATGGTTTTGTTGCAACCTTTGTCAGATTGTTGGAAGCAAAGAAAGGTTTGATTTTGATAAATGAACTGGGCTATGAACATAATTTTCCTTTCATAGTACAAATATTAGGTGAATTTTGGAAACAAGAGATGTCACATGCCCAATGGCAGATATTGAAAAAGGGATTCTACTGCATAAACAAGAGACTTAAGTTTGGGGCCATTTAGACCCTAAAGGGGGCCAATCAGACTTCAGGTCATCACCGACCCTGACCTCTCCTCTCCTAGCAGAGGACCGACTGCTCTATTTATAGGTCCCTTATGCCTGGCTGGGATCTCAAGGCCTTCAGAGCATCCCCGTTGCAACAGGTGCTCTGAATGCTGTAGCATTTGATGAGCGGGAGCCATGATTCTTGTGCTACTCTGAAAATGTTTTTCTTGAAAAACAAAAAATCAAGGGCCCTGGTGCACAAGAAATGTTCTCTCTGTGTGCCAGTGATGACGTTTTCGGCCAGAGACTAATATACCTGACATGGAGGCCCCAGGCAGGGAAATCTGTTGATGGTCTCACGTCCTAAATATGGAAGGATGACTGTCACTATGGCACTAGACCTCCTCTGCATTTGCCCACCTCTAAATGAAGCTGTCTAACTGTGGTTGGGGCCTGCTGAAATAAGACAGGCCTCACAAGCTGCCTAACTCAAACATGACACAAGACCCTTGAGGGTTGTTTTTTTAGGCACAAGTTGCAGACAGGACAGACGGTTGTTCAAGGGCATAGTGAAGCACCCACTAAACCAACTTCAGTGGGGCTACCACCGGATCACATAACATTGTTTGTTATGGCTCATATTAACTTTAATCCTTGACTACAGGTCACAAGACAGAAGCAGAAGTTAATCAATACCATAAAAAATAAAGCATCATGGCACAGCTCTGGGGTGAGTGGTTGGCATGAGAGAAAGAAAGACAAATTATGAAAATAGCAAATAAAAAATAAGTGAGAGACAAGCAGATTGAGGGAGCGTGATAGAAGGAATGAAATAAGAATGCAAAGAAGGAAAAGAAATGCAAAGGAGGAAGGAGGTGAAAAGAGAAAAAGGTAGAAAGAAGCAAGGAAAAGTGGAAGAAAGGAGATAAGGATGAATGAGAAGAAGGGTGACTAGAAGAAAAGGAGTAAAGAACATAGAAATAATTAACAAAAATGCAAGGATAGAAAGAAATGAGTAAGGCACAAAAATAGAAGGAAATATTGTTACAAAGAAAAGAAATATAGAAAGAACAAATGAGAGATCAAAGGAAGGAAGGAAAATGAAGAGAAGGAAAAATGAGTGAAAAATAAAAAGGATTAAATAGGAGACAGAAAGGGAAAACAAAGAAGGAAGAAAAATAACACGAGGATAATGAGAAGAAAGGAAGAAAAATAAAGACAGACAAATATGAAGAAGGAAGAAAAGATAGGAAAAAAACTAAATACATTAAAAGATGGGGAAGGGTGGGTTGAGGTAACATGCGCACCCCTGCTTCCTGTCGTTCATATGCTTTAGGTGCAGTGGGCCCATGCTCACTTTAAAGAGGCTTGCAAGAAGCTGCTGGATGGTATGTGGTGCAGAGTTGCTGGTACCTGAACTCATGTGACTGAAACTGCAGTATTCCCCCTATTCAGCATTTTTCCTCTCTTTATATTTTTGCTAGCTGGGTATGGTGGTGGCGACCCCCAAATGCACTACCGGGCAAGCAAAGGCAATGTACAGTAACAGCTACGAAGGTCTCTAATGCAGTACTTCCTCGCTATCCTTTACAGAACACAACACTGCACCACCCACGTACGTGTAGCTGCTAAAGTGGTGGAACAGAGGCATTATGTTACCCTGACTTGCTCCCCTACACCTACCAATAAGCTCCCTTCCCCCACCAGCACCTCAACCACACTTCTTTCAACTCGCTACACCTTGAGGTGATCGGGCCATCCTCTTCAGGCAATACCATCAGTAGTGACTGCTACCAAAACCAAGTGGTGAGGCAGTGCGGGGTGGGGGATATATTAAAAACAAGTATTTGCAATGCAATAGGTCTCGCATTTGCTAGAGTTGGAGTTCACACTGGTCGTGTATTAGCAAAGCACCTCACTACAAGAAACTACCCTTTGTATAGAGAATCCATACATGTTGGATCTTAACAAATAGACTTAGTACATGAATCTATCTGTTGTATAAAAAGTCTGTACTGTGCAGGCCTCAATGGTGCGACTCACTACATGATGCTACAAGCAATATAAAAAGTCCATGGGGCATATTATCAAGAACGGCGTTATAATTATCGCCGCTTTAGCGTCAGAAAACTGCCGCTAAAGCGGCGATAATGGGCTTGTTAATATGAACTTGAGAATTCCAATAGAAACCCATGTTGACACCAGAACATGGGCTTCTATTGGAATTCTCAAGTTCATATTATCAAGCCCATTATCGTCGCTTTAGCGGCAGTTTTCTGCCGCTAAAGCGGCGATAATTTTAACGCCGTTTCTTGATAATATGCCCCCATGTTGGTTGGGTTTCAACAATGCAACTGACTACATGAAGTTACACTGGTATTAAAAGTTCATTTTATTTGGGTCACCCGTTGTATAAAGAGTCTACCAGTTATTTCTTAGTTACACACCTTGCCGTGTTAGGCTACTTTAAGATAAAGAGTCCATACCGATTGGGTTTTAGTGAAACAATTTGCAAACCTTTGGTATATATAGCACTGTTCAAAGTAAATGAAATTATTTATAGCACAAACTAGACTCGAAGCTATTGGAGCAGCATTGCTTATATAGTACTCCCCCCTAATCCCCTCCCCTACTGCAAGTGTCCACTGCACCATACTGTGCCAGGCACTGCAGCAGAACTGCGTCTGATACAATACGGCCGGGCCCCTGTTTGTAACTGCCACGGAATCTGCCGAAACATGTTAGATGCAGAGTAGTTATTTAAAAATAATGTACAAATCTGCACAACTCTGTATATACGACCCAGGTACACAAACACACAATGTGGAGCACATTCACTCATATCTGTTGTTAATTACCTATTGTCCAATTGTCTCCTCCCATCTGGTACACTGCCACCTTCTGGGACATTGTGGTACTCAGAGTTGCAAAGAGGTTTTCCTCCGCTGCAAAGCTTTTTTTCTGAGGTGCACAAGGGTGCCTCCGCTTATGTTTTTGGCAATCTGGGTAAACGGTGAGCGCACGGCGGGGGCTACGGAGACTCGCTGACCTCTCCCTGAACCTCAGCAGAAACAGTAAAACACCGGAGGAATTTCTTCTGCTGCTATCTCGCAGCCCCAAACACCAGCAAACAAAAACTCCAAATTGAACACTATGGGGCATATTAGCAAGGAAGTGGCGGAGAGAGGCGTTGGCCTTCTTGGCTTAATGCCTCTCTCCGCCACTTCGGAAACGCAAGGCTGCACCATATTATCAAGGATATGGTGCAGCCTCGCGTTTCCCCCTGCGATGGCGCTAAGTTTTCCAACTTAGCGCCAACGCAGGCACCCTTGCACCAGAGTGCAAGGGTGACTGCGAGCAGGGAGGTTTGTTTATGTACAGGAAGGTGCCCCTTCCTGCACATACACAAACCTAAAATGCCAGTTTGTAACTTACGTGTGTGCTGCTTCATGCAGCACACATGTAAGTTACAAAATGGCATTTTTAAAAAAGGTTTGTTTATGTACAGGAAGGGACACCTTCCTGTACATAAACAAACCATGGCATTTTGCTCTTTCCATATGTGCTGCTCAAGGCACCACGCATGAAAAAAGCAAAAAAGAGGCGAAATAAAGCATTTTTCCTCTTTTCGCCATCTTAAGACCAGGATTTTCCTGGTCTTAAGTTCGGCGCTGCCACCTATTATCGCCACCCTTGATAATAGGTGGCAGCGTCGAATTCAATGGGTGTTGCGGTGAAACGCCCACCGCAGCACCCACTGCACGCCCCTTTCACGCTAAATTTAGCATGAAAGGGGCACTATCATCAAGGCAGCATTAAGCCACTTAACGTGGCTTTAAGCCACGTTAAGTGGCTTAACGCTGCCTTGATAATAGGGAGCTGACCCTATCGCCACCACAACGTCACAAAAAGTGACGTTGTGGTGGCGATAGGGGCTTGATAATATGCCCCTGTGTCTCCAATGGAGAGTGCAAGAAGCCCTCAGAGTTGGTAACCACTGCAAGCACCGCATGTTTTGTTTGTGCCCTATGTTGCCGCGTGCATGGACTGTTTCACGCACGCACTCAAATTATGTAAATGAGTGTCAGAGTCTGCACCATGGAAAACAAAGCAATAAAAGCAGCGGTGGAATATTATTACCGAGTACACATGAGAAGTGGGGAGGTGTAAAGCGCTCCAATAAATCAGGATTAAAGGGAAAAAAAAGAAATTCAACGCCACGGCAGACGCAGCTATAAAAGCAGCGGTGGCATATTATTACCGAGTACACATGAGAAGTGGGGAGGTGTAAAGCGCTCCAATAAATCAGGATTAAAGGGGAAAAAAAGAAATTCAACGCCACGGCAGACGCAGCTATAAAAGCAGCGGTGGCATATTATTACCGAGTACACATGAGAAGTGGGGAGGTGTAAAGTGCTCCAATAAATCAGCTTTAAAGTTAAAAAAAAACTTCAACACCACGGCGGAAGCAGCAAAAGGAGAGAGGGTTGTTTGCGGAGCATGCAGAGTATGGGGAGGGCTTATTACAAAGCGGAAGGGAGACCCATAGTAAGCATGTTTTGTTTGTGCCCTATGTTGCCGCGTGCATGAACTGTTTCACGCGCACACTCAAATTATGTAAATGAGTGTCAGAGTCTGCACCACAGAAAACAAAGCAATAAAAGCAGCAGTGGAATATTATTACCGAGTACACATGAGAAGTGGAGAGGTGTAAAGCGCTCCAATAAATCAGCTTTAACGTTTAAAAAAAAAATTCAACACCACGGCAGAAGCAGCAAAAGGAGAGAGGGTTGTTTGTGAAGTATGCAGTGGATGGGGGGAGGGCTTATTACAAAGCGAAAGGGAGAGCCATAGTAAGCAAGAGCAAGCATTGACTGACAGAAGGCAATTTTTTCTAAAAGAGTTCTTGCAAACGGCAAATAAAGAATGATAGCATATGTAAACTGTAATTGGCTGGTGCTCCTCACCCTTAAACGGAAGTGAGGTTTCCGCTGCAGGGACGAATTAGGAGACAGGCAAGAAGACGGACGCTGCACTGAGCCTATTGTGAGCATCAGGCGGGAATAGAGTAGCAGTATTGATTACAGCAGGTCTTGCAGACAGCGCATGCGCGCTGATGCTCGACCTAAAAAGGACTTACCTGCTGCTGCCGGAATCCATCTTCTTCCACTATTGCGTGCTGCACAGGTTCCCAGGCTCTCAACCTTATCCAGATCCTGCTCTCATGCATGAGAGCAGCGCCGGGATTGGTCTAAGCGGGCTGGACTGACGCTTGCTCAGCAGGGAGCTTGTGCCTTTTCTCCCACCTGGCTGTACAATAGAGCTGGGTTGGAGAAATGTAAGTATGCATGTCGTTTTGGCCATCCTAAGACGGCTGGCCAAACCGACATGCTCAACTCTCCTTCTCTCTGCTCAGCCTGCTGCCGACATAGACGATGGCCTGCCCCACCCTAGATTCGGGTCACTAGGCTTAGCCAAGAAAAAATAAAATGATAAATATCATTTTAATATCATTTTTTTTTATCTCCTGGCTGCGAGAAGTGGGGCGACGCTCCTCCGCCATAATGGAGGAGCAGCCCCTGAACACCATAACTGACGTGACTGTAACTACAATCTGAGCCCTTCCTCGAAAGTTGAGAACTCCAGTCCTTTCTCAAGAAATAATTAGAAAGCAATGTGTACAAGGACTTTTTTGTTATACCCCCCACCCCCAATGAAGTAAGTCAACTTCTAGTGCTTTGCTTCTTTTCAACCAAAAGTGACAATCAGGGGAGAACTACACCAAAAAACTGAAATTAACACATTTAAGTTCAAATAAACCTACAATATATAAGCCACCAAATAGCCCAACTAAACCATCCATAAAAACTACCTAACAATATACCGTGGTTGGCTTTCTCTACTCTACTTTGTGCTTGCTTACCCATCCTGTTGTATAGCCCCCTTCCTATTTGCAAATTATTCCAGCCACATCCTTCTGCATCATTACCACAACTTCCAAATAACTAGTCAGATAAAGATTTATTTTCTTGTCTAAATTTCTATCTATTGGAATATAACATCTCTGATTTTCCCTGAAATCTCCTGGGGGACTCTGCTTGTCTCATGGTGTTCCATAAGAACCACCATCTGAGGGTCTTAGCAAGTTTCTGAAGGGAGGTTTATCTGGTTCTAAATGATTTCTACTAAATGGATAACACTCCACACCACAGAGTTCTCAAAAAGTAATTGAACGATTACTCTTAACTTTTCCAAACTGCACATAACAACAAAGTCTTGTTTCTGTTGTCCCTGGTTCTCTTAGCTTTATTTTTTGTCTTTTGCTATGCCCAACTGCCGAAGGGGCCATGGAAAGAGTGGAAATGTTAAAAGGCACTGGAAGGTGAGGAGCAAAAGGCCACTCTTTCAGAAGTGTCAAGGACTGGCAAAGGAACAGCAGTTCAAGCGATGTGTCCTAGCACACTGGTGGCCTGCTTTGAATACGAAGGTTTGTTCTGGTGGAGCTACAGGTTGACACTCAGCCAGTCCAGGAGCGTCCCTCGAGCTTTCATTTCCTCTTGATGGTACTTCAGCACTGCTTGAAGAAGAGATCCCACCGTACGTGCCTTCTCAGCTGCCATACTTGCCACCTCGGGGAGCTGTGGGGGATACAAGAGATGGGGGTTACCAGGAATGTTCCATTTTGCAGTATTTTACACCTCATTTTACAGTATAGAATCATTCAGACATGGACTCTGACCTCTAGTAAGCACTGCCAGGCCTCTCTAGGTTGCTCATTTCCTCATATTCAAAGGCACAACTCGGTCTACAGCCCTAGCCTTACTTACCTAGTCTGACTGTTTTCTTTTTTTTGTGTGCAGTGCTTTGCAAAACCACAAAGGTGACATGACACGTCTGTGCAGGCTCACCTAGCTGTGAGTTGATAACTAAGTCAAACAACAATTCATTGCAAAAATAAAACAAAATACCTCAAGGTGTAGTGTCAGCCAAGTACATTTTGAATTTGCCACAAAGACATCGAAGGCCTTTCTCCAGACAAAAGGAATGGCTGTTCGTGTCCACTTCTCGTAAAAACTCGGCCATTAAACCAGTGGTTAATATGTTAAAAAAATAAGTGCCGGGGCTCTGGTCAAGGAGCCATCCCATTTCTCCTGTTAGCGCTGCCCAAAATAAAACCAACCATTAACCATGAAATTGGGAAGAGGATGTGGTGTAATGGACAGAGCATACAACTTCAGAGCTGGGAAACCAGGTTCGACTCTCAGCGTCAGCTCAAAATCCTGTGATTCTGGGCAAATCACTTAATTTCCCCAGTGCCTACCATAAATGAATGTGTCCTTAACTGGTGCTCATGAAAAGCGCTGGTGTTCATAATCAAGTGCCGGTGCTGAGCACCGGAAACCACTGGCTCAAATTAAGCACTGCATTAAACCTGTACTTTTCCAGAGCATCCTCCACTCTTGTCCAGCCCAAATTCAGAGAAGCCAAAACACAGAAACATTCATTTTCTGGAGCAACCATGGCAGCCTGGAGCTCCTTGCCGCACAAGCTCCGAGCTGGCCCTCCTCACAGTCTTCTGCAGGCAATTCAACGCTCACCTTTTTAAGCAATTCATAACCTCAAGCTCAATTTGACTCTATGTCATTCTGTAACCATCGGACAAAATCTATATGACCTATACATTGTTTTCCCCTCTCTATATTTAATGTAATCCCCATTTATTGAAACTTGGTTGAGCTGAAAAGCGGCCGCATACCATTTTGGTACAAATGCATTATTTAGAATATTAGATGGGTAACAGTGAATAACAGGGATGTTTTCAAGCAGGGATTCTAAGTGGTCTATTTGAAGTCACTCGGAACCCCGAGGTAAAAACGTCCCCTCAATTCACTTTTTACCCATCTATCATTATATGTTATGTTTGATCCCCAATATCATGTGCTTCTGCTTTTGGCTGCTACACAGAAGCAGAGAAGTAATGGGGAAGCCATGCATAACATGGCCTCGCCTCCATGTCCCAAATGTGAAAAATATATACCTTACATGCCATCCTTAACCCGTCCTCACTGTGGGAGTCCGGGACAACCAGGGGGAACACACAAAGGAGTAGGGGTAACGGTCTCCGGCTTACGCCTCTGGCACCAGGAAGGAAGACACGACCACACTCTAGTTCAGGTCCGTGCTGTCAGCCACGAGCGCTGACGTCACCATTTATTTATACTCCCCGGTCCGCGCCCGGCCCAGGGAGTTGAAGTGGCAACATTGTATTGTGTGAGCCGGTTGGCTCACTACACCCACCACCTTCCCTGCTTTGGTTCCCCCTCCTGCAGCTGTGCTTTCTGCTTTCAGTCCAAGTAGTCAAGCAGCGCTGCGCAGCAGGCTCCGAGAGACCTGTCAGCCTGCCCCTGAAGTCCTTTATGACATCACAACAGTGGGCGCCCAGTTTTGTTATCCCTGTTGGTACGTCATAGCAGTGATTTACCAAGTTTAGCATCTGGTATAAAGGATAAAGGTTCTCCATTAGAGTCAAACATAACAAATAAATAATATTGATGTGGGAGAGAATGTAGCGTAGTGGCCAAAGGCTGCGAGCTGGGGAACCAGGATCAAGTCTCGGCGTCAGCTCAGCATCCTGTGATTCTGTGCAAATCATGTAATCTCCCCGTGCCTAAGTGCTTAAAAAAAATAAACAAAAATGAATGTGTCCTTGTTTAATGTAACTGGTGCTCATGTAAAGCGATCCAATATCTTCAGGTCGAGTTTGCACTATATAGAACTGAAAATAAATAAATACATACTCTGCAGCACTTAGACCCAGTACTCCGGTCCTGTGGAGTATGTAGTCTTTTCAGCTTCCTGACTAATGTTGAGCTTGCCTACTGCTGGTGTTCTGTTTACACAGATGGACAATACAGATAGAAATAACCCCTACCTGGCTAGCTAATAAATAATGTATTTTTTGAAGTTCTCCCAAATCTGCAAAAAGAACCCATTTCTGGAGGTGCTAATCAGCCCCTACCTAGATGCGAGCATGATCCTTGGACTGGGAGCTGTCTGCTGAATTGCCAGCAGATAATGTTTTGCTGCCGCCGGTCCGAATTGTCTCTCCTTTCATCATAAAGAATTGTGTAAGACATGCTAGGACCAGTGGTACAGCTCAGAAACAATTCCTGACATTAGTATTTAAATAAAGGAGACAGAAAAAAGAATGATTGTAAGATATTAAGCCGAAATTATGTCTTACATATGGGAATAGTTGAATATAAAAGTGTTTCAGACTTTACTAAGCGTAAACGATTAGTGGCACAGAGATGTAGGAGCAAGGGCATGAGACAGCATTGGTGGAACACACTTAATCAACTTAGACTCTTAAGTTTGAGGCACGTTTATTAAATTCTATGGGGCATATGTGCAAGCCCTTATCACCACCGGAACGTCACTTTTTGTGACGTTCCCGTGGCGATAGGGGCCTTGCCTTATGTACAAGGCAGCGTTAAACCACTTAACGTGGCTTAACGCTGCCTTGTTCATAAGGCACCCTTTCACGCTATGTTTAGCGTGAAAGGGGCGTGCAGTGGGTGTTGCGGTGGGCGTTCCACCGCAACACCCATTGTATTTGACGCTGCCCCCATGTACAAGGGTGGCGTACGTAGGAGGCAGCGCCAAAATTAAGACCAGGAAAATCCTGGTCTTAAGTTAGCGAAACGAGGAGAAATGCATTATTTCTCCTCGTTTTTGCTTTTTCCATGTGTGCTGCCTTGTGCAGCACACATGAAAAAAGCAAAATGCCATGGTTTGTTTATGTACAGGAAGGTGTCCCTTCCTGTACATTAACAAACCTTTTTAAAAAATACCATTTTGTAACTTTCATGTGTGCTGCATGAAGCAGCACACATGAAAGTTACAAAATGGCATTTTAGGATTGTTTATCTGCAGGAAGGGACACCTTCCTACACATAACCAATCCTCACCTGCATGCAGACACCCTTGCACTCTGGTGCAAGGGTGCCTGCGTTGGTGCTAAGTTGTTAAACTTAGCGCCATCGCAGGCGGAAACGCAAGGCTGCACCACATTCTTGTCAATATGGTGCAGCCTTGCGTTTCCGAAGTGGCGGAGCGTGTCGTTAAGCCCAGGAGGCTAACGACACGCTCCGCCACTTCATTGCACATATCCCCCCTATGTTCTTTATTTTGGAGCGTTTCTATAATTAATGACCAGATTTCAGTATTCTTAAAGTTTGATGTAGTCTTTCATTGTATAATACTTTTGTGGCAGTTCATAGTAAAGCTGATCCCCACCATCAAAACTTGGAAGGGATTTGTATCCTCCCACGCTTTAGCATTGAGGAGTCACGCGCTCTCCATAGAAAAGCAGATCGCTATGTGATGGCCAAGGTCGGTCACTAGAGATGAGTCTATGGTGCCTCTAATGGTGTTCTTTATATCTAAATAAAGGTACTAACCTCCACTCCCGCCTCATTTCTACATGAATGAATGAATGTTTGAATGAATGAATGACTGAAGAATGAATGAGAAGGTTCTGTAGAGTGCACAGCTACTCCTAGGAGTGTCTCAGCGCTGAGGACGGTGGAGCAAAATAAATTTTAAGTTCACACCAGTTACTGAGATGAGAACATCCAGGTTTTCAGTTTCCTACAAAATATTAATTCTGGGCTCAAGTTCGAGAGGATGCTGATTCCATGCCTTAGCTGCTAGAAAGGAAAAAGAGTGACACCCCCTTCCTAATCTACCTGACCTGACCAGAGGCACCACCACCAGGGCATCCTTGGCCGGGTGTTGCTCTCTCGACGGACGATAAGGCAAAAACATTCTGAGAGGTTACAGGGGCCCGGAAGATAGAGCACCCAATGACCCAAGACAAGAAAATTAGGCAGCCAATGAAAGGAACTAAAATGGGTGGAAATTGAAGCACTCCCCCGCAGCCTCAAAACTAAATGAGCTCACGATTTAGAGATGGAACATGCGGACTCGTCTGAATTTTGATGATTTTATCCCCAAAGAAATTGGCAAACCCAATTCAAAATTCTTGAGAGGGAGTGTTAGTCATTTAACAAGTCTTAGGAGACAAGAAGGCCTTAGCAATCTGAAAGATATTTCTGGAGCTTTTGGAGGCGAAATAGATTTTTGATTCAAGATAGGAAGCCTGCGCTGATTTAATAGCAGCATGATAAAACCTCAAGGCTTCTTTATACTGGTCCTCACTAGCAAGTGAGTAGCCCTTGCACCATTCTATCTACAATTTCTTACAAGCCCTCCTTTCCAATGCGAGGGAGGGAGAAAACCAAGGGGCGGCAGACCAAGGCTTGCACTCTTTCCTTAATTGTGGCGGAGCCAGGTCCTCAGAGTCAGCTTGCAGCCAATTATTATTAGCATCAATGGCACCAGTGAGGGAAAGAACAGTTTTAGCAAGGCATTAGTGAGCTCTTATGCTTTTATTTAATAACATGCCTGGAAAGACTGCCTGGTGACATACCTGGTCTACATACCTGGCCTGTTGGAGATTGTCCTCAAGCCTCCACCCTAACAGAATGAGAAAGTGGTCAGACCAAAACAACGCCCGGGGTTCTTTAACCAAGATGGGGAATTTACAGAAATTCCAATCAGTAGTATGTCTGGCTTGGTGGGTGCCAGAAGGCACATCTTGGGCCAAATTGAGAGAGGCCAACTTATCTACCAGGAAAGCCGCCAAACTGTCTATTGGTCTATATGTCTCAGAGTAAAATCCCCTAGATGTGTGAAATAGGTGTACTGCACCATCTAATGAGCCAGCACCCGATTCAGTTAGTTAATAAACTCCCTGGCTCAACGTGGAGGATGATAAACCAAGACACCTGCTAGGGAAACTGAGCAGATACAGAGAAACAGAAGCCTACACTCTCTGCTACTAATAATTCAGGTCATTGAAAGGTAGAACAACGCATCCCCTGCTGATATGCAATCGCCACACCCTCACCCCTTCCATTGGCCCTGTCCATGTGCACAAGGGAATAGGGATAGCCATTGCAATATCAGGCGCAACTGAGTCATAAAGCCAGGTTTCCATCATAAAGAGAACATCTAGCCTAGCATTGCTCAGAAGGCCATATATGTCGAGCGCATGCACGTGCAGGAAGCAGACGTTAACTAACATTGCTGAAATGATCGGGACAAGAGGCAGTGTGTTACAGTGACTGAAATCTCCACCTGTCTTCTGCTCCAAACAGTTCACAAGAAAACTCCTCAAAGCGCCTGTCCACTTCAAACCTACCAGGACACAACAGCGGAGGCCTGAGGGCCAATAGTTTCTGTGCAGTATAAATAAAACGGAGGGGCTGAGCTAGGCCCTCACTGGCAGCAGAACAGACGTGGATAGGCGCAGATGGGCTTGCCTTTGGAGCACCAGTGGCACGCCTGCGGCGTGGTCCTTCTTAAGTAAGTAGAGTTCATCAAAATCATCAGGCACCTAGAGCGCTAACTTCTCAAAATGGCGCCTTTAGTCGACAAGGAGTAAAAATGGCTACCTCACCTCTAGTAACAGAAACCAAAAGCAAGGTGAGAGATCCCCAATGACTTGCCAAAACACTTGCCTATAATGCACAACTAAGTTCCCCAGGGAACACTGATTTCCCTCCTAGGTAAAGTACAAGTGCAGAAAAATTCATAGAGTGCCTGATGTAAAAATAGAGAAAATTAGGGCACAAGGAAAAACTACAAAACCTAATCACAGCAATGGATAAAACCAGAATAAAAATTTTAAAGCATCAGAACATCTCATCAAATCAAAAGAAGTGAAATTTAAATTGGTAATGCCAAAATCTACTCCGCGGTCCTTCTTAAATAAGGAGAGTTTATCAAACTCATCAGGAGACTAGAGCACTAACTTCCCAAAATGGCACCTTTAGTCAACCACGAGGAAAAAAACAGCTGCCTCACCTCTAGCAACAGAAACCACAAGCAAGAAGAGAGATCCCCAATGCCTTGCCAAAACACTTGCCCCATTGCACAACTAAGTTTCCCCAGAGCACTATGGGCCACATGCATCAAGGAAAAACCGGTCGCAGAACGGGCAGATTCGCAGAATCTGCCCCTTTATGATCGGTATTTTTGCATTTGGGATGCATCATCCCAAATGCAAAAATCGCAATTTAAGTAATCGCAAAATTTGCGATTGCATTTAAGAAATCGCAAATTGCGATTCCTTAAATGCAATGCACTAACCAGTAAAAATTTGCGATTTCGCAAATAGGAATCGCAAATTACTGTCAATCTCAAGTTGACGGTAATTTGCAATTTCTTTGAAAAATGCACTAAAGTGCATTTTTCAAAGTCCCATGTTACACAGACACATGCCCTTATGGCATGTGTGTGCGCAACCTGTGGATAAATTGAAATTTCAGGGGTGCAACAGGGTGTCCTTTTGGCACCCTTGAAATTGCATGCGCAATTTGCGAGTACCTATTGGGTACTCGCAAATTGTGCATGCAATTCCCATTCATTCCTATGGGCCTCTAGGCCCATAGGAATGAATGAGAAGCAATTCCTTAATTGCGAGTCGCAATTTGCGAGTCGCAATTAAGGAATGTGTAGGAATCACAATTTTTTTTGCGATTCCTACATGCATAGGCAATAGCCATTCTTTAATTGCGATTCCTTAAAAATCGCAAATAAAGAATCGCTATTGACCATTTTGATGCATGTGCACCTAAATTCCCTTCTAGGCAGTATTCAAGGGCAGAAAAATGAATAAAGTGCCCGTGGTAAACATAAAGAAAATTAGGGCATACAGAAAAACCGGTGACGTGGATGGGTTCCTTCTGTTCCCGT
Organism: Calotriton arnoldi; assembly: GCA_963921515.1. Taxonomy (NCBI): domain Eukaryota; kingdom Metazoa; phylum Chordata; class Amphibia; order Caudata; family Salamandridae; genus Calotriton; species Calotriton arnoldi. The sequence goes on from CAWUFW010002198.1 coordinate 1,766,684, forward strand.
TCACTCTGGAAGCACTAGCGCTACATACTAGCATTGCAGTTGCCTGAAGACTCATGTTGGCATCTGTGCGATGGGGAGGTGTGTCAGTGCACACCAGAGCTCTGTGGGTGGACTGTCATCCAGTCAGAGTCTTGCACTGACTGAAGGAGCATGAGAAAGATCTACCTTCTTCTGATGCAGTGCAGCAAGTCACATGGCTGGGCTGGTCCAGCATCGAATCTCCCCACCCAAGTTAATCCCTAAAGGTGACGTTTGCCACTATTGACTTAAAGCTGCAAAGTGGAGAGTTATTCCCTCTTTGAACACTTAAGGGAGATATTGACTATGAACCACTAATCATTTAAATGAACTGCTCCCTAAGTGAACTGCTTCTTTTAGTGCAATTTGTCAGCTTGTGCATATGTGTACTGAAGTTAAAGGAGGGTCTGATGCCAATCTATGTTCAGCACTATCATGTTGAAATAATAATTGATCACTTTAGTACATCTTTGCATTCTTTGGCCCCATCTTCTAAGTGAACGTTGAAGTTATTACCTACCACGCATCATCATGACTGGGGTGATGAATGCAGTGAGCATGCCCAGCACCTTTCTTGATGTACCAGGTGCGCCAACAGAGAGCTGGTCCCAATAGATAAAATGTTTTGAGAAGCATTCAGATGCCATAGATGGTGCAAGTTGTATCCCAGCTAGAAAATAAGCACTACTATATAATTTTCTAGATGTGGAAGGAAGAAGACTCTTTGACCACATTTCACAACATTGAATCTGTTGAAAAAGAAGCCATAGGCAAGTTATTCAGAGGGTGTGGTAAGAAAGTTAATTTTCTGAAGCTATGTAGGCCAGGCCAAGAAAAGAAGGTTTACACAGTCAAGGGGGAAGAGGATGCACTGGATGATGATGAACTGCTAGAAAAAACCTAGTACCCCCTGCAGCAATTATTGCCAAAGAAATCTTTTAAAAAACTAGCACAGAAATAAATGGGAGCAACGTGGAAGTCCTTGTAGACCCAGGAACAGGGTCACAATATTTTCTCAAGAAACATATGATAACCTGGAAGTTAGAGTTGTCTTAAGATCCAGTAGGATCATACCTGGAGCTTGTGGTGGACATAAAATACAGTTGGAATGAGTGTTCCTAGCCAGATTGATCTTCAAAGATAGAAGTGTTGTAACTAAGGAATTTGTTGTTGAGTATGATGTAAACATAGTGGGCTGGACGGCCAATAATTTTGAAAATGTCAATAAACTCCAGTAAACCACCTTACATTTAAAATGTAGAGGAAATTGAAGTCACCTCTGTGCTAGAAGAGTATAGAAGAGTGTTTAACAATAGACTTGGGTGGTTGAAAGACTCAAAACATCCGGACGTCCTGAAGAACAACGTGCAGGCAGTTAAACAAGACGGCTCAATCTGAAGTGAAGAGTATATTAGAAGAAAGAAGGTCAGAGTCGTTGTCAACAGAGGCGATAGGCAAGAAGAAGAGAGACAAAATTAAACTATACATTAACTTACACCATCCTAAACATAGTGTGGTGGTGGACAGTCAACCACTACCAATCAACAAAATGGCCATGAATTTGGGGAAAGCTAAGGTATTCACTACCATGGACTTCAGCTCGGAGTATAACCAAATTGTGTTGCATGGAAACTCAAGAAATTATACTGCATTCATTGCCCCCAAAGTGGCATGCCAATTTTGCAGGATACTCTTAGAACTCAGTTCAGCTATTGTCTTCAAGCTGGTGATGAACAGATTGTTTGAGGGAATACCCTGAGAGTTTCCAAGATGATGCTTTGGTATACAGCAAGACAGTTGGCTAACCTGTTACAATCATGAAACAAGTGTTATATAGGATCCAGGACAGTGAACTGACATTACCAAAAGATAAGTGCATATTTTTCAAATTTAGGGTTGAGTATTTTGGGGCATGTCATTGGGGAAAATGGAGTGCAACCCAAGTCATTCCTAGTGGCAGTCATTTTCAGCTCCCCCTCCTCCAGCAATAAGCATGAATTAGGCTCAGCATCCTTCTTGAAAATGTGTGAATCCCATTCAAAATTTATAAGGAATCATACTGACAAGGTTGAACACATACACTAATTAATCGAGAACATTTTTTTTGCATGGAACGATGAGTGTGCAGCAAGTACGGCTAAACTGAAGAAGGCGCTAGAAAAGGCACCTTTATTGAAATCTTTTGCCAAACGTTTACAATGTATATTTTCTCCTCTGATGCGAGCCAAATTGGTCTCAGGGCAGTTCTGAGTGAAATGGCCTGATTTAAATGTTTGTGGAGAGGGAACTCCATCACACCTGCGATGAACTTCACTCCCTGCCAACATTATGGTCTGCCTGCCTGATTTCGAATCAGGTGGACATTAGGTTTAACAACAGTGGAGACTACTCCATCTCCACCATGGTAAAACCCCTCCGACATCCCGATGGAGTTAGGGCTGTCAGAGGTTTGGCTGTATGTCTGCCCATTTAATATAGATGGGCGGACATATAGCTGACTTTAAATGCCAACCGCCAGGAACAATGTGGCAGTAAGGGGCACTGAAAGTGCTCAATGCCCCTCACCATGGGAGGAAACTCCCATGGCAAGAGGGGCAATGGGTTTTTTTCATAAAGAAAATCCTACTTTGGGATTTTTTTAATAAAAAAAAGTATTGTAAGTTTGCCCTGCGGCTCTGTCAAACTTACAATGCACTGGCAGGAACCGCTGTGACGGACATTCCTGCCAATGCTAGAAATATCCGCTGGGCCAGCGGACATTTCTAAATTTGGCAGGTGGGACGTCCGCTAGGGTGATGAAGTAATATACTCCGTCGCCCTGTAGAGAAACATACCACCCAACAAGAGTTAAATCGTGGTCAAAGTTCGCAAATATTACTATTTCTTTTGCTTCACACAACCTCAGAGAAGCAGAATCTGAATAGTCTCTAATAAAGCACAACTTAGTGGCTTGTGTTTAGGCTGTGAACAAATTTAAGAGCTTTCTATAGGGCAAGTAATTATTAATTTTCACCAATTACAAACCATTAGTGAGAATAATGGGAGGGGAATGGACCTGCCAATATCTTTCCAAGGACTGTACATTTAGCTTGTATACTACAAGAGTATCAGTATAAGGTGCACCACATTTAGGGGTGTCCAAATGTATCACCAAATTATTTGCTCCAAGCACCATGTGATGAAGTGGAGGGTGAAAATCAATGGGATGTAGAAAAGGATTTAATAGTGGCTTGGCTATCTGATAATCATTACATTATGGGTGTCGTTTTCAAAAGGGATTTGCTGTTATCGGCTGAAAAGGATGAGTTACTTATAAGAGTCAAAGATTTAAATGTTAAAGGGTGGCCTTGTGAACGAGTGCTTGATGCTCGTCTACAGCCCGTCTGGAAAAGAAAGTAGGAAAACTCTACGGAGGATAAGGTTGTGTTACATGGAGATATTTTGATGCCCACCTTCATCCCCCCACAGTTCCCGGAGAGGGATTTAATCACTCCGTTGCATGAGGGCCACATGGGTATGACAGGTACTAAAAAAACTTTGAATGGCTTATTGGTGGCCATCAATAGACTGAGATGTGGAGGAGCACATGAGTAGATGTGCATACAACAAAGTTAACCCTCAGATTAGGAGACAATACATGATCGGGCAGAAGAAGGGTTGTACCAGTCTCGAAGGCGTGGGGCCAAAACAGCTGTAGTGATTGGATTGTTGCATGATGATTGGATGTGTTATGGGTACTGTGTTGCCTTTGGGAGTGGAGCACTGACATACAGTGCTCTAACGGAAAGCTGGGGGCCAGGACCTCACCGTTAGCTCTGATAGAGCGCTGGTGCATCTGCAATCCAAACACCACCAACGGCATGTGTGGAGGACTAATCATGTATTGTCGACACATCTTGCTATTTTTTGTTCTTCTCTGACAATCCAAGGGTCTGGATTTGTGCATCCCACCTCTATGAAATCCTCTTAGGTAAAGGGAAACAAATCAGGCAGGGCACTGCTAAAATGCTTACATGCACAAGCCACACAGGCCACCTCTCTATGCTTTTCCCTTAATGATCCTTGCAACTTTATCTATTTTCTATACACTGGAACTATACTGGGAAACAAAGGTCATTTATTTCTCTTCCTTTATACTTTCTCTAATTGGTATGCGCTCTATTTCCTCCAGACTGTTTTCAGAAGTGAACAATCATTTGGAAAAGCCAATAGGTCTAACTTTAATGCGCCAACAAATGCAAACACAAGCATTCACAAATGCTGTTAGCATGCACTGCATGCACCAGTGTTGTTTATCATATTTAAAACCTGCCCTATCGGCTTTGCCAATGCTGAGGAAATATAGCAAAAAACAACGGGGCATATTCTCAAGGATCTATCGCCGAGTTAACGGCACTTTATCTCAGCCAAAGTCGCGATAAAATTATCGCCCCATTCACAAGCTGGTGCAAACAGCCGATATCACCAGTTTACCTACGATAGCATCTGCAAAAAACATCGCCACAGATGAGCCCGGCAACTATCGCTAATGAGATGCAGAGTAGGCGTTCCCGAGCAAAAATCCGCGCCAACACCACAACGCAACATTCTCAACGACCAGCCAGATCGGCGATAAGAACACAAAACAGGCGATACGGCGCATTAGCAGCAGGAAATTAACACATGCTCTGACCTGGTGCAAAGTCGGACGACAACCTGCACCAGAAAAGGGAGCCCAGCCCACAGCCACACCTGAAGAACAACAGATGCCATGGAGCTACTCATCATGCAGCTTGGAGCCCCAAAAGGGCCACAACACCCACCGCCACCACACCAAGGCCCGCCCCCCGCCCCCCCCCCACCGGACCACCACGGAGGCAGCGCAGACAAAGACAGCGGACCTTCAGGAAACGCACCAGCACCAGCCTCACAGACTTGACACCAGAGGATGTCATTGCCCACTACAGACTCAAAAGGTCAACCATCCTCCGCATCCTGACCATCATTGCCCACAGGCTGACGGTACCAACACAGCGGACAACCAACATCCCACCTCAGACAAAGCTGCTGGCTGTGCTACACCTGTTGGCCTCTGGGACATTCCAACCAACAACTGCCAGAGTCGGAGGAGTCTCACAGCCAGCCCTATCCAAGTTCCTCAAACCTCTCCTGGATGCCATCATCAGCTTGGTACCCCAGTACCTTTACTTCCCCCACACTGCGCAGGAACAGCTGGAGACCAAGCAAGGCTTCTACGCCATAGCTGGCTTCCCGCACGTGTTGGGGGCAATTGACTGCACACATGTCCTACTTGTGCCCCCTGCCGACACTGCACATAATTACTGCAACAGAAAGCACACGCATTCCATCAATGTGCAGGCAATAGTGGACCACCGGGGACTCTTCACCAACGTTGTCGCCAACTACCCAGGCAGTGTGCATGATTCATACATCTTCCGACAGTTCATCATCAACCGGCGCTTCCAGGATGGCACCTACGGAAATGCAGTGCTCGTTGGTAAGTACCAAATGAACACACCACACACCTCAACTCCACAATCATGCAACTCACAACTCTGGGAATGCACACGTTACAAACTCACATACAACATGCCCACCCACCATACACAACAGCACAACGTACTGCGTAAACCTGGGCTAGCCATGTACATGAGCCATCAACGGCATGGCACCTTAGCCACACAATAGCAGTATGTGGGGAGAGGTGGGAACCAGGCATGTGCGAAGGAGGCAAGTGACCCATGAATGAGAATGCACGCAATGCCAAGTGTGGCATGGAAGTGCTGGACAGACTGCAGTATGCAGACCACAGACATATCCATGTCGACATATACTGCTGGTGGTGGTAGTGTTGTGGCAGTGGACGCAACCATGTCACCCCAGCCAGTGGGGAAGGTCTCGGAAATGTAGCTTGTTACGTCCCCCCTGTAAGCGTGTGCGGAGTGGGCTTGCCCGGCGTACGGCAGGCTAGCATAGGGGTGTGGATAAAAAGCACGTAGCCCTGGGCGTGGTTCTCTTCCGGAATGGCCAACGTGGCTGCCAGGGCGGCGCCTCTCACACCGCCACAAGGCCGACGCCGTGTGCGGCGGTGCCTGCGATCCTGTGCGCCTGCCGCAGCCCGGGCCGCTGGTTCCCGAACCAGTCTTGTCCGCCCCTGCGCATCCAGGCCTCACTGCTCACCTGCCGACACCGGCGTGTCTCCAAGAGGGCCCACCACGTGCCGGTGCTAGCTCCAAGCCAGAGGCCCTCGACCTTGGCAGCCTCCTCAGACCATCACGGCCTCCGCGAGCAAGGCTCGCAGTACTCCTTTCTCGTTGACGTGCTCCACCGGCATACACAGCGGACAAGTAGGTCACACATTTGGAACTGAGTCTTGATTACACAATGGCAGAGTACATATATTAATGCAGAGTTTAAATCAGTATACTCCCTTCGATGTGGTGCCACCAACTCTGTGCATAGCATTCCGACCACACGTGTCTGTGGGCCCTTGCTGACCGCTGCCTCCGGCCTACACTGCGGTCCAGCAGGCCTCACACCAATCCAATACAGTCCGTAACAGGCAGGACACGGCATCGTCGATGGCTAAACACCCGCTCAGCTCTGGTGCCTCCACCTCCGTCAACCAGGAATCTTCTCCACATGCCATTTCAACGCCGTGTGTTAGAGATCCAGGAGGAGCTGGCTGCACAGCGTTGCCCCGCGCTGACCGCTGCCTCCGGCCCCCACTGCGGTCGAGTAGGACACACAATTGGAACTGAGTCTTGATTTGTTCATTGCAGACTTTATATCATTGTACAGGCCTCATCGCAGACAGCATCCCCTTCCGGCTCTGGTGCCACTGACTCTGTGCCACGGGAGTCATGGACACTCTCTGGTTGAACGTTGGTGGCGTCTGAGTCTATGGCCTGGGGGTTGTCTTCATCATCATGTAGCTGATACTGACATTGTGGGAAAAAGGAGACTCAACACGTGGCTCTTGGCGTGGTTAAATTTAGGCCTTGCCAAGGAAGTAACTAATGTGTGTGTCTCAGGTGTAGTGTCGGCGCCACCCGTCAAGCAATATACAATGTTGCTATGTAGCATGCACCCGGAGTACGGGCCCGGCCGAGGGGTAAATGAGGGTGCACAGGCCCGCTCGGGGTCAGGGATCAGACATGCCAACTGTTGTGTGTGTCGCTATTTCCGCAGCATAAGCCAAAGGTCTACCCTCAACCGCATGGCGAGTTCAGCCAGGCATGAACTCTACCTCTGTGTCCGCCCTGTCCTTACCATAGGCCTACACACACATGTCCGTCCACCTTCAGCGCATGACATCACTGTGTCGTTGTCAGGCTTGTGGACATGCGCAGACAGGCATGACAATAGTGTGCCGTAGGGGATGCAAGTGATGCAACCGCGCTACGCACACTGGTGAATATGCTCAGGGGAGGGAGGAGCGGCATTGAGGCTACGTAATACACATTGATGCCACTCATTTGCAACAAGGAGTACATGTCATGCAGGAATCACAAAGTCACACATATCACACACCAATGAACTAGTGAGCCTGCCAACACATCATGCAGAACCAACTATTGACTCATGTCTCTCTGCACTGTCACAGGTGACCAAGGATATGTACTCTGCGCTTGGATGATGACACCCCTCCGAGCCCCGAACACACAGGCCCAGAGGCAGTACAATGCGGCCCACAAACGCACCAGGGGCATCGTGGAACGCACATTTGGCGTGTTGAAGTCACGTTTCAGGTGCCTGGACGTCACAGGTGGAAGGCTCCTGTACAGCCCAGACATTGTGTGCAAGATGATCGTTGCATGTTGTGTGTTGCACAACATATGTGTACGCAGCAAGACACCATGGATACAAGTGCCAGATGCACCGGACGATGATGATGAAGATGAGGCAGGTGGACCACACCCCACTGCAGCCGCAGCAGGAATAGCCCGTAGGAACAGCGTCATTGACAATTTCTTCACATGAGCACGTCACATTGTGACAGTCCTTGGCAGTAATGGGACAGTACAAAATGACCACAGGCACAGTATGTGCAAATAAATGCATTCAAAAAACACATTCCCTGAGTGCATGTCACTCATCTTTACAGGCACATCACTCAGACAAGTGTGAGTGCGACATGTATTGCTGACAATTTTATGATTTGTTCATGGATGGTGGGTGTGTCACCTCTGTGCAGAGAGGCTGTTTAAGGTGTCACGTATTCGAACTGCCAGTTCTGTGTGTCGCAGTTAGTAGGGAATCCCACTCTTCGGCGTTTCACATGTGTCCAAATTCATTCCATTTTGGCTGCCATTTGTGTCCTACAGGTGACAACAGGGCTCCTTTTGGGGTCAGATATGTACCAGCATGATGCAGGGATGCCCCCTGTGACTCAAGTCCCACAACATGGGCAACATGTACGTAAGCGGGAGTCACTGCCCCTACATTCGTCCACGCTTTCATAATTGATTGATCATGGTCATGACACGTCTGTGTGCAGGAGAGGTTGCTTGTCCCTCTGCAATGTGAGGGGGAGATGCGGTTTCACTGTGTGTTACATGCATGTTTCAGCATTGGCGCAGTTTACATGCAGACTGCATGTCAATGTACATTGTGACTGTGAGGAGATGCCTATTTGATGCAGGACAATGATCATTTGTTCTACGTCACGGATGTGGGGTTGTGCTCGTACATTGTCATCTCACCGTTTTTTTACTCTGCTTTTATGGTGCATTTTCCCGCATGACGTGTGGAAATTGCAGGCCTCTCGCTGGTTATCGCTGATTTTGGATCGCGATTGGCCTCATCGCTACTATTTTCGCGTTCGTGTTTTTTCTGCGTCACGTTAGTTTTAACACGTTCATTTGACGCGTTATCGCAGGACTATCGCATGGGGCCGCCGTGTTGTGAATACCACGTTAACACGGAGTTGTTTTCCCGCGATAGACTGCGATGATAAGAGTTGCGTTAAGCTAATTTTGCTGTAGATATCACACGTTCTTGAGAATATGCCCCAACGTTTTTTGAGCAGAATGCATATTAGAGAAAAATAACTGAATCTGAAAAACAACATAATAGAGTTTATTTTTCATATTTAGAATCGTCCCTCATGCATTCAAATGGAAGCACTTCCTAGACGGTAGAATGATACTTTGCCAGCTGTCAGCATGAGGTGAGAGTTTAACCCCTCTGGGAGGAGCCAATCCATGCCTGTCGTAAATAATTGGTAAAAATATCATCCAGACAGCTGCGTTGCCAAGCGAGATATACAAAGGGAAGTTAATGTTACATAGAAATACAGTTCTTAAAAAAAAATAGAATAGTCATTCATTAAAATGTGGGCTATTTTGTCATTCACTGACATCCTACTTTGATGGTCATTTAGAGTATGTGAGAAGTTTTTAAAAATCTGGTAGAATATGTGTGAGTGTGGGTTACATATAAGACTCTTTTTACATTTCAATAAAATTACTGCATTTCAGGACTAATTGTACCAGAGTACAAACACAAACCTGGTGCTAATTGTACATGCACCAATTGTCGCAGAAAAACACACAAACTATGCTTGCACATTTATCTCTAAATTTGCAGTAGTGTCATGGTGGGATAAAGCTATTATTGGATCCTGGTGTAACAGCAAACAAATCAATATGTCTGCAAATGATTCCATTAGTAGGTTGGTGATCAGAGGCAATGCAGCACAGCTCCACTGTACATAGACAGCAGAGTTAGAAATAAAGAATTACCCTGATTTTTCTCCCCAGTATTTCGTCCTTAGACTTCACATGCTTTTAGCAGACGTAGTCCATGAGAGAGCATTAAGGGGTAGTAAGGGGTTTGCAGAGTTCTAGGATGGGTAGTTTAAGGGGAGGTAAGGCATTTTTAGGGTTCAAGGCTGCGTAGCATTAAAGGGTAATAAAGGTTTTGAAGGGTACAATTAAGGGGTAGTAACACGTTTTTTAGGGTCCACATAAGTGTGGCATTAATGGGTAGTAAGGGGTTTTAGGGTCCAGGGAAGGGTAGAGTTAAGGGCTAGTGAGAGGTTTTAAGGGTTCAGGAAAGGTAGCTTTAACGGGTATTAAAGAATGTTTAGGGAACATGGATGGGTAGCATTAAGGAGAAGTAAGGCGTTGCTAAGGTTCAGAGAAGGGTAGCATTGAGTGGTACTAAGGGATTTTTAGGGTTCAGGGAAGGGTAGCATTAGGGGCAGGTGCGGCAGGTACAGGTAAGAGCGGTGGTGAGGGGGAGGGGCGGAGCGGAGTCGACAGACGACGGGATAGGGAAAATAAATAAATAAATAAAACCACTTACATTGTACTCGCCGCATCTCCAAGTCGGTGAAGTGGCGAGTACAAGGTAAGTGTTTTATTTATTTATTTAATTTATTTTCCCTATCCCGTCGTCTGTCGAGTTCCCCAAACCTTGCCCCTGCCCTGCCCCACCACCCCACTGCTCTTACCTGGACCAGCCGTGCCAGATTAGGGGTACTAAGAGGTCTTAGGGTTCAGGGAAGAGTAGCCTTAATGGGTAGTAAGGTTTTCAGGTGGAGAGATGGGCAGCATTAAGGAGTTTGAAGGTAGCATTAAGGGGTATGAAGAGTTTTTAGGGTTAATCGAAGTATAGTGTAAAGGTATAGTAATTAAGTTTTAGGGTTCAGGGCCCAGTAAACAGTTTTTAGGGTTTGGGTAAGGGTAGCATTAAGAGGTAGTAACATGATTTTAGGGTTAAGGGAAGGGTAGCATTAAGGGGTAGTACGGGGGTTTTAGGGTTCAATGATGGCCAGTGTTAATGAGCATTACAGGGTTTGTAGGGTTTAGAGAAGGGTCGCTTTAAGTGGTAGTAAGAGGTTATTATGGTTCAGAGATGGGTTGCATTAAGGGGTAGTAAGGTTTTCTAGTATATAGACATTTTACATTTGAAGTAAATTACATATAATATAAATATAATATTAGTATTGCCATTTTTAAACACTAAATAACACCTTTATAATAAATATATTTTTTTAATTTAAATATATACTGCGAGAAATAATACTTACAAATTTACATCTTGGGTAAGGGCACCTAAGATGTTAAAAAACACACGATGTAAAGTTACTCTCAATGTACTTACCTTGTTGTAATGACCCTGATGTAAAGTTTGATGAAGTAATGACTGATAGGGCTCTGGGCACAAATGTAGAGAGAGGAATAAACAAATAGAGGCTCTACATTCATGCGTCTCCAGCCCATAAACCTTTCAACTCGGAATTAGAAGGAAAAAACACCTTTCACTCAAGAAGTGCCATGCTAAAGTATCTCTGAAGCTGATGCTGGAAGGTGAATGAGGGAGGTGGAAGGGACTACAACACAGCAATGCATTCCTCCGGACTGCCCTCTTTCCGCATGTGATGTTGCAAGAGAATAACATCATTGGCATGTGTGTGACCTCAAGGGCTTTACACCCAGCTCATGGTATTGTAATGACTTGATAAAGAGTCCTGGCTCAAGCAGCTTGATAAACAAATGATCACAGCATTTTGGAGGGTAAGCACTCTTTCTGTGGAAGCACACAGCTTTGTTCAAATCAAAAGCTGTACACAGATGAACCAACATCATGGCAGAGCTACAGTCCCTCTCTGTAGTACTCCTAAAAGCTCCTTTTTTATATCCTCATGTATAGTGAAAGCTGTGCTGTTAAGCCACACCTAAGACGTGGGTAAGCAAGGAGCTATACAAGCTACGAATGCACTTGAATTCTCCTTAAATCCTTTATGGCAGAGTCATGTTTCTTGGACGAAGAGTGTATGTTTGTTTGTAGACCGATTTTCAGAGCTATGAAGTACTCAATACTCAGAGTGAAAAGGGTAAGGCCTTTTCAAACAAACCCTGCATGCAGTCAAATCAGAGTATGTTTGTAAACTAATATTTGCAATTGTGTGCTCTAGAAGTCTTCAGAGCTGTTTTAAATTGCAGTTGCTCTTTGAAGCCCAGAGAGGAGTGGAGATGATACGGTTTCCAACTTACCCAAAACACTTTACTAATGTTACAGGTACCTGATTCTGGGATCTCATTCCTGATAAGTGTAAATCTCCTCTGCTTGGAATTTTTAAATCACTCGCCAAGACATTACCACAACAATAGTGTTTCGAGGCTTTTTCTAACTTGAAAATATATCTGCCTGTGTAGGAAGTTCATGCCACACAAGGACACCTACTTCTAGAAGCTGCCTTCATCTTTTTGGTCAATTCTTAAACAAAAGCCAACAGCCCTGGTGGCATCTGATAAGTGCACTATAGCAGAAAATTAATTAAAATGCAATCACATTCACCAACATCAACAGTTCAACATTTCCACCAAGACGTAGCCAACACTCAACTACATATAAAGATGTCCTCTGTTCACCATTTACTCAGACTCTAGAGAGGTGTGTTGAAATAACATGAATTGGCACAAACCGATTGCCTAAAACTAAACCCATAGAAGACTGAGAGGCTGCTTCAATCAGCCGCTTCGTATTTCACTAAAGTGCTGCCCCCAGAGCAGCCACAAACTCACGTCTGCCTTGGGGGCAGCGCGTTACCAGAAATAAGTATGATGGTCCCTGTTTGAACCCGGCGCACTCATTTGTAGGAGATGCTGCACTGTACAGCACACATACGAAGCACTAAAAGTGTTAAAGGATAGGTTTTTTTACAAGAAGGCTGCCCTTCCAGAACAAAAATGGTTCCTTACAGAACCCACACACCCTTGCACTATGGTGCAAGAGTGCATGTGGTGGAACATGGCAGTCCTAAGTGTGCCCAGAGAGAAGAAGGCAGCACCACAAATTAGTAGATATGGTGCTGTTCTGCTTATTTCCTTTCACGCAGCGCAGCAGCTTTAGTCGCTGTGCTATGTTGCTTTACTTTGAGTAAGTATGGGCCCTGCTGTCTCTCATACAAAGCTCAGAACAATGGAAGACCGAGCTATCTTGCCAATCTCCTGCACATCTCCTGGCGGTTTGTAAAGTCAGGCGAAGGTTTATTTATTTATTTTAATATTTATACAGTACATAGATGCCCATATTCAGAGTGTCCTGGTGCTAGACTGCGACTGCAAGACAAATGTCAGAAGGACACAAAAGGTGCTATTGGATGATCAGCAAATTCTTTAAACTGTTTTTCTTGAGAAAGTCTTTAGCAAGAAGCTCTATCTAAAGATCAGTAAATCCTTAAAACTGGTTTTGTAGAGAAAGCCTTCAGCTATAATCTACTCAACCATTGCAAATATTCCTAAAGATTATCTTCCATTGTATGTCTGAGATGTTAAGTTTCCAAATCTTCCCTCCACCTTCTTCCTTATTTATCAACAGTGCCATTATCTTAGTCTCAGAAACAGCAGAAAGTAGACAGCATAACGTCTCTTGCCTTGTTGGCCAAATACCACACCTTGGACTGCTCTTGGGAAAACTGGATAGGGTGAAAAGCAAAATGTAAAACATTGTGGAACATCTACAACCTTGGTAGGATCACCAGGGAACTAAAGGATTCCTATATTCATGACATGAAGGTCAGTTGCTCTAGTCAAGGCTTGCTGTAGAGTTGTGCTCTCAACACACAGTCGTTGCAGTTCCTCGAATTGATAATTAATGGTTTGCTTTAGATTCTAGGATGTATTCATGGCACTTATGGAACATTTAAGTCATTGACATCACAACCGATACACAACAGTTGAGCCTCTTTGCTTCGTTTTATTTGCCAGATGAAAAGGAGACTCCTTTTTGGGATCACAAGGCTGCTCTACATTTGTGAGGGTTTTTTTTAAAAAAAGAGTCACAGAAGAAGGAAAAGCCCAATGGGCATAAACACCTCCTTGGCAAGGCAGGTATGCAATGGAGTTGGATCAGATACAGAACTGGAAGATAGAAAAAAACTCCAGTTGACAATAGACAGTAGACTGTCCTGAGCCCAGACACTGACTACAACCAGGCAAAGTCAGACGAGGAGAATCTGAAGTTAAAGCTAAAGAAAAAAATGAAGAAAGGACCAAAATGAACAACAAAGGGGAAATGTATGTAATGAAAAAGTGGACCCGAAGTATTGTGACATGAAGTCCTTGCTGGTCAGCAGCCTCATATAGGAAATAATTCAGGAAATGATGTCACATGAAATTAAATTGCTTTCTTGGTTTCTGAGACACTGCATTCATTGTATGGTCTGATAGCCATCTTGGACTGGAAGGAATATGAGCACAGTCCCAGTACTCGCATGATGAAGGAGACAGCACAGATGATAGCGTAGCATTAGGAAAGAGCATGGTGTGAGAAATATATCAGTCTCAAAGTAATGCTTGTGGCTGCATTTGTTTCCAACCCTACTGCAGGCTACAGTACCCTACTCACTTGTGGAATGACTGGCATGTAGTTTGATGAGTTGGGAATAGTCATGCTAAAGTGGACTGCTTCATGTCTATCCTGATGAAGCGAGGTTAGACAAACTGGGTCACTCATCATTGGGTGAGAAAGGAATTAGATGAGGACTTGAAGCAGTGGGTACCTTGCCTGGAGCATGGACCATGATGGTGCACCCCCCACTTAAGGGGCTTTTTCCATGCCTGGCCCCTCAGAGAAGCACACCCCATGGTCTCTGGACCAACAACACAGCCAGGCACAACCTGGCCTTACCAATATTTTTATTTATAATAATTGCAATCATGCTAAACAGCAGGATAAGATTTAGATATTATTTACTCTAGCTACAGTATTGTTGGACCAGGCTCTTTTTGCAGGGTTATCCCCAAATGTTTTGCCTTCTTCCTCCTACTTCTTCTGACATGTTTGTGTTGGCTTTAGGCCTCTGGGCACTTTACCACTGCTGACTAGTGCTAAAGTGCATATGTGCTCTGGCTAAATTGTATTGGTGATTGGTTTATCCATGATTGGCATATTTGATTTAATAGTAAGTCCCTAGTAAAGTGCACTAGAGGTGCCCAGGGGCTGTAAATCAAATGCTACTAGTGGGCCTGCAGCACCGATTGTGCCACCCACATAAGTAGCCCTGCAAACATGTCTCAGGCCTGCCACTGCAGTATCTGTGAGTGCAGTTTTAAACTGCCATTTTGACCTGGCAAGTGCACCTACTTGCCAGGCCCAAACCTACCCTTTTACTACATGTAAGGCACCCCTAAGGTAGGCCCAGGGCAGCCCCATGGGCATGGTGCAGTTTAGTTAAAAGGTAGGACATGTGTGTTTCACATGTCCTAATTGTGAACTACTGCTAATTTTGTTTTTCACTATTGCAAGGACTATCTCTCCCATAGGGTAACGTGGGGATTGCCTTGAAATACCTTTTAAGTATAATTTCCCATAGGAAGCAGATAGAGATTTGGAGTTTGGGTTCTCTAAGCTCACAATTAAAAAATACGTCTTTTGGTGAAGTTGGTTTTTAAACTGCATGTTTGAAAATGCCACTTTTAAAAAGTGAAAGACACACAATTGATGGACGGAATGCAGAACATATCAAAACATTCACCCCCAGTCAAGAGATCTGGGTTAAATCCATCATTCTTTTGCTCACCATGCCACCCCAGTTTAGACCTGGCCATATGCAAATCAGTCTTGACCCTGTGCCTCATG
This sequence comes from Calotriton arnoldi, assembly GCA_963921515.1. Taxonomy (NCBI): domain Eukaryota; kingdom Metazoa; phylum Chordata; class Amphibia; order Caudata; family Salamandridae; genus Calotriton; species Calotriton arnoldi. The sequence goes on from CAWUFW010002198.1 coordinate 1,782,296, forward strand.
GGAAAAGTCCAGCCCGAACTACCAAGCCAGGTCCTCCCTTGACCGGAAACAAGAATCCTAGGACCGGTTTCGGGGTTTCACCGCTCATCAGCCAGGATAGCTTGATTCCAGTGGCACAGTGAGCCCGGGACCCACGTCTGGACATACCCGGCGCACTTAGGGCGAGGAAGCAAAAGACACACAATTGATATGCAAATCAGTCTTGACCCTGTGCCTCATGGGAACAGTCCAGCCCGAACTGCCAAGCCATGTCTTCCCTGGACCGGAAACAAGCATCCTGGGACCGGTTTCGGGTTAACAGCCCTCATCAGCCAGGCTAGCTTGAAACCCGTGGCAAAGTGAGCAAGGGACCCATGTCTGGGCATACCCTGCCAACTTAGGGCGAACAAAGCAAACACAAGGAGATGATTGGCGGAGCGCTGAAACTTTTCAGACACTCACTCCCAGTCACAGATCTGGGTTGAATCCATCATCGTTCTTTAGCTCACTTCGCCCAGACGTGGGTCCCGTGCTCTCCATGCCACTGGAGTCAAGCTATCCTGGCTGAAGAGGGGTGAAACCCCGAAACCGGTCCTAGGATGCTTGTTTCCAGTCCAGGGAGGACCTGGCCAGGCAATTCGGGCTGGACTGTTCCCATGAGGCACAGGGTAAAGACTGATTTGCCTATGGCTGGGTTCAAACTGGAATGGCATGGTGAGCAAAAAAACGATGGATTTAGGCCCAGATCTCTTTACTGGGGTGAATGTATGACATTGTTCTGCATTCTGTCCATTAATTGTTCTTTTTGCATTTGTCACCCAAGTGGGACGGGTATGCCCAGACGTGGGTCCCGTGGTCTCCATGCCACTGGAGTCAAGCTATCCTGGCTGATGAGGGGTGAAACCCCGAAACCGGTCCTAGAATGCTTGTTTACAGTCCAGGGAGGATCTGGCCTGGCAGTTCGGGCTGAACTGTTCCCATGAGGCACAGGGTCAATACTGATTTGAATATGGCTGGGTTCAAAATCGAATGGCATGGTGAGCAAAAAAACGATGGATTTAGGCCCAGATCTCTGTACTGGGGTAAATGTATGACATTGTTCTGCATTCTGTCCATCAATTGTTCTTTTTGCATTTGTCACCCCGAGTGGGACGGGTATGCCCAGACGTGGGTCCCGTGCTCTCCATGCCACTGGAGACAAGCTATCCTGGCTGATGAGGGGTGAAACCCCGAAACTGGTCCTAGGATGCTTGTTTCCAGTCCAGGGAGGACCTGGCCAGGCAGTTCGGGCTGAACTGTTCCCATGAGGCACAGGGTCAAGACTGATTTGCATATGGCTGGGTTCAAACTGAAATGGCATGGAGAGCAAAAAAACGATGGATTTAGGCCCAGATCTCTGTACTGGGGTGAATGTACGACATTGTTCTGCATTCTGTCCATCAATTGTTCTTTTTGCATTTGTCACCCCGAGTGGGACGGGTATACCCAGACGTGGGTCCCTTGCTCTCCATGCCACTGGAGTCAAGCTATCCTGGTTGATGAGGGGTGAAACCCCGAAACTGGTCCTAGGATGCTTGTTTCCAGTCCAGGGAGGACCTGGCCAGGCAGTTCGGGCTGAACTGTTCCCATGAGGCACAGGGTCAAGACTGATCTGCATATGGCTGGGTTCAAACTGGAATGGCATGGTGAGCAAAAAAACGATGGATTTAGGCCCAGATCTCTGTACTGGGGTGAATGTATGACATTGTTCTGCATTCTGTCCATCAATTGTTCTTTTTGCATTTGTCACCCCGAGTGGGACGGGTATGCCCAGACGTGGGTCCCGTGCCCTCCATGCCACTGGAGTCAAACTATCCTGGCTGATGAGGGGTGACACCCCGAAACCGGTCCTAGGATGCTTGATTTCAGTCCAGGGAGGACCTGGCCAGGCAGTTCGGGCTGGATTGTTCCCATGAGGCACAGGGTCAAGACTGATTTGCATATGGCTAAGTTCAAACTGGAATGGCATGGTGAGCAAAAAAATGATATATTTAGGCCCAGATCTCTGTACTGGAGTGAATGTATGACATTGTTCTGCATTCTGTCCATCAATTGTTCTTTTTGCATTTATCACCCCGAGTAGGACGGGTATGCCCAGACGTGGGTCCCATGTTCTCCATGCCACTGGAGTAAAGCTATCCTGGCTGATGAGGGGTGAAACCCTGAAACAGGTCCTAGGATGCTTGTTTCCAGTCCAGGGAGGACCTGGCCAGGCAGTTCGGGCTGGACTGTCCCCATGAGGCACAGAGTCAAGACTGATTTGCCTATGGCTGGGTTCAAACTGGAATGGCATGGTAAGCAGAAAAACGATGGATTTAGGCCCAGATCTCTGTACTGGGGTGAATGTATGACATTGTTCTGCATTCTGTCCATTAATTGTTCTTTTTGCATTTGTCACCCCGAGTGGGACGGGTATGCCCAGACGTAGGTCCCGTGCTCTCCATGCCACTGGAGTCAAGCTATCCTGGCTGATGAGGGGTGAAACCCCGAAACCGGTCCCAGGATGCTTGTTTCCAGTCCAGAGAGGACCTGGCCAGACAGTTCGGGCTGGACTGTTCCAATCAGGCACAGGGTCAATACTGATTTGAGTATGGCTGGGTTCAAACTGGACTGGCATGGTGAGCAAAAAAACTATGGATTTAGGCCCCGATCTCTGTACTGGGGTGAATGTATGACATTGTTCTGCATTCTGTCCATCAATTGTTCTTTTTGCATTTGTCTCCCCGAGTGGGACGGGTATGCCCAGACGCGGGTCCCGTGCTCTCCATGCCACTGGAATCAAGCTATCCTGGCTGATGAGGGGTGAATCCCCGAAACCGGTCCTAGGATGCTTGTTTCCAGTCCAGGGAGGACCTGGCCAGGCAGTTCGGGCTGGACTGTTCCCATGAGGTACAGGGTCAAGACTGATTTGCATATGGCTGGGTTCAAACTGGAATGGCATGGTGAGCAAGAATACAATGGATTTAGGCCCAGATCTCTGTACTGGGGTGAATGTATGACATTGTTCTGCATTCTGTCCATCAATTGTTCTTTTTGCATTTGTCACTCCGAGTTGGACGGGTATGCCCAGACGTGGGTCCAGTGCTCTCCATGCCACTGGAGTCAAGCTATCCTGGCTGATGAGGGGTGAATCCCCGAAACCGGTCCTAGGATGCTTGTTTCCAGTCCAGGGAGGACCTGGCCAGGCAGTTCGGGCTGGACTGTTCCCATGAGGCACAGGGTCAATACTGATTTGCATATGGCTGGGTTCAAAATTGAATGGAATGGTGAGCAAAAAAACGATGGATTTAGGCCCAAATCTCTGTACTAGGGTGAATGTATGACATTGTTCTGCATTCTGTCCCTCAATTGTTCTTTTTCCATTTGTCACCCCGAGTGGGAGGGGTATGCCCAGACGTGGGTCCCGTGCTCTCCATGCCACTGGAGTCAAGCTATCCTGGCTGATGAGGGGTGAAACCCCGAAACCGGTCCTAGGATGCTTGTTTCCAGTCCAGGGAGGACCTGGCCAGGCAGTTCGGGCTGGACTGTTACCATGAGGCACAGGGTCAAGACTGATTTGCATATGGCTGGGTTCAAACTGGAATGGCATGGTGAGCAAGAATACAATGGATTTAGGCCCAGATCTCTGTACTGGGGTGAATGTATGACATTGTTCTGCATTCTGTCCATCAATTGTTCTTTTTGCACTTTTAGAAAGTGGGCATTTTCTTCCTTAACCATTTTGTAGAATACAAGTCTAGGTTGGCTTACAGTTGGGCTATTGTGCATTCACTCTAGACAGTCAAACAGAGGGAGCTGAGGTTTGCCTTGCACATCCTGATGGGCCATCACCAGGCTGATGGGACTTCCTGAGCTAGAGTGGTGGAGGAGTTGTCATTGAAATCTCACAAAGCTGTCTCCACCCCCTGCAGTGTGACTCGAGCCAGGTCAGGGAAAGGCAGGGTCTTGTGCACTACAAAGACTTTCCTTTGACGTTTGCCTACTTCAAAGGCAAAAGGGGTATAAGGATTGGACCTCTGACACCCTAAAATCAGAACACTTCTGGGCTGAGGACATTCTGCCAGGAAGAAGAGCTGGAAGCTGTAGGAGGGACTACCACTCTGCATGTTGCTTTGTTGTGCTGGTCTGCTGCTTGCTGCTTCTGTCCTGGGAGTGAAAGGACTGGATTTTGATTTCTACATCCTGCTTCCAAGTTTCTCCTAGGGTTTGTGTGTGCTTGCCTCCTGTTAAAAAGTCCCAGGGCCATCAAAGACTTCATCTGCCAGTGCCTGGGCTCTTCTGTTGAGAGTCCTGACTTGCCAAGTGATGGCAAATCCAGTATCGGGGCCTTGGAAGTGTACCCTGGTGATCATAAGGAGAAAATCCACGCATCGAATCCCAGGGCCTGTTTTCTCGACGCACAGCTGCAAAAGATTGATGCATCGCCACTGCCTGCACTGAAGCGTGGTTCCCACTCGACGCACCGACCACGGCTTTCACCGCAGGCCCCAGTGTGCCATCGCAGCCCATCAGAAAAATTGTCATAGTGTGAGTCCCGAGCACCCTGTCACCGACGTCCGTGGCCCCGGCTCCGACTCCAATGCAGTGCCTGCTTTGTGGCTCAGGAATCAACTCAGCGCATGCTTGCGGCTGTGAAATGGATGCAGCACCTGCTTCGCCGCTATCGCATCTGGATTTTTTTCGCATTATTCCTGGGTGCAGATTCTTCATCAACACCGCACCCAAGTAAGGAACCAAGGCCGCGTGTCCGGAAACCGACGCATCTCCTCCTCTGTCAGTAAGGAACCGACGCATCACCTCCCCTGTCTAACAGTAAGGAACCACACATCACCGACCCTGCCTAGCAGTAAGGAAGGGACGCATCACCTCCCCTGACAGTAAGGAACCAACGTATCACCTCCCCTGTATAGTAAGGAACCGGCACATCGCTTTGCTTTGCCAGCGCCTCACCTCCCCTGCACCTTGCACCATATATGATTTCTGATGCATCTAAGGTACTTTGTGCTAAAATGAACGCATCCAATGATTTCTATGGACTAAACTTGCTTAATCTTTTAAAAGTGATACCTTGACTTGTGTATGTTGGATTTTTGTTGTTTTGGTAGTTTTATTCAGATAAATATTGGCTATTTTTCTGAACTGGTGTGGAGTCCTTTTGTAGTGTTTTCACTGTGTTACTGTGTGAGTGTACAAATACTTTACACATTGCCTCTGAGATATGCCTGAGTGCTCGTGCCACGCTGACAAGGGGGTGAGCAGGAGTTATCTTAGCTGTGTGACTTCCTTATCCTGACTAGAGTGAGGGTCCCTACTTGGTCAGGGTGTAAAAAACCACTGCCAACTAGAGAACCCATTTCTAACAATTATATATAAACTTAAGGTGTCCAAAATATCTGACTGTCAGTGAACTGACTATAACAAGTAATAGGGGTAATAAGTTGCCCAGAAAAATCAGATTTAAGTTGGCACAATATAAAATATTACATATTACGGATAGATGCCATATGTATTTACCCACAGACTACTGAGTACTGGGAAAACGTTCTGGACAGGATAGACCCAGCAACCCCAATAAAGATAGATAAATCCGGCAACAAATGTCCTTTGGGAATTTCCTCTTTTAAACTTGGGTCAAATATTTTTAAAGGCTTGTGATTCTGGCAATTGTCCTTAAAATATATTGAATAGCTATTACATGGCTATGTGCCACTGTCCCCATTGTGCAAAAAAGAGCTTAGATATGAGGTCAAGCCTTGGAATGAGACATGGACTTGCTGCGAATCCTGGCCTACCCCGAGTTTCTCTAGAGGTGTTGACCACTCACCCACCTCAGTGGAGAAGAAACGGGAAATGGGGAAGGGAAGAGAAACACAAGAGCTCTAGCTGTTTGCAAGATGATGTTAGTAAATCCTTACCTGGACTCATGTTGGCAGGCATGCCGCCTGACTTTGATGCTCAATAGTAGAGTATGCTACGAATAAGGAGTGCGGAATTTTAGAAAGTTAGGAAATAGGCAGTCATGAGATACTATAATGCAGGCAGGGTCTCTACCAACATGAAACCGAGAAGGAATAACACAACAAAATGCTTAGCACGCAAGGCTGAGTGGATGAACTATATAGTAGTAGAGATCCAATACACAGTGCCATGTTTGCCGTGGGGTTAAAAACGCGCTGCTCATGATAACCAACAAGTGACACTCACACTAGGAAGTTCCCACCCCGTGGTGGTAAGTAGTTTAACTGTTCTTATGTACCATTTCCTATATTCCATAACCTCCAAAATGGCCATGTGTGTATTAGATAATTTTGCAATTCTCTCATGGAATAATAATGTGATGACTATTTTAACTAGCAATTAAAGAAAACGGGGTAACCCAGTGTCCCTCGGAACCTGGGTATTGACGATATAGTCTACAGTGTAGTTCTGTCGGGTAGCAAATAATTACTTTAGACATGCAATAATGATTTAATCATTTTAGCAAAGAACATGAATTCTTAGAAACAAACACACTACATCACAGTGGGTCTTCTTCAGGATGAAAAGGGGGTGTGACCGCCAAGTCGTGAAGATACGAACTCCTCCAATCCTGGATGGAGTGAATGCGGGCGTCTTGTCAGGGCATCATCAAGAAGTAAAATGGCCGTGAGGATGTCTTCCTCTCCAAGTCTGAAAGAGGCGTAGGTTTCCTTCCCAATGGGTAATAATCTGCATCAGGTGCTGGTTAATCAGTGAGAATGCCACTGTGCAAAGGAAGAGAAACCGAGACCGATAATGAATCCGATCCGGTCATGTAGCACGGTTGACAAACCGGGGCGTTTCTAATGGGTCTATGTGAGGCCCTCTGTTCTGAAAATAGCCGTATGTGCAACTTGCGGCAAAATGAAAACGGAACCTCCTCCTGGTATTGTCTCAGCCTAGAAGACCCACCGTGATGTCCTCATAAAACAGACATTTTGGGTCGAAACGTCGACGTACCAATCTCTCATGTCCGATAACAGTGCAACCATAAATAATTGAAGGCTCAGGTTACTACTGTATTTATACACTTGGACAGAGATTTAAATTTACTGGCCATCAATCTGTGTTTTTTTATGTATTAGTGTTTTCATTTCTAGCTTTCAGTTTCTCACTTTATTTACTTCATGTCACAACAGTCACTATTGAACCACTTTTTCCTTGTATTGTATGACAGCCCGCTCTTTATGAACAAGAGTTGATATATATATATATATAAAAAGAGAATATATATACACTTTTTGATCAAGAATTGGTGTAGTGTGTTTGTTTCTAAGAATTCATGTTCTTTGCTAAAATGATTAGATCATTATTGCATGTCTAAAGTAATTATTTGCTACCCGACTGAACTACACTGTAGACTATATCGACTATTTTAACTAGTGCTCTTTCTGAGAGGCACCACGTAACCCTTTCCTGTTCATTTCTGTGCAGAGATCCTGACACATATGGCTGAATGGTCAAAAGCAGAAGAGACCAGAATATCTTATGTTAGAAGTGATAACAGCCTACCAGAAGACTTAGGAGACTGGAGGGAATCTATGTGGGTGCTTATATTTCCCCCGGGTTGCCATGCCCCTTTAAGGAGAAGACGATGATTAAATAGGAACATGGTCTTGAGGGAACGCTGCCTGAATTTACATGTTTTAAAATGTAGACTTACTTACTGTATATTCAGCGAATGTTAACTGGTGGAAGCAAATGCTCGATATAGGTTTATGAAGAATTGGCATTGTCCAAATATAATATTTCATCTGCGCCCACAACATATCCCAAGATGATATGTGTTAAATAGTACTGCTATGCATTGCCATGTTTTATTTTTTACTAGATGAAAATAAAAAATATTCCAAATAACCATAATCTTTGGAATTTACAGGTCTAAGCCTTTTCCCAATATATGTTCTTATTGTTAAGTTAACTTCTTGATTTCCCAAAGGAGAAACCTCTTTATTGATGAAAGGACTTTTAGTTCTTTTATAACATAACGTGTATTTGTAACATGTGTATTTGTAAAGCGCACGTACACCCGTAGGTATCTTGGCGCTGAATAACAGATGTTTATTGTTACCCAACTCAATGGTACTCATTTTATTGACCTCAGATGGATGAAAGGCTGAGTGGACCCATCGGGATTTGAACCTGTGATCATGAGGTCAAACACAGGCCACTGCAGTGGACGCATTAGTCCACTGAGCCACCAGACCCACCAGTTTTACACAGCAATACCTTTGTTATAAACAGTGAGAGGTGCAAACTAGTTTTACAGTACCTTATCCATAGTCCAAGGACAAACCAAATCAAAGGATTTAATGCAGTATCTTTCAGCTCTAAAGGACAAGCACCCCTGAGCACGACATCTATCAACCAATGATTCTTGTCACATTAACATAAACATCTTAATTCAGATAATCCAAACACACACCCTTGTTGCCCCCAATTTCTTTGTAAGACTGGCCTTTGAAATCCAGTTCTCTTCTTTTCAACTCAATGAAAATAATTGAGCCAAATTAGAATCATTGAAACATTCAATGAACATACTAGAGCACATAAAACCAAAATGTCCTATAGAATTAGGTACAAAAGTCATTATTGTGGACGCCAGCGGAGAGAGGGTCGGTGCGTTGGCCTTCTCCCCTCTCCCCCTCCCCCGCCTACTCATCCGTACTAACCATCCCGGACACATGCCATACATCATAGACATGATTGAAGACAAGGACCCCACTGCATAATTCGTTACATGTTAAGTTGTACAGGTTATATAGTTCTGCACAAATGGTGAGAGGAATTTGCATTGGCCCCCTAGACATATGATCACACCCAGACTACGGATGGCTCCTCCTCAGTTATACACTAAGAAATCCCAGAGTGAGCCACAAGTCGCCAAGATTCAAAGACGGACACAAACTTCAACAAGCATTTGCAATGCAATAGGTCTCGCATTTACGCGAGTTTAAGCTATTGGCATTGTAATTGACAATGCCTTAAAAGGTTTTGTCATTTACTATGCCAATAGCTCAAACTCACGTAAATGCGAGACCTATTGCATTGCAAATGCTTGTTAAAACTAGTAGGACGCTACCGAATAACCCGAGATTAGTGGTTTAGCATTATTACTTTGGTCAAAGACTGAACAAGAAAAAATAAGTTCTCTGCCCCAAAAATTAATACCGCTTCCCACCGCCCGCAGGCACCGGCAAAAATTAAGCACTGCTGTGCTACACAATATCTGAGCTCTCATATACCGGTTCTATTTGTGACCTAGAATCCTCCGTGATTTTCAACATTTGTTCTCCTTCTTCCTTTATCTCCGTCAACATTTTGGAAGGTTACTATTTCTTCTCCCCGTGTGCACATTCCGTCCAGCGTAAATAAACGTTGCTAGGAATGGTTTAAAAAGTTCTCTTTGACCAACAGCAGACCCACAGCTAGGATTTTCAAATGGAGCTTGCGGTATCAGTGGAGATCATATGGTATGAGTGTTTTTGTTTCCCCAAGTGAGCTGCAGTTGCACTGTTAAAAAAGCAAAAAAGATGCGTTCATATGCTGTGAATGAACTCAAATCGCAGACAGAAATGAATGATAAGTTGCCATCACCGCAAACAAGCACTAAATGTAAATACGCGCCCTAAGTTCCACGACTCACTATCACTTTGGTAGAAAACAGCCCCCTTCCCTGCTTCGGCTGCACCCATAGTTATAAGGCCACAGCCACGCCAACAATGGGGTTTGGGGATATCATATCGTAGATCACACATTTGTGACCACACAACCGTACGTTTGCCCCACCCATACCTTTTTATCCCAAGTCTAAAGCCACAGCAAACTAATTCACATTCAGTGGCCCGCCCCTTTTTCATTCAAGCTGTAAAGCTTGCGGGAAAGAAACAGATCCGGGTGAGGGGGTCGGTACACATAAGGACCGCACTAAAGAGCATGGACGGGAGCTCATCCGTGGAAAGCGAAGCAGGGACCTGAAGCTCCTCGGCGTCCGTGAGTTCAGATCGCATGACAGTTTGGAGAGGGTCGGGAATTCTTTTGTGCTGAGTTGTTAAGGAGTATATTTTCGCTCGGGGAGTAGGGTGGCTCTAACAGGAGTTGCAGTACATGCATCTGTGACTCTGTGAACACGGCGGCAGCGCCCCGGGGCAGCTGAGGCTGGGCTATGACACCCATAACTCGTAAACATACATGCCCCCTTTAGATAAGAAATTCAGTCACGACAGCCGGCAAGCAGACAATCCAGTCCGGATGGGCCAGACGGAAAGGAGACAGGGCGTAAACAAAAAAGCCTCAGTTTCAATGGGAGGCCACCGTTTTACATAAACGATGACGCCAGCCAATGAAAATGAGGGGCGGGGCTTCAAGTCCCCTTCTCAAATCTCTTCGATCACTATAGCCCTCGCAGAGCGAGCAGCGCATGCGCGCTGCAGCGCTAGCCGAGACCTAAAAATGATCCTTGTAACATAGATATTTTAAATCGGGGAAGGTATAAGGGAGCATATAGAATACAATGTGAATGTATTACTGTCCCAGACCCACAGTAATGTTGATATATGATGTGTAATGATGGTCAATGTTGTCTCTTGATAAATACTGAAACAAATGACAATAAAAAGACGTTTTGTTTTTTTAAAGTCATCTTTGTGCCCTGACCTGGATATAAACCTATAATACATATGTTCTGAATGTTTACAGACTTTCCTAACTGTCTCGAAGATTATAGTAAATTATGTCTATGTCTATATGAACTTCCAAAATATATGAGACCGCTAATAACCTTACCACTAATAGCCTCTATCTTGAAAATATATTTTTACTTTGAACCTGGTCAATCTTTTTTTTGGCCCAAAATGAAGAAGAGAGTTTTTTCACTTGGGGACAGTGAATATTAACGACAATATGACACACTACATGGATGTTATTTTCAGCTTCAGGCAAGAATCTTTCGAAATCCTTTGAAAATTTTAGAGCTGGATAACCATTGCATACCAGACCTCAAGTTCCCCATGAATTGTAATTATTTGATTTACCTGTTTATGAATACAAAAGGACTACTCTTGATCACCTTGTACAACAAATCCACCAAATTGATGAGCTGCTGTCGTACAGCAGGAGTCAGCTCATACATCAAAGGGCTAATCTTCCATTTAGAAAATGTTAAGAATGTATAGAAGATGCTCAAAATGTCAAACTGTACATCAGGAAAGTCCTTGATTAACTAAACAAGAGAAAGCAAAATATAATATGAATACAAGTATTACAAAAAGAGCAGAATTCTCAATATTTATCTTATGGCAAATTTATGGAAGTGGTGTAAAAACGGTGGAAACTATTAGCTCAAAAATGATAAAACAACGTAACAAGAGCGCAATTTCTGGACAAAACCGCAAAGATATACTCATTCGCCAGAACAAAGAAATTAAAACATTTTAAAATATCGTTCCTACACAATAAGAGCCTCAACAACCAATTTATCTAACAGAGAAGTCTGTTTTCAGAACTTGCAGTTACCAAGCCTATCAAAGCTTGATCAAGTCTACTTAACAAAGACATTGCCACAATATAAATTGAAAAAGCCATCAAATTTCTTCATTCTGAAAAATCAACCAGTTCAGATGACCTATCAGATTCATTTTTTTAAATTTATGCCAAGGAGATTTCTCCCTTTAATGTTGTTTTTCTAATACCTACATCCTCAACAAACGTTTTACAAAGAAATGCAGCAATTACATAGTCTTAATTCATGAAGAAAGTATAGATTACTTGGACAGTGCGTGTTGTAGGTGTATTTCCCTTTCAAATGGAGACTTTAAAATCGTATCAAATATATAGGATAAAAGACTGCAACTTTTTATTCAGAAAATTGTTTACAAAGGCCAGACTGATTTCATATGGAGAAGATATGAGTATAATGAAGTTAGAACATTTCTTACAAATAGGTAAATCTAGTTGATCAGAAGGGACAAGAATATGTTTAGATAAAGAAAACCCTTTTTGCAATATTACTTGGCAGTTCCTATTATAGGCCTTCCATAAATTGACTCTTGAAGTTCAGTTATGTGAGACACTTCAGGCTTCTTCTGCTACCTGCACAAATGAAGATAAATCTAAGCTAACTGCACTGTTCAAAGATACCAAACAAGAGTGCTCCTTATTCCATCTCATACTTAGGTTTAATGTTTATGTCTTTGCATCATTCAGGGAAAACATAGTGTATTCTGTCCTTAAGCCTTCTTCAGCCATTGGATGTTTGGCTGCAGAAACCGCAGCCATTGGCTTAAGCAGTCTCAAAATGCTCCACAAGATTGTCAAATGGCACACAAGACGCAATGTCACCCAGGCCGTAATAACCAGCAGACTAGACAAGGGCAACTCGCTGTATGTTGGCATCTCCAACCAGCGCACTCAAAGACTCCAGAGCAACCAAAAAACTGCCGCCAGACTCATCCTAGACATCCCCAAAAGCGCTCATATCACTTCCTACCTCTCAGAAATACACTGGGTACCCATCCGGAAACAATGCCAATTAAAGTTGCTCATCCACGCCTACAAAGCTGTCCACAACACTGGACTCACGTACCTCAATGACCAACTTCAACTCTACCATCCAATCAGACAGCTACGCTCAGCCGCACTCACGCTCGCATGTGTCCCCCGCATCAGTAAAAGCAAGTCAAGAGGTTGCTCCTTCCCCCACATCGCCCCCAAGACCTGGAATGAACTGCCTCTACACATCAGGACCACCACCTTTCTAATCAATTCCGCAAGAAACTGAAGACCTGGCTGTTCAACTAGGAGCTCCGCCCAACCTACATTCCTGCTTCAGCGCATGGATACCCTCACGGGTAATATGCAGCGCCATACAAATCGACCTAACATAGCATAAAAAGACATTGTTAATCACTTCTTGGATCAGCACGCGCAAGTGTTTTAGTCTCACCATTTTGCTGTTTCTGTATGTGTTTCTGCCTCCACTAGAAGGCAAGAGGGGATTTATATCTGAAATCAGTTGAGTGTGGACCAGTACCACTAGGATGCGAGCACTGACAAAACCATCCCAAAAAATGATGTTTTGAAAGGGGTGCTTTGTTTTCTTTGCTATTAATTTTTCAGCGATCAAATCTAGCATTTAAACTCCAATCCCATCCTCACTATCCGAGGGAGGAAAGCAAAGGAGCTACCCAGCCTTACCTCTGCATTATCAGAAGCAAAAAGAACAATTGATGGACAGAATGCAGAACAATGTCATACATTCACCCCAGTACAAAGAACTGGGCCTAAAATCATCGTTTTTTTGCTCACCATGCCATTCCAGTTTGAACCCAGCCATATGCAAATCAGTCTTGACCCTGTGTCCAATGGGAACAGTCCAGCCCGAACTGCCAGGCCAGGTCCTCCCTGGACTGGAAACAAGCATCCTAGGACCGGTTTCGGGGTTTCACCCCTCATCAGCCAGGATAGCTTGACTCTAGTGGCATGGAGAGCACGGGACCCACGTCTGGGCATACCCTTCCCACTCGGGGTGACAAATGCAAAAAGAACAATTAATGGACAGAATGCAGAACAATGTCATACATTCACCCCAGTACAAAGATCTGGGCCTAAATCCATAGTTTTTTTGCTCACCATGCCATTCCAGTTTGATCCCAGCCATATGCAAATCAGTCTTGACCCTGTGCCCAATGGGAAAAGTCCAGCCCAAACTGCCAGGCCAGGTCCTCCCTGGACTGGAAACAAGCATCCTAGGACCGGTTTTGGGGTTTCACCCCTCATCAGCCAGGATAGCTTGACTCCAGTGGCATGGAGAGCACGGGACCCAAGTCTGTGCATACCCGTCCCACTCGGGGTGACAAATGCAAAAAGAACAATTGATATCAGAAGCAGCAGAAGTAGACCAGCTTACCTGAGGTTCAGACACATTTGTGCCAGACAAAACCTCAGGTGATTCTGATAATGTGCTTGCTCATTTTTTTAACCAAGGTGTATACAGAAGATTTATGTAAAAACATGATAGGTAAAGTTTGTCTACAAAGGGATTGAATCTTGGCAGATGAGAATGCGGCGTGCCCGCTGACCTTATATTTTGATATCAAGACTCATACAGTGGAACGTTATGGTGGCCTACTGCATGTGCGGCGGCTGAAATTGCACCCCTTTGGCAACAGTTTTGTATAGTCATCACCCTAAACTGACCATCCAGAGAATCTATTTGCATGAATCTATAGATTATTACAAATGCTCTTTCTACTACACTGTTCATCTCCTTCTGCAAGGTATGTCTCCACTATTAAACTCAATGTTGTCTTAACCTACATGGCCCTTTTTTACTCTTTGCTTGCTGTCCATTTCCTGGGAAAGGAAGTGGTGTATAGTGTCTGAACTGCAAGGATCCTATACCTAAGGGTCCTTTGTGAGTCTATAACTACACAGCACAAGGACCTGAAAGTACTATATATGACTATATGACTATTGCAGAGACTGGAATAGTTTCTGGAGAAAAGGGATACTGTGGCCTCATCGCGAAACTGGGTCAAGACTGGATCTTAGCAGCATCATATATCTGGGGATAACAAAAAGTCACACAACAGATTATTTCTTCTCTCTCTCGCTCTCTCTTGCTCCCTGCTCCCACTCTTCCCCATCCACTCTTCACCCCATTCATACCCCCCACCTAGCAAGCCCTTGCTCTCTAACCCTCTTGTCCCCTTTACTTCTTCTTTTTACTTTTTTGCCACCTGCTATGCTATCAGCGGGCATCCATCTTACAATGGTTTCCTGATCGTTCCAGGATGGCCGCCCACATGCGCGCATGTGTATATGTGTGGGGTTGGCATCTATAATTAGGTTTTGGTAATACACAACAAATGGATTCAAAGGTGGCTGCCATTGATGCACATACATCCGTGGGGAGCATCTTTTAATGCATTTGTCTATGTTCTACAAACCCGTTCTAAGATGGCCACTACAGCTGCACCTGCATTTGCAGAGGGTACCTATAATAAAAAATGCGTTGGCTAGGCCTAAAGATTTCACAGAAAAGACCTATTGTCTTTGGCAATGGTTTTTTGATTTTGTAATGCACAAAAAAGGTCAATACTCAAAAAAGGATGATTGCATACTTAATGTTAGATGGATAGATGAAGGAAATCCAATTTTGTAGACTCAGAATCCGTGTGCATGACAAGATCAATAGAGATCAACAATCAACCAACTAAAATGTCACATCCACTACATCAAACACCATTACATCATCAAGGTAAGTATATAATTACTATTCTTACTTCCATATCTACTTACGCTTTTCTGACCTTGCAATGTAGTCATGAGACTGATGTAGCGGATAAGATATTTTGTCATGAAAAATAATGCAATCAATATAGAGCCAGATTACCCCAAAAAACTGATTGTAGTAAATTGAAGGTATCATGTCGACATCACAGGTATTAGCCACATCACGAGCACAAGTTAACAGTGTTCCATGGCGTATCATCATATGTGTGCATCGCTGAGGTAATACAAGAGGCGCATAGGGTCTGCGTCTCTGGTGATGTATCTTTGACTATGATTGTTAGTAGGGTTTTTGATTTTGTCTCGTGCTTTTCAAAACTTCTTTGATTCGGATATTCACTATGTTTGTGCAATACAAATAAAAATTGGGTAATAATTTACACGCATCAAAAGGCACAGATAAGAAGACGATACAAGGGACGGACCTGTGGGTTAGCACCTCACTATATCCCTGCTTCCGTGTTAAGATGGTCGTGCACAATACTCCAGCACCTGTCACCCTTTGTTGCCACTGGTTACAGATTCCCAAAGCAAATTAAACATAAGGAGGTGCACCGAACAAAACACATTCAGTACGTTGTGATTTCTTTAATTTCTTCCTTTATTTCAAAATCGATAATCGTTCATAAAAACAGTCTAGACAATTTGGAGCACCTCTCCACTACAAGAAATACCACAATTTACAACCTTACGGCAAATTTGCATTCTGCCGCATAAGCCCTGATGAAGTTCCAGAAGCTTGTGTTTTTGGGCAATGAAACGTGTTGGCTGTTTTTATGAACGATTATCGATTTTGAAATAAAGGAAGAAATTAAAGAAATCACAACGGACTGAATATGTTTTGTTCGGTGCACCTCCATATGTTTAATTTGCTTAAGGCACAGATAAGAACCTGTGATTCGTAGGAAAAACGAAGCGTTGTGTCGAAATATATGTTTTTGTAAATGCAGATTTAGACTTGTAGCCAGACTATTTTCACCAGACTCACCACTTCTGCTTTTTCTAGTCTGACTGCTGAGTCAACAAGATATCATTTGTGTCTGCAGTTAGCTCACCATAAGAGAGAAAACTACTAAGGAAGGAAGCAAATAGTGTGATATCTATGTGAAGGAACAAACATTGTGATTCCTAGTTTGTGTATCAAGTAGACCAGCAGGGGATGAGGTATTTACCTCACCCAGTAAATATTATTACCGATGGCAAGGGATTCACTGGGTGAGGTGAGATCCTTTTATTTCCAGTTTTTCACTTGGAACTGAGGCATAACAAGTGGTATTCAGCATACTGAATTCCACGTTTTCTGGACCTTTTCCCTGGTAACCATCAGCAGGCTTGATGTGCTAAAAATTGTGGAAGTGTGGTAGTTCCAGTGCTTAGTTTGTGAAAGAAAGAGAGCTGGTGCCCGAAGCTCTGCTCAGAAGACGGCGGCCAGTGCAGTTAAACATCAGCGTGCCGAATACCAGGGCTGGTAGTCTTTTATTCACTACAAGACTCTCCTGCCTCTTTTCTCACTCTTGGAGGTTTCTGATTTCGCCCTTTGTGCCAGTTTTCTCTTCTTTCTCTACCTCCGTCTTTCCTAGCTGTGTGTTTTCCCTCTTTTGCAGTCGATAAATATCACCACCATCCACCAATAAAAGCATTTAGTGATTCCCACTTGCCTGCTGGGGATCTCTGTGCTGTGATGGGAGTACTGGTGTCTCCCTTCACAGCAGTAAGGTTTGCTAAGCAGGCACCAAGTTTAAAGTAACCAGATCTTAGCAAGGCTGGGAAGCTCTTTTAGTATAGAAAAACTCTTCTTTACTTAAAGGGTTGGTTGCATTTGTCTCACTATTATTTCCTGTAAAAAAGACACATGTCCCTCACCTGTAGTAGATTTTGTGCTTCATCATGGTGCTCCTTCACCATCACTAACTGGTGTTAGGTGGGCTAATCCAAAGCTCTTATTGTGAGTGATTGTTTTTTGGATGTGAGAATGGTCGGATGAGTTTAAGATTGTATTAGCAAAACAACAAATATTGTAGTTTTGTAAAGCCTGGATCATATCTTGTTCAAAGCTAAAAGATGGAAGAAAATGGGGTAAAAGATGAAGTCAGGACACCTCCCTTATCTGTATAATGCCTTCTAAATTTGTATTAAAAGAATGGGACAAATACTGTAGTTTTATTAAGCCTATATCTTACCTTATACAAAGTTAAAACCTGGAGAAAATGGGCTAAAAGCTAATGTTAGGACATCTCCTGCATCTCTATCAAACAGCTAACATGTTTCTGTCCTTGCTAATGTATGATGTCACAGGGTGTTCATCAGGGCCAAAATGACTCTGCGGTGTGATTTCACCTACTCTATCTGACCCTATCCTGTTGAGTGTAGGTAAGAATACAAAAATGACATGTTAGTCAAAGTTATCTTGTGTTCTGGATACCACCCTGTCAAAATAAATGTATTTATTTATTTATTTTAGAGGTTTTATATAGCGCTGGCTGGACCCAGAGGTATCAGAGCGCTTCACATAGGAAGAAGGTGGTCACGATATAAAACAAAACAAAACAAAACAAAACAGTCAATAGCATATAGAGCCAACATGTCAACAGATTAGGAACAGCTTGAGTTAACTAAAAATAAAATACACTGGTGGAGAGGGCGGGTGCTATAAACATAAATAAAACAGGGAGGTGGGAGATCAGATTTCGTAAGGTGTTATGGGGAGGGGAAAGGGAAGAAGGGCAACAAGGTGTAGGCGGTTAGATTTGAGATAATGAAGAAACAAGGGGAAGGAAATTAGGTAGGAGGGGTGGAGGTGGGCGAGGATGAGAGAAGTGGGAACGGGGGAGGGGGACTGAACCAGTAGAGTGTAATGGGAAGGGGGGGAAGGGGAAAGGTTGGAAAGACGGGGGACCGGAGAAGTGTAAGGGGCAAGTTCAGGGCGCTGGTAGGGATCCCCAGTATTTATTAAGGAGGTGTATTTTGAGGTCTTTTTTGAAGCTGGGGTAGGAAGGGTTGCATCCAGGTCTATAGGGAGAACATTCCAGATGTTTGGGGCATTGCCGGAAAAGGAGCGGGCCTGAGTAGATTTCTTTTTTAGCAGGGGCGGGACTAGGAGGAGAGCGTTGGTGCTTCTCATGGGTCGTGTGCTGCCAGCTTTGCTGATTTTATTGGCCAGATATGGTGGAGTATTTTGATGGAGGATTTTTTGTGTAATGGAAGCAGTTTTGTAGGCGGATCTGCCTTCAATGGGGAGCCATTTAAGGGTTTTGAGGGCAGGAGAGATGTGGTCAAAACGCTTGCAGTCTGTGATGAGCCTGGCTGCAAGGTTGAGCACAGATTTGAGCGGGGCAAGGTGGACCTTGGGGATTCCGGTGAGGATGGCGTTTCCGTAATCAATACGTGACAAGACAAGGGATTGGACGACGAGTTTAAAGTCATCAGTAGGGATGTAGGGCTTAATTTTCTTAAGATGACGGAGCGTGAGGAGGGCTCCTTTAGCCGAGTTTTTGATGTGAACATTGAGAGTTAGGCTATTATCGATGGAGATACCCAGGGATTTAACTGAGTTGGATAAGGATAGGGAGCAGTTGAGGGCGTTGAGGTCAGAGATCCAGGTTTGGATGGGGGAGATGGTTATTTTTAACGGAGAAGAGAATGATTTCAGTTTTTTTGGGGTTAAGTTTGAGGTGATTTAATTGGAACCAGGATTGAATCTTAGTAGGGGGGTTGTTAAGGTGTAAGATGTCAGCATGGGTTTTGATCTTGTGGTAGAGTTGGGTTTCATCGGCATAAATGTGGTAGTTGATACCAGCTTGTTTTAGAATGAGAGTGAGAGGTTCCATGAAGAGATTGAAGAGAGAGGGGGAGAGAATAGAGCCTTGGGGGACTCCTAGGGAGACCGGAGTGGGGTTAGATAAGCAGTTGTGCATTTTGATTTGCTGAGATCGGTGTTGGAGGTATGAGACGAACCATTTATGTGTCATACCATTAAGGCCCAATCTATCTCTGAGAACATTAAGTAGGGCAGAGTGGTTGACTGTATCGAACGCGGCAGAGAGATCAAGGAGGATCAGTAGGCAGGTCTCACCATTGTCGAGGGAGTGGTGGATGTCATCGACAATGTTAAGCATGGCCGTTTCAGTGCTGCAACCTTTCCTGAAACCTGATTGTAGAGGTCGAATAGGTTGTAGCTTTCAATGTGATTATCTAGTTGGAGCAGGACACATTTTTCGAGGGCTTTGGAGAGAAGGGGGAGGTTAGAGATGGGGCGGAGATTGTTAAGGTCATTGGGGTCGGCCAAGGGGTTTTTGAGAATGGGAGTGATTTGTCCAAGTTGAAGGGAGGTAGGGACGCAACCCGTGGCAAGGGAGGTGTTGATGATAGAAGTCCAGGATGGGGTGATGATGTGTTTAAGGTCCTGGACAAGGTTGGAAGGGAGGGGTCTTTGGTGTGGGAGGACGGTTTAAGTTTGGCAATGATGTTAAAGACTTCATGCTCCGTTACAGGGTGGAAGTTGTGCCAGGAGGCATTGTTTTTTAGTGGTGGGATAGGTAGATTGATTTTAGGAGGTGTGGTTGTGTGTAAGTGGGGGGAGGGGTTATGGGGAGGTGATGTAGAGAGAGTGTGCGCAGAAAGGTGGAGGTAAGGGAGAGGAGAAGTAGAATGTGGGTTCGAAGTGGGATCAGGGAGTATGGGGGTTACGGAGTGAGTTTTTGAGGAGTTGTCAGGAGAGATTTGGGGGGTGGTTAGGAGCGGAGTTGAAAGGAAGGATTGATCTATCTTCATGATTTTTTCAGAGAAGAAGTGGGCGATTTCTTCACTTCTAGTTGTCGAGGCCATTGGGACTGGAGGTGCGGAGGAGGTTTGGTTACGAACAATGTTGAACAGTTCTCTGGGTCTGTTCTTGGCCCTTTCGAGTTGAGTTCGGAAAAAGGATGCCTTTTTGTTAAAAATGTGTTTTTTGTAAGTCGATCTAGCTAATCTGAGGAGTGCCAGATGTGAGGGAGAGGGATGTTGTCTCCAAGTTCTTTCAGTCAGTCTGACTGTACGTCTTTCTTTGTTGAGCTCGGAGTTAAACCATGATTTGGAAGGGATATTTCTTAGATTTTTTAGTTTCAGCGGTGCCAATTGGTCTAACGTATCGGTGACTGCTTTGTTAAAGTGTTCAGTAACCTCATTAGCGTCTTGTGAGGGAGGGATGAGGCAAATTTGAGCATGCAGTTTAGACTTGAGTACATCAAGGGGGATAAGATCAAGATTTCTGGTCCATTTCTTAAGTTTAATGATTTTAGTGGGGGGGGGGGTGGTGTTGGGGGAGCTATGGTGAATAGTATGAGGTGGTGGTCAGACCAGTCTATGGGGACGATATTGGATAGGAAGGCCAGGTCTTTATTTGTAATGATAGCGTCCAGGGTGGCTCCTTTGGTGTGGGTAGGGGATTGACATAGTTGTTTGAGGTCATTGATCTCAAGAAGATTAGAGAGGAGGGTGATTGAGGGGTCAATAGTATCGTTCCAATGGAGGTTAAGGTCACCAAGGAAGAGATTTTTAGAGCTGGATAATAAGGCTTGAGTCAGATGGTTGGATAATTCATCCACAAAGGGGTGAGGATCTCCAGGAGGGTGGTAGATATTATGTATGCGAATGGGGTTTGAACCTTGTAATTTAAGTTCTGCTTCAAGGTATTCAAAGGTGGAGTATTCAAATTTGTTAACGAGGGAGAGCTGAAATTCTTCTTTGAAGATGATGGCTAAACCACCACCTATTCTGTCATGTCTATCTTTCCTAAGGATGGAATATCCTGGTGGGGAGAGTAGGTCAAGTATGCTAGTAGAATAGTCATTAAGCCAGGTTTCCATGAGGAACGCGATGTCAATGGATTCAGTAAGGATAGTTTCGGAAATTTCAATGGCATGTCGGACCGCGGATCGACAATTCACAAGCATGCATGCGAGTGGTTTAGGGTTGCATTTGGGGGGTGGGCAAGAGTGTATGGAGGTGAGTTGAGGAGGGGGTCTGGGTGAGACGGGAGAGAGGGGGGTTCTGTTCATCCCCAGTATAACGGGGATGTTCGAGTAGTGTGATGGAGGATTATTGATTGAAGATCTAGGAAGGTAGGAGTTGCATAGGTCAGTAAGGTCGGTCGGGGAGAGATGGTTGGAGGAGCGGAGGGGTCTATGCATACGGTTACGGAGAGGAGTAGTTCTCCACGGTTTGTAGTTGGTGGCGGTTTTTTTGCCTGGGAAAGGGGCGTTAGCTCTACAAAGGTTGGTTCTGGAGCTATGGGCATTAAAATCTATTCTGAGACGAGTGAGATCTCTCGTCAATGTTGAGAGGTCTCGTTCTATGTTGCGTAGAGACTGGAGGAGGGACATGGTTGGAGGGGAGGGGGCGGATAAGGGGTGTTCAGTATTGGATGTAGCAGGAGGTCTGCTGTTTTTAGGGAGAGAGAGGTCAGTGTGAGGGGTAGGAGGAGTGTAACGGTCGTAGGGCGTAGGGGGATGTGTGAAGGGGGATAGGGGAATCAAGACCTCAAGGGAAGAGGTTTGAGTCGAAGGAATGGTGAGATGATTATGGAGAGCACCATGGTTAGGGGGCGATGCGTATTTCAGAAAGTGAGAAGGTGGCTTCGGGGAGGGAGATGAAAGTGTCGGAGGTGGTATAATAGGGGATTCAGGGTGGATAGGGGTGGGTTCAGGTTGGGGGGAAGGTAGGAAGGGAAGGGGATAGAAATAGAGGTATTAGGGGAACGAATGGACGGGATCAGAGCAAAACAAACATTTGACTTAGGAAGAAAAGCAACACATCACTGTTGATTATGTACTCGCAAGGAGTACCAACTCCTGGTGATCCTTGTTACAGCTATTCACCATCATACACCAAAACATGAATGTTAATTGTTCTACAAACAAGGTGAGGAGACCAATGTTTTGTGCAGTGTGATGCTCATGTAGGGAGCAAAAAGTCTCAAGGGCCTATTTACAAACTGCATTTTGTAGTATGTTTAGTAGTTCTAGAATAGTACTACTAAAGTACAACAAAATGCAATTCACAAACCTATGAGTTTAACACTCCCCGCCCACTCTCCAACTGTTTCTATGAGAGGATCCTCACATATGTAAGTTTACTACTTAGGGGCCCTATTTTGATGTCGGTCGGAAAGCCTCTGAACTGCCGGCGGTCGAAAGTGAAACCAGCCGGCGATTCTCGCTGGATTCTGACGGGGTCAAGGAGCCCATCGACCAGTTGGAAGCCTCACCGTAATCCCTAAGGACGGCGTTTTCGCTGTCGGGATTACGATGTCGGTTTCCGACAGGCTTTCCATGTTAGGCTTTCCGACATGGAAAGCCTGTCAGAAAGCAACTTTGGGGCCCCTAGCAGGGTCCCCTTCTCCCTGCTGCAGCCGGTTGGGGGCCGAGAGTGCACCTATGGGGCCCCCCTGTTAATCCCTGCACCGCGTGGCAGGCACCTAAAAGGTGCCTGCCACACGGTGCAGGGATTAACAGAATCTCCATTTTCTCTATGGGAGCTTGTGCTACGGCCGGTTTATGGATGCAGCACAAGCTCCCATAGAGAAATGGGAGTATGCTACCGCACCATGTGCGGTAGCATTGCAATAGCGGTGTCAAGACCGCCGACCAGAGGTCGGTCAGTCCCGAGACCGCAACGGTGCCACGCGGACTCACATCGTAATCAGGCCCTTAGTAGTAAATGAGGTAGGAAATGTGGAAGTGGCTGGCAAAAGGGGTATACTTACTACTAAATGGAAGGGATTTAGAGAGGACTAAGGGGAGTTAAGGGAGTGTTAGTGAGGGGTTTAATTAAGGAGGGAAATCCACACACCCACAAAAGAGTAAGACCATTCATATTCACAAACAGCGCTTTTTAAGTTACTACAGTCAAAATGGGACCCAAAACAGTAGT
This sequence comes from Calotriton arnoldi, assembly GCA_963921515.1. Classification (NCBI taxonomy): domain Eukaryota; kingdom Metazoa; phylum Chordata; class Amphibia; order Caudata; family Salamandridae; genus Calotriton; species Calotriton arnoldi. The sequence goes on from CAWUFW010002198.1 coordinate 1,805,531, forward strand.
AAATTACTCCATAGCTGATGTAAGTCCAGCACCACATATGGCAAACGACTAGCACAGCAACATCCTCCCATAGAAAATAATGGAGGTAAGGACTTAAAACAAAATCCCATAGGAAATATATTAAATTAAATAATTTAAAATGTAAATAAATATAAGTTAATGGTAATACAAATCTATGGATAAAGTAAACATATTAATTAACTACTTATAAAATATTTAAGCAACCTTTTTTGAATTTATAAGTTAATGTTTACTAACATATAATTAAATTACTTTTAATTAATTCTTTACTTCATTATAATAAATAGAAATGCATAATAAAAGAATGTAATATTTTTACTTTAGGTGAGTATTTTGTATTTTAATTTAAACTTCAGAAAAATATTTTAATTGTATTTTATATATTTAAATTACCTTAAGATTTAATTCAAAATTAAGGTAATATTGCTGTCACATTTTTTATTTTGTTATATGTATAATTAATTTACATTAACCCTTTGGGTGCTCATGACGGAACAGTTCCGTCATGAGCACCAGTGCTCCTGTGCTCATGACAGAACCATTCCGTTATGAGTACAGGCGCAGAAAATCCCTCTGCTGCAGACAGCAGAGGGATTTCCCTTTTTTTATTTTGCCTTGGGAGGTGGGCCCTTGCCTGTCGCGGGTACTTGACCCACCCACACGAGTGAGGTACCATTTTTATCGGAAGACCTGGCGGAATGCTGGGTGGTAGGAAATTTGTGCCAGCCCGGTGATCCTACAACTTTCCCACACAGAAATTTGAGAAAAATTAGATTTTTTCAGCAAAATTTGAGGTTTACAGGGGATTCTGGGTAGGGAAACATTGGTGGATCCATGCAAGCCATACCTCCCTGGACTGCCCCGGGTGTCTAGTTTTCATAAATGTGTGGGCTTGGTAGGTTTCCCTAGATGGCCGCCAAGCCTGGGACCAAAAACTCATGTGACCCCCCTTGCAAAACCAGATCGTTTTGTGATAGGTAATTTTGATGTCTCCTCAATACTTTTTGGGCCCTTGCCTTTCGCAGGTACATGACCCACCCACAAGAGTGAGGTACTATTTTTATCAGGAGACCTGGGGGAACGCTGGGTGGTAGGAAATTTGTGTCAGCCTGGTGATCCTACAACTTTCCCACACAGAAATTTGAGAATATTTGATTTTTTCATCAAAATTTGAGGTTTGCAGGGGATTCTCGGTAGGGAAAGGTTGGGGGATCCACGCAAGCCATACCTCCCTGGACTTCCCCGGGTCTCTAGTTTTCAGAAATGTGTGGGTTTGGTAGGATTCCCTAGATGGCCGCGAGCCTGGGCCAAAAAACCAGGCACCCCCCCCCCTAAAACCAGGTAGTTTATATGACAAGGAATTTTGAGGCCTCCACAGTACGAATTGGGCCATTTCCTGTTGCAGCCACTTTGCCTACCCACACAAGTGAGGTACCATTTTTATCTGGAGACCTGGGGGAATGCTATGTGGTAGGAAATTTGTGTCAGCCTGGTGATCCCACAACATTTCCACACAGAAAAGAGAGGAAAATTTGATTTTTTTCAGCTAAATTTGAGGTTTGCAGGGGATTCTGGGTAGGGAAACGTTGGGGGATCCACGCAAGCCATACCTCACTGGACTCCCCAGGGTGTCTATTTCTCAGAAATGTGTGGGTTTGGTAGGTTTCCCTAGATGGCCGCGAGACCGTGGCCAAAAAACCAGTTGCCCCCCTCCAAAACCAGGCAGTTTTATGATACGGAATTTCGAAGTCTTCACAGTACGATTTGGGCCACTTCCTGTTGCAGCCACTATGCCTACCCACACAAGTGAGGTACCATTTTTATCGGGAGACCTGGGGAATGCTAGGTGGTAGGAAATTTGTGTCAGCCCGGTGACCCCACAACATTCCCACACAGAAAATTGAGGAAAATGTGATTTTTTCAGCTAAATTTGAGGTTTGCAGGGGATTCCGGGTAGGGAAACGGGGCCAAAAACCCAGGTGCCCCCCCCTTGCAAAACCAGGTTGTTTTGTCATAGGTGATTTTGATGTCTCCACAATACGTTTTGGCCCTTGCCTGTCGCGGGCACTAGGCCTACCCACACAAATGAGGTGCCATTTTTCTCCCAAGACTTTGGGGAATGCGGGGTGGGTGGAATTTTGTGGATCCACGCAGATTCCAGAACTTTCCACCACAGAAATGTGAGGAAAATGTGTTTTTTTGACAAAGTTTGAGGTTTGCAAGGGATTCTGTGTAACAGAACCTGGTGAGAGCCAGACAAGTCACCCCATCCTGGATTCCCCTGGGTGTCTAGTTTTCAAAAATGTAGAGGTTTGCTAGGTTTCAATAGGTGCCGGCAGAGCTAGGGTTCAAAAGCTACAGCTGGGCACTTTGCAAAAAAAGGGTCAGTTTTCACTGAAAAAATGTGGTGTGTCCACGTTGCGTTTTGGGCCTTTTCCTGTCGCGGGCACTAGGCCTACCCACACAAGTGAGGTACCCTTTTTTATCTGAAGACTTTGCGGAATGCAGGGTGGGTGGAATTTCGTGGATCCATGCAGATTCCAGAACTTTCCACCACAGAAATATGAGGAAAATGTGTTTGTTTTTACAAAGTTTGAGGTTTGCAAGGGATTCTGGGTAACAGATCCTGGTGAGAGCCAGACAAGTCACTCCATCCTGGATTCACCTGGGTGTCTAGTTTTCAAAAATGTATAGGTTTGCTAGGTTTCCCAAGGTGCCGGCAGAACTAGGGTTCAAAATCTACAGCTAGGCACTTTGCAAAAAAAGGGTCAGTTTTCACTGTAAAAATGTGGTTTGTCCACGTTGAGTTTTAGGCTGTTTCCTGTCGTGGGAACTAGGCCTACCCACACAAGTGAGGTACCATTTCTCTCGGGAGACTTTGGGGAATGCGGGGTGGGGGGAATTTTGTGGATCCACGCAGATTCCAGAACTTTCCACCACAGAAATGTGAGGAAAATGTGTTTTTTTTACAAAGTTTGAGGTTTGCAAGGGATTTTGGGTAACAGAACCTGGTGAGAGCCAGACAAGTCACTCCATCCTGGATTCCTGTGGGTGTCTAGTTTTAAAAAATGTATAGGTTTGCTGGGTTTCCCTAGGTGCCGGCAGAGCTAGGGTTCAAAATCTACAGCTAGGCACTTTGCAAAAAAAGGGTCAGTTTTCACTGTAAAAATGTGGTGTGTCCACGTTGCGTTTTGGGCCGTTTCCTGTCGCGGGCACTAGGCCTACCTACGCAAGTGAGGTACCAGTTTTTATCAGGAGACTTTGGGGAATGCGGGGTGGGTGGAATTTTGTGGATCCACGCAGATTCCAGAACTTTCCACCACAGAAATGTGAGGATAATGTGTTTTCTTTTTACAAAGTTTGAGGTTTGCAAGGGATCCTTGGTAACAGAACCTGGTGAGAGCCAGACAAGTCACCCCATCCTGGATTCCCCTGGATGTCTAGTTTTCAAAAATGTATAGGTTTGCTAGGTTTCCCCAGGTGCCGGCAGAACTAAAGTTCAAAATCTACAGCTAGGCACTTTGCAAAAAAAGGATCAGTTTTCACTGTAAAAATGTGGTGTGCCCACGTTGCGTTTGGGCCGTTTCCTGTCACGGGCACTACACCTACCCACACAAGTGAGGTACCATTTTTATCCGGAGACTTAGGGGAACAAAGAATTGTAGAGCAGCTGTTATTACCTATTGACTTTCGATGCATTTCTGCCTTCCAAATGTAAGACAATGTGTAAAAAACGAAGTCACTTTGAAAAATGTCCTATAATTCACATGCTAGTATGGGTACCCACAATTTCGGAGATGTGCAAATAGATACTGTTTCTAAACTCTATATACATAGCTGTCTTTCATACCGATTTTTCACTATTTATATTTTAGTACAGAATAAAAAAAACATTGCAAGACGCTGCTCAGTTGTTGGCTCTGGGTTCCTCGGGTTCTTGGTGAACCTACAAGTCCTATACATCCCCACAACCAGAAGGGTCCAGCAGATGTAACGGTTTATTGCTTTAAAAAATCTGTCATACTTACAAGAAGTTACAGGTGAAAACGTAGGCACAAATGGCTGTTTTTTTCATCTCATTTTCAATTTTTCCTATTTTCAACTGTTAGTTTCTATGAGAAAACTTTGAAGGATCTACACAAATGACCCCTTACTGAATTCAGAAATGTATAGCTTTCTAGGATCCATCATTGCTTTTATACCCATTTTTACCATTAACTGGAAGGAGGTTGAAAGCACAAAAAATAGCAAAAATAGGCTTTGTCCCAGTAAAATACCAAAACTGTGTAAAAAATATTTGGTTTTCTGACAAAAGTCTGTCAGTCCCTGAATGTTGGGAAGATGGTAATTTCAGCACCACAAACCCTTTGTTGATACCATTTGCAGGGAAAAAAACAGACGCTTTCATCTGCAGCCCTTTTTTCCCATTTTTCCAAAGGAAACCAAAATGTAGCTGTATTTTGGCTAGTTTCTGTGTCCCCTCCAGGGGAATCAACAAACCCTGGGTACCTTTAAAATCCCCATGATGTTGGAAGAAAAGGACGCAAATTTGGCATGGATACCTTATGTGGTCAAAACGTTACAGGGGCCTAAGCGCGAACTACCCTAAATAGCCAAAGAAAAGGTTTAACACGGGGGGGGGGGAGGCCTAGCAGCGAAGGGGTTAATATTTAACATAAAAATATGTTTACTATATTTTTGTCCTTTAAAGTACATATTCGAGGTAGAGATTCCGTATGGTAAAGTATAGGGAAAAATTAAAAACATTATCAAACATTAAAATAAAATAGTAAAAATATTTTAGGTCAAACACTACTGTAAATTATTTTCTTTTATTTATTTTAAATATAGAACGGGAGAAGAAATGCTACATTACTATTAACTTATTATTAACTTGTGTTGCAGTATCAGTCGTTGGCCCTGTCTGGTGCTGAACTTACTGCTGTTTCTATTTTGGCAGTAGTAACTTAAAGTTGTAGGTTTGACTCCACACCCTTTTTAAGGGAGTGGAGGTGTGTAAGACTACCCTTTTGAGTAACTTTACACTCAGATTTTATGAATAGGCAAAAGTAGTAAATTTACTCAAAAGTGTAATAGTAAATTACACGTGTAAATTTCTCAGAAGTGTAAATTACCTGGAAGTTGGGTAGTTCGGACCTGACGAAGATCTATTAAGCAATTTTGTAAAGTTGATGAATATAACATTTTATAAATTGGATGAGATGGACAAAGAACACCCACCGAATTTATTTTTTTGTTTAAATTTGTTTATTGAATTTTTAATATTTCACATGTCAGGTCTTACATCAGACAACATTAGTAAATGTACACATACAGAATAATGTCTAGTGTGCACATAATAGTTGTGATGCCTGAGTGAATGGAACGTAAACATTGTGTAACATAACATTGATGCAAAGAGAAAACAGCACATTTTCACTCCTTCCCTTTCTTGATTAAATCAATTAATGACCCATTTCAGCATTTATCTATCACCTTTATATTCCGCCCACCTCACCTTCAACTTTACACCTTTATTGCACAATATCTATTCACATATACATCGCCACCCTTGTTTCTTGAATAGTCCACAATAAACTTGGATAGGTGTGAGGGGCACACAATGCCTGTACCCCTACGCGCTTCATCTACTAACTATTATGCCCACTTTTGTCTCTCCCAACTATTTGCTATTCGTTAGTTCTTACACCTCCACCCGCTCAGGAGTAGCGCCCTGTGTTTCAGAGTAGTCTTGCCAGGATGTACGAAAGTCTGTCAATATCGCATCCCACTCTGCCGCCAGCGGCTGTTTTCGTATCCCCATTGTGTCTTCGCGATGAAGCGCTACGCTTTCCGCCTGTGCCCAGCAGAGAAGTGATTGAAACCAGGCCTTCGCAGCTGGGGGTTCAGGGGATTTCCAGCGCCTAGTGAGTAACCTTTTAGGAACAATAAGTCCCAGGTCTATGTATCGGGTCGTCACTCTGTACGTTTTGAGCCTTTGATATAGACCTAGTATACATATCTCCCACGACCAATCTAGTGTGCGTCCCGTGCAGTTAGTTTAGTGACCGTTTCCCAGTAGGATCGAATGGCTGTACAGGCCCATAGCATGTGTAGGAGGTCACCACCTATCTCACCACATCTGGGGCATTTGGCATCATTGCGATTGAAGTATTGATTGATCTTGGCTGGATCATATAGGTTCTGTGTGTTATGAAATATTGGATGAGTCGGAATCTAGCATTTCAGTGGATACACGTGGGACCCTCTAGGATATCCTCCCACTCCGTGCTAGGTCGTTACAGGTCATTGCAGTTCTGCATCCCAGTGGGCCCAAGGTATAACAGTGGAGGTGTTGTGTGCAATCTCAAAGAGTCTGCCAGCCATCTGTTGAGATGTCGGCGCGTGCCCAGCTCATGCAGATACTGTGCTGTCAAGTGTGTTGGGGGTTCTTGCGTTATATCTCCACATATCGTGCGCAGCGCGCGTACCATCACCGCACGTAGCAAAAATCGGCCTTGCGGTAGGTTGGATTCTTCAGCGAGCGTGTCAAATGGCAACAGTTAACCATCCCAATACAAGTCGCCTAAGGTTTGTTAAAAGAAAAAAAAGGTTTGTATTCTCTCCTCCTCCCATTGGGAGAGCTCTGCTCCAGTGATTGCTTGGTGTCGCCTGGGCCTGCCAAGTACGGGGAGAGAAGGCACATATGGGGTGACCAGATGTGTGAGTCGTAAACTGCCGCAAAAGCAAATATAAGCCACTTTCGCCAGTAATTGGGCAGGTGATTTGCCTGTCCTACCGGGATGGAATAACATCACTATTTGGGGATGGGTGAGGCCTGGTTGTTGTGTGGCAGTATCTGCTAAGCATCGGGTACCCAGCCTGCGGACCACCCACTGGAGCTGCGCAGCCAGGTAATAATGCTCCATATTGGGTACAGCGAGGCCACCTCTGTTGGTTGGGGGGTACAGCTTAATTAGCGCTACCCTGCTGCACGTTCCGTGCCAAATAAATTGCTGCATGACTCGTTCAAACCCGCAAAAAAATGCTGGCCTGACATATAATGGTAGGTTTGTAAAGTGGTAGAGGAGTCGTGGGAGCACTACCATTTTCAGAAGCGCTATACGCCCCATGACTGCCAAGGGTAGAGTGCCCAAAATGTTATTTGCGCCCTTGTTGCTGTGACAGCTCACATAAGGTTACTCTCCAACAGGTCTACCGAGTCCCTGTATATACGGATCCCGAGGTAACTGAACGCTGTCAACTGCCAGTGTACTGGTGTGCCATTGATGGACATCTGTGGGTCTGGAGCGGACTCAGAGAAAGGATACAAACATGACTTCTCCCAATTCACACGGAGACCTGACAGAGAGGCAAAGTCAAGCAATACTTTTTCTATTGTTTCACATGGCAGCCTGACATCTCTGAGATATATTAGCAGATCGTCCGTGTACAAAGAAACAGCATGCGTGCCGTCACCTAAGGGGATGCCCCACTCCTCCTGTGTCCTGCGCAGTGATTTGGCTAGCGGTTCAATAGCTAGCACGAACAGTAATGGGGAGAGCGGACAGCCCTGCCGCATGCTGCGCTCAATTGGAATCGGTTGCGATATGTACTTGCCTGTTTTACTCTAGCCATGGGTTGGGTGTATAGTAATTTAACGAGCCTGAGAAAGTTGTCTCCCAGATCATACTTATGTAGAGCAGTAAATAAAACTCCCCACTCTAGGGTGTCGAATGCTTTCTCTAAGTCAATCACCAAACACCCCGAATGTGCCCAATACTCCCTCGAGTAGAGTGCCACCCTGAAGAAGCGTCTCAGATTTAGTGACGTGCAGCGAGCTGGCACAAACCCATTTTGGTCTGCATGTATCAACTGTGGTACAATTGGGACAAGCCTACTCGCCAGTATTTTGGCGAGGACCTTGTAGTCCGTATTTAATAGCGCCAACGGACGATACGAGCCTATCATTTCTACATTTCTATCAGGCTTAGGTAGCGACACTAGCAAGGATTCCCAGAGTGTGCCTGGTAATGGATCTGTCTCGTGCACGCTATAATATACCGAGAGTAGTTGGGGGGCCAGGGCCGACTGATATGCTTTATAGTACTCAGCAGGCAGTCCATCGGGTCCTGGAGCTTTACCTGTGGCTAATGCTCGTATTGCTTGTTGCACCTCTGAAAGTGCGATCGGCTCATTTAATTCAGTTCTCTGCTCCACCGTCACCTGAGGCAGGGCGAGGGGGGAGAGAAATGATTCCAGCTCCGCCGATGTAGTGCAAATTATTGACCTGTATACTCTAGTGTAGTCGGCGGTAAATTTGCAATGAATATCGTATTGTCTGGTGAAAAGCTGCCCCATTGTGGATTGCAGCCGTAACGTAGGCTGTTGTGTGTGCTCTTGCCTGATCAACCTCGCTAGTAGCCTGCCTGCTCTATCTGTAGCAGCATGTGTGCGTGCTGCATGCGCTGCGTAGTTCAAACAACGCAGCCTTTCAAGAACCTCAGCATGTTTTTGCCTCTGGGCGTCCAAGGCCTGCTGCGTGCCAGTGTTATGTGCTAAGTCAGTTTCTAAGCTGGCCAGAGTATCTTCAATACACTTTACGTCTTGGTCAAGCTTTCTTCGGATAATTAAACTCAGCCCTAAGCATTGCCCTCTAATCAATGTTGTGCCCGCATCCCATAGTACACCCACATCAGGGACCAAGCCTGTGTTATTTTCAAAGTATGTGTCTATAGCTGTGCCCATGCCTCCCTGAACGGGGGATCTTCCAGTGCCAAGGGCTGTAGTCTCCATAGATGAGTGGTGTGTCCCACATTGTCTCCCCGCAGCTGCAGTATGTGGGCGTTGTGGTCTGAGTGCGTGCGGCCGAGGTAGTCTGCGCTGCAGCACTCTGTCAGTAATGTCGGGCTCACTACAAAGCGATCAATGCGAACATGCAATCTGTGCGGATAAGAGTAATGCGAATATAAGCGTGTTTGCGGATTGAGGGTCCTCCATGCATTTACTAGATCCCAATGGCGTAACCATTCCCTCAGGCCTCAGGCATTAGATGTTGGGGCCGTTTGTTTCAGTGGGGGGAAAGACCTGTCTTGGTTGGTGTCCAGCACCACATTAAAGTCACCTCCCAGTAACCAGGGCAGGTCGCACTAGCATGAGAGCAGTTCTGTCAGTGTATGCCAAAAGGCGCTTTCTTCCGTGTTTGGGGCGTATATGGAGCCTAACACTATTTGCTTCCCATTGAGGCGGCCTTTTGTCAGCACAAAGCGTCCATACACATCCACCACTGTCTCCTCAGGCGTATATAGGGTCCCTGGCCTAATCCAAATTAGAGCACCACTGGCATAAGAAGAGTAGACTGTGGCAATTATTAGCCCCTTCCATCTCTGCTACAACCTACGGATCTCCGGCTGCGCTATGTGTGTCTCTTGCAGCAATGCCACGTGAGCTGCGTGCAGCTTGAGACAAGCATAAATTTCATATCTACAGGCCGGTGTGTGTACACCCCTAATATTCCAAGTAATTACATTTGTGGGTGGCATATGTCATATGTCATAGATATAAGCTAGCGACGCGTGTGAGCGGTTTGGTGTATCAAAGGCGAGGTGGCGGTATGGCAGACTTTTGGCAAATGTGAATTGCAACAGTGTTATTGGCAAGCTTATGGTCGTGTCACCTTGGATCGCCACTAAGGAAGGAGACCATGTGTGGTGTAACTGGGGTAGAGCAGAGGGACAACATGTATCTGCCCCAACTACAAACAATGCCATGTGGCAACTCTCTGCTTTGCGCGCCGCGCTGTCTTGCCGAAGGGAGGGGGGCGGGGTTGAGTTTGGGAAAGATAGGTTGGCTGTTAGGCCCGAAATGTGTACATATATGTGCACACTGCGCTTCCACCTATGTGCTTTGCATTCTACCTACCACCGGGGGAGGGGAAGGGTAGCCAGTGCTCGCGGCTATGCAGGCTATACCTTGTGGCACCACATGCAAGTGTGTATATGTTAAGCAGTTCGCCGTGTGCGCACATGTGTGGGTATATACTTGCGTGACAGAGGTTCAGTAAGCTGCTACATTAAATCATCTGCTGTTTGGGGTGTCACTGTTGGGAGTTTTTGCGATTCTTTGCTATTGGGACACATCGCGGATGAACTGTCCTCGCTTAGGGATCTTTCATAGGAGGCATCCATGTCTCTATTGGCTTGGTGCTTCCTCATGGTGGCTGCCACATGCAGGGCATTTCGTCTCTCCTGTAGCACTTGTTCCAGGTTGGGCACAGTCTTAAGTTGCCTCGGTGACCCCCCAGACCTCAGTCTGTTTCGTCTGCGTCGGTTTCTTTGAATCCCTGAGTCTGCATCAGTACTGTTATGTCTCTTGACAGGTGAGCTATGATGACTCATGGTTTCGAGCCAGTCCCATGCATCTTCTGCTTTATTGAAAAAGTGAGTGGACCCACCTACAACCACTCGCAGGCGAGCTGGGAATATGAGGGAGTATTTTATATTTAATTCCCGCATTCGTCTCTTGACCGCCATGAATGTGGTCCGTTGCATTTGTACACCCAGGGCATAGTCCTGGAAGAAGAGGACCCGGGAATTGTCCACTTTGACCTCTTCCATCTTTCTTATTTCTCTGAGTACCGCGTCTCTATCTTTAAAGTTCAGGAGATGGAATAGGAAGGGCCGGGGCCCAGCGCCCGGTAGTGGGCGGCCTGCCGGCGGTGTGCTCTTTCCACAGCAAAGAAAGAGGAGAGTGTACCCGCCGGCATCAGAGATTTTAGCCAGTCCTCTGTGTGCGTCACTGCATCACGGCCCTCCATTCCTTCTGGTAGTCCGACCACACAGAAGTGGTTTCTGCAGGAGCGATCTTCTGCATCGTCCATCCTGCGTTCCAGTGAACGCAGGGGTGTTGTGAGTTCCTTTAACCTCAGTGGCCGTAGCCTTGGTGGCTGGGATGACTTCCTCAACTCCCGCTGCCAGTTCATTGGCTTTCCCTGCTAGCCTCCGGTGGTCTGCGTGTAGTAGCGTGAAGTCTGATGTAATTTTGTCTATGCGACCTTCCAGTGACGTATGGGTTTGTGTCAGCGTGACTCCAATTTGCGCCGCTGCTTGGAGCACGGAATCTATTTTTGACTCCAGCATTGTGGTTTTGGAGGCCTCTGGCGCTTCTGGTACTTGGTCCGGCTGTGTGGTTGCCGCACCCACTCCCGCACGTTGTCTGCCCATCGTGGGAGTCAAGGGAACTCAGGCTATGCATGCTCGTGGTGCTAAAAAGAATTACAGTGCTACTGTCTTTTCTTTATCCCCGGGGGGCTTGCTCCTCTTGCAGCAGCAGGTGGGTCTATGCGGCATGCAGTAACTCTGTGCGCGGTCAGTGGCCTCTGCGGCCTGTGTCCAGAATTCCGATGTAGGCGGGTGTTGGACTTGGCCCTTTTTGGCAGGTTCACCCCTAAACGTTTTGCCTTTTTCTGTGACCTGGTGTTGGTGGTTTTAGGCCTCTGGGCACTTTTGCACTGTGGTCCAGTGGAAAGTGCGGGCGCTCTCTGTGTTACATTAGTAAGGTTGGCCTGCCCTCCCATAGGAATGCATTGGGGATTCCCTGATCAGTGTGTGTCAGTGGTAATTCATGGTATGTAAGGAGCAGAGTGGTCAAGTTTGGTATGTATGAAATTGTGAGAATAAATGCTACGCAATGGTGTGCGCAGATTTATTATGACTGTGGGAGAAATGCCACTCCTAGAAGTTGGCATTTCTGTGTGCTATGTGTCTGCCTGCCTGATGTGAATTGCATGTCTGGCTTGTGAGTGACAGGGGCTGGGAGGTGTGTGTGGCTCCAGGAGGGGCAGGGTGAGTCAGCACTAGGCTGAATGGGACACCTGGGCTGGGAGTAGTGGGAGGAGTAATCCCCTGACTCTGAATAGGACTGTGCCCAGCCTGTACAATGCTGGCTCCGCCCCCTGTGGTGTGTCTGATCACCTAGCCCCCACCTGAAAAAGGGGAAGAGGAGCTTGGAAAACAAAGTGCTCCAAATCCCCCCTGAACCAGTTGCATCTGGTTTCCCAAGCCCTGCGCTGCAGACAAAAGAGGGAAGTGGTATAAGTATAGGGGCTGTGACCCCATGAAATTGGTTCAGTTCAGTTCTGGTGTGCTGTTCCTGCTGGGGCCCAGGTGGGGCTGCCATGAGGGCTTGCCTCCCTGGGCCCTGCACTGCCCCCTGGACCTGGAAGACCTTTTTTTTTACTTGGACCCCTTTGACTTTGCTTTATCTCCCAGGACTGTGGCTGCCTCCTGCGCCCTGTGAGCACTTTGCTTTTATTTTTAAGAGCACCTGGCTCTTTGTTGCTGAGAGAGAGCGTGGGCTGCGCAGCGCTGAGCTGCAGTCCCCCTTAGAGGGAATCCTGGCGTGAGGGATTCCCCCGGGATGCCTAAGAAGCGGGTGTCCACCCAGCATTTTGCCTGATTAGCAGGAGCCTACCCCGCTTTAGGGATCGAGAATTACGGGTGCCCACACCGCATATGGTGCCTGTTGGCGGGCGCCGCCGAGGAAATGTGCCGCCGGCCGCCGCAGCGCGACCCGGAAGTCAGGCGAGTTGCCTGACTCTGGGCGGAGCGGCGACCGGAAAGAGGAAGTGCCGGCCGGAGCCTCGCGGACTCCATAGAGAAGTCCCGGGTCCCAGGAGGGGGCCCGGGTGAAGTGAGAAGAGGAGTGCGGGAAGTGACCAGGGGCTCCCGTGAGCTGTGGGAGCCCCGCGTGTAGGAGAAGCCAGGTGGGAGCCCACCCCGCACTGGCGAACCGAAGAGGAGCCGACCGGAGTCCCGAGGGCTCTCCCTGCCCCGCAGCCTTCTTCGCGACTGGCAGCTGGAGCGAGAGAGCGCCTCTAGTGAAGCTGCGCCCGCCAGGGAGCCTGCAAGCCGGTGAGTGGGGCTCAGTGTGCACTGTGGTGGTGCCTAACGAGGCACGTTGCCGGTGCTGGGATGGTTCTGAGCGGACCCGCCAGAGAGCGGGCCGCTCCAACGATGGGGCTCCTTATTTTCAGTGTTCCTAGGGCCCCCGTAGGGGTCTAGAGGGCCCAGGGGTGCCCGTGCCTCCCCGCATGACTGTTTTTGCACAGCTGCCCCGCTTGTTAGAGGTCAGCTGCATGAAGGGGCCACTTTCATTTTTACGAGCCCCGGAGCTCAGATGGCACGTGTAGTGCCAGTGCCATGTCTACAGCTGCCTCGTCTGACAGAGGGCAGCTGCAACGAGGGGGCAACTTGATTTAGATAAGCCCAGTGGGGCTGAAGAGGCACAGATGTGCCAAGGCCCTTTACTTCGTTCTTATCCTCAGCTGCACCGAACCAGCGCGGGCAGCTGCAACGTTTGTGCATAATTATTCAGAGGGCATAGTGAGTGCCCAGGCCTACAATTCATCACAGCTGCACGGCAATTAGCGCCAGCTGCCACGTTTAGGCCACAGTTCTTTGGGGGCATTTTTGAGTAAGATAGGAGTGAGATGCACTCCTCTGCCCCAGCGCAATGGCGCACTTGCGAACTCCGCTGCCTTGGCAGCAGCCCTGACATTTTGGACATAGGGCATTTGAGCCCCTTTTGAGAAGGCCAGTTGGCCAGGGGGACTGTGAGTTTGATAGGGCGCCAGGCCCTAATGTGATTTATGGGGTGCTAGGAAATGTGATTCATGTACTATGATTTACGCACCCTGCTCTATGCCCCTAATGTGAGTTATGCTTAGGAGGTTATTGTCTAAGGCGTTTAGACTTATGAGATGATTGCATAATGTGTTTATGCTGGTGAGGTTGGCGCAGAATAGATTTCACACCTAATGTGATGATGACTGCATAATATGATTTATGATTGTAGGACGATGCTGAGTACGAGGTTTTGCCAGTAATTACTGGTTGTATTCTACATCTACAATTTGTGCTACATTTATTATAAGTTCTACATTTACTAAGTTCACTTTGTGATAGTCCTGACAGTGGTCCAGATGGCCCTGTCAGGTGTAAATAATCCCTTGTAGATATTACCTAGTGCCAGGTGGCACAATGTATATTATGTGATTACTATCCTAATGTGTTATGAGAATACAAAGGCTATTTTTGATATAACCTTGTGTGGAGTTCATTTTGTGGTGTGCCTGGTATGTTGTTGCTGTGTGCGTGTTGCGCAAACGCTTTACACATTGCCTCCGGGATAAGCCTGACTGCTCGTGCCAAGCTACCAAGGGGGTGAGCAGGGGTTATCTTGGGTGTGTAACTCCCTTGCCCTGACTAGAGTGGTGGTCTCTGGCTGGCTTTGGCGCAAGCCTTAGCCAACCAGAGATCCCATTTCTAACATTGGTTGTCAGCAGTGAGGATAGGACTTGCGCTTGCGCAGTACCACAGCGACAACTGGTTACACTACAAGCTCTGCATTTTAGATAGTCACATGGATGGGGATTATTGTTTCTGAGTTTGTTTTAAGTATCATTTCTTTGAAATGTGTTTTAGTGTTGCACTATGAGTTGGGGGTCCTGCCAAGGACAGAAACCAGAGAATCTGGAGGAGTTTTGTACTGCCCTTGTGCAGACTGCTATTTCTGGGGTAGCCCTGCAGCGCAAGCTGGAGGAGGTAACTGACCCTGTGCTGTCTGCTATTTCTAGCGTTGGCCTACAGTGGTAACTTAATTGGCATGGAGTAACTAGCTCGGGAGGGTAGATTACCCCCTAAGTGCAGTTTTAGTTTCTGGAATCCCCAGTAAGGGTGGGATCCAGTGGTGGCAGCAATATGAAGTCCAGTGCAGGACGTCCCATTCCCCGTTCCCAGAGTATGGTACCTGGTTCCCGATTAAGAGGGGGACAGGTTGAGATTCAGGGGCAGTAAGATGCTGTCTCACCAGTCTTGGGGGGGGGGAGTATGTGGATGAGTGTTCTGGTGCACTGGACGTTTTGGGTGATTGGTTAGCACGGTAAATGGTGTTAAAGGGCTGTTCAATCTGTTCTGTCAGAGAGAACCTGCCCCGTAATTGTTTTCCGGAGTCGCGCCAACACCCGTTGGAGTGTGTAAGTTCTTTGATTCTAGGGAGCTTGCATTGGGGAGGGATACTAGAAGAATGGTGCAGGTGTCTTCCAACCCAGAGTGGTGGAAGTGGTTCAGAGTAGCCCAGCTAGGTAACCTTATAGTGAGGAAGTTGTAGGGACTCACATCCTGTCTCACAGGAGAAGGAGTGAGATTGGGCTGTGTCCTGAAGTGCCCGCACCTCAGTCTCCAGTACTGGATGGTTCTTAGAGGGAACACCAGGTAGGGAGCCTCGTCTGTCCTGTTGGACCGTTCTTCGAGGGGGATCTCCCTTGTTAGGTGAGCTGGGAGGGTCTGTAATCAGGCCTCCATCAGTTCTAGTGTCTGGCAGTGCCACTCCTAAGTGGAGGGTGCAGAAGTCCAGATTGAAGGGTGAGAGGGGAAAAGAGTCCCCAGTGGAAGAACCAGTGGGTCAGGGGCCAGCCAGAAGGGCTGAGTCACCAATGATTGACCAGGGTGACGCCACTTCTGTCCTGGGGCATCTTCACGCACTGTCAGAGGGACAGGAGGTCGTGAGCTCTGCGCCAGGCAGACTGTCACACGACACATTAGTTATGTGTCACCCTCAGGGGGGGGCATGCGTGCTCCCCATGAAGTCCTGGTTCGCCGGGCATCTGACCATAGGGTACCGTCCCTGGGTTGGGGAGCCAGGTTCAGGTGTTTCCTGTCCTGGATGGAAGGGCAACTGTAATCAGTGTCCTGACCGGTTTGCCTTCTAGGGGTACCACTCCAGTTGGGGGGTATAGGGCTCTGGAAGGGGGTGCAGAGGGAGGCAGTCCTCGCCTCTGACCCCGGCGCAGCCGGTGAGCTTAGATCCCAGGCGGTAGGCCAGTTGATGGGGAGAGGTCCTGAACTGGTGGGAGAGTTGTGATCTGGGGGTGCTTCTCCTGGGAGAGTGCAGAACCTCAGAAGAGAGGTAGGGTGAGGAGACGCTTCGCCCGTGACCTCTGGTCAGCCTGAGGGTGAGGACCCTAGGTTGGAGGATCAGTGGCAGTTTGGAACTACACTGAGAGGAAGAGTGGAGAATGGCTATTATGTGCCAGGGGTTACTGCCCCCACTCTGTGGATTGGCAAGGACCAGTGGCATCTGGGTGGCCTAGGGCCTGGTCCTGGCCGTGGACAACTAGGGCGTACCAGTGGGGTAGCCTAGTTGGGCCTGAGAGTTTTTTTCCAGAGGGAACCACATGGGTGCAGAGTGGCATAGAACCGGAGGGTGTCCCTGCAGTGAGGCCCCGCGTCCGTGTTCTATCGCCCGAAGCAGGGAAGCCCATCAAGGTAGTGATTGGTCTACCCTGCGTTTTGGCTGGAAGGGGGTTGTGTTGGACTTGGCCCTTTTTGGCAGGTTCACCCCTAAACTTTTTGCATTTTTCTGTGACCTGGTGTTGGTGGTTTTAGGCCTCTGGGCACTTTCGCACTGTGGTCCAGTGGAAAGTGCGGGCGCTCTCTGTGTTACATTAGTAAGGTTGGCCTGCCCTCCCGTAGGAATGGATTGGGGATTCCCTGATCAGTGTGTGTCAGTGGTAATTCATGGTATGGGAGGAGCAGAGTGGTCAAGTTTGGTATGTATGAAATTGTGAGAATAAATGCTACGCAATGGTGTGCGCAGATTTATTAAGACTGTGGGAGAAATGCCACTCCTAGAAGTTGGCATTTCTGTGTGCTATGTGTCTGCCTGCCTGGTGTGAATTGCATGTCTGGCTTGTGAATGACAGGGGCTGGGAGGTGTGTGTGGCTCCAGGAAGGGCAGGGTGAGTCAGCACTAGGCTGAATGGGACACCTGGGCTGGGAGTAGTGGGAGGAGTAATCCCCTGACTCTGAATAGGACTGTGCCCAGCCTGTACAATGCTGGCTCTGCTCCTGTGGTGTGTCTGATCACCTAGCCCCCACCTGACAAAGGGGGAGAGGAGCTTGGAAAACAAAGTGCTCCAAATCCCCCCTGAACCAGTTGCATCTGGTTCCCCAAGCCCTGCAGACAAAGGAGGGAAGTGGTATAAGTATAGGGGCTGTGACCCCATGAAATTGGTTCAGTTCAGTTCTGGTGTGCTGTTCCTGCTGGGGCCCAGGGGGGCTGCCATGAGGGCTTGCCTCCCTGGGCCCTGCATTGCCCCCTGGACCTGGAAGACCTTTTTTTTTACTTGGACCCCTTTGACTTTGCTTCATCTCCCAGGACTGTGGCTGCCTCCTGCGCCCTGTGAGCACTTTGCTTTTATTTTTAAGAGCACCTGGCTCTTTGTTGCTGAGAGAGAGCGTGGGCTGCGCAGCGCTGAGCTGCAGCCCCCCTTAGAGGGAATCCCGGCATGAGGGATTCCCCCGGGATGCCTATGAAGCAGGTGCCCACCCCGCATTTTGCCTGATTAGCGGGAGCCTACCCTGCTTTAGGGATCGAGAATTACAGGTGCCCACCCGCATTATGGTGCCTGTTGGTGGGTGCCCACCCTACATGTGTCTTGTTAAATGGGAGCCTACCCCGTATTGCCGCAGCCGAGGAAATGTGCCGCCGGCCGCCGCAGCGCGACCCGGAAGTCAGGCGAGTTGCCTGACTCTGAGCGGAGCGGCGACCGGTAAGAGGAAGTGCCGTCCGGAGCCTCGCGGGCTCCATAGAGAAGTCCCGGGTCCCAGGAGGGGGTCCGGGTGAAGTGAGAAGAGGAGCGCGGGAAGTGACCAGGGGCTCCCGTGAGCTGTGGGAGCCCCGCGTGTAGGAGAAGCCAGGCGGGAGCCCACCCCGCACTGGCGAACCGAAGAGGAGCCGACCGGAGTTCCGAGGGCTCTCCCTGCCCCGCAGCCTTCTTCGCGACTGGCCGCTGGAGCGAGAGAGCGCCTCTAGTGAAGCTGCGCCCGCCAGGGAGCCTGCAAGCCGGTGAGTGGGGCTCAGTGTGCGCTGTGGTGGTGCCTATCGAGGCACGTTGCCGGTGCTGGGATAGTTCTGAGCGGACCCGCCAGAGAGCGGGCCGCTCCAACGATGGGCTCCTTATTTTCAGTGTTCCTAGGGCCCCAGTAGGGGTCTAGAGGGCCCAGGGGTGCCCGTGCCTCCCCGCATGACTGTTTTTGCACAGCTGCCCCGCTTGTTAGAGGTCAGCTGCATGAAGGGGGCACTTTCATTTTTACGAGCCCCGGAGCTCAGATGGCATGTATAGTGCCAGTGCCATGTCTACAGCTGCCCTGTCTGACAGAGGGCAGCTGCAACGAGGGGGCAACTTGATTTAGATAAGCCCAGTGGGGATGAAGAGGCACAGATGTGCCAGGGCCCTTTACTTCGTTCTTATCCTCAGCTGCACCGCACCGTCGCGGGCAGCTGCAACGTTTGTGCATAATTATTCAGAGGGCATAGTGAGTGCCCAGGCCTACAATTCATCACAGCTGCACGGCAATTAGTGTCAGCTGCCACGCTTAGGCCACAGTTCTTTGGGGGCATTTTTGAGTAAGATACGAGTGAGATGCACTCCTCTGCCCCAGCGCAATGGCGCACTTGCGAACTCCGTTGCCTTGGCAGCAGCACTGACATTTTGGACATAGGGCATTTAAGCCCCTTTTGAGAAGGCCAGTTGGCCAGGGGGACTGTGAGTTTGATAGGGCGCCAGGCCCTAATGTGATTTATGGGGTGCTAGGAAATGTGATTCATGTACTATGATTTACGCACCCTGCTTTATGCCCCTAATGTGAGTTATGCTTAGGAGGTTATTGTCTAAGGCGTTTAGACTTATGAGATGATTGCATAATGTGTTTATGCTGGTGAGGTTGGCGCAGAATAGATTTCACACCTAATGTGATGATGACTGCATAATATGATTTATGATTGCAGGACGATGCTGAGTACGAGGTTTTGCCAGTAATTACTGGTTGTATTCTACATCTACAATTTGTGCTACATTTATTATAAGTTCTACATTTACTAAGTTCACTTTGTGATGGTCCTGACAGTGGTCCAGATGGCCCTGTCAGGTGTAAATAATCCCTTGTAGATATTACCTAGTGCCAGGTGGCACAATGTATATTATGTGATTACTATCCTAATGTGTTATGAGAATACAAAGGCAATTTTTGATATAACCTTGTGTGGAGTTCCTTTTGTGGTGTGCCTGGTATGTTGTTGCTGTGTGCGTGTTGCGCAAACGCTTTACACATTGCCTCCGGGATAAGCCTGACTGCTCGTGCCAAGCTACCAAGGGGGTGAGCAGGGGTTATCTTGGGTGTGTAACTGACTAGAGTGGTGGTCTCTGGCTGGCTTTGGCGCAAGCCTTAGCCAACCAGAGATCCCATTTCCAACATTGGTTGTCAGCAGTGAGGATAGGACTTGCGTTTGCGCAGTACCACAGCGACAACTGGTTACACTACAAGCTCTGCATTTTAGATAGTCACATGGATGGGGATTATTGTTTCTGAGTTTGTTTTAAGTATCATTTCTTTGAAATGTGTTTTAGTGTTGCACTATGAGTTGGGGGTCCTGCCAAGGACAGAAACCAGAGAATCTGGAGGAGTTTTGTACTGCCCTTGTGCAGACTGCTATTTCTGGGGTGGCCCTGCAGCACAAGCTGGAGGAGGTAACTGCCCCTGTGCTGTCTGCTATTTCTAGGGTTGGCCTACAGTGGTAACTTAATTGGCATGGAGTAACTAGCTCGGGAGGGTAGATTACCCCCTAAGTGCAGTTTTAGTTTCTGGAATCCCCAGTAAGGATGGGATCCAGTGGTGGCAGCAATATGAAGTCCAGTGCAGGACGTCCCATTCCCCGTTCCCAGAGTATGGTACCTGGTTCCCGATTAAGAGGGGGACAGGTTGAGATTCAGGGGCAGTAAGATGCTGTCTCACCAGTCTTGGGGGGGGGGAGTATGTGGATGAGTGTTCTGGTGCACTGGACGTTTTGGGTGATTGGTTAGCATGGTAAATGGTGTTAAAGGGCTGTTCAATCTGTTCTGTCAGAGAGAACCTGCCCGTAATTGTTTTCCCGGAGTCGCGCCAACACCCGTTGGAGTGTGTAAGTTCTTTGATTCTAGGGAGCTTGCATTGGGGAGGGATACTAGAAGAATGGTGCAGGTGTCTTCCAACCCAGAGTGGTGGAAGTGGTTCAGAGTAGCCCAGCTAGGTAACCTTATAGTGAGGAAGTTGTAGGGACTCACATCCTGTCTCGCAGGAGAAGGAGTGAGATTGGGCTGTGTCCTGAAGTGCCCGCACCTCAGTCTCCAGTACTGGATGGTTCTTAGAGGGAACACCAGGTAGGGAGCCTCGTCTGTCCTGTTGGACCGTTCTTCGAGGGGGATCTCCCTTGTTAGGTGAGCTGGGAGTGTCTGTAATCAGGCCTCCATCAGTTCTAGTGTCTGGCAGTGCCACTCCTAAGTGGAGGGTGCAGAAGTCCAGATTGAAGGGTGAGAGGGGAAAAGAGTCCCCAGTGGAAGAACCAGTGGGTCAGGGGCCAGCCAGAAGGGCTGAGTCACCAATGATTGACCAGGGTGACGCCACTTCTGTCCTGGGGCATCTTCACGCACTGTCAGAGGGACAGGAGGTCGTGAGCTCTGCGCCAGGCAGACTGTCACACGACACATTAGTTATGTGTCACCCTCAGGGGGGGGCATGCGTGCTCCCCATGAAGTCCTGGTTCGCCGGGCATCTGACCAAAGGGTACCGTCCCTGGGTTGGGGAGCCAAGTTCAGGTGTTTCCTGTCCTGGACGGAAGGGCAACTGTAATCAGTGTCCTGACCGGTTTGCCTTCTAGGGGTACCACTCCAGTTGGGGGGTATAGGGCTCTGGAAGGGGGTGCAGAGGGAGGGAGTCCTCGCCTCTGACACCGGCGCAGCCGGTGAGCTTAGATCCCAGGTGGTAGACCAGTTGATGGGGAGAGGTCCTGAACTGCTGGGAGAGTTGTGATCTGGGGGTGCTTCTCCTGGGAGAGTGCGGAACCTCAGAAGAGAGGTAGGGTGAGGAGACGCTTCGCCCGTGACCTCTGGTCAGCCTGAGGGTGAGGACCCTAGGTTGGAGGATCAGTGGCAGTTTGGAACTACACTGAGAGGAAGAGTGGAGAATGGCTATTATGTGCCAGGGGTTACTGCCCCCACTCTGTGGATTGGCAAGGACCAGTGGCATCTGGGTGGCCTAGGGCCTGGTCCTGGCCGTGGACAACTAGGGCGTACCAGTGGGGTAGCCTAGTTGGGCCTGAGAGTTTTTTTCCAGAGGGAACCACATGGGTGCAGAGTGGCGTAGAACTGGAGGGTGTCCCTGCAGTGAGGCCCCGCATCCGTGTTCTATCACCCGAAGCAGGGAAGCCCATCAAGGTAGTGATTGGTCTACCCTGCGTTTTGGCTGGAAGGGGGTTGTGTTGGACTTGGCCCTTTTTGGCAGGTTCACCCCTAAACTTTTTGCATTTTTCTGTGACCTGGTGTTGGTGGTTTTAGGCCTCTGGGCACTTTCGCACTGTGGTCCAGTGGAAAGTGCGGGCGCTCTCTGTGTTACATTAGTAAGGTTGGCCTGCCCTCCCGTAGGAATGCATTGGGGATTCCCTGATCAGTGTGTGTCAGTGGTAATTCATGGTATGGGAGGAGCAGAGTGGTCAAGTTTGGTATGTATGAAATTGTGAGAATAAATGCTACGCAATGGTGTGCGCAGATTTATTATGACTGTGGGAGAAATGCCACTCCTAGAAGTTGGCATTTCTGTGTGCTATGTGTCTGCCTGCCTGGTGTGAATTGCATGTCTGGCTTGTGAATGACAAGGGCTGGGAGGTGTGTGTGGCTCCAGGAGGGGCAGGGTGAGTCAGCACTAGGCTGAATGGGACACCTGGGCTGGGAGTAGTGGGAGGAGTAATCCCCTGACTCTGAATAGGACTGTGCCCAGCCTGTACAATGCTGGCTCTGCTCCTGTGGTGTGTCTGATCATCTAGCCCCCACCCGACAAAGGGGGAGAGGAGCTTGGAAAACAAAGTGCTCCAAATCCCCCCTGAACCAGTTGCATCTGGTTCCCCAAGCCCTGCAGACAAAGGAGGGAAGTGGTATAAGGATTGGGGCTGTGACCCCATGAAATTGGTTCAGTTCAGTTCTGGTGTGCTGTTCCTGCTGGGGCCCAGGGGGGCTGCCATGAGGGCTTGCCTCCCTGGGCCCTGCATTGCCCCCTGGACCTGGAAGACCTTTTTTTTTACTTGGACCCCTTTGACTTTGCTTCATCTCCCAGGACTGTGGCTGCCTCCTGCGCCCTGTGAGCACTTTGCTTTTATTTTTAAGAGCACCTGGCTCTTTGTTGCTGAGAGAGCGTGGGCTGCGCAGCGCTGAGCTGCAGCCCCCCTTAGAGGGAATCCCGGCATGAGGGATTCCCCCGGGATGCCTATGAAGCAGGTGCCCACCCCGCATTTTGCCTGATTAGCGGGAGCCTACCCTGCTTTAGGGATCGAGAATTACAGGTGCCCACCCCGCATTATGGTGCCTGTTGGTAGGTGCCCACCCCGCATGTGTCTTGTTAAACGGGAGCCTACCCCGTATTGCCGCAGCCGAGGAAATGTGCCGCCGGCCGCCGCAGCGTGACCCGGAAGTCAGGCGAGTTGCCTGACTCTGAGCGGAGCGGCGACCGGTAAGAGGAAGTGCCGGCCGGAGCCTCGCGGGCTCCATAGAGAAGTCCCGGGTCCCAGGAGGGGGTCCGGGTGAAGTGAAAGAGGAGCGCGGGAAGTGACCAGGGGCTCCCGTGAGCTGTGGGAGCCCCGCGTGTAGGAGAAGCCAGGCGGGAGCCCACCCCGCACTGGCGAACCGAAGAGGAGCCGACCGGAGTTCCGAGGGCTCTCCCTGGCCCGCAGCCTTCTTCGCGACTGGCCGCTGGAGCGAGAGCGCCTCTAGTGAAGCTGCGCCCGCCAGGGAGCCTGCAAGCCGGTGAGTGGGGCTCAGTGTGCGCTGTGGTGGTGCCTATCGAGGCACGTTGCCGGTGCTGGGATAGTTCTGAGCGGACCCGCCAGAGAGCGGGCCGCTCCAACGATGGGCTCCTTATTTTCAGTGTTCCTAGGGCCCCAGTAGGGGTCTAGAGGGCCCAGGGGTGCCCGTGCCTCCCCGCATGACTGTTTTTGCACAGCTGCCCCGCTTGTTAGAGGTCAGCTGCATGAAGGGGGCACTTTCATTTTTACGAGCCCCGGAGCTCAGATGGCATGTATATTGCCAGTGCCATGTCTACAGCTGCCCTGTCTGACAGAGGGCAGCTGCAACGAGGGGGCAACTTGATTTAGATAAGCCCAGTGGGGATGAAGAGGCACAGATGTGCCAGGGCCCTTTACTTCGTTCTTATCCTCAGCTGCACCGCACCGTCGCGGGCAGCTGCAACGTTTGTGCATAATTATTCAGAGGGCATAGTGAGTGCCCAGGCCTACAATTCATCACAGCTGCACAGCAATTAGTGTCAGCTGCCACGCTTAGGCCACAGTTCTTTGGGGGCATTTTTGAGTAAGATACGAGTGAGATGCACTCCTCTGCCCCAGCGCAATGGCGCACTTGCGAACTCCGTTGCCTTGGCAGCAGCACTGACATTTTGGACATAGGGCATTTAAGCCCCTTTTGAGAAGGCCAGTTGGCCAGGGGGACTGTGAGTTTGATAGGGCGCCAGGCCCTAATGTGATTTATGGGGTGCTAGGAAATGTGATTCATGTACTATGATTTACGCACCCTGCTTTATGCCCCTAATGTGAGTTATGCTTAGGAGGTTATTGTCTAAGGCGTTTAGACTTATGAGATGATTGCATAATGTGTTTATGCTGGTGAGGTTAGCGCAGAATAGATTTCACACCTAATGTGATGATGACTGCATAATATGATTTATGATTGCAGGACGATGCGGAGTACGAGGTTTTGCCAGTAATTACTGGTTGTATTCTACATCTACAATTTGTGCTACATTTATTATAAGTTCTACATTTACTAAGTTCACTTTGTGATGGTCCTGACAGTGGTCCAGATGGCCCTGTCAGGTGTAAATAATCCCTTGTAGATATTACCTAGTGCCAGGTGGCACAATGTATATTATGTGATTACTATCCTAATGTGTTATGAGAATACAAAGGCAATTTTTGATATAACCTTGTGTGGAGTTCCTTTTGTGGTGTGCCTGGTATGTTGTTGCTGTGTGCGTGTTGCGCAAACGCTTTACACATTGCCTCCGGGATAAGCCTGACTGCTCGTGCCAAGCTACCAAGGGGGTGAGCAGGGGTTATCTTGGGTGTGTAACTCCCTTGCCCTGACTAGAGTGGTGGTCTCTGGCTGGCTTTGGCGCAAGCCTTAGCCAACCAGAGATCCCATTTCCAACATTGGTTGTCAGCAGTGAGGATAGGACTTGCGTTTGCGCAGTACCACAGCGACAACTGGTTACACTACAAGCTCTGCATTTTAGATAGTCACATGGATGGGGATTATTGTTTCTGAGTTTGTTTTAAGTATCATTTCTTTGAAATGTGTTTTAGTGTTGCACTATGAGTTGGGGGTCCTGCCAAGGACAGAAACCAGAGAATCTGGAGGAGTTTTGTACTGCCCTTGTGCAGACTGCTATTTCTGGGGTGGCCCTGCAGCGCAAGCTGGAGGAGGTAACTGCCCCTGTGCTGTCTGCTATTTCTAGGGTTGGCCTACAGTGGTAACTTAACTGGCATGGAGTAACTAGCTCGGGAGGGTAGATTACCCCTAAGTGCAGTTTTAGTTTCTGGAATCCCCAGTAAGGATGGGATCCAGTGGTGGCAGCAATATGAAGTCCAGTGCAGGACGTCCCATTCCCCGTTCCCAGAGTATGGTACCTGGTTCCCGATTAAGAGGGGGACAGGTTGAGATTCAGGGGCAGTAAGATGCTGTCTCACCAGTCTTGGGGGGGGGGAGTATGTGGATGAGTGTTCTGGTGCACTGGACGTTTTGGGTGATTGGTTAGCATGGTAAATGGTGTTAAAGGGCTGTTCAATCTGTTCTGTCAGAGAGAACCTGCCCCGTAATTGTTTTCCGGAGTCGCGCCAACACCCGTTGGAGTGTGTAAGTTCTTTGATTCTAGGGAGCTTGCATTGGGGAGGGATACTAGAAGAATGGTGCAGGTGTCTTCCAACCCAGAGTGGTGGAAGTGGTTCAGAGTAGCCCAGCTAGGTAACCTTATAGTGAGGAAGTTGTAGGGACTCACATCCTGTCTCACAGGAGAAGGAGTGAGATTGGGCTGTGTCCTGAAGTGCCCGCACCTCAGTCTCCAGTACTGGATGGTTCTTAGAGGGAACACCAGGTAGTGAGCCTCGTCTGTCCTGTTGGACCGTTCTTCGAGGGGGATCTCCCTTGTTAGGTGAGCTGGGAGTGTCTGTAATCAGGCCTCCATCAGTTCTAGTGTCTGGCAGTGCCACTCCTAAGTGGAGGGTGCAGAAGTCCAGATTGAAGGGTGAGAGGGGAAAAGAGTCCCCAGTGGAAGAACCAGTGGGTCAGGGGCCAGCCAGAAGGGCTGAGTCACCAATGATTGACCAGGGTGACGCCACTTCTGTCCTGGGGCATCTTCACGCACTGTCAGAGGGACAGGAGGTCGTGAGCTCTGCGCCAGGCAGACTGTCACACGACACATTAGTTATGTGTCACCCTCAGGGGGGGGCATGCGTGCTCCCCATGAAGTCCTGGTTCGCCGGGCATCTGACCAAAGGGTACCGTCCCTGGGTTGGGGAGCCAAGTTCAGGTGTTTCCTGTCCTGGACGGAAGGGCAACTGTAATCAGTGTCCTGACCGGTTTGCCTTCTAGGGGTACCACTCCAGTTGGGGGGTATAGGGCTCTGGAAGGGGGTGCAGAGGGAGGGAGTCCTCGCCTCTGACACCGGCGCAGCCGGTGAGCTTAGATCCCAGGTGGTAGACCAGTTGATGGGGAGAGGTCCTGAACTGCTGGGAGAGTTGTGATCTGGGGGTGCTTCTCCTGGGAGAGTGCGGAACCTCAGAAGAGAGGTAGGGTGAGGAGACGCTTCGCCCATGACCTCTGGTCAGCCTGAGGGTGAGGACCCTAGGTTGGAGGATCAGTGGCAGTTTGGAACTACACTGAGAGGAAGAGTGGAGAATGGCTATTATGTGCCAGGGGTTACTGCCCCCCACTCTGTGGATTGGCAAGGACCAGTGGCATCTGGGTGGCCTAGGGCCTGGTCCTGGCCGTGGACAACTAGGGCGTACCAGTGGGGTAGCCTAGTTGGGCCTGAGAGTTTTTTTCCAGAGGGAACCACATGGGTGCAGAGTGGCGTAGAACTGGAGGGTGTCCCTGCAGTGAGGCCCCGCATCCGTGTTCTATCACCCGAAGCAGGGAAGCCCATCAAGGTAGTGATTGGTCTACCCTGCGTTTTGGCTGGAAGGGGGTTGTGTTGGACTTGGCCCTTTTGGCAGGTTCACCCCTAAACTTTTGCATTTTTCTGTGACCTGGTGTTGGTGGTTTTAGGCCTCTGGGCACTTTCGCACTGTGGTCCAGTGGAAAGTGCGGGCGCTCTCTGTGTTACATTAGTAAGGTTGGCCTGCCCTCCCGTAGAGAATGCATTGGGGATTCCCTGATCAGTGTGTGTCAGTGGTAATTCATGGTATGGGAGGAGCAGAGTGGTCAAGTTTGGTATGTATGAAATTGTGAGAATAAATGCTACGCAATGGTGTGCGCAGATTTATTATGACTGTGGGAGAAATGCCACTCCTAGAAGTTGGCATTTCTGTGTGCTATGTGTCTGCCTGCCTGGTGTGAATTGCATGTCTGGCTTGTGAATGACAAGGGCTGGGAGGTGTGTGTGGCTCCAGGAGGGGCAGGGTGAGTCAGCACTAGGCTGAATGGGACACCTGGGCTGGGAGTAGTGGGAGGAGTAATCCCTGACTCTGAATAGGACTGTGCCCAGCCTGTACAATGCTGGCTCTGCTCCTGTGGTGTGTCTGATCATCTAGCCCCCACCCGACAAAGGGGAGAGGAGCTTGGAAAACAAAGTGCTCCAAATCCCCCTGAACCAGTTGCATCTGGTTCCCCAAGCCCTGCAGACAAAGGAGGGAAGTGGTATAAGGATTGGGGCTGTGACCCCATGAAATTGGTTCAGTTCAGTTCTGGTGTGCTGTTCCTGCTGGGGCCCAGGGGGCTGCCATGAGGGCTTGCCTCCCTGGGCCCTGCATTGCCCCCTGGACCTGGAAGACCTTTTTTTTTACTTGGACCCCTTTGACTTTGCTTCATCTCCCAGGACTGTGGCTGCCTCCTGCGCCCTGTGAGCACTTTGCTTTTATTTTTAAGAGCACCTGGCTCTTTGTTGCTGAGAGAGAGCGTGGGCTGCGCAGCGCTGAGCTGCAGCCCCCCTTAGAGGGAATCCCGGCATGAGGGATTCCCCCGGGATGCCTATGAAGCAGGTGCCCACCCCGCATTTTGCCTGATTAGCGGGAGCCTACCCTGCTTTAGGGATCGAGAATTACAGGTGCCCACCCCGCATTATGGTGCCTGTTGGTAGGTGCCCACCCCGCATGTGTCTTGTTAAACGGGAGCCTACCCCGTATTGCCGCAGCCGAGGAAATGTGCCGCCGGCCGCCGCAGCGCGACCCGGAAGTCAGGCGAGTTGCCTGACTCTGAGCGGAGCGGCGACCGGTAAGAGGAAGTGCCGGCCGGAGCCTCGCGGGCTCCATAGAGAAGTCCCGGGTCCCAGGAGGGGGTCCGGGTGAAGTGAGAAGAGGAGCGCGGGAAGTGACCAGGGGCTCCCGTGAGCTGTGGGAGCCCCGCGTGTAGGAGAAGCCAGGCGGGAGCCCACCCCGCACTGGCGAACCGAAGAGGAGCCGACCGGAGTTCCGAGGGCTCTCCCTGCCCCGCAGCCTTCTTCGCGACTGGCCGCTGGAGCGAGAGAGCGCCTCTAGTGAAGCTGCGCCCGCCAGGGAGCCTGCAAGCTGGTGAGTGGGGCTCAGTGTGCGCTGTGGTGGTGCCTATCGAGGCACGTTGCCGGTCCTGGGATAGTTCTGAGCGGACCCGCCAGAGAGCGGGCCGCTCCAACGATGGGCTCCTTATTTTCAGTGTTCCTAGGGCCCCAGTAGGGGTCTAGAGGGCCCAGGGGTGCCCGTGCCTCCCCGCATGACTGTTTTTGCACAGCTGCCCCGCTTGTTAGAGGTCAGCTGCATGAAGGGGGCACTTTCATTTTTACGAGCCCCGGAGCTCAGATGGCATGTGTAGTGCCAGTGCCATGTCTACATCTGCCCTGTCTGACAGAGAGCAGCTGCAACGAGGGGGCAACTTGATTTAGATAAGCCCAGTGGGGATGAAGAGGCACAGATGTGCCAGGGCCCTTTACTTCGTTCTTATCCTCAGCTGCACCGCACCAGCGCGGGCAGCTGCAACGTTTGTGCATAATTATTCAGAGGGCATAGTGAGTGCCCAGGCCTACAATTCATCACAGCTGCACGGCAATTAGTGTCAGCTGCCACGTTTAGGCCACAGTTCTTTGGGGGCATTTTTGAGTAAGATAGGAGTGAGATGCACTCCTCTGCCCCAGCGCAATGGCGCACTTGCGAACTCCGTTGCCTTGGCAGCAGCACTGACATTTTGGACATAGGGCATTTGAGCCCCTTTTGAGAAGGCCAGTTGGCCAGGGGGACTGTGAGTTTGATAGGGCGCCAGGCCCTAATGTGATTTATGGGGTGCTAGGAAATGTGATTCATGTACTATGATTTACGCACCCTGCTTTATGCCCCTAATGTGAGTTATGCTTAGGAGGTTATTGTCTAAGGCATTTAGACTTATGAGATGATTGCATAATGTGTTTATGCTGGTGAGGTTGGCGCAGAATAGATTTCACGCCTAATGTGATGATGACTGCATAATATGATTTATGATTGCAGGACGATGCTGAGTACGAGGTTTTGCCAGTAATTACTGGTTGTATTCTACATCTACAATTTGTGCTACATTTATTATAAGTTCTACATTTACTAAGTTCACTTTGTGATGGTCCTGACAGTGGTCCAGATGGCCCTGTCAGGTGTAAATAATCCCTTGTAGATATTACCTAGTGCCAGGTGGCACAATGTATATTATGTGATTACTATCCTAATGTGTTATGAGAATACAAAGGCTATTTTTGATATAACCTTGTGTGGAGTTCCTTTTGTGGTGTGCCTGGTATGTTGTTGCTGTGTGCGTGTTGCGCAAACGCTTTACACATTGCCTCCGGTATAAGCCTGACTGCTCGTGCCAAGCTACCAAGGGGGTGAGCAGGGGTTATCTTGGGTATGTAACTCCCTTGCCCTGACTAGAGTGGTGGTCTCTGCCTGGCTTGGGCGCAAGCGTTAGCCAACCAGAGATCCCATTTCTAACAGCGGATGTCTCAACTGGGGTCATGCCTTCTGTGCATCCTTATGACGTCTGTTTGCACTTTCCAAGGCCTCTAACCCAGGGTACCTCTAGTTATCAGCTTCCGACCCTGCGTATCGCTGTTGCTGGTCATTCTCCTGGTTACGCCATGTCCGGGACGGCCACCACTGTCAGACATCAAGTACAACACACTGTTCTCTGGTATTGATGGACTTTTGGATTAGTGTCCACTTGCGGCTTCCCACCTCGGGCCTGCATAGGCGCCTCACCCAGCCTCTGAGTTCTTGTGTAGTGCACCGCCGCTTCACCTTCGCTTCACTACAATGCGGCCTCCAGTAGCCGTGTGCATCTCTGCCCAGAGAGATCCGTCTCCGAGAAATGTTCACTCCCTAGTTGGGTAGTCGTCACCCGCACCACCCCTCCAGCTGCCCTTCTCTTGAACGATCGGTGGGTGCACACTGAATTTCCCGTGGTTGTCCCCAAGGGAACCCCCGCATGTAGGCCCGGACTCCCCAGGTGCAGTTCTATTGAGGCCTCATAATCACAGTCTATAGTGCGCTCCCATTCACTGTGAACGGCCTTGCAGCAGATTCCACTATGTTTGGGCCTATGTTTACTGCCAATTTCATGTAGGGCGGCCCAGGCAACGATCTCCTAGCCGTGCCCTGCTCGGCCCGGCCTTCTGTTCTCCACTGTGCAACTCGCAGCCTCCACCGTGGGTCGAGGCCCGGTTTATAGCACCCGGACCCTCTCAGCACGTATCTACAGCACACCAGTGCCCAGTAACGGCCCGGCCCATGCCCAGCAGAAGCGCGGTCACCACAGCGCCGAGAACGATCCAGTCGCAGACTGGGGATTCACGGTTCCCGTCCTTGATTTCTCGCCGGGCCGTCGGCGGATATCCCCACGGACCACTTGCAAACGAGCCTGGGCTCGACACAACGCCCGGGACTCTTACTGGATATCACGGCACCGGGACTTCCCTTACTGCCGCTTGCTCTGGTGATGTTTTGCAGTCCGCTACCATGATACACGCCAGGCGCCACTCACCGGTCTCTTTGGTGTCCTCGTGAATGGTACGCCACAGCACTGCTACTAGTCCCGGTGCCTCACAGCCCCAAAGTCAGGGCGTCCACGCTAATAGGTCCGCCTCTTTTTGCAAATATGGCCTCAGTACGCCAAGTGCGCCGCCTCAGCGCATAGGCTCTCGCTCCAGTCTGGCTGCCCCCCGGTGCCTCAAAAGTCTCTGTATTGACGCTCACCGGCGTACAGTGCTCAGTGAGCCAGGTCCGATGACTCGGTGGCCGCAGTGGCTGCGACTTGATGATGGATAATCGGGCCACGATGCAGAGCCTCCTCAGAGTGCAACCGCCATCATGGCTGGCTGGCCACGCCCCCCCAACACCCACCGAATTGATAATGTGATTTTTTGAACTTCTTATTAGACGTTTTACCTTTGCCTTTAATTTTTGTATTGTTTTGATTGATAAGATTTGAATTAACCTTCAATAAAGAGTATGTATATATTATAATTTTGTGCTCCATCCGTTCTTTTTTTACTATGATCATTGAAACTGGAAACATCACAACTGTTCCTGCATACTCCCAGTAATTGGTCAATTTTGCAAAGGGCACAGTGGCGATGGCTTTCAAAACTCAGGAAGGAGTCCAATCAGTTGATTCGGTAAAGACCATAGTCTACTCTCCTTAGCTATGAGTTTTACAATTAATGAAGATTAATTGGATTTTGCTTAGAATCTCAAATGACGATATGTTGTCTTTAACCAGTTCAGGAAAAGTTCCACATTGCTTTCATCACCTTCCCGGATGATGATATCATCAATGCATCACTGCCAATTTTTGGTGTTGAAGCTGAAAGGATCGTAATTGTGATACATTGTACTACACTTGGATGGAGAATTGAGACACATGCACAGCTAGAAATCATTGTCAAATTGGCTACATTTCTTAGTGAGGACTTGCATTGCACACAACAAAATGAATCAAATCAGGGAATGATAAGTTCGTAATCGCAATTTTTCATGACATACAGAAACTCTTTTGTATTTTAAAAAAAATTAAGGGCTGGAGAAAGAAATAAATAAATTGAGCTAGTAGTTCCAAATCTGACGCAATCCCCGATACAATAGGTCTCCCAAGTGGTAGTGTACTGTTCTTCTGCATTTTTGGGAGGCAATATAAGTATGTGATACTTGGTTGTTCTGTTAATAAGAACTCACTTTCCTTTTTAGAAACATATCCATGAGTCTTAGCTTCCTCGACCATGGATGCAATTGCTTTAATGATGGTAAGACTGAGGCAGCCTCATACAGCTTTTTTCATCGGAGTAATAGGTGGACTCTCTTCATATAATTAGTTTTATTTTGCATTGAAAAAGCTCCATCATTATTGGTCTATTTAATGATAATTATTTAATGACTGCTTTGCTTTAAGCATACCAGTGCTATACATTCAGCTCTTGGGAGGTTGTCATAAGTAGACGAGTTAAAATGTTCCTATCACGTTAGATCTTCCAACAGTGCATGCTTGAATAGTAAGTAACTGAGGGGGCACCATATTCACTGGTGGTATGAACTTGGATTTCCTGTTAAGTCCAATCCTGTTGTCGTTAATGATTGCCTTAGGGTGATCTCGGAAAATGTGAAGTCTCAATTTTCTACAAAATGTAGTTCTGTTCTACATTAAAACATGTCATATATATTTGTAGGGACAGAAATCAGGCCTATTTTATGTACCTTAACCTTATTCTCAACTGAAGTTAGAGGGGTGCTAGAGAGACTAATTGTCTTGTTCACAGTATACAAATGTGTTGGCCTTTGACTCAGCTCCTTATTGGCAATGTGTGGGATTGGCCTTTCTGTTTCTTTCTTTCTTTATTTTATTTGAAAAGTTTTATAAAGCGCGAACAAGACCCTTACGGGTATCAGAGCGCTGTACAGATGTGGCAACGGCACAAATAAAACACAATTGTACAAATGGTGTAGAAAAATCCACACACTGTCAAACAGAGGGGGGAAAACAATCAAGGTCAGGAGTTGGGGAGTTGGCCCGACCCGTACCTAATCATAATTGCCCTAGAGCAAGATACCAATTAACAGACAAGAATACAATAAATTGAAACAACGGTGTAAAATAGGAATCAAACTTGTAGACGGGGCATGAGAACATGTTGATGCTGTTAGTTTTCACTCAAGAATAGCCGTTTGACATGTTTCTTGAAAGATGCAGTAGAAGGATTGGATCTGATCTCGGAAGCAGAGCGTTCCAAATTCTTGGAGCAAGCCCGGTGAAAGCACTATTGTAAGATCTTTTCATTTTGAATTTGGGAGGTTTCAAAAGTAGGGTAGACGTACTTCTTAAGGGTCGACATGAGCCCGATAGTTCAAGCTTATTTGCCAAGTAAGCCGGGGTGTTGTAGTGTAAGGCTTTTTGCGTCAAGCAAGCTATCTTGAAGCGTATCCTAGCTTCGATAGATAGCCAATTTAGTTGCAAAAGGTCGGTGGAGCTGTGGTCATGTTTTCTGGAGCCAGTGATGAGCCTGGCTGATGCGTTTAGAGTAGCTCTGAGAGGGGCCAAGCTAGCTTTGGGCAGCCCAGCAAGGGTCACCAAGCCATATTCCAGTGGAGAGATAACCAAGGATTGTACAGCAGGCCTGATGTCTTCGGGGGGAAGGAAAGGCTTGATTTTCTTAAGGGTTTTGAGTTGAAAGTTGGCTCCCCTACTAGTTGCACTGATGTGCGCTTGCATGTTTAGGTATTTGTCCAAGGTGATGCCAAACGATTTAGCAGAGTCAACGACATGAGGGGTGCAATTAAGAGCAGTGAGTTGTTTAAGCCAGTCCAGGGTAGGTGCAGAGTGGTCGGGGGGAGTAATCAGAAGGAATTCAGTTTTGAGAGTATTTAACAAAAGATGGTTCTGGGCTAACCATTGTTGAGTTTGTGAGAGAGCATCGTTTAGCGTTTTTATGTCCTCTTGAGAGGAGATCTTCAAGTACAGTTGCGTGTCATCTGCATACATGTGGTACTGAATGTTAGAATGGTTCAGAATGACGGTAAGTGGTTCCATAAAAAGGTGGAAAAGAGTGGGTGAGAGTGCGGATCCTTGCGGAACTCCAATCGTAACAAGGGTACTGGTTGCAAGGGAGTGGTTAACTTTGATTCTTTGTGTGCGGTTATGTAAGAAGGAGGCAAACCAATTTAGGACCGGGCCCGTGAGACCCATCCAATGTTGCAGAAGAACAATCAAGTTTTCATGTTTGATGGTATCAAATGCTGAGGACAGGTCCAGAAGGATCAGGAGACAAGGGACATTTTGATCAAGGGATCTCAGGGCGTCATCAACAATGTGCGTTAGTGCTGTTTCAGTACTGTGTCCTGCTCTGAAACCCGACTAGTAGGGGTCAAGGAGTTGAAATTTCTCTATGTGGTTGCATAATTGCGAGTGGACGTATTTCTCTAGCAATTTAGCTAGAGTCATGATACTGGTGATAGGACGGAAGTTGTTAGGATCAGATAAATCAGAGTTGGGCTTCTAAGGGATGGGAGTGACTTGACCCGTCTTGAGGCAATCAGGTATCCTACCCTGTAAGAGAGATTCATGAATGATGCGGGACCACAGGGGGAGAATGGTCGAATTGAGATCTTTGAAAAACTTAGCAGGAAGTGGGTCACAGAAATGGTTGGAAGGTTTAAGGGACGCCATGTTGTGGAGCAACTCCGTGACATCTGGAAGGAGAAAAGAATTCCAAGAGGCGTCGTTTTTGAGGGAACAACCCATGGGTAAGGACAACGCCGAAGGTTCCGCCAACTCAGCTGATGAGGCTAAGAGGCCGAAGAGTGGGAGAGTCAGGTATCAGCTCCAGTTCGATTTTCCTTCATTTTTCAGAGAAGTGCTCTGAGAAGTCCTCCCCACTAGGAAGCAAGGACAAGTGAGTGGCGATAGTGTTGGAGGAGTGGTTAGCTTGTTGCTTGATGATTTCAAAGAGCTTCTTGGGTCTATTCATAGCGCCATCCAGCTGAGCCCTGAAGTGGTCTGTTTTAGCGATGCAGATGTGTTTGTTGTAAATACTTCTCGCCTTCCTTAGCTGATAGAGGCTTGTGGGGGAAGGTGTGTTTCTCCAAAGCATCTCTGAGAGTCTAAGATTGCGTCTCTCATCATTTAGGGCACCATTAAACCAAGGTTTGGATTCTTTGACTGGAATCCTTCTGAGATGCTTCAGTGCCATAGTATCAAAAAAGTTAGCCATAGTGTTAATGTAGTGATCAGAAAGCTCGTCAAGGTTGGTCATGTTAGGAGGGGGCTGAAGCCTATCTTTGGTGATGGATGTTAGAACATTGGTGTTGATGTCTCTCAAATTACGAGTCAGTTGTTTAGCTTTAAGAGGTTGGCCCTGTCTGCACGTGACCTTTTCCAAGATGTGGAAGGAAATTTGATGATGATCCGACCAGTCACAGGGAAGGATGTCACCCAGTTGTATGCTATTATCTTTGGCAATAATAAGGTTGAGAGTGGCGCCCTTGTTGTGGGTAGGTCCCTTACAGAACTGTGAGAAGTTAAGATCGGAGAGGAAAGCCTTAAAGGAGCAGACTAAGGGATCATTAGTGTCATTCCAGTGGAGGTTAAAGTCTCCGAGGAATATATGGCAGAGTTGGTCCGTACAGGAAGCTAATGACCTCCATGATTTGCTCTATGAAGATCAGATTATCACCCGGAGGATGATAAATCGAGTGAAGCTCAAAGGCAATCTTGCCCTTATTCCAAATTTCGATGAGTAGATGCTCACAAGAAGACAGCAAAGCACATTGTGATTGCTTTGAAGTGAGGCTGGAGCGATGAATGCAAGCAACGCCCCCCCCCCGCTTCAACAAGTCGATCGCGTCTGATAATGGTATAATCAGGGGGGATTAATATGTCGAGGACAGGGGAGGAGGTATCATTGAGCCAGGTTTAAGTGAGAATCAGAAGGTACAAGTCTTGCGAAATGATGAGTTCCGAACTATCCGCTGCATGTTTCACCGCCGATCTGCAGTTGAGTAGCATCGATTTGATGTTATAGTTGGTAGTGATCCCTTCATGATGAGCGGTAGTTATTTGAAGTAGGTTTCCCTTGTTAACAGATCTATGATTGACACTAGGTTCCCTGTCGGGGTCCGAAGTAATAGTAGGGATGCTGGTAGTCGAGTTAGAGGAGGAGGAGAGAATCCTCGAGCCACTGTATGAGAGTAGAAGAGCGAGAGTGTCCTCCTCCGAAAGCTGCGGCTGGAGCCTGTGGGGCCTGAAATGGTGGTTAGGGAGAGGCCTATAACTCCAGCTGGCTCTAAGCAGGGAGTGGATAGAGGACTGATCGTCACCAACGTAGGACACTTTCCGTGGATTGTGTTGATCGATCCACTGGGAGGGGTGTGTATTCCAGAGCTTCTCCATCTTCAAGGAGAACTGTAGAAGGGTCTGCATGATATCTTTAACAGCAAGGAGATCCTGCTTGAGGTCAGAGATCTTCTCTTCAAGGCAAGGGCGATTAGTGCCCTCCTCAGCTGACCCAGAGTGAGACAAAGGGTCTGACCTCACTGCGAGAGGGGTATTAGAGGGTAGAGTAAGTCCCTTACCACAATTACAGGGGGAGATAGAATCCAGCTTGTGAATGGTTTCGACATCCACCAAGGAGGGAGGATTAGCATGATGGGACTTAAGAATAGGTGCAGGGAAGAGCTGAGCAGATCCTGGATTGGGATTAGTAACGGGCAAGGTGAATTTAGCAGAGGCAAAAGGGGATGCACAGAAGGAAGAGGAGGGTGTGTGTGGGTTACAGGTTAAGGGACTGGAGATAGCAGCTAGGTCTAAGGTCCTCGAGTTTGTAAAACCTGGGCATAGGATAGGGTTATCATTGTTGTTTGAGCTGGTGTAGTGCCCAGGCCTCCCGTTGTTGGGATCAAAGAGGGTACAGTGGGAGACAAGGGTGACGTGCAATTTGACGGGAGGAGAGGGAAAAGAGGAGAAGTACTGGGGACAACATCTTGGTGGAAGGCACTCAAGTAGGAAATATCATAACCCAAGTGAGGAATAATAGGGTTGTCCGGGATAGAGGTGTGGTTTCTATACACATCCTCCGTAATGTTGGAAGGAACAGAGCGGTGAATAGATAAAGATGGGGACGCAGAATTGGGGAAGAAGAGGCGTAAGGAACAGATGGTGCAGATTTATTAAGAGTGTTCTTAATCCTCATAAAGATAGAGTCAAAGCGCTTGAGGTTCAGGTCCGGAGCTTGAATAAGTATGCTCCCATTATTGTATAAGGAAATGGTCAGATCTGCCCTAAGGGCAGGGGAGGGAACTGTGGTTAAACGGAAACCGTGAGGTATTTTGGTCAGTTGTTTGGAACGGAGCTCAGAAGTTAGAGACTTTCTCCACTGGGCTCTTCTGGTAGTGAAGAAGATGAGGTGCCACAGTGGTACCACAGTGCCCTTAGTGGAAATATAGGTGTCCGAGATATGCGTTTCAGGACAGTGTTTGAGGAGATTGTGTTTGAAGGTCTTTTTCGCATTCTTTGACAGGTTGGGGGGTAGATAATCTTAAGAGAGTTCAGACCTACTTGAGCAAGGTGGTCAGAGGAGCGATATGTGTGTTGGGCCATGGTGAGGGTAGCGAACAGAAAGAGGAAGTGAAATAAACCAGTATAGAGGAGAACACTTAGAGATAGAAGAGGGTAAGCTAGTCTAAATAGAGGGGGCACTTAGAAGTATAGGCACTTAGAATTTAGAGGGAGAGAGATTTAGAGGGAGAGAGAGAAAAAAAGGCAAAAAAAAGCCAATGTGTCCCAATCCCCCAACTGCGTGTTAGGAAGAAGTTCTAGACACTAGTTTGTTTGGTTTTTCCCTCTCCCTATTCCCCTTCCTAAAAAGGTCTATTTATAACGATGTAACAGGGGTTAAAAGGAAAATAATTGGGCTAGAAGTCTGATGGATAGGGTGGACTATTACTTGGGGCCTCTTCTCCACTGCTGTCTTCACTTACGGTGAAACTCCATTTGCAAGGACATCTTTTATTATTATTGCTTTTGTGCTGCAAGACTTGAACTCTAGACTTGTATAGCTGTTCTCTTTCACATAAGGATAGCTGTTTTCAGGTGAAGCGTTCCTAATTTATTAAGTTTTGCATTGGTCGGGAAAGCTTTGAATTCTTTGATGTCACTATTGATTTCATCCAGTCGTTTCTTAATACTGGTTATATATACCAATATTTTACCATTGTCTTTAACTTAGACTCCATTTCAGAAAATCTCAAACAGCATGGCATCCGTAATCCTTTTGTCCGAATTAATGAACACTGTAACTTCAAAGAGATGTAGGACCATTCTTTTCTGAAAAGAAGGGCCTCAAGAAATATTTTTTGTTCATTTGAAAGAATTAGGCCTCTTGGTACCAAATTCTTTCTCAGGTGCTCCCTCATTATCACCCCATGTAACTTTTTTTGAGTAACAGTAGTGCTTGCCACTCATTGAGGCGACATTCTACATTTCATAGGCAGGGATGATGAGAGATGGTACTCCATCTTCAATAGGGCAGGATAATGGCTACTGTGACTTTGCGGGCCCTTGGCAAATGGCTGCCAGGTTAAAGATTCACACAGATTGAGCCAGTGGAGGGTCTGCCAGTGTAAATGCAACACTTCCCAAACTCTAACAAAAGTGGAGGAACTGCAAGTTTGGTGTGCAGGAGATCCAATGATTTACGGTACTTCTCCCACTCAGACAAACTTAAACTGAGGCACTTTGGGCCTTATTACGAGTTTAGTGATCCAAAGGTCCGCGAAACCCATGGTGGCAGTCCGACCACCGCCACACTGCAGGCCCGCCCGCAGTATTATGAGTGTGGCGGTCGGACCTCCACAAGACCGCTGGATCCCGCTGGGTCGGCGGTTTTTCACTGGCAGGAATATGCTGGCGGTGCACCAGCCGGCACCGCCGAGCATATTCTGAGTTGCCATTTCCCCACCCTTTTCATGGCGGTGGGTGGCAGAATGGCAATAAAGGGGGCCCTTAGGGCCCCCTGGCAGAATTGGGCCTGAAGGGGCATGCGGGAGGGGCACATGTAGTGTCCCCCTGTATTTGCACCCCCAGTTCCTGCACGATGTGGCATGTATGCCACATCGTGCAGGAAGGTGCAGTAGGCACACTGGAAGCGGCGGTCTGCATGTGAGGCTCTACTATGAGCCTCAGAGACCACGGCTGTCCGACCGCCACAGGACGGCCTGCCAGACCAGGATTGAAGTCCTAATCTGGTGGGCGGAAGAACCACAGCTTTGGCAGTCCTACGGCGTATTGCACCATCCACTGTAGGACCACCAAAGTCGTAATAAGGCCCTTAATCTATTGTTGCAGTTTCAGCTTTACTAGGTATTAAAGCATCTTTTGATCTTTGATCTTAGTGAAGGTCATTCTCCCCACAACCTAGAGCTTAATTTTTGTTTTCCTGAGAGAGTTAACATCGGACTAGCTATTTCGATGATGTGGCCAGACCATAAGTTAATTCCTTTTGAAATGTTAGTAACTCCAAAGTCCAATTTTCCTTTTTTTTTTTTAATTCTTTTTATTAAACAATAGTCAGCTTCAACAAACTTGGTCCTATGCTTACAGCAGATTGCATGCAGATTCATTAGCGTACACAGTCTGTTAAACCAGACTCGCTAATGCGTTAAAAGGCAGAATCTCCCGATTATAAAGCCCACCCACACCTAACTATCTAATGCCCCCCCAAGCCTCCTATAGTCCACCCATCGTTGCCAGACTTTTTCCCTTTTCTTGGGGCATCCCCGGCCCTCATAAATTGTCTTTTCCGCCATACAGCACCAATCCATGTCCCGTTTCCACTGGGAGACTTTAGGTGGTTGGCTCGCCCCCCATGCCCCGGCCACGTTCCTTTTAGCAACCATGGCAGCCACCTGTAACCAAATCTGCTGATATTTGGGCCAAATCAGTTCTCCAGTCACGCACAACAAATGCCATCTAGCGTCTAAAGGCACTTCCTGTTCCAACACGTCTGACATGACGCGGACCACCTTTGCCCAATACGTCTGTATAACAGGGCAGTCCCACAGGATGTGAAAGAATGTTCCCTTCTGAGCACATCCCCTCTGGCACTCCTCGGTAGGAATACGCCCTAATTTAAACATGAGGATGCTGGTACAGTAGGATCTATGCAATATTCGCAGTTGTACAAGACGGAACCGTGCCCTGATTGCTACCTCTCTGGGACTTTGCACTGCTTCTCCCCAGTCGTCATCCTCTAATAGGCCCACATCGGATTCCCACGCCTCCCGTACCTTGCCCAATAGCTCTGGTGAGTTGTTCATGAATTTTTTGTACGTGCGGGACAACGCCTTCTCCGGGATTGGGTCTAACAGTAGTCTATCTTCTAGTGGACTGTATTCTGGGAGCTGGTCCCCGTCTTTAAGGTGGCGACTTAATTCGTGTTTCAACTGTAAATATTTATAGTGCTCTGTGGATGCAAGCTGAAATTCTACCTGTAATTCTGCAAATGATAATACTGCCTGTCTCCGCCTTACATCCCCCAGCCGCACGATGTCTATTAGCTTCCATTTCGAGAAGCCCTGCAGTCGGCCCACTTCTCGTAGCATGTCGCTATTCCATAAGGGAGTCTGGTCCGTCAACCGACCCGTCCAGCCCAGGAACCGGTTGGCCTTGATCCAGGCCTTTTGCACCAGTTGGGTATGTGGGGCTAGTCCCTCCTGTCCTCCCCGTCTGTAAAGGATGCCTAAGTAACCCTCTGCCCCCATTGTCCAGTGATCAACTCTATATGCCGGGTCGTTCCTATCTGCAAAGACCAAGTCATTGATGACCATGAGTTGTGAGGCCCAGTAGTACTTCCGGAGGTCAGGTATGGCCAAACCACCCTCATACACCCCTTTCTGCAGTTTGGCTAGGGCTATCCGTGCCCCTCCCCCGTCCCACAGCAACGTTCGTAACTCGCTGTCTATGTCCCTAAAGAATTTCTCTGGAACTGGACAGGGGGTATTTTGTAGGACATATAGTATCCGAGGTAGAGATATCATCTTGAAGAGCACCGCACGTCCCATCAGAGAGAGCGGCAGTTTCCTCCAGTGTGCAACAACGCTCTTCAGACGGTCCAGCTGTGGCTTTATATTCCCTGCTATGAACGCTGCGGCAGATTTTTCAATCAATATTCCCAGGTATTTAAAACTGGTCCTAGTCTGGAGTTTGGAGTCAGCGCCCAGGTCTGGCGGCGGCCCGTCCAACAGCATGTATAAAAGGGACTTGTCCCAGTTGTTCCGGTACCCTGAGTACCCCTGGAACAACCCAAAAATCTGGAGCAACCGGTTAATTGTAAACCGGGGTCTTGTTGCGTAGAGGAGGATGTCGTCGGCATACAGCGATATCTTCTCCTCCCACTGGTCCCCGCCACGTATGCCCGACGCAATCGGGTCCCCTCTGACCCATGCTGCCAAGGGCTCGAGCGCCAACGCAAACAGAATCGTGAGATAGGGCATCACTGTCTCGTGCCCTTTCGCAGAGTGAAGGAGCGCGACACCGCGCCATAAACGCAAACCCGCGCCATAGGTTGAGTATATAACAACTGGATCCATGAGATGAACCGTGGTCCAAAGCCGAATCTCTTCAAGACCACGAATAGGTAGTTCCACTCTATGCTGTCAAACGCCATTTAAGCTTCGAGCGACAGCAAGGCCGCCTCTACCCCCGGGTTGGCTCCAACCAGATGCATGACCCCGTACAGTCGTCGTAGGTTGAGTCTGGTGCTTCGGCGGGGCATGAAACCCGACTGGTCCGGGTGGATCAAGGTCAGGATGGGCACCAGAAGTCTGTTGACCAAGACTTTAGCCAGGATTTTGACTTCCAGGTTTAGTAACGAGATCGGTCGGTACGAACCGCACTGGTCCGCCGGTTTACTGGCTTTGGGGATCACCACTATCGTCGCAGTTCGTTGGTCAAGCGGTAGCATCCCACCGTCCCTCGCCTCATTAGGTACGGGGCTACTGTGTTGGCGGTACATTTGAAAAGTTCCACAGGCAAGCCGTTGGGTCCCGGTGCCTTCCCCCCCTGCAAGTCTTGTATAGCACCCACTATTTCTTCTATCGTGAGATCCCTGTCTATCAAGTCTCTATCGTCATCCGTCAGTGATGGGAGGCGCATCTCTGCCAGGAGTTCACTGCAATCTTGAGCCGACCTGGTCGGGTTCTAGTCATAGAGTTCCTCATAATAGTCAGCGAAAGCGCCTGCGATAGCCTCTCCCCCATGTGTATGTTACCGTCCCTGTCTTCAATTTCCGCCACCCAGTTCCTCTCGTGGTCTCGTTTTTCTAGCCATGCTATCATTTTATTTGCTTTGTCCCCCAAATCATATACTCTGTTCTGTGTGGCCAGGGCTGCAGACCTGGCCGTGTTTGCCGCCATGTCCTGCAATTCACGTTTTCGAAGGTCTAGTTGGTGTGGCAGGTCACTGTCCCTCCTCCTGCCCTCCAGGTAGCGCTTTTCTAGGTCTAGTACTGCCGTCTCTAGCTGGTCCCGGTGTAGTTTCTTTTCCTTGTTGTCTGCCTCTATACAGGCCTGGACATATCCCCTCATTACCGGTTTAAACGCCTCCCATAAGGTGCCGGCCTCTTCCACAGACCCCTCGTTTTCCTGGAAATAAAGTTGCGCTCTTTCCTTAACTTTCTGGGCATTGTCTTTATTCCGGAAGAACCAGGCGTTCAATCTTGGGGGTAGGGCAAGTGGTCGAGACAGGCCTCTCATCGTTATTTCCACTGGGGAATGATCCGATGTGCCGCGGGGTCCTAGTCTTGCATTAGTGAACCACCCCTCACCTCCTCTGTGTGTCAATATGTAGTCTAGTCTGGAGTAGCTGGCATGGGCGGTGGAATAGAATGTATATTGTCGGGCCCCCGGGTTATGTAACCTCCATAGATCTGTCAGTCCAAACACCTCTGTGAATGCCTGAAGGGGTTCCACCCCCCTGACCCTCACGGTTACTGTGTCTCGATCATACACCGAGTCCAGTGCAGCATTCATATCCCCCCCCCAGCACCAACACACCCGGTGGGAGGTCCACAAGCAAGGCTCCCAGTGCCGTGAACGCTTCGGTGCGTGTCACCGGCGGGATGTAACAGGAGGCCAGATTAAGAGCTCTTCCCTCCCACATCCCCGCCAGAGCCACAAACCTTCCCAGAGAGTCATGTAACACTTTGTCTACAACTAACGGGGTCCCCGTCTTCACTAAGATTCCCACTCCACGGGAGCCAGTGGTATAGCCCGCATGAGCAGCTAATCTATACCCGTACCTATCTAGTGCCCTATATCTCTGACCCATGAGGTGCGTTTCCTGGAGCAGTACT
The DNA here is from genome assembly GCA_963921515.1 of Calotriton arnoldi. Classification (NCBI taxonomy): domain Eukaryota; kingdom Metazoa; phylum Chordata; class Amphibia; order Caudata; family Salamandridae; genus Calotriton; species Calotriton arnoldi. The sequence goes on from CAWUFW010002198.1 coordinate 1,848,247, forward strand.
ATATTCGGGGAGTGACAATGTAAATACTGGAGCACAATGCTGCGCTTGATACGGTTTCCCAATCCATTTACATTCCAGGATAAAATGTTTAGGCTGGTAGTACCACGTGTGCCCCCCCGCCGCCCACCCGGAGATGCATGGGTCGTCCCCTGACTAGTTACCCGTTCCTGTGACGCCATCTCCTAACTAACTGTCCAGTCCCGAGGCCTTCGGACTGCTGCCCCCCATAAACATACGCATATCTTCCAAGATAGCTGACTGTACAACCAAGAACTTCAAACGTAGTGAACTTCCCCCCCAGACCCCACACCCCTCCCTGCTACCCTGCTGGTGAGTACAACAACCCCCACCACCCCAACATGCAGAGTGCCTGTCGCCCGGAACAAACCCATCAACAGTAGGGCTGGTCGAAGCCGAACTCCCCTGGCTCCCGCCCCGGTTCCCCGTCCCCGTATCCATTAGCAACAAACACCTTTTATGCTAGCAGTGGTAGCCGCCGCGTTGCCACAAGAAGAGAGGGCCTCTCGATCCATGCAGTCCCAAACATGAGCCTGTCAATCGCTCTCTTCCACCATTTCTCCCCCTGCACCCCGATCTTACAGTTCGCGGTGTGTCCCTGGGTTGTTGTGGAAAGTTCCAGACCCACCACGTGTCGGTCATTCCGAATCCTCTCCCGTCGTCCTGCGTCGTTCACGCCAGCTTCCTTTTTGGGAGTTATGGCCAACAGTGTGCTATCCCTCCAACCAGTCCATGGCCGCTTCAGGTGCCCCGAAAAACCACACTTTGCCGTCAGCTTCCACTCTCAATTTCGCCGGGTACATCATGGCATATGAGTTCTCTGGCCCTCAACTCCTTCTTTACTGCGTCAAAGCCCTGTCTCTGGCGCTGAACATGGAGTGTGAAGTCCGGAAAAAATCTGATCACCGCGTTTTCGTGCCACAAGTCCCCATGTTGCCGTGCGGCCTGCAGGATGGCATCCCTGTCACGGTAATTAAGGATCCGGGCAATAATTGTGCGTGGTAGGGCTCCGGGCTTGGGTTTAGGGATGGGCGCTCTATGTGCACGTTCGATAGTGAAGTGCACCGAGAGGCGCTTGGGTTTGAGATGTTGCAGGATTAGGTCTTCGAGGAAGAGGTCCACACTAGGCCCCTCCATTCCTTCCGGAACTCCCACCACGCGTATGTTGTTTCTTCGCGCCCGCCTTTCCTGGTCCTCCAGTTTGGCAGCCATCGATTCTTGTTGTTTTGTGAGGGCCTGGACTCTCTCTTCCAGGTTTTTAGTGCTGGTTTCCAACTGTGTGACCTGCGTTTCCGTGGAGGCTACTTTATCAGACAGTTTTCTAAAGTCTGCGCGTAGTAGGTTGACATCGAGCGTTACTGCGTCGATTTTGGGGTCGATTGTCCACTTGAGGTCCGCTATCGCTGCCATGATGGCGCTCAGTGACGGCTCCGCATGATCCCCCGGCGGATCGGCCTGCAACGCCGCTGCCAGCGACACCGCGTATTTATCCATCTTGTTGGTTTGCGCCCCCGCTGGGCCTTTGGGCTTCATTTGGTGGGTCTCGCGGACACAGTCACAGCCACGCGGGGAAAAGTTCACACCGCACACGCGTAGTTCCCCAGGCGTCTATTCGGTGGACGTTCAGTTGACAGGTCTCCCCAGTTCAGTAGGGGTCGCTCTGGGGGGGCCTCCCTCCCAGCAGTACGCTGCGTGGTCGGTTATTTACTGATGAGGAGCCTTGATGCAACCCCCACCCTCCACGGGCGCATGTGCATGCACTATTGTCCCCTCGGCGCTGCGTCACCACCAGCTCCTTACTTGCTGTCCAGTCCTTCACTTATGACCCTGGCCGGTCCGTTTACTCTGCCGGTAGTTCTGTTCTTGCGCCCTTCTAGGCGCACTGTGGCCCTGGCAGTGGCACACCTCTGGTCTCCTCTGCTGGTGCCCGGTTCACCGACCTGCACAATTTTGGGAGCTTTTTGCCCTTGTGAGCCGCCGTCTACCTCTCGCACGTGTAGCCCACCGCTCTTCCGAGTTGGCAGCAGTCTGTTCAGGAACTCGTGTGGGCCAGTGTTGTCCCCCACTGGTGATCTCGCGCCTCTCCGGTATTTCCTGGCCTTATCTAGCGCGCTGCGCAGCCTGTCATCTCCTCTCAGGACTTCAGGATAGTCCGGCTGTGCTTGGGCCCCTCGGCGGCAATTAGTTCCCTGGTGTCCCCCGCCAGTGTAGTCCGCAGGTTATGCAGGGAGTGTGTCTCACCTCTGGCCTCTCGTCTCGGAGCGGGCCCAGCATCGCCGATCTGTTCTCTCCGCTCTTTGAGCGCCACCGGAGGGCGCGGCGAGGGGCGGCCGTGGTCACTGTTATCTCCGCAGGCCGTAGTTACCCTTCTTGCGCTCTTCGGGCGGGGGGGGCGGCGCGTCTCCCCCGGATCGGATGCTGCCCTCACCCGCGTCCCCACGAGTCCACTCCGCTGTAATGCGCTTCGGCTTTCGCCGAGGCGCGCAGGACTTCAGTCTTCGCCCGGTCTCAGGGCCCACAGCGATTTTACGGCGCCGCTGCTTCACACCAAGCAGCGGTGCCCAAACGCCTCCACAGCTACGTTCTGTGCACCCCCAGGCTCCTCCGGCTTGCCGCCGACCAGATCCGCCGTTGGTGTTGGCCAGTTGCGGCGGGAATTGACGGATTTATCGGGTTTCAGGGACCCGTGGAGCGGAGCTCAGTCAATAAGCCGCCATTTCCCTCAACCTCGAAGCCACGCCCCTCCCAATTTTCCTTTTTGACATGTGAGACGCAGACTTATAAAAAAGAATCTGATGGTTAAGGATGGTTTGTTTAATATAAATGATCCAGTCTTAATGTCTTGCTCACTGATTGACTAGTAGATGTCTTAGCCTCCATTGTGACAAAGGGTCCAATTTATATGCTGGTGGAAAGAGTATTTTGTCGCAACAGCGATGGAGTACCCTTATGACTAACATAATGGTCTGCCCGCCTGTCAAATTTAAAAGTGGGCGGGCATAGTTTGGTAATGGAGGAAACTTCTCTGTCTCCGCCGGGCCAAACTTCTCCAAACCACAGACAGAGTAAGGGCAGCAGTAAAATTGGCTATATGTCCACCCACCAATTTAGATTGGTGGACATATAGCCATTTTTTACTTCGCATCACCGCCAGAAAAACCTTTCCAGTAAAGGGCAGTAAAACATAAAAATGCCCCCCTCACCATTTGAGATGATTCCCATGGCGAGGGGGGCATTGTTTTTAATTTTTTATTTTCAAGAACAAAATGCCACTTCTGGGTGTTGCTTTAGAAAAAAAAGTCATGTTTGACTGAGCCATACATCAAAGTTGCAGTGCATTCCCAAGAACCGCCTTGACAGCAGCTCCTGTGAATGCTACAAATCTCCGTTGGTAGGTCGACCGTGTAAAATACTAGCCTGCCCTGGCGGAGGACAGCCTGACCGCTTATATTTAAATCGAGCCCTAAATGATTGAAGCAAACATTTTTACACTGTAACATTGTTCACATCTGATTTAAAAGAGAATACCTTGCTTCGTAAGCAGGATGTTAAGGGCAGGAATAGCAATGACCCTCTGTAAAGTCCTCAAACCTTAGGACTTAGGAAAAAGTTATATTTCCCAAAAGTGTTGAATTCAGCAAATAAGTCACATGGATTATTTAAATCACTTTACTCTCTATTCAAATTTGTATACGTTTATGAGTAAAGGATGTGGTGCAAATTAATACCTTTAAAAGATTTTCTCTGCTAATTCTCTCAGACATTTACTATAAATTATATAAGATCAAAATGTAGGTTTTCTAGGAAAATATGATTCCATCAATTAGTCCGACCCAAACTTCCAGGACAGGTCCTCCCTGAAACAGAACACAAGCACCCCTGAATGGGGCTTATCAGCCAGGTGTAGAATGGTTCCAAGTGGAACAGTGACCATATACCCTTGCCACTTAGGGAGTTACATCAAACACACAAAAGGTGATGGGAGGAATGCTTCCAATATGTTTGACCACTGGCAATCGTTCAGGATGGCATTCCAACCCGTTGTTCTTTTGCCCACCATGCCACCTCAGTTTGGATCCAGCCATGTGCAAATCAGTATCAACCCTGCTCCATTAGGAACCATCCAGTCCGAACTGCCAGGACAGGTCCTTCCTGAACTGGAACACAAGCAACCCAAGACTGTTTCGACTTGATTGGGACTCGTCAGTCAAATGTAGCTTGGTTCCAGTAGGTACGGGAACCATGTCTGGGCATACCCTTGCCACTTCCGGAGTTACATCAAACACACAAAAGGTGAAGGGAGGATGAAGTTTTTCCTGCTATGTTAAATCTTCAGATTTTTTCATATTAACCAAATTCGACTACATTTGATTGACAGCTCTTGATTCAGCTGTTTAAGGGCCGATTTAGGAATGGTAATTATCACAGCAAGGAGATGGGAAATGGCTCACACTTACACTAAACTTCAGGCACATTTGCACAGGTGAATTTCTGTATCCCTGATGTAATAGGCTCAATACCGAAAGGCAAAAACAAGTCTTATTATTCTCTCACAACCTTCTGTCATAGAGGCTTCACCCGGCTACACATAAGCATGGGGAATATACGCCATACTATTATCTAACTTTGCCAACGCTGAAACTATTGGGAGTAAAATCAATGTATAACCTGTTGTCTTATCTGGCTTTTCAAATTTCTCCTTATTGTGATACATAAAAAAATAAAAAATGAAGACGCACCCACATACTTATTCTCACCTCAAATTACTTTAATCTATATGAAACATTTCTAATTACATTTTCGTAAAATTACACTTTAATCAATCAACAATAACATCATAAAATACTTCCACCCACATCCAAACTATCCATTTGTTCTAAATGTCTCATCCATACCCTAATCCCCCCAAATATTGCCCATGTAGACATCATTGGACTAAATCTTTTTCAACAATTGCTACAGTCTGATGCTGAGGCAGTCATTAGGCAGTCATTAAGAGAAACAGGGTCACAGCATTTCCGTGTAATCCCATTACGTACATCCACCTTCTCAGTATATATGAAATTTGCTGTTCTTTTGTCAGATGCAGAACTGGGCCAAGAGACACTTTGGAGTTATGGGCTATATGAATGTAGTTAGTAGTAGTGTAATAGCTGTAGTAGTAACAGCAGCAGTAGTAGTAGAAGCAGGTTCACATTCAGTTTTACATAGAGGCCCTATCTAAAGTCTTCAAACATTATACCCATAGGAAATTATCCTATGAATTTTCTATGTTGAAACAAAAATCTTAATGTGAATGCATAGAATGTAGCTTTATGCTAATTTCTTAGCATATATTAATCTAAATGTCAGATAGCATTGGGGGTCCTAGTGGTGCAAACTTGTTACAGGCCCTCATAACAAGTGCGGCACAATCCTGGAAACAAATTGCATGCCCAGTAATTAGAGATGGCTTACGTTGTTAACCAGGTGTGCAATTTGTGGATTACTCTAAGTAGTAGAACTCTGACTGTTATGTTATGTTATAAGGTTTTATTGAGCGTACATATCACCCGGAGGGATCTCAAAGCGTTGTAGCGAAAACAAATGAAGGAGAAGATTGATGGCTGACAGGGGGAGGAAAAGCAATCAAAAGAGCCAGGTTTTAAGCTTCTTTCAGAACTGTTTGTGATCGGTGATCATACGAAGCTGCGTTGGAAGCTCTTTCAGAAAAGGGGAGCTAAATGAGAAAAGGATCTGCCACCATTCCTGGCAGTGCGGACCCTGAGAGGGGTAAGTAGATGTTTCGTTCCTGACCTAAGATTCCTGTTAGGTAAATACCAGTTACGTTTTTTTGGCCAGGTACCTTGGTCCATTTCCATACATCGTCTTATGTGCCAGGCAGATAATCTTGAAACAATCGTGTTTCCTGATAGGGAGCCAGTGTAGTGCTTTTAAACTGGGTGCAGGCGGAGACCGCAAGGGTAGATTTAATACCAGTCTGACGGCGGTGTTCTGCAATACCTGAAGTCTGGTGAATAGCTCTTCATTGATGGAGACCATCAGGGCATTTCCATAGTCAAGACGACTGATTATTAAACCCTGTACGAGTGGTTTCCTTGAATATACTGGAGTCCATTGTAAGATTTTACAAAGACTTCGCATTATGCCATAACAGGTGCTCAAGATATGATTTACATGATGTTGAATGGACAACTTGTCATCAATTCTTACTCCAAGGTTACGTACCACGGGCTTAGGAGATGGACAAGGGCCAAGGTTCTGAGGCCACCAGTCATTGGACCAGAGTTCATATGTTTTTCCAAATAGAATTATCTCTGTCTTACTTGCATTAAGCTGAAGATGGTTGGTTTGCATCCAGATATGAGTCATACAGCTTTTAAATCTGATTTTGGTATCTGTTGGGTTGGGACTGAGAGTGATTAACAGCTGAGTGTCGTCAGCGTATGACACCACATCGAACCTGTAAAATCTGATTACCTTAGCCAAAGGGGCTACATAGAGGTTGAAAAGCATAGGACTAAGTATTGATCCCTGGGGGACTCCCTTTTCTACCATCCGACTGCGAAAAACTAGAGTATCTAGTTGTACGGCGGTGGTTCGGTCTTTTAGGTAGTTACTCAGCCGTTCCTCCCGTAGTCGTTGTTCTAATGTTCTGTGGGAGATGGTGTTGAATGCTGCCCATAGATCTAATAGGACTAGCATTGCTGACTGCCCAATGTCCTGGGCGAGTTTTATGTTGTCAACTACCTCTACCAAGGATGTTTCCAAGCTATAGCCAGTCCTAATGCCTGACTGTGAACATTTGGTGGCTTTCTAGGTAGGTTGTTAGTTGTTTATTGACCAGGGACTCAAGTACTTTTCCTAAATAAGGGAGTAGAGAGATTAGCCAATAGTTACTGGGCTCTATGGGATCTGCCAACAGTTTTTTAAGGATAGGTTTGACCCTGGCTGCTTTCCATTTAATTGGGACTATCGCTTGACTTAGGGACATGTTAAAGAGGTCGGTAAGACTCTTAAGGAGCACTGGAGAGAGAGTTGACAGAATGTAGAGTGGAACAGGGTCGACCGGGGAGCCGGATTTGGTCTTGAGGAGGGCTGTGGCAGGTTTGCACTGAGGTGTATAACCTTGAAATATGTGATACGTGTTAGATTTACACCTGGTTTGATATGCTGAAAATTGTGTGGGGAAAACCCCTGGCATTTGACAGTTAGTGTATGAGTTCAAATCTTGATTCAGGTGAAAATGGGATTTGAGACCAACTTGTAATGAGGCCCGCACATTTTTCTTACAGGAACTCTAACATTGCTCGTTAACATTCCAAAACATAACATTTTTCTCTATATTCCTGTAAATAACATATAGGAATTTTATTGGAAACTTAAATAGTCATTACAAAAGCAAGCATTGGCAAAGCCCATAGGTACGGATTTTTGGCAGAGGAAGTGTTTAGAAATTGTTGAGTAACTTTGTGTGTGTTGCCACCTAGCTACCCTAGATCATAATGAAGCAACATCTTGAACTTCAACAGTATGGATGCTCAGAGTGGAGCTGAGAAATGACCTTGTAGGAAATTGGATACTGGCTGAGGGGGGTGAAACCCTACTCAAGCAGCAACCACAATTCTTGTCATTGTGAAACACAAGCAAACCTCAAATTGACCTGTGCTCAACCCGCTGGTAGGTATGCACAAACACAGTCAGCCCCTGGTCCTAAGACTGCATTTTTAGAAGCCCTTAATGAGTACCTGGAAAGTAGTGTGCTTCTACATAATTTTACCATACTTGGAGATTTTAACTTTCATCTTGATGAGCCTAATAATAAAGATACTATTTCTTTTATTGATAACCTGTTATGTTTTGACTTAAAACAACTGGTTACTGCTCCCACCCATCAAGCTGGCCACACGCTAGATGGTATTTTCACAACTTTTCGGGAATTTCATTTACTTGATATTATTCAGGTTACCTGGTCTGATCATATGGCTGTCCCGTTTGATTTTTGCTCCAAGCCGGCGAAGACAGGCCTTAGCTCGGAACACCAAATTAAGATGATCAGGCCTTGGAACAAAGTAAATGAACAAGGCCTAGTTAGAACTCTTGATTCCGCTCAATCGGTGTTAACGGTTAGCCCTGATATGGCTATACTCTGATTGGATTCACGAGGCAGTAAATATATTAGCCCCTCTAAAGAAAATCATCAGTCACAGAAAGAGTCCGTCAGCCCCTTGGTTTTCCGAGCAATTAAGACAAAAAAAGAAAATGTGTCGTCAGCAGGAAAGGAAATGGAGAACTATGCTCCGGAGGAAAAACTGCTATATAAAAAACAGCTCCAGGAATACAAGAACCTGATTGTAGCCCAGAAAACGAGTTTCTTCACTAAAAAAACTAGATTGTCGGCAAATTCGCCACATGAGTTGTTCAAGACGGTGTCCAAGTTATCAGCCCTGGCTGTCCCGCCTACTCAGACCCCCTCACAGCTGTTTTGCAACAATCTAGCAAGGTTTTTTAAAAACAAAGTTGAGGTGGTTTACGAGGATCTCATTCTTAAAAATGGTTTGAACCATCAACCACAGGCTACTACTCAACTTTATCTAGGTCGTCAGTCTCTTGATAGCTTTCCTGCCATTTCCTTATCCCAAATGATAGAGCTCCTTAAACAAACTAAATCCGGTGCTCCTTCGGATCCTTGCCCCCCTAAGTTGCTGCACAAAATAGCCGATTGGATACTCTCCCTGATGTTTAACAACATCTTAAAATCTGGAACTTTTCCCACAGAGTGGAAAAATGCTACCATTTCGCCCGTCCTTAAGAAACAATCCCTAGATCCAGCTGAAGAACAAAACTATCGCCCCATATCGAGACTGCCGTTTCTAGCGAAAGTACTTAAAGACATCTTAATTCCTGTCTCACATAGTATTTGGAACAATATGACATCTTGGACGAATCACAATTTGGTTTTAGGAAAGCCCACTCTATGGAGACAGCGCTAGTTATACTGGTGGAAGAGGTTAGGGCAATTTTGGACCTTGGAGATAGAGCTGCGGTGGTCCTATTGGATCTTTCCGCAGCTTTTGAATATGGTAAGTCATGCAATTCTGAAGCAGCGTTTCCTTGACATAGGTGTCAATGGTACGGCTTTCGAACTGCTCTGTACCTTCCTGGATGGAAGAGAACAGTCTTTTAGCATAGGGGAATTTAGACCAGAATCATTTTCTTTGCTGTGTGGAGTCCTGCAGGGCTCCTCGATAAACCCCACCTTATTCAACATTTATGTGGCCCCCTCTCATGGGACTGATAAGATCTTTCGGTTTTCTTACAATCTCGTATGCGGACGATATACAAATTATCGTCCCCATAACTAACAATATTGATGAAGTGGCCCTGAGTTTCAATAAATGCATGAGTGCCGTTGTGCAATGGATGGGAAACCATTGCCTGAATTTAAATACAGCAAAGACCGAAGTTCTACTTTTTGGGCGGGATATATCTTTCTGGAATCAATCCTGGTGGCCAGACGATCTGGGTCCAGTCCCCAGCCCAGTGTCTTAATCCAAGAATCTTGGAACAATATTTGATTCTAAGCTGTCTTTGAGGGATCATGCCAACCATCTCACCTCCTCTTGTTTTTATACACTAAAAATGTTGTGAAAAATCATCTCCTTCCTACCTTTGGAGTTACAAAAAATGGTAGTTTCTTCCTTTGTCCTATCGAAATTGGACTATTGCAATGCACTAATGGTCGGTGCCCAGCAGTGTGTTCTAAGCAGGCTCCAGAGGATACAAAACGCTGCTGTCAGGGTTTTGACAAATATTAAAAAATCGGAGTCAGTGACCAAAGCCATGGACAAGCTTCATTGGTTGCCTGCAAAAAAAAAGAGTAGTTTTCAAAGCTTTGTGTATAGCTTACAAAGTGGTGCATGCCATGGCCCCAAACTCCTTAGGAAGAAACTCTCATGGTATACCCCTAACAGGACTCTATGGTCAAAGAATTCTATGACTCTGTCAGTTGCTCGCATTCGTAAGGTCTCCTGGGGAGGGAGAAGTTTTTCTCTTTCCACATCTCGCCTCTGGAACCAAAAGCCAATCTCTCTGAGGAACTCTACCAACTTCCTGGCTTTTAGAACGCTTCTTAAAACTTGGCTTATACACTCCAACTCTAGTTTCTTTTCTGACTCTTCTTCTCTTTCACAAGCAGCGCCAAGACGCCTTTGGGCATACGCCCCGCTTTACAAATTAAAAATCAAATCAATCAAACCTGTGCTCAGCCCGCTGGTAGCTATGCACAAACACAGTCAGGTTTAACTTAGAGGCAACATGTAAAGTATATATGCAGCACTTCAAACAGTAATAATGTGAAAACACAACACAAGAAAAATCCCAAACCACTTCAGAAAAATCGAGTAATATGTAATAATAAGTTATTTAAGACCAAAATGACAAAAATCTAATCAGTAGACTTGAAAATACTTGAATTCCAAAGATTTCACGTAAGTATAGCATCTAAAAGCACAAATCGGCAATCATGGTTATCAGGTTGTGCGACACTGGATGAAGGTCACAAGTTCAGGGTGAACTGCGATGGAGCTCGGGCAGGATACAGGGATCATGTTCCCACAAAAAGAGTTACCTTCAAAGGTCCAGCACGAAGAGTTCCATTCACAATGGAGGGGTCTCGAAGAACAGAGAATGCGTGGCAAATGGTCATTGCTGTATCATGAAGAGCAGGCCCGGCGTCGCAGGTGGACATCACTGTGACGTGAAGAGTAGGGTACACCAGAGCTTCTCGTTGGCGGGCAGCACAGGCGGCAAGGTCTTGGCATGACCAGGCTCGTTCACAGTCGTGAAGAGCCCTAAACTTCAGGATTTCTCCTGTCTGTGAAGGGGGAACTCAACTGATGCCACACCAAGGGTCCAGGACCTTAGGGGCACTTCTTGGGGATCAGGAACTCACTCCAGCAGAGGATAGTAGGGCTCAGGCAGGTCCAGTCACAGGTTCAGGCAGCTGAGGAGATGCAGGGGGGGCCTGGAGCTTGTTATGCCCCTGTAGCTTAGAACACAAGGTCAGTCAGCTGTCCCTTGGAGTCACTTCAGCTTGGGATGAAGGGTGCAGGTCTAGTCTTCCTTATCAGCAAGTAGGCAGCTGGCAGCAGGGTTGCAAAGTAGTAGGGCAGCAGAGTAAAAGTCCTTCTGGTAGCAGAGCAGCACAGCAGTTCTTCTTCTTTAGTAACCACAGGTCCAGAGGTGTACTGAAGAGTTGGGTCTGATTTTCAATATTTATACTTGGTGCCAGTTTTGAAGTAGGAGAAGGTTCTAGAGGTTTCTTCCCCCAGAGGCTTTTGGAATTTCCTGCCTTTCTGCCCTGGCCCTAACTTGTCCATATAATGTCAAACCCTTTGTGAGTGTGCTCAGGCAGAGCATTTGTGATGTGCAAGTGTGGCAGGTGACAGCCCGCCCCTATCAAGTCAGAGATGGCCAACCCTGTCAACACCTATTCCACATATATCTCACTGTCTGGGAGCAATACACAAAGACCAACTGCCATCTATACCTATTCATGTGACCCATGATACAGACTGCAGGCTCCAAATGGTGAGGACAAGAAAATGCCAACTATTTAAAAGTAAATACAAGGAGATGATGGACGGAGCGCTGAAACTTTTCAGACACTCGCCTCCAGTCACAAATCTGGGTTGAATCCATCATCATTCTTTAGCTCTCTTCGCCACCTCAGTTCAGACCCAGCTATATGCAAATGTGTTTGCTTTGTTCGCCCTAAGTTGGCAGGGTATGCCCGGACGTGGGTCCCTTGCTCACTTTGCCACTGGATTCAAGTTAGCCTGGCTGATGAGGGCTGTTAGTCCGAAACCAGTCCCAGGATGCTTGCTTCCGGTCCAGGGAAGACATGGCTTGGCAGTTTGGGCTGGACTGTTCCCATGAGGCACAGTGTCAAGACTGATTTGCATATAAGCTGTGTCTGAACTGGGGTGGCGAAGTGAACTAAAGAACGATGATGGATTCAACCCATATCTGTGACTGGGGGTGAGTGTCTGAAAAGTTTCAGCGCTCCGTCCATCATCTTCTTGTGTTTGCTTTGTTCGCCCTAAGTTGGCAGGGTATGGCCAGACGTGGGTCCCTTGCTCACTTTGCCACTGGATTCAAGGTAGCCTGGCTGATGAGGGCTGTTAGCCCAAAACCGGTCCCAGGATGCTTGTTTCCGGTCCAGGGAAGACATGGCTTGGCAGTTCGGGCTGGACTGTTCCAATGAGGCACAGGGTCAAGACTGATTGGCATATAGCGGTGTCTGAACTGGGGTGGCGAAGTGAGCAAAAGAACGATGATGGATTCAACCCAGATCTGTGACTGGGGGTGAGTGTCTGAAAAGTTTCAGCGCTCCGTCCATCATCTCTTTGTGTTTACTATTTAAAAGTGGCATTTTCAGAATAGTGACTTAAAATCCAACTTTCCGATTAAAGAAGGTATTAACTTCCAATTCTTTAGACACCAAACTTGATATTCCTATCTGCTGCCAATTGAGAGTTATAATAGTTGTAATAAGGTAACCCAATGTTATCCCATGGGAGAGGCAGCCTCGCAGTAGTGAAAAATGAATTTTTGACTACTAGGACATGTCCAACGTTTTAAATACACTGCACTCTACCCTATGGGCTATGTGGGGGCTTTCCTAGGGGTAACTGAAATGAATTAAAAAGGAAGTTTTAAGCCTGGAAAAAGGCACTGGCAGACCTGAGACATGTTTAAAAAGGCTACTTAAATGGGTGGCACAATGAGTGCTGCAGGCCCTCTAATAGCATTTAGTTTACAGGCCCTGGTTACATGTAGTACTACTTTACTTGGGATTTACAAGTAAATTAAATGTGTCAGTTGGGTGTAAGCCAATGTTACTATGTTTTAGGGAGTGAGCACATGCACTTGGTTAGCAGTGGTAAAGTGACCAGAGTCTTAACTACAACAAAAACAAGATCGGCAAAAAAATAAGAGTAAGGCAAAATGTATGAGGGAAGCCCACCCTAAGGCTGGCATGTCTAATAGAGCTCCTTGGCTGAACAGACTTAACTGGCAACGTTAAGCTGTACCCTTCAAAATAGTGTTATTAAGAGGAGTGAGAATATGAACTTTGCACTGTAAATGGTCAGTTTGAAATGCACGCAAAGCAAAATATTGCATACAAGGTATTTTCATCAAAGGGGCAGTGTTTGCATCTTTAAGAAAAGCCTATGCATTTGTGCCTCTTTTATTTGTGAACAATAAAGGCAAAAATACAACAACATGCTTTCATGACAGCAAAGTAAAACATATGAACAAGTAAAAGCAATAAGTGAATAGCGCTTCCTAAAAAAACCATAAACCAGCAATTAAAATGCTATTATGTCAGCAAAAAAATAAAAAAATAGCGCACCTAATAGTAGCACAAATGGGACATAGTAATATCTAGTAATATCTATGAAATTAATGACTGATGGACAGCCATTTCAAGCAATGGCAAACCTTAAAAGAAAAAGTCAAAGCCAATGGTTCAAGGGGACTGACACAATTCCCACTCTCTCTATGTACTTCTGGTTGTACTCTTTTGAAGAATTGATGACATGAGGTTTCCAGACAGCTAAAGCTTCTTTAGTGAGACCTAGAAATACAGAATGCTGTCACTACTTTGGCTCATATTTGTTTTCCTCCTACTAGCAAAATGGTTTCACAAAATATGAAAGAATGGCAAATAAAGTCAATCCACCCTTGATTATTTGTTCCTTGGCACCCATCAACTATATTCCATTTACTCAATGACACTCCTTGTACACAGCGTTGCTTGGATATACTGTTCTATATTAATGTGCTTATAAAACGTTTACATTTTGATTGAACAGTTTGGGATAGGCACATTTGTAAAACAGGAAGTAACCAGCGGCAGCCGGCGCAGGTAAGCACAGTGGGGCGGGGCGGGACGGTGTGGGAGGGGGGGGAAGTCAACAGACAATGGAATAGGTCAAATTAAAATAAAACCTATTCCATCGTCTGTCGACTCCCCCCCCTGCCCCGTCCCGCCCCACCGCCCCACCACGCTTACCTGCACCGGCCGTAACTCATGACCCTTGTGCTGAAGTGAATCATGAAAAGACAGAGGAAAGTGGTGATCACAATCTAATGCACTAATGCACATTTGTTTTGAAAATGTAACTCACATTTGTTTTACTCATTGCCTCTCCATTCTAAAAAAAGGGGAATACAGTGCTTTCCATTTTTTTTAATTTTACTTCATACCTGACTACAAGTTAAAAAAACAGACTTTCAGGAAACATTTAGGGAGGAACAATGACAGTGATTGACAGCACATAAAAGTCATCCGTTGCAAAAACAGAGAAGAGATCATACATTCATTTTGAATGAATTATTTTATAAAATTATTCGTTGTTTTGAGAAAGCTAATAGGCCAATTAAACCCAAGCGAAACATATGTCATCTAATAAGAAATAGCTTGGTATTGCATAGGTATTATTCCTAATCTACCACAATACAGAATTTTAAAAGCTCAATTTCCTTAGAAGCTTGAAGTAAAAACATGTTCACTAGTGGTGCTGCTCTACATGATCAACATTCAAAAAGCAACCAAAAGCTTGCCTTACTTATTCTGAATAGAAAAATGCACTGTGGCTCACCCTTAACAGGACTTTATCGTCCACGTCAGCAAAATACATCTTGGGCACTCCAAGCTCAGAGGCAGCCGCCCACTGAAGTACTGCCTGCAGCTGACGGGCATGCTCATCGTAGACCGTGTTCTGATTTGTCACCAGTACTTCAGAAGCCTCTGCTGATCGCTTTGAGGAAATTAGTCTCACTGTCCACCCTTTTTTGGGAGCAGCAGGGATCTGTTTGCACCTCCCATTAGATGAGAAAGGCCTTGTTAAGGCACGGGCTTCTGTTATGGAATCCAGTGTCATTCCAGTTTCTGTCAGATGGTCTACAAATACGTCAATACTTTGAATGCCTGTCTGATTGGCTATTATGTCTATCACTCCTCCAGGGTTATCCCTAATGAATTCTGATACAGCAGAGCAATAGAATTTAATTGCAGGATCTAATTCGCTCTTCAGATTATCCAGTGAGAAGACGGCTACTTTAGGCACATACTCCACCTCCATAGAACAAACAGGTACCTCAGGCTTGACCAGACAGGCTTCATGTGACAACATGGTCTCGATCACCTTTTCATGGAAGTCATGCATGCTTTTTACTTCAACGTCAAGGTTGATTTCTGGGGGAACATCAACAACAACATTTGGCTCCTCAACGTCAAAGTTGATTTCTGGGGGAACATCAACAACAACATTTGGCTCTTCAACGTCAAAGTTGATTTCTGGGGGAACATCAACAACAACATTTGGCTCTTCAACGTCAAAGTTGATTTCTGGGGGAACATCAACAACAACATTTGGCTCCTCATCGTCAATAACGATAACTGGTGGGGGCTCTGGGATCACTTCTATGACTTCAGGTTCTGACTCCACGACATCAGGAACGATCTCCGGTGGCTCTGGTTCGACATTGACATGGAGCACTGCCTGTAGTTCCTTAACCTCCTCTACTGGATCCTCATTCGGAATGGCTGTGATTGGCCTGGATGGACATGGAGTTGGCTGAAAGTTGAACTCATTATATTTGTGTTTATCATAACAGGGGCCCATAACTTCCTTGAGGATCCGCAAACTTAGTCTCTCTGCATAGAGCTTCACATAGAGCTTCACCAATTCCTGCCTGTCATTTGCAGTTTTTAACGGGCTTTCAACTTTACATTCTGACCCACGATCGGTAATCCTCCCCTGCAGTGAGGCATACAGATGTTTCATTATTGAGTCTATGAGCCGTGAAGCTACCTCACTGGCATACCTCATTATTCCCCACCTCAATAACGTAGCAAAGTCAAACTCTGTCATAGGAAATCCCCCTTTGTCTGTGGGAGATGTACAGCCACACTCACTTGGTCTGAACTCAAGAAACAAGTACTTTACCATCACCACCATACTTTCAGGGCATGGCCCCGTGGGGGAAAGTGCTGCAGCTTGTTGCTTTATCCTTTCTGGGTTGGCTTGGGGCAATGGCCGGGGCACCTGTGGCACCTGGCATGTGGTATCTGCTGGCTTCCCTTTTAACTCTAGAACTGGAGGCTCCACTGTTAGTTCAGGAGGTGGAGGCTCAGTTGGCCCTTCGACTGGGGGTTGCTCCTCTAGTGGTTCGGCTACTGGCTGCTCTTCTGGTGGGTCCACTACTGGCTGCTCTTCTGGTGGTTCGGCTGCTAGCTTCTCTTCTGGTGGGTCCACTGCTGGCTGCTCTTCTGGTGGTTCCTCTGCCGGTTTCTCCTCTGGTGGTTCAGAGGCAGGTTGTTCTTCTGGTGGTTCAATGGCAGGCTGCTCTGCTGGTTGTTCATCTGCTGGCTGAGCCTCTGGTGGCTCGGCTGCTGGCTGCTCCTCTGGTGGCTCAGCTGCTGGCTCCTCTTCTGGTGGTTCGGCTGCTGGCTGCTCTTCTGGTGGTTCGGCTGCTGGCTGCTCCTCTGGTGGCAATGTCTGAGGTTCTTCTGGCACAAGGCATGTGGTAGCTTCTGGCTTCTTTTTTTCCTCTTGAACAGGAGGCTCCACTGGTGGTGTGGAAGGTGGAGGCTCAGTTGGCTCTTCGACTGGGGGCTGCTCCTCTGGTGGCTCAGCTGCTGGCTGCTCTTCTGGTGGCTCGGCAGCTGGCTGCTCTTCTGGTGGCTCGGCATCAGGCTGCTCTTCTGGTGGCTCGGCATCAGGCTGCTCTTCTGGTGGCTCGGCATCAGGCTGCTCTTCTGGTGGCTCGGCATCAGGCTGCTCTTCTGGTGGTTCCAGTGCTGGCTGCTCTTCTGGTGGTTCTGCTTCTGGTTCCTCATCTGGTTGTTCAGAGGCAGGTTCTTCTTCTGGTGGTTTGATGGCACGCTGCTCTGCTGGTGGTTTAAAGTTCACAATGTTCTTAGTAGCTTCCAATGTGCCCTCTGAAACAATTCTCATTGATAAATCTGATGCATATTTAATCACTTCAGGGTTAACTTTCTTCACAGGTTTGCCTCTGATACCATCTGGTCCACAAATCATTTCTCTTCTCTTTGCTGCCTCTTGGCTAGCCGTGTAGAGTACGACAGAGGATAGTCCAGTTGCGTAGAGGGCTACCTCATCAATAGAGGCCGCAAGGCCTCGGTACATCGTATCCTTTTGACCTGAATCCAAACAGTAATCTTCCTTGATTTCAAATTCTTCAGACTCAAAATGAAGTTTCATTCCGTTTAAGATATAGGTGAAGATTTCATTGGCTAGCCAATCTGTGTAGCTGGTATACACGTTGAGTGATGGGTCAGGTGCTCTGGGGGCGGTGTTTGCTAGGCAAGTATTGACTTCCCACTTGTATTTGTAGCCCATTAGTTTGAGGGCATGCTGGAACCCAAGCTTGTATTTCTCCAGATCAGTAAAGATGGAACTCTTGTCATAGACCCTATCTTTGGTTGACGAGAAGAGGAATGCCGCCCCTGGGTCCTTGTCCTACAAGGAGAAAGAAATGATACATTAGTTCATCCTTCACTCTTGCTTTACAATGTAATCCGTTGCCTAATTGGATGATCTAATCTATTGCCTGATTGGATGATGTAATCTGTTGCTCAATTGGCTGGTTAACTATCACAAGGCAGTTGTTCCCCCGTTACCAGACCTGTCTCGTTCGGCTTAGGGATATATGTTATAAACTCCAGTGGCCAGATTAGTATGCTTGTATCCGTGCAGAGACAAATTGCACCAAAGTTTCTGCTGACTGACTGGGGTTAAAATGCACATTGTCGCTAGCCATTGGGTGCCAATGTAGTGTGTGCACCAGTTAGTGAGTACAAATATCATTTGCTTGAAAATGTTGGGGCAAAATGTGTCTACATTGGTGCAAGTGTGTGTATTCTCATGCTTAGATATACTTGGGAATGTGACATTCGAACATCAAATATGCTATAATATCATTAATATGATTAATATGAACATGTCATATAAAACATAACATCCGTATGATGCATGCGTGATGTCACAATTTGACGAGTGCAATTTAAAGAGAGTTCTGTACATTCATCACCTATTAACCTGAATTGTGTGAACATTTTCCATTCACACACAGCACTTTTAAGAATCAGGTACATTCTGGTTTTCTCTTCCGAGGCAAGCACAGAGGCCTAGCACCGATGCTACGTTAAGGCCACTGTAGGCAGCTGCCTTATGCCGTCATAACAAACGGCCACAAGATAGCAATTAATAGCGTCAGGAACGGAGTGATTTTATTAGGAAAAGGGGACCAAACAAACTGCAACTGAAACCTTTCCATGGCACTCGGAACTCCCCTGGACTGGGAGCCTCTTTCACCAACTCCAGAAAAAGAAAAGGGCTGTCCGGGCACAAGGCAGACACTTTTCAACAAGGGAGAAGCCAGCCAAATAAAGTACCCCCCACTTCGATCCATACCTGGAATGCCATTGGGTGAGTGAAGCGAGTAAGCCCTACCAACTCTAGACGAGGTCCCTTATTAACCCCTTCCATTCATCTTTAAGCCTATCATGTATTAAGCCATCTATCCATCTTTTCATACTTCCATCCACCCTTTCATTATTAGTTTTCCATCCATCCATCCATCCATCCTTCTGCTCACACTCATTTATACATCCTTTTACCCATCCATCCATTCATCCATCCATTCTTCTTCATCCATCCACCGATTCACCCTCCTTTTATCAATCGAGCAGTCCATTCTTGCATAACTCCATCCAGGCGACCATTCATCCATTCACCCATTCATCCAGACTTTAATCATTCCAGCCACTTTCTTTCTCTCACTCATGCTAATATTGTTTTATCCTTACATCCATCAGACCATTCGCCCTTGCATTCATTCTTTCATCCTTTTTACCCTTCCTTCTAATCACAGTTTCTTCCTTATTTTCATATGCCCTTCGTTTCACTCTTCCTTCCAGCCCTCTCTCTTTCTTTCCCTCTCTTTTGTTCTCTTCATTTCTTTGTTGTAATTAACTTCCCTTGCTTGAACTCTGTTGTCGGTGTCCCGTATTTTTAAGAGCTTTGGGGCATATTATCAAGAACGGCGTTAAAAATTATCGCCGGTTTAGCGGCAGAAAACTGCCGCTAAAGCGTCGATAATGGGCTTGATAATATGCCCTTGAGAATTCCAATAGAAGCCCATGTTCTGCTGTGATCCTGGGCTTCTATCGGAATTCTCAAGGGCATATTATCAAGCCCATTTTCGCCGCTTGAGAATACCAATAGAAGCCCATGTTCTGCTGTGATCCTGGGCTTCTATTGGAATTCTCAGGGGCATATTATCAAGCCCATTTTCGCCGCTTGAGAATACCAATAGAAGCCCATGTTCTGCTGTGATCCTGGGCTTCTATTGGAATTCTCAAGGGCATATTATCAAGCCCATTATCGCCGCTTTAGCGGCAGTTTTCTGCCGCTAAACCGGCGATAATTTTAACGCCGTTCTTGATAATATGCCCCATAGTTTTTGCAGAGATGCAGACAGGAGAGGTTCATAAATAACTGTGAGTGTCAACACCACCCCCGCTTAAGCTGCAAAAGCGGGGGTTCACGACGGCACTGCTTTTCCACACAGGTAAGACATTGCAAATACAAACAACTGTATGTGGGGCCCCATAGGGCCTGTGCTAGGGAAAACAAACCAAGGCAGCAAATCGAGGAGGAGACATCATCCACATTAATGAAATTGGAGGCTTCCTCAACTTCTCTCAGGGGGTGTGTGTTCACAAATGAGCGTGGGGCACTGATTACTGCTCTTATCTGGGTCTAGCATGACTTGCAGGCAGTGCCCGGGTTGAAAGAAAACTATGCGCTGAAAGGCTCACGCTACAGGGCGCGCCTGACTGACCTGGCGGCCCTGTGGTAGAGGGGCCACTGGGCCATAGATTTCCAGTAGCAGAGCCAGCGGAGGGACCGCTCAGATCATAGCAGTGAACCCCACCGACCTGCTGGCTAGGAGAGACAGAGGCCCTGCTGACTTGCACTGGGGCTTCCCCTCCAGTATTAGTTTGGGTGGGCCAACCCGGACAACCGAATCTGTGATTTATAGAGAACTGATTTTTCTTTGGCTAATAAATCCACTAAGATGTTGATTGGCATTTGTGTACATTTTCATTAAACACCGAGGTCCATATTCATCAAGGTTTCACGCAATTTAACATTGCAAACAACCTTGCTATGGGAACGGGAAAGGGCAGGAATGCACCACATTTAACATTATATGGCGCATTCCTGTCCTTTCCTAGCGCTGGGGCACTTTTGACTGCCTAGCGCCAACACAGGCACCCTTGCCTTATGGTGCGAGGGTGTCTGCACTGTGGAAGAGACTCCTTCCTGCACAAACACAATCCTGAGAGGCATTTTCCTCTTTCTGCGTGTGCTGCAGAGTGTCCTCTTTCTGCGTATGCTGCAGAGTTTCCTCTTTCTGCGTGTGCTGCAGAGTTTCCTCTGTCTGCGTGTGCTGCAGAGTTTCCTCTTTCTGCATGTGCTGCAGTTTCCTCTGTCTGCGTGTGCTGCAGAGTTTCCTCTGTCTGCGTGTGCTGCAGAGTTTCCTCTGTCTGCGTGTGCTGCAGAGTTTCCTCTTTCTGCGTGTGCTGCAGTTTCCTCTTTCTGCGTGTGCTGCAGAGTTTCCTCTTTCTGCGTGTGCTGCAGAGTTTCCTCTGTCTGCGTGTGCTGCAGAGTTTCCTCTGTCTGCGTGTGCTGCAGAGTTTCCTCTGTCTGCGTGTGCTGCAGAGTTTCCTCTTTCTGCGTGTGCTGCAGAGTTTCCTCTTTCTGCGTGTGCTGCAGAGTTTCCTCTTTCTGCGTGTGCTGCAGAGTTTCCTCTTTCTGCGTGTGCTGCAGAGTTTCCTCCTTCTGCGTGTGCTGCAGAGTTTCCTCTTTCGGGTGTGCTGCAGAGTTTCCTCTGTCTGCGTGTGCTGCAGAGTTTCCTCTTTCTGCGTGTGCTGCAGAGTTTCCTCTGTCTGCGTGTGCTGCAGAGTTTCCTATGCCTGCGTGTGCTGCAGAGTTTCCTCTTTCTACGTGAGCTGCAGAACGTAGCACACGTAGAAAGAGGAAACAACGAGAAGAAATAAAGATATTTCTCCTTGTTACGCCTCCCCTGGCGAGGTGTAGCCTTTTGACGTATTCCCGGGTCTATTGGTAAATCTGGGAATGCGCCAAAATTCATGGGTGAATGAGAGAGAACACACACGCTCCCCCCATGGATCACTGTCCCTGGGGCAGAGTAATGCAAATCTCTGCCTTGCGTTACTCCAGGTTTATCAATCGGTCTTTAGTATTGTGTCGGCCTTGCACCCCCTTACATGGTGCAAATGCTACACAACACTATGATTAATCTGGCCCTTAGACGTAAAGGATATGAAAACATTGCACATTACACGTCCGCTCACTAAGAGTTTGGTGGGTCATGTGGCATCCTTTCCATAATGTCCATTTTCCAGCTGATCAAATAGCATATCAAATATATACATCAGCTATATTTACATGAAGTCCCTCAAGGGAAGTGGTCAGTTGGCTTCTCTCCTCTGCACTAAAGAAAAGCACTGCAAAGAGGGGTTATGGGCAATTCTAGAAAGGAGTCACTTGTTGCCTTTTTTTTGTTGTTTGGAGTTTTACATAGCGCGAACTAGGCCCAAGGTATCAGAACGCTTTACATGAGCACCAGTTGCGTTACAGACGGACACATTCAGTCAGTCATAAACTTTATTTCGGTCTTGTGACCATAAAAGTAAGAATACAGACATTTCATTAAAACAGAATTATTAGATACATGCAGAAAACACAATGAAAATTAGTTAAGACGAGTGCTGAAATGCAAGTGGTACAAGGCAGTGAAGCATAAAAATACAGCGGGGATCCATAAAGCAAGAGTAATAGATAGCAAGGCCCGTCATAAAACAGTTAATTCATTATTTAGATAAAGCTAAAATGGTAAAGACCGTAAAGACATGACTTGCACATTATTTAAAACAGGAAATAGATATGTAAAAATTTAAGAACTAGTTAAAAGGTACATTAAAAGAGAATATCTTAGCAATAGTCAAAAATTTTAATGTTATAGCTTCAGGACAGACCTTCTATTAGACCACATGGTGCCAAGGAACGTTGCTACAGTGCAGACAACTGCAAAGCTAGCGTCAGATTTTAAGATTCGCAGCGCCTCTAGATGGCACCGTATACAAAGGCGTTTGCATGTGGGAGCTAACCATTCGGCACTCGGCCGTTTGTACAATGGGCAAGCAAAAAATATATGACCTATCGATTCCACAGCACGAGGACAGCCTGGACAATATTGTAAGTCAATGGAAGGTAGGCACCAGGAAGCTATAAAAGCGTTCACTGGAAGCGAAACAAATCTAAATTGCATAAACAGCTTCCAATCCTGAGAAATCGTAAAAGCATCCAAGTAATATTCATATGAAGCAAGCTGTTTGACCTCCATAAACTCAGTAGTTAGGCGGCCCCAGGACGAATATGAAAGGGAAGACTGGGCCACCCAATGCCAATAATATTTCTTAAGTAATTCCTTGGTAGGCAGCCCTACGCAATCCCTTAATTCCCACAGTCTCTCTAGGCCAATAGCAGTGAGCAAGGATTTCACTTCCTGCAGCCAAGGGATCTTCTTGAATCGATCAAGTTCCTGAACTTCGTAAAGGGCAGCCACATATGAAGACAACTCTGGAGTTGATTTTAGTCGGAGCCAGAATAACAAAGGGCGTAACTTGGCCTTTTCGACAATGGTAGCTCATCCCATATCCAGCCTTAACGGGTGGAGAGGGGTGCTCTGCAGGAGCGAAACTAACGCCCTCAGAAGTTTGTTCTTGGTCGTCAGCAAACCTTCCATCTTCTCAAATCCCCACAGTTCCACTCCATACAATGCTGAACTTATTGCCTTGCAATCTTATAAATGGAGAGGAGCTGCTACCGGTTTACTGTGAGAGGACCAATGCTCGTTAATCAAGGCCCCCGTTATCTGTCTATGCTTCAGATTCATTTTTTGTGAGGCGCGGGGAGATCATGTGATTTGCCCAGAATCACAGAATGTTAAGCGTCCCTGCTGAGACTTGAACCCAGTCCCCCAGCTTTGAGGTCGACCGCCCTAGCCATTAGGCCACATACTCTCCCTCTTGAACAATCTAACATGATTGCATATGTCATGAATGCTTTTTACATTGCTGTGTGAGGTCTTCAATCAGATTTTTTATGGAAATATGGGTTAGCAAACACATATTTAAAAGCTTTAACTGATGTTGAGTTAGTCATTCCCCAAGACTGCCGGTAGATCAATACCAATAATCAGTTGTTGACTTAGTCATGACTTCAGAGATTTTCTAACGCTGTTTACCAATGTTAGTAGGTAGGATTTTGTGTCAAAAAGCATGGGTGGTTGCTTTGGAATGCCCATGTACCACCCATGTAATGCCCCCTTGAACAAAGTAATGCAAAGCTGCTTTGTGTTACTTTTCCATACAAAAAAACGCAAATACCAATTTGCGTTGGTTTGTTAATCCATAAACAGGTTTATCGTTGGGTGTGCCTTAAAAAGTAAAGCTAACCCGACACTAAACATTTGTGAATCTGGGCCTCAGATTCATCAGCAACAAACAACAAGCTGTGAATGGAATTCTTGAATGAATTTAAGCAACTGGTGACTGCTTGGGGAATCATTGCAGTGCATTGTTTTTCACCACTTATGTCACTCCACTCTAGATAGAGACCAGCCATAGGCAAATCAGTCATGGTCCCGCTCCAATAGGAACAGTCCAACCCGAATTTCCAGGCCAGGTCCCCTCTAAATTGGGACACAATTAACCCCAGACCAGTTTCGGCCTACCTATGTCTTGTCAGTGATGTATAACTCACTTTCTTTGGCACAGAAATCATGGCACCAATGTCTGGGAATTTCTGTTGTATGTATGGTGTCTATTGCAACAAAAACCAAAGTTATTCCAGTCCATCATTTTTCACTCCAATGCCACTCAAGACAGAGACCAGCCATGCACACTTCAGTGTTGGTCCTGTTCCAATATGAATAGTCCAGCCCAAACTGCAAGACAAGGTCAGATGGGAACACAGGCAACCCCTTACCTGTTTTGTCCTACTTAGGCACAGTCAGGGAGGTATAACTCAAGCCCTATGGCACAATGCACACAGGATCACGGTCTGAGCATACACTTTATACATCGGGCATTTACTGTAATGAACAAAAATGTGATAGATGGAATGCTTGAATTAATCTAAGGTACTGGTGATGGCTCGGACCGCATTTCTGTCCATTGATTTTTCCCCAGTGTGCCTCTCTTGATAGAGAGATGTCACGTTCAAATCAACCTCTAAATAGAAGCAGTCAAGCCCAAACTGGACTCCCCCAAAATGGGAACACAAGCAACCCCAGACCAGCTTCAGCTTGTTTAGCTCTTGTCAGTGAAGTATAGACAGAGTTCTATGGCACATGGAGCAGGAATGTTTTTATGAACTATACCTGTAGGAACAAATGGGTCTTATCACCCTTACAGTTTACTTAATGAAACTGAGAGATACATCACCATCTTGTCTCTTTGTTTTTCACATTCCCTCTTAACATGACATGAATTACATACAGTGGTTGGCCTACTTGGGCAGAATTTATGTGATGTTTAACACACATTTAATAGATGATAACCGCAAACAGGTGGTTTGTATGTCCTGTATTTTATGCACCATGGAGCTACAGATGTATTATACTAATTTTGAGGCATGATTCACAATTGTTTCCATTTTTATGTTAGTTTACCATCCCGTGTTTACCCTCTTGTTTCTGTACTAAGATATTCTGCATAAATTATTTTGCCTACTTGGACATAATTGGTGGAATGCATGCAATGTTTGTGATATATCTATCTCAAGAGGGCGGCCAGGAAATTTGTGATTTATACATTGTAAGGGTTCAGTTGTAACCTTTAAATATGGTGGTTTTGTTTTATAATTTATTACTTTTCACATTTCATATGCGAGCACGAACTATATATTCATGATAGTTCAGTATGGTATCTCACAATCCAAATAGTGCTTATAATTATATTAGATAACTCTATGTTATTTCTACAGGTATTTTGATTTTTATGTTACAAGATAATGCCTGTTTCTGAAACTGAGTTGGAGCGTCCTTTTGTTCTTACAATATGTCTATTTCAACTTAGCTATGTATGTTAGTGGTTGGCTAACAAATGTACCCGTGACCAAATGCCTGTGGCCGAAACACATTGGGAATATGCACAAAACAATTTCCTTGATGTGTGCTTTCCTCTTTGGAACTATGTATGTGTTTTTAGGTCTCGCCTAGCGTTGCAGCGCATGCGCTGCGCGCTCTGCGAGACCTCTTGTAATCGAGGAGATTTTGGAAGTGGAGTGGAAGCTCCGCCCATTATTCTGATTGGCTTGCGTCACCGTTTACGCTAAACGCTGGCTTCCCATTGCAAATGAGGCCTTTTTGTTACCGCCCTGTCTCCTTTTGGGACTGCCCATCCGGACTGGATCGTTTGCTTGCGGCGTGAGACTGTCTCCTTCAATTAGTTGGTAGGCACTTTCTTTGTTATTTGTCCGGGAAGCAAGATGCTGCAGCGCTATACACTATAAATTGTATATATTTTTTTTATTTACTTTAATGAGCGCGGCGCCCGCTAGGGACACTGCGCTCACTTTATTTATTTATATTTTCGCTGCGTCCACTTCAGGGACACCGCGCTCTTTGTTTTTTTTTTTACTTTAAAACTGAGCACGGTGCCGCTTCAAGGACACCGCGCTCGGTTTCTTTATATATTTTTTAACTTTAACACTGAGCGCAGTGCCCGCTTCAAGGACACCGCGCTCAGTGTTAAAGTAAAAAAAAAAAAAAAGAAACCGAGCGCGGTGTCCTTGAAGCGGCGCTGCGCTCAGTTTTAAACTTAAACATTTGCAATGCAATCGGACCTATTGCATTGCAAATGCTTGTTATTGGAGGCATTGACCGGACATGAAACCTGACACCATGCCACAGCTCTGTGTGCCTTCCCAGGCCTGTGAGGAAAGACCTTCGTTTCCATAGAGACCACCGTCCACCTGGCGCCAAGAAGACCCGCCAGAGACGCTTTGCTATTTATTGTTTCTTGCGCTGCGGAGGCTTGAGAATACTTGCTTTGAAGGGAGCACGTCCGCTTCAAAAGGTTCAAAATCTATTACAAGCCGAACATTTGCATTTTCTTCAGAGAAGTCGTATTTAAATGTTTGTCCTAGCTTGTTTAAGTAAAGGAAACGTGCCTGCTAACGGTCCAGTTCAATAAACTAGGACGTCCCCGGCACCAGCTGCTCCTTCAGACAAAGATAGGCCGCCCTATTTCACACTGACACTGTAAGCCCGATCCTCGAGGCAGCTCAGAGACCCAAGCCCGCCAAACTCCGAGCTTTGCATCCGGGTAAGGGTGGTGAGCTCGCACAGTGTGCCGAGCTCTGGGTGCAGAGATGCTTGCATATACTTAAAGACAACTCGTACGAATCAATCCTCATGAGCCTAGCGGCATACCGATATATACCGTGCTGACCAGTACTGGGGAAACACACTGCTCTATCACTGCATCTCATTACTGGCAGAACACACCTCCTATGATCGTGGGCAATAATCCACCACATTGCCAGGCCGGGGCAGCGGAAGTGACATTACACGCCCCTTGTCCTTCAATTTCACTCACACACGCATGCTGACACACATTCTCACTCTCTCCTATTAACAAACTCTCATCCGCAAGCACGCTCACAACATACATTTAAAACATGTTTTACTTACCTCAGTAGCCAGGGTAGGTCATATTATACCACCTAATTGTACTGCACTTTTATTATAGTAAATAATGCAACATTATTCATTATTACAGTAATAAAAAAAATACCAGAAAACAAACAGAGTGGAGCCTCAACCAATGTCCATAAGGACAAGCTGCACCTGTGTTCCTGGCACTAATTTTGCTTCATCTGAGGACAGGGGTCGCAAAGGCAGTGCCAGGGGTCGCAGTTGCTACCCTCATACATGCCAACCATTTAGAAGAAGAAAGTGACCTAAAAGTAAACAAATAGATAAAAATAAAAAGCTACGTGCATTTTTTCTATTTATTTACTTTTGCTACAATGTCGGCACCCGCATTTAAACTTAAGATATTTAAAGCGCGGGTGCCGCTATTGTAAGCAAAAGTAAATAAATAGAAAAAAAGACATGCAGCTGCGGTAGACGATCACAAGTTACACAAGCATTTGCAATGCAATAGGTCTCGCATTTACACTAGTTTAAGCTATTGGCATTGTAAATGACAATGCCTTTTATCTATGTTTTAACCCCTTAAGTGCTTCTGTCGGCCAACGGCCGTCGCGAGCACTACCTCGGTAGTGCTGCGCACGTCCGTTGGCCGACGCGGCCCCGCCCGCTTAATAGAACGTTCCGCACTGGCGCGGAACGTTCGAAGCAGTTAAGCAGTTAAAAACAAAAACAAAAATAAAAGGCATTGTCATTTGCAATGTCAATAGCTCAAACTCGCGTAAATGCGAGACCTATTGCATTGCAAATGCTTGTTTAATTTGGAACCTGGCTCCTTTCGCCCTGCCAGGGGATGCACCATCACCGTTGGGACCCGCAGCATGGCCTTCTTGAGAGGTTTCCTGTTTGACATATATCACACAGTGGCGATTGCCACTGAATAGTTATAGTTATAGTAGTTAAGCCAGAGTTTTGTCAGTAAGAGAATTTTTTTGCTTCGCTAATAACTTTGCCGCCATTTGTCGAATCGTCATGTAACTTCTAACAAAGCCACCTCAGCTACTTCCCAGAAAGTTTCAGGGTGATCTGTCAAGTAGAGGCCGAGAAAAAAGGGGTGTCCCATACGTTTTTTTTTCCTTAGGAAATTTTAGACAGTGCTACAGGCAAAACGGCCAAAGGGTTCCTTTGTCCTGAAAATACTAATAAAAGCACATAGAAGGAGGCAGAGTACAGTTATTGTGAAGCTCTTTGTCATGTTGGGGGGGTTCCAGATGGACCTTTAATTTGTCAAATCAAAAAAAAGAAATTATTGGAGGACCGCGATCCCAGGAGAGTAGTGGCGGCTGGTGAAATTTGAAAAGGGCGTGGCGTAACCTTTCCAAATGTACAAGCAAGAATCTAGGTGCTTTTTTATATGAAAAACATTAGCCCATGGCCTACCTAACCAGCAAAGGAGCCATGTTCAATAGAGTTCTTTTGGAACTAAGGTCCGGATTTAATTTTTGAAGGTTGGCCCTTCATTCCACCATGGGGATGGAGTAAATTACTCCATCCCCATGGCGGAGGGATCGCCCGTCAAATTTATCAATAATCGCCAAGCAGGAGGATATTTATAATGCACTGACAGGAACTGCCTTGATGGCGGTTCCTGTCAATGCATATCACTGTTTGGTGCTGGGCTGCGTCAGCATGATGCAACCCTGCACCAGTTTTCTTTTTTTGTTTTCAAAAAGCAAATTCAGAAACTAATTTTTTCTTTTTGAAAATAAGGAAAGTAATGCCCAGCTCACCATGGGATTCAACTCCCATGGCGGGGGGAGCATTATTTGCTCTTTACTGTCCCTTACCATCTGGGTGTGCCTGGCAGTGACGGATAGTACAATAAATGGCTACATGTCCACCCATCCTGATTGGATGGGCGAATTTGTAGCCATTTCTTCGACGGCCCTTATTCCTTCGAGCTGTCGCAGAGGTTTGGCTATGGCAGTGACTACTAAGGTCTGCCCGTAATTAAATCGGGCGGGCGAACCATTATGTTGGCGATTTGTGGGGACGAAATATACATACTACCAACATATAATTCAGGCCCTTCGTTATTATAGATTTGATTGAGGCAATCCTTTAGTTCTGTAAGTAAGAATCACCTGTATTCAAAGAAAATGTTAAGCATAATCTTATTGGCTTGAATATGTCTAAGATATGTTCGTTTTTAGATACGTATTCCCTTACTCAAACCCAAGGTTTGTGTCTAAATAGTTATAGGTAGTTATATATAGACATGTAAGTCCCGAATTTAACAGAGATAAAAGTAATATTTGAAAACCATATTTATCAGCTCAAGCAACATAGAATGTGTATGCTCAGACCATTGTAGCAATGGAACTCACTTCTGTGAAAAGGCTGACACCTCAAGGCACTTAATCAACCTCTTCTCCAAACATCAACACACAGGCCACATGTATAAGCAAAACCTGTGTACAGCATTTAGACATGGTATAAATGGCATACATCCTACTATGGAAAATCTCACTGCTCTCTTATAAGGCACTTAAATACCTTTCTAGAGAGACAGTGCCGAGAGCGAACACTTGTCTCATTTTGTATGGCTTGCTCATTCGAAGTTACCCAGCCACAACTGAAGCAACAATCACAGAAGCAGTTATTTGCTTTGAGTTTCACATGTTTCCATAACCATTTAACCAGGTTATAAAAACAATTCTTTGCTATTTTTCAATAATTTATGTTCTCATCACTACTGAGAAAGGAATGACTGAATAATCTAGAGAGATGGATGTTTGTCATTTAAAGTAAGTGACTGTGACAACAATATAACATCAATCAACTGGTTGTGTGATTACTGCTGCAGTCAGCAGCTGCTTGCTTTTCCTCAAGCAGCAAGGCAGATTGAAGGCACTAGCTTGATCTGCAGAGATGGTGGGTTGTTTACAAAGTAAATAATGTTAGGGTACCACTCGCTAGTGAGTCGGCTCAGATGGAAGAGCTGTCTCTCAAAGATCTTCCTCTGCTACACCTTTTCCTCAACAAGGCAATGTGCTCTTCAGCACTTCTTGAGTAAAACCAAAAGTTAGAGTCAAGAGATGCCGGATTCCTCCTCCATCATGTCCCTTGGCATGAAAAAACAAACCACCAGTGGGTGAGAATAAAGGAGGTGGGGTCTACACTTAGGCGGTTACCACCGACTTCTACCTTGTCCTCATCAACCTGCTCCTCTCTGGCCCATTAATTGAATGGGTTTCTCCTGACCCTGCCCCGGGCCACAGATTTACCTGCCCAAATGCGAGCATATTCCCCACTGCTGAACCTTCCCATGCCCATCACTGTGATGTCATTGCCCTGACATGTGACTGCAGGGCGAGGACTTTCCTCGCTCGACATATGAGCAGGGCACTCTAATCTTATCACCAATCTCAACACCCCCAATAAAATAAACCTAGGCTGAATTATCATGAGCTGGGCTGCTCGAATTGCCTTCTCCTCTTCCTCATTGATGGTAGGCCAACATCCCTCATGCTCTTGAACACCAGGCGGCCCTGCCTGTGGTACTGGAAGAGACTCCCTCGGGGCCGGACTGGCTGTAGCGGGCACCGGGCGTTTCGCAGTGGGGGCCAGTTTTCGACCAGTGGGGGCCGTTTTTGTTACTGGGGGCCGGTTTTGGAGCAGTGCACAATATCGGCGCCTTGTAACAAAAGAGCAGCAGCAATCCGCCAGCCCCCCCCTCCATAATCCTCCCCGGGCCGGTCAGACATAATTGCCAGGGCTGGTTTGCTATCCCAGTCTGGCCCTGGACTCCCCCCCCAAAAATAAAAATGAAAGTGCAGCCTTTAGGCTGTGCAAAGCTCTTTACGGAAAGTACACTCCCAATACACTATTAAGCCCCATTACGTCGGCAAGCCCCTATTAGGCAGACTAGGCTCAGTGCACAAACTGTGCATAGAGTCTACTCCCTCCAGACTCGCAAACACTATTAGGTAGGCAGGTTCCTACTACTCACAGTCAGCGCTGAGTGTGCAAACTATGCGTAGAGCCCACTCCCTCCAGAGACCTAAGTCCCATTAGGTGGGCAAACCCCTACTACACCGAGTCTGCGTTCAGTGTGAAGACTGTGCTTAGAGCCCACTTCCTCGAGACACGCAAGTGCTATTAGGTGGGCAAGTCCCTACTACTCACAGTCAGCGCTCAGTATGCAGAATGTATGTAGGGCTCAGTCCCGCCAGAGACTAAAACCCCATTAGGTCGGTAGCTCTACTACGCACAGCCTGCAATCTCTCTGCACTGCTCTCCATAGAGAGCCCACTCCGAGACCAATTAAGTGGACAAGCCACTACTACTACTACTACAAGCCTACTACTACTACAGAGAGTCTGCACTCTCTTCACAGAGAGCTCACTCCCTCCACATACCCAAGCCTCCTTGCGTAGCGAAGGGCCTACAATGTACAGTTAGGTATGATAGTATTATTTTACTTTATGTTAAAAAAAACAAAGAAATTTAATGGAATAAACTAAGGTAAAAGTGACATTATAGTTAGAGATGGTAATAAAGTGTATCCTTACGTTAAAAAAAAAAGTAGACATTCACTGGTAAAAAACAAAAGTAAAAGTGATATTATAGTTTTTTTAACAACTTTATTTAAAGTTTTACATAATAACATAATACAGGTGTGCATTCGAAGCCAGCAGTAAGAATCATGAAGCCATACATCATAGTGGTTACAGTTCAAGACAAAAAGTGGCGTTATAGTTAGGTGAAAATGTGAGCTAAAAATAAAAAATTTAACTAAAAGAACACTGAAATTCATCAGCTATAGTATACTGAGCTAACCATAACTTGCTCCCATGCCATGCACTGCTTATGACCTCACTTGTTAAGTCAACCATGACATGTTCAATAACATCAATGATTACATCACTGATGACTTCACTGATGACTTCCTCCACCATACTGCTGTTCAATTTACTCTACAAACTAGAACAGCCTTTAAAATATGTAAATAAGTACTAAATGGCACAGAATCATGTAAAAAATATATTACACACATATCTGTGTTTTCGTAAAATATTTAGACTGTAGTCCACTGCCTCTAGACACAAATGTTCAAGGATAGTCCACTACCCCCAGACACCCAAGCCCCATTAGGTGCCCATGCCCCTACCACACACAGTCTTCACCCAGAGCAGAACTTTTCACAGAGAGCCCACTCCATCCAAGCACTTAAGTCCCAATAGGTAGCCAAGCTCCTACTACACATAGCCTTCTCCCTGTGCACAGCTCTTCATGGAGAGGCTACTCCCTCCAGACACACCTAAACCCAATTAACTGGGCAATCCCCTACTATGCACAGCCTGCACTATGTGCACAACTCTTCACGTGGAGGCTCCTCCCTCCAGACACCCAAGCCCCACAAGGTCACCAAGCTGCTACTACGCACAGCAGTCACTCTGTCAACAACTTTTCAGGGAGAGCCCACTACTTACAGACTCTCAAACCCTGTTTGGTGGTGAAACGACCTACTACGCACAGCTATTTGTCCTGAGGACAACTCTTCATGGAGATCCCACACCCTCCACATACACAATCCCCATTAGGAGGCCAAGCATATTGCAAAAGCTTCTACTCAGTAGCAGTACAGAACTATATACAATTTGCTCTTGATGTAGCTCACTAGATACCTTTCAGTGTCAGAAGCATATAGTAAACTGTCACACTATTGTGTGATGTAATCAGTGATGTCATCAATGATGTCATTTGAGATTTGATCATTGCTTTCATCAATAACATCATTTAAGATGTCATGAGTGATGTAATATGTGAGGCCAAAAGCAGTGCATTGTGGAGGTGCTAGTTATAATTAGCTCAGTAAAATATAAGTGGTGAATTGCAGTGTTTTCTTGCTTATTAAATGTTAGTTTTCATATTATTACAAGACATAACTATCACGTCACTTTATCCTTTGTTTTTTTAGTGAATATCAGATGTTTTTTTAACGTAAAGCAAAGTATATTTATTACATTTCCGATAACAATACATAGAGAGTAGACACACACATTGCTGGCCCTCAGAGGGAGCCTTTAGGAGTTGGCCAAAGAAATCCCTATACACTGTCATTCCCTTCTGCCTCATCTTAAGCATTATCCCCCTCCAGAACGTAATACGACCCCCATTTCCCCATATCCCGCAATGTTTTTTGGGGAACCACGTGCTATGTAGATGGGTTTCTCCAACTTTACAGAGCAGTCCATGCCAGCTCTCCAGTCTCTCAGTGGGGGGGCACTCGGCCTCTTCCAGTATTTGCCTCTTTTCGAAAAAAGCGGTCCCATACCGACCCTCTGGGGCCTTTCAAGCCATCCAGATCTGTTGGCCCAGTATGTCCAAGAGTGTTTTAAATATGATAAGCCAGTACTGTTGAATAATGAGGCATCTCCAGACCATGGGGACGTAGTCTCACGTGTCATTCCGGCATCTAGTGCAAGTGGGCTCTAGGTGTTTCCGAGCTTGCCATAATTGTCTGGGCGTGTAGTATGTACAGTGTAAATAGTGCAATTGAATTAGGCGTAGCTGGACAGATATTGCTAAGAGGCGTGGCACCATGCATGCCTCCCTCCATTCACCTTCTCTAAATGGCCCAGCCAACCCTCCCATCCGTGTCTTCAGGTTTGGGAGATTGCAGGGAGAGTGGTTTTCCAGTGCCCTGTATAATTGTGATATATCCCCTTTAAGTACTGGGTCTATGAGGAGTCGTACCTTCAGGGTTTCTAGTCCGGCGGCACGGCAAGCGCCTCCCGATAACTCAATAGGGCATATCTGAGCTGGAGGTAACAATAGAATTGGGATTTTCGTAGGGAGGAATCTACCTGAATAGTGAAGAAGGATTTCATGTGGTTTCCCTCCCACACATCCCCTAGCCTCGATGCTCCTTGTCTGTCCCATTCCCTGAAGTCCACCTGTTGTGACAACTGGTTAGCCACCTGTCGGCCCAGAGAGGCATCTCTAGGGTCACCCGATGATCCCATCCCATCCAATGGAGTGCCGCCGTCTAGGCATGAATACTAACCTGGTCGGTTCCAGGAGAGTCTCAGTTATCAGAGTTCCGAATGGCATGCCTGTAAGGTTGTCCAAGCCAATCTCCATTCTGAAGGCTAGGTCTGTCTGCCCACCCCCCACGCATCCAGTAATTCACTACCAGGGTGTGAGCAGCCCAGTAAAAGAAACGGATATCTGCCATGGCCAGTTCCCCATCAAATGTCAAGCATACACATTAATCAAAGGAGATTCTGGTGGGTTTACTGGCTCAGATAAATGTATAACCTTCAGCAGTGATGGCATTGAACCATTGATTCGGGATGGAGAATGGGAGGTTTTTGAGGGTATACAGCAAACGTAGGAGAATCAATATTTTGTATAAGGCCACTCTTCCCAACAGATTGAGCGGTAATTTGGTTGATCTCTCCAGGTTTTCCTGCACTGCTGTGGTGAATGAATGAATGAATGATGTCATTTATAAAGCGCTGGCTATCACTCCAATGGAGCATCTTGGCGCTGAGAGTGGGTGTCAAGGGAGTGTGGTCTCTAATGTCGCTGTAGTCAGTTGAAAGATAGGGCCAGACTGTCTGGAACTGTGAAGATCCAAGTTTTCAATTTTTTCTTAAAGATGGACTCCGTCTGAATAAGTCTCAATTGGGTAGGTAGATAATTCCAGGCTTTTGTCCCTAGTACAGCCATAGATTTTCCTCCTCTGGACTTCAGACGAAAATGGGGGGTGCTAGTAGATTTTCCTTAGAGGATCTCAAGTTACGAGCAGGTACATAGGCTTTTAATCTGGTCCTAAGGTATGTAGGACCACTTTGTTTTACAGCTCTGAAGGTTATCACAAGGATTTTAAAGAGAATTCTCTTGTGTATGGGTAGCCAGTGGAGGATTTGAAGAGCCTCGGAGGCAGAGGACCCCTTAGGTAAATTCAGTACCATTCGGGCCGCTTCGTTTTGTACAGTCTGCAGCTTTTTTAGAATACTCTTTTTAGGTCTCGCCCATAGGCAAAAAGACCTTTTGCAATCGATTTGGCTTTTCAGCCAAAAACGTGCACGCGTTCCATTGCCTTCAATGGCAACGCGTGCACGTTTGGCGATTCACTTGCGGGAGCGAGCAGCTGGCGCCATATGGTAGCAATTATCGCTCCTGGCGCTGCTCGCTCCCGCAAGGGAATCGCACTCCCCCCACCCCTCCCACTTCTTTAACTTCCAGTGAGGTAATTATGCACCGTCCCGAAGACACGAGAACTGTTCATTGTTAATCCACTTGCACTCCCGTTGGCTTCCAGCTTTAAGCTCCAAATAGCTTAATTAAGTCGAGCACGGTGAGTGCGGATATATTGTGGAAAGAGCTTGTGTAGGTTCTATCTCACCGCGTAGAGACAACCAACGCGAGTTACAGAAAACTCACAAGACATTCAGGGAGGCATAAAGGGGGCGCGCTTACCCAGACATATCAAATTATAGCTCCCAGTCCAAATACCTGCTTTACGTTTTTATATATATTCGTGTGCAGGTATTATTTATAAACGTTGCCTAATTGATTTTCTATATAAGGTCTAACGATAATTACATTTCATTATTAGCGTCAGAATAAGTATTATCAGTGCTAGTGAAAACACCGTTTATTGTCTTCCGCCTTCGAAACACATATTCAGTTGGTTCAATACTCGTTCTCTGCTTAGCATCGGCATCAGCACGTCAGGTATACGCTGATAACCATGGCACGTGCACAGCATCAAGTGATGTCACAGGGCACATTCATTTACAAAGGAGCAGTATGTAAAATGCGGTGCACTTCGACCTTTGTGCACACAGCCCTCCCTCTTTTGATGGCAAGATAACATGCACTTTGGTATCCTCCTCTGCTGTGCACTGAGGTCTGTGTGGACAGGGTGCAATATGTATGAATTGCTTTCTCTATCAGACTCTGTCTCTTTCTCTGCAACATTCACATCCGCCTTTATCTCTGCCTCTATCTCTATCGCCATCCCTGTATCCATCTCTACTTTGTATGTGTACCTCTGTCTCTACCTCTACCTCTACCTCTACCTCTACCTCTCTACCTTTACCCTTATTATCTCTATCTCTATCTCTATCACTATCCCTGTATCGACCTCTATTTTGTATGTGTACCTCTGTCTCTACCTCTACCTCTACCTCTATCTCTATCTCTCTCTATCTCTATTTCTGTCTCTATGTCTACCTCTACCTCTGTCTTCCCCTTTATCTATTCCCCTGTATGTCTCGGTCAGGGCTGTAAGTGGGAATTAAAAAGTGAAGGGGGCGTCTTTAAATGAGGCGTGGCCTTTGTACTTAAGGGCGTGGCTTAAACACAAAAACTAAATGTCTGTGATTTCCATAGTGTGCCACCTGACTGGTATTTGCTTCCTCTCTGAACTTTCTCTTATTACATCTAGATATATAGCACAACAACAGACACACAACTAAACCCAGCATGCATCAGTAAGAACTCAGAATGTGATTGAAGGGGTTACTATTTGTGCAATGTGTTTCCCACATAAAGGTATTGTGTGTGCAATACTCAAGGTGATTGTCAAAATGTTAGTAAAGTAATATTGAAGTTTTATGGAAAACAACAAATTATGTTGAGGGGAGCTAATTTTAAATGAATGCAGATGTAAACATTGTGGTTAGTATACTATACCCCTAAGAAATTACATGAGTGTAACATAAATATTCCACACAGATGTCCTAGATGTAACCTATTGGGTATGTGGGAACATAAGCTTTGGAGCTGTCGGAAACCAACTGGAGTTTGGAAAAAAGTTTAAACATATGTTCAGAAGGTTCTAGGAGCTTCGTTAGTACCGGATGCTAAGGCTATACTTCTAGGAAGGTCCAGACACCTGGGTATAAAGATCAGGAACATACGAGCTTGGTGGTACATAGCAATTTTATTTGCTTAATCAGTGATAATCAATGACTGGAAATCAAGGGATCTGCCTGAATTTCAAATATGGCTGACTTAGCTGCCCACTGTTTATAACAAAGAATATTTATATGTCAAGAGGGTGGGAGGAGTAAGAAGTTTGTTAACTTTTAGAAATGTTTTATTCCTCATATGGAAAGAACTTTAGTGAGAGATAACTCAGACCAATGTATAGCAGGACTTTCCTTTTTTTTCTGGCATGTTACATAGCAATATCTCTGGTATATTTATTTGGATTGTGGTAGTGGGGCCCCTGCTAGGGCTACCAAATTGGCATGCCAAATCTGGAATTTACTTGAAAAATGTATGAAATATATTTTAGAAAGATGAAGTTAAGATAAATGCACATTTTTTCAGCTCTTTATATAGTAATGACGAATGCACTTTAGCTATAATGGACTATGGGTCTTTATTTGGGAAATTTGGTAGGGTCTCTGGTAGGACTGTTTGGATGCTTTGTAGAATAAGGAATGAACCTCCGTTTCCAGAATTGACATTAATTAATGTGTTGTTTGGAAACTGCAAAAATAATAATAATAAAAAGAAGAATTTACACTAATATTACGAAACTTTAAAAAATCCTTGTTTTGTTTGTTTAGACTCTTGCATTTTCTAAATCTTCAAACACATTAAGATAAAAAGAAGTTCACAAAAACGTAAAATTAGAGCATATAAAACCGTGAGCCCTCAGAATCATCTAGTTTCCTTACATAAGTCTTTGTCAAGCACTTCAATGGACAGTCCAACTATCAAAACTAATTTAGGACCAGGGAGTCTCACAAATCCTACTCTCCTGCCGGAATCCAACTGTGTTTATTCTTTATCAGGTACAACTCAACCAGCTGTTTTACATCCAGGTGATGGTGAGATGACTTCCCGGGATGTATCATGCAACGATATAAACACAACAAGCATTGGCATAGCCAATAGGTCTCGCCTTTGGGACCTTATAAGTGCTTAGTTATCCAGCACAATATCCTTAGTGCAACAACATCAACTGTTGCATGGCTAAACACTTATAAGGTCCCAAAGGCGAGACCTATTGGCTATGCCAATGCTTGTTTATACCTGCATAGAGACTGTTACAGTAATCTAGTCGTGATAAGATCATCGCCACTGCCACGGACTTGCGAGCTATGGCTGGCAGGAGGTCAAAGAATTTTTTCAGAGTTTTTATCCAATGAAAACAAGTTCCTGCTACCGACAGGGCCTGCTGATGAAAAGAGAGAGAGGTATCAAATCGTACTCCTAGATTTTTTGCCGTGTCCACAGTATTGGGGGGTGGGGCTGCGTCGGTTGGCCACCACATTTTGGGTGAAAAAATATTAAATTTTCCCAGCAGCAGAATCTCCGTCTTTTGGCTGTTACATTTAAGGTGGTTGGTCTTCATCCATTCGAAGAGGTAAGAGATTGAGGGTCCAAGCCAGGTCCAGTTTCCAGGTAATATTCATCTCTAGATATAGAAAACTAAGGCGTCGCATGAGGAGATCAGGATGCCAGGTTTCATCTCCTCTAACTCACCACAGGGGAAGCAGGAGTGACTTGGACCAATTTACCTGCTCCCGATATTGATCCAAAGGTGTCCAAAATGAAGAGTAGGTGGGGTCCGGTTTCTGATGGGCATGCCATAAACAGGAGAACATCATCTGTAGATAAGACTATCCTGTCCTCCGGGGCTAATCCCCAGTCAAACTCACAAACCTGGGCGTCGCACCGTATCCAGGTCACCAGTGGTTCAATCTCCAGGGAAAAAAGTAGATGGGACAGAGGGCATCCCTGTCTCGTAGGTTGTCTAATCAGGAATCTAGATGGAGACCGTCCCATTTACCAGTACCTGCACCTGTGGTCTGCAATATAAAGCTCGGATAAAGGATTGGAACCAGGTACCAAAGCCCAGCTTGCCCAGGACATATAGAAAGGCCCAGTCCAGTGAGTCAAGGCCTTTTAAAAATCAAGAAGCATAAGCACCGTAGCGCAATGTAGCGTTCAAATGCGGGCCAATGCTCAGTGAACTCTCTGGATACAGTGCCTGATGCTGCAATGGGGGATGAATCCGCACTGGTCCGGGTGGACTAGGTGGCTCAGGACTGGTGTGAGCCGCCACACCAAGTTCTTTGCGAACAACTTAATTTGAGCATTTATAAGGGAGATGGGCCGGTAAGAAGTGCACTTGAGGGGCGGATTATCAGGTTTCAGCAATACCACAATGGTGGCCAAGTCTATTTCGGTGGGCAAGTAACCTCTGTCAATGGCTTCAAGGTACATATTAAGAATGGAAGGTATAATGATTTGGTGCGTTTTATGATAGCATTCCATGGGGAGCCCATCTGGGCCATGGGTTTTGCCGAGTTGAGCTCCGAGAGGGTGTCGTTAATCTCAGACAAGGTCAGTGGGTGGTACAGGGTCTCCATCTAAGCATAAGTCAGTCTGGGCAAGGGGATGTTTACGACCACAGGGGCATGCGTCTCCCACCTCGGGCATGTGCGTGCAGCATAGAGGGACCCATAATATTCTACTAATGGAGAGGCTATCTCTCAGGGCTGGTCTCAACTCACTCTCTGTTCTTGGTCGTGATGCTGGGCCCCATTCTAGATTCTAGATCTTTAGTAGCGAGCCGGTGGTGTATATAGAAGAGTGAGTGGGTATGTGAGAGACTGTATGCATGAGTGAGTGGGTGTGTGAGTTTTTGTGTGAGTGAGCGAGTGGGAGTGCCAGCGAGTGTATGAATAAGTGAGTGGCTGTGTGAGTATCGGTATGGGTGAGTGAGTTGGTGTGTAAGTGGCTGTAATGGTGAATGAGAGGATGAATGAGTGGCTGTATAGGTGATGGTGCGGGTGTGTCAGTGGCTGTAAATGGTGAATGAGAGAGTGCATGAGTGGCTGAATGGG
Source organism: Calotriton arnoldi (assembly GCA_963921515.1). NCBI lineage: Eukaryota > Metazoa > Chordata > Amphibia > Caudata > Salamandridae > Calotriton > Calotriton arnoldi. The sequence continues at coordinate 1,888,005 of CAWUFW010002198.1, forward strand.
TGACTGAGCAGGTACATAAATGTCTGTATGGGTGAGTGACAGGATACATAAGTGACTGTGTGGGTACTTGAATGGGTGTGTAAGTGTGTGTATGGGTGAGTGAGTGGGTCTGTGAGTAGTTGCATGGGTAAGTGAATGGGTGTGTGAGTGGCTGTATCGGTGAGTAAGTGAGTGTGAGAGAGGTTATATGGAAGAGTATGTACTTGTCTCAGTGACTGTATAGATGAGTGAGTAGATGTGTTAGTATATCTATGAGTAAGTGAGTGGATGTGTGAGTAACTGTATGGGTGTGTGAGTGACTGTATGGGTGAGTGAGTAGGTATGCGAGTATTTGTATTGGTGACTGATTGAGTATGAGAATGGCCAGAGGCGCAACTGGAGCCAGATTTTGGGGGGTGGGGAGGCTAAGAAAAAAGTTCGGGGCGGGGGGGCTAATTCTTCCAGCAATAGGCAGAGTGGAGATGCAGGGGCTCTAGGAAGGGGTGAAAAAACAACAAAGCCTCATTAACAAGCAAATGGTCTTTTAAAGACCTGTGAAGTACTCGGGTGCGGCTATGTGTGTGCCCGGGAAGCTGTCTCAGCCCGGGCTGCCACATACGACGGGGGGCTGAAGCCCTTTGAGCCCAATGGGTGTTGCGTGCCTAAGAATGGCTGTATGGGTGTATGAGTGGGTGTGTAAGTGTATGTATATCTGTATGACTGGATGTGTCAGTGACTATATTGGTCAATGAGTAGGTGCATGAGTGGCTGTATATGTGAATTAGTGGTTGTGTCAGTTGCTGTATGGGTGAGTTGATGTGTGAGTGTGGATGTCATTTGAGAAGTCATCTGTGATGTCATGAGTGATGTCACTGAGCATGTCATGAGTGATGTAATATGTGAGGTCATAAGCAATGCATTGCGGGCGTAAGTTATCGTTAGCTCAGATAACTATAACTTCTGAATTTCTCTGGTTTTGTATGAGCCAAATGTCAGCCTAACTATGGCCTCCGAAGTCCTCTCAGCAATCAGGTTGTTTGGGACTAACTGGAAGTAACAGGAGGGCTTGTTCGCCCCCCCAAGGACCCTCAGCATCCAAATGGACTTCATCCCCCAACCGGCAGTGCATTAGGAGACGCGTTTGCAGAGTGGTGAAGAAAGGAGGTAGGCCTCCGGTGACTTGCTGGTCTTTTTTTTCTAATTAGTTATTCTGGGTGGGGCCCCGGGGCAAGGGCTATTTTGAGTAGGGGAGGTCATACACAATGCATTGTGGGGCGAAAATTATAGTTAGCTCAGCTAACTATAACTGCTGAATTTCTCTGGTTTTGTATGAGTCAAATGTAAATGTAAATCCAGTATTTGTAAAGCGCGAACAGCCACCCGAAGGCATCCTGGCGCTGGGGGCCGTCGGGAAGATTAAGCAAGCTATTGCCCAGAGTCGCATGGTGCTGGGCTGACCTGCCGCCGGTGCCGGGGATCGAACCGTGAGCCCCAGATTCCAGCGTCAGTCGCCCTGGCTGCGGCGCCACACCTCTTCCTAACTATGGCCTCCAAAGTCCTCTCAGCAATCAGGCTGTTTGGGACTAACTGGAGGCAACAGGAGGGCTTGTTTTTCGGGGTGGGGGCTTGAATAGAGGAGAGGGGCTGCGCTCCTCTGGGACACAGCCTTTTTAAAAAAAATGTTTTAAAATAATTTAAAGGGCGTGGGGCAGATTGGCTCTCCTCCCCAGGCCAATTTTGGCCAAGGAGCCCCATCCACGGGGTACAGCCTTTAAAAAAAAAAAAATTAACATGGGTACCCCGGGACATGGCAGGAACCGGCCCTGGGGGGTTGCGGTTCCCAGGCCCATCTATGGGTCCAGGAGGGGGCCCGGGGAGGTGTTAGTCCCTGGGGCCGGGGGTCCTCAACATACCCCCTCCATTATATTTTTTGAGTCCTAGGGGTGGCGGTCCCTGGTGCTGTGGGGGGCCAGGCAGACATCCCTGCATTTCTATTTAAGTTGCCCCAGGGAGGTGGCGGTTCCCAGGGCTGCGGAGGGGCTGCGCGGGCCCCCTGCATTTCTATAGTTCATTGCCCCGGGGAAGTGGCGGTCCACAGGGCTGCGGGGGCCATATGGGCCCCCTGCATTTCTATGCTTATTGCCCCGTGAAGGTGGCAGTCCCCGGGGCTGCGGGGGGGGGCTGCATGGGCCCCCTGCATTTCTATAGTTTATTGCCCCGGGGAGGTAGAGGTCCCCAGGGCTGCGGGGGAGGCCGTACGAGCCCCCCGCATTTCTATGTTAATTGCCCCAGGGAGGTGGCGGACCCAGGGCTGCGGGGAGGCTGCACAGGCCCCTCCCACACTCCTATAATTCATTGCCCCGGGAACTAGCGGTCCATTGGGCTGCAGGGGGCCATGAGTGCCCCCCGCACATCTATAGTTAATTGCCCCAGGAAGGTGGTGGTCCCAGGGCTACGGGGGCCTGCGCTGGCCCCCACATTTCTTTAGTTTATTGCCCTGGGGAAGTGATGGTTCCCGGGGCTGGGGGGGCCATGCAGGCCCCCCGCATTTCTATAGTTCATTGGCCCTGGGTGGTGGCGGTCCCCAGGGATGTGGGGGAGGCCGAAAAGACCTCCCCTACACTAATTTTACAAATAGCCCCAGGGTGGTGGAGGGCCCTGGTGCTGCGGGGGCGTGTGGGCCCCCCACATCATTTTAATATTGTTTGCCCTGGGGAGGCGGCGGTCCCTGGGGCATGTGTAGGCACCCCTGCCCCTGGGATTTGGCCCAACCGGGGGCTTCCTATAAAGATGTGTGTCTATTTTCTCAATTTTGCCACTGGTTCACCTGCAAATTTGTGGCAAAAATGAATTTAAAAAAATACTTTTAACCCCCACTGGGGTCCCTGTGGGACCTCCTCCACCATATCTGGGGGTCAGGGTATTTTACCCTGCCCCCTTTTCTTCATTTTTTACATATTGTTTGGGACTCTGCTTCAAGCCGAGTCCCAAGATGGCTGCCAACACTTCCTGGTTGAAGTGTTGGCAGCCAATGAAACTGCAGTAGGATCCGCGAGTCCACTGCAAGGATCGCGTCCCCAACTATCTATATTTCTAACCTTAAATATCTCTAAAATTACTGAACAGATTTACACCAAGTCACAAAAGGTACACTTTCTGGACCAACATCTAGCTTTCTGCCAAATTCCGTTCTGGTTCGGGCTGTAATCATGTTCAAAAATCCCTATGGGAAAATGCATGGGGAAAACATGTTTTGGGACCCCCCTTTTTTCTTGGCCCCTGCTTGACGGATCACCCCAAAACTTTTAAAACAGCAGCTGAACCAAAAAGGGGAACAGTTTAGAATATTTCATGAACATTCGTCGAGTGGAGCCAAAGTTATTGGCAAAAGAAAAAACGCTTTTGCCATGGAAACATGGTCCTAACTATAACTACCTACTGGTGATGCCAGTAAGGAGATATATATATATATATACACACCAAATCGGAGCACTCACGGTATCTGACAGTTCGCAAAATAGCCTTTTTCAATGCCAGTCATTTTTTCTTTTGCATAGACCACAATTTAAACACTCATGTCCAGCTTCCCATTGGACAATTTACTCTCAGGTGACTAGAAAATGGAGTATTTCCTCTTTTACTCTCTCGTAATAATGTCCGCCATCTTGGTATGTCACCATACTCCATTCTCTCAGTGAGGGTAGCTGCACACCAAGATGGCGGACATTATTACGTGAGAGTAAAAGAGGAAATAGTCCATTTTCTAGTCACCTGAAAGTATATATACATATATACATACATAAACATATATAGGTGGGTACACAGAAAGTCTTTCACAATCAGATATTTAATACTATACGGAGGAAGATTCATCCAATCTGATATGTCAAAATCATAAATAAAGTAAGCTCCACATTAGGCATTCACCTGAATTAATCATTTTAAGGAAAACCAATGGCCCCTATAGCTTCATGTACTATGCTTTATTTTAAAAATGCCCAAAAATGTGGAAAAGTACTTGTCTGTTTCAAAGATGAAGGACAACATTTCAACAATGGATGCAGACCCTGGTTTGTGCAGGTGCACATAGGCATTGGTTTAACCTTTGGAGACTGGGGCTGTGTGCAGGAATGAAACTATGAACAGTGAAGCAGGTGCAGAGGCACCAAGGCTCAGGGCTCTGAGGGTTCCACTACACCCCAATTATAGCTATATTTTACTGTTAAACAAGTGGATGAGGTCCTACTTTACTTGCTTGCCCTAGGGCCCTTTCCACACCACTGGCTGTACGATTGATTGCCAACAAAATATTCTATCTACAGGACATTCGTCATCTCTCAGTCAAGAGAGCATTACCAGGACAAACAGAGCAGCAATTCGAATCTCTGTTGTATATCTCAAAGCAAGTGTGACCTGACAATATAGATGTCCTTGGAGGCCTCATTCACAGACCTGGATGCAGGAAGCACTTATGGAGATACTCCCAGTATGTTCCCTTCCTGTCATTGGGCTCCAAAGTTCTGATAATTTATACAAAGACTCAGTTTCCACTGATCAGTACATACCTGGAGGATAATGGTCATCCTTAGATCTGTCTTCTATTTATTTGAAGGACCTTAGTATTCTGTTCACCCAGGACTGTGAGGGCCTCATTTACAAGGCCCCTAACGGCACTCTTGTGCCACCGAAGCGCCACTTTTTTGATGCTCCGGTTACGCAATGTGCCGCAGCATATTTACCAGGTCACACACAGCCACCCTGCGTGGCTTTTCATGGACTTGTAAATATGTGCCCCTTAAACGCAGAACACTGCGTGAAATGGGCATTCCTTGGGAGTTTCTGTCGGTGTTCCCACGCAACACCCATAGAATCTGAAGCATTCTGAGATTTATGAGGAATCGAAAAACCTGGGAATGTGTCAGATTCTAACGCCTCCCGAGGGGTGGCATTAGGGAGGCGCAACAAGGAAAATATCCTTATTTCTCCTCGTTTTTACCTCTTTCTATGTGTGCTGCATTCTGCAGCACACATAAAAAGAGGAAAACACCTCTCGTGATTGTTTTTGTGCAGAAAGGTGGCCCTTCCTGCACAAAAACAATAATTTCTACAACGCAGACACCTTTGCACCATGGCACAAGGTTGCCTGCATTGGCGCATGGCAGTCCATTGTGCGCCAGTGCAGGGGAAAAGGACAGGAATGCACCGTATATCATAGAGACGCCACATTCCTGCCCTTTTCTTTTGACGGACAGCACCAGCAAGATTCCTTGCAGCACTGCCCTGCACCAAAACCTCGTACATGAGGCCCTAAGTGATGCGTGAAAAGGGTTGTATTTACAAGGGACACCTTCCTGCACAAAAACAATCACGAGAGGTGTTTTCCTCTTTTTATTTGTGCTGTAGAATGCAGCACACATAGAAAGAGGAAAAAACTAGGAGAAATAAGGATATTTTTCCTCATTGCGCCTGGGCGTGAAGGAAGTGACCCGATTTGGGCCACCCGGGTCACTCGCGACCACCTCTCAGCCTTCCATACAAATGAAGAGTCAGTCAGACAGTAGAGAATACAAACCAAGTATATTTAGTCAGATACACTCGAGCGAAGCCCAGTCTGCCCAGTCTCTGTAGATTGCTGCAGATGGACTGACATCAGCAAACATGGTGATACATTATGTACGATTCAGAACCAATGAAGGCACGCCCAGACTGGTAATTTCCAGTTGAAGGCAGCTAGACAAAGAAAGTACAGAAGGATTAGTTTCGATCCTGAGACCCGGCACACACTATCTCTATGCCAAGGTCGTTCTGCCTGTGCCCACCCCTGGACTAGTGGGAGCAGGCCTCTATCTAGTGGGAAAGGTATGCGCTAATAAGAACAGTGTATTCATTAGTACAGCAAGGCCCAACCTTGGAGAAACAAAAACTACCAGAGCTGCTTTCAGCAGAGACAGAGAGAAATTAGTTTCGATCATGGCTCAAAATGGCGGCCAAACATAAAATGGTGCCGCGAATGCTAACTTAAGACGTACAATACATAAGCAGCACAGCTAAGACATTTTTATTCTAACAGACCCTCCTTTTAGCAGAAGCTAACAATTTTATGTTACTATCAAGAAACGTATAACATGTTGCAAGGATAAGAAACATCACTATGGGCTGGTGCTTACAGAATCAGTATTCAAAGACACCCTCGTCGATCTGCATCATGTCATCAATGTCCTTCTGCAACATGATCGCAGCACTAGTATCATGAACTGATATTTTCTGTTTAGGGGAAAGAGCATTTACACAATAGGTGTAACAAGTCGAGAGACAATGTATACAGAGGCAACATGTAAAAATAATACTAGCAACCACAATCAAAAAGATGAGGATCTTCCAACCCCATGTTGTTAGCATATTCCAGAACCACCCCGATAGGGTCCAAGTACCTGTCTCTTGGTGTATCTCAGCTGATAGCCTATGTAATTTCTGTATGGCTGAATAAACATTGGGAGCGTTATCAGGTATGTAAACGTGACAGCTGCTGCCAATGACACGACAGGCCCCTCCCCGATCTGCAAGGATGACGTCTAACACCATCCTGTTCCGTAAGGTGACTAATCTCGTAGCCTGGAGCTCAGCAATGATATTTGTCATTATCCCCGCTGTTGTATTGATAACCCCTTCAACAACTCTTGTTAGCTGACGAATTTGAAGGCTATTAGCCATGGGACCCCAATAAGGTAGTAGGGCCTTCAAAGCATCCCCAAATTGTTGGGCAGTGGTATCTGTCTGATCTATATCCTTTGTGACAACAACCCTTCTGACTCGGGACAAGTGTGTACTCCTACGCTGCAGCTGATGATCTTTATGATAATTGGATGGGACAACATGCACAGGGGGAAGGAGGAAAGAGAGGTAACATCTGCCTGACCATCCCCTCGGAAGCCAGACATGGGCTTGGAATCCACAGACAAAATAAACATAATAGGGTAGGATCAAAGGCGGACTATTAATCGTTCTAAGTCTGTAGGTGAAATTACTCTCCCCCACCTTTACCTCCCCAGTCCCCTGGACACAGACACTAGCTGTTGTGTTGACCACGGACACTGGCATTGGTTTGTCCTTAGTAAGATTGCGAGCTTGGAAAGATTGAAAATACTCAGAGGTGTTGAACCTTTGGAAATCAGCCATTTCCATTCGAAGCCATGTTTCGTTCTTCACTTTTTCATATGTGCTCATACAGGATTTTGGGGACAATGTACTGAAGGTCCCTTGTCCTGCCGGTCCTACGGGAGTAAACCCATGATGAAAACGTATATACTCTACCACAGTGCGAGAATCAGCAGGTGTCATAACCAGAGTAGAGAGTTGGAAATGATAGTGCACCATAATGAAAAATTCAAACCAACCTTCACAGCTACCAATATATGACAATGGCATGGACAACTCTTACTGTTGTCGCTCTTACTGAGGGGAGCAATTCACAAACCCACCAATTAGTTGTATTGGACACATTATGAGCTTGATGCAACATGTAATTCGTGCGCTATACAAATACTGGACTTACTTACTTACATTTGTATAAATACATTGTCTGTGTAAGACAACCTATGCGGTGCTTTGTGTGGAGCCAAAGTGACAAAAACATGCTCAGGGAAAGTGGGCGTCGTACCAACCAAAGAGTGTACAAGATACTTCTCCTCTAGAAACCAAGTATTGTTATTAGTGTAATCACAACAATTAATATGTAAACTATTTTACTCTTTGTTGACCAACCCCGCGCTAAACGCGGTGATGCAAACGGCTGTTCCTCCTCCTCAATAGGTCGACCAAACGAATGCATTATGCAGCAAGGAAAAGAATGCAACAAAACTGAAAGTGAAGGCAAGTGTTCCCAGTGTCCGTCAGAGCCTCACTGGTTCAGGCTCCTATTGTTCATCAACGTTGGCGCTCTTGAGCACCGGCGGTGGAGCTTGCTCAGTCCTAGCTCACGATGAATCCCACGTCGCACAGGATAATGTCACCCCCTCCTAGGGAGCACGTTCAATTTATCCTGTCCAATGTCAGAACAGTGCACCAATCTCACAACACCCTGAGCTAACACCATTGGTACTATAGCAAAGTACACCCTAACTTACACAGTCCATCCCTGGCTAATCTGACTTCTCCTTTGGTGCACTATTCCTCAGCCAAGGACGCAAATTGTACCTGGTGACTCCAGGCACAGAGGGGTCGGCAAACAGCGGCTCCTTAATGGCTCGAATTTCTGGAGGGACCGCTGCATTTAGCACTTCATCATTCTCCGCATCCGTTTGGGTCCATGTCAGCTTTGCATCGTCGAAGGGGACAAACTGAGGCACCTTCTCACACTCAGTGTCCCCAATGCCATCCCTCACCCACTGATCATAGGGCAAGGGCAAGGGTATCCTGCGGCAATGGCTGGCGTGAATCAAGTTCTTTCAGCTGGCGACCTTCACGGCGGTTCGGGTGGCCAGAAGGACCTGTTCAGGTCCCTTCCAGCGGGGCTCCAAGCTCTTCTTCCGCTGAAAGTTCTTTATTAAGACAAAATCACCAGGCCGAATGTCATGTCCGGGCCCTTCTGGAGTGGGTGGAAGGGACTCGCGGACCTGTTGGTGAATAGAACACAAATTTTCAGTTAACTGGCATAGATAGTCTGTCAACAATGGATACTCAATATCAGAGAACCTACGAGGGCGCAGGACGCCCCAAACATTTGCCGGGCGTCCAAACACGACCTCGTAGGGTGACAATCCTGTCCTAGAATGTGCTGTTGGTCTTGTCGACAAAAGAGCTAATGGTAAAGCATCTGGCCACTGAAACCCTGTAGTCTCCTGAATCTTTGCCAACTTCAGTTGGAGAGTACCATTGTACTTCTTAACCAAACCTGCTGACTGTGGGTGATTTGCAGCATGAAACTTCTGTTTTATGTGCAAACCATCACAAATCAACTGAATGACCTTGTCATTAAAGTGACTTCCGTTATCACTCCAGATCAAATGGGGCAAGCCGAAACGAGGAAAGAACTCCTTCAGGAGTAACTTTGCAGTCGTAATGGCTGTATTATCTTTAGTGGGGTAAGCCTCAACCCATTTACTGAAAACACAAACAACCACCAACACATACTTCAGATTATTGACCCTCTCTAACGCGATATAGTCCATCTGGAGGACCTCAAAAGGGAAAGTGGGAGGTGCAAAATTACCGGGTGGTGTAGGGGTACCTTTCCCAGGATTGTGCATCATGCACACCATGCAGAACTTCACTAAATGTGCAACAGTTCTTCAAATTTTATGATTCTGCCATACAGGGTCTAACAACTTGCAAATGCCCTGAGCACTGGTATGGGCTGGGCCATGGGCCATCGTAACCACAGGGAGAACATACGCATCTGGCAACATCCATCTTTGCTTCCCTGACTTGTCAATCCCACATCCCTCATCGTTCAATTGTGCTGTACTTTCTTGCCACACTGCTAATTCCTCCACTGTGTCCTCACTCTGAATCTCCTTCACGCTCTCAAGTGTATCCTCAAACATGGTGACCTCGGGCACCCACCTAGCGGGACCTGCTACGAACATTCTTTTCATTCTAGTCCGGGCTGTTTCCTTGGCTGTCTGATCTGCAAAAGCGTTCCCTTTACCTACATCATCAGTAACTTTCCTATGGGCGCTACACTTCACTATTGGCAATTTCTTAGGGAGTGTCAAAGCGGACAGAAGCCAATATATAAGATGACCATGCTGGATCTTTGTGCCATGGGAAGTAAGGAACCCTCTCTCTGCCCAGAGTCGTCCAAAATTATGGGCGACTCCAAAAGCGTACTGGCTGTCAGTATAAATATTGACAACCAATCCCTCACTCAATTCACAGGCTCGAATAAGGGCAATGAGCTCTGCAGCTTGGGCCGACTGATAGGGAACTCGTGATGTCTCAACTACCGTATGCAGTGTAGTAATAGCGTACGCAGCAGTTGTAGTGCCATCTGGTAATTTAAAGCAGGAGCCATCGACATATAGTTCCCCTTGAGGGTCAGATAAGGGAACATCAGTCAGGTCTACCCGTCCTTTTGTCTCTTGTTCCGTCCGGAAGATACAATCATGTATGTCAATCTCCTCATTCTCAGAAGGGAGGGGTAGTAACGTGGCTGGGGTTCAGAGTCGCACATCGTTTAATCATAATATGTTTGGCGAACAGCGTTAGCTCATAACCTGTCAGGCCTGCACTGGTGAGGTGCTGTGTCTTTGTCTTATTCAAAAGTGTATCCACAGCATGGGGTACCATGACTGTGAGGTCAGTATCAAGTACGAGTCCAGCCGATTGTCTTATCGAGACAGCAACGGCCGCGACCGCTCTTAGACAGCTCGGGAGGGCTCGTGCGACTGGATCGAGCACAGCAGAGAAATAAGCACACAGCCGTTGCTTATCTCCAAATCTTTGTGTTAGAACAGAAAGCGCGCAACTAGCCATCTCATGGACGTACAACACAAACTGCTTAGCATAGTCAGGGGTGCCGAGTACTGGAGCCGAACAAAGCGCAGTTTTCAATTGCTCAAAAGACTTCTGACATTCAGGCGTCCAGGGCAGGGGTTCATGCACATCTTTGTGTTAAAGCAAGCAGGGGTTTGATTAACAACGAATAGCTAGGTATCCACTGCCTGCAATAGGAAGTGATACCTATGAAAGCGCGCACATCTTTCTGAGTTTGCGGAACAGGCATTTTAACAATGGTACTGACGCGCTCAGGGGTCAGTCTCCTACCCTCTTTCGACAGTAGGTGACCTAAATAGGTGACCTCCTGTCGACAATACTGAAATTTGGACAGGGATACTTTATGGCCATGCTGAGGTAAATGTAACAACAATTTAACCGTACTGTCTCTGCAACCTTGTTCTGTATCCGAGGCAATGAGCAAGTCATCGACATACTGAAGCAATATATTACCTGTAGGGAGCGATAAAGAATCAAGCTGACCTTTCAAAGCTTGACTATAGATACTCGGACTCTCTGTATAGCCTTGAGGAGCGGACAGAATCTAAAGCTTCTACCAGCCAGGGTGAACCCAAACAGATACCTGCTGTCAGGATGAATGGGGATACTGAAGACTGCGTTTTCAAATCGATGACAGAAAAGTATGTAGCAGAAGAGGGAATCATCGTCAAAAGAGTGGTAATGTCAGGAACCACCGGAAACTGGGGAATCACTATTTTATTAACTGCACGCAAGTCAATCACAAAGCGATAAACATCTGCATGGTCATCAGAGGAACCCGAAGGTGTCCGTTTGAGAATGGGAAGAATAGGGCTATTACAAATATTAACAGTCGTCTCCTCAACCACTCCTTTCTCAATCAAGTCCGGTACAATTTGCAATAAAGCTCGCTCTCCTGCCTGCGGTATTTTATACTGAAGGATGCGAGGTAGAATAGCATTGTCTTTAACTTGGATCGAAACTGGCGATATCTGTAACAGCCCCACATCTGTGTCACCTGTCACCCAGAGAGTGGGCGGCACGTCTTTAAACTCTGCAGGAAGAGGCGCGTCTTTGGACAGGCACTGCGTGGCGCGCACTACATCCGGACCCATTGTCATGTAAACACCTGCCGGGGAGCAATAAATCGTGGCATTCAATTTCTTCAACAAGTCCAAACCCATCAAATTTTCTCCACAATCAGACATCAGCAAGAATGGCAAATCCACAGTGAAAGGACCGATAGTCAACGCAAGAGGTTTTGAAATGGGGCTCACAACCGGTACACCAGAAAAACCTACCGAAACATTATTATGGCCAGACAGAGCCGCCCCAGGGACCAAGGAACGAGAAATAGAACTGTTTGTTGTACCTGTATCCACCAAAAACTCCTTAGCCGAGCCATGCACGTCCACACTAACATGCGGACCGCGTTGATCTACAGGTATCGGAACTGGTCCCTCACTCTGTCCCAGGCTGTCCTAGCTGTAAGACATCCCTGTCACTTCATCCATATGAAAATCATCATGATAATACTTTCCGCACCGAGGGTCATCGAAATTATTTTGATCAGAACGACCCTGCGAGGCCACAGCATTCTGATCCCTGTCCTGACCACCAGCTCCACGACCCCGTCCACGAGAACCTCGACCTCTCGGGACTGCCACCTTCTGCAAAAGCACCGGACACTCGCTACGCCAGTGTCCCTCCTCTTTACAATACACACACTGATTCAGCCCTAAAGGCGTGGTATTCTGCGGCCTGCTAGTGCATGGGAGCCGTCGGGCCGAACCACCACGTCCTCTACCATTCCCCCTAGATGCCTGCTGCAACAACACCTTCGTCTTCAAATCCTTGTGCTTCTTCTCCGTTCTCCCCTTATCCTTATTTTCCCTATGTTCGTAATACTTCACCATATTTAAAATAACAGATGGGGAAGACGTTGACCAGGTGCTCTCGGAAGCCTGCAATCGTGTTGCGATCTCAGGAAGCAAATTGGAAACAAATCTATTGACAAACAATCGAACACCACCTTCGATCGACAAATCCTGTCCACTATATTCTAGGAACACATCTTCAAACCAGGTGAAAAAATCAGACACACTCATCTTTCTTCTGACGACAAACCGATAGCTTGTCCCAATCAACTTTTCTCGGAGGAATAAGAGAATGCATATACGTAATGATACGGCTGGGCAAAGCAAGTATCTCTGGTCTACGCTTATCACCTGGCTTCTGGTCCTGATCCCATACTTTAATTTGGTCCCAGGTACCACTCAACTCTGCAGCATGATCCTGTGTGTACTTGTCTCCAAATATCAACCGGAACTAACAAGCCAAAGAACATTTCAATATCAGCAAGTGTCATCACTGTTGAAGAGGCAGCTTCAGTCAATTTTTTATAATAAGCAGTGGGATTCTTCCTAGGGTCAGGAAACTGAGTCTCATTTCCCATGGAGTATAAACCCACTGTTCTTGGAAACGGGCCGTTGCCCCTGGTCTAGTAAGAACATTATGCTGATCCCTTAGCTCTGGTATTTCAGGATGATAGATAGGATGAACCTCCCGCATCGGAAACTGGGATACCTGGGTGGGACTCTTCTCGAGCAATCTTCCCCGATAAGCAACCACAGTCGCAACATTACAAAAAATCTGACCAAGCACCATATCAGTAACATATACATGATCCTTAATATCATATAAAATCTGCAGTGCTGCATCGTTGAAACACTGCTCCCAAAGGCCGATCAAAGTAGCAGACATATGCTTAAGGGCATGCTGTTGCACAAAAGACTCATAATCTTTCATTACACTCCACACATCTTCCACACCATAATTGGGGTTTCGGGCCCACGCGCAGCCTGATTAGCCACTACCTTTTTCTCTGCATCTCCCATCTCCGATCGCACATACGGACCCATTCGCTCTTTAAACTTCGTCCAGTCTCTATCCTCAAATCCACGTACTGGTGTCCCACTACTCGGTAATGTCGGGGAATGGAAGAGTACAGTGGTAGTAGAAACAGAAGTAGCAGGCACTAACGTCGCTGCTGGCTGCGTCACAGGTGTAAGAGCTGGCGAAAGGGACGCTGAAACAATAGGTGTGGCAGGAGTACTAACAGTCACAGTTGCCACAGACGGCGAGGACAAAGAAAGGACATGAGGGGCCGAGGCCATGGCAGTCCGATTAATAGTAAAAGAAGCAGAAACAGCAGAGACAGAAGAACCGGGTAGCTGGGGCTGTGAGGGAAGAGTGGGATATATCCTCTGCGGGCATATGGGGCTGGGGGTCGAGTATCTAATAATTGTTCCACAAACGTATCATTTTCTTCTTGGGTCACATAAGATTTATCAATATTCAATTGAAATCTCCTATCTTCACGTTCAATCCCTATCTCTTGTTTTTCTCTATCATGTGCTACAGCTTTCTCAGTCAATGTTTGCATTCTCCCCTTCCGGGCCTCTTTCTCTGCTTTCATTCGCCTCTGTTGAGCCTCCTTTTGCCACGTTCGAAGAGAATCAAACATAGACTGCCTACTTCTTCTTGCAAACAACTTCTCCTGTAAAAACCCAATTTTTTGTTCATCAAAAGTGCCTGACAACGGCCACTGCAACTCAGCATTGTCCCTTGTATATTTGTGCCACAGCGTACTAAACATAATAGGGCGAAGGCCATCCTTATCAAAGTTCGGAGTGCCTTCTGGAGGCGCTGGCTGACTTTCCTCCAGTCGAGCATCAGCAGAACAACAACGACAACAAGAAACCAAAAGCCGGCTAAATCCAGGCATTTTCAAAAGTAAGCCAAATTCGTTATGTTGCCTGGCAAAGTGTACACAAACACTTTGTACCAAAATCGGTCCTCAGACCGTGCCAAATATAAACCAAAATGTTACCATATCCACAAAGAACCAAAACAAACTCACCTGGTGCACACAGGTCAAACAAATTTATTCTCCACTGCCAACTCTTCGGACCAAACGGTCAGATCAAAGGGTTTCGCCGTTCAGGACCCCAGTCGGGATGACCGCAGGGTGAGGCACCGTCCGGCAGGACAGTAGGGGCAGCTGCGAGCAAACAATGCTCCTCGTAAAGGGATCCCTGATCCGTCCGTCCGACCCGACGATGGCCCCGACCTCCCCACCCGTCCGCGGGAGGGGATGGGTCACCTGATGGGGTCCCTGTTCGGGCGCCAACTGAAGGAAGTGACCCGATTTGGGCCACCAGGGTCACTCGCGACCACCTCTCAGCCTTCCATACAAATGAAGAGTTGGTCAGACCGTAGAGAATACAAACAAGTATATTTATTCAGATACACTCGAGCGGAGCTCAGTCTGCCCAGTCTCTGTGGATTGCTGCAGAGAGACTGACATCAGCAAACATGGTGATACATTATGTACGATTCAGAACCAATGAAGGCACGCCCAGACTGGTAATTTCCAGTTGGAGGCAGCTAGACAAAGAAAGTACAGAAGGATGAGTTTCGATCCTGCGACCGGGCACACACTATCTCTATGCCAAGGTTGTGCTGCCTGTGCCCACCGCTGGACTAGTGGGAGCAGGCCTCTATCTAGTGGGAAAGGTATGCACTAATAAGAACAGTGTATTCATTAGTACAGCAAGGCCCAACCTTGGAGAAACGAAAACTACCAGAGCTGCTTTCAGCAGAGACAGAGGGAAATTAGTTTTGATCATGGCTCAAAATGGCGGCCAAACATAAAATGGTGCCGCGAATGCTAACTTAAGACGTACAATACATAAGCAGCACAGCTAAGACATTTTTATTCTAACAGGCGTTAGAATCTGACGCATTCCCAGGTTTTTCGTGTCCTCATAAACCTTTGATAGCTTTAGATTCCATCTGCCTCATTTACAATATTTTGACACGCGGAAGCACAGCAAGCCTTCCTGCTGCACTGGCATGCGCCAAAATAGAAGGTCAGGATAGCACGGAATCTACAAGATACGGTGCATTCACTTCCTTCTCCCCTGCGCCAGCGCACAAACAGCAGCCGTGCGCCAGTGAGACACCCTTGCGTCATTTTGCAAGGGTACCTGCACTGAGGGGATGATTGTTTTTGTGCAGGAAGGGACACCTCCCTGCACAAAAACACTCATTAAAGGCCTTTTCCTCTTTCTATGCCTGCTGTAGAATGCAGAAAAAATTGAGGAGAAATAAAAGTATTTTTCCTCGTTGCGCCTCCTTACTCCTCCCCAGGGGAGGCGAAGGATTCTGAAGCATTCCCAGGATTACAAAATGTTGTAAATCTGGAAATGCGTCAAGTTCCATGGATGATGCGTGGGTACACCCACAGCAACACTCATGCAACACCCCTTTCACGCAGAGTTATGCGTGAAAGGGACTTTTACAATGAAAACTCATGCAGGGTGACTTTACGTGGCTTTGTAAGTATGGGCAAGCCCATTCCGCTGCGGGTGCGTCAAAAAAGTGACACAATGGTGGCACAATGGGCATGTGAATGTGCTCCCATGGGTGTTGTATGGAACACCCACAGCAACACTCATGGAAGGCTCCTTTCTCACAGGGTTCTGCATGAAAGGGACGCCTATTTACAAGGCTATGAAAAGCCACCCAAAATGGATTTGCGTGGCCTTGTAAATATGCTGCGGCACATTGCGCCACCGGACCGTCAAAAAAGTGATGCTCCGACGGTGTGAAAATGACGCTAGGGGCCTCGTAAAGGAGGTCCTTTGTGTGAAAAGAGCATGCAATGGGTGTTGCTGTGGGCGACTCCAAGCAACATCCATTGTATTTTGACGCTGCCCGAGATTTACAAGAATCTGTAAATATGAGGCAGCGCCAAAAACTAACACCAGTGAAAAGCAGGCATTAGAGTGCATGTATTACTCCTTGTTGTTTGCTCTTGCTGTTTGCATTGTGCAGCACACATAGAAGGGGCAAAATACAATTAATGATTGTTTATGTGCAGGAAAGTGTCCCTTCCTGCACAAAAACAATTATTAATTGTGATTTGCTACTTCTATACACATAGAAGTAGCAAATCGCCATTATTGATTGTTTATGTGAGGAAGGAACACATTCCTGCAAATAAACAATCATCCCGCGTTGGTGCTAGGCAGCTATTTTCAGCGCTGGCACAAAGGAAAATACAGGGGTGTGCCATATTCTTGTGAGTACGGTAATCCCTGTGTTTTTTAAATGACGCAGCGCAACGCTGCAACATTGCTCGCAGCGCCGCGCCATTTCCTACTAAATGTACCCCTTGGTCCCTCACGGATTTCCTTATTCATAAGGCATGCCCTATCAATGTATTTAAAAATGCATTTATTTTCAAGCAGTCAATGTTTCTTAAAGGTAACAGGGCTGTTTCAGAAAACACAGCACAGTAGGAGTGCAGATGAATAGATCTAGAAAACAAAACAGTGAGGGCATATTTTGTTTATTTATAAAAAAAATCAATGGAACGTGAGAGTCAAGGCTATCTAACATCATACTCTCTGTGCCACCATCTTCGTGCGTTCACTGAAGAAATAAGGTGCAATGGGCAAATAGTATTAGAGTGTACAGTAAGTGTTCAAAAGGCATCCGTGGGGTGGGCAGCAGAGTGTTTGTACACTTGTGGGATTTAGTTACTGGTGGCCAAGTGGGACATTGCACGCCACTGGTGGTTGGATGGGGCCCTCCTCTTAACAGATGGCTCAGGGATATGGTTTAGCATGCCAAGGCCAAAGAGACAGTGTGAGGCGCTAGGGGATGTCTGAAGAAGCATAAAAGATTGGGGGTTCATTGTGGAATACCGTGACTGTGATTATATTGAATTTCGAGGGGCCAAATCGTAACTGCATGTAGTCTGACCATGTTTCAATTATCAAAAATGTTGCTAAATAAGGCCTCACTGTCTGGTCATTGTTATGTTGTGATCTCAAATTTAAAACAATAAAAAGGGTTAGAAAAACTGTATGATATACAGTAAACCGCAGGCATGAGATTGTGCTTTCCTGAGTTTTGAAGCAGAGAGGAGGGGAGAACTGGTGAATGGTCGGAGGTCAGTGGGGAGTCCAGGGGATGAGAAGAACATGCGTTCAATTTAAGAAAGGTTTAAGTTAAACACTTTGCCACTGGCTTTAGCCATGTCACCTATTTGCATTGCTCTCCAGCCCTCCACACCCATGTGTTTCAACAGTTCTGATCTAACTTACTAGTGTTGTCTGTAATCTCAGGGCATTCCATTCCTGACTGGCTCTGACCTGGAGTCAGCCATGGCAGCTGGAGTAGAGCCTTCTATGAATTAGCATCCTTTGGGCCCTCAGCATAGTTGCCCAGGTTTTCCCGCTGAGGTTTTCCTGACTGGGTTTTCCCAGTCATTGTTCTTCCCGCCAACAGAAGCCCCACCCACCCCAGGACCTACTTAATGCAGGCTGCAGCACGACCACATCAGTAGGCACCTGGACACCTAGAATGCCACTTGCCTGTGGCCTCCAGTTCCTGCTTGTTCCAGGCTGATCCAGTGACACCGCAGCTGCCCGGGTTTTCCTGCTGGGGTTTTCCCGACCCGGTTTTCCCACTCACCGTCCTTCCTGCTAACAAAAGCCCCGCCCATTCCAGGGCCTACTTAATGCAGGCCGCAACGCGACCGCATAGCGGACGTGCCAAAGGCGTGCCAAAGACAAGCCTGATTGCGTATGTCCACGTCTGGACTGCACCTGGACCGCGCCCAGTGCCATTAACCCTGGTCCTCCCACAACCCAAAGATACACCATCACCGAGCTCTACACCCTCGACCCCGGAAGCCGCAATAAACATTTTCACTGTGCCGACCCTCGCTCCGCTGTAGGACCTTTCACCTGCACCCACTGCCACTCCACCTGCCACTGCACACACACCAGCCCACTGACCAGCCCCACCCTGAACACACGACAGACACCACCAGAACAAAAACACTAACTCGCATGCGCCCTTCTCAACACACACTCACTATGCAAGCATTCCACTGAATTCTGGGACCTCATCGCCACCATCGCACTCAACATTGTCTTCCTCACTTAGACCTGGCTCAACCTCACATTCACCCCAGTCACTGCCAAAGTGATCCTCGGCGGATATAAAATCACTCACCAGGACCACACCAACAAGCCGGGAGTAGGAACAGCCATCATCCACAAAGAGATCATACAGTATACCACCACCACCGACAACACCACCACCCCCATGGAACATCTCAACTTTATGCTCCACATGGACGACAAGACAACCATCAGAGGCACCCTCGCATCCTGACCCACAGGATCCGCGCTCCAGCTTCTGCAACATCATCGTACACTTCATTACGCCCCTAGCCTTAGACTCCAAAGACTATATCTTCTTCAGTGACATAAATCTCCACATCGACGACCCCAATGACTAAAGCACTGCACACCTCCTTGACAGCATGAGCAGCCTCTGATTGACCCAGATCATCCACATCCCTACACACACCGCAGGACACATGCTGGACCCAATTTTCACCTCCCGCAACCATGTCAAATACAGCCATGTCACATAACTTGCATGGACCGATCACTCCATCGTCCACTTCAGCATCTCCAGCATGCACACCGCCACCCCCAAGATGACCAACGCCCCCCACCGGAGGTGGAACAAAAGCTCAGAGACCAGCTGGGCGAACGCCCTCAGCAATTCCACCCCTACTACCGCCACCAACCTCAAACAGGGAGTGAAAAACTTCAACGCTTGGATCATCAATTGCACAGACAGAATTGTCCCCATCAAGAGCAACATCCAGAGAAAATCCTCTAAAAAGGCCAGCTGGTACACCCAAGAACTCAGAACAGCAAAAGGAGACAGCAAACAGTTGGAGAGGAGATGGCGCACCAGCAAGGACATCTTCGACAGGGCATCCTTCAAGACCTCCCTCAACCTTTATCACTACCTGATGAGGACAACAAAGAAGACAGCCATTGCTGCATGCACCAAAACCAGCGCCAACAACACCAAGGAACTTTTCAACATCGGTAAGGAATTCTCCAAACTGGCTGCCAGCGAAAACAACAGCACACCCTCACAGGAGTTGTGCGACAACCTCACCCACTTCTTCCACAACAAGATCGCAACCATATACAGAAACTTTGAACCCCAACCCACACCTACGGACTTCCTCAACAGATACGCCACCACCGTGACTGACACGAGCCACACACTGACCACATGGAACATCCTCTCCACTCAGGACACCACCTCCACCATGAAATCCACCCACTTGGGAGCTCCCACAGACCCATGAACGCACCACATCTTCAACCTCAGAAACCAAAGGATCAGCCAGGAACTCACCACCCTACTCAATACTTCTATCACCACAGCAACATTTCCAGATGGCTGGAGACACGCTGAAGTTAGACCACTACTCAAAAAACCCTCCGCCGACCCCATCAAACTCAAAAATTACTGGCCAATCTACCTGCTCCCATTCCCAGCAAAGGTACTGGAAAAGATCATCAACTTATGACACACCTGGAGAAGAACCAGCTACTCAACGCCTCCCAATCTGGCTTCTGCAGCAATCACAGCACTGAAACCGCCCCGATCGCAGCCACGGATGGCATCCAAACCCTCCTCGACCGAGGAGGAACAGCAGCTTTGATCCTTCATGACCTTTCCGCAGCCTTCGACATCGTATCCCACCACACACTGATTGAAAGACTCCACCACATCGGCATCCAAGGGGACGCCCTCAGATGAATCACCTCCTTCCTCACCGGAGGAACCCAGAGGATTCACCTCCCACCTTTCACCTCTGAACCCAAGGAGATCACCTGAAGAGCCCCATGCTCTTCAACGCATATATATCCCCTCTAAGCATCATCAGATCCCATGGTCTCAACATAATTTCCTACGTAGGCGACACCCAACTCATCCTCTCACTCACGGATGACCCCACCACTACCAGAACCAACTTCCACAGATGCATGACAAACGTCACTGACTGGATAAAGAACAACTGCCTGCAGCTCAACACAGACAAGATGGAAGTACTGATCTTTGGCAACAGCAGTAACACATGGAATGACTCCTGGTGGCCATCAGACCTAGGACCCGCACCCACTCCCTCCAACCACGCCAGAACCCTCGGAATCATCATTGACAATAAGCTCACCATGAAAGCACAGATCAATGCCGTCTCCTCCACCTATTTCCTCACTATGCTCATGCTACATAAGATCTTCAAGTGGCTACCCCTACACACGAGACGCACTGTGACACAAGCCCTCATCACCAGCCAACTGGACTACAACAATGCCCTCTACATAGCCACACACATTTCCCCCAGAAGTCAAGCCCCTCCTCAAGAAGCCCTCAGAAGATCCAACGGACCACAAGTACTACCGACCCATCTCTCTCCTCCCCTTCGCGGCCAAAGTCACAGAAAAGATCGTCAACGTCCAACTAACGAAATTCAGAGAAGAGAACTCCATCCTCGACCCCTCCCAATCCAGATTCCGCAGCAACCACAGCACCGAGACCGACCTAGTTGCTGCCACAGACGACATCCGCATGCACCTTGACCAAGGACACACCGCGGCCCTGATCCTGCTCGACCTCTCTGCAGTCTTCGACACCATCTCCCACTGCACTTTCACCACCAGGCTCCACGACGCCAGCATACAGGGGACCGCCCTCCACTGGCTCTGCTCCTTCCTCACCGGCAGAACCCAAAGAATCAGACTTCCTCCCTTTCTCTCCGCACCCACAGAGATCAGCTGCAGAGTACCCCAAGGATCATTGCTCAGCCCCACGCTCTTCAACATCTACATGGCCCCCCTCTCCGCCATCATCAGACTGCATGGACTCAGCATAGTATCCTACGCCGACGCCACCCAGCTCATCCTCTCCCTCACCAAGGACCCCCTCACCCCCAGACTCAGCTTCCAGGAAGGAATTAAGGACGTCACAACCTGGATGAGCAGCAGCTGCCTGAAGCTCAACTCGGAGAAGACAGAAGTCCTCGTCCTTGAACCCACCCCTTCTACATGGGACAACACCTGGTGGCCCACCACCCTCGGCAGCCCTCCCACACCAACAGACCATGCCCGGAACCTCGGCATCATACTCGACTCCTCCCTCTCCATGACCCGACAGATCAAAGCCGTCACCTCTACCTGCTTCAACACCCTCCGCATCCTTCGCAAGACCTTCAAATGGATTCCCCCCGTATCAAGAAAGGCCATCACCCACGTACTCATAACCAGCAGATTAGACTACGGAAACGCCCTCTATGCCGGGATCAACAAATCCCTGCTATGCAAGCTCCAGACCATACAGAACACCGCAGCCAGACTCGTCCTCAGCGTCCCCCAACACGAACACATCACCCCACACCTGCAAGACCTCTACTGGCTCTCCGTCGAGAAGAGAGTAACTTTCAAGATACTCACCCACACATAGAAATGCCTCCACAACATTGGACCCCAATATCTCAAAGAAAGAATCGCCTTCCACGTACCCAAGAGAAACCTCCGATCCGCCGACCTCGCCCTAGCAAAAACCCCGTGCATCCGCAGAGCCAGAACAGGTGGAAGAGCCTTCTCCTACGTCGCACCAAAGACCTGTAACGAGCTCCCGATCAACTTCAGACATGCACCCACTCTGCACATCTTCAGGAAGACCCTCAAGACCTGGCTCTTCGACTGACCAGAGCTGCCCCCCCCCCTCCAGCACCTTGAGACCCTCATGAGTGAGTAGCGTGCTTCACAATTCCCTGATTGAATGACCTTTTCCAGAGACTTCAGACCATACAGAACGCCACAGCCGGACTCATCCTCAGCCTTCCCCGGCAAACCCACATCACACTCCACCTCAGGAAACTCCACTGGCTCCCCGTACAGAAGAGATGCCAATTCAGGCTGCTGACCAACGCACACAAGGCTCTACACAACCAAGGACACACCTACATTAATCACTGCCTGAACTTCCACCAGCCATTGAGAAGACTACGCTCCGCCTCCTTTTTACTTGCCCATATTCCCAGCATCTAGGGAAGCAGAAGTGGAGGATGCTTCTTCTCCCACATCACAGCAAAGACCATGCACCTCCGGACCATCATCTCACTTCCAGAATTCTGAATGGCCCTCAAGACCTGGCTGTTCGAATAAGCCTCTGGGGCCTGCAGGCGCCTGGATACCCTATTGGGTGACTAGCCGCGCTTTATAAATCCTGATTGATTGATTAAGTAAGTGTCAGCGTGCAAATCTGTCTCTCATTTGCTTACCCAATGCATGCCAACTACTCAGACCGGGGGCGGTGTAGTCCCTATATGGACTTTGGTGCTCCCTGACTGGACCAGTCTCTAGTTTGATAGATCCTTTACATTAGAATAAAGCTGTAAAATCCTCAATAAGAATGACAGACATGGGCTAGATTGAAAAGTTCACATAAATAATATAGGAGCAAATACACAAGCTGGACCATCAATCCGGCTAGCATAGAGGCATATAAATCATAAGTACAAAGAACTCAGTAAAAATTCAATACAAAATCCAGCATAGATTTGCCTTCCAAAGTGGGAAAAGGTGAGCCATACAACAAAAACCCACACCTCTAATAGATCTAAAACTTCCGCACCATGGTTTTCAGATCAATCGATCAGTATTTGTATAGCGCAGCACTATAACCCCTAGGGGTATCTGGGCGCTGAGGGTGCTGTGTCTCTGTCTGTAAGCCTGGTCTTGTGTTTCTTTCTGAAGTACGCCAGGGAGGGTGTCGTTTGGAGATGGAGGGGCAGGTTGTTTCAGGACTTGGCAGCGATGAAGGAGAAGGAGCGGCCCCAGCTGCAGCAGATGTGGGGTGTGTGTGCGAGGGTGAGTGAGGTGGTGCACAGGTGTCTTGCGGGCAGGTGGAAGTTCTGTCGATGGTTGATGTAGGATGTTCCTTGATCGTGTAGGGCTTTGTAGGCATGCGTGAGGATCTTGAACTGGCATCTCTTCTGGATGGGGAGCTATTAGAGGTTTCTGAGATGAGGGGTGATGTGGGTGCATTTGGGAAGGTCCAGGATGAGTCTGGCTGTGGTGTTCTGTATGGTCTGGAGTTTTCTGAGGTGCTGGGTGGAAATTCTGGTGAAGAGGGTATTGCCATAGTCAAGGCGGCTGGTGACGAGTGCCTGCGTGATAGTCTTTCTGGTGTTGATTGGGATCCATCTGAAAATTCTATGGAGCATGCGAAGGGTGTGGAAGCAGGAGGAGGTGACTATGTTGACTTGTCGTTTAATGGTCAGTTGGCTGTCGAGGATGATGCCCAGGTTGCGTGCCTAGTCTGTCAGTGTGGTGCTGGTCTGAGTTCTGCTGGCCACCAACTGTGGTCCCATACGGAGGTGTTCTTCTTGAAGATTAGTACTTCTGTTTTGTCAGAGTTGATTTTAAGGCAGTTGTTTCTCATCCAATTAGCTAAGTTGGTCATGGCATTGCAGAAGTTGATTTTGGGGTTGGCGGCGTCCTTGGTGAGTGACAGGTTAAATTGAGTGTTGTCTGCGTAGGATATTATGTTGAGTCCATGGGATCTGACAACGTCTGTGAGGGGGGTCATGTAGATGTTAAATAGGGTGGGTCTGAGAGAAGATACTTGGGGAATGCCGCATATGATGTCCTTGGGTGCGGAGGTGAAGGGGGCAGTCGGATGCTCTGTGTGCATCCTGTGAGAAAAGAGTTGATCCATTTGAGGGCATTTTGCTGTATGCTGATGTTGTAGAGTCTGTCAATGAGGGTGTGGTGGGAGATGGTGTCGAACACAGCAGAGAGATGCACTAAGGTGGAAAATCTTGTTGCAAAATACTTGAGCGGAGATGGAGGACAGCTTGTGATAATGAGGCAAAAGTAACTTACTTAGCCGCGCTCAAATGCTATAATTCTGCCATTCGGAAATCTCAGTAATCTTTCATTGCTTCATCCATTTCCGAGGCAGACAATAAACCCTGTGAACTCTATAAAATTGTTTAAAGCTTCCTCTCTACCACCGCTAAAGAAAATGTTCTCTCCCCTTCATTGGAGCTATGTCAAGATCTTTCCGATTTCTTCCATAAGAAAATCCAAAACCTTATGAGCAATTCACTGTGCAGGTTCCTCCAGGTCTGAGGGCATCAATTCTCAGTCAGTCAGGTCTTCTCACTGGGTTTTACCCTATTTCCCTAGAAAACTCAGTGTCGAAACTGGAAAGGTGTAAATCTGGCTCCCCCTAGGCTCCTCCACTCCTGCTATTCTAAATCTGGCTATCGAGGTGGTTAGCCCTGTCCTCAACAAGTTGCTGAATAATTCGCTTAAATTGGGATTGATTCCTGCAAGCTGGAAACATGCGCTACTGCTCCCTCAGCTCAAAAAAACTGTTGGCCATTCTAAAAGTCCTCAGCAACTTCAGGCCGATTCCTCTTCTCCCCACAGTTGCTAAACTTTTGGAGAAAAGGGTCAACAAGCAGCTGTCCAACTTCCTTGAGTCCAACCTCCTTCTGCACGACTCCCAATTGGAATTTCGTGCATGCTACAGTACAGAGTCTGCCCTACTCGAGGTATCAGAATTTATTAATGAAAATCTGGACCTGAGCTCTTCGGGGATGGTCATGCTCTTGGATCTGTCTTCAGCTTTCGATACTGTTTCCCATGCCATCCTAATAGATAGAATGGAGATAACTGGAATCAGAGGCCAGGCTCTGCTTTGGCTCAAATCTTTCTTGACAGATCGCTCTCAAGCAGTCTTCCTTCTTCCTTCCACTTCTTCATCCAAACCACTGGATTGTGGCATGCCCCAGGGATCAGCGCTCAGTCCCACCCTTTTTAATATCTACCTTGAGCCAGTGGCAAAACTTGTGGAGACCAGGGGGATGCAGGTGATCTCCTATGCATATGACAACCAGCTCCTCCTGGCCTTTCATGAAAACACACCAGTCACCCTGAGCTCCTGCAAACTCTGATTGAAGGCTGTGGTGGAATGGATGGAGGGAAGATGTCTTAAATTGAACTCAGAAAAAACTGAGATCCTCTTCCTTGGCATCAAGTCCTCTCTGAAAGCTAGCTTATGATGGTCACCCAAACTGGGTGCTGCCCCCCCCCACCACCCCAAAACTGATGGATAGGAACCTAGGGGTAAAATTGTATTCCATTCTCACTTTTGAGCCGCAAATTCAAGTCTTTATCTGCTACTTGCTTTGCTACCCCTAGATCTTTCAGAAGGATGCTCCACCTCATTCCTGAGGACTCTTGGAAAACAATTGTCCATGCCTTGGTCACGGCCAAACTGGATTACGCCAACAGTTTATATTTGTATCTGCTGGCTTCACTAGCCCAACAGCTTCAAAAAATCCAGAACACTGCTGCACATCTTATCTTAAAGATTCCCTTGCATTCAGCTGTGTCCTTCGGCATCTTCACTGTCTCCCTGTCATCAAGAGAATCCAATTTAAGGCGCTCACCTTTGCCTTCAGGGCCTTAACTCATAAAGGTCCTTTTTACCTGAGGAGAAGATTCAAGCTCTACTTCCAATCCAGATCCCTGAGATCTAATAATCTCAAATTGCTCCAAGTTCTTTGCATACACAAAGCCAGAAGGGGTGAGAGATCCTTCACTTAACTGGTCTGCAAATTTTAGAATGCTTTGCTGCTTAGCTTGAGTTGCAGTCCCTCAGAATCTGTTTTCAGACATAACCTCAAAATACTATGGGCCCGATTACAGAACTAACTTAAGACAAAATCCTAAACTTACTACCATTTTGGTATTCACAGAAGGCACTTACTCATTTCGGTATTCACAGAAGTTAGGAGTCCTAACTTTAGGAATCCTAAATGCCTTCTGTGAATACCGAAAGTCTTAAAGTTAGGATTTTTCTCAGTTTAGGAGTAGTAAAGTTAGGACTCCTAACTTTAGGACTCCTAAATGCCTTCTGTGAATACCGAAAGTCTTAAAGTTAGGATTTTCTCAGTTTAGGAGTAGTAAAGTTAGGAGTCCTAACTTTACTACTCCTAAACTGAGAAAAATCCTAACTTTAAGATTCTCGGTATTCACAGAAGGCATTTAGGAGTCCTAAAGTTAGGACTACTAACTTCTGTGAATACCGAAATGAGTAAGTGCCTTCTGTGAATACCAAAATGAGTAAGTGCCTTCTGTGAATACCAAAATGGTAGTAAGTTTAGGATTTTGTCTTAAGTTAGTTCTGTGAATCGGGCCCGATTTATGACACCTGTCTAATGGGTATGTAGACTGGCAGCTTTTTTCTTCTTCCCTTAAGAGCTCTCCACTAGCTCCGGGATGCCTCTTCTGAGGCAGCTGTGCACTCTACAAGTGCAATGAATTGAATTGAATTGAATTGAAAAAGCAGGTCCCTTTATAGGGCTTTAGACAAAGGATTTCATATATTCACTACACAAGTACATGGTTCCTAGGATATGTACTAATTGGGAACAAGCAAGAAGAAACATTTTACTACAGAACACATTAGAAGATTCAATCATAATACTATTACATTAGTTTCTAATGATCTAAGAGTCTATTCAGGCGATATGACTTGATACACAATATGTAATTTAGCCCCGGATAGCCAGGTTGTCCTTAATTAGGTACATCATGTCAGTGTGACTGGGGAAGTCTTTGGTTTTTCTGTGTGGATGTTTGATGGAACGATTGCCTTTATCATGCATGCCTTAACAATGCTACCTTTACAACGCATGCGTCTTTACCACGCAAACGTTTACAATGAATATGCCTTTACCATGCATGCCTATGTGTATATATATGTATATATATATAATACATATGTATCTATTTTTATACACACGCACACATATATGTATATATATTTTTTTACTTTATCAAACCTAACCCCTAAACACCACCCACCCTAAACCCTAAAAAACCACTTGCCACCAAATACCATTACCCACCCTAAACCCTAATAATCCCCATGCCACCCAAACACCCTTACCCACCCTAAACCCTAAAAACACCCTTGCCATCCAAATACCCTTACCAACCCTAAACTCTAAAAATCCTCTTGCCACCCAAATACTCTTGCCCTCCCTAAACCCTAAAAACACTCTTGCCACCCAAATACCCTTACCCACTCTAAACCCTAAAAATCCCCTTGCCACCCAAGTACTCTTACCCATCTTAAACTCTAAAAACACCCTTGCCACCCTTGCCACTCAAATACCCTTACCCACTCTAAACCCTAAAAACACCCTTGCCACCCAAATACCCCTACCTATCTTAAACCCTAAAAACCTCCTTGCCACGCAAATACCCTTACCCACCCTAAACCTTAAAAATACCCTAGCCACCCGATACCCTCACCCAAAAACGCCCCTGCCCATATATATATATGTGTGTGTGCGTGTCTTTATATATATATAAATATAATGGCTTTATACTTACCTGCAAAATACTTACATTTGCATGTTGTAAAAGTTTGCATGGTAAAGGCATGCGTGGTTAAAATGCATGCGTTGTAAAGTCTGCGCTGTTAAGGCATGCGTGGTACCGACCGCGTTCTAAAACAGATTCCACATAGGCAGCAGGGGCTGTGTACCCTGGTTTTCATTGGCAGTCTCTGCATGGTACACACAGAGATCCTGGACCATTTTCAGCTCAGAGTTACAACTTCTGGGGCAAAAATGTGTCTCCTCCAAGAAGAGCAAGAAGACCAGCAGTGGCCAGTGAGAGTTCATGCAGTATGAAGCACTAATCATAAAGAACACATCCAGGAAATGGGATATATCTTCTATATCATTTCTGGAACAAATGAATTACAACTCGGCCTGATATGCTCAATATTAGGCTGTCACAAGGTTGAGACTACAACGGGTCACAATTCTCACAGGGTCCTACGCAGTGCAGATGAACTACCACCACCTGCCGAGAGCAAACAGAAAGCTGTGCTAGTTGGGCTGGTCCATTATTAAGATGTATGTGACAGTGGGCCAGGCGACAGTCTGTGCGGAGTTGGGCGGTTTGCTGAAGTACGACAGGTTCTGAGGAGCATCACAAGCTAGCCTGCAATTTATTAAAGGAAGGGAGGAAAACTCACCAATGGCTGGCTTCGGCCACTGGGCCTCAGACAACGTTTGAATGCCTGCCTCCCTATCTGACATTGCCTCGCGACCTCTTTGGTGACACTGGCTTGTACCGAGGGTGGTGAGGCACAAAAAAAATCCACTTATCTTTCTAACTTGCTGCACGACGTCATCCTCCCGTGGGTGTCTTCTCTACTCCTGGAAGCTCTGGACCAGGAAACTGCACTACCCAATCCTGGTGCTGCTCTCACCAGCATGAGAGAAGCACCAGGATTGGATAGAGCGTGCTCTCCCAGCGCTCCTAAGAGCACTGGAGGCTTGCACTTTCTCTAACCCAGTTGTCTAAGACAGCTAGGTTAGAGAACTTTAAAATGCGCATGTCTGGCTGGTCATCCCAAGACGGCCGGCCAAAGAGACGTGCATTTTAAAGTGCAGAGCTCCCTGCTGCTGCCACTCGGCAGCGCTGGCCCCGCCCCGTCCTGACAGTTCAGGACGAGCTGCTGAAAAATAAAATGGTAATAAATAAACTTTATTACCGTTTTATTTTACAGATCTGGGGCTTGTGGAGTGACGCTCCTCCGCTCTAATGGAGGAGCCGCGCCTGTGAGTCTGCACAGTGAAATTCACCCTACCACTTACCCTTATCGATTTGTTTGTGAATATTTATGCTATAAAAATGTTTAATGCTCTGTTCTGCATTGCAGGAGCAGTTATAGGGTGAGCCAAATGATTTTTGGTCTACAAAGCAGCCACAAGAAAGAGCCCTATGGGAGCTGCAAGACAAACCACAGGAGTCCTTATGGCAGGGCCCTGGGATGAAAGCAAAGATGCTCCATTATTCCGACAGTTAAATGGGACAGACAGAAACAGACAGAAAGACAGAGACAGACAGCTAGAGATAGACAGACAGACAGACAGACAGACAGACAGACAGACAGATAGATAGATAGATAGATAGATAGATAGATGAGCGGCTCCTCCGCTAAGGCGGAGGAGTGTTGCTCCACTGCTCTTTGAGCAGAAAAAATAAAATGATAATAACATATTTATTATCATTGTATTTTTCGCAGGTTCGGGGCTGGGTTGGGGCGGGGCGGGGCGAGGCGGGGCTGGAGGCACGGAGGAGGAGTGGTTTGTGCACACTAAGTGCACATGACTGCTTGGTTGGCCGTCTGGGACCAGCCAAACAGTCATGAGCACTTAGCATGTTCCCCACCAGGCTGCATTACACAGCCTGGTGGGGAACATGCCCAGGCCCCCAGTCCCCATCTGAGCGCTGATCCACGGCGCTCAGACCAAGCACAATTCTGCTTTGCAGCGTTGTGATTGGCTATGGGGAGCCTGGGTGCTTCCTGGTTCCCGGACTCACCGGAGAAGCGAGGAGAGACAGCCGGCGGAAGAGGTAAGTGGTATTATTTTTTTTACTAAGTCCCCCCGCCACCCTCCCTTCCTCCACCGTCATTCCCTGCCAGCCGCTACTAGATAGATAGATAGATAGATAGATAGATAGATTTTTAGTAAAATCAAAACGCCTTGCAAACACCAGCCTAAAAACAGGGAACATTTATCTGTGTGATTAAAAAAAAGCAACTGAAATCAATTGATCCATTGGACACCAATAAGAGGGGTGTAGCTATCAATGATGCTGCAGGTGCATTGTACTGGGGTCAAGAGACCTCAGGGGGGCCTTAAACTTGGATTATTGCGATTTTTAAAAAATGCAAACACAGCAGCCTGGGCAGTGCTTAAATTTGAGCTGGTGGTTTCCAGTGCTCGGCACTGGCACTTAATTGTCAACACTGGCACTTATGACAGTTTGCCACATGGTTGCGCTGTCTATCTAAATTAGAGATGAGGACAACAACAGTTGTTTATTCATAGAATATACAAAAACTAACTAATACGTGCTGTCCAAGCCATTGTTATACCTTTGGCGGCGTGGAATAGTCTGAATTGTCACACATGTAGGAGTGTGATGGAGCTGGGGAACCAGGCGTCTTGGCGTCGGCTCAACATCCTGTGATTCTAGGCAAATCGCTTGATCTCCCTGTGCCTACCAAAAATAAATGTGTGGTTGTATAACCTAACTGGTGCTCATGTAAAGTGCTCCAATTCCTTCGGGTCAAGGTCGCGCTATATAAAACTGCCACAAATAAAAATGGTAGCACTGGCAGGGGCAATGGCTGGCGCAAGCCTGGCGCAAGCCTGCAGTGGTCTCCTGACGAGGGCACTTGCACTTATTTTGTTACAAATTAAGCACTGAATTGTGGGGAGCCATTTCCCTAGCTTGCCCCACATGGCACCCTTGTACGAATCTGGCCACTAACCGATTTTATGCTGCAACTGGAATCAAAAGAAATATTCACTAAGTGTATTAAAAAAGTAGACGTTAGCAACTGAATCCAGCAGAAACCATTTGCAACTGGTCCACTGGGATTCCCACAAGAGAATTGCTCCATGCGGATCACTTAGGGAATTGTAATTGTATGTGTAGGCTTATTAAGAGGATACAGGTTTATCTGATATAATTTCACCCCCGCCTTGATCCCTGTCTGGAGTACTGCAAATGTCTGCCTCTCTTGTGTTGTTTACGTCTGAGTAAAGCCATCCCTTTGTTAAGTGTTCCAGAGACGGCCCTCCTTCCAGTCTGCAGGGTAGACTCGGAGACGCTGTTCAATGAGATTGGAATTCGCCTTGAGCGCTCGTGACTGGGGGAGTGAGCTCCGAGGCACTGAGCTGGTAAACCCGCGCCTGATCAGCCACACACCGCATGATTCACTGTGGACTGACACAAAGGGGACTGGTGTGGGAGGCAATGCAAACACTACATGGCTTCCGCGAACCATTTCTCAAGCAGCAAGGTGAGAGAGGAGCTTCCGGCTTGTGGTTCTACTGAAGCCACATCAAATCTCACTCTTTAGAGGCGAGACTCACTCCTTGAAGCCCACTCTCCCTCCTGGACAGGCCCTATAAAAGCTACCTGCTTCTACACAAGGCTGAAGTGGCAATATTACACTTGCAACTTTTTAATTAGAGCCCCCATTCCAATCCATGAGGTAAATCTCTTGACTCATTGCCAGCCCATTGAACCCAAGTGCGCCCTTTAACTTTTTGCTGTGAGAATGGTTGTCATCATCCGGTTGAAGTCTCGGCAGATTGCCTGCAGCTGACATCTCTGCTCCTCTGATCTCCCTGTGGTCAGGGGTGGCTTTAGGGTGGCCTTACCTGGCTCTGGCATTGGGGTGGGCGCTGTGTTTAGAATCAACTTATGTATTTAAAAGCACAAGCTCCTTGTGTGTCGGACAGTTTTCAAGCAACTGGAAAAATGTTGAGATAACTGATGATTAATGTTGCTGTTGGAGAGAGATCAGAGTTTGTCTAGTGGCAGCTTTGATTCATTATAAAGTAGCACAGAGGGTTAATGTGCCTGTGGCAATGAATGTGTACCATGCAGATCACAGAACTGTATTTTAAGTGGATACCTCAGTGGGTTACTGCTACTTGATCTTCTCCCTTAGGAAATTCCTACACATCTGCTGGAGCCACCCTACCTCCAAATTCCACATCCACTGCATGAGTGCCCGCAGCAGCGTTTCAACTGCCATCTAATAAAAGGGTCCAAGGCAGCTTTGGAAAAACTCAACAAAACCATACAAGAATTCAACTCCTTTAAATTAAAAAAGAAAGCTGACAAAGTCCAGAAGGACATTACGGCCTACAGTAAAGAGAAGGCATTTCCTTACCTACAAGACGATTTTTACACCCAACCTCAACCCTACAAGAAAAGTGTCACCTGGGGAAGATACAAGAACAACAACCTCATCGGATTTTCGGATTCCTCAGCGGGATCAGATACCTCAGACGACGGGGTTGAAGGACCCAGTGGAGCACAAAGAAATCAACAACAGCCTTTTTTAGGCCAGGCACAGAGGGGCAGAGGAACCAACTGCAACCAGAAGAGAGTATGGCACCAGTTTGCAGGAGAACGACAAACACGCTGTCAATACTACACATGGGGACCGGAAGGCTAGTAACGGAGAGGGAAGAAAGAAGCTCCCCAACAGCCATCACCCATACCAAAGAGGTGGACCCCATCAGAACCACCAACACTCTGAATGATGAAGGTACCATCCCTCTTTTCAATCTATCAACGCATATAATGAACAATAATGAACTGTCTCTCCTGAGTAAAGGCCTGTCATACGTTCTTACTGAAAGAACAGATTTCTTCAAACTTCAGACAGAACTCCACAAATTCTTGAGGACACTGAGACTGAAAGTCTTTTTCAATGACAATCAAGGACCACCCCGCACTCAGAACTCTGTATTGCGACCCAAATCGACTTTTATACCAGCCAACAACATGATGCCTCTAGAAATTCTTGCGTTTGAAAAAGGAGTATTGGAAGACATCCTGAAACTTAAAAGTAAGAAAACTCTTTACTCCATATAACATCACGAGACAAGAACGGCAGGTACTGGTTAACCTTAAAAACGACGACACAATCATCCTGAAGCCAGCAGATAAAAGTGGTGGTATCGTCATTCAAGAAAGAACTAAGTACGAGGCCGAAATAATGAGACAACTTAATAATGTCCACCACTACAAAGAACTACCACGCGATCCCCTTATCAATATCCAGAAACGGATACAGGAGGTAACCACACACGGTTTAGATGAAGGATTTATAACTAATGTGTATAAAAAAAGAGAGGTGGCCCCACCAACCAAGGGAACAGGGCACTACTCAACAGTAGAATATTAGGGTTTCCCTTGGATATCTTATATGACCCACAGAAACATCAACTCTTACATACCTTTACAACACCATACACAAACTCAATTACACTCTGCAGGGCAAAATTAATATTCCCATTTAGTCTCAACCACCAAGCTCGAAATATAATATAATCAATTTATTAAAAAAGTGTTTTGGGTTATAAATAACACAGTTATTTACAAAAAGAAATGGTTAAAATTCATATATTGCATCAAAATACATAAATCACATACATGATCAATATTTATTAAAAAACGGCGAAAAAAACCTAATACGTAAAAACCTACAAGTACGTTGGGGACCCTATTGGTTGCACAGATTTGCATCCACTAATTCACAAAATGATCCAACATATCAACATCCAGGTGACAAACTGGTTGGTATATCGCTATATTCCTATCCAGAATTCTTTTTTGTTGGATTCACATACAGTGGCGTTGACGCGTTTCAGTGGTAATCAATCGATAAGAGACCATCTTCCTCAGGACAAAAGCGATGAGGGGATTCATAACTAAACCAGAATTTGATTTCCTGCACCAGAAGAATCCGAGGACTCCGGTACTTTATACCTTGCCTAAAGTGCATAAAGATTTGGCTAATCCTCTGGGGAGACCCATTCTGTCCGGATGTGGGTCTGTCCTTGAACCCTTGGGACACTATATTAACAGCTTCATTAAGGACTATGTCCCTGTCTTACCCACCTATGTAAGGGACAGCACATATATGATAAATCTGATAGAAGGAATGGATTATGATCCCCTGCAAGAGATGTTAGTGACATTGGATATAGAATCGTTGTACACGAACATTCCACAGATTGAAAGTATCAATGTCATTAAAACTGTCCTAAATTCTCTCCCTGCACCCATGGCAGTCCCAACGGAGTTTATCACAGACCTATTGGAAATCGCACTAACAATGGATTACTTCAGATTCAACATGAAATATTACCAACAATGCTCAGGGACATCCATGGGAGCCATTTTTGCTCCCAACCCAGCCAATCTCTATGAAGGTGACCTTGAGAAGAAATTCATTAATGTTGTGACTAATCCCTTCTCCAACAATATCAAGTGCTGAAAGCGCTATATAGACGACATATTTCTTATATGGACAGGTACTGAAAGGAGCCTGGAAATGTTCATTGCCTATCTACATGAATGCCAGTCAGCGCTGACCTTTACTTACAGCACGGATAGAGAGAATGTTCCCTTCCTTGACCTACAAATAAGATGTTGCAACAATCAACTGAACGTGACCCTCTATCGTAAACCTACGGATAGAAATACACTTCTTCAATACAAGAGCTTCCATCCCAGGGCCCTGAAGGATGGTCTACCATATGGGCAGTTCCTGAGGCTTAGGCGTAACTGCACAGAGAAAGAGGACTTCTTCAGAGAGGCAAACATCTTGAGCGCCAGACTACGTGAAAGAGGATCCCCCAAACGATTGGTGAAAACCTCCATGAAGAGGGCGTGATTCAGCCCCCGAGAAGCACTACTAACAAGTAGAACCAAAAGCCAGACCAATAAAAGTGTGTGTGTGACCACTTTCTGCCCCCTAAGTACACAGGTCACGAAAACCATTAAAAAACATTGGCCTACACTTAACACACTGAGCACTTGCCAAGAATTACCCAT
The DNA here is from genome assembly GCA_963921515.1 of Calotriton arnoldi. Lineage (NCBI taxonomy): Eukaryota > Metazoa > Chordata > Amphibia > Caudata > Salamandridae > Calotriton > Calotriton arnoldi. Next base: position 1,922,897 of record CAWUFW010002198.1, read on the forward strand.
GTTCTCTTACAATAATGGAAAGAATATCAAGGACCATCTGGTACACTCAGATACTAGCATAGTGAAACCCAAGAGCACAATCCATGACCTTTGGTCGCTTCCGCCTGTTACGGGACATTTTAAATGTGGAAACTGTGTAGCCTGCAACCACACTTTTGACACGAAAGATTTCACTCACGCCCATCAGAGAGCAGAGATTGCACTGCGCATGTGCCGCCAGGCTGTAGGCCATTGCACACGCGCATATAACTCAGTCTTCGGTACGCGTCCTCGTGAAAGGACACATCTCGGCAGCGCCCCACCGCAAGACCATTAAGTAAGTACAGAGACTCATATGTCCGTGATTGAGTTGGGTCCTTACATGGAGTTAATTGAATTCCCTAACTATGACTCCTTTTTAGGTCGAGCCTCGAGTAGCGCGCAAGCGCTGCTCTGCGAGACTTTATGTAAGGGGCTTTTGAAAGCTGACCACACGCTCGTGCACAATGGCCTTTTCCCTGCGGTTACCCGCAGGGCCGCCATCTGTTTGCAATTATCGTGCCCAGACGCGGGCGCAATAATTGAAAACACATGGCCATTGTGCACGAGCGTGTGGTCAGCTCAGCAGGTTGCCGCGCTCGCTCGCCCCCGCTCCTCTCTCACGCTGACGACGTCTCTGCTGTCCAGCGCTTCACTTGTGCTGACGCTGCCTCCCTCCTCCGTCTTTTCTGTGCTGCAAGCAGGCAGCCGACTTCAATGATTTCACAATCTTGGGAAACATGCTTAAGAGCTGTACCTTTGCTATCCATTCAGGAGAGAGGAACTTGGAGCTGTCTGGTAACAATAGGAGAGTTCGGTCAGCGTCTCCCTTCTTTACACGAGTGCCCTGAACACGGACACCGCCAGAGGCGAGGACGGTCAGTCAGCAGTGCCCTGAACACGGACACTGCCAGAGGCGAGGAGGACTTGGATGGAATCCGCCGGCGCGCAGCGCAGGACACGCACAGACATACGTGTGGTCTCGAGAGCAGCCTCAACTGTGGGCCGGGCGAGGAGGAGAGTTTATTTTCTTTATGGCCTGCAAGGTGAGATGAAGGAAGAGGACATACACAAATTAAAAGCCAATTACACCGACCATGTGACTTCCCGATGCAAAGCTCTAGTGTGCGCGGCACGTTCACAGCCTGCTGCTAATGAGACACCCCGGACACTTCCTGGGAGCTGGGGGTTACTCTTTGCACAATATACGTCGTGGGAACCCCGGGCCCGGGGCAAGAATGGCAGCGAAGCTCTTCCTTCTCTCTGTAAACTTGAGTTGCCAGATAACCCCGTGTCATCAGGGGCAGTCTTTCAGTCATGTGCTTTCTTTCAACGAGCTAATTACATTCTGAGAAATTAATTCTTGTGTTAGTCCAGTTGCCTTAGCCTACTGAGAATGATCCATCTAAAAACGGTGAATTTGAAAAAGAAAAGCAAAGAACTGGAACATGGTGTCCTTCATGACAAGAAGTCATCTGGTAAGCTTACAATAAACAAGCATTGGCTGGGAATCCAAGCTAACTTAAGCATAGTGTTAAAACACAACGCTCACTTTAAATGGAGATCAATGACTGTTTAAGGTCCAAATCGAGAACCCCTATGCAGCTGAGTGTCGAAGAGGTAGAGGAACACCGACGTAAATCAATCCGTCCAATGAAACTTGAGAGTTAAGCACAGACTTGCATATACTCACCCTCAGACCAAAGCAATGGAGATGTAGGGTACCAAATCGAAATGTCTGAAGAAGACTGGGCTTCAAGTGCAGGACTTGCGGATATCCACCCTCAGACCATAACAAAGGAGATATAGACTAGAGCATAGATATAAATCAAAGTGTGCAACGAAGCCAGAGACTAGAGAGCAGGACTTGCTATATCCACCCTCAAATCAAAGTAATGGAGATGTAGAGCACTGAATCAAAATATCCGAAGAAGACTGAGCAGAACGTGCGGATGTCCACCCTCAGACCAAAGCACTGGAGATGCAGACGACCAGCCCAAATCATAGTATCTGAAGAAGACTAGGCTTGAAACACAAGACTTGCAGATTTCCACCCTCAGACTTTCATTACAATGGAGACGCAGAGCACAGACCTAAATCAAAGTGTCTTTATCAAAGCTAGGAAAATTAAATTAAAAATATTTACAAATTTAGAGAATGAAAAGCAAATGCACACGTCATTAGAATTCACCAGCAACAATCCTCTATATCCTTGCCATGTGTATCATAAATCACATGACATCTCAACAAAACCTAATGGGGCACAGCAATATCAATTAGAAGTCTTACAACAAACACGCAAAAAAAATGAAAAAAACTTCTTTTTAACAGAGGATAAACAAAATAATCCCAACGATGAAATGGTTCAAGGTCATTGGTGTCTCTAAAGCTAATTATTTATCTTCAGTATTCACCAACCGTGTAACAATTTAACATCCGCCAAATGGACTTGACCAAAATTAATAGTATCCCACACCTTAATGTAGTTCATTAATATATTTTATGAAAGGATCGCAGAGTCCAAACGATATTAAGATACCACATTTCTTTTTCCTCAAACCAAGACGATTATGCACAAACACGGATGGCAGAGGTTCTGTTTATTGTTGCTACTGTGATTCAATGAGAGCATTTCTCTTTGTATAAAATGTACATCTGCATGTAATGGCTTACAAAATGGCAAGAAATGCCACTCTTAAATTCCAGTTTTAGCCCAAAATATCTTTGATTAATTTGTGATGATCGCAAACAATCAACTAAAGATGTGTATTGACAAAAGAAATATCACAAGTTCACAAGTAATCCATGAGTAATTCCAGTGACCGACATAAATAAACAAGCATTGGCATAGCCAATAGGTCTCGCCTTTGGGACCTTATAAGTGTTTAACCATGCAACAGTTCATGTTGTTGCACCATGGATATTGTGCTGCATAACTAAATACTTATAAGGTCCCCAAAAGCGAGACCTATTGGCTATGCCAATGCTTGTTAACTTTAGAGCTTGTGACGGCTGACACAGAAGTAATTAAATTACTCATCTCCGAATTCCCATCAGGTGAGTTGACTTGCCTTCTCTACCACCATTCTGCAATCATTCCTTGCTTGAACGCGGTGTTAGTTGAGAATTGAAATACTTCTATACCCTTGTTCACTTTAGATTCCCTGGAGGCACCGAGAGTTATCCAACTCGCTTAAACCGATTTGGTGGTTTCTCCTTTTCCACAACAGTCCGACTGACCGAGACTGTAACATTGGGCCCCATCAAGGCTGTTTAACTCTTATCTCCGCTTCTCATCAATAGGAATCAGCACACCCTGGCGCCGTATATTAGTCCTTTCTGAATCCTGGTAAGCCTTCCTCATTCGCATACCACCTAAGAAACACAGTCACCCTATTTACATGTGGCCACATGCCCCAAATACTCACCGCATGTATCATTAACAGGTACATCCGCTGCCTCACCCGGGACAACACTGAAATTGCCAGCTTATATCCAAGAAGACATCCACACTTGGCACATCCCTGTGCTAAATATGGTAAGCCGCTGCTCACCATGCCCGCCGTGTTATGCCCAAGCTATTATTCTCATATGTACTTCCTTAGCCTTATCTTAATTCTCCCTCCATTAGTCCCCAGAATTTCTGTCCTGAAGAGACCCCGTATCACGAGAGGGTCGAAACGTCGTCGACTTTTACAAAGAGAGAGCCTAAGAAAAACAAAAATACAACCTACTATATTATAACTGTGAAGAGCTCCTCTTTTGTGTTACTACCAATAACCATCTCCCCCCTTTTTTCACATAACATTTTTTTTAACATCACCGTTAGGTTATGGTCACTTCACTGGGGTTCACCAAATCACGTTTAAATTTTTTATAGTGTAAATACTTCATAAACTTTTTGGAAATACTGTTTGTGGTACTTATGATTATTGTAATTGCAAAATAAATTATACTCACTTCGGCTGCAGTGAGTACGACTTAGATATACTGTCGTGTGGGCTTTTTAAAATCTATGGAATACTGTCAGACTGAATTTAATTAAGGTCTCATCATATAGTTTTTGTCTTTGTGATTAATTCAAGCAAGCTATACCTTCTTGCAGAGTTTGTATTGTTTTTGGTAAATGAGTTCCTTGTGAACACTGTTTTTTGCTTATTAGCAACACCCAGTTCACATATGGGTCGCTCTTGTTTTTTCTAAATATCTAATAAAAGGGGGAAGAAGTACCAGCTGGTTTGTTCTCCTGACCCAGGAGAGAGGAGAGATCACATTACTGGAGGTTGCCAATTCAGGATGTTCCTTCAATCAATCCTCTTTATAACTACTATGGAGATCCTCTTCTGGATTAACCCTGGGCGTAGTTCGCGTAGTAGCGCTACGCATAGCTACGCGAAGTGCACTTCGCACGCTACGCGTAGCTACGCGAACTGCGTAGTGCGGTAGGGAAATGCTGTTCGCACTGATTGCACAGTGCCGGATGCTTGTCCGCACTGTGCAATCATTGCAAACGGCATCTTGCACAGTGCAAGCGGTCGTTTTCTGCTGCTCGAGTAGATTTGTACTCGAGCGGCAGCTTTCTCAACGCGGACTGGTAGTTTCTCATCGCGAGCGGTCGCGAGAATACGCGACCACTCGCAATGAGAAACCTGACCTCCCGCGTTGAGAATCTCGCCGGGAGGTTTACTTTCTCGCTCGCGATCGGCAACTTGATGTTGCTGATCGCGAACGAGGAAAAAGTCTCGCCGGGATGTTGATTCTGCTCGCTCGCGGTCGCCAACTTGACGTTGAGGACCGCGAGCAAGCAAAAAATGCCCGCTACGCGTTTTTGCACTGTGCTATGTGCAATTCGCGTATCGCGTAGTAGCGCAAACTCCGCAAACTCCGCGAGCGTAGCGTAGTTTTCCGCCCAGGCCTATTCTGGATTTGAGAGGCTCAGCTAATCTTTGTTGACCCCGATGGGTACCACAGATGTCAGCGAATCTGGGGTGCTGTCCGAACTGCAGTAGTGATGGAGGCAGCTAGCTGCAGTTGCAGTGGCTTGCTGACTTCTGAACACAGTAAGGGTGGTGGTGCTGATTGGCTGGGTGTTGTCCACATCAATAATGCACCAGTATGGGTGGTGGTGGCTGGTCAGCTGGCTAGATGCTGGATGCAACAATAATGACTGGCTGGCTACTGACCACATGGTGGTGATTGTGGCTGGCTGGCTATCGGACATATTGTTGGTGGCAGTAGAGGAGGCTGGCTGGCTGCAGCAGTAGTGGTGTGGTGGCCTGCTGCTAGTTTCAGAGCTGAAAGTCATCTGAAAAGTGATGTGGTTGTAAATGTGGGGAACATGTACACACATTCAACAATCAGTGTCCCACCTCTTTCTCTGGGCTGTAAATGCCCATTGGACATGGCATTCTCACCAATCTTGATGCCACCATAAATGTATATTTTTCCACCCATTAGGTACGCTGTTGGTCTGTGGAGCAGTAAAGCCATATCCTATATCACTGCATAAGGCAGGCATGATACAAAAAGGTAAATGTACATGTATAGATCTACTCGTGTGTAGATCTACTTCTACATCTACGTGTAACTCTACATTTTTACTAATCACCACTTCTGAGTGGAGATTTGCATCAAGGTGTAAACTTACATGTCTACACCCCTTCCAATAAGATGGTGGAGACTCCTACAATTGTATTGTCAACTGTAAAGTTATCACAAGTACCTTTATGACCCTATTTCACATTCCACCTGAATGGCAGGTATTCCCGCCACCGAGGCAGAGACCTCCAATATGGAAACGGAGACCTCCACCATGGAGACCTCAGAGTAGAAGGAAATAGGCAGATAGTATAAAAATGACCAAGATTGCAGGCACACACGGTCCTTATTCATTTAAAAACACATGAATGAATCTCACAACCCCAGGTTCTGCTATTTCCTTCTTGGACTACCTGACCCTGAAGCCAACAATAACCATATTCAGCCTCCAGGATGCAGACAAAACTCAAGAGGAAAAGGAATTACACTGAGAAGAAGACAGCTCTTTTAGGTAAATTTGTGGTCAAACCTTACAAATATCTATAAAATCTTACTCCATTTATCCTCAGTGGAGTACAGGAAGGGGTCTTGTGGGAGGACGTCACAGACTGACAATGCACTGGGGATGCGGCACACCCTGTGGGGCACTACCTGTCAGGAAGAGAGGAGATACTCAAAAGAGATGTTCTCAGGATTCTGGTGGCCTAAACTGTTCCTGGAGTTGCACCTGAATTCTGAAGAGTCCATCCTCTTCACAATGCACCTTCACCTGCTATATAGCCTACCTGTTGAAACAACCCTAACTGTGGCTCTACTGTGGTACTAACATATATCCCATAAAGATTTAAACCCCTTCTCTACATCTAAAAGTTATCTCACAACCACTCATGCAACACTTTCTTTCTTGAAACCTACACTGCAATGCAGACATTACATACATATCCCTCAAACACAGCCTCAAACACACATGCATTGTGAGAAGCTGGTCTGGTATATGATGTCCACTAATGTAAGTGGGCACCTTGCACCAGTCCAGACAACCCTTATGGTGATTTAAGAGGTCTTAGACAACCTTAGAAAGCTCTCTAAGTGGTAGCTGTGGAAAGCAGCCTTCAGGCTCAGTCTTGAAGGAGTGTAAAGCAGCTTGTTTTACCAGAATGCAATCTTATAGTATAGATAAAATGAAAGAGAACCACACAAGGTATTCATCAAAATATGTATTTATTACATAATACTCTCTAGTACGTTCAAATATCTCCAACACGGAGATAAACACAATGCACACAATACTTTAGCAAGAAATACAGTAAATAGCACAGAATACACAGAGGGCCCCAGGGGGGACCAAACCATATATTAAGAAAGTGGTATAAGAACCACGACTCGAGGCAGGACGATGTTGAGAGGATGTAGAATTGCTGGGGACCCACAGAACCACCTAAGGTAAGTAGATAGGGACCCCCGGGAAGCGTGTGCAGTGTGGGAACACGACTGGGTGCTCTGTACAAGTCTATGTGCAAGTCGCGGTTGGATTTCTTAGAGATTAAGGACCCTTCCCAGTGGACCCTGGAGTAACCCCTTGGAAGACAGAAGGTTGGAGAGCCACCCCACCTGTGGATACCCGAGTACCCACGTTACCTACACCAGGGAAGCCGGGTGCATACGTGTGAAGTGGTGTCGGAAACTGCAGTCAAATCCAATGGAGGACTTCAGAAAAGTGCCGCTGTGGAGGAAGGAAGAAGTGTCCGGTGGAATTCGAGGATGGATTCTTGATGAGAGGTACCTGCAAGCAGAGGGGACAGAGTTTATGTCACTCAGGAGTGACCAGGAGACTTGGAAGACGAATGCCCTCCGATGTCGGGTGTTGCAGGATGGATGACGAGGACCTTGACTCTGCAGCTGTGAGGACCAGGCAATGCTGAGGAGGACCAGGAGCCATGCATGAGCTGTCCCACGAAGGAAGTCGAGTGCTGAGGGGTCGGTGTCCAGCGGGAACACCAACAAGCCTTGGCAAATGCACCCAATGCAGGAAGTGAAGAAGGAGCAACATCGGGACCAGCAAGGTCCAGGGGACTCACCAAAAGCAGGGGAGTCAGGGCAGGCCCGAGCAATCAGGGCGCCCAAAAGAAACAAGTGTGACCCTCAAATGGACCCACAGGCCGGAGGCACTGGAGTCGCAAGAGGACCTCAAGCAGCTCACCAAAAGATGTAGGCCACAATGCACACGATGCGGTGTGGCTGAAGATTCTGGTCACTGGAGATGCTCGAGGTTGGGGCTATGTGAAGCCTGAAGATCTTCTTGGAAGGAAGCCAACAAGCCTTTGCAACTGCAAATTGGATGCGGTGCACAGGGGTTCAGTTATTGCAACCCCCACGAGGGATACTGGCCTCACACTTGATGAGAGGGCAGGGCAGGCCTCAGGAGCTGTGGAAAACCACCACCTGTGTTGCAGAACCTTACGGAGTCCGGAAGGCTCAGGATGAGCAGACCGGTTGACTTAGTCGCGGTGCCTGCAAATGCAGGGGAGTGACTCCTTCACTCCAAGGGAGATTCCTTCAAGTGTCTTTGATGCTTCACAAGCTTTGGAAGGTTCCTGTATGATGCACAGGCACAGATGATGCAGCAGACTGGAAGGGAGACGAAGTCAGGCCCAAACGAAGTCCAGTGAAGTCCAGAGTGCCCAGACGGTAGAAGAAGAAGTGGTGTCTGATCTGAATCTTATCCCATGACGAATCTAGGGACCTACACCCAGGTAAGCCCTTATGTACCCAAGGGTAAGGGTCGGGAAGATTCAGGAGATCCTCCCAGGGAGGGTCTGGACAGGGGCGGGGTTACTCCCATGTCCTTTGTCCAGTTTCGCACCAGAGCGGGAGCCAACGGATCCCAGGACTGGTTTGAAATGGACTATGCATGGGGACACCAAATGTGCCCTTCATGCAGACTTTCTGGCGCTGACAAGCGCACCCACCCGGTCCCAATACACTAAATCCTGTCTGGGAGGTGGTCACACCTCCCTGTGACAGGATGCCTATTGTTCCACCTTCCTCTGCTCGAGCTTGGCTCAGCAGCAGGAGGGCAGAAATGTGTCTATGGTGGGCAGCAACCATTTTGTGCTGTCCGTGTCTAGAAGGTTGGCACAGGGAACACTGAGAGCCTAACGGAGGTCTCTTCCAGTGCTTTGAATCACACCTCCCACACCGTTTACGATGTGGGGGTATGATTCCAACATGTTTGATACCAAACATGATAGGATTCATTGCAGCCAGTTTCGAGATGGTCATCGCGTAATTACGTGGTGCCCCTCTATATAGTATATGGCTGCTTCACTGACAACCCGGGAGAATGAACTCCATAGGCTGCAGGGGTGTCCTGCTCATGCAGGGGCACCCTTTCACTTAGAACCAAGCACCCTGCCTTCAGGATTGTAAAGGCCTGCTAGAGGGGTGACTTATAGGTTTTAAGTGCAGTGACCCTTAGATATAGGAAGCCTATATTTTCAGACACTGGTGCAAGCACCAACTTGCACAGGCTGCAATGGCAGGCCTGTAGTTCCATTTTTGAATGGTCTCTCATGGGTGTCATAATGCATAATGCATAATACAAAAGCGTGGAACTACCTGCCCAGCCTTTTGAGACTCACGCAGTTAGAAGCCATGTTTAAGAAAAGATTGAAAACCTGGATCTTCGCAGTCCCAGATAGCCTGGCCCTATCTCTTATCTGATAACGGCAATAACAGAGACCACTCTCCTCGACACCTCGTCTACCCGCCACTTAGCGCCAAGATGCTCCTTGTGAGTTATAGCTGCGCTCTATAAGCGACCTCATTCATTCATGCGTCAGCCCATGGAGGACCTCTGGGGTACCTATGCCCTGGGCACCTTAGTACCATATACTAGGGACTGATAAGGGTACCCCAGTATCCAATCTGGGATGTACCCAAGTACTGAACACAAAAATGTAGGGAGAAAACAGATATACTGGGGTCCTGATTAGCAGGATCCCAGTCAGACTAGTCATAAACAGCATCAAATCAAGCAAAACGTGGGGGTAACCATAGAAGCAGATCCTACTTTCCTGCATGCATCCTTTAATTATGATGCTATTTATATTCTTTTCCTTTCAATCTTCCTTACTCTCATACTGGCATCATTACAAGGCATTTGGTTTCTACAGCTGGGGAAGGACTACTTCCTAATGCGGTAGGGCTACACATAGGGCCTGTCTCCTTACGCAACTTTACAACAAACACAGGAATGTCATTACGCTGTTATTATCACTAACACACTATAAGGGATTTCTATACATTTGTTTGTTGCACTCTGATGTTTTTTTATTGCTCTTTACTTTGATGAACTACTTTATTGAACTATAACTATTGTCAGATTTAACACTTGTTTTAATCCACTTTTAAGGGCCTGTGTGGTTTCCCCATCCACCACTTGCCATCACCTATATTTCTGCTACTAGCTCTGCACCAAAACCAGGACTAGCTACACACAGCAGATGGGTGGTAGAGACTGATACGGTCTGTTGTTTGGGGTTTGGCTCAAACATATCTCTCTTTGTAAGTGAGAAGTTATGTGTTTAACTACTGTCTACATCCATATATCCACCCATGTTCCCATTTTATTCAATTATTTGTGTGGCAACATTTGTCATATTCCTTAATGCTAATCCCACAGGTTACAGCATGTGGACCGTTCACATAAGAAGTGAGAAGGCCTTACTCTCATCCATACGTTGTTCTAGTCCTGCACCCAGGGCAAGGAAGTAACATGTCATTTCCGTCTCTCTGCATCTCAGACCACCACCTTCCATCTCAACTACTGTCCGCCTGAGGAGAACAAGGACTTCAGATCTCCTCACCTGCCTTATCCATCCGACATGCCCACAACACCCACCTGGCAGACTTCAACAGCCCAGACACTGAAAGCTCAAAAAAACACGAGACACCCTCTTCAACCAATGTGGTACAGCATGTCACACAACCAACACACTCCAAACGCCACATCTCTGACCTTGGCTTCTCAACATCACCAACAATACAATGCAAGCCAGCCACACCTATTGACTGAAAGGTCAACACAAAAGAGAAGACCAAACGTTCAGATCTTTCAAAGACTAATCTATAGACAAGCCAATGCTTGAACTCATCTCTCACCCCATCAACTCTGACGTCAACTCCCTTTTCAACAATGTTAACAATTTTTGGAAAAATGATGTGAATGGTCATGCCCCAATTACAACATGCAAGTGCAAGCCAAAGCCTTTAGCACCCTGGTACTCTAAAGAACTTGCTGACAATAACTAATCCATCCACTGACAGGAAAGAAAATGAAAGAAAAACAGAACCCCTGAGGATTACCTGAAGCTGAATTCGATCCGTGCAACACATAGACAGCTCATCAGCCAAACCAAAGTACTACACTATCACCATCAATGAAGCCACCAACACTAGCAGAACACTGTTCAAGACAATCAAGCACTGCATCAGCCCCATGCCGGTCATTCCTATTCCTCACTCCACAGAAAAGTGCAATGCCATCAATCTCTTCTTCAGAAAACAATTCAGAAGTTTAGAAAGCACATCGATGATGTAAGGAAATGCCTCTTTGTAGATGATCACCCCCAAACTTTTGGACTGATGATGCTGGTTTGGTGACTCTGAAAGTGCACTGTGACCTGCCAACCAGGCACCAATGCCAATGCTACCCTTAAAAAGTATATGTCTAATTGATTTACACACAATATAAGTTAACATACTGATACGCCCCTAGTATATGGTGCCATGTGTACCCAAAGCCTGTAAGTTTACTATCCCTCATGGACTGAAGCATTGAATCTACCACCATGAATGTGACCAAGCAAAGAGTGACTCCCAGGCTGCCAGTGCAGGCTGGTTGGGCGGTTTTTAATTTGCTAATTCGACTTTGCCATTTCAACCCTTGGCAAAGCCCAATTCTTCCTTTTTCATATCTGTATGTCACCCCTAAGGTAGGTCTAACACGCCCTAAAGACAGGGTACATTATATTTAAAAAAGAAGAACATATGTTTTGATGACTTTACATGTTCTGAAAGTAAAAACCCTGCATTATCGTTTTTGCCACATTGGTGAGTATGGAGCTACACACTGACAACTCAGAAGCGCTAACTTTCAGATGAGACTACTAAATCTGATACTGCAAAGTATCTAAAGAATTGTTGCATTAAACCCAACTTGTTGCCCAAGTCGAATTTAATGTAACCATTTTACAAACGGCCACTTTGTTACCCAGGTTTTCCAGCAGCCGGTTTCTGTTGCAAACAGGTGCTGTCCTTGAGATAGCCTGCTGCCCTCCTATGGAGAGGCGATGACGACTCTGAGGAAGTAGTGGTGACTGGCATTTGAAGGTGGTGGTGGGGGGGTTGTTCGAGGGGGGAGGGAATTACATAAAATAAAATACACACTTACCTGTCTGTCGCTGCCACCCGCCGTCGCCGCCTCCTCCAGGTCCTCTTCCCCGATTCCAGGGCAGTAAGCAGGATGCACCCGGCTCCCAGCCTCCCGATAGCCAATCACAACTCTGCAATGCAGCGCTGTGATTGGTTGGAGCGCCATGGATCGGCGCTCAGCCAGATAATGGGAGGCTGAGCATGTTCTCCATGCAGGCTGTAATGCAGCCTGCATGGAGAACATGCAAAAGTGCGCATGAATGTTTGGCCAGCCCCAGAGGGCCGGCCAAACATTCATGCGCACTTTAGGGAGTGAAAAGTACTCCTTCCCTCACCTGCTCTGGCAGCAGAGCAGTCCTGCCCTGTCCCGCCCGTAAAGCTGCCTAGTGACACTGCTTAAAAGCAGTGGGGCGACACTCCTCCGCCTTAGCAGAGGAGCCGCCACTGTCAGGAAGAGGAACAAAAGACCTGCAGAGGAAAGAGGTGTCACCACCTCCTGGCAGGATGGCCAGAGGGGTGTGAGCCCAAAGGGGAAGCTGCCCTTGAAGGACAAATGCTAGTCACACTAGGAAGGGGATACTCTTTTGTTTAGGCAGACTGGCTGGCATCTCAGACCGAGAAGGAACATCCATTGTCAAACAGGTTTTTCAAGTGGAGTGTAGCCCCAGGTAGCCACACGTATGGTTTAGGATAGGAAGCTCCACACACCAATAGAGGATGTAGGGAGTAGGCAGAAAAGTGCACTCTGGGATAGCTAGATACTAAATTTCAAAATAAGTAGTGATTAGGCGGGAGGGAACCTTAGCAGCCCATTGGCTAGTTAGTCACCACCTAAACTTGTATTGGACATAAAAGTGGCACCCAGGCCTCAGACCAATACTGCCTTGGAAAGAAGACTGGAGAAGGGCTGTGCTGCTGCTCTCTGGGCCTAAGAAAGAGAGGCTGCACCAAAGATTGGACTGAACCTGCTGAACCCGAGGACTGGCCAATAGAGGACTATGCTTGCGGTGCCCCACTTGGGAAAAGCTGCCTCTCATCGCCCTGCAAGAAAGTTATTGTCAGTTAAAGGAAACCACTGGGTGTGCTGTGTCTGCAGAACAAACAGTCATGGAGGAGAGTCCCAGCAATGCAAGACTCACCTCACAAAGCCCTCAACCTGACTCCACAACACACTCCTCTTATGCAGATGCATCTCTGGTCTCCTCCCCTCTGAGGGAGTGGACACACATGGTAAGGATGAGCTTTCCCCCTTAGTCAAGCTCCCCAGCACAACCTCTCAGATGGCAACCCTCTCCATAATGGACAACCTGCAGACCATGTCAGATGTTCAAGCATGCAACAGGAGATAGCATGGCCACATCCTGTCCTCTGCAATGGCTAACTGGGTCTTTGGATTCCCATAGTCCTCAGGGCAATTTTGGCGGACCCCCTCACATATTATGTCTAATTCCTCATTTGTTAAGGTGGTGACTCTCTCCTCTTGTCCCTCACCCATTTAGTGGATCTAGAAAGTCTAAGGACCAGCAGTATGGAGAGGGAGGATGTCAGATTGGCTCAGAATGATCAGAAAATTGCTGACTTCCTGTTTATAAAGGTGGAGGTCACTGGTCGGAAAACGGCAGTCTCTGCTCCGCATGCAGAGGTCTCCGCCCCACATGAGGAATCGCGATTCCGCATGTGAGGTCACTACCCAGAATGCAGAAAACTCTAAAAACAGTGGGGTAAGAAGATAAGTGTTACAATGAGTTTATTGTGACATATCTACCTACAACGTGAGCTGTAAACTTGTATGGATACTGCTTATGTACGCTATGCAAATTACTATAGTTCAATGTTAATATGTTACTAATTAACACATGTTTGTACCTGGCATTACTGTAGTGAAACAGTCATTAAGAGTGTGTGAGAAGATGGGGAGAGACAGCAGATCTGGCGTCATCTGGCGTATGTGATATTTCTTACATTCTATTATAATGCACTGTATTATGTATACATACATGCAATGAGTGTTAGGGTAACATGCATCTATTATGTTTTAGTGAGCAATGATTGCTTATGTTTGAGATGCCATCACCCAGATGCATATGCAACCCCAGTGTGAGCTGTTATAATTTACCTATATGGTACATGCCACTGAAATCCCCAGCAAACAACCATTGTGCAAGAGGTGACTCACAGAAGAGACAGCTCTTGTGTGTGCTTCCAGGAAAGGCCACATACACATCAGTCAAGCAGACCCTGGCATTGCATACAGCTTGCTTGTTGATTAAATGTCTGTTGCAGAAAAGGTGTTCCCTGTGGTGAAGTCACTGACGTGCCACGTGGGTGTAATCAATGGCATCTAATACCTGAGGGAAGTGGGCAATGGCGTACAATCCCCTAACCACACTTTGCTTTTTCTCCAGTGTCTGTAGATTTGTGATAAACTGATACACGTTTCTGGTGATGAATCTCAATACATGTGGCAAGCATCGAGATTGGCTTGCCTATGAGATATCTATGTTTCATGAAACCGGCTCTTTGGACAGAGCTATTGGCCATGAAATGGAGGGCAGCTAGTATTTTGGCATAGGTAGGGATAACTTGCAGTGGGATATAGGTGACCTCAGTCTGCAACCATGCCAAGGGTCACTTCAGAAGAGAAGCACTATCTCCCCATTACTGCTTCCCTGGGCATGCTAAATATCTTCATAGTTTTCCTACAGATCCTATCACTTCCCTCCTCAAATAGTTGTTCCTCAGAATGAGGGGCAAAGCTACAGACATTCACCGACATGGCAAACTCCAAAAAGTTGATTGGTGTGTGAGTTAATTCCTTATGTGGTCAGCCTGCATATGATTGATCAGTGTTGCAACGAGCTTCCCCTTGAGATGGGTGGTAGAGCCCTGAGTCATATCTCGCTCGCCTCTTTCATTAGTGGGTGTGTTTTATTTGTTGTAAGCCTTGTTGTAATGTCTTCAGAAAAATAAATACATTTACAAATAGATAATAAAATTGGTAAAGGTATAAAAACAATTACCTTTCATGTTCCTAGTTTTCCCTAGTGTTGTTTGCTACCTCCATTGTTTTCTATGGGTGCATGTTGTAGAAATTGTGATTGGCCCTACTGGTGCTTTACTTCTAACAGGGCTTTGATGGTGTACATTTAAGCCTGGTGTGTCCCTATTAGAGCTGGAGTAGAATTAGAAGTGCATTTCGCTAATTGCAATTGTCTTAATCATTCGGGGAGTGTTTTTGTATATGAATGTGTTTTGTAAGTGTTTTTGTATTTGCCTTTCCCTTCCTAAACACCTCCTTAAACATCTCTTAATTCGTAGTAATGATTCCCCATTTTCCAATGGCTCCCCTTTTTTCCCCCTTGTTCCTCCCACATTTACTACAAAAAAGTATAGCTATGAGTGCAGAGCTCTCCGCCACGGTGGAGGTGATGTCTGTACCGAACAGATAGGAGAGGCAGAGATGTCCGAGCAGATGTTTTTGAATTGCATTTTGTAGTAAATACTTAAGCACTACTTTATGTACTAAAAAATGCAGTTTTTGAATTGTGCACAAGGTTTCCTCCACAGATATACCTACAGATGGCCCCTGGAGAAATGCCCCCGGATTTTCAAGTTAGTTTGTTCTGAGAAAGAGCACAAATACTCAGTAGCAGCTGCTACCGATCGGGAGTGGTGGGGTGTGGGTCGGGGGGTGCAGGACGGAATGAAATTTAAAAAAAAAAACACTTATCTGGTCGAGCCGGTTGGCGCCTCTTCTCCGTCCCCTTCATCCTGTCTCCGCCGGCTGCAGGAAGGAGCAGGAAGCACCCGGGCTCCCAGACTCCTCATAGCCAATCACAACACTGCAATGCAGCATTGTGATTGGTCTGAGCGCCGAAGCACGGCGCTCAGACGGGGACTGGGAGGCTTTGCATGTTCCTCATCAGGCTGTGTAAAGCAAGCCTGGTGGGGAAGATGCAAAGTGCGCAGGACTGTTTGGACGGCCCGAAAGGGCTGGACAAACAGTCATGCGCACTTAAGGAGTGCAAACCACTCCTCTCCCTACTCTGGCCAGCCCCGCCTGAGAGCCACTCACTTCAATAGGAAAAATAAAATGATAAAACGATATGCTATTATCATTTTATTTTTCCTGCCCGTGTCAGCCAACTATGGAGCCAAATATTCATGAAGAGCCAACGTTCCAAGTGGATTGTACACTTACCTGGTTGCAGCGTGATCATGTCAGCCTCTACCCCGCTGTGAACGCCTTGCAGGCCGGCCATGTCATAGATGGAGACAACCTTCACCTCTCAGGTTCCATGGTGCATACACAGTTGTGCTCTGCCTCCAGTGTTCGTGGTACAAAAGAGTAATGTCACAGTGGACTGCATTTACATGTTATGCCAAACAAAGGAAAACATTATTACTTTAAATTAATTAAACGCCACCATTTGAATCATTCACCAAAAATGGTTATGATTTTATTACATCACAGAGTTGCATAATAGCCCGAATATAAATGACATGTATCAATATGAAGCATTTAATTCAAGTCTGGTGACAAGAGGGAAAAGTGCAAGGAAAGGGGAGTGTTTGTGGAAGTGAAGTGAAAAGGGAAGGTGGTGTGCATATGTGACATCATTGATCCATATATACAACCTAACCAACCAGATGTCTGGCAATTATAAATTTGAAAAACATAACACAAAGTTAGCTGTTTGTTAGTCGATGATGCAGCAGCCCACAGTCAGAGGTTACTGAACAACCTCGACGTCTCACTTGAATTATTGAAGAATTGTGGACCTATCTGAGAGCCCGCGAGGCCCAGCTGTTTGTACTTTCTTCTGGTGCTCACTCTTAACTCTTATCCCCGTCCTGAGGAAGACCCCACTCACAAGGCATCAAACCAGCTGTTTATGTTAGGGGTCGAAACGTTGACGTTGTTTCTTTCTTGTGTTCAGACACTGATGACAGAGATTCATTATCTGCATCGGATACTTTGTGTTATGTTTTTCAAATTTATAATTGCCAGACATCTGGTTGGTTAGGTTGTATATATGGATCAATGATGTCACATATGCACACCACCTTCCCTTTTCACTTCACTTCCACAAACACTCCCCTTTTCCTTGCACTTTTCCCTCTTGTCACCAGACTTGAATTAAATGCTTCATATTGATACATGTCATTTATATTCGGGCTATTATGCAACTCTGTGATGTAATAAAATCATAACCATTTTTGGTGAATGATTCAAATGGTGGCGTTTAATTAATTTAAAGTAATAATGTTTTCCTTTGTTTGGCATAACATGTAAATGCAGTCCACTGTGACATTACTCTTTTGTACCATAAACTACCCGGGTCCAGTGGCCTTTCGGGTTACCCCATTATTGTATTACTCTGCCTCCAGTGTTCAACATCTCACACCGATGTCGAACAGTGGTTTAGGAGACCTGTTGGAGGTTCCATTCATTGGAGGTTTAACGACATCAAGTGACAGAGTAGTAGTTCAGCATTTAAGATGATTCTAAGCGCTGTTGCTGAGATATTTGGCCAAGTGCTTTGTAGTTCGAAGGGTCAACTTTCCCCAGGGTTTTATATTTAATGAAGTTAGGCAGTAGGGGTTGGTTGGTAAGAGTTCAAACACCATGCTGTATGCCTTTAATAGAAACCAGACTGTCCTTGAAGACAAGTAGGAAAGCCTACAAGCGTTGGGGAAAGGGGAAAGAGTTTATTTTCCCAATTGATAAACTTGGGAAAGGGATTTTGTCTGCAGCAAGTACTAAGCACTTTACATATTTAAATCAATTCAAACATCCTGGAAGGTATGAATGCTTCTTTGATATAAATAAGAATTCACTACGCATACAAACTCAAGTTTACACCACAGTGCTCTCAGCAGTTATGTCAAGAGAGCACTTTTTAGAAGAATTTGACCCATTTGGCATCCATTTTTAAGTTTGGAGTCTTGAATCTCAAAGTGCCTCAAATGAGGCACTTGCATTATTTATGGTATACAAAACTGTACTGCATGGCTGTTTAGAAGTCCTCACAGCCCCCTAGAGTGTAATGGGTAAACCTGAAACCTGAGGCATTGTTTAAAATATTGCTCCTATCCACAGATTGAAATAAACTTTACTATTATTAAAAGAAGTGTGTAGAATGCTTGTTTTATGGTGAGCGACAAGTTGTATCTCATTTACACAAATTAGTTTTTGTCCCACTAGTCTTATGATCGGAAAATAACTAGACAACAATGCTACATCATTTGCCTTTATTCGCATATGCCCATGATTTACCATTTTTTACAACATAATTTGTCTCATATAATTTATTCAACCATGCCACATAATTTACTCCTCCTTTGTCGCATAATTTCAGTGACATAGTTAATAGGTAAGTGTCACACTACATGCTTCTAGGCGACACTGTTTAGATACAGTTAAGTTAGGTCATTTAATTCCTTTCAATTCTACCATTCCCTATTCACAAACTAGACCAGGAGTGAAAAAATACATTATTAACAGAGGTAGGTGTAGCAAGTACCGCTGCACAGCAAACATAGTCGAAATACAGGTTAAGTAATATGCTTGAGGTAAAACACCACAAAACAACAATAGGGACGGACCCTGCGGGGGAATACGAATTCACTGCATCAAAGGACCAGGGAATAGGGAAAAACCATTAGGTTTTTTAAAAGAACCCTCACCCACCAACCTACTTGTTGGCATGCTTCATCATCGGGTTCCCACCTGGGGTGCCGAGTGCATCCCAGGTGTGCTTCGACGCCTGAGTTACAGCAGAGCGGGTGGCTTTTTTGTGTGTTGGGCGTGAGTTCAATGTGAAGGTTTTAAAATTGCCTCAAGGATCCTCCTTCATAAATGAAGTGCTTTAATGATGAGGTCTTGGGACAAGGTTAAAAAGAAGAAAGGGAGCGGATATTAATAGGACTAAATTGGTTTGGAATATCCTAGTGATGGTCTACATGTTTCAGCCTGTGTTCTAAGATTTACTAGGCTTGCTTCAGGACCAGGAAGTGGTATGAGGACAAATCAAAGGCCTCGTGAAATATCAGTGCACACGCTAAGGTGCACTGTGAGTGCAGGGGTGATCCCGTACTTACAGTTTTCACCAACATGCTATATCTGTAAGACAAAGCAAAAGCCTCACTATGCAATGTTAATGTAACTTAGGTAGGTGCTAAGTGATTCTCATTTCCCATCCGTATTACAGACAGTCAGCAAATAGCAACCCACCTCAACATCACAGTGACTTCTGGCATACGTTGGTGCAAGATCTGTTCAGAGAACTATATACGTGGATTCCCTGTGACATACCCAGAAGACCGTTATCTAAAAGGCATGCGATCGCTAGGTTAACCACAGAAACCAATAGTACGTTGTGGTTGCTATGTAATGCAATCCAAAATTCAAAAATTTCAGAAGGATTTAAAAAGGTTTTCGTACACGAAAACATACCCATATGCGGATCCGGACTATACCCCCACTAAAAGAACGGAAGGTTTTTCAGACACCTTAGATGAGAATTCATCTGTTAACAGTGGATCCAGCGGAGGGAGCTATCGAAACAGACAGAGAGGGAGAGAAAGATTTGGAAATTGGCCACAACAATGCAGCAGTTTCCTCCAGTAGGCCCAATGAATTTTGCAGGCCCTTTTAATCAACAAAATCCACACCCCATGTTTGGGTGGAACATTCCTTTCCCACAGGCTGCCACCCCCTTTTTCAATCAAAACCCCAGGTTCCCTTTTTTAGGAAAAGGCAGGAGGGGATGAGGCAGAAGAAGAAGGCAAAACCATGTACACTGGGGGGAAAAACAGAACACAGGGGCCAATACTCGGAGCAAAACAAGGGACCCAAAGCGGGGACAAGCTCACACAGAGTCTAGTTACCAACTTATCATCCCACACTTTAACACCAGCCGAAGAAAACGTACTGAACAAAGGTTTGGGTTCTGTGTCTACAGCTTCGCTAGACAATTTAAGTTGCATTGCGAACTGGCGGAGTTCTTCAGAAAGCTAAAGGTAAAGGCATTTTTCGATATTCACCCCTTTGGGGAAGATTTAGAAAATAAGGGTGATACAAACTTAAGACCCAAGTCGACATTCAGTCCACCACCAAGCACAATACCGGTTGAGCTCATAACCTTTGAACAAGCAGTATTCAATGAAGTGGAAAGGATAGAAGAGATTCAGATGAGACCCTTTGCAATAACAGCAAGATGTCATCAAACAAGCTGGCAAGGGGGGAGGATTAGTTCTTCAAAATAAAGAAGACTACCGAACAGAATGCAGACGCCTATTGGGTGATCAAATAAACTATAAACTGCTACAAAATGATCCGACAGAAACCCTCAAAGGAAAAATCAAAGTCCTGGTAGAGAGAGCGGAAACCCAGGGAGAGATTGGCAAATGAGAGGCAGACTTTTTACAAACAGGAGAGGCAAAAATCCCATACTTCTATACTCTGCCTAAAATACACAAAAATCAGAACCCTCCCCCAGGTCGCCCAATAGTTTCTGGAATCGGCTCCCTTTTAGAACCTCTGTCACCCTTTTGTGACTTCTTCCTAAAACCCCTAGTACAAACAACCTCTACTTATTTAAAAGATACGAAGGACCGACTGAGTCAATTGAATACAATCAATTTTAATCCTGACACTTCCCTGTTGGTCAGTCTAGACATCAAGAGTCTCTATATGAGTATCCCCCAGGATGACACGATCAAGGTTTTGAAGGCAGGCCTAGAGGGTACAAAATGGGAATATAATACTCCGAGGTCCTTCATTCTTGAATGCGCTGAACTCGCATTAAAAGAGAATTTCTTGAAAATGAAGGAGACCTGTTCTTACAGACCTTCGGCACTTCCATTGGCAGCACATTTGCCCCGAGTGTAGCGGGCCTGTATGCTTTCGAGTTTGAAAAGATGTATATCCTCAACTCCAACAATCCTTTTAAAGATAACATCACATTCTACAAACGATACATAGATGATGTATTGCTGATTAGGGAAAGACAAGAAGAGACCCTTGCCCTTTTTCTGAACTGGATAGATTGCCGGGACAAAACTCTGAAGTTCTCCCACAGCATGATAAATCTAAGATCTCTTTTCTAGACATCGAATCATTGCAGAGAATGGGCAACTTAGAGAAAAAAAACTACTATAAACCAACAGCAAGAAACTCTCTACTAAAATTTCAGAGTTTCCACCCCAGGACACTGAGAGAAAATCTCCCCTTTGGGCAGTACCTCCGAATACGGAGGAACTGCAGTGATGTTAAAGACTTTAAAGAACAAGCATCAGCCCTCTCCACTAAACTGAGAGAACTTGGCTATTGGAATTTTAAAGACCTCCCAGATATGTGCCCGGAACCAGAACAGGGTGCCCTTTTAGAAGAAACACCCAGAACTGACACCACGATACCGCTCACCTGTGTAACCACATACAGCACTGTCTCTAACCAGGTATCTAAAATCATCAACAAACATTGGAAGATTTTGCAAACAGGAAAGTTACGCTGGGAAAACCACTTTTCTCCTTCAGGAAAGCGAGACGTTTAAAAGACAGTTTAGTAACAACTCGCCCAAGAAATTTGGGACTACAGACCCACACACTTCCCATGTGGTAATTGCAGTGTCTGTCACCTGACTGATGCCACAAAGACACTGAATCTGGAACCTGGAAAGACCTGGCATCTCAGGAAGCATACCAATTGCAACTCCAACAATGTGATATATATGATCACCTGCCCTGGTGGCTTAAGCTACATCGGAATGACAAGCCGGAAAGTAAAAATAAGAATCTGCGAACATCGTAGCAATATTAGATGCAGACGCAACACGACGAGAATGACTGATCACTTTCTGTCTACTGGGCATACAACTAATGGCCTCCAATGGGTGGTCATTGAACAAATTGAAAAGTGCCAATCTAACCTACAGAATCGCCTATTCGAAAAAGAACAGAGATGGGTCTATCGCTTGTCAACTCACAAAGAGGGCTTGAACGACAATATCCCCTGGAATGCCCTTAAAAGTGGTTAAACATTGTGTCTGATTCGTCACATGTCCCTTCTGCTAAACATCAGGATCGTTTCTGTATACACGCTGTTTATAGTCAAATTCAGATCCTGGGGATCACTGTACCTCGATTACCTGACACGATGGCCCTCCTACACAAAATACGGCTAGCCATATGGTTCTTTACCATACTCAGGCATATTTGACCAGAGGTCCCTGTTATGTACACGTACTATGACGTGCTTTCGAATTTTGCACCATACTTTGGAATATATAATGTTTCTAATTTTGCACCATACCACGGAATATACTTTTCCTACAATACAATTATGTGTGTTCACATTGGCCTAACGTTTTCCAGTCTCTCTGTGTCCAATCACATATTTCTTTTAAAACAGACTGGATAAGGGGCTGTAATTAAGGGTTAACCCGATACTTTTTCCTAATGTCCCCTTTCGAAAAAAACACACGTACAGTCTTTTTCTGCTCTTGATTCCATCTTGGTAGGAGCATAGCCCAACCGAGCCAATCATGTAGGCTCGTAACAATGGCGTCACTACGGACGCTTAGGAGCAGACGCCACGCCCGTCGCGTATGAGACAGCGTCTGCCGCTTTTTGCATTTAACCGGCGAAACTCAACTTGCAAACATCTTCTGGATCCCGCGCCGCAGGACCACATTAGGTACCAATGAGGGCAGTCAACCTTGATGAAGTAAGTGGGGTTTGTCGGTAAAAAACGGGGGAGGCTTTGCATTTAAGTAGTCTGACTTTTTTACGGAGATGGTCCACCCTTCTTTCTGTCATTTCCTAGCGTGTGACTTCAGGTCCTGCCCACCGCCGGGATCCATGCTGCTAATAAGTTGTTGCGCTGAAGTAAGATCCTTCGGAAACTTTAATCTTGTTTCTAAATAAGTGAATGTGTACCCGTTTCTCTGCCATAATTTTGTTCTATCTCACTTTACTCAGAACTTTCCGAAGGGTAGGGACCCTTAATGAGGATGTCTTATACCCATTTAAGACAGGTATGCCTGCTGTCTTCCCTGACCCAGTGGGCGACATCAGTGTTTTTCCCGCCCATGTTTGCAATCATGGTTTTATTAAGATCACATAGCAACCACAACACACTATAGGTTTCTGTGGTTAACCTAGCGATCGCATGCCTTTTAGATAACGGTCTTCTGGGTATGTCACGGGGAATCCACGTGTATAGTTCTCTGAACACATCTTGCACCAACCTATGCAAGAAGTCACGGCGATGTTGAGGTGGGTTGCTATTTGCTGACTGTCTGTAATACGGATGGGACATGAGAATCATTTAGCACCTACCTAAGTTACATTACATTACATAACATTGCACAGGGATGTTTTTGCTTTGTCTTACAGATATAGCGCGTTGGTGAAAACTGTAAGTACGGGATCACCCCTGCACTCACAGTGCACCTTAGCGTGTGCACTGATATTGCACGAGGCCTTTGATTTGTCCTCATACCACTTCCTGGTCCTGAAGAAAGCCTAGTAAATCTTAGAACACAGGCTGAAACATGTAGACCAGCACTAGGATATTCCAGACCAATTTAGTCCTATTAATATCCGCTCCCTTTCTTCTTTTTAACCTTGTCCCAGGACCTCATCATTAAAGCACTTCATTTATGAAGGAGGATCCTTGAGGCAATTTTAAAACATTCACATTGAACTCACGCCCAACACACACAAAAAAGCACCCGCTCCGCTGTACCTCAGGCGTCGCAGCACACCTGGGATGCACTCGGCACCAATGATGAAGCATGCCACCAACTAGGTTGGTGGGTGAGGGTTCTTTTAAAAAAAACGAATTTTTTTTCTCTATTCCCTAGTCCTTTGATGATGTGAATTCGGATTCCCCCGCAGGGTTCGTCCCTAATGTTTTTTTGTACATTTCTTTGGGGAAAAGGACGTACCCCCTCTTGCTCCTCGCTCTCTCATTGTTTATACTGAGGTAACACCAACATCTCTCAGGGTGGTGAGTTCATCCTCATTGAAGCTGATCTCAGTCTACCCACCCCAACTCTGTCTAAAACCCTGAGGTCCAGAACCCTATATATAAAATCGTCTACTAGACACTCACCTTCCAGACATATTTCCCTCACCAGAACTTCCACATTACTTGTCACACCTATACGCACAAATGTATTTAACTCAATAGATATACAAGCATGGTGTGGCTTACCACACAGCTCCATTCTTTTTTTAAAACAAAAATGAGCAAAAAAATACAATCCATCCATGGATATAAATGTACACTCGACAACATCTCATCAACAAGTCTAACAACTCATACAAGGTCTCAGAGATAGGCAGGTTCACTATAGCTCATCCGAGTGCTTAGTTTTTTTCATTTCCTCATCATACTTTTTTTTTTCTTTCAAGCTACTCCAGACTACGACTAGACATTATCTCTGCTCTACCCTATTTAGATTCCAGAGCTTTCCTCCTTTCACCCTCTGTGTACCCTTTAAAAATAAACTAAAACAGTGTAGAAGTATGCTCCCTTTTTGTCTCCTTTTCTGCCCCTTTGTCTGTAGTTATTCTGATTAATTTCTTACACAGTCACATATCATACTTTGATTTTTCACAGCATTTCTGGCACAAAACTGGCATCCAACCTCACAATCTAACTCATGCCCATCCATCCTTTGAAAACATGTTATATTTGGATCTCTTCTTCTCAGCATGTAGAAGAGTTACTAATTAATTACTGTACGTCGAGTTAATCTATAAATGAATAGCATTCCCTCATCAATTCCTTGTCACAGCCTTCCTCGCATGAGGTGTCTTCATGCCCTGGACATCAGCACCTCGCTGCCTACCTAAAAGAAAAAAGATAAACTTCTTCCCCTACAGGTGGGCCTGTTTAGGACTACTCTCTCCACAAAACTCCTGTTTTATCTGTTTTAATCTGCCTCCTTTGGCAGGCATTCCCCATGGGCTTCCTGCCTCTGGATTAGAGTTCTACTTAACTTGTGGGCCTTTGTGGTACCTTTTCTGATTCAGTGGATTGTGTTCCTGACGTTTGCCAAATTCCTGGGTCCTTGCTGTGTTTCTTTCTCGCGCCTATTGTGTATCCACACCTCTCTGCTGGGCTTGTTTTGCGTCATGTGGTGGTGGATGTTGTATTTGGTGTGCCTTCCCTAGCTCCCTGTTGGGCTTGGGGATGTAGTTGCTTTTCTTGATGTTGCTGCCAGCCTTTCTCGATGGTTGTGGATTCCTGCCCCACCCACAGGATAGCGGGGCTGACAGTGGGCTTACCTTTGTGCGCTTGCCGCTGGGCTTGAGGCCCAGTATACCAGTTTGCTCTACAGTGCTTGAGTCTCCTTCGCTGAAAGGTAGGTGAGGGCCTTCCCGTTCACTGCCTGGCGTGCAGTCTGGACATTGACTTCGGCAATGTTGAAGTTGTGGAGTGTTGCCCTTTTTTCCTGTCTTGCGTCTTGTTCGGCTAATGTGTGCAGTGGCCTCCCTGCTGGGCTTGTTGGGCTTTTTGGGGGTAGTGTGGTGCTCTTCTGTTGTTTAGTCTTCCCTTCCCTAATGTTTCTGTAGCCTACCTGCTGGGCTTGTTGGGCTTTTGGGGGGTAGTGTGGTGCTCTTCTGTTGTTTAGTCTTCCTTTCCCTAATGTTTCTGTAGCCTCCCTGCTGGGCTTGTTGGGCTTTGTGGGGGTAGTGTGGTGCTCTTCTGTTGTTTAGTCTTTCCTTCCCTAATGTTTCTGTAGCCTCCCTGCTGGGCTTGCTGGGCTTTTTGGGGGTAGTGTGTTACTCTTCTGTTGTTTAGTCTTCCCTTCCCTAATGTGTGTAGTGGCCTCCCTGCTGAGCTTGTTGGGCTTTTTGGGGGTAGTGCGGTGCTCTTCTATTGTTTAGTCTTCCCTAATGTGTGCAGTGGCCTCCCTGCTGGGCTTGTTGGGCTTTTTGGGGGTAGTGTGGTGCTCTTCTGTTGTTTAGTCTTCCCTTCCCTAATGTTTCTGTAGCCTACCTGCTGGGCTTGTTGGGCTTTTTGGGGGTAGTGTGGTGCTCTTCTGTTGTTTAGTCTTCACTTCCCTAATGTTTCTGTAGCCTCCCTGCTGGGCTTGTTGGGCTTTGTGAGGGTAGTGTGGTGCTCTTCTGTTGTTTAGTCTTTCCTTCCCTAATGTTTCTGTAGCCTCCCTGCTGGGCTTGCTGGGCTTTTTGGGGGTAGTGTGTTACTCTTCTGTTGTTTAGTCTTCCCTTTCCTAATGTGTGTAGTGGCCTCCCTGATGAGCTTGTTGGGCTTTTTGGGGGTAGTGCGGTGCTCTTCTATTGTTTAGTCTTCCCTTCCCTAATGTGTGCAGTGGCCTCCCTGCTGGGCTTGTTGGGCTTTTTGGGGGTAGTGTGGTGCTCTTCTGTTGTTTAGTCTTCCCTTCCCTAATGTTTCTGTAGCCTACCTGCTGGGCTTGTTGGGCTTTTTGGGGGTAGTGTGGTGCTCTTCTGTTGTTTAGTCTTCTCTTCCCTAATGTTTCTGTAGCCTCCCTGCTGGGCTTGTTGGGCTTTTTGGGGGTAGTGTGGTGCTCTTCTGTTGTTTAGTCTTCCCTTCCCTAATGTTTCTGTAGCCTACCTGCTGGGCTTGTTGGGCTTTTTGGGGGTAGTGTGGTGCTCTTCTGTTGTTTAGTCTTCTCTTCCCTAATGTTTCTGTAGCCTCCCTGCTGGGCTTGCTGGGCTTTTTGGGGGTAGTGTGGTGCTCTTCTATTATTTAGTCTTCCCTTCCCTAATGTGTGCAGTGGCCTCCCTGCTGAGCTTGTTGGTTTTTTTTGGGGTAGTGTGGTGCTCTTCTATTATTTAGTCTTCCCTTCCCTAATGTGTGCAGTGGCCTCCCTGCTGAGCTTGTTTGGCTTTTTGGGGGTAGTGTGGTGTTCTTCTGTTGTTTAGTCTTCCCTCCCCAATGTTGCTGTAGCCTCCCTGCTGAGCTTGTTGGGCTTTTTGGGGTAGCGTGGTGCTCTTCAGTTGTTTAGTCTTCCCTTCCCTAATGTGTGCAGTGGACTCCCTGTTGGGCTTGTTGGGCTTTTTGGGGGTAGTGTGGTGCTCTTCTGTAGTTTAGTCTTCCCTTCTCCAATGTTGCTGTAGCCTCCCTGCTGGGCTTGTTGGACTTTTTGTGGTTAGTGTGGTGCTCTTCTGTTGTTTAGTCTTCCCTTCCCCAATGTTGCTGTAGCCTCCCTGATGGTCTTGTTGGGCTTTTTAGGGGTAGTGTGGTGCTCTTCTGTTGTTTAGTCTACTCTTCCCCAATGTTGCTGTAGGCCTTCATCATGAGATATAGATCGGATGAGCTTGGGCTTCCCACTCTGCACCCTGCTGTGGCTTGGGGAATGCTTCCTGTCTCTTTCCTGCTTGCTTGTTGGCTATTGTGTGCCCCACCCTTAGCTTGTTGGCGGCTGTATGGTGGTTTTCTGATGTTTATCTGCTCTTCAATACTCCCTAATGGGCTAGGGGGTATGTGTTCAGTCCGTTCTACTCAGCAATGCTGTGGACCTCTGTCATA
Source organism: Calotriton arnoldi (assembly GCA_963921515.1). Lineage (NCBI taxonomy): Eukaryota > Metazoa > Chordata > Amphibia > Caudata > Salamandridae > Calotriton > Calotriton arnoldi. The sequence goes on from CAWUFW010002198.1 coordinate 1,950,423, forward strand.
CATGCCAACATTCTAAACCTTTATAGCGGGAGATTTTGAAATCAGAATCGGGGGGAGGTATTTTCCCCATTGACGTATATTGAGGCAGAGGCAATTTTAGGTGGGAGACAGATAAAATAAACTTGTCTGATTCTGGTCTGTTGGCATGTATGCTCTGTATGGCTATGGATTCTTTCCATAGGATTTGAAGGACATGTGTCTTGTGTCCCTGTCTAATGGATGTGTGTGCCCTTTCCTCCATGATGGGCTTATTGGGGCCATATAGGTCCTCATTTTTGGCATGGCCCCCCTGGCTTCCCACGGTGCTTGGGGCTTGTGTATGACTGCTCATTGAGGGGCGCTGGAGCTTACCTCTTTGGTAATCAAGTGTGTGCCACCCCCTTTTTAGGTCTCGCCCTGAAGCCAGCGCTTGCGCTGGTCTGGGCGAGACATTTTGTAAGTGGGCTTTTAGAAATGCGACCACTTTTTTTGGGGCTTGCCTAGAGCATGCGGGTACGCGCACAGTAACGCGCATTCCTCGCATGCTCCCGGCGCCATATGTCTTTCCTCTCACTTGCTCCTCCCCTCCCCCACCACAGAGCGCTTCTCTGGGCCGCGCGGCCGTGTCACTTTCACGGCCGCGCGTCACTTGCTCTCCCGCTCCTCCCCCTCCCCCACCACAGAGCGTGTCTCGCACGGCCGCGCGGCCAATGCTTGTTATTTTTTATTCCTGGCTAGTGCGTTAATTCTGGTCACTTTATTCTGTTTCCAAAACCCTTGCACTCCTCAATCGTTGCTTTTGTTTTTCTGTATGTTGTGCGCAAAATGGCTCGTTGTTTTTGGGAGCAGTGTCAGTTATATTGTTCTACGACCGAACAAACGTCTGCGACCAGATGTGCGGCTAAGTAAAGTTGGTGCGTCGTTGTCTTTTCTAGCCGCTTGAGCTGCCGCAAATATACAGTTAGTTTTGATATTTTAGTTCTTCTGCCATTCTCTTCAAAGCTTTATCCCTGCCAGCATTATGGGGGCGGTTATCACTCTACAGTGTCTGGTCTCAGTGTGTGTTTGAAACCGTTGGAAACGAGAAATGTAGCGCTCCGCATATAATTTACAAATCTGACCCTTGCATTCTGTGAAGTGCTACAGCCTTATTTGTGGATACAATGATACCCTTCCTCTTCAAAAAGACGCAGTCACAATTTAATATCATTACATGGTTAAATGTCCAGGTGCAACTGGTTACATTTAGTGATCGTGCACTGAATTTCTCAAAAAACACGTGGGGAAATGGCACTGGTGAGAAAATGCTGTGTGTATGGGGCTTGTTTCACTGAATTATCGGCATGCTCAACTTTTCTGTTTTCAAGCGCTTGTTTTTGTATGTGCCCGCCACTAAATGTTATTTAGTGGTGTTGGCCGGAAAGATAGCATTTACCTGAAACTTATTTGACTCAGTTAAACAGAAGACGTGTTGCAGTTGATTGTTACAGCTAAAAACAATGCGGTTCAGTATTGCACGGTGAATGTAACTTAAAAAAACAAGCGCGCGCCTCGCGCTGACGAGGAGAGGAGGAGGCAGCAGGGGGAGGGGAGAGAGGAGGGGGCCTGCGCCTGTTTCCCTTGCGGGAGCGAGCAGGAACCATCTGTAAGCTCGCTCCCGCAAGGGAATCGCCAAACGTGCACGCGTTGCCATTCAAAGCACTGCAACGCGTGCACGTTTTTGACTGGAAAACGGAATCAATTACAAGAGGTCTTTTCCTAAGCAGCGCATGCGCGCTGCATAGGCGAGACCTAAAAATGGTTGATACATCTGGCGCCTAGTTCTCCTGGTTCTAAGGTCAGCCACAGATAGGATAAACCTCCTGTGTTTCTTCTACAAATCACTGTAATATACAGGTTTAATCCCAATTGGTGTTAGATCTCCCGCAGCAGCCTGTGTGTGGGGATGTATTCAACAGTCCGGGACGCGTGCGCCTCTTCCGTGTTCAGGACACAGGACCCATTCACACAGGAGGCCCTCTCTCCCTTTTATTTCAATGCAGCCGGCTGTCCGGCCTGCTCATACCGTGGGCGTGGGCACCAGTCTGAATCCAGTTCAAGTCTTAACTTCAGACATCCTACCTTGTCCAGGACATAACTGCTTCTGGATTAATTTAGTACACTGGTGCCTCCGGGCGAGGGGTCCCAGATGGGGTCGGTATCCTAGAGCGTATTTGCCCTGGCCCCCGTTTGGACGCCCACCCCGCAACTGTGGAATCGCTGCCATTGCTGAGTGGCAACACAGGAAACAAAAATCCACATCCCTCCACACCCCCAACACTCATTTCTTAAGACACTACGGAACGCCTCTCTAAATGTCGGAAAGCTGGGCTGACTACATTCCAGGCCTGCATGGTGCGCTTGGAATCCGTCAGTATGTGGGGTGCTTTCGCAATGAATATACTTCTTTCGGTAACTCCCGTGACAGCCGGAGTTCCCCTGGTCGGAAAAGCCGCATTGGTGTTATTCTCCCCTTCCGGCTACATACAATATGCCCTGGGGTGAGGAAAGACACGGCTTTGTCTTTAGATTCATGACGGCAGCGCCAACCTGACGATCAAAACAGCAGATATTGTGTGTATTCCGAGGCAGTGTTTGCTGTTCATTACGATTGTAATCTGGGATTTCTCTTGCACCACGTCTATCGTCATGTGATCTCGTTGTGTCTTTCTGACACACATTCTATATACACCTCATAGAACATCACCAACAGTGCTCACTTTAAAGAACAAGCACTGGCATAGCCAATAGGTCTCGCCTTTGGGACCTTATAAGTGTTTAGTTATCCAGCACAATATCCTTGGTGCAACAACATCAACTGTTGCATGGCCAAACACTTATAAGGTTCCAAAGGCGAGACCAATTGGCTATGCCAATGCTTGTTGTTGCTGGGGTGTAGGCTGGTTTTATGCTTCTGCCTATGCTCCCAGATGGGCTCAGGGCTTGAGTGATGTAGATCCTGTATCCCTATGTCATGCCTGCTTCTGTGCCCCTGCCTAATTGTTGGGTTTGGTGGGGGGCTATATGTTGCTAGCTCTGATATTTGACCTGCAATTGTGACTCATGTGGGTTTCTGTGATCCTGGCTGCCTATTGAGCCTCAGAGCTTTGGGAGTGGGATGCCCTGACAGCACATGTTTTCACTGCTGCACCCTTTCTTTCTGAGCCTACTACCTCTGGGTTCCTATGGTGTCTTTCTTCCATGTGTTCCCTGTTGGGACAGGAGTTAGATTTCCATGGGCTTGCTTTGCTTGCTGTTATGTGCCTCCTTGCTGGGGCTTTGTATTCCTTCTCCCTGTACCCTTTTTTGGTGTGATGTGTGTTGATAAGCTTTGCCTTGTGCTCCTGTGTGGGTGTTTGGCAGTGGCTGTTTGTGCTCTTGGCTAGAACTGTTTTCTTCCTTACTCCAGGTGCTCAGATATTGCACTGACCCATTGTCTTGAATTTGGGAGGTCCTGTGCTTGACTGGCCTCACCTGTGCCCTAGTGTGGGTAGGCATGCCTTGGTGTTAGCCTATCACAATCTGGGCGTGTATCTTTCAGTGACCTTTGTTTAGAGTGTGCTTCCTCTCAGCCCCTCTTGGGACTTTTTAGTAGGCCTAGGTAGAATTTAAATTACACAGAGTAGTCAGAGTAATTTAAGTAATTCCAGGTTACTCTTTGACGTTGAATTACTGATAATTACGCAAATATTCCTGCTTGCGTAATTAAGTGTAATTTGAGGGGAGCGGGGGGGGGTAATCCTACGGTGAAAGCACATTCAGCTTGTGCAAGGGCCACTCGCGCTGGCTATTCCTGTTCTGCCACATTATTTGCTGCTGCATCTTGGACATAAGGATGAATTATGCGCTAAGAAAATAGTGCTAAATGCCAGGAGTACGTTGGGGGAAATCATACCTCAAGAGCACATTTAGCGAGCATGAGCAGCTGCTCGCTGTTAGCGTTCTGTTGCATTTAGTACTATTTCTTAGCGCGAAATGCACCATTGCTTCCATTTTGGATAAGTGCTGGCATTTTGCAAGAAATAGCGCTAAACGCAGAATTTCTCTTCTCGCGTAATTCCACGTAATCTCGAGGATTTTTTAAGGAATTCCGTGTGATTACGCTACACAGAATTACGCGAGTTGCACCCACTCATATTTTTTACTCTGAGCTGAGTATTCCCATTCTGTGTGTTGGGCACTGATCTGCTGCCTTGACTGCTGGCCCTGCCATTCCCTATAGTTTGCCTTTAGTACCTAGCCCAGTCTGATGTGCTTATTTGCCCTGTTTTGGTTGTGCCATTGTATCAGTTTGTGGCCGTCTCCATGCTCTCTTATGGGTGGTTGGGGTGGGATTGGGTTTTTCGTAGCTTCGGTCACCTACCATAATATATATCTTCAGTGTTTCCATACCTGTTCCTGGTTTCCCCACGGTGGAGAGGTTTGGCAATGTTCTCTTGTGTGGGCTTTCATTTTTCTTGAGTTGGGGTATTACTGCTTTGCAGGAAGGGCTTTATGCTACTGCCTTTTAGTCACTTCTGGCTTTCTTACGCTGCACCTGCTTTTGGGTACCTTGAATACTGTTTGGTGCTTATTGTTATATTAATAAATTCTTTATTTTACAGGAAGGGATGTGTTCCTGACTTATCTGAGCTTCTTGACCAACTTTCTTTTCTCTGCCTACCCTAACCCTGATTCCCTTATTTCCTCTTAAGCTACACCCCCAACTTCTGCAGTCAAACAAGGTTGAGGGCATTAGAAAATTGGGAGGCTTTTGGATAAACTGTGTATTCATCTACTCTGGTCATAACAGTACACAACATGGCCAGTCTTTCTTTGGACTCATTCTTGTGGTTGATAGGCAGTTCATTAGGATGAGTTATGTGCATGCTGAATATTACCTTTAGCTGCTTTGTGTGAGCGCTGAGCATTGCCTTAAATTACTATTGAAAAGTGTTTTCCCCAATAAGTACTTTTTCACAAGACTCTAAACAGATTCTTTTCACTGCCAAAATTCTTGACGTAGCAAGTATCATGCACCATTTTTTTTCCCCGTATAAAGGGGAAATGTTGTCTTCAGTCTCACCTCCATGAGATAAATTCTGCTTGAGACACATCTTGTAGCCTGAAGATGATACTATTAGACTAGTTATGTTATGTTAATAAACTTGTAGAGTGCACGAATACCCGTGGGTGTCTTGGCGCTATATAGGGTATTGCAGTGGGGCGGTAATCAGGAAGAAATTAGAGCGGCTAGACATTAAAAAGCCAGGTTTTTAACAGTTTCCTAAAAGTCCAAAGAGTGGATGCCGCTTTGCTATGTGTAGGCAGAGTGTTCCAAAGTGCCGGGGTTTCAGAGGAGAAACAGCTGCCCCCCCATTTCACTCTCTTGAATTTGGGGTGAGCGATCATCATTGTATTTTTTGATCGTAGATCTCGATTATGAATGTACCAGGAGAAGGAGTGTCTAAGGTAGGCGGGTCCTGAGTTGTGTAAGGCCTTATACGCAAGGCAAAGTGCCTTGAACTTAATGCGAGAATCTAAAGACAGCCAATGGAGTTTTTTTATGGATGCTGAGATAGGATGAAATTTGGGCAGGCCAAGTACAAGTCTAGCCGCAGCATTTTGGACGCTCTGTAATTTCCTTTTGTACTGCTTCTGGAGCTTGACATAAAGTCCATTACAGTAGTCAAGTTTTGAAAGAACTAATAGAGAGATTACTGTTTTTCTGGAGGTCAGAGGAATGAAAGGGAGAATCTTCTTAATGATCCGCAACATGTTGAAACTGGACGAGACCACGGAGCAAATATGCTTGTTAAAATCCAGTTTGTCATCAATGATTCCGCCCAAATTTTTTGCTTTTTGGACCGGGGTGGGAAGAGTTCCCAACTCTTTAGGCCAGCTAGCTGGGTTCCAAAAAAGAGGTTTATTGCCAAAAAGAACGACCTCGGTTTTTTCTGCGTTAAGTTTAAGGCAATGTTTACCCATCCATTTACTGACTGCTCTCATACAATCGTGAAATTGAGAGATGGTATTATCCAGGTTGTTTGAGACCGACACGACAATCTGCGTGTCGTCGGCAAATGAAGTGGGAAAGAACCCGAAAGATCTAATCAGGGCAGAGAGTTCAACCACATAGATATTAAAAAGTAGGGGACTCAGGGAAGATCCCTAAGGAACCCCACAGGGGAGGGAGACACATTTAGATGTAGCGTTCTCCATCATAACCGACTGCTCCCTGTCAGATAAAAAGGAGCTAAGTAGGTCAAGTGCTTTGCCGGCAATGCCTATTTTTTTTAGGCGATCAACGAGAGTGGCATGATCGACTGTGTCGAACGCCGCCGACAAGTCGAGGAGGACAAGAGCTGCAGAACCTCCTTTATCGAGAATAGTTCTGAGTTCGTCCGTAGTTTTTATTAAGGCCGTTTCTGTGCTATGTTCGGCCCTAAAACCGAATTGGGCGGGGTCCAATAACTGATTGTCTTGCACAAACTGAGTCAGTTGTAGATTGATGAGTCGTTCCACTATCTTTGCTGGAAAAGGCAGTCTAGAGATAGGACGATAGTTAGCTGGATTTTCGGGGTCTAAATTCGGTTTCTTGAGGAGTGGTAGGATGGACGCCTTTTTCCATAGTTTTGGAAAAATTCCAACACTGAACATCCCATTAAAGATGTTGGTGAGATACGAGGTGATGGGGATAGGAATCATTTTGAGTATTGAGGGTGGGCAGGGATCTAGTGGTGACCCTGATTTGGTGGACTTGATTAGGTTAAGAACTTCTGTGTCAGTAACATAAGAGAATTGGCTGAGTTTAGGTTGAGGATTATTAAGCGGAGAGATTGAATCAGGAGTGGACGCCTAGGCTATAGTGACGCTATCGATGGAATTTTTAGAGCATGTAAACGGATTGTAGATTTGTTCCACTTTATCCAAAAAATAGGATGATATCTTCTCGCAGAAGGAAGAACTATTATTATTGCTTTTGTTACTGATTTCAGGAGAGCTGGAAAGTTTGTTTATAACTTGGAAGAGTTCTCTGGTGGAATTCTTGGATGTCTCTATTTGTTGTGTAAAATACACCGATTTTTCCTTAATAATTGTGGGCTTGTAATTAGCCAGAGTCTGCTTGTAGATAACACTATCAGAGGAATTATAGTGTGCCCTCCATTTTCTTTCCTGTTTTCTGCATTTTTGTTTTTCTAGACGAAGAGTTTCAGTGAACCAGGGTGCAGATTTTTTAGTTTTATGAGGGCCCCTACTACTTTTGGGCACGGCTTTAGAAATGGCTACGTTTAATCTGAGTGTGCAGTTCTCAGTAGCCAGGATAGGATCGGTAATTTGAGTGTGATATTCCTGAGGAAGATGTTGCTGCAGAATATCAAAATTGGTTTTGGACCAGAGATCGTGTGGTGTAGGGTTGTAATCTGTTTTCCTACTTAACGAAGGAGAGGGAATAGTTAAATTAAAGGTGATGCCTTTATGATCGGACCAAGTAAGAGGAAGAAATTCTTTCACTCAGATTAGATCATTATTAGAGAAAATTGCATCTAATGTGTGCCCAGCACTATGGGTCAGTTGAAGTAGAAGTTGGGAGAGATTGAAGGCCTTCATTATATTCGTAAACGTTTCTGTGTCTTTGTCCTCAACGGAGTCTAGATGAAAGTTAAAATCCCCGAGTACTGTGAAGTTACAGTTGCAAGCCCCTCCCTCGACCAGAGTCGAGATGGTTCAAAGCTGAAGCTCAATGTGAGTTTAAACTGGTCTCCCACTGAGGCTCAACATGATCTTAGAGGATCCCACTGCTATTGAAATTAATCTTAAAACAAATTCTCTCTTGGCTGAATATGATCCTAAAATATCTTCCCTCTTCTCTGAACATGATCTTAAAATGGCTTCCCTCTTAGCTGAACATGATCTTAAAATGGCTTCCCTTGTAAACAAAACATTAGCTTAAACTGGCTCTTTGCTTAATAGTAAGATGAAAGGCGGATACCAGCATGTCGAACTCCTCAATCATGTGAAAGAATAAGAAGGATCTCACACAAGCCCCTTTAATGATGAACAGTACATTAGGATCCCGGTCTCTTACTCAATGTTTCTTTTTTACCTTTGATTCACTTGCCGGAAAGTTTGTCAGGACAATTTCATCTTCTTCCAGGCCCCCCTCGGGCAAGGTGGACATGATATTTGTGTAATCATGATGAGTGCCAGCCGCATCCTGTGCACAGAAAACATTTTAAAATTAGTTGTTACCTTACAATAATGAGGAAACTCTTATTTTTTTCACTATGAACTTTCTGATCACTTTAAATTGCCATTACTTTGGGGCAAGCAATATCTTTGCCAAGGCTTTCTTCCTAGGTGTGCTCAAACATCTACACAGACACCCACATACTAACACCATCCCTCAAGAGCTGACTTCAGTAGTAGCAGTATGCTATCAGGATGTCAAGTTTTATATATTGTACTGTAATAACATCATAGACAGCATATCAAATACTAAAATATCATGGAGGAATAGGTAAGTATAGATTGTATGGATCTTGACAAGATATATATCTTTAAGGTAATCTTAATCTTAAATTCACATCAAATTAAGACTAGCAAATCTATACTTACCTATATATATTTACCTCCTTAATATTTTGGTATGCAATTTTCTAGCTATGATATTTTTGGAGTCCAATATATTTGTCCTTGGAACTCTGACATATAACCCAGAACCCCTAATGAGGGGGGAAGCTTTTCTGAAAGTTCTACTCTTCCCTTCACAATAGGGCTTTCTTCTCAGGCACAGGGAATCTCTGACTGCATATGTAGAATTTAACTGTAGTATTTATCTGCTGTGTGTGATCTTATTTCACCTCATGAGACCACCTTTGAATTTGATAAAACTCGAGACGATTTATCAAAGTTTGTCTGCTTTAAAATTCTAGCAATAAGAGCAGGGATCGCTTTGATTGAGAAGGAGTATGCCAACCTAAATGTCCCCTCCCTCCTCTTATCAAGGTGGAATCACTACCGCTCCTATTTGTCATAATCAGATGATTTACATCTGGAAAGGGAAGTTGAATATATTCCCCATCAATAGACAAGATGCGAAGTTTTCCAAGTTGTTCTTGGGTAATATGACCCACCATCAGACTTCACACTTAAGCAATGGAGGTTTGCACCCTTTTAAATTTGGCATATTTATTAAAAACTTAGGGGCATATTAGCAAGGGCACTATCGCCGCTTTAGCGGCACTTTTTGCCGCTAAAGCGGCGATATTTATATCGCCCTATCAGCAAACTGTCTCTAACAGCAGTTAGCGACGGTTTGCGGGCATTAGCGCCCGTTTTTTTACCGCTTTGCATGTCAGCGATATTTATCGCTAATGACATGCAAAGTGGGCGTTCCCGACGAACAAACCTGGGAAACACTCGCTAACAGGCCTATCGCCTATTAGCAAGGTGGCCATGGCCCCAGTTAGCGACATGAAAAGTCGCGCTAACTGGGGTCATCGCCATTTATTTAACACCTGCAATTAGCAGGTGTTAGCCATACCTAACATGGGGGGGTGGATTATGCTGATACGACCGCCAGGGTCGTATCAGCAAGGTGTTCTCCCTTCTCCATCGCTGGTTTTTCAGCGATGTTGGCCCATTTCCCCCGCTATCGCTGGAATATTCATCGCCATAGCGCTAATCGTTGCTAATACAGCGTTAGCGTGGCGATATATTCCAGCGATAGCCGGCGATAAAAAAAATCACGCTAAGCAGGGTTAGCGATGATTATCGCCTCTTCTTGCTAATATGCCCCTAAGTTTCATCCAAATTGCAGGATGCGTTTCTAAAAATAACTTTGAATTTATTAAAGACAATGTTAAAAAATAGATCCAGAATCTACCAGAAGGAAGGATTTGCAAAAGCAGATGAAAGTAGGCGTAGCTAAAGATGGGCTTTTATGGTCATCAAAGAGAGTGAAAAACATATTCGAAATGGTAGTATATTTCTTATATTGGGTGCCAGGAGGGAGAAAGAAGGAAGTTTTACTTATCAAAGGGGGAATTGATAGTGTGTAAACATGGTTTGGTAATGGAATATTGAAACCAAAATATTGTTTGACCGAAATATTGTTTATAAAAAATATTTCTCCCTTGGAATTAATTTTAGAAAATTTACATTCAATGGGATGATATTTTTGTAAATGATACTTAGGACATAATATTTCTGCCAATGATATTTTTACATTAAACAGTTACCTGTCATAAGTAGCAGATCTAACAGAATGTGTGGGTTTGTTGGAAATAAATGAGAGAGGACAGATACTAGGAGCCAGCAGCAAATGACAGCAAATCAGCTGGTATGAACCATGGAAGGAGAGATATGGGCTAAAAAGATAGGACTTAAGCAATTTGCACAAGATAGTGAAAATCAAGAAGAGCGCAGGCACAGAGATCAAAAAAGAGAACCATGATATTTAACAGAAAGAATGTGTATTTAAAGGGAGATTAATAGATGAAAAAGTGAGCATAGAACAGAGTCTCTAACCTTAAACAATTGATACAGACAGATTACGTGATTATATTAATTTGTTCTTGAAATGAGAGCTAATGATCAAACTGAAAGCCATGAATGTGAGCTACTTGGTGACTTGGTATAAAACACAGAGTCATCTGGTCTGGAAATGACAATAAGCAAGCAAGAAATAGTGGGAAACAGAACCCGTTTCAGCCACACCACGCAACCCACATGGACTGACCACCACTGCGTACACTTCCTCGTCAACAAATACAAGCCGCCCAAACCTACTCCGCGCCCTCCACGAAGAAACTGGAGCAGAATCACTGAGGAGCAGCTCAACTCCACCCTCAACCGCGACACCCCCACCGCCACAACCGACGTGAACCTCGCAGCCAGGGAGCTTCACACCAGGATCTCCAGCTGCGCGGACAAGTTTGCCCCGCTACGCAACTCAGACAGACAGCGCCACAGGAAAGCCACCTGGTTCACCGCCGACCTCCAAGAAGCCAGACGCACATGCAGGCGCCTCGAGAAGAACTGGAGAAACGACAATATGCCCGACAACCACACCACCTACAAAAACGCCATAACGAAATACCACCAACACATAAGAACCACCAAAAGAACCTTCATCCACAACAAAATCCTCGCCAGCGCCAGCAACTCCAAGGAGCTCTTCAACGTCATCCAAGAATTCACCAAGCCCCCATCGAAGCCACAGACATCACCCCCTCCCAGGACCTCTGCGACAAGCTCGGATCGTACTTCCACCTGAAAATCAAGAACCTCTACGACAACTTCAACAACCACACACCTGCCCCCGCAACCACCGCGCCCTCCGGCAATACCAACCAGCCCACCATCGACTCCTGGACACCGATCACGACCAACGAGACCGCCTCAACCATGAAAGGCATCCACTCGGGGCCCCAACGGACCCCTGCCCACCACACATCTACCACAGAGCCGCCACCGCCATCGCACCAGAATTATGACGCACCATCAACACCACCTTCGTGACCCGCACCTTCCCCGACGACTGGAAACACGCAGAAGTCAGACACCTGCTTAAGAAGCCCTCAGCAGACCCCACGGACCTCAAGAACTACCAGCCCATCTCTATCCTCCCCTTCATGGCAAAAGTCGCCGAGAAGACAGTCAACGCACAGCTAACAAAGTTCATCGAAGACAACTCCATCCTCGACCCCTCCCAATCCAGCTTCGGCAGCAACCATAGCACAGAGACCACCCTACTCGCTGCAACAGATGACATCCACATCCTCCTCGACCAAGGCCACACCGCATCCCTGATCCTACTCGACCTGTCAGCAGCATTCACCACCGTCTCCCACCGCACACTCGCCGCCAGACTACACGACGTCGGCATACAAGGAACCGCCCTCAACTGGATCCGCTCGTTCCTCACCGGCAGAAGCCAATGAATCAGACTGCCAGCCTTCCTCTCCGAGCCCACGGAAATCAACTGCGGAGTACCCCAGGGATCATCACTCAGTCCGACCCTCTTCAACAACTACATGGCCCCCCTCGCCTCCATCATCAGACAGCACGGCCTCAGCATAGTATCCTACGCCGACGACACCCAGCTCAACCTCTCCCTTACCAAGGACCCCACCACCACCAGACTCAGCTTCCAAGAAGGAATGCAGGACGTCGCATCCTGGATGAGCAACAGCTGCCTAAAACTCAACTCAGAGAAGACAGAAGTCCTCATACTCTGAACCACCCAGTCAGCAAGGAATAACACCTGGTGGCCCACCGCCCTCGGCAGCCCTCCGACCCCCACGGACCACGCTAGAAACCTCTGCATCATACTCAACGCCTCCCTCTCCATGAACAAGCAGGTCGACACCGTCGCTTCCAGCTGCTTCAACCCCCTCCGCATCCTCCGGAAGACCTTCAAATGGATCCCCCCAGAGTCAAGGAAGACGGTCACCCATGCACTCATAACCAGCAGACTAGACTACAGAAACGCCCTCTACGCCGGCATCAACAAGTCCCTACTCCGCAAACTCCAGACGATACAGAACACCGCAGCCAGACTCGTCCTCTGCATCCCCTGACACGAGCACATCAGCCAACACCTACGCAACCTCCACTGGCTCCCCATCGAGAAGAGAGTCACATTCCAGATACTCACCCACGCCCACAAATGCCTACACAACACATGACCCCAATACCTCAACGAAAGAATCGCCTTCCACGCACCCAAAAGAAACCTCCGCTCTGCCAACCTCGCCCTCGCCAAAATCCAGCGCATCTGCAGAGCCAGAACAGGGGGAAGAGCCTCTCCTACATCGCGGTCGAGACCTGGAACAAGCTCCCTATCGACATCAGGCGCGCCCCCTCCCTGATCACCTTCAGGAAGGCTCTCAAGACCTGGTTCTTCGAATGAATGGAACTGCTGCTTGTCCCCCCACCCCCAGCGCCTTGATACCCTCACGGGTGAGTAGCGCGCTTACAATTCCCTGATTGATATGTATTTTCTTTTATGAGTAGTTAGGACAGAGGTGATAGCACACATCCAGCCTTCCACCAGGTACACAAATGCTGCAAACCTTTGTGAATATGATTTTGAAGAAAGAAGAACACAAAAGCTAAATTTGTGGTACTTCAGCATTATGGTGAAAGTGGAGCGAGAAAAATGCCATGAGTAATGGTAGTGGAATAGCATATATATGAAAAAATATAATCAGCCCAAGAGACATTTGTGCAGAAAGCCGCTAGGACAGAGATGTTTTAGAGGAAAGAGTACTTTTCTAAGAACCATAAAATTGAGTTGTGAAAAATAAATGGAAACATATTAGAGCTCTACCCAAAACACCCAAAGAGGAAAGAGAATGAAATAAAAAGAGTGATCAATAATACTGAAAACCACAAGTAAATGATAAAAGCCTAATACAGTGCAAAGTTTAGCATATCGATCTAGACGTTGTGATTAGGAACAGAAAGAAATGATGTTTCTGTAAAATGCTATGAGTGGAAACCTGAGTGGATTGGTGGAAGAGGATTATTAGAGATAAAGGGTAGAGAAAGGAGTGAGTGAACACTAACTGAAAAGATATGAGAAAAGAGAACCAGGATAATAGAAATAAATGAGGGATTCAAGAAGTGGAACAGCTAAGCAGATTTAAAAGAGGCAATCCATGGTCCATTATGTGAGGGAGAGTTAAATATACATCCAAGAAAAAGGACTTGATAATCCCTCCATTGAAAAATATTTTTTTTCCTGATTTACTTTCTCTCCAAATTAACTGGCAAGGTCACAGTAGTGGGCTTTCCAGTTAATTTAGACCAATAGTAACATCTACAGCCCATTCAGGCTGGGTTGAGCATTAAACTTGGAATACACTTTAAAAAGGTAAACAATATTGTAGTCTATACTGGTTGAGGGGATATTCATGTACAGATGCTACTGGGCCGCAAGGTGGGCTTCAGTATAATAGACCAGTTCATTCTCAATTATCAGATATCAGAATTCTCAGAACCTGGGAAGGCTCTGAAATGGTTCAAGCACAATATAAAGAAAAGATCTTAAGCAGTCTCACAGTGGAAAACATCCCCTCTAAGACCAGCGAGTAACAGCAGGTTCCCTCCAGTGACAATTATCTTGATATAATGATAAACGTCCATACTTTCTCTACAGCACAAGAAGATGGCATTATGCATTAACCCTTTGTAATGCCATGCCGAGTAACAAACCATACAGAACCATACACAATTATGAAACCATGTAGCGGTTTAGAGCGCTATATAATCTTGCTTCATTCCCCATTCTCCATTGTTAAATGCCACTCCTCAGCAAGCTTTTTCATACTCTCCATTGCAGTTGCGTGCTTTAGATAATGGATTATGAATGGGTGGAGGTTATGTTGCCATGGAGAAATTCAAGCATTAAAGACACGGGAGAAAGAACTCAATGAGAAGATAGAATCTTTGGAAAATAATGCAAGACGAAATAATGTAATAGAGTATTGGGCATCCCGGAACCACAGAGGGAGACAACCTTAGAGGGTTTATTATAAAGTTGTTTCATTTCCATCTGTAGACCCCAACGAACTTGAAGCACACATTCAAAGGATCCATCATGACCCTTTTAAGAAAAATCCAAATAGGAGAAGCCCAGAAGAATCCCAATCAACTTCAAGTCATATTCTCTAAAAGAGTGAATTTTATCTGAGGCCCTAAAAGCTAGCAGCTTCACAAAAGGCGAGTGTTTTTAACGTGTAAGGTCAGATATCTCCAGGGTTACACAGGATAGACAGTGGGAGCTGGGGAAGTATATCCAAGAGCTTAGAACGCGAGGAGCCACTGCCTAAATGAGATTCCTAGCTACTCTAAATAGTAGGTGGAAAATAATCCTGGGGTATTTGAGACAATTAGACACAAATGACATAATACTACAAGAGACTCACCTATTGCCAGAGGAATGGAAGAGTATTCTGAAGAAACAAAAAGGGGTTGAACACTTCATGTGCACTAATCAATCATGCTGTATTAAGGGTGTGGCAATTCTTATTAAAAGCTCCGCCCAGGCAGCTTTGGGGGAATGTATTGTAGATTCAGGAGGGCGATGACTAATTGCAAAAGTAAAGATATACAGTGCATGGTACGCATTTTTAGGATATTACGGGCCAAATATTGATGATCCAGCACCCCTCCTAGCTCTCTACTGCCAGCTGCTGGAGGTTAAAACTTCTATAGTGATAGGAGGAGATTTTAATGTAGTATTGGGCCTCACCTTCAATAAGTCTAGTAAGAGGGGTACAGCAAGCTCCCCTAAGATGAGGATGCAAGTGAGGCAGCTGATGAAAGACTTGGGGTTAATCGATATCTAGAGACAGAGGGCCAATAGGAATAAAAGCTTTACCTTCCATAATATAAAATATGGACATGCCTCCAGAATCAATTTCTTTCTTGTGGATACAAGGCTAAGTAAACAAGTTAATTAGGTAGGTCACCTCTCAGATCATTCTGCAGTGAGATTAGAACTACCCCTTGATAAAATACCAGTTCCTCCTAAATGGTCTCTAAGTAGAACATTGCTGCTGGACCAAGCAGTAACTGATCAGTTGAACAAAGATACACCAGATTTTTTCCAATTAAACAACAACTCTCCCCCCCCAATACAATATGGGATGCATATAAAGCCTTAATTAGGGGAAGGATACTAAAGCAGGCAGCATACAAACATAAAGAAACTAAGAACAGACTAAGAGATTTAGAAGCTAGAATTGAGAGATTTCAGAGATATGTAGGGATCACCTATATCGCCCAGGATCAGATTACAATAAGATCAAAAACACAAGAGTTGAATTAGCAGAATATCTGGAAGGAATACTACGGAGCAAATGGGAGGCTTGTAAACTAGCTCACTGCAAATATGGAGAGGGATGTGGGAAATTATTAGCCTGGAAAATGAAGGTGGAACAACCCAAAAATATCATTAAGGAAATTAAAATTAAAGATTCTGGTAAACGGTGCACGGAGGACTCAGACATAGAGCAAGCCCTCACCAGATTTTTTCAAGAATTATACACAGATGATCTAGGAGCCTCCGAAGACCAGATAGGGAAATGGTTGTGGGAGGATACCTTGCCGACACTTGAAGCTGAATTAAAACAGAGTTTAAATCAGGAGATTAGTGTGGAGGAGTTGAGGGGGGTGATCAAGACTCTAAAGAGAGGGAAAGCATCCGGTCTGGATGGCTCTTAAAAGATGAGCTGATTCCGGCCCTAACCAACCTAGTAAATGGCATTTTTTCTGAAGGCCACACTTTATCACGATCCTGGAATGGAGCTACAATCAGCATAATCATGAAACCCAATAAGGACCCTAAATTCTGCAAATCATATAGACCGATCTCGCTATTAAATAGTGATTTACACATGTTAGCGAAGAGATTTGAGAGGGTGAGCGGAACCCTAGTTCGCAAAGACCAAATGGGCTTCATTAAGGGAAGACAACTTCATGAGCTAACACACGATTTGGTGGGCGCAATTGATATGGCCACAGAGAAAAAACTCCATTAACGATACTAACTTTTCATGCCGTTAAGGCGTTCGACAGGGTGAGCTGGTCCTTCTTACACTATGTGATCAAGCAATATGACTTGGGAGAATAATTTTCAAGTGCAATTAGGTTAATCTACAGAGAGCCAACAGCAAGAATTGTAGTGAATGGAAATCTAACTAAACAGATCTACATAGAAAGAGGGGTGAGGAAGGGTTGCCTGCTGTCACCTCTGCTCTTTAACCTATATATTGCGCCCCTAGCAAACAGAATCAGAAATTATATGTTCTCAGTGCACTTGGATATTTCATATAATGTTTAGTTCAAAGTTTGATAATGCTTTAAGAACAACTGTGAGATGTATGTAATGTACTTTGTGGTATGGGAACAGGTTTTCAGCTTTGTTTATTAATTTAAAAATAAACTGAGTGTTTATCGGACTCACAGACAGTAATTGCCTAAGATGATGGCTTACCGATTGTGAGCAAGGTCTTTGAATTCAGTTATGTTTAATGCGGGCCATATCGAGCGGGCTTCACATCAGGCAGTTGAAGCGTGCTGTAAGCGGTGAGTCTTGCAAAGAGAGCAAAGCATGCTATGTATGTGATTAGTGGTTCTGTTATATTTTCTAGTGTGCAAGAGAAATGGTAGCAGTTAGTTATTGTTTGTAGTTAGAGATTTTTTGGTTAGTGACAGGTAGATAGGTTGGGCATATAAGGAAAAGAGGGCCAACAGGATTAATTGTTCAACCCTCTATTTCGAATTAAAGAATTAATAAAGATCAGTTGGCTTCATCTGAACACCTTTAAACTCGGTACATCCTTAGGGAATTGGAGCTGAATACAATTTTGACTCACTACCTTTATTCTTTAGGAAATGTATAGAACTAAAGAGAATGATGTGGATCTTTTTGAACTACATAGTTATAAAGCATTTTCCCTTAACATTCAATCAATCAATCTGTACTTGTAGAGTGCGGCTTATCACCTGTGAGGGTATCCAGGTGCTGGGTTGCTGGGCTAGTCCAAAAGCCAGGTCTTGAGTCTCTTCCTGAAGTCCGTCAGTGAGGGTGACATCCGGAGGTGGAGGGGGAGTGCTTTTCAGGACTTGGCGGCGAGGTGAGAGAAGAAGCATCCTCCGCTGTGGCGGATGCGCTGTGTCTCTGCCAGGGCAAGGGAGGCAGAGCAAAGGTTTCTGGATGGTTGGTGGAAGTTCAGGCGGTGCTTCATGTATGCTGGTCGTTGGTCGTGGAGGGCTTTGTAGGTGTGTGTCAGTAGTTTAATTTGGCACCTTTTCTGTACGAGCAGCCAGTGGAGGATTCTCAGGTGCTGGGTGATGTGGGTCCATTTGGGCAGGTTAAGGATCAGTCTGGCTCCTGAGTTCTCTACCATCTGAAGCCTTCTCATGAGTTTGATGGTGGTACCTGCATACAGTGCATTGCCGTAGTCCAGACGGCTGGTGATTAGGGCTTGTGTGACTGTTTTCCTGGAGCTTGTGGGAAGATTCTTCTGAGAATGCGGAGAGTGTGGAACCAGGCTGAGGAAACTGTGTTGATCTGTCGTTTCATGGTGAGTTCGCTGTCCATGATGATGCAGAGGTTGAATGCATGGTTTTTGGTGTGGGGGTGGGTCCAGGTTCCGTGGGCCACTAGGTGTGGTCAGGGCCGGACTGGGAACCAAAACCGGCCCTGGCAAACTGCTCGGCCGCCCCCCCCTGGAGGGAGGGGGATACAGCCGAGCTGTTTGCGAGGGCTGGTTTCGGCCGATTTTGTTACAGGGGGCCGATATTGCTGACCCCCGGTAACATAAAAGGCCCCCCAGGGGCCCAAAACTGGCCCCCACCCTGGCGGCCCACCAGGGAAACGCCCGGTGTCCGCTACGGCCAGTCCGGCCCTGGGTGTGGTTCAAGAGGGAGGTATGGTTGCCACAGATCAGCACTTTGGACTTGTCTGTGTTAAGCTTTAGACAGTTGTTCTTCATCCAGGTTGTGACGTTCTTCATGAATTATTATAAGTGATCTCGGGCCAGATGTACGACCTGCCAACTAGCGCCTCGCAAATTGAGTAGCATTTGCGACTTGCCATTTGCGAGGCGCTATTTGGCATGTACAACAGTGTGTTTAACACTGTTTGCGATTCCCAATGGGGTCGCAAATTGCGAGGCTCATGAATATTAATGAGCCTCTCGCAATTTGTGAGCCCATTGGGAATGACAGCCCTCCCAGGGATGGTGGCCTGCTGGGTTCAGCAGACCACCATGTCTGGGACTGCTTTTAAATAAAGCAGCTTTTTTTTTTTTTAAATGCAGCCCATTTTCCTTAAAGGAAAATGGGAGGCATTAAAAAAAAAAAAATGAAATGTTTTCGTTTCATTTTTTAAGGGCAGGCAGTGGTCCCTGGGACTTCTGCCTGCCTTTAAAAAATAATATTGCATGCATTTGCAAAGGGGAAGGGGTCCCATGGGGACCCCTTCCCATTTGCGAATGCATTAGCACCTACTTGAAGTAGGTGGTAATTTGCGAGTGTTTTGCGACCGCAATTGTGGTCGTAAAACATTGGTACATAGCTTTGCGGTCGCTATTAGAAAGGGAACGCCCCTTCCGAATAGCGAGTCGCAAAACAGTATTTTGCGAGTCGCAATTTATTTGCGAGTCGCAAAATACTGTTTGTACATGGGCCCATGCTTTTTAGCGTGCGCAAACGGGTCTAAGACCCGTTTGCGCACGCTAAAAAGCGTCGTACATCTGGCCCCTCATCTTTTATACAAAACAACATGCTCAATGCAGGAAGGCCCTACACACACTGCTCCAGATCTCCACTTCCATGAAGACTCTACATGGGCTTAGAGTGAAAGCTGCTCCCTCTCCGGTATATAGAGCAGATGCTACCATCTCCCTTCACAAAAATGGGACTATCCTTATCCAAGCCTCAGACCGCAACCTAGCCATGTTTGACAATATTTTCCCCATCATTAAGAACACAGTGTCTAGAATTAAATCCTCCCCCTCCCTAGGAGCCGCCAGTTTCTCAGAGGTACCCCAGACTCCTCAAAGTTTATCATCTCTCATCCTCTACTCCTCCTTCAACCCTACCTTGGCCCGTTGTGGCTCCCACTTAGGGAGCACCACACATAATAGCAACTCTCCTTCTATTCCATTTGGGAATGAGCCTCTCCAGTCATCCACCTTTCTAGTATGCATGTCCACCTCTCCTCTAGAACAGCTAGCTCTGACTTGCCATGCTCCATAAATCACACCATCTCCCCAGATATTCCTGTGACCTCCAAGCCCAGTATGGTAGATATTGTGAGTGTACCCAAGACTCTCCAAATATCAAAATCGGCCACATCCCTGGTGTATGATCTTCTGAACTGGGCTAACAACATGTCTCCTACGGCCCCAATACTGCCTCTTGGCCAGGGGCTGCACCTCTCATCCTCCAACTTATTCCACAATCCTTACGACTGTGCCAACACCCTCGCCCCGCTGAAAAAACTCACCTACAGTGACACCACCAAAAGAGCCAGCTGGTTCACCTCGGAACTCCTAGCTTCCAAGCGTACCTGCCAGAAACTAGAGAAGAAATGGCACAGTGATAAGACACCGGACAGCCACGCAGCCCACAAAGACGCCATCCGTAACCACCACCACCTCATCAAGTCCGCCAAGAGAATCTCCTTCAAAGACCGCCTCGACAACAACGCACACAACAGCTTTTCAACATCGTGAAGGAACTCTCCAACCCCAGCTCCAACACCAACGACATCCCGCCGTCGCAACCCCTGTGCGATTCCCTCGCCACCTTCTTCCACCGCAAGATCGCCGACATCCACGACAGCTTCAACACCCAGACAGCCCCAACTAAGATCGATGCACCAGACCCGCCGCACACCATCGACCACGACCCCCTGCCAGCCTGGGCCAGCGTGAACATCGAGGACACCATCAAGACCATGAGCACAATACACTCCGGCTCCCCGACAGACCCTTTCCCGCGCCACATCTTCAACAAAGCCAGCAGCTCCATCGCACCCCACCTGTGCAACATCATCAATCTCTCCTTCGAGACCGCGACCTTCCCAGAGAGCTGGAAACACGCAGAGATCAACGCCCTACTAAAAAAAACCAAGGCGGACCCGAGAGACCTCAAGAACTTCCGGCCCATCTCCCTGCTTCCGTTCCCAGCCAAGGTCATCGAGAAGATCGTCAACAAACATCTAACCCGATACCTCGAAGAAAATAGCATCCTGGACCCATCCCAATCGGGGTTCCGCAGCAACCACAGCACTGAGACTGCCCTCATCGCCGCCACCGACGACATCAGGATCCTGCTGGACAACGGTGAGACCGCAGCCCTCATCCTGCTGGACCTCTCCGCCGCCTTCGACACTGTCTGCCACCGCACTCTACGCGCACGCCTCCACGACGCAGGGATCCGAGACAAGGCCCTGGAATGGGCCACCTCCTTCCTCGCCGGCAGAACCCAGAGAGTCCGCCTCCCACCATTCCCGATCCGAAGCCTCCGAGATCATCTGCGGCGTACCCCAGGGATCGTCCCTCAGCCCAACACTGTTCAACATCTACATGGCCCCGCTCGCACGCATCGCCAGACAGCACGACCTCAACATAATCTCCTACGCCGACGACACTCAACTGATCCTCTCCCTCACCAAGGACCCCCTCGCCGCCAAATCCAACCTCCATGAAGGAATGAAGGCCGTCGCCGATTGGATGAAGATCAGCCGACTAAAACTGAACACGGAGAAGACAGAGGTCCTCATCCTCGGCTCCAACCCCTCAGCCTGGGACGACTCCTGGTGGCCAACGACGCTGGGAGCAGCCCCGACACCCACCGACCACGCACGCAACCTGGGAGTCATCCTCGACTCAACGCTCTCCATGGCCAAACAAGTCAACGCAGTCTCATCCTCCTGCTTCAACACCCTCCGCATGCTTCGCAAGATCTACAGGTGGATCCCGACAGATACAAGAAGAACAGTCACCCAGGCCCTCGTCAGTAGCAGACTTGACTATGGGAACGCCCTCTACGCGGGAGCCCCGGCCAAGCTCATCAAGCGACTGCAACGCATACAAAACGCCTCTGCACGCCTGATCCTCGATGTACCACGCCACAGCCACATCACCCCCACCTGAGGAACCTGCACTGGCTCCCCGTCGACAGGAGAATCTCCTTCAAACTCCTCATCCACGCACACAAGGCACTCCACAAGACTGGCCCAGCCTACCTCAACAGACGACTCCTCTTCTACGTCCCCAACCGCCAACTCCGCTCCGCCGACCTCTCCCTCGCCACCGTCCCTCGCATTCGAAGAACTACCACCGGCAGCAGATCCTTCTCCCACCTCGCCGCCAAGACCTGGAACACCCTTCCACTAAGCCTACGACAGACCCAAGACCTGCTGACCTTCAGGAGGCTACTCAAGACCTGGTTGTTCGACCAGTAGCAGCACCCCCCCCCCTTTTTCTTTCTCCCCAGCGCCTTGAGACCCTCGCGGGTAAGTAGTGCGCTTTACAAATTCTGTGATTGATTGATTGATTGAATCCTACCTTGCTTCCGAAGGTGCCTTTGGGTCAAAATCTGCCTAACCCCTCTTCCTCTAACTCACCCTTACATCCTATCCCCAAGTCCCAAGGCCCTGATTCCCACCCCACCTTGCAGCCACAGGCTCTTCCAGGCTTTCAATCCCATCCTCCACTAGTTCTCCCCCTTCGCAGGGTCCCCTGCTCCAAGCCTCGAAAACCTACTCCCACACTTCATTGAAGCTAGACTAGATGAGATTACACTTTGCCTCCAACAACTTAAGGCAGAGGTTCGAAGTCTATTACATATCACCTCAAAGCTGTCCGTTAATCTGAAGCTAAGCGAGTCCACAAAGAGTAACCGCCTCAACCTTTTGCCCCCATCTAACTCGGGC
This sequence comes from Calotriton arnoldi, assembly GCA_963921515.1. Classification (NCBI taxonomy): domain Eukaryota; kingdom Metazoa; phylum Chordata; class Amphibia; order Caudata; family Salamandridae; genus Calotriton; species Calotriton arnoldi. The sequence goes on from CAWUFW010002198.1 coordinate 1,972,888, forward strand.
ACCATGCTTCCTGCCCCCCCCCACCAACTAGGTCATCACCAAACATGGCACCCCTGCCCCAAAGTGGAAAACTGCTCCCCACCCTACCGATCCCTCCCGGCCCTCTAGATTTAAAGACCCACTGTCTGACAAGGATATTCATTCCCTCCTACTCTCATATGATCCTTCACACTCCGCCACCACTACTAACTTGCACCAAATAGAAGCAATCCTTTCGTACCCTTTCAGGGAAACCCTAGTAAACACCGAGCCTTAAATAAGACCAACCTTACAAGGGTCACCACCACTCTTTCTACCACACTAGACACCAATCCAAAACTTAAATGCCTGCTTCTCAACTGCAAATTGGCAGTAAGACACGCTGCTGACATTGCGGCCCTCATCCTTGTACATGACCTTGATCTTGTAATGTTGACTGAAACCTGGCTAAACGACCCATCTGCACCCATCCTGGACATACTAGTACTAGCCTCCTAACTACGACATCATTAGGTTAGATAGATCTAGTGGACAAGGTGGAGGCATTGCTTGTATACATCATAGCAGTCTATCAGTCAAACAATCACAATCGGATCTCCTGCCGTCTTGCGAATACCTGTGCATTGAGGCTGCTTGTAGCAATAATCATCCATGCAAATTGCACACGTTTTACCACCCTCCACGTGACAATCTTCCCTTCATAGAACAGATCATGGATATCATCTCATCTAACGCAGATCTGCATGGCACTCAGATCTTCTTGAGAGATGTCAACCTCCACTGGAACAACATGAATCATGTGGCTGTCAATAGCCCTAAATCCTTCCTGGCAGACCTTAACCTAATCCAAATTTGTGACAGCCCTACTCACATTAAAGGAGCTACTTTAGATCTAGTCATCGGTAAGCTCAACTCCATTCACCTTGAATCTATCGTCCCGTGTGACGGGACTGACCACCACTTCATCACCTTCCTCATCTCAGATTCTGTGAGAGCTAACAGAGTCCAGCCTAAGTACCCCAGACACTGGAAAAAATGTCTATGAAACATCAACTTACGTGGTCTGACTGCTCTCTGTGATAACACCCTGCCCCCTCCTGTGGATTTGTCCGACGTTCATGACCTTACGGACCACTATAACCATTCCATGACACGTGTTCTAGACTCGATGGCGCCTCTACAGCTAAAAAAACTGTCCTCCAAAGTCTCCAAACCTTGGTGCAACGATAGTCTAAATACTGAAAGACGGAATGTGAGACTAGCGGCAAGACTGTGGAGATCATCTCCCTCCCTTGAACATCTCAAACAGCTGAGATCTGTAAGAAATATCTATAACAAACGCATCAGATGCTCTAAAGCCACCTTCTTCAGAAACCAATTAGAGCAAGTAAAAAAAGTCCAAAAAAGTTGTTTGAGCTCATCAAGCTTCAATCAATCAGTCAACCTAACCTTCCCTCACTGGGGCTAGGTCCGCAGCCTAACTGCTAAGAATTTGCTGACTTCTTCTCTGATAAGACTACTAAGATCGAAGTTCAACTACGTTCAACCTTGGAGCACCTTTCGATCGCACCTCCTAGCACCCTCCTTCCTACTTGGTCGGATGACATCATGCCCGGTTGGCTCTCCCCCCCCCCCCAAAAACAACACCTCATGGAGCATTTTCAAAACTTTGGATGAAAGTACTATACGCAAAACTCTTGCTACTTTGAAACCATTTCAACTACCCCTTGCCATCGAACTTCTTCTCTGAGATCAGAGCCTCCTTACTCCCACTCTGGACTAAGATTTTCAATACTTCACTTCTGCAAGGTGTTATTCCGGACTGCCTAAAGTCTGGGCAGGTTACCCCTATTCTAAAGAAACCATCCGCAGATCCCTCTGACCTACACAACTTCCGCCCAATTTCTAACATCCCCAAGTTTGCAAAGCTCCTGGAGAAATGTGTGCACGTCCAGCTTGGCGACCACATTGAACAATTCCAACTTCTGGACCAATTGCAATCCAGTTTCCGCCAGTGTCATAGCACAGAATCCGCTCTCACTCACATTGTAGATGATGCGCTAATATTGCTAGATCAAAACGAATCTTGCCTACTGATCCGCCTTGACCTCTCATCAGCTTTTGATACTGTTAAACACGACAACCTAATTGACCTCTTGGAACACAGGATGGGGTTGTCTGGGCCTGTACTAAACTGGTTCTCCTCATTTCTCCACAATAGAACCCAAAGCTTCATGGTGAACCAGTCCCTGTCTCTTCCCTCACTGGTCACTCTGGGGGTTCCACAGGGATCCGCGCTCTCACCCACTCTCTTCAGCCTGTTTATGGAGCCTTTAACAGAAATCCTGAAATCATCCAGCATTCACTATCACATGTACGCCGATGATACCCAACTGCACATGAAGATCACCTCCCCTGAGGACATCAGGTCCCTCAACCCAGTCTTACTGAAAACAAGAAGCTGGTTGACACGGAACCACCTGATGCTCAATGCTCTTAAAGCTGAATTCCTCCTAATCGCACCACCTAAGCAGTCTCCAGTCATCGAAGAATGGATGAATCAACTAACAGCTCTTAATTGCACGCCACACATCATTGATTCCACAAGCTCATTGGGAATAATGCTAGACAAGATTCTGAACATGCAGAAGCATATTAGTAAACTCACCAAAGGAGCGAACTTCCAACTCAGCCTCTTAAGGAAAATAAAACCTTTCCTCCCTTCACATGACTTAAAGTTGCGGTGCAAGCCCTAATGATCTCTAAGCTTGATTATGGAAGCGCAACCCTTTATGGCCTTCCTAGAGCGAAGACGGCCCCTCTCAGGGCAACCCCTCAATTCTGCTGCAAGGCTCATAACGGGCTCGAAAAGAAACAATCCTATCACCCCAGAGCTGATATCTCTAAACTGGCTCCCTTACGAAGCTAGGATACAATTAAAAGTTGCATGTATGGAACATAAAGACATTAATTTCATTCCCCCATGTACCTTGCTCAAAAGTTGGAGCTCTCGGGTGGATCTAGATCCTCGAGAAGTGCCAGCACATTACTGCTCAAACCACAAAAATTTAACAACAACAAAACTTACAATCAAGCCTTCTGGGGTATCGCCCCCCCTTATCCCCTGAAGTCAGGTTGAATCCCTCTACTGCCCTTTTCAAAAAGGAAGTTAAATTGATACTGATGAAGAAACTTTTACCATTGTAATGGAGCTTCCAAGTCGCTAGATGACATCCTTGCTGGTCGGAGTATATGAAGACTGTCTTGCGGATCTGTTGGTCCTCTATTACCTCCGCTTAATTCCGCTCACAACTGATATACGGTAAAGTGTTATGATACCCCCTGTGACGATGTTAGCAACATAGACTTTATCCCTATACTTCCTTTCTCAAGGAAGTAAAAACGATATGGATGAAGAAACTTTGCCTGGTCTCTTTGCTTCCAATGCTCCCTAGGGTGCCTTGCTTTATAAGACTGTTAAGATAGTTTTTTTGTTTGCTTGCTTGGTTTTTTACCCCTTGTATCCTTCCCTGACTTATATACTGTAAAGCGCTCTAATAACCCTGGTGGTCATGTTCGCGCTATAGAAAACCTTTTAAATAAATAAATAAATGAAGTTGTGGAAGTTGGTCTTTGTTGTAGTGGGGTCTGCTGAAAGTGAGAGGATGAGCTAGGCGTCGTTGGTGTAGGATATGATGTTGATGTCGTGGATTCGGACAATGTTGGCTATTGGTGTCAGGTAGATGTTGAAGAGGGTGGGGCTGAGGGATGACCCTTTGGGGATTCCACAGATGGTGTTCTTTGCTTTGCGAGGTGAAGGGGAGGAGATGGACTCTCTGCAAGCGCCATGTGAGGAATGATGTGTGTCCCCTTTGATTCCGATCTGGTGCAGTCTCTTGATGAGCGTTCGGTGGGAAACCGTGTAGAAGGCTGCAGAGAGGTCGAGAAGGATCAGGGCAGCCGATTCTCCACTGTTGAGTAGGGTGCGGATGCCGTCTGTGGCGGTGATCAGGGCAGTCTCCGTGCTGTGGTTGGCTTGAAAACCTGATTGGGAGGAGTCTAGCAGGTTGTTACTCTCCAGGTGTTTGGTGAGCTGACAGTTGATGGCCTTCTCCAGGACTTTGGCAGGAAATGGGAGCAGCGAGATGTGGCGGTAGTTCTGGAGACCGCTGGGGTCTGCAGAGGGTTTTTTGAGGAGAGGTCTGACTTCAGCGTGTTTCCATACGTCAGGAAAGGTGGCTGTGACGATGGATGCATTGAGGATGGAGGTGAGTTGGTGGCCGATCTCGTTGCTTCCTAGGTTGAAGAGGTGGTGGGGGCATGGGTTGATGGGTGTTCCTGAGTGGATGGAGTCCATTATGGCTGTGGTGTCTGTTGTGTTGAGCTGTTCCCATGCAGTGAGATGATTGGCTGGGGAGACTTCCATAGGAGTGGGGAGGCTGAGGAGGTTGGTGTGTTGGTGGTTGAAGTTCCTATAGATGGTAGATATCTTGTTGTGGAAGTGATTTACTAGAGTGTCACAAAGTTCCTGTGAGGGAGGGATCGTGTTATCAGTGGCTGCTGAGCAGGAGAACTCTCTGAGGATGGTGACGAGTTCCTTGGTGTGGTTGGCACTAGCCTTGATGCAGTCGGCAAAGACATCCTTTTTCGCGTCTTTGAGTTGATGGTGGTATTTACTGAGGGCTGATTTGAAGGTGGCTTGGTCGGTATTATCTCTGCTGGTGCACCATCTTCTTTCTAGTTGTTTGGAGCTGTGTTTCATTGTGCTGATTTTCGGAGTGTACCAGCTGGCTTGTTTGGTGGACCTGTGAGTTTTGGCTGGTTTGTTGGTGATCCAGGTGTTGAAGTTCTCAACTGCCTTTTTCAGGTTGGTTACGGCATCGGGCTGGGTGGTGTTGAGGGCTTCCGCCCATTGGTTCTGTTTCACTTTGCTCCAGCTGTGGAAGGAGGTGTTGGGAGGGTTGGGGGTGGTGTGAGGAGGTCCTGCGATGGTGAAGTGGACAATGGAGTGATCGTCCAGTTGAGTTCCGTGGTATGGCTGTATTTGTGTCATGCATCGGCACTGATTGCATACACCTAGTGGGCTAGTTGGATAACTCCCGAACGGTGGTACTATCAGTATGCCTACATCTCCCATAAGACCCAGGGACATGCGTAAGTGGGCCTTTAACCAGGACACTATAAAAGCTCCACCCAACTGCAATCACGTGCTTGTCAATCCTGATCAGCCCAGCAACCAACGAGACGTAGAGGAGGAACGCTGTAGCGGAAAAAGAATCCCCAAGCCCCGAGACCTTCACGAGTCTGCGTTGGAGCGCAGCCCGTTTGTACCGAGAGGAGCGCAAGAGTGCGTAATCGAGCCGTGGGAAAACCAATCACGGCATTTCTTTGTGACTTTAAAAGCCCGGCTCCTTCCCGAGTCCGCAACAGAGCACGGCCCCTTTTTTACCGAGACACACGCGCAGGAGTGCGCGTTCGAGCCGTTAGGAAACCAATCACGGCATTTCCTTACCCTTGATGATTTTGTTTCCATTGCCGAGGACATCGTAAGGCAAGAAGAGTGGTTTTTGAGCTCCAACTTAACTTTCATTTTCCACGATGATTTTGTTCAGTACCTAAAGGCGCTTGGAGCCGTTGAAAGGCTTGGAGAGCAACGCTTTCATCATCCTTTCGTTATTATGAATTATCTATAGCAAGAGTGTGCTTGGAGCCGTTGAAAGGCTTGGAGAGCGACGCTATCCTTTATGTGGTGATGCGGTTATCAGCCAGGAATTGAAACGGAAAAAAGGATACTTTACCTGTAAGTGTTTAAGACTTGATAGATACAGTCCAGGCATATACGTCTCTATGCTACTAGATTCCTAGTTTTCCATATATATATGTTTGTCTTTAATTTCAGGGCACACGGGGCTAGGCAGCCAGAGTGAAGCCTCCAACTCTAGGCCAGCTCCCCTGAGGGTGTCTCGCAGCCACATCGTTGCTTGTTTCTTTTTACTCCCTGTTTACTTTTCCCTTTTCCCCTGTGGTGGTGTTGCCTGTGGAGCGGTATTTGGTTGCTCACAGGGGATTCCGTTGTGGGGATAGGGTTATTAAGCATCATACATCGCTCCTGCTGTATCCGGCATATAAGGTTAGTGGTTAACCTGTCTGTATTCTGACAATTTGACTCTGTTGCTGGACATGAAGATAGGGTCTAGTGTGTGTCCCTCTCTTAAATAGAACCCCTATAATATTCATGTTCTACTAACTTGATCATCTAAAACAGATTTTCTCTGGATTGTAGTGAAAAACTGCTTTTGTGGTGGGGTCATCTGCCACTTATATGTTGGAAAAAAATGCAACAGTCTTTACTATGATCTGTTAATAATTGTCTACAAATAGGGCAAATGCTAAAGTAAGAGAGGATACTGGCTTGTATAATAGTGATCATGTTTTTTTTTCCCAAAAGCCCTCCACTGACTTGCTGCTTTCACCAGAACCAAATTCAAAATGGATTGTATCAAGAATAAAGCCATAGGTGGCCCCTGTCTTGCATATCTTCAAGTTGAATTCATGTACGATATCTCCAATCATGTTCTTGGTCCAATAATCAAGCACTGATTGAAATACATTTACAGAAAAAGTTCACTTGTATAAAAAGGAGATTAGAGGGCAACTTTCCATTGTGGCACCAACTGAAATCCTGGCTCAGAATGAAAGAACAACATATACCTTTCAAAAATGTGTTAAACAATGTTTCCACATCTATTATTTATTTTTATTTATTAATCGCACTTTTTTTTAAATGAGCCTACCTTTCATCAGACAGAGAAAAATACAGTTAAAACATATGGTCTGAGGGCACGATGTGGGTAAGTCTAAAGCACTTCGCACTTAAGATTAAGGTATGATATAGGTATCTTAGATTTCTAAGAAAGTTGGGCTGTTCTGGCTTTTGCAAGTTTGGTGGAAAAGAGATCCAGGCTTCCAGAGGAAGCCAGGAAGGCCTGCTATATGAGAGGGTTGTTTGTAGTCCTAAACATCTAGCACAACAATATCTACCTACAATAATATAGAGGTCAGAATATTGATGACATAAAGATTGTGACCCTATTCTCTCCCAAAAAATAGACATTGAATAAAAAATATCAACCTACAAAAATATTGAAAGTTAAAAAATATCTTCTACCAAAATATTAAGTGCAAAAATAGTCACTTTTAAAACTAAAATTGGAATTCACAAAAATATCAATGACCAAAAATGAATTTAATAAATGAATTCTTTAGTTCTTAAAAAAGTTTTTTTTACAATAGAAGGGTACACAATTGCAACACAATTTAATTTAAATAAATGTATTTTTTTTATAAAACTGACATATATGTGTAAAGTAACTAAAGGCAAATATATATTAATACAAATTATTATTTACAAATAATTAGTTTATTACTTAAACAAAAACAACCAAATCTAAACTTCAAATAAGAATGAAAAAATCTATATAAATCCAAAGTAATCTGCAGTACATAATCACTCACTACAATTATAAAAACATTTATAAAAATACACTTTACTTGTGGGAATTACATGCACTATTCTAGCCCAATAAACATTGGAAAGCGCATACATTTACTGAGGTCAAATTCACATTTCTAAATTCATTCCAATTAAAAATTGGGAAAGTGCATATATTTGGGGGGTCAGGTGTAATATTCTATGTCCAGTCAAACACACATTGGAGAAGTGCATATCTTTAGAGAGGTAAAATGTACTAGCCTAACTCCAGTTCAAATAACATTGGGAAAAGTGCATATATTTTGGTGGTTTACATTTATTAATCGAACTCCAGTCATACGAATATTGGAAATTAGCATATAATATTTGGGTCATATTTCCTATTCTAACTCCAGTCCAACAAACACTGAGATAATTTTTATATATAAATGGGCAGGTGTGGGAGGGTACATTTTTGCTATCATATATTTAGTACAGTAAACACTGGGGTTAAGTGCATATTATCGGTGGGAGGAGTCACATTTACTGTTCTAACATCATTCCAACAAAAACTGCTCTAAGTAGTTATAATTGAGGCAGACATTTCCTACTCTATTTTCAGTCCTACAGTCATTGGGGTCAATGCATATAATTGGGGGCGAGGGCTGCATTTACCATTTTAACTGCAGTCTGGCAAACATCAGGCTAAGTGCATATATTTAATATATATATTCATTATATATTTAATTATATATGGAGCGGGCCGCCATGCTAGCGCCCTGCTCCAAGACCAACAAGCCCATAGTGAGCCCGCCCACTGGAATACCAGTTGTAATCCTGGCAGGAGGTCCTGCAGCTGCAGTCCCACAGTGGTGCCTTCCTAAGGCTCATAGAAGAGCATTAGAAAGGCACCGCCTTAGGAGTGCCGCAGCCCGTTCCTGCACGGACAGAAATGCAAAATGTTGTGCATTTCTGTCCATGCAGGAACAGGGGGTGCAAAAATACAGGGCGGCAAACCATGTGCCCCTGCATACACCCCATGCACAGAGGCAACAGGGGGCCCTATAGGGCCCCCTTAGTTTCCTCACCGCCACCCTTTTTATGGCGGGCTCACCGGCCTGAATTGTCACAGTGAGGAAACTCATAATATGTTTGGCCAACACAATACACCCTCACACCACTGCGCCACCGCCATGGGATCAAGGATCCCCGGCCGTTGCGGTGGTCCTATGGCAATCCCACCGCCGTAGTCGTAATTTGGCGAGTGGACCACCAGTGTGGTCGTCCAGGGACTGCCACCACGGTTTTGGCGGTCCCATGGACCATCAAACTCGTAATTAGGCCCTTAATAATTACATTTTAAATGTATTTTGAAAACATAAATCACATTTTTTATTTTCAAAATCGATTTATACATGAAATATTAAAAATTTATTTACATAAAAATAATATATATTATTCATTTCAAAATCCTACCCAACCTTTTCCCCAATGAAACCCAAAACCCAGGTAAAAGAATCCAAAAAAGAAGAAACCAATAGAATAAATACAAATATTTATAAATAACATTCAAATTAATCAATTAAACATCATAAAATATCAAAAACTATATTTTTTAAACACTACCCACCCAATACCCCAATAAAACGCAACAACCCAAAACAGTAAACATTTAAAATGTAACATTTTTGTTCTATATTTTGTATTATTAATAGCAATATAACTTTAAAAACAAAAAATAAAATGGAACACAAAAAACAACATTAAATACCACAATATTTAGGGAATCAATATTCTAAAATTCAATATTATTGTAGAAAAAGACCAACATACTTGGCCTAGATATTCCCATCCTCAATATTTTTGTACTCTCAATATTTTGATCTTGATATTTAATACTATCAACACTTTGGAATCTATATTCAGGATCTGCACCAATGAGAGTAATATAATTGTGTTTCTTTGCATGAGTTATCAAATATTCCACCAAGAGGAATACCCCTTTGACTGGCGCAAGTAAGGATTTTAGGACACTGACTAAGAAGACTATACCATTGTCACTCTGTGATAAAACTATGGCTGAACAGATAATCTGAAGTTTGCTTCAGGGATGACAGATGTCAATATTTTAAGATGTACAGCTGGTAATAGACAATTTTTAAAATCTTGGCATTGTGGGATTGAGACATTCAATGCTCCTGGAAGGTCAAACCTAGGGATTTCACATTTGTAATCTGTGGAGGTGTTTTTTTAGCAGAGCTGCATCGGATGAGAACTGCCTACAGGATATAATTGACTCTGAGGGTTGAAGAAACACCAAACCGATGGTCCCAGAACTGATATCACAGCTTCCATGGGGCATGTATCCCAAAGTCTTCTGGCTAATTGTTCAGCCTAACCCTCAAAATGTACACCACCCATTGCCATCTGCAGAGACCACATAATGCACATTGTGTCAGGCAGTAATTTCTATGTTCACGTTGTTCAAGTACAGCCGTGAGTCGACCCGTGGTAACCATATTCCCTGCTCAGATTCAGTTGGCTATTATCACTGTCCATGTAGATTGAACCCTAGGGCCACTCTAACTTTGCTCAGACACAAGATAATCCCCGCACACTTATGACTCTATTGTACTTACTCTAGGGCAGGGTCTAAAGAGAAGACACCATGGATGTGTTGGAATCTGAAGACATCGACCAAAAGAGAAGGGGTTGGACAGTCCAATTCCCCTTTGCCATAACTGCAGGGGGCTAGTGGGGGCAGGGACCTCCATGTTGGTGTCTGGCTCCCACAAATCACTCTCTAAACAGAGAGACAGTCATCTCTCTGCCCAGACCACACAGTGATTGTGGGCTGGTGTATATATGTGATACAACAAATATAAACTGGTGCTGCTGGGGACGTGCATTTGCATGGCTCTTACGCATTTTATCTTCTTCACACCTCCCCTGCACATCTCTCCTGCTTTGTTTGCTACACCACTTTGCTTGGCATCTCTTGTCCTCTTTTCCCCCTTCACCTTCCTCACTCTGCTATCCTTCGTCTCTTTCCTTTCATCTCTCGCGAAATCTGTATTGTGCACACTGGATCTCCCACTTAGAAGACCAGCTCCTAGTTTAATGTTTGTCCAGTTCTTTTCTAACACTTGATATCTTTGATGCCTACCAGACAGCGCAGCTGTCTACTTTGCTAAAGACATCTTGAGGACATTCAGAAAGTTGACCTAGGAATAATTTCTGCCCTTTGCTCACCATTGGCTTTGTGGTTTGTAACTCACATTTTCTGGCTTTCTATTTGCTGCCTTTATTTGCTTTAGTCTGTCCAGTTCAAGTTCGTCCCTCCCGTTGCCCAAACCTTGTTTACTGTATTCTTCCTCTAACTCACTTTCTGTAAACAGGCCTCTAAATGTTATTCTTATCCTGTCACATTTGCTGTGCATTCAAAGACGCACGTCAAATGTCAGGCTGTGTCTTCCATGGAGCTTGGTGTTTCTTTCCTCTTTCTCTGACTTCAAACTGAGAGGAATTATGTGACAATCATGCTGGCTACTGGACATCTGCTTGAGGAAGGCTGTACAATGTTATTTTTTTTTCTAGGACACAACAAAATGTAAATGTCTGTAAATGAGTTGAGCTGTCGATCAAGTCAATACATTTGGTGATGACATTTACACACATTACTGTTTGTGAGCTGTATACTGTTATCAGTAAAACTGCATATGAGTGCAAATGTAATGGCAATTTCAATTGAAGATGTGTTTTCTGTAATGGCAGTGCACTACCATACCATGCATACTCCATGTGACTCTCCCCAGGCTTGGAACACTCAAGCTTCACGTCAAACAGTTTGCAGATGAACTGGCAATCTTAGACCATACTTGTGCTGAAACAGCCAAAACTACATTTGCTATAGCTAAACTGTATCATAAGCTATGGAGCCCCACAGCAGATGGGATACACACAGTAATCCAGACCAAATTCTTGTCTACAATAAGTTATGGGCATCTTGTTCATCCTGGAAAACTCACAAACATCCTAGAACATTGCCACATAGCAACATACAGGAAAATATTTGAGCTTCCAAAAACAACAGGACGCACCCTGATACGGCTCGAATTTGGCTTGGCAAACATGGATGTGGAATGTAAAAAAGACATTATAACGTGTTACCACCAACTAATCAGGGCTGACATTGGGTCAATGAAAAATGCACTTAGCACAATCTTTAATGATGCACACAGTCCCTGGACACTATACCTTCACAGCGCTATTATAACACTGAATCTCATCGCAGAAAACATAAAAGAGCAAATCCTGACCCTGCCACTCTTAAGGAACATCCTAAAGAAGCAATGAAGGATTCTTTCAAAAGAACAAGATCCACCCATGGGCAGGCAGATCCCGCGTGCCTTGGGACTCTACAATTCGCATGTGGGCACGGTCTGTCAGCCATATCTGACAGCCGCCCTGAGGAGGCAGGCCTTTAGGAACATCTTGAACACCAGACTCCTGACCATGCCAATCTGTGAATTTAGAGCACACTGGAAGACGAAATTGCCAGATTCACAGCAGTGCAGGTTGTGTACTACTTCCACGGAATCAGTGATTCATCTAATGTGTTGCCACAAAGGCCAAACTTTTTGCAGCAAGGCATTTGATCATGTAAGGAGGCCATTTATTACCTCTACACATGCATGATCCCCATGGAACTAGCAAGAAATTCTAAGTTCTTTGCCATAATAAGAGAGAAACTGAGGCGCCACTGAACATAATCTCTTATAAGACCATCTTTTCACCTGATAGCATGCCTATGGCTAAAGATTCATTTTACAAACTTTTACAATGACAGTGATAAGTTGCGCTGTCAGGCTATAGACGATGCTGCTAAGACCGACTGTGGTAGGATTGTACTCATAGCTTAAATCCTTTGGAACGCACCTAAGCCAGAATGGCTTTAACAAGTCACATTGGGTGAAATTATACCTGTAATGTCAGGCCAAAGTTGATGTTGCTAAGACTGCCTGTATCATGATGTGAGACCTAAAATGATGTTGCTAAGACTGCCAGTATCATGATTGCACACATAGCTCTAACCCCTTTGAACACACTCTAGCGAGAATGGTTTCAATTAGTCAAATAGTGTTAAAATGATACCTGTGATGTTAGGACAGAGATAGTGTTAACACCGCCCATATCATGCCTACACACATAGCTTAACTCCTTTTGAATGCACTTTAGCCCGAGTGATTTTAAGGAGTTCACGATGTTTTAACAAATTCAATCTATTTGAAAGTCTATAAAATTCTCCACATTACCCCACTCCACTATGCACCACTCCATGCCACTGCACTCTACTGTTCAGCACTCCACACTCACCACTACACTCCACGCTGGGACACTACACTGTTATCTGCACCACCCCACTCTATGCCTCTCTACTCTAGACCACTTCACTCTACTCTATGCCAATGCACTCTACCCCACACTACTCTACTATGCACCACTGCACTCTTCGCCACTGCACTCTACACCACTCCACGCCGCTACACTCTATGCCACCCTACTCTGCAACACTGCATCCAATGCCACTGCACTCTACTCTGTACCACTTCACTGTACACCAGTGCACTCTATGCCAATCTCCTCTATGCCACTCTAATCCACTCTGCACCACTGAACTCTACTCTGAAACAATCTACTCTATGCCACTATACTCGGCGCTAGTGCACTCAGCGCAACTCCACTCTACTCTGCACCACTCTGCGCCACTGCACTCCATGCCCATGCACTCTACACTACTTTACTAAACACCAATGCACACTATGCCAATCTACTCTGCACCACTGCACTCTACGCCACTATATTCTACTTCCCTGCACTCTACGCCACCCTATTCTACTCTGCATCACTGTACTCTACACCACTGCACTCTAGGCCAATGCACGCCACTCTATTATACATCACTGCACTTTACGACAGTATATTCTGCAACACTGCACTCACTCTACTTTATGCCACTCCACTGTATTCCACTGCACTCTACACCACTGAACTCTATGCCACTCTACTCTCCATCGCTCCACTCAACACCACTGCACTCTACACCAATCCACTCTAAGCCACTCTAATCTACTCTGTACCACTGCAGTCTACGCCACTCTGCGCCACTCCACTCTATACCACTCCACACTACACCACTCTAATATAAACCACTACACTCTATGCCACTGCACTCTATATCAATGCTCTCTAAACCACTTTACTCAAAACCAATACACTCTATACGACTGCACTCTATGCCAATCTACTCTGCACCACTACTCTATACGCCTCTATACTCTACTCTAAGCCACTGCACTCTACACGACTCTAATCGAAGGCTATTGTACTGTAGTTAACTTTACTCTACACCACTCTATAGCACTGTACTTTAAACCAAAGCACTCTATGCCACTCTACTCTACACCACTGCACTCTACAACACTACTCTACAGCACTGCACTCTCTGCCACTGAACTCTATGCCACTCTACTCTATGCTACTGCACTTTACTCTGCACCACTCTATGCCACTCTACACCTCTGCACTCTACGTCACTTCACTCTATGCCTCACTACTCTACACTGCAACATTCTACTCTATGCCAGTGCACTCTACCCCACTTTACTATGCACCACTGCACTCTTCGCCACTGCACTCTACACCACTCCAGTCTAGGCATTCCCCTCTGCATCACTCTACATCACCCCACTCTGCAACACCGCACTCTACGCCAATGCGCTCTACGCCACTACTCTACACCACTCCACTGTACCCTGTACCATTCCACCCTACACCACTTCACTCTACTCTGAAAAAATCTACTCTAAGCCACTGCACTCGATGTCATTGCACTCTATGCCACACTACTCCACTCTATGCCACTCCACTCTATGCCGCTGCACTATACACTGCACATCTCTAGTCTGAACCACTACACTCTACGTCAATTCACTCTACACCACTTTACTCAAAACCTATGCACCATACATCACTGTACCTACACCAACTACATTATACCACTGCACTTTACACCACAATACTCTAAAAAATTCTACTCTATGCCACTGCACTCTACGGCACTGCACACCACGTCACTCTACACCATTGCGCTCTACTCAACTCTTTTCTACTCTCTACCACTGAAATGCACGTCACTGCTCTCTGCACCACTCTACTCTGCACCATTATATAACCCTGCACTCTATGCCACTGCACTCTATGACAGTGCACTCAACTGTACACTTTATGCCACTGCACTTCATGCTACGGCTCTCTATATCACTGCTCTCTATGCCACTACTCTCTATGCCACTGCACTCTACACCACTAAACTCTACACCACTACACTACACCTTATGGTGAATGTTGTCCTGAAGGGGCTTTTTTCTAATTGGCTCAGGGCGTTTTGTAAGCACTCAAGTCCCTACTTCTTAGCAGGAGCAAAAACTCTTGCAAAGTCTATCTGAATTTTGGGTATAGATATAGATGCATTGACTCTGGACCCAAATCTGGGGTATCACTGCGATACCAAAGGGTGAAATAAATGCTGTCACTCCTAAAAGCAGAAGAAGGCTAGAATAAAAGACTTTCTAAAATGTGGAGCCCAAAATCCACCGCCCAAAAAGCTTGGACGCCACCTATAAAAGTATATTGTGGTTCCACTGCGCACCATGATATTCTAGTGATCTGGCACCAGTGGTTAATTTGTAAAAAAACATAAGTGCCGGGGCTCTCATCAGGAGGCAGCTTGCTACAGCCCATTCATCTTGTTAGCGCCACTTGAACAGAACCAAGTACTTACCATAAAAGTGGGGAGAGGATGTGGAGTAATAGCCAGAGCTGCAGACTTAGAAGCTGGGGCGCCAGATTTGAGTCTCAGTGTCAGCTAAACATCCTGTGATTCTGGGCAAATCCCTTACATACCCGTAAATGAATGTGTCCTTAACTGGTGCTCATGAAAAGCGCCAGAGTTGATGATTAAGTGCTGGTGCTGATAACCGTAAACCACCGGCTCAAATTAAGCACTGTATGGCATCCTGTCACTAGCGTACAGTTAGAGACACAGTCCACTGTTAACTGCAGTTCAAGGACAAGTTAAGGACTCAATTGGTCTCTTTGATGGATATAGTGGGCCAGATCCCTCTATGGAGCCCAAAAAAAGCCTTTCCTTTATGGGCCTGTATTTTTAGGATTTGGCAGTCACTGTAAACATGTTGTGGTGGAAGGACCACCTAAGTAATAAGGAACACATACAACAGCACCTGGTTTTATCAGTCCCTATCAGGAACTGGTCCATTTACAATGAGTCTTGACCGTGACTTCAGCCAGCAGTATTTAAAGAACCATAAGGGCTTGAAGGATGGCTGAGGGCAACCACCTCCATCCAGAACCTGCGCTGTACGGAGTCTGACTGTCTCCTGGTCCATCTTGAGCTTAGGATGGGCTGATACAGGTACAGGATGTGTTGGAGAAGCACAGCACAGGTGTCCTGTCCTGCACATAAACAATCATGCCTGCAATGCCATCACCCTTGCACTATGGCGCAAGGGTGTGTGTGTTAGGGCATGGCAGGTATTTTTAGCACCAGCGCAAGGGAAAACACAGGGGTGCGCCGTACTCTTGTGAATACGGGGCATCGCAGTGTTTTTTAAATGACGCAGTGCGGCGCTGCAAAATTTCCCGCCGCGCTGTACCATATTCTTGTGAATATACCCCTAGGTCTTTCCACCTAGCAGGCGCAGTTCAGCTCCTCTGTAGGCAAGCAGATGATTCTGCTTCTCTTTCTGGTTCGCAAAAGTAAGTTGACCCTGCAGGATTCCCAGACCTAAGCCAAGTCAGAAGGGAGGACAGCAACTGAGCAGACATTCTACCTTGGACCAGAGTCTTGTCTGTCGATCTGGTGAGCAGTCACGCTTAGCGTCCAGAGGACAAAAAAGGAACCAGATGCTAACGGGTCCAGCACCATTATCACTGTGTTGACAAAGGCGAGTCCCAATCAGAGGTTCTGCCATATTTAAAAGTGTGCAGGATGCTCCAAACCTGGAGAGGAAAGTCATGCCTACTGCTGGTTAGATCTCTTGTTTCTGAGACAATAGTTCACAGCCAAATACATTCTGACTGGCCAAGTGGTATTTCTGTTTGTCTTAGGCTGACGTTTGCATCTCAACCCATTGCCAAGGAGGATGAGCACGACACAAGAAATTAGAAATAGATGAATTTTCCTTTTCCTGTACTGGATTTAGGTACCCTGATCCATGGGTGGTAAGTATTATTGTCTAAAGGAAGCGTAAATTGAAACCGGTTACACGACTGCATTGTGATTCAACCATGCAACACATATTACATTACTTTAACCTTTTTTGGTACATTACCGCTGTGATCATTACACGCTGATATCAACAAATGTGGAATTTTTATGTAATGATATGGGACACCTTTCTTCATGCTAACATTTCTGGAACTGACATTGATTTGAAGGGCTTATGGGGGATTGGCAATGTTTGGCCATTCCTGACGTGCATGTGGGCACTAATTGGGTACTAGCATATTATTCAGGTTCCAATGCATGTAAACCATTTACAAAACTTTTGTTCTCTCAACCTCAAGCTCTCTATAGAACTGATGTTGAAACTTGCCAAGTTTGAATTGATACTAGAGGCCAAATATGCTTCAAAATGCACCATTTATCACATATTTTCCCACAGATATTCTTTTGGGGAAAAACCTCACAGATGTTACATTTGAATCCTTTCCAATTTTTATATATTGACCTTCATTGTTCTTTGAAATTTACCTTCCGCCATTTCTTTCCCCATTACCCACTTTGAGGTATACCATAAATTCTCTATGAAGGTGTATTTAATTTTGTACATTTTCATCTAATGTTACTGACCCAGGGTGTTTTGGATGCAACTTTTGCTGCAATACTTGACAAAAATGCCTGAGTGGGAACATTCAAATCCCCCATAAAGTTTTCCTAACGTTTGTCCAGTTTTGACCTGGGTTAAAATGTGCTTTATATGCACAACTGGACCATTCCCTATGGAGACATTTTTTACCTTCCCCACCCCCCATAATGATGCTCTTTAAATGATTATTTTCAACCAGGTATGCGCACACATAAGCACTATGGATGACCGTCTTTGAATAGATTTGAAGATCTTTCAAAGATGGCCGCCGATGCATATCTAAAGATTAAAACCGTTTAAAAATGTCTCACGTGGTGCACAACAAACAGCAACAAGTGGAAGCAATAAGCTTGTGGCAGTGTCTGGAGAGCTGCCATGTCTTTGCCGGATAAGAATTATGTAAAAAATTAAAAACAATAGGCACATGATGGAGCATGATTTTTGCTAATCAAATCTGCTCGGGAAAATCCACCCATGTGTGTGTTTAATAAATTACTAACGTGTGAAAAACTATAATTACTAGAACGTGAAGATTTAGAAGGTATGACCGAAAATGTGCAAATGTAGAATGGAAGATTTCTCTATAGGGTTATGAATAATAATAGAGTGAGAAGAAATTATTAATTTGCGTGTCTAATATTAATGTTCTTATGTTTCCTGAACTGCAGGAATATTCAAGCACAAACATGAAAATGTTCTTTTATCCTTCGTGAAAGTAGAGTAGGCCTAGAAAATGTAGAAATGATTTTTCTTTTTCCTCTGACTTTCCTTACTGAACATGCAGGTCTAAGCAAATGTATTAGTTAGGGGATGTGCTTCCGTGCTCCTTTGTTTCTTTTCATGCCGTTTCCTGATGTCCTTGTAAAGAATAACATTTACATCTTTAGAGAGCGGAGAATAGTATGACTCTTTCCTGTCTTGGCGAGGATTCAGATTGAAACTGTTGCTATGTAGTTACAAAATGTATAAATTGTAGTTTTCTTCTTCCTCTCTAGGAAGTTATACAATTTTAGACAAAGACTGTTTAGAGAAATTTGTAAAGTCATCATTAGGAGTTGTTTTTCTTCTCTAGTTCTGACCAATGAGAATGGCTTGTAGGATTTAGGAGAGTTTCTAACCTAGTGTAACCAAGTTGCGAAGTCAGTATAAAGACGCTGGTGGGAAAATGATCATCGGCTCGTTCACATTCTGGTGACCTGTCCTGCATCCGTGGTACGCTGTATGCTGTGCTGATCCCTGATTTGGCTGGCAAACCTGACTGCGGAGAACTTTTCTCTAGAGACTTTGCACATCATCGGCTGGTGATGCTGCCTACACTATTCTCCTACGGCCGTGGAGATAGTTTTCTTGACTAAATGCATGCTGTGCATTAGTTTTCTCTAAAATTCTGAGAGGTAATCGAACTGTGATTACTCTGATATTCACTGTTTCTCTCTCTCTTTCCCTTTCTCACCTGAAATTGATGATTTGAATTACTCTGCTTATGAAAGCTGTGATTGTTTACCTGGGATATTTGTAAACGAAGTGTACTCTTATGATTTGTATTTGACCATCCATATTTCTGAAATAATACCAAAAAGGTATCTAGAAAGATTAGTGTCTGTCGTTATTTCTTGAGTCATGACTTATTTTTAGGATAACATTGTCAAACTATTTATGCATTTTGTAGTGTATATATGGTATAGCTATTTCTTCATTACAGGTCCTCATGAAGGGATAGTTCTCTGATTTCTCTACTTAGTCCCTTTTAGCTCTACCAAAGATCCATTGGAAGACCTTTGATATTGCTATTGCTAATAGAAAGGATAATGACTTATGGGCCCGTCATTACAGTATTTACGCTTCCTTAGGTTTTGTAAAGGTTGGTGTGGGATATTATATGACCCCCCCACTTCCGCTGCATCAGTCTTTACTAGTTGCATCGGATGGTTAGTTTAGACTAAAATACTAGGTGGAGAAAAAGGAGTTTTTACTGACTAGATGGAATTGACGGTTCAAATATATGTTGAGTTAGTTTTGTCATATTGAGTTTTTTGGGTTAGGGTCCGTCGAGGCCTGAGATCCCGGGATATGCCTAAGGGCTGTTCTTAGTGGTTGCGTACACTAAGGTGATGTACATTGTCTGCTGGTAATACAATACTAGGCGGTCGTCAAACTGAAAGTATTGTAAAGGGAACCTTGCTGAATGAGATAAGAGGGGTAATTTGGGTCACTTCAGTAAGCGCAATTGGGGAAGTCCCGAGAGTCCTTCGTTGTAAGAGAACAAGAATCACGCTGGTCGTGGTTTATTGTTGGAGTGTAGGGTTTTCTCTTTGAGTGCATAAATATACTTTCGATTTTTCCTTTTAGTGGAGCAGACAATTTATGTTTATGTAGTTTGTTTTATTTGTTTAAAAAGACCTTAAAAGACATTAACGCTGATTTTGTACAGGGAGGGTCAGTGGAAGGAGCAATACTGACGTCACAGAGAGCCGCGCTGGTATTGGACAGTTGGTGAGCAACGTCACAGAGGTGCCGCGCTGGTACTGGTTAGTTGGAGTGAGCCGCGCTGTGATTGGACAGCGAAAATAACTTTGATTGGAAGTTGAAAACATAGCACGGAAGAGAGTGTTGTTCGGATTTACGTAGATTAAAGTTATTAATAATATTTTACATGCAGTAAGCAGAGAAAATGAAGATAATAAAATTGTTAAAGACATTGTTTAGTAAAGATCAACCAATTCCAATTTAAGAAGGGATTCCAATAGCTCCTGAAGGTACGCCAGCAGCATTTATGGCGTTGGAACGAGGATACCATACGTGTGCATGGCTAGAGAATTGGGTAAAATATACAGAAGATCAAGGTGAATTAGCTTTTCCTGAAAATGGTACTTTTAATACAAGGATTTTAGAAAACCTGAGGTTTCGGATGAATGGTTTGAATCCAAATCCTAGACCAATGCAGTATGAGGCATTAGAAGAATGGGAGTATGAAGCATACAAGAGAGAAAGAGACAAGCATCAGAATAGGTATAAAAGTACAGTGAGTAGATATTCTGAAGCAAAGTGGGATGCTCGCAAGAAAATGTGGAGAAGAGGTACTGTTATAGAAACAAATGGATTATTCCCTGTTAGAGAGGCTGATGAAACTGAAAGGGGAAAGTCCAAAGAGAAAAAGAATAATACTGAAACACAGGATAAGAATGTGAATATGAATCTAATGGATTCAGATGACATTGATAAGGATTTCCTAAACAAATTATTAATGAATAGACCAGCACCATATCAAGAGGAACAGATTAGTTTAAGTACAGATGATTCACATACTTCAAATAATATACCTAGTGCTCCTTTGATTCAGATTGAGGAACAATCTCAGAATAAAGTGACAAATGGAGTAAGACCAGATCAGATTGAGAACAGGCAAAGGACAATTGTTAGGATGAAAGCAGTGAGAAATCCAGAAGTGGTGTCAGTACCAGTGACGATTGGTCCAGTAGTTCCATTATATAGTGATGGACAGAGTGTTGTGGGAGTACATGCTTTGGCAGTCCCAGAAGTGACTAGGACTAATGAAAGAAGTAGTGAAAGTAACAGTGCAGATGTGAGTATAATTTTGAGACATGAAGAACAATTAATTGATGTTTCAGGGAGAAATGAGACACCAAAAAGGGTGGTGTATCAGGAACCTAGGAGATTAATACGGACTGAAGAGAGATTAAATACTCAAGCATCTCCTAAACCTAGAAGTGAGTCAGGTGAAGAAGATGTACAAAGATCAATGGGTCCATCGCCAGAAGAATTAGATCAGTGGATTCGAGCTATAGCTCCTGGTTGTAGTAGTCAGAGTAAGGATGATTGTGTCGATGTGACTAAATTAAAAGGAGTACTAGAAGAAATGATTATAGGTACAATTAGCCCAGAGAGATTGAGTAAATTCCAGGATGAGTTGTTGTTTCTTTGTAAGACTATTACTCGAAGAGCGAGAAATTTGCATGAGACATTTGTAGAGACAGCACAAGAGTATGGAATAGACATTGAGAAATCAAAAGCATTACAAAAGACGTATAGATTAGATTTTACAGACAGAGATTTGGAAAATTTAAATGTTTCAGGGAAGCGATTGCAAATTAAAGAGTTGATTAGCACACTGAAGCGTTGGGGTGAATTGGACAAGTGGAAAGGAAGATGGGCTAAAAAGAAAAAGATGAAAATGTTAAAGCGAATGTAGCTTTTCCATCGTATCCTTTAAGAGAGCCAGAGAAAAAGACAGGATCAGATGATGCCTTTGGGGTTTATCCAATGAGAGAAGTACCAGGAGGTGGTTATGTCCATGTTCCATGGTCAAGACAGGACATTCTGTCATTTACGAATGATTTTCCGAGATTGAGAGAAAAGCCTGTTGAATGGTACAGACAAGTTGAAAGGTTTGTTAAAGTATCAAATGTTTTGTGAATTGATTTAGAGGGTCTTTTTGATATAGTAGTTCCAGCTGACTTGTGGATTGAGTGTACAATTGCTGTAGATTGGCCAAATAAAGAATACCCAAGAGATCCTAAAACAGGAGCACCTTCTGATGAAGTTATGAAAAAATATAATCAGGTTATTACATACCTGAAAGGGAAGATTTCTCCAAAAGAAACAGATTGGGTGAAGATTGATAGAACGACTCAGGAACTGAAAGAATCAGTGCATGCATATTATGAAAGGCTTCTTCAAGTGTTTAAGCAGTTTAGTGGTATAGAAAATATCACTGAAAAAGATATGGGACATTTTGTATATCGTTTTGTTTATGGCTTGAGACCAGAAATAAGTGCCATGATTCAACAACATTTAATATGTTGGCAGAGTAAATCAGTTGATGAGATTCTTCGTTATGCGAAGTATTGTGGAGATGACATAGAAATGAGACATAAGAAATTAAAGGAGAAATTGAGCACAAATGAGAGCAGCTAAGAAAGGAGGATATCTGAACGGAGATGCGACTGATGATGGTCAGACTACAACTGATATGAAAGGTTTAGTTTCAAATGGCAATACAGTGACTCAAATGGTTCCAATGGGTCAAGGAAGAGGTAGAGGTAATTTTGTGAACATGGAAGATTTAAAACAAAAACGTCCTTGTTTTAATTGTGGCAAGTTTGGACATTGGCGTCGTGAGTGTAAGGTGGTGTTGAATAATAATGGGAACGTAGGTTCATTTGTTCAGGGACAAAAGCAGACACAGAGTCAAAATCAGAACTATCAAGTGCAGATGAATCAGGTGCGGAATCAGAATCAGCAAGTGCAGATGATAAACAGGGGACAGAATTTGCAAATTCCACAAGCTCCAATGCCTGATAATAATAATGTGAATGGCCAAATGCAAAGACAAAGTGTAAATACTGGTTTGCGTACAAATGCTCAAACAAATTCAAATGTGCAGGTTGTTTCACAGTATGTTTTGCAAACAGATGGGAGTGATTCAGATTCATCACAATGACGGTGCCTGAGGGGGAGGAACAGTGCATTCTTGGCACATCTCTAATGGTAGATCAGTCTGGTCCATATGTGGATGGCAAGGTTGATGGTAATGCAATTACTTTCCTCGTAGATACTGGTGCTACCCGTTCCACTGTGATAACTGTGGAAATTCCAAGCCTACTCCTCTCTGGAGAAAATATCCAAGTTGTCTGAGTATTAAACAAACTCATTAGAACACCAATAACTAATCCAATGAAAGTTCAAATTGGAAATTTCAAGGAATTACACAAATTTGTTGTGTGTGATTCAAGTCCTGTTAATTTATTAGGTAGGGATCTGTTGTGTAAAATGAACAGTTCCATTTACTGTACACCGGATGGAATAGCATTTCACACAAAAGATGAAGATGTGGTCTTTAAAATGCTGAATCAAGGAACAGAAGTGAATGAGTTGTACCCATTGCTCACAGAGAATGATTTGCCTGTTGAGTTGAGAAAAACGGTGTTGTCTGATGTGTGGGATTTTTCTGGGAAAGATATTGGTCTGATGAAAGGACTTGCTCCGATTCAGATTACAGTCAAACCTAATGCAGAGTTTCCGAGAACCCCACAATATAAAATGAGTCCTGATATTATTGCAGGAGTGACACCAGTGATAGACATGCTGATTGAACAAGGAAGTTTGAGAGAGATATTAGGAAGTCCATGCAATTCACCTATAATGGGAATTCGCAAGCCTAATGGGAAATACAGGATTGTACAGGACCTGAGAAAGGTTAACCAAATAGTTATACCTTGTTGTCCTATAGTACCAAATCAAGCAGTGATTCTATATCAAATTCCATGCGACGCAGAATGGTTCACTGTGATCGATCTGTGTCAGGCGTTTTTCTCGATACTTTTGCATCCGGATAGCCAATATTTATTTGCATTCCGGTTCGGAAACCGTGTTTTGGCATGGTGCCGAGTTCCTCAAGGGTATACAGAGAGTCCCTCAATTTTCAATCAGATATTGAAAAAGTGTTTGGAGTCATTGGTCATGCCCAAAAATTCAGTTTTAGTCCAGTATATTGACGACTTACTAGTGGCGTCATAGACTAGAGAAGATTGCGTGACAGATACAATTGCTTTGCTGAATCATTTGGCAATGGGTGGTCATAAAGTGTCACCGACAAAATTACAATTTTATAAGACTGAAGTGCTTTATATTGGACATATCATTGAAAAGGAATTCGAAAAGTTTCTCAAGATCGAATAAATGCTATCATG
Source organism: Calotriton arnoldi (assembly GCA_963921515.1). Lineage (NCBI taxonomy): Eukaryota > Metazoa > Chordata > Amphibia > Caudata > Salamandridae > Calotriton > Calotriton arnoldi. Next base: position 1,996,998 of record CAWUFW010002198.1, read on the forward strand.
CGAATGAATCCACCAAAAACACAGAAAGAGGTTCGAATGTTTTTGGGAATGGTTGGTTACTGCAGACAGTGGATTATGAATTTTTCACTGATTGCAAAACCACTTCAGAGACTGACACACAAAGATGTGAGAGATCCAATACATCTGGATGAGGAATGCATGAAGACGTTCCTAGAGTTGCGAGACAGTTAATGTTGAGCACCAGCATTAGGGATGCTAGACTTTGAGAAAGAATTTGCGTTGTTTTGAAATGAGCGTGAGGGTTGCACACTCTCAGTTCTAATGCAAACGCACGGGACAGCGCGAAGACCAGTGGCATATTTTTCTGCTACTTTGGATCCCATCGCTGCAGCATTACCAGGATGTTTGAAAGCAGTTGCTGCTACTTGTGTGAGTCTTGAACAAAGTGAGTCAATTGTTATGGGACATCCATTGAAAGTGTTTGTTCCACACTCAGTTGAGATTCTGTTAACACGCACTCAAACACAACATTTGACGAGTAGCCGTTTGACAAAATATGAACAAGTGATTCTAGGTGCTGAAAATGTGACAATAACGAGGTGTACTAGTGTAAATCCAGCCACGTTATTGCCAACTCCAGATTGTGAGGAAGTTCTTGATGAAGTGGATCATGATTGCCTGGACGTGACAGAATTGTGCACAAAACTAAGGCCTGATATAAAAGATACACATCTTCCTGAATCTGATGTGGTTCCGTTTGTGGATGGCTCATGTTTGAGAGATTCAGAGGGTTGCTTGAGAGCTGCCTATGCAATTTGCACACTAGCAAATGTGATTGAAGCATCATGGTTGAAAGGAGTGAGTTCTGCACAAGTGGCTGAATTAAAGCGCTCACTCGAGCTTGCATTTTATCAAGACAAATGAGGGTTACAATCTTTACGGATAGTCAATACGGCTTTGGTGTCGTACATGACTTTGGGCAGTTGTGGTCCCAACGTGGATTTTTGACCTCTTCAGGTTCACCGATCAGAAACGGAGAGTGTGTAAAGATCTACTGATGGCATTACAATTGCCGGCACAAATTGGGGTGGTGAAGTGCAGTGCACATCGATCTGGTTGTGAGTACATCACACTAGGTAACAGATATACGGATGAAATAGCTAAATTTTGTGCTTTAAATACATACTCGATTAATGTGGAACCATCAGTAAATGAGCAAACTGAACAAACAGAATGCAAATTATTGTTCACATCTGTTGAGACTTGGGATGAAGTGAGAGACCTACAAGTAGAGGCAAGTGACTCTGAAAAAGAAGAGTGGATTAAATTGGGATGCACACGCAGATGATGAGGTCTGGGTATTCACTGATGGGAGAATAGTAATGCCAGACAGTCTTCTTTCTCAGATGGCTAGAGTCCATCATGGGCCAACACATATTGGAAGAGATGCAATGATTAGGTTGTTTCAAAAGACACGGTTTAATCCCAAATTCAGAGTGACTGCAGAAAGTCTCTGTCAGAGATGCACAGTTTGTCAGAAACAAAACCCAGGAAGAAAGACAGTGGTTAGCATGGTACGAATTGGGAAAGCAGCTGGTCCATTTACCAGAATGCAGCTAGACTTTATTGAGATCCCCCCTTGCAATGGATTAAAATATGTCTTTGTGGCTGTTTGCCTGTTTTCTCGTTGGATTGAAGCATATCCAACCAGACGTAATGATGGCTTGACAGTTGCTAATTTGCTTTTTAGAGAGATTATTCCTAGATTCGGTTTTCCAGTCTTGTTGGAATCAGATAGAGGGGCACATTTTAATAATTCGGATGCTTTGTGCAGCACTACAGATTGAGCAAACACTGCACTGTGCATACAGACCTGAGGCTTCAAGTGTAGTTGAACAGGTCAATGGCACAATAAAATCAAGATTGGCTAAAGTTTGTGCTTCCACAACATTGAAATGGCCTGATGCTTTACCATTAGTGTTAATGAGCCATAAGAAGTATCCCAGACAAGAAAACTGGATTGTCTCCCCACGAAATCATTATGGGCAGGGCTATGAGACAGCCTACAGTTCCAGCAAATCAACTGATGAACATTACTGATGACTTGGTACTGGATTATTGTAAAGGATTGGCTGATGTGGTACATTCTGTGTCTCACCAGGTTGGAGAAGTTGCGACAACAGTTCAACAAGAACAAGGCCACGATCTAAGCCCTGGGGACTGGGTCATGGTGAAGAAGCATGTTGTCAGCGCAATTGGCTCTATTTGAGCCGCATGCTGCAGCGGACGCGCTGCCGGCGCGCAAAAGGCAAGCCCGTCTGCGCCCGTCCACGCACGTTCCACGCACAGCGCCAGCGTCCGCGCACGTTTCGCGCACAGCGCCAGCCACTATGCAGGTTTTCACTCAGATGACTTGAGTAGCTCACTAACACAGTATTCTAGGGAGACTCTACTGCACCTTAGACCTACAGGTAAACTCTGCCTGGGCACTCCCTATGATCCACACCTGATTGCAGGGAAAAAAGCATGTCCCCATTGCACCACTGTGGTTCACAGTCTCCCCCTTCTTCAAGCGAGACGCTGGTGCACTAAACAAACAAACCCAGACATAAGTTACAATACAACTCGCTGTCTACTCCTCAACACAAGAGCTCTTATCAAAAATGCCTTAGCATTTCATGACCTCATGGAGGAGCACGCAAATGATATAGCCTTCATCACAGAAACCTGGGCTGACCCCTCCTCTGAACCTGATCTCCTTGGGGCCCTTTCCTAGGGCTTTAAAATTTATAGGAAAGACAGAGTTGGGAAAAGAGAGGGGGGTATAGCGCTTATAGCTAGGAATGGTCTCAATATTCAGTTTAAATCAATCCCTGATTTCACAGAAGGCGAAGTAGCTACCTTTAAAATCAGGCTCGACAGCCAGAACACTTTTAATGGCACACTTATCTACCGCCCACCATCAGCTAAACCCAACTTTTTAAACTCTATAGGCCAGCTCCTTGAGCTTAAAGCAAAATTATCTAACTTTACTATTCTAGGTGATTTCAATTTTCACCTTGAAAACACTACAGACACAGATACCGAGGCCCTCTTAGATCATATGGCCAGTGCAGGACTCAATCAGCTGGTCAAGGAAGCAACTCATTCAGCGGGGCACTGCCTTGACGGAATCTTCTCTGACCATCCTAACCTATTATGGAATAAAGCTCTACCACTCATCTGTTCGGACCACAGAGCAATTATGTTCAAAATCTGCTTACCATCTAAAAGGCCCACCTATGTACCCTTAGCTCTCGACCTTGGCATAAGATCGAGGGAGATGAGCTAAGCAAGACACTCTTAGGCTCTCGCAAACCCACCCCTGTGAACTTGGATGAGGCAGTGAGGAGATATCACTCCTGGATTGATCTCGCGGGGCAGCAGTTAGCCCCCCCAACTATGCGGCGCCCTACCAGACGTTCTGAACCTTGGTTCAATGAGTCTCTGAAAGCGCAAAAACAGACATCTAGAAAACTCGAAAGAAAATGGAGGTTAGCTAACAATGCTCAAACCAAATCAGAATATAGACTGGCCATGCAAACCTATAAGCAGCTCATGCTGAAAGCCAAATCCGATTTCATCAAAGAAAAAATTGAAGCATCCAATGGCTGTGCTAAAAGATTGTTTGCCACGGTAAAAAAACTTTCCAAGCTTCCTGAAATTCAAAATCAGGGCAATAGCCAGCAATTCTGCAATAAGCTAGCAAATGCCTTTCAACTAAAAGTCAATCAAGTCTTTGATACCTTCGTTCCCCAATCCAATCTGTCTGCACCCACAGATAAAAGCCCAAGTGCTAGTCTAGCCCCTCAAGCTAACACAGATAGCCCTTCCATCACCATACTGCCTATGTTTCCGCCAATCTCACTTGACCGTACTATCGAGTTAATCTCCTTAGTTAAGTCGGGATCCCCCTCTGATCCTTGCCCTCCCAAAATTTTGCACCTGGTCCCTGAAATTGCGGCATCCGCTCTCTGGCCTATTTTCAACCTCATGATTTCTTCGGGGGCCACCCAATTTTATGCTAAAAATGGCTCGTTTACTGACATTTGGTCTCCGATTGATGACGTCAGTGCGTAGAGAAAGAAACGGACTACAGGAAACTGTAAAGCATCTAGGGAATAGTAGTTTACGGTATGCATGCACCAGCCTGTGAGTCCGAGTTACTTAGACAATAGTGGGCTCTTCGGTGGACTTGAAAACCAGAGATTAATATTATTTTCTAAAGTTACTAAGTCCATAGATATTCGACACCAAACAACACGTGAGGGATTTATATGTTAAAATTGCACCGGTGTTGCTCATTTACTAACGTTGGTCTCTTGTTAATGATATCAGTACGCAGAGAAAGAAAGACGTACTGCAGGAAACCGTGAAGCAACTAGGGAATGGTAGTTTGCGGTATGTCTAAGTTACTGGACAATAGTGGGCTCTATGATGGACTTCAAAGTAAAAAATTAAAAAATTAGTAGTACTGACAAGGCCACTAAGTGCATAAATACTCAACACCAAGCAAAACGGGAGTGTGACAGTGTATACAACCTAGCACATAGGGGTATATTGGCACAGATGGAAAAAAGCCTTTTGTTGCTACATTTCGTGTTGTCAGTCGAACACTTCCGCAGTTGGCGATAACTCAGCCATATTATACCAAATATGACGTTCTCTAACCTGGTCAAACCTAGTTATGATATAGAATTTTCTAGGATAACCAGACAACGTGATAGTGTAGCGGTGTATTCAACCTCGTTCCCACATAGGGATGTATTAGCATAGGTGGAAAGTAGCCTAATAATGCTGCATTTCACGTGATCAATTAAAAAAACTTTTGCAGTCGGTGGCGGCTCAGCCATACTATACCAATTATAAAGTTCTCAAACATGGTCATACCTGGTTTAAATACAGAATTTACTGGGGTAGCCATGTGTGTGAAGAAGGGATACAGAAGGCCAGCTTAATTCGAAATTTGTTTTGATCATAACTGAGAAAAGAAGTATGCAGAGGCAATCAAAAAGATGGACCAACTATAATAGGGCCCAAGGAATTTCATCATTCAGACCAATTTTGTCGCTCTGGAGCTTGAACACCCATTTTTGCTCCTTGCGAAAAAGAAATTTGGACACATCTGTGATATGTGCAGGAATGAACGATTGTTCTAATACAGTCCATTTAAGTTCGTCAGCACTATGCTTCAGATCTAAAAAGTGCTGAATGAGCCTAGTAGCCTGTTTTTTGCACCTTATCGTGCTCTTATATTCCATGATCCTTAGTTTCACTTTACGTGTGGTCATGCCGACATACCGGTACTGACATGGACAAGTGATCAGATAAATTAATTTATCACTATTACAATTAGTGTGTTTACACAGCACCCATGGTCTTGCTGTTCCAATGTCTATTGTGGTGGTGTGCTCTGTTTGTGGACATGCTGCGCATGATCCACATGGAAAGTGTCCTTGGACTGCTGGTAGGTTCCAAAGAGCCTCATGGGTCTGACCTGGTTTGCTTTTGGGTCTCGTGTGTACCAGATTGTCTCGTAAGTTGGAGCTCCGTTTAAAGGAAAAAAGAGGTGGAGGAAGGTCCTTGTTGCCAACGTTGAGTATCCACCAGTTCTTACGCACACTCTTTAAGATCCCATTAGATAGTGTATTGAACGTGTTCACAAACGTCAATCTTGTCATCGGAGGTTTCTGTATTAGTGGATCCAACAGGGCATCTCGGTTGTTATTGGATGCCCTTTTTAAAGATCGTCATATCAATCTTTTCGGATATTTTCTGTCTTGAAGTTGTTTGGAGAGTGATATAGCAGGAGCCTCATATGTATCTTTAGTGGAACAAGTCCTCCGGAGACGGAGGAATTGCCCATAAGGCAAGTTGTCACGTAGTGATTTAGGATGGTAGGAGTCGTAACATAGGAGAGAATTCCTTGCCATTGGCTTCCTGTATAATTCACTCTCCAAGCCAGTTGATGTTGCAAAAATCAGTAGACCTAAAAGGGCAATTTATACTTATCAAATTCGACCATGAATCGGAGATAGTCGTTTCTAGAATTCAACCATGTTTGAAAAACAGTGATGGTGCTGGATCCCCTCGCCATATGACAAAAATGTCGTCAATATAGCGTTTCCACAACCGGATGTAACTGTGGAAGGGATTAGTATCCTTAGTACATGTTCTTGCTCGAACAGATGAACATACAAATTTGCCAAGCTAGGCGCAAAAACACTCCCCATGCTGGTCCCGGATACTTGAAGATAAATGGTGTCTTCAAACCTGAAGAAATTTTCTTTCATGGCTAACTTGGCGCAATCCATGATGAAGTGTACTGGGGTGATAGTATCTAGCTCTCTCTCATCCAAAAGCGATCTAATGGCATCCAATGTCTCGTCTTGGGGGATGCAGGTGTATAAGGACTCGACATCAAATGACACTAAAAAGTCTTAGTGTATGTCGAAGTCCACCTCAGGTAACAGTCTCAAAATATCCTTCGTATCTTGTAGATACGTGGGCATCTCTTTAACCATCGGTCTCAAAAAGTGGTCAACAAAAGTAGGCAAAGGTTCGAGGAGGGAGCCCAATCCAGATATAATCGGGCGTCCTGGAGGCGGTCTTTAAGGTTTATGCACTTTGGGGAGTACATAAAAATAAGGCATCACTGGATGTAAGGTTGTCAGATACGCAGCCTCTTTAGTAGTAATCCAACCCTCATTTTACGCTTCTTCCACAAGAAAGGTAATCTCGCGTCTTAATCTCTCAGTTGGATCTGTTTTCAAAGGACGATAAAATCTCCTGTCATTGAGCTGTCGGAGGCATTCAGTGCGGTAGGTGCTGGTGTCCAAGATGACAATGGCACCACCTTTGTCCGCCGGTTTGATGGTTATATTGTCATCCGTAGTCAGCGTCTGTAAGGCATGTTGCTCATCTTTGGGTAGGTTTCAGAAATGTCCATGTTCTTTGGCACAGAGGGAAGTCACCTCTTCAGTCACCGCCTTCTCGAAGGTCAAAACTTGAGCGGGGACAGTGTGAGCAGGTGGATTGAATTCAGAGTGTTTTTTAAGGCCTGTGTTTGTGAATTCTTCCTCGCTGTCAGTGTTCTCACGATCTTTGTCTTTGAAGAAAAAGTGCAGCCGTATCTTGCGGAAGAATCTAGCCAGTTTGCATTGTATCTGAAAAGGATCACCCTTAAACGTGGGTACAAACCCCAAACCTCTGTAAAGTACCGCCTGTTCGTCCGGTGATAAAATACGATTGCTCAAATTGACCACTAGGTCGTTTCTGTGCTGGTCCCTGGTTGAGGTGGAACCTTCTTTTTGCTGCGTAAGCTCCTCGGTGAGGGTGGGGGGCTCCAGTGGACTTGGGCCTGCTGATTCCTTCTTCTCCCTCTTGAGCGTCCGCGGCCAAACCCTAAAAAAGGCTGGTTGTTAAAAAATTGAGAAGGATGTTGAAAATGTGGTTGAAAAGGTCCCATCTGTGGCGGAAAAGGTGGATTGGGATAGCCCCACGGATTGGGGGACCACCATTGGGGATGTTGTGGAACTGGTGTGCCGTGCCTCCAATTAGATCTATTGTATCTCCCTCGTCCTCTGTGTGGTTGCACACCGGGTGTAGAGGAATCAGAATCGCTTGACCATTCTTCACTGCCTGAGGACGAGTAGTTGGAACCATATCTTCGTCCTTTCTGGTTGAATTCAGGCGGAGTGTACTTATCGCTCGAATAAGGATATACTCTTTCATGTGAGAAACGTGCTAAAACTTTCTTAAATTTCTCGATTTTAGTCAAAAGAATGGAGTCTTTAAATTCTTTATTGGTCTTATTTGATTCCTCTGTATTCTTCTTGAACAAAGTGGTAGTGATGGTACTCTTAATCTGAGATTCAAGGACTTGTATTTCTACAAGGATCGTGTCAGCTACGCGTTTGGCCGTGCTGATAATCAATATAAGCCGATCGTGCGTGCACCGCCACGCGATTAGTGACCAATCCTTCAGAAATGCCTTGTCTTGAAGGAATAACCTAGGGGCATTCGTGACAATTAGCCCCATAGGGGCACAATTGCCACGAAGATATTCAGTCATAATAGCCCCATGGATCACAGTTCGTGAGTGTGATTTTTTCAGTCCTAGTAGTGTGGCCCACTCATCGCCATCAATGTCCCCCGGGTTAGAAATAGTGTCAAGAATACTTGGAGTAGTAAGTATAGCCTGTAGTGTTGATTCATCAAATGTTAAGCCTGTGAGTTCCGCCATCTTAAAAATACTGTCACTGTCCTACACAGACCGTATCTAGTATAGAAAAAACTAGAGAACGCCAAACCTGTGTGGTTGGCGTATTCGATAGACACGTGTAATAAAAAGACCCGCAGCTGTAGCTGCACTAGAACAACAACAATACAATGGATTGAGGGTCTAAGGGAACGTTATGTCGTCAATATAGCGTTTCCACAACCGGATGGAACCGTGGAAGGGATTAGTATCCTTAAGTACATGTTCTAGCTCAAACAGATGAACATACAAATTTGCCAAGCTAGGCGCAAAAACACTCCCCATGCTGGTCCCGGATACTTGAAGATAAATGGTGTCTTCAAACCTGAAGACATTTTCTTTCATGGCTAACTTGGCGCAATCCATGATGAAGTGTACGGGGGTGATAGTATCTAGCTCTCTCTCATCCAGAAGCGATCTAATGGCATCCAATGTCTCGTCTTGGGGGATGCAGGTGTATAAGGACTCGACATCAAATGAAACTAAAATAAAAAGTCTGAGTGTATGTCGAAGTCCACCTCAGATAACAGTCTCAAAATATCCTTCGTATCTTGTAGATACATGGGCATCTCTTTAACCATCGGTCTCAAAAAGTGGTCAACAAAAGTAGACAAAGGTTCGAGGAGGGAGCCCAATCCAGATATAATCGGGCGTCCTGGAGGTGGTCTTTGAGGTTTATGCGAGGCTCTGTTTTCTAGACATGGACGCGTGCATTGATACATTTATAGAAGTATGAACGGCATGGTGGTTTGCATTCAAAGGAATGTGTGAACAATCCCTTTTGATTAGTATCGCATACATGGTAATATTTAAAAGTACTTAATTTCAGATATGCGCTGTGAAAACATCGAGCTCTTCGTTTTAAGCAGAACAGAGGGAGGCTTTCTCCATTTAATTCACGCACTACCGAAGTACGCAATGGTGTTAAACTTTGATAGGGGCTAGACACGAAGGAGTTCCATTTATCTGTTTCACCAAAGTGGACAGAAAGAATACGCACTTTGCAAGCCTAGTATTATGTCCTATACTTTCGCATCAGAGTATTGTCACGTCCAGCACTGTTCTAGTGTCTGGTTTCTTTTAAAATTCTTACAGGCAGCATAGGCTTCAGAGACTCTGTGGCTGGCCCTATGCTTTGTCATTACCTAGTTTTCTTCTTCCTTTTGTTCCTCAGAGCGGGGCCTCATTTCCTGAGCTGTAGGCAGGGGAGACGAGGCAGTTTTCTTGTGCATTATAGGTAAGCATGAGACTACATATACTATCATGAGTACATCACTCAGGTAACAGCAACGAGGGGTCATTTCGACCCTCGTAGAAATTTAGCATTTGGCACAAGTATTGATTTTTTGTTGTTCTTCTTCTTTTTTTCTTCTGTCCAGGTGTCATCATTGCACCATAATTCACTGAGAACCTAGACGCCAGGTCGGTAGGTTGCAATTGGTTCAACCTATTTTTATGATCTTTGTATTCACGTTTCACATACGCAGTAGCATAATTATATAGGTCCTGAGGAAGGCCAAGATTATACACAATCCTAATGGCTGAAACATGTAGACCTTGATTCTGGACTTATGCAGTCATAATTTCAAAACTGCATCTGCACTGTTTTTAAATTTGGTGACCAATAGATTACGAATAAAGTTTTTCCTCTATTGACAACCAATTTTAACTAGCACATCACTCTTCACATTCTTTGCACTGTGCCCACCACTCTCAGAAATTTCTGTTCTTCACATCTGTTGGATTGTAGTAAATCCTAGCTATATCCATCTCATTTGAAAACATCCCTGACCTTCTCCCTCTCAGAGAGGGGGTTGTAGCCCTTGGTTACACTAGGTTGCAACCAAGAGGAGATCCCAGATGATGAAGCATGTCACCACGGTGAGTGATGGGATTCCGTCCTTTTAAAAGGATTTTCACTGATTACACCATGAGGTCTTTTCTTGTGCCAGCTGCGATAAGAGCTCTCTTTCAGGCTCATAGACCCATGGATATTCTGTTGTTTTCTAAAAAGTGGGGATGACCATGTCAAAAAGGGGCACTTTCCTACCAATAGGTAAACTTGAGGAGAAAAAAATCAGCTGATAATTCCCACTGTGCAGAGAAAAACTCTTTAAAAAATAAACTTGCAGAGAAAATGACTGCGTATATTACAGTCTACAGAACAAAATGCATTGGCGAAGATAAAGCTGAAGATAAAGGTAAACTAGAGAAACTTCATTTCATGAACAGCAAAAATCACAAACTTTATGAAAAAAACAATTTGAATAGCACCATTAGAATGAAGGGAAATCAACCGATTCCTTTCTGCAATCCTCTAATTACTGGAGGAATAAAAGCCCATAGGAGCCTTTGATCCACTTATTGCAGGATGGGAGATGAAAAGCCATGTTGGAAGTAAATTCTAAACAGACTCACGGAGATTTCTTGAATCATCCTAGCATTGGTTCCAGTTCTGTGGTGGCAAGGGCAGAGTGGCAGACACACCGCAGACAAATAGTGCAAACACCCGTTAAGGAGATGTGGATATAGTGGTCAACGGAACAGGTTGAGGCGTCAAGAAAGAAGGAACGCCATCAGTATGCCAACAGCTGGCTCCCTTTCTTCACTGTGGAGGAGTGTAATTACGGAGGCAGTAGGGAGTGGGGTAGAAAGGGTCGGCCCTCATGTAAGCAAGTAAAAGGGACCCCCAAGTTCCCGTTTGGGTGGTAACAGAGGTCATAATTAGTCAGCAGAAGTCTTAGTGCCACTGCACCTGCTGCACTTTTGATAGCTACACCCTAAACAATCAACCCCAGTGTTGACACGGCCAGACTGGGTACCAAAATCACCCCATTTAAAAATGTTAAAATCAGCTCCATATTGGGAAGAGAGAGAGAACTTAGTGAGCAAGTCGGATCCTCTTCATTGAATTGGGCGGGTGATCCTGCCAAAGGAATTTTTAGACAAAATCTGACTTATTAGTTAGACACAATTTTTCAAATATATTGATTAGAAGTGCTTCGCTTGCTGCCCATCGAGGAAATGCTACAAGGCCAACTATGTGGTCAAGCCCTGAGCGCAGAAGTTCTCACACTCTTCACACACTGTTAACAGAGTCTGAGACAATAGACGAGTTCGAAACAGAGAAGAGACCTGGTTCATCAAGCCCAGAACCTGCCCAGCTTAACTCCTTCATGGGTTCGTACAACTTCTTAGGACTTACCTTGACAAAGCAAGTGGGAATGAGTTCATGGTGGAAAGAAGGGCAGCGAGTATACCCTCCTGAATGAAGAGAACTACTGACGTATATGGCCATAGAAATGTTTTTTCCTCCCAGAAATGAGGAACTGATCTACTTTTCATAATTTCTCAGGTGGATCCCTCTCACCATTTAATTGCATTTTTCTCCTATATCACTTCTTCCTACACATCCTACCGCCAAAAAATGCGTCAGGCCTGTTGGTTTTCGATGGTGTAAGTCAGTGGTTCTTAACCTTTTGACTTCTGGGGACCCCCAATTAATCATTACCGGTACCCGGGGACCCCCCGAATCATTATTGGAACCCCCCCCCCAGAATCATTATTGGAATCTGGAGACCCCCACTGAGTGATGACTGCTAGCTGAGGGCCCCAGGCTAAGCAGCGTCGATGATTTGAACCTCAAAACAATACAGAGCAAAAACATGCAAACACATACACAAATGATAACACACTTTATTTAATTCGCAATCACATATACATTTTAAAAATAATAATTTTAAGATGAAGGTTGGAGCTTTTCTAAATTCAATTGAGGCCACTCATCTTCCATACTATATTCTGTTTGATGCACCTGCACTGATCCCACGAATCAATCTGAGGATACTTATTCAATTTTTACTCTCCAATTTCAAATTCCTTCACATTTACAGTACGTTTTAAAATGTTCTATTGCACATTTAGCTTCTTTATTTATATATATTTTCAAATCTGTTAATATTATTTAATTTTCTAAGTAGTCGCGGTTTCAGTGCCTCCATTTCTTGCAGTGTGATTGACGTTTGCTCATGTCATGGTGGTGACTTTCTGCAAGTCAAGGTTTTTTGACCGACTAAGCATGCTGGGACTTGTAGGCCACCAATGGGGAAAGTAAAACAGAAAACCCAAGAATACTTATTGCTGCTGAAACACAACTCCAGACTGGATGAAAGACACCCTGATGTTACGGAGCCACCTGACAGCTACGACACTGAAATGGAGTGAAAAAGAGAAACCGAACCGATTATGGAAATGAAGACCTGTAGTATATGAAGTATATGTAGTTTGTATGTAGATTGCTTACAATCAGGCAGGTAAGAGCTGGGCTCCTATGTTACAAGGCTGCAGTGTTCCTTGAAGAGGTGTTTCTTCAGCTTCTTTCTGAATAGTAGGATGATTAGCATATTTGGCATATATGTGCATACATGAGAATGTGTAAAATGTGTCATTTGCATGTTGCTATCCATGTAACTGCCTTAAGGAGGTGTGAACGCGGTCTTGTTGTACAATTTAAAATAAGGTCTTCTTAACCTTTCCATATGTACACTTTAGACTCCAGCTATAAACAGTTTAATGAAATCCAAGCACTCAGTGCTAAACAGGACCTCTGTTTACTTTCTAGATTAAGATCCAGATGTTGACTATTCTCACGAATCTATAAAAAAAGAGGCAGATACTTGAGCTTTCATTCCCAAAGCTCGAAGAGAAAAACTTAGACATCTGCCCCATAGGGCCAATCCAACCTTTGGAGCAGATGTCAGGGGTTTCTTGGATTCACAAAGGATCCCCCTACAAGATGCATTAGCAAGATCATAGAGTTTGGCAGTGTCAAGCTGGTGCAATAGTTCACTTTGCAAAATATTTTATTGCATGGGCTTGCCACAAAAGTTTTAAAAAATGAACAAAAAAGCATACTGCTGCCTAAATGTGTCAGTCATATGCTTGCAATAAAAATGGTCAAATAGGTAGACGGGCGGAGCTACAGAAAAACTGTCATGGCGGCTCCTTGGTGCGGCTGCTAAGCCTACCACGCATTATGGCCGCCAGCCGTCATGATCCTGCTTGTCATCTGGATACTGGGTACATCTGGAGAAGGCGCTGTTGAGGCCTGGCCGTAAAATACATGTACTGGCATACTAGAGGTAATTCATGGTATATGAGGCGTCCCTGGAAAAAAAATGTCATACATGAGTAAATTCTTGGCATGTGGACACCAGCAGCAAATGGTGGCACTGGCTCACTGGAGGTCATACTTGGCATAAAGGTGGATAATCTGGCACAGGGGAGGGTGTCAATCATGACCAAATCAGGCCCCTGACATACTAAGGTCATTTTTGACATAAGGGTCATGTGCGGTAATGCACAGCATGAATTGCAAAATTTTGGCACTGGTATTTTTTATGTAATTTTTGTTGTAAGGGTGACCATATACTAGACCGGGCACAATGAAAGTAACTTTTGACAAATGGGGTACCCATAGCACATTTTGAAAAACATGGGGTCAACTCCTGGTGACGTCAGATTCCATTGGCTTGGCACACCATTAAGGAATTTGAATATTTAATGATTGCCTTTTCAGTGCCTTTGGCATTTTAAGAAATGTATGTGAAAGTTGTGCTTTAAAATGCATAATTTCACCCCATTCTTTCAAAAAGTTTGTCAGGGGGAGAAACTCACTAGAAGAGGTCCTGCTTGCTTACTTCGATCGCTCACTACAATTCAGGACAAGAACTATGCAGTATGCACCAGAACTGTCAACGTTCGAGTCCGCTCCATAATATAGTTGGCATCTAAAATACACATTTGTTAGTGTTATGTTGTTATATTAATCATGCATGTGGCGCCGAGAGATCCCCGTGGGGATGATTCGTTTTGCGCCTAACAAATACTACTAATAATAATAATAATTATGGAACTTCAACTATGTCAAATATTGTGATGTTAAGGTCATGTGGCATGCCTTCCTGGAAAAAATCAGGGTCAAGGGTCATATGATGTCACTTCCTGTGAAGTCATTAAGATTAAATGGTATGTGGTCACTTCTGCTACCCCTGGCTTTTTGGTGAAACGACACCCATGTACGCCACACACCCTAGGCTTCAGTTCACAAATTGACATTTTTCCATTTAGCAGCCTCGTGCACAGGGAATTTTGTGAGGCATATTTTATATGTCTTGGTAATCAACTAATAGAGTGGCAATGATTTTTTGTTCACTGAAGTTATTAGCTCGCTGTCATAACAAAGCATTAGCAACTTGCAGTGATAAAAGTGAAACATTGCCACCTAGTGGTTATAAAGAAATGGAAACACAGGTGGCCCAATTACAAAGATAAACTTTTGCGTAAATTTACTATTTTTTACTATTCACAAACTACGAGTTAATGGCAGGTTTTCCACTGTAAAGACTTCGCAGTCGGGGTGGAGAACTCCGCACATAAAAAGATAGGGCAGGCCTATCTTTTTAAGTGCAGAGTAATCCACCCCGACAGTGGACTCTGCGCAGTCGTAAACTTACTATTAACTCGTAGTTTGTGAATAGGAAAAAAATTGTGTACACATGTTTAAGTTTAGCTTTGTGAACCAGGCCCTACACTGCACCTGTCACACGGTTTCAGTTTTAAAACAAGAAAACATTCAAATGTATCCAGATTAATAGATAGTGTCAGGGCAAATGTTCACAACTGCAAACTGGACGTACTGCCCCGTCTTCAGTATTAAGCCATAGAGGTTCATTCATTAACTGCATTTTGTAAGGTAAGTAGTGCTACAATAGCACTACTAACGTACTACAAATGTTTTTCCCTCACCTATGTGCGGATGTCTACGCTTCCGCCTTTTCTGTCTTTTATGTGCAAAGAACTTTGCAACTCTGGAGATCTTCGCAACCCATGAGTATATGTTTCAGTGGGAGGGACAGACAGGAGTAGCTAGAAAATGGGGAATAATTATTTATTTATTTGTTTATTTATATAGCGCCTGAATTGACCTCCGAAGGGGTATCTCTGCGCTTCGGACGGGCAACGGGAAAGCAGAGCTTCTCCAACATAATCAGAGACAGAAAAGAATAGTCTTGAGCTGCTTTCTAAATTGTAAGTGGTCGGGGCATTGTCTCAGATGCAGAGGGAGCTTATTCCAGTAGAGGGGACCAAGGTGGGAGAGGGCCTTCCCACCCAATCTGGCTTTTCTAACTCGGGGGACCACAAGAAGAGACTTAGATCCTGAACGAAGGGATCTAGAAGGCATATATGGTGTAAATTTCTCAGAAAGATAGGCGGGCCGAGGTTGAATAAAGCCTTGTGGATGGTGCAGCAAACTTTGAACTTAACCCGTTCGCTTATTGGAAGCCAGTGAAGCTGGCAAAGAAGAAGGCGGGAGGCAGTCCTGGAAGGGGCGTTGAGGACCCATCGTGCCGCAGTGTTCTGGACTACCTGCAGTCTCTAAGCGAGGACTCATTAGCAGAGACCAGTAGGCCATTGCAGTAGTCCAGATGGCTTAATATAAGTGCCTGAGTCAGGGTCTTCCGAGTTGAATCGGGGAGCAAGGGAAAGACTCGGCGTAGTAAACCCAGCGTGGGGAAACAGGAGCCAGCTGTCTGAGTAGCGAGCTCCTTCAGAGTAAGGGCCTGATCCAGGCGAATGCCTAAGTTCTTAACAAGAGATTTTGGGGCAGGGGGAGCACCGAGATCGGCCGGCCACCATTCAGGAGTCCATAATAGGGGAGCATCTCCAAAGAGCAAAATCTCCGTCGTTCCAACATTACATTGGAGGAAGTTGCTCCTCATCCAATTTGAGATAGCTCTCATGCCAGAGGAGAAGGCCGACTGTACCGATGGAGTAAATTTATCAAAAGGAAAACATGATTATGACTAAACAGGAGTGGGTTTGGGAAGAGCAAGGCGAGGTTAAGGGAGGGCTATGGTGGAGTTTAGGGAGGGTCATGCAGCCACACAGAAAGGAGTAAGCCCCTTCCTAATCACAAATAGGCACTTCTATAGTTACTATAGCTAACAAGGACCTAAACCATTCGTCTGAGCTGAAGTAAGTTCATCACCACCCAACGTCACACACTGGTTCCGTAACACCCGCCCATGGAAAATATTGGAGGTAGGGGCTTAAAATAGAATTTCATAGGAAATAATGTTCAAATAAATGGACTCATGTTTGTTCATAAAAATATATTAAAATATTTTAATGGCAGAAATATTAAATATAAATTAGAACTATTATTTTATTTTAAAATAATTTAATGGCCATTGTTTAATGTAAAACTATATGTAACTTTAATTTGTTTAAAAAATTATTTAATTGATTTTTATACATAACTTTTTGTAACTTTTATCACATAATAAATACATAAAAACATTTTATTTTAGGTTAGTGTTATCTTTTAATTATATCTTTAAAACATTATTTTAATTTAGTTTAATATACTTAAGTTAATTACATTTCTAATTTAAAATGTTGCTGATAGTGCTGTAGCATTGTTTTACAAATTATTCTACATTTAAAATACATTTATAAATAATTTTATATATTAACGTACAAAGATTTCAAATATTTTTAAACATTATTACAATGTAAAACTTTTTCCTATACTTTATAATAGATAGACGTCCACCCTTATTTGGAGATCTCCGCCAAGTGTGTGAAACTTCAAATACAATCGTAAAGTCACTACTAGTTGTAACTTTACAGAAGTATATCATATTTGTACTGACTCCACATCCTGTTTCAGTGGGGTGAGTAACAGTTTTGAATAACTTTACACACATAAATGGCAAATATCTAAAAGTAGTAAAGTTACTCAAAAGTGTGAGAGTGAACTGCCAGTCCAGATCCTCACCGAACCAGAACACAAGCAACCTAGGACTAGTTTTGCCCTGATAAGGGCTCATCAGCCAGGTATAGCTTGGTTCCAGTGACACAGTGAGCACGGGGCCAATGTCTGGGCATACCCATGTCATTTAGGACGGCACATCAAACACACAAAGGGTGATGGGAGGAATGCTTGGAGATTGTATCAAGACAACCAACATCATACATCCATATTCACACCATCATACACCCATACAAAAAAACATCATATGCCAACACATCAACCACCCTAAGCTCACACAATTAATGTAATAAGCAAAGAAATCCACCATCATACATCAAAATTCCCACAAAGCCAGCAATGAAATGTCTTAAATAGCTTAAGTTGAAAAGAGGTTAAGGATTAAAATATGCTATCAGGGATTCACTATTAAAACTGAAAAGCCACAAAATTCACAAATTAAGGCGTTACCTTCACCTTGAGTCACAACCCCACTCTACTAAGTCAACCTTGACTCATACCCCCAGTATACAGTCTTTCCAATGCCTTTTCTCTGTTCTCAATTATCTGATTTTTTTTTCCAGAAGAAGATCTGTAATATTGTGGAGTCATTATGCGGTTCGGGCTCAGAAAACATAACCCATGTTCCGGGACATGAGGTTGTTACTGAAAATAATAAGAAACCATTTAATTGGTCAGACAACAACAATACAGCATCTAGTGAAACAGAAGTCCACTTCCTTACAGTTCACACTCCCTGCCGGGATGTTTGCTGCTGGAGTTTTCCTCTTTCTCCTTAGAAAGATTCAATGCACACCCTTAGAGCCTGTAAATCGGGCTCTCCCATTGATCCTTGCCCTCCTCAGATTCTAGCTACTACTGCAGAGGCCATCAATCTGGCTCTAAATTCATTATTAAATAAATCTCTAGTACAGGCTATTGTTCCAATGTGCTGGAAGAGGGCTAAATTGATACCGCTGTTGAAGAAGCCGTCAGAGGATAAATCCTTCTTGGACAATTATAAGCCGATCTCTTTGCTGCCGGCTTTTACAAAAATTCTTACTAAACTGGTTAGTTCTCAGCTCTCCAGCTACCTGGTGGCAGATCAGCTGCTTCATCCTTCACAATCAGGTTTTCGCCCAGGTTCCAGCACAGAATCGGCTTTAGTTGAAGTCTCTGATGTTATTAAACTTGTAGTGAATAGTGCAAAGAATTCCATACTGTTTCCCACCCTATCCTGCTGCAATGTTTGCAGGATATTGGGATAGGTGGGACTGCTTTGCTGTGGCTACGTTCTTTCCTTTTGGATAGATCTCAATCGGTGTTGATGCCACCGTTTGCTTCTGAGCCCAAGCCCTTGAAGTATGGAGCCCTCAGGGCTCGGCGTTAAGTCTGATATTGTTTAATATCTATTTTGCTCCACTGGCAGTTTTGGTGGAGTCTTTTGGGGTGCAGATTATTTCCTACGCTGATGACAGTGGATTAATGTTAATATGGGAGGGCAACGTTTTAACTTCCAAGGTTAAATTCAAATCATGCCTTTCTGCAGTGTTTAATTGGATGTCTCAGAACAATCTCCAATGTAACACTAGCAAGATGGGGGTGTTGGTTTTTGGTTACCCCCCTCCTCGGTGGGGTGGTGAGATCTTGCCCAACTCATCCCCCTCTCCTTTGGCTCCTTCCACTGTAGTGCGAAATCTAGGAGTAACATTTGATAATAATCTCACCTTTAAATCAAGTTGAAAGCATGGTTGGGACAAGTTTTAGCCTCCTCAGGATTTTGAGGAAGTTTCTGTATATGCTCCCCGCTTCCTATCAAAGTTTGGTGATCCATTCTTTGATAACGTCCTGGCTGGATTATGCAAATGCTCTTTTATCTTGAAAAAGATTGCAGGTGGTGCAGAACGCTGCTGCTCGGCTTTTACTCAAGATTCCTAGGAGTAGCACAGTGTATGCCCACCTTAAAGATTTGCATTGGCTGCCGGTCAAGGCAAGAGTGAAATTTAAGGGACGGACCTTAGTCCACAAAGCTTTTTTGTGGACTAGGCACTAGCTGGGCACTAGCTACTTGTCCAAGAGGCTACTGCACTACCAGCCAGTTCTACGGAGGCTGTCCTGACAGTAAAGCCCAAGACAAAGAAGAAAAGATGGGGTGAGTCTTCCTTTTCTGCTATGGCTACCAGAGGCTGGAATTCCTTGCTCTGGTCCTTCAGAGCCATTAAGGATCCGGAGTCTTTTAGACATCAGTTGAAGACTTGGCTTTTTAATGAAGTGTTTTACCTCTCACTTGTAGATCCTTTCGCCTTATCGACCTTTTAGCGACAGGACACACTTTTGAGTAGCCGAGCGCTTCAAAAATGTTTTTGATTTGATTTGATTTACAATACAAAAATGAACACATTCCAAAATATAAAATCTACATCCTAGGCCATCACACCTCCCATAATATTCTAGCCCACCCATCTTCATAGTTTTCTACACCCACTATTATACGGCAACACACCCACCAAATGGCCACCCTTTCCAGTATTATATATGATCACACAACCACCTTTATATGTCTGCACAACCACTAGAATGTCTCCACACACTACCTTCAGATAACCAAACAGCCAGGTGAACAAACCCACACCCACGAATGTACATCCATATACCCATTATCAAATGCCCACATTGCAGCCATCACAGGCCAACACACCAACCATCATACATCCAAACACTCATCATTCTACATGCACACACAAACATCCATACACTCACCATGATATTTAAAATGGAAGAAGGGTAACAGAGTTTAGGTGCCCGGTGCAATAAACAACCTCCTACAAATTTACCCCCCTTAATTCACTAATTCACCATGGGCTAGGAACACGGATGTGCTATTGCCAACCACGAAGAATCCATATCATTGAACAAAACTGCTGAATTTGAAAATGTAGCAAACACAAGGAGATGATGGACGGAGCGCTGAAACTTTTCAGACACTCACCCCCAGTCATTGATCTGGGTTGAATTCATCATCGTTCTTTAGCTCACTTCGCCACCCCAGTTCAGATCCACCCATATGCAAATCAGTCTTGACCCTGTGCCTCATGGGAACAGTCCAGACCGAACTGCCAAGCCAGGTCTTCTCTGGACCGGAAACAAGCATCTGGGACCGGTTTCGGAGTAACACCCCTAATCAGCCAGGCTAGTTTGAATCCAGTGGCAAATATATATATTTCATATAGGTACCCCAATATAGGCTCAGGTAGCAACTTCACCTTTCACCTATATTCTCCCCTACCATTACACTACATAACGGTTCTTGGGACTGACCTTTTACCTAGTTACGGTACTGCATACAGGATGTGGGGTTTTCCCCGAAACCTAGCCTCATTCATTATGCATGAGGATTCTTGGAAACTCAGCAGGACTACCATTTCCCGCATAATAACTATGTACAAGGGTCATTCCTTCCGTTATCCTAAGTCCGACATGACAGCAGAGTAGAACCCCTGAGGGTACCACTTTGGGTATATATACACCATATCTTGCTGCGGTAGTCAGAGGAGAAAAGGACTTCCATGCCGACACACTGACACACTGACACGAGACGCTGAGGCTCCTGCACGCAGACACTCCAGCTCGCAGTGGTCGGACATCCCTTACGGGGTGTCCATCTCGAGACCAAGACGGGGTCCCACAGTCTCTCACTTCAGGTAATGGGGTTGACTTTATCTTAGAGGGATTCTTGGCTTTTACACTCACCTACATGCTAGGTACACTTAGGTACATCTAGTTAGGGTCGCATCATAGGAGTACGCATTCTACTGTCATGTGTTTTATATACTTTCCTGTATTCATTGTTTTAGCACGATGGTAGAAATCTATCATGCACTGCTGATGACGTCACATATTACATCACTCATGACATGGTCAGTGACATCACTGATGACATCTCAAATGACATCACTGATGGCATCCTCCACTTAATCTCTGATGCACCTACTCACACCCTAATATACCCTTTCATACACCCACTCTAAAATACAGACTACCATTCTCGAAACCATAGACACACCAATACCAGTTAGTACATACCCACTCACTGATTCATAGGTCTACACACACATCCACTCACTCGCCCATACAGTCACTCATACATGCAGTCACTCATCAATACAGCCACTATTATATGCACTCATACACCCATACAGACACTCACACATCGCCACTCACCCATAGAGTTACTCACACACCTAGTCAGTCACCCAAAGAGTCAATCACAATGCCATTTACTCAACTATACAGTTCTACACACACCACCTCACTTATTCACAGATACTAACACATGCTTACTCTCTTATACAATCACTGACACAAGCACACACTCATCCATACATCCACTCTCACAATCACTCACTTTCACATACAGTCACTTATATACTCCAACACTCACATATACTGCCATTCACATATGCAGTTACTCACACATATACCACTGAGACATCCATTCACTCACCAACACAGCCATATGTACACTCACTCACCCATACAGCCGCTCGCAGATGCACTCATGGACCCATACACCCAGTGAATCACCCACTCACACATCCATGCAGGTAGTCACACAACACACAGACACTCAGGCACCCATACAGGTACTCAGACAACCAACCAATAACCCATATAGACACTCATGTACCTATTCACCAACCCATGCAGCAACTTAAACACCAACTGACGGACTAATACAGACATTCACACAGATTAGTCACTCACCCATACATTCACCCAGACACGTATAATCACTCCCTTATACAGTCAGTCACACACTGACTGAATCATCATATATATATCACATTCTTAAACTTTTAGAAACACTCACAGTCACTTGATGATGTCATCAGTGATATCATCAGTAATATCATTTGAGATGTCATCAGTGATGTCACTGACCATGTCATGAGTGATGTAATATGTGACGTCATCAGCAGTGCATTGCGGGGGCGTGAGTTATAGTTAGCTCAGCTAACTATAATGGCTGAATTTCTCTGGTTTTGTATGAGTGAAATGTCAGACTAACTATAACGCCCCTGAAACCTGTGGTTTTTTCAGTGCATATCTAAGGTTTTTTAAATGCTAATTTCTAACTATAACGTCCCTGAAACCTGTGGTTTTTTCAGTGAATTTTATATATATGTATTCAATCTCCTCTCACTCTTACAAGGAAGGAATCAGCACTCAGGTTGCAGTTTGGAAGTATTTAATCTGCAAAGGACGCAATCCACGCGTTTCGGCTAGTCCGAACCTTGATAACGATACAAGACGTCATTGTAGCTTCCTTATTTAAATGTACAAATGCCTCCAGTTGCCAACATTAACAAAGGACTACATATTACTTTAATCCAAAAAGCTGGCGGCCATATTGGCCTGGTCACAATGTGAAAATTCAGGAATTGATAGAATAAAGAAAAGAAAAGAAGTGTTAATATGCACACAATGTCATTTCAGCATATCTTGCCCTGCGACCGCTGTACCTGTATGTTTGTCAATGTGACTTGTTCATAATAAACATACTTAGGATTGTAAACATCAATATAAACAATGGACTACACATTACTTTAACCCCTTCGATGCTCATGACGAGCTCAGCTCGTCATGCTGCGCGGTGGGCGTGTGCGCATGACGAGCTGAGCTCGTCACGACCACACCCGCGATCGGAATGTCCAGCACCTGGGCGGAATTCCGATCGCAGCGAAGGTGTTAAAGTGAAAGGCTATCGGCCATATTGATCTGGGCACGTTGCGTATTATAATGGTTCTTACATGAAAGAAAAGAAAAAAAAAGGGGTGTTAATATACACACACTATCCCTAAATAAAGTTCTAGCGATTATAGTTCCATTCCATTCACAGCTCATTTGAGATGTCATGAGTGATGTCATGAGTGATGTCTTTGACCATGTCATGAATGATGTAATGTCTGAGGTCATAAGCAGTGCATTGCGGGGGCGTAAGTTATAGTTTGCTCAGGTAACTATAACTGCTGAATTTCACTGGTTTTGTACGAGTGAAATCTGAGTCTAACTATAACGTCCCTGTAATCTTTGTTTTTTTCAGCGAATTTCTAGTTTTTTTTTAACATTAAGTAAGATGCCTATCACAATGGATGGTGGGGGGTTGGAAACAGGGCCTGGCCTGGCATTGTGCTGCCCCAACCCAAGCTTGCTGCTCCTGCCTCCCCTCCTCCTTGCCATCCATTGTCCAAGTCCATGCCCCTGCTCCCTCATTACAGTCCTGTGTGGCCGTTCAATCAATCAATCAATCAGGGGTTTATAAAGAGCGCTACTCACCCGTGAGGGTCTCAAGGTGCTGGGGAGGGGGGCAGCTCCGGATTAGTCAAAAAGCCAGGTCTTGAGGCTCCCCCTGAAGGTGTGCAGAGTGGGGGAGCGTCGGATGTTGACTGGGAGCTCGTTCCAAGTCTTTGCTGCAACGTAGGAGAAGGCTCTTCTGCCTGCTCTGGTTCTGCGGATGCGTTGGGTCTCTGCCAGGGCTAGGTCGGCGGAGCGGAGGTTCCTTTTGGGTATGTGGAAGGAGACTCTTTCGTTGAGGTATTTGGGTCCAATGTTGTGGAGGGATTTGTAGGCGTGGGTGAGTAGCTTGAAGGTTACTCTCTTCTCGATGGGGGGCCAGTGGACGTCTCATAGGTGCGGGGTCATGTGTTTGTGTCGTGGGGTTCGAAGGATGGGTCTGGCTGCGGTGTTCTGGATGGTTTGGAGCTCGTGTAGGAGGGCTTTGTTGATTCCGGCGTAGAGGGCGTTGCCGTAGTCCAGTCTGCTAGTTACGAGTGCGGGGTGACAGTCTTTCTCCATTCGTGGGGGATCCACTTGAAGGTCTTGCGGAGGGTGCGGAGGGAGTTGAAGCAGGTCGAGGTGACGGCATTGATCTGGCGGGTCATGGTGAGGGAGGAGTCTAGAATGAAGCCGAGGTTCCTGGCGTGGTCCGTCGGGGTGGGGGGGTTTCCGATGGCAGGGGGCCACCAGGAGCTGTCCAATGCCGTGGGGGAGGGTCCAAGGACGAGGACCTCGGTCTTCTCCGAGTTCAGTTTTAGGCAGCTGTTGCTCATCCAGGCTGCGACGTCTTTCATTCCTTCTTGGAAGCTGAGTCTGGTGCCTTCAGGGTTCTTCGTGAGAGAGAGGATGAGCTGGGTGTCGTCGGCGAAAGATACTATGCTGAGCCCATGATGTCTGACGATGGCGGCGAGGGGGGCCATGTAGATGTTGAAAAGCGTGGGGCTGAGCGAGGATCCTTGGGGTACTCCACAGTTGATCTCTGTAGGTTCGGAGAGGAAGGGAGGGAGTCTGATCCTTTGGGTTCTGCTGGAGAGAAAGGAGCGGATCCAGTCGAGGGCAGTTCCTCGTATACTGGTGTTGTGGAGTCTGGCTGCGAGGGTGCGGTGTGAGACGGTGTTGAAGGCCGCGGAGAGGTCTAGTAGGATGAGGGCCGCAGTGTGGCCCTGGTCAAGGAGCATGCGGATGTCATCAGTGGCAGTGAGGAGGTTGCTGCGAAATCCGAACTGGGAGGAGCCGAGGATGGCGT
This sequence comes from Calotriton arnoldi, assembly GCA_963921515.1. Lineage (NCBI taxonomy): Eukaryota > Metazoa > Chordata > Amphibia > Caudata > Salamandridae > Calotriton > Calotriton arnoldi. The sequence goes on from CAWUFW010002198.1 coordinate 2,021,655, forward strand.
TCTCTTCGATGAAGGTGGTCAGCTGGGTGTTGATGAATCTCTCGGTGACTCGTTGTTCTGCCACTGGCCTTCCCGCCTTCTCTGAACAGTTAGCTTGCTGCCTCATCCACCTCCTCCCTATCCTCTGTTGTCTGAATCCATGCACTAGCCTCCTCTCTCCTGCCATGCATGGTCTGATGTGCTGCCACTGCCCTCCATTTAGCAGGATGTCCCAGTCCACTCCTCCTGCCCTCCATTGCCCAATTCTATGCCCCATCCTTGACATCCTGCTTAGCCTCTGTGCTTAGCTTGCTGCCCCTACTCTCCTTCCCCCTGCCCTCCGATGTCTGTGTGCATGCCCCTACTCCATCCTTTTTGCCCACCATGTTCCATGGACCTGCCCCTCCTATCTACTCTGAGTGTTCTGTTGAGCTGCCACTCCCCTCCCACATGCCTAGCATTGTCAGATGACTGTAACCTGTCCCTGCCACCTCCACCCTGCCTGTCCACGTTCCATGCCCCTATCCCCTTCCTCCTGTCCTCCATGGTCCATTTTACTGCCACACCCTTCTGCCCTCCCTGGTCTGTTGTGCTGCAACTGCTCCTCCTGCCTGCCCCGCATGGTCTGTTGTGAGGCCCCTTCCCCTGAACTCTCTTGTCTGTGCCCAGCTCCTACCCCTCCCTTCTATCCTCCATGGTCCTTTGTGCATGCCCCTGCCCCCTCCTTCTTGCCCATCATGGCCATTGTGCTGCCACTAACCCTCCCGCTTGCCATGCATGGTCTTCTGTGCTGCCACAGCCCCTCCCACCTTCCCTGTGTGGTCAGCTAGCTGCCCCTGACCCCCTCTCACCTTCCCTCCATGGTCTGTGTGTATGCCATTATAGTCTCACTGTTGCTCTCCATGGTGTGTCTTGCTTCTAGTGCCCATCCTGCCTTACCTCCATGGTCAGCTTGCTGCTCCTGCCCTGCCCCCTTGCCCCCTGCCCTCTGTTTTCCATGTGCAGACCCCTATTTTTCCCTCCTGACTTGTCTGTTCTATTGTAATGCCCCTGATCCCTCCCTCCTGCCCTTTATGGTCCGTTATGCTGCAGCTTTCTCTCCTGTCTGTCCATTATGGTCAGCTAGCTGCCATTGCCTCTTTCCCCTCTGTTCTCTGTTGTCCATGTGCATGGTCCTGTCCCCTCTCTATTGCTTTCCATGGATTGTTGTGCTGCACTCCCGTCCCGCATGCCCTGTGTGGTGTATTGTGCTGCTGCAAACCCTGATGCCTGCCCTGTAAGGTCAGTTTGGTGCACCTGTCCATGTCCCTCCTGTCCTCTGTTATCCGAGTCCATGTCCCTACCCTAATTCCTCCTGCCTTCCATGATCCAATGTACCATACTTTCTAACATTTTGAACTTGGTAAGAGGGAGATTTTGAAAAAAAAACTGGGGTATTGATTTTCCCCATTGATTTACATTGAAAAAGAGGAGATTGTACACAGGAGACAGATCAAATAAAGCCCATTTGGGCTTAAAAACATTGGGCGTTTCCTGGCTGAATCGGGTCTGTTAGCAAGTATGGTTGTACTACCACTGCCTCTTCCTTCTGCCCACAATGGTCTATTATATTGCCACAGCCTCTCTTGCCTGTCCTGCATTGTTGGTTTGTTGCCCCTGCCCCCCTTTCCACTGCCCTCCATAGTCTGTTGTGCTGCCACTGCCCTTCCTGCCTGCCCAGTGGGGTCAAATTGTTGCCTCTGCACCCTCCTACCTGCCTTCAATTTTCTGAGTCCGTGCCCCTGGCCTCTGCCTCTCAACAGTACCCTAATGAACAACTAGATTGCTAACATTCTATATTTATTACAAAAGTGTGGCACGCCTGACGTCATCTTGATGTAATCAAAACTGTAATACCTAGAGCATTTCCTTTAGAAATGACAGAAATGAGAGGGTCTTATTTGCATCGAAATTATGGTTAGTGCTCTAAAAAACTAAAATGAGGACATATTTTCTGAGTTTTCAAATAGCGACAAAGCACTTTTAAATTATTTGTTATCTTTATGTTTTTTTATCCAGTTGACCACTTGATTAAATGTTGCACTTAGGGGAGAGGATGTGGTGTTACTTCCAGAGCTGCAGACTTTGCAACTGGGGAACCAGGTTGAAGTTTCTGCTTCAGCTCGACATTCTGTGATTCTGGTCAAATCACTTAATCTCCCCATGTCTACAACCAAAATTAATTTGTCCTTGTGTGATGTAACCAATGCTCATGTAAAGCACTCCAATACCTGACCAGTCTGCACTATATAAAACTGCAAAAAAACTAAAAATAAAAAGTGTTTTGCACACTTCTGTCATTGGGCTATACGTGGGCTACATCTGGGTGATATTTGTGCTACATTTGGGCTCTTTTGTCTCTGGTGGCCATCTTGGGAGATTTATTTGTTATGAAGTTTCCTAATTTCCTCATGTACTGCAGTCTCCTCAGTAGGAAATGCTTTCAGTTTTTTACTTTGATTCCATCAAGAAGGCATTCAGATGTGTCACACATTTGCCATAAATTCAGAATGTTAGCACTCTAGTTGCTCATTAGATCACTGTAGTAAAGCTACTGCTCACCAGGGAAGTCTGCTGCTGGTATTGAAAGTGCATGCTTCAGTCTGCATGTCAGAATTTTTTAATGAAATAGAAGAGGATTTGAGAAGTCACTCAAAATGTGCCCTAATTTTTCTTTCTGCAGCACTAATCATAATTTCTATGGCAAAATGAACCCCCTCATTTTGTTCCTTTTTAAATTAAATGTTTAAAGTGTTACCACTTTATTCCAATCAAGATGGCTTCAGGTGTGCCATACTTTTGTCATAAGTAAGACTGTTATCGCTCTAGTAGTTCTGTAGAACACTCTGGGAAGCTGCAGTAGAACACAAAGGAATCAACTGACAGTCTCTGCCCTTGTTGGATGTACATGTTTTACTGAGAATGTCAGACTTCATTCTCACATGACTGAGAAAGATAATTTGAATTTACAGAAAATATGCTCTCATTTTAGCTTCTAGATCACCTTCCAAACCTCTATGGGAAAAGTATGAGAAAATAGTTTTCTCTCAAACATGATTCATGATATCCCAGCAGAAGGCTTTTTCACAGGGTAAAATCACCTTAGAACACACCACAATTCCTAAAATTAGTATGGTACCATCAACAAATGATTTATAATGTAACTAAAGTCTGTTATTACCCTTTATACGTTCTCCTTTTGGTAACCCTCAAAACCTTCCATTCACTACAATGCATTTTAATGGGGTGCTATCATGTATATTGGTCCCAAGATGGCTGCCAACACTTCTTGGATGAAGTGCTGACAGCCAATCAGATCTCACGATGAGATGTGTGGTTAGGCTCCGCCCAGATATATAAATTTCTTTTTCCTTTAATATTTAAAAACTACTGAACAGATTTACACCATTTTAAAAAAAAGTGCGCTTTCTGAACCAAGAGCTACCTTTTTGCCAAATTTGGTGTAATTCCGTTCAGCAGTTCGGGCTGTAGCCTTGTCTAAAGTTTCCTATGGAAATTAACATGGGGAAAACGCGTTTTGGGACCCCCCTTTTTTCTCGGCCCCTGCTTGAAGAATCACCCCGAAACTTTCAAGATAGAAGCTGACCTGAGCGGGCCATTAGTTTTGAAAATTTCGCGAAGATTCGTAAAACGACGCCAAAGATATTGGCAAATCAAAAAACGCTTTTCCTATGGAAACTAGGTCCTAACTATAACTACCTACTGGCGATCGCCAGTAGGTAATATATCACCTTTCCACTTCCTCGAGTGAGCCGGGACACGACAGCAGCGGTGCACGACAGGGTCCGAGGAAGCCCTGTCTGAATTCCAACTCACCGCGCAGAAAATTGCACGCGCACACTGCTTCCGCAAAATAAGGCACAGTTCCAAAGTGCTTGGGATCAGTTTATTCACGGTACCAAGCCGACAAAACCCAACGCGTTTCCGCGTGAACGCCTTGATCCCAAGCACTTTGGAACTGTGCCTTATTTTGCGGAAGGAGTGTGCGCGTGCAATTTTCTGCACGGTAAGTTGAAACATATGTGGTTAAGAAATTTCCTAAGAATGCAATGGCAGGTGGCAATTTAACATAATTTCTCAAGAGTGAAAAAAGTGCATTCACAAACACCTCCTCAGATGGCAAACCTCTTCTACGGTGATAGCTAAACAGGTATATTGTGTAAACCATGGGTGTAGAACACAGGCGTAGAACCGGCTCCATGCCAGATTTTCTACTATCCACAAGATACATTTACATTCTTAGAACCAAAATGGCCAATCATGTAGATAGTGGTGGCATGGATCTAGTTCTTCTGGGCTGACTTTCGACACGCATGGGATTAATAAAAGTGAACCTCCATCCCCACACATGCTAACTGGATGAATTATATAGTAACAATGGAAAGCTATGAGGGAATAATTTAAAGATCAAATGATGTCATTTTGCAAGCAGCTCTGAGCTCTAGCCAGCGTTATATACATGCTAAGAACATGGGTGCTCATAAAGATGAAAAATGTATTCTTTTCAAAATGTCTGATACATATTGGGTTGGGAATTTGAGTTATGTACTAAACTGTCTGCCATGTTTTATTTTTCAATTGCATTGTTTGCTGCTTCGTAATCTTTTCCTGGATTACAATAAGAACATCAAATTTCAGCAAGTAAGTTGTGAACAATAATAAATAATAATAATAGTTTTATATGAGCAAATCAGATGATTCTTTTACACCCTATTGAGATTTAAAAAAATAACAAAAAATATATTTCAAGCATGGGGAGGTGATCATAAAAAAGATAATTGAGAAACAAAGAGAGAGATGAGAGAGCGAAAATAATGAACAAAAACTTTGAACAGAGTAGAGCGGGTGCTCTTGAAAAAAGATATTCGGGAAAGGAGGTGTTTGGGGAAAGGATAAAAAACATCGAGCTAGTACAAAGAAGTGCGCTAGAGGGCATCAGATATAAGTAGTATAGGAAGAGGGCAGTAGAAAAGCATAAAAAGGACATTTGTAAAGTCATATATTATAAGGAATAAATTACACCCAACTCCTCCTAAAAAGGATGTTGCAAATCACAGTGGAAGTTCTGCAACTTTATAAAGGGACAATGCCTGAAGGATTGTGCACTCTAAAGTCAGTGGACTATATCCAGTCCAGCTGGCAACCTCCGCCCCTTTAAAAAAAAGCTTTTAGCATAGAAATCAACAATAAACTGCTAGCAAAGAAATCTAACCTCTGGCGGCTTTGCTTTTTGTCTGTTCCAGTCTGATACATCAATGAAACTGATCTGAAAAAGAAGAAAAAGAAATGCTGATGAACAAATATTCTTTGTTACTTAGTAACCCCGAAAGAAAAGTATGCATACCTATTATTATGTACTCACTATTTAATGTGTGTGCAGTTTATTTCATTTAATTTGTTACGCAAAAAACATACAGAAGTGTAATATTATAAATCCTACTTTATACAGATGAGCTGTAGGACCAAATAAACTAGAACTAGTATGTAATGGCTATTATATATTTTTTTTTACTCTTTTTTGCTTATTGTATCATTGTTAATCCGTATTTCCAAAATTATGCATCAATAAATGTACTTACTTCAATGTGGTGTTTAATGCTATAATAAATCTTATGTAATACATACTCACCTAAAAACATTAGTATTGTAGGGCAAACTTCATGTAAGCTCATTAGGAAACCTCAGCACTCTTCAATACCAAAGCCGTCAATCTGCACAACTATTGGCCTGGCACTCATAAATGAAAGCCGTATTTGAAAACCACTGAAAAGGAGACCTCGGGCCTAATTTATATATTAGTGGAGAGGGAACGCCGTTGCAATGGCAATGGAGTTCTCTCCCCGCCAACCTAGTGGGTCGCTGGCCCGATTTAGATACGGGCGGACCTATAGTTTGGCCAGGGCAGTAACTACTCCATCACCGCCATAGCTAAACTTCTGTGACGGCCCGACGGAGTAAGGGCTGTTGGATAATTGGCTAAATGGTTGGATAATTGGCTAAATGTCTATGCGCCCAATTAAGATAGGTGGACATACAGCTGTTTTTTTACTGTCCATCACCACCAGGGAAGCCCTGGAAGTGAGGGACAGTAAAAATAAATAATGCCCCCCTTGCCAGGGGAGATGACTCCAATAGAGAGGCGGGTATTATCTTTTTGAAAATAAAAACTGAAAACTGTTTGGTGCAGGGCTCCGTCATTTTGACAGAGTCCTGCACCGAACAGCGAAATGCATTGACAAGAACCTCCGTGGCGGCGGTTCCTGCCAATGCTTTCTAAATGACCAACAGCTTGGCGGTCATTTATAAATCTGGCAGTAGGGACCTACACCAAGGCAATAGAGGAGTTCACTCTGTCGCCCTGGTGGGACAACAGCCTGACCTCAAGAACAAAACCGGGTCCCTAGTTTCCCTTTTTCTCTATTTTAATAATAAATATAGACGAAAACCACTGATGAGCAAAAACCATTAAAATCAGAAAACTGGAAGTCTTAATTACATTATGCATATTCTTTCCTTAGAGCTGCTACTGTAGAATTATGCAGTTGTGCAGATCGCTTTCACATGCGCCCCTCTTCATTCGGTCTATAGTTACCTCTTAAAACCCCTCCTTTCCTGTCCCAACATGCTCTTTGGCGCAACCTTCGGGCATAAATGCATTAAACATAACATTTTAGGTTCTTCCCTCTCCTGTATCCCCTCCACCCACTCTCTTGTCCATTTCTTCTCTCTCATGTTCCACCTCTCCTTTCTCTTTCCTCTTCATCACCCAAGTGTAGTGCAGGTTCTGTACCAGCAACCAACTTGATCTGACATCATGCTTCTGTCTCCTCATACATTCCACCCTCTGTCCATGGCCTTTTCCTCCCTCTTCTGTTCCCTTCCAGAACTTTGAAGTGGCTGTACAGGCCAACACCATGATATACTTACTGTCTCAAGAACCTATCATTTTACAGATAGGCTCCTCATTTCAGCCAGAAAATATGGTTTTTACTACAATTGTTTCTAAAGTTCCACACTTTAACTTTGCTTAGGTGGTGTTTTAAATGTATAAAGTAAAAAGAAACCAAATATTTAGGACCGCTTGGTGATTTCCAGTTAACATGTATTTATAAGTGTAAATGAGTGTTCATAAACTTTTAAATAATGGGATTAAAACTCACTCAGGGTAGAACTCTAGAATATGGAAACAGTGATATGTTAGTGGTAACTCGGTGGAATCGGCATGAGTCGTGAAAATGTTAAAGATCCAAGGTCGCCAAAATAGCAGGACAGGGTCACAGATATGTATTACAGCACTGGAAAGTTGAGAGCTACACTGAAGACAATGAAGTGGCTCCCGGCCAATAATGGCCGGTAAAGTCCTCTGCTGCAGTATTTTAATGCTTCTCTTTTTGTCTCTCCCTTTTTAATTTAGAACATTCTACTCCCAAATGGTGTAATTTTCCACCAGAGGATATATACTGTTATTCCTCTACATGCATTATGGGTCTCCTTCGAGATATAAATAGGTCAAGTCACCCACTTTGGGGCATGCTTCATTATTGGTGCAATCCACGCCGAGGGAGGTGGAATACCACCTCAGCAGACTGAACCATTGTTAAGAATAAATTTGCACTGGATAGAGACAAGGATCCAGATGTGATATTTAAAAATGTCTCAAGATACACCCCTAAGGTTTTTCATTTCATAGGTCGGGTACCCTAGGTAGGGTTAAAATATAATTCATGTGTGGATATCTGATGACGTACAATGAGTAATGTATCCACTCCCATATAGCAAACATATTTCGGCCTCAACCTTGTCCATTCAGGTCAAACTTTCCTTCGTCAGCGCTTATTTCTATATGTGAACTATCCCTGTCCCTCAGAACATGCTTACAAATGAGGCCTAAAGCTCTTATATCTGATAATCCTCCAAAACCCTATCTTTGAGTTGTTTTATGTGCCCTAGTTGTGACTAGGAGGCACCTCCCTGTAGTCACATACTCGTCAAGGGTTGGTGCGGGTGTAGAAACCTATGCGCCCCTCGTCCGACTGCTTATAACATTGGTTTTGGCCCCTTGAAGAAAGAAGCCACACAACGGTGCCTGCATCTCAAGCGAATACCCAGCCCTACTGCCACAAAGGGTTGATGCCTAACATTTAGATACATGGTGAGCACCTGACAGCACCTTCTTATGAGGATATATCACATGTTCTGTTTGTCTCAGGGGATTCATGGTTTTAATGTGTGTGATTCACCATATGTTTTCTGAGCTCCTATGAACTTCTTGCCTATATCATTGTTAGAAATAGAGCACTATTAGATGTATGAGGGAAACAGTCGGAACACTGTGATCCTAACCACGCGTGTTCTAACTACGCAAGCTCAACCATGCTTGCCTTATCCACGCATATGCCTTAACCACGCATACGCATGGTTAAGGCAGTGCCAGTGCGTGGTCTAGCTGCTGACTGCTGCTGCTGTAGTGAAGACGGAAGCAGGAAGACGCCAGGAAGAGACGTGGTGAGGCAAGTGGGGCTGAGGGTGGTAGTTTTCAGGGCTGGGGGAGCTGGGGGGGTCGGGGTAGTTTTAGGGATAGCACAGGGTGGGGGGGTAGGTCGGGGTAGGGTATGTAAAGGGGCAGGGTTTTAGGCCTTAGGGCAGGGGAATGGGTAGTCAGGTAGTTTTTAGGGCTGGGGGGGGGTCGGGGTAGGTCTTAGGGCAGTGGAAGGGTTTGGAGTAGTTTTAGGGACAGCGCGGGGTGGGCGGTCAGGGTAGTGTAAGAAAGGGGCAGAGTTTTAGGCCTTAGGGCAGGCGGAGGGGAATGGGTATTCGGGATAGATTTTAGGATGGGGGTCGGGGTAGGTCTCAGGGCAGTGAAAGGGGTTGGTGTAGTTTAAGGGACAGTGCGGGGTGAAGGGGGTCAGGGAAGTGTAAGTAAAGGGGCAGAATTTTAGGCCTTAGGGCAGGGGGAGGGGAATGAGTAGACGGGGTAGTTGTAGGGACAGCGCGTGTGGGGGGGGTCGGGTAGTGTTTGTAACGGGACATGGTTTTAGGGACAGCGCGGGGTTGGGGGGCGGTCGGGGGTGGGGGTTGGTCACGATCTTAGCCACACATACCCCATTACCATTCATGCCTATACCACAAAATTGCGTGGTAAAGGCATGCGTGATAAAGGAATGCGTGGTTAAGACGCATTTGTGGTTAGAGGCACGCGTGTTTTAACCATGCGTGCCTCTATCATTCAACCGATGTATTAGCATTGAAAATATGTCCACATCCAGTTTTATTAAAAGAGCTGTTTATTCCTATCATTGGGAGGGTACATACTCTTGGTAAGGAGTACATGATATGTCAGATCTAGCTGCAAGTTCTCTTCTCCATGATATGTAATAAGTTTATGTTGGACTGTGCAAAGCTGCTACCCTGAAAGTTGTTAAAGCCCATGATTGGGGATGGAGGTTTGGAATATTTTAGAATGTAATAATCCTTTGAAAAGCAAGATATTTTCTTGAAAACACAAACTTATTATTTAGTCTATACAATCTTGTTTGTGACTGGACGAAATCGCTGGTACTCATACAACCCCACGTTGCTTGTTGTTTTGTATTTACATTTTGATTCAAATATTTCTGCAAAGTTTTGGTTTTATTTTTCTAGAGACATTTGGAACTTGGAGCTCCTAAAATGTAGTTGTGTCACTGAGATTATTGTTCACATACTTAAAGCATCTATTTACATTATTTATGTGGGATTTTCTTATTATAGTGTATGGTTAGAAATATTAGAGTGGACACACTGAAGTTAGTTTGCAAGCTCCGTTAAATTGAAAGAAGGAAATAATTAACAACTGAGGCAATCTATAAAAAGAGCCCAGAAGTCTAGGCTGCACAGTTAGAGGGCAACCCGATACCCTCTATACAGTCATAGTGTCCATGCAAGTGATCCCTAAAGGAAACTGCTGTGAACAACACACATCCCACCTTCACCTACATACTCCTCAACACCCGCTAACTTGTCAAGCATGCCATAGAGGTCTGGAACCTCTTACACGGCCTCTCTCCATACTTCCCATTCCTCACAGAAACCTGGTTTAACCCAGCATCCAGTCTGGACATAACAATAGCAACCCCCAAGTATAAAATCTCAAGACAAGACAGAATCAACAAACCCAGAGGCAGACTCACCATCATCTACCGTGAGGAAATGAACTGCTCCATCATCTTGGAGCACACCAGCGACTGGCTAGAACATATGGCCTTCAAATCCAGCATCTCAATTGCCAGAACCTTTGGAAGAGCTCTACTCTACTGCATCCCAGGCCCAGATCCAATTTCAGCTCCACTCTTTCAGACCTCATCACCCTTTTGGCCCTCACGTTCAACTCCTTCTTTCTGCTCCTCACCTGCACCTCAACTTCCACCTAGAGGTCCAGACTGACCCCCAACTCCACCACTCTCCTGGAAGACCCAGCATTTTGGGACTCACTTAACAGGTTAATAATCCCACCCACATGCATGTTCATCTCCTGGATCTCAATTTCACCAATTTCCCCAACATCGCGGTAGACAAGCCCACCCCACCCCACTCACCTAGACAGGCCACTCGCTCATTCGCTGCGGCTTGCACCGCCAACACCCCGACCAACTGATGCCATTGGAACAAAATCCCTAAGGTCATCTGGATCTCTGAGCTCTAGTCTCGACAGCCCCTCTCCTCAATGACCTAGAGTGCTCCGTCACAAATCACAACATGTGGATAAACTCCTGCACGGACTGCTTGGCTCATCTGAGAACCACCTGCAAACCTTGATCTAATCTTGAAGTCACGTGGTACACTGAGGACCTTCAGCTCATAAAGCACCACTGCAAATAGCTGGAACGAGACTGGTCCATGACCATCACCCCATCCCAGGAACTCTGCACTCAACTCTCCCACTGCTTCATGAACATTCATGATGTCTCTGTACCCATCATGTATTAAATTAGGTTCGTACTTAATTTGCATTTCTGCTATATGGTCTCTGTGAAGCAAACTATTACGTACCTGGTGCGGTGGGAATATATAAAACCATTAACTAAATCAATCGAATTAAGGTTAACCTAGGGATCCTTGTTGAGGAGGCATAACTTTATATTCTGGTATTTGCAAAATATTTGTTGTAACATCGGATTTGAGGAAGCTGTAAAGTCCATAAGGTATTGACAGTTAGAAATTTAATTCAAAGAAAAATCATTCATGGCTTTGTGAACTATGCTTTCAATGTGATGACCTTTGAGAAAGCATTATTTGCATGAATGTCTGTTCAATGTGTGTTCAGCCTTAATACCTGCCTCTTTTTCTTTACTTCTGTGTTACCTTGTATTTTTCCACAATGGCATTGCTTCCTTGAGACCAATAGGCTATGGTGAGATGGACAACTGGTGGTAGCATTGATAATGCATAGGGGTACAGGCCTTTTTACTTGCATCCCCAGAAGATGTGGTACTGACTCTCTTAGTAAAACCTGTTCAGTCTCCAGTAACTAGGGCCTTTGACTTCTCTCAAGTGCATGGTGTTGTTGTATTCCTCTTAGGGTGTCCATAAACGGGCTTTCCAGTATCATGTCCTTATATAGGCACAATTCGCCCTGCCCTTATATAGGCATAAAATCCCAGCCCTTATTTAGGCATTAAACCGTGCACTCCAAATACAGGCATGGTCTCTGACATCCGTCCACCCTAACGTCACAATGAGTTCGTGAAGAACAGACCCTTAGGCTGCGGGAGTTTCCCTAGCCCAGGACTATTGATTTCTTCAAGGACTCATATATTATGCATGAACCATTATTCCTTAGGGGTTCATTCATGACGTCTTCCGCTGTCCGACTCACGTCAATGCTAACATTCTGAGGTAATTCTCAGGTATAAATATACCTTCCCTAGCCCCTGTAAACTAGAGGAGACCTCGACTTCAGAGGAGCCCGTTTCCCGGCCTGACGCACTGAGAAGACGCTGTCATCCCTGCACGCAGAGAGTCCAGCTTCCAGTGATCTGACTTCCCTTGCGGGGTGTTGGAGTTCGAGTCTGGCAAAGATATTCCCACCTCTCTCATTCTTAAGGTATGGAGCAGACTAGAACCTAGAGGGACTCTTGGCATACTAGGCATACTAGGGTTAGCGTACTCTTAGTATACCATAGTAAGGAATACTTCACCTACTTCATACCTCGTCATATACCTAGGTTAGGTTAGGTACATTGGGGTAGAACTAGATTAGAAACGCATCGTATGAGTACTCGCATTTTTAGTCTGTGTTATTTATGTAAAAACATATGTTCTAAAAGATAATGCTCTCGCAGTATTATTTATTTCTATTGCTCACACTGTACATTATTTATCTCGCATACTGTCTTGTGATCGTAACAGCACATTTTACTTACACCAGAAACAAGACTGTTCAATAAATCTTTTATTGAAACGCCCGTCTATTTCTTTCTGTGTAACTTGGAGAAAACTAAGCATGCACGACTGAGCTGAGTGAAATAGTTATCTATTGTTTCCACGACTCTGGGACACGTTCTGATTCTAAAGGGAAACACAGTGGTCATGTTTTGCGGCTGCCAGAAACTACTCCCTTCTTGTTGTCAAGGAGTTTCTAGTGGCCTCTGAGCTAGCTGGCACAAGTAATTAAGTTTAATATACTCAATAGGGACATACTGACCTTAGTCCTATGTCAAACCTATAGGATATATTATTCCAATGCGCAGAGCCTATTAGGGAAATAGGAGCTACACTACAGTGTGTGAGTTTAACATGGGGTGTGCACAAACTGTTGGTTTCCTACATGAAGTTCAGTCCCTGTAGTTGTCCCCATCCTCAAGTAACCAACACTGGTTGCTGCACAGTGAAATTCCCTTATGGTTTACCAAATATCTACCGTAGGAGGTGGCATACAGATCCATCCAGCTCTATTAAGTTTCATCTAGCCTGTCCCATATCTCTGAGTAAAAATATCAGGTTGAAGCCACTCAATCTGGCTGTTTGTTCTAGTTTGCTTGGATCCTCCATTTTAAAGAAAGCATCTCACCTGATTAAGGGCTCAAGGTCTGGAACCAGTACCAACATTGTTGGAGTTCAGGGGAATATACCAGAGAGTGCGTGACTTGAAAGAGAATTGGTCTACTAACATAACATGTATTTTAAATTGCACATTCACCTGGAAGGGTATCTTGGTGCTGAATAACAGATGCTTTTTGTTACCCAACTCAATGGTACTCATTCTATCGACCTCAGAAGGATGAAAGGCTGAGTAGACCTGCTGGGATTTGAACCTATGACCATGAGATCAAACACAGGCCCCTACAGTAGACACATTAATCCACTAAGCCACTAGATCCAGCATTAGTCCACCAAGCTACTAGACCCCTGATGCTAAGACTAAGCCTCAAAATCATGCACAAAGCCTCCCTGGCATACATGCTGTGTGAGAGGAACATGTTAAAAAAACAGTAACGGCCCCTGCACAACAAAGACACCAGCACAGCATACCAGGTACTGGGTCCCAGATGGCCCCACCACTGCAGAAAATGAGCAAGTTAAAAAAACAACACTGAGCAAGTGCAGCCCAGATACATAGGACAAGGACAAACACCCAAAGCATGCCTGTGAAAATCCTAGGTAGTGACTTTCTTGCAAGCCTACTCACATGCACTATGCCTGACTGTGCCTCAACACACTGCTCTGCTCAGTGGGACACCAAGCCAAGGATGCTCTCTGTCGATCCTACAACCTTTGCTAAGAGAACAAATGTACAAATCTGTCCTGATGATGGTTCAAAGTATTGAAAGTATCACCAACCAAAACATCAACGAGGACAACAAGGGCTGCTAAGAACTTGTGCATTTTGATGTGTCAGATTTGTGGCCTGAGAAACACCTCATCCCTCTCTGTACTCCACCTTTCATCAGCATCAAGAATGGGCAGGGAGACTACCTGACATTCTTTATCTGCCTCTTGCTGGCCATAGAAGGCTGAAGGTTGTCCACATGCCAGGGTTTTTAAGTGTTGCCTCCATTGGTTAGTTCTCCCCACCATGTTATGTTATGTTATGTTATGTTACTTATATTTGTATCGCGCACGGATACTCACGAGTGTCCCGGCGCGGAGCCGTGAGGGGTGAAAGAATGGTCTTTAAACAAAGAGGTGCGTTTTCAGGTGCTTCTTGAAAACCACTGGGTCCTGAATATTACATAAGGCAAGAGGAAGGGCGTTCCAAGCAACGGCAGCCTTGGTTAAGCATCACTGCAATAAAGTCTCTATACCTTTCATTTCTGATATGCAGCCATTCAAACATCTGGAGCCAGTCTAACCTGAAACCTAGAGTCCCTCCAGTTCTTTGGGTGCTACCATTTGTATGGCTCTCCAAGGAACAAAAATAATCTTGACTCTGAGCATTAGGATATAAAGAGCTTACACTGACCATCCCACTTGGGGGCGAACACTGAGGGGTAACAGTTCAAATAGGTGTACAGAGAAGACCCTAACGTGCAACCACATCCAGGTCTGTAGTCACCATATGATCTCTGTTTTCCCCTTGTGTCCAATTGCGCAATCTCTGGGATGCAAGCCATTGAACTAGACTTGATAAGAGTTGCCCATTTCCAGTCCCAGAGGATCAAATTAATTAACCCACCTTGGACTTTGCTGCACATTAGGTGTTTTTTTTTAAAGATCTCCAAAGTTGTTCCATGTTTCCCTTTAGACATTTATTCATTCACTGGTGTCTAGTCCCGAAATATCTGGGATGCAAGCGATTGAAATAGACTTGCTAAAAGTTGACCATTTCCAGTCCCAGAGAAACCAGTTCATTAATCTACCTTGGACTTTGGTGCATATTGGGATGGGTTTTTTAAAGATCGCCAATGTTGCTCCATGTTTCCCTTTAGATATTTATTCACTCCATTTGAGAGTGGAGTCATTGCTTGCATTTTTTCAGTCACTGGATGTCTCAGCACACAGCAGAGTGCTTCAACGCTGAGTCAGAACCGGGTTCTCCTGCTATTGTCTAGCTGGTGCCAAGTATATCTCCCAAGGCAGCCATGTGTAGTAAAGAGGTCCTCCTTCTGCAATCTCTTCGTCTTGCATGAGAGCTGCTCTCTGAGATGCAAGGCTGTGCTAGCAATCTACATTTGAGGATGTTTCACAGTTTGTGGCTGATGCAGCACCTTGATGTGACCTTCATTTTATGTGATCAGAGGCATAGCATCACCTGTAGCTTAGTTTCCTATTTGCAACAACACCTGACTACAGGATGTGAGAAGAGACACTGCACATAGAGTTAAGCTCACAGCATTACAGATTAAAGTCCTAAGGTTCTGTAAATGGCCTGTGGGGAGGATCCTTTGTAAACTGCAAGCAATACAATGGACAAACCCTATATGTCTGGGTTTAATGTGCTTCTAATGCAGCATAAGGTCGGAGAATACACTTAAGCAGCCAATAGCATAAGGTGGGAGGTGAATATTCCATTAGGCTGAACTAAGACGAGATTGATAAGGTGTCAAGCCAATGGTTGAAAGAGTCTGGTTGAAGGAAGCCAATAGTTGAAGGGGCTAAACCAAATTCCAATGTATCTATATTACAAGCAATAGGTCTGCTTGACAGCTGTACTGTCAAAACCGAAACCTAAAAAGAGCCTACATCAGTGTCGACTTTAGTATTTTTGTGGCCCTGGACATGTATTATTTTTCTTAAATCTGAGGACTTACCCCATATCTTAAAACCTCCCTGGCCTAGGTTTTCTTCTGGTGAAAATTAAATTTACTTGGCTCTTTATGAGCTATTGAGCAGGACTTTTTCTTTGCAAAGAAAGAAGCATCCTTCGCTGTATATTGTGCTAACCCATGTGACCATTGAGGTTAGAGGTAGTAAGGGCAGTGTCAGGATACTGGAAGTACACTAGGGGCCTGATTACAAGTTTGGCGGTGTGGTGCTAGGTCCACCCTGTTACCGTACCACCAGACCCGTGGTTGGGTCACCCAACCAGATTACGAGTGTTTCCCGTGTCTGGCAGGCTTTTTTTTTTACATTCTCACGGCGATGCCTCAGAAAATGGGCACTGCAATGGGAATACCAAAAATAGTTCCTGCACGGCATGGACTGTAAAGCCCATGCAGTGCAGATACTGTTGTGCATGCACACAGGAGGGCACATATTGTGCCCCCCTGTGTGCAACCACATGGCGTGAGTGGGCCCCTTTGTTTCCTCTCCACCACAGTTTTCATGGCAGTGAAACCACCATGAAAAACCGTGGCAGAGAGGAAAATTGTAATATGCTTGTCGGGACCGCGGGGGATCCCGCCAAGCATATTACTGCATCTACACAGCCGCACCACTGCCAGGGAATGGCGGTTCCCTGCAGGCTGCGGCGTGGCAATGGCGGTCCAACTGCCCTAATTGAAATAGGGCCGTCAGGAGACCGCTGCGCCCCTGCGAGTCTAAAGGTCTCTGGACCGCCACTCGTAATCAAGCCCTAAGTCTGTAAGTATATCTGGGAGACACAGCCAGGCCTTCGGTGATTTAACCATGAGATTGAAATCACTGCGGTACTTCCAATGAGCTGCATCTCCTTGTCTTCATGGCCTTCTGGATATCTAATATGGGCACCTGCTTGTCTTCATGGCCTTTTGACTATCTAAAATGGGCATCTTCTTGTCTTCATGGCTTTCTGGCTATCTAATATGGGCACCTGCTTTTCTTGATGATGGGTATTGGTTCCAGATGGTAATTTTGGATATTCAGGGGCATAGCTGTCATTGGCCAGTAGGTGTAGTATACCGTGAGTTCATGGCGGTGAGGGGCCCATCAAACCCTAATTATATCGCTCTTTTGTTACTCAACTAGGAGTCTATTTACCTTACTTGCACTAGTGCCAATGCACACTTGCTTGTGTCGCTGAATAAATTCTCTGTGTGCCCCATCTCGAGAACCTTCAGTTAATGCAAAATGCAGCAACCAGTCTTACTTTTACAGCACGCAAGCTGGCAGCTTTACATTGGCTACCTGTGTCTGCAATATTTCTCTTTCGTGGTTCCATGCCACCTCTGACACCAGCAGTCAATTCCTGCAGGCTAACGCTCTCGATCACCGCACTCCTCCACTCAGTGTATACTGACAGAACACCCCCTTCCCACTCCCCTGGAATAAGCAGAAAAGAGGAGGCAGGGCCTTCTCAGTGTTGACACCTTTATTGTGGAACAAACGGTCTGCTTTTTAATGCTTATTATAGACCCATTGACACTGCACAGATGGATTTGCCACCGCCAGTTTTCTACCAAATGTGTAACTCATAGAAGGTTTCCTAGCACTAAGAAACACAGGGTTGTAAGAGTGCTAAATACATACCCGGCCAACAAACACCCTTCTTTTTAAGGGGGGTAAGGGGCTGTTGGGAAATATCAGACTCTGAGTACATGCCTGTCTTATCCAATCAGCAAAGCCCTGTACTTCAGTGCCTCCACTCATATTTTAACAACACAAGAGACAACCAGGGAAAGCCACAAAGGTGCTGTAAATGCATGTTTTTAAAACAATGAACAAGAATCTCAGTCAGACAGATGCAGTTGAGGAGACTCCAGTTCCAAACGTTTCCAAAAAATAACAAGCATTGGCAAAGCCAATAGGTTTCGCCTATGCGGATTTTATTGGCATTGCTGATGTTTTTTAGCATGTTGCACAGCAGTTGAGCGGCTGTACAGCATGGCTTAAGGTAAAAAAAAAAAGTGCTATGATGCGGACAATGCTGGCACGTCATAGCTCTTTTTTTTACTTTAAGCCATGTTGCACAGCCGCTCAACTGCTTTGCAGCATGTAAGAAAAAATTGACAAAATCCAATAGATTTTGCATAGGCGAAACCTATTGGCTCTGCCAATGCTTGTTTTATACTGAGACGTTTCTTGAACAATGAACTGAATTTCATGGGTGGCTGTGTCCTTGGGATATTTGTGTTTCTCTTAGGGGCTGTGAAGGGCTGCCTATGTTTTGAGGGGAAATTTACTATATTTATCTGGTGAATCGATGTTGGCGTTCCTTTATGGAGGAAGATGCTACAGTTCTCACCTGGTTCTTGGACATGTCCCTCCTTTTGGTTTCTCATGGTTTCACAGACATCATGTGTCCCTGTTACTATAGTTCCATGACAAAGAGAGGAGTTGGCCTAACGGCTAGGGCGGTCGACCTCAAATCTGGGGAACCGGGTTCGACGCGCAACATCCTGTGATTCTGGGCAAATCACTTAATCTACCCGTGCCTAACAAAAATGAATGTGTCCTCATGTAACGCAACTGGTGCTCGTGTAAAGCGCTCTGATACCCGATACCTTCGGGCCAAGTTCGCGCTATATAAAACTCCGTGAAAAGAAGAAAAAAAAAGCTGCTGGTAATTCATCAATGGCAGCGGGGAGAGACTCATGATTTATTCAGCCAGGTCATCTGTACCCCTGACATAGCCACCAGCATTAGGAACGATCTTATGACTATTTGCATGGAAGTGCGCAAAGCTGTGCCATCTTGGAAAAAAAGGGTGGCCCTTTTTAATATATATATATTTTTTTTGAAATGCAAGAGGTTTCGTAAGCACAGTGCAAGCACTGTGCAGGTGAAACCTGAAAACACTTAGATGACAGGTTTAATCGGTAATACATTAAAATATAAACATCGATAAATAATTAATATATAAACTTATGAGTACTACCTGCTTTATGACTGATTAATAAGATTGTGTAGACTAAAGAAGACCATAGTGTTTTAAAGGACAGAAAAAGCTTTACGAAATGCTCATGTACAAGTCAGAGGGTCTTTTGGCTTACTCAAAACACCATCTTTGGTAGTCCACCACATGACCCTCGTTAAAGGGCTCTTCCAGGGTACAGAAACAAACCATTCACGTCCCCCAGTCTAGAATGATGCTTCTTTGTTTTATGACGTCAGCTTGTATTTTGAGATTTTTTGTGACATCATTTACTGGATAGTCCCTTTAATAGGACAACAAGTCACCCTTTCAGAATCTGTAAGGAATTGGGCGTTACGTCAGTCAAAACTGGCAACAGATGTCCCGGCAGCCAATGTCGCCATACTTTTTGCCCTTTAAAACTCTGAGAACAATTTTGTCCTAACATCCTTTGCACATAACTGTGGTACAGGCCCCTGCACAATC
The DNA here is from genome assembly GCA_963921515.1 of Calotriton arnoldi. Lineage (NCBI taxonomy): Eukaryota > Metazoa > Chordata > Amphibia > Caudata > Salamandridae > Calotriton > Calotriton arnoldi. The sequence goes on from CAWUFW010002198.1 coordinate 2,040,868, forward strand.
CTGTTTAGTTTATGGGACCAGGACTTACTTGGCTGCATGCTATCCACGCAGTCGCGGCCGGCACGACTCGCAAGGGGGGGGGGCCCGCGCGGGGTGGTTAATTTAATTTTTAAAAAAAAGTTTTTTAAAACTTACCTTCGCCTCAGGTCCCGGACTCGGGCGTTGCGTCTCCTGCTCAGTGCTCACAGGAAGCAGAAGCTGGCAGCCTCCCTCTCCTCCCCTAAGCCAATCACAACGCTGTAATGACAGCGTTGTGATTGGCTAGGACGCCGTCCGTACAAGCGTCTATGGGGAGGCCGTTTTCTCCACGCAGGCTGCGCAGCAGCCTACATGGAGAAAAGGGAGAGTGCTATGACTGGTTTGGTCGGCCCTGGGGCCGATCAAACAGTCAGCGGCCATAACATTGGGCTAGCCACTCCTCCCCGACCTGCCCGCCCCCAACCAGGCATACCCTTCTTCTGCTTTCTCGCAGTGCGAGAAGCAGAAACGTAAAATGGTATTTATACCATTTTACGTTTCTGCTTCTCGCACTACGAGAAAGCAGTGGGGTGACGCTCCGACGCACACGTGGAGGAGCCGCCCCTGTATCCACGTTTCATATATTTCAGAACAGCTGCTGTTTGACTGATTGATGAGTGTAAGAATTTGGATCACATCAGATCAACCATGCGGTGTAAACTTCATTTGCCTCCTGTTAGTATAGGGTCCTGCTTATAGCTAGGGTCGTGAGGCCAGATGTACAAAAATTAAGAATTGTGTTTTCCAAATTGCAATTCATACAGAATCACAATTAGACTATCGCAATTCCTAATGTACTAAAGACTTATTCTTAAAATAGCAATTTATAGTGGGGACGTAAATCAACCTACCTTATGAATATTAATGAGGTAGGTCGTAATTTCTGACCCACTAGGATTTGCTGCCATCACAGGGATGGTGGCCGGATGGGGGACAGATGTCTGTGATTGTTTTTAAACAAAGCAATTTTTTTTAATGCAGCCCCTTTTCCTTAAAGAAAAATGGGATGCGTTTAAAAAAAAGAAAATGAAACTTTTTTGTTTCCTTAGGGGCGAGCCTGCGTGAGCCATGCACTAGTACATGTGCCCTTGCTTGCAAGACACTGTTGTTTACAAAATAGGACTTGGAGCCCGCCCATTACTTACCATTCATTGACATCATTGGCACTCTTCTTTCCAGACTCCTAACTGGTCGGTGGAAAACGAGGTGATTAAATCACAGGAAAGCGTTTGGGCCATACCACCGCAGGATCGCCCAGGATGGCGCAAGGATGATCAGAAAGGTCGTACCCTTCAAGGAAATCTAGAACATCTTGGCCTCAGAGCCCTCAATGGGCGTTTCAATCCGGATAAGCCACCTGGCCTTTCATTTTTATCAAACACCGGCACATCTCGAATTGACTATACTTTTGTCAATCTTTCTCTCTTGAACCAAGTAACTGCCTTCGGGTTTGGCGACAGACCAGAAAGCGAACACAGTCCTCAAGAAATCTTGCTTAGCATCAGAATGGAGCAACATGATGAGGCGGGAGCACTAGCTTTTGAAAGCTTCACGATCAACTTAAAACGTATTAAGTGCTCAGTCAATAACCTACAGCAAGTATCTAAAGAGGCAAAGCACATGATAGAGACCATCGCTGAGGCAACTGCAGACCAAATTACCAACTGGACCAGCTTCACAAGCAAGCTAACAGCAAGATATGCAAAGCCAATAACGCACGTAAAAGCGACGGGGCTCCAACAGTTAACCACATGGGATCCAGTGATACGATCGGCAAAAAAAAGCATGAACCGGCTATGGCTGGAATTAAAACCAAAGCCAATGGACACACTAATTATAACCAAACTGAGAGGAGCTCGCCGACATCTGAAGGCAGCAAAAAGAGAATATAGAAGGGCTCAGTGGAACTCCTTCTGGGCCAAATTATATCAAGACATAAGGACGAATAACTCCGCGAGATTCTGGCGAACTGTAAACGGTCTTGGGGGTCGTGCCCCGAAAGCTGCTTCATCAAACATACTGGAGTCCGAGTGGTATTTCTTTTTGCACAGCCATTTCAACAATCGACAAAATCACACCTTAAATAAGGTCACCGGTCACCGGCACAAAGGGAAACAACTCTCTGACAGAATTGAATTCACCTTCAGACTGCTTTCAAACAGGGCTATCAATGGACGAGCTTTCTCACAAAAGCATAAAAATCAAAAAGGGAACAGAGAGACAAAATCAAGATAATTGCACTGAGTATAGCACAGTGCCAGAGGACCAAATTGAAAGGCAGATAAAAAAGGGCTGGAAAGATGGAGCCCCAGGACCAGGTGGAATTCCTCCGGCTGTGTTCAAGGAGGACCCAGCCTTTTGGGCGTCCAAACTTGCTCCATTTTTTACATCTATTCTAGCAATAAATAACATTCCATCTTCTTGGCGAGGATCGATTCTTGTTCCAATCTTTAAAGGAGGCGACAAAAAAGCCCCGAGCAATTATCGGCTAGTCGCTCTCATTGACAATAAAGCCAAATACTTCGCAGGGATTTTGCTGAATTCATTACGGGACTGGGCCGAGGGACACTCAATAATCCCTCCAAATCAAACTGGTTTTATAAGTGGAACCGGCACTACGGTTAATCTTATGGTTCTTTCATGTTTGATAGACCAGGCGGAGCTCAGCACCAGATCGTTCTACATGGGATTCATAGATTTTAGTTCAGCGTTTGACAAAGTCAACAGGGACAAGCTATGGCAGAAGCTTTTCGCTCTGAATATCCCAGATGGTCTACTTAGAGCCCTACAGTTACTGCATCAGGACACATGGGTCAGGATTAAGATTGGTGAGGGCTCTAGACTGTCACGACCAATTCCCACGACAAAAGGATTGAAACAAGGATGCGTCCTGGCCCCTACACTTTTCAATCTATTTTTAGCAGATCTCCCTGAAGTCCTTAACACAGTCAACTCCCACGCTCCCAAACTAGGCAACTTACAGCTGTCAAATCTTTTATACGCAGATGACGTTGTTCTCCTGAGTAGCACAAAGGTGGGCTTATAAAGACTTATGGATGCAACTGTTGCTTATTAAAAAAAGAACGAGCTCGAGATAAACAACAAGAAAACAAAAATCTTGGCGGTTCGCCCAGGAAGGCCAAAAAAGTTGACATGGGTTTTAAACTCTGAAAGAATTACAGAATCCATAAATCACAAGTATTTAGGTGTTTTATTCAATAACAACGGAAGATACAAAAGCCACCTGGAAGAGCAAAAAAAGAAAGGAATAGCGCTAGCATTTGCGCTCAGCTGCCTCCATAAGGAATTGCTCGGCCCAACATTTGCTCCAACACTACAGGTGGCGCAGGCAAAAGTCATCCCAACCTTAACATACGGAAGCGAGGTGCTTAAAGGACTGGACAGCGGTCACTTAGACACAATCATAACAAAAAATTTTAGAACAGTCTTCCAGTTACCATCTTTCACGTCGCCAGCACAAATCAGGCTGGATCTGGGCATCTGCAAACATACACTGGGTAGAATGGCGATCTTTCTAACGTGCTGCCATAAGCTAAGGCTATCAAAAGAGGGCAGTTTAGCGGAACATCTATGGTCCAATCTGAGCACAAAACGATGGCAAGCGGGGCATCGATACCTGTCAAGTGGGCTACAAACCCTTGGCCTGAAGGATGTATGGGATCTATATGTCAGCCAAAATGAGTTTAAAAGGCTAGCAAAATCAAGCGCAAAAAAGCTCTCCTCAATGGAAGACAAGGCGAGCCTCACAAAAAGAAGCCATGGTTGGATGACCCTCAGTTCATACGCTCAGCTGACACCTCAGAGCTACTTAACTTGCACCTTCAATGCACGCACTAAACTTTGCTTTTTAAAATTAAGATTGGAGGTGATCAACTTGTCCTGCCACCTTCCCAAATGGAAAAGAGAGCAAGTTCCAGAGACATGTCGATTTTGCGGCAACCAAAGGGAAGACATAATTCATGTTGTGTGCCTATGCCCAAGCCTCTTGAAAGAAAGAAGGTCCCTCCTACGGAAGGCCTGGAACAACAAGGAAGTTAGATCATGTCGATCGGCAGTATTGGCCTGTTTCGACCCACAGAACACAATTTTAAATTGCGCACTGGTGAGGTTTATGGACTGCGCAGCAAAAAACTAGGAAAGGGGAGATGTTGATCGTTACCCCAGCCAGAGGCGCAGATCCACGGACCGCGATAGCAATGAGAATTTCTGCTCTGAAGACACCCGGAAATATGGAAATCCGCCAGAACTGCAAAAGCACAACGGATATAAACAAAGGGAAGCGTGTACAGGCTGGATACCTTGGGTCGTAAAATATAAACTTGATCTCGACAGCCTTGAAAGGATTGTCCTCAATGGTATTGGAGGTGCCGGACATAAACAAGAGATCTCGGCCATGTGGAGGGCTAGGCACATTTTATCACCGCAACTGGGGTCGCATTTTTAGCAATCTAACAAGTGTCAAATTTTTATCTATTTATTCGTATCAATTTAATAAGCATCAAATTTTTTCTTATCTCACGTTTGTATTAATTCAATACGTATCAAAAAGTTTTAATGACATGTTCCCTGCAAAGGTTTTTTAAATCATGCAATAAAGATTTCATTCATTCACTGGTCGGTGGATGCCAGATGTCACTTCCTGTTTCTTCTCTGGAGCAAGGACCAAGCACAGACGGATTCCTCCTGATTAGTGTCCATCTGCTACTTGCACTGTGATGGTGGTAGTATTTCTTTTTTCCCCAATGTTGCTTCTTCAAACCTCCCACCCACCTCTTTACAATGTTGCAAGTGTCCCTATGCACATATTTAGTTGTTTGCTGTCAGCATACACTTATCAGTGAGCATGTACTTAGAACTGTGCAGTGTACAGGTGGCTCTCACAAAGTTCAGCGGTGCACAATAAACAAACGCTCCGTAAATAAATCACAGAGATATGGGCACGGCAAGTCCGCAATCCATGGAAAGTGCTGCCGGATGCATGCACTGTATTGAGAAGATGAACACTGCACAGAACCGAGTGCATGCACTCTGATGCATAAATGTAGGTTGGGCAGTGTGGAGTCCACTACAGCATTACAGGGCTAAGTACGTCAGAGAGTTGAGCGTTTGGCGCGTTGAGCAGTGAGGGGTGCTTCTGTATTCCCATAGGAATCTCTGCAGTTGTTGCTCAGGGTCACTTTGCTCCGCCACTGCAATACGAATAGTCTTGTTGATTGTCCTCATGAAGCGTTCAATCTCCCCATTGGCCTGGGGCCATTGTGGGGTGATCCGTCGGTGCCGGATGCCATGGTGGTGTAGGAACTCACAGAACTCGTGCCCCTGGAACGGGGGCCAGTTGTTGCTGCGGATCTCGTTCGGATATCCGAACATGGCGAATATCTTCTCTAGAGCGGGGCCAACGTGTAGGAAAGCTGTTGAATTTACGATTTCCACCACAGGGTATTTCGAGTAGCTGTCGATGAGGGCCAGCGTGACCCGGCCATCAGGGAAGCTTCCAAAGTCCACGCTCACTTTCTCCCAAGGGTTCCGTCCGTGTTCCTCCGTGTGAATAGGTGCGGGTCTTTCGGGTCCAGTCGTCACTTGGCAGGATGGACATTTCCGGACTGTCTCCACTACGCAGGCATCCATCCCTCGGAACCAGACCTTTTCCCTCATGCGGGCCTTCATTTTTTCCACCCCTTGGTGTCCTCCATGGGCGAGTTGTGTTGCCCGGAGTTGAAGGGATGCCGGGATGACAATCCGTGGTCCTCTGAGGAGGATGCCCTCCTGGGTGAGGCTTAGTTCATTTCTGACTCTCCACATATGCATCAGGTTTTCTTTTTCTGGGCTTGACCAGGAGTTTGCGGATTGTAGGAAATGACACCACTGTCCTCCTTGGACAGCGTCCCGGACTTTGGTTATGACTGGGTCATTTCCGGCTGCTGTGGCTACTTCTTCGAGGGTTAACGCTCTAGGGCACATGAGTGCCGAGATCATGTTCAGGTGAGCTTCAGTGGCGTCGGTGTTTGGTTCTTCACTTTCTTCTCCTGTTGTGTCTGGGTGTCTCAACAGGAAGTCGGCCGGGTTCTTGGCACCGGGCCGGTAGGTTACCTCCATGTCATAGTGCTGGAGTCCGATAGCCCACCGCTCGATGCGTGGCGGTGGGTGGGGGGCTGATCCCTTGAACAGCGATACCAGGGGCTGATGATCCGTGACAACGGTGAAGGGGTGTCCGCATATATACAGGTGAAAGTGTCGGCAGGCCCAGCGGATGGCTAGGGCTTCCCTCTCAATCTGAGCGTACCGCTTCTCTGTTGGTGATAGGGCTTTGCTGGCATACTCTAGAGCCGCCCATCGTACATGCTCCTGTTCCTGAGCGAGGACGGCTGTAGGAGAGTAGGATCTGCTTCACAGGGGTACCCCCACTTTTTGCTGATACTTCACTGGTTTTCGACATTAGTCTGGCTGGGGCCCTGCTATTCAGAACCCCAGCCTAGCTGTTTCCTCTTTAAAAGGGTCTCCATGTGCCTTAGGCACATCACTGATTGGGATCTGGAGTGCCCTTGTAAGTCCCTAGTATATGGTATACTATGTACCAAGGGCATAGGTACCTCAGAGGCCTGCCAGGGGCTGCAGCATGTATTATGCCACCCCTGGTAGGCCATCCAAACTGACACCACAGGTCTGCTACTGCAGCCTGGGTAAGGTGGTGCATGCACCCCTTGCTGTGGTATAGGTTACCTATATCACTAAAAGCATACACACATATAAACCTATAAGTCACTCCTAAGGCAGGCCTTATCAATCCTAAAGGCAGAGTGCGTGGTTCTTATGTGAGAGGGTGCCCCTGCATGAGCAGGGCCCCTCTGCAGCGTTCGGAGACCATCTCTGATGCTGTTTGTAGTGCAGCCTGACCATATACTCTTAAACGCATTATATCCTCGCGGTAAAATGCTAACTATGGAATGGCTGCACCAAAACATGTCGTGTTTGGTGTCAAACATCTTGGAATACTACCCCCGCCAATCCTGGCGGCGGGGGTAGCATTCCACCCTTCTAGAGGGAAAGGCATGTTAACTCTGACGAGTCCGGTAACTTCTTTCCAGAGCCCTGGCATCACAAAATGGATGCTGCTGCCACAGACACGAGTCTGGCCTCCTGCTGCTGGACGAAACTCCGGCAGGGGAGGCCTGGACAATAGGTTTCCTGTCCCAGGGAGGTGTGACCACCTCCCCAGACAGGACAATGTGTATTGGGGCTGGGCGGGAGCACTTTCGGGTGCTTTGAAGTCCTGCACTGGGGGCACATTTGGTGTCCCTGTGCATACCCCAGTTCAAACCGGATCAGGGGCTTGCAGCCCCTGCTTTGGCGCGAACTGGACAAAGGGAAAGGGGTGTAGCCACCCCTCTGCCCTGACCCACCCATAGGTGGGGCCACAGAGTAGTCCATCCCCTATTTTTGGAATAAAGGTAGGAACCCAGTCCTTAGGACTTTAGATTATACCTGGACGAAACTCTGAAACAGAATCCTGGACCTTCGACGCTCTACTCACGATTAGAGGACTGAAGAATCTCCCTTGGGGTCAAGGAGTGACTCCCCTGCTTGGCAGGCACCAAAGAAGCATCTGTCCGGTTCGCATCACTGAAGCTCCCGTCGGACGCCGAAGTCATCGCATCACCAGAGGTGGATTCTCAGACTTCCCCGAGGCTACCCTGAGTCCCCAGCAAAGCTGAGGCCCGGGCTATCGTGGGTAACGTGAGACCGTGACCCCTGGACACCGAGCACACTTGCAAGTGCACCATCTTCTGGGTCTCCCAAGAAGTCGTGCTTTGGGCTCCGAGTAGCCCTAGCCTCCAGCACCACCTGCACCGAAGATCACTGGCCCCCACTCCACGAGTGTCCTGTAAGCCAGCTCCACGTGCGGCGTCACGAGGCTCCTTCGCGGTCGCTAGCCCGTTGGCTAGTAGCCCTTACCGAAGGCCAATCTTTTCTTTACTTGGCAGTCTGGTTGCTCCAGGCCTGCCCTCACTTACCCTTGCTGGGTGAGTTCCCCAGACCTTGCTGGTCTGCATCATCGACGATCTACATCTTACTCGAGACTTGCCGTTGCCAAGGCTTGTTGGGTCCAATCTGGTCGCCGACACCTCTGCACTCGACAGACATCGAGCCACAGCCCGAATCCTGCTCCTGGTCGCCGACAACGCCTCCCGGACCTCGTGGCTGAAGAGTCAAGACGACCGTCATCGAATCTGAAGCACTCGACATCGGTGGGCATCTGTCCATCGCCTCCCTGGTCACTGGCTAGTGACCCAGACTCTGTCCCCTCTGCTTTCAGGTTCTTCAGAACTCCGATCCACTCTTGGATCCACCCGGACACTTTTCTCCTGGTCGCCAGCAGCACTTTGCAGCAGATCGCCATAAGAACCGACGACGAAACCCGACCCCGAAAGGCACCTATGCACCCGGCTTCCCTGGGTGAGGTAACACGAGTACTCCGGTGCTCCCGTGGGTAGAGACTCTTCAAAGTCCTAGATCTCAAAGGGTTTTGTCCTAGTCCTCTTTTAAGTGTCCCTTTCCTCTATTTTCCCGATCCCGACTTTCTCCATAGAAGTTAACGGCGTATCGCGGTTGTGTATTTACACTGCACGCGTCTCCCGTGGGTCCCCTGTGTCACTACCTTGGGTGGTTCCTTGTGGTCCAAGCACTCCTAGAGGCTCTAGGCCTAGTGTCTAGTTCAGTTGTGGTTCGCATACCATTTTATTGGTATATGGTTTGGTACGCCCCTAGGGCTCAAACGTGTATTTGTGCTATTACTGTGATTTAAGATCTTATAACCTATGTACTTCGAACTCTAGCCTCATAAAGAGACTAGAGGGGTGTGTTTAGTAATAAATACATATATTTTGAATATATACCTGGTGTGGTGCTCTTTCATTTGGTCACTCAAGAGATTATAGACTGGTAAAACAAGCTGCTTTACATTCCTTCAAGACTTAGCCTGAAGGCTGCTCTCCACAGCTACCACTAGGATAGCTTTCAATAAGGTTGTCTTTAACCTACCTACCATAAGAGTCGATTTGGACTGGTGCAAGGTGCCCACTATAATTAGTGGACAGCATATGCCAGGCCAACTTCTCACATTGGTGTGCAGCGTGTGGGATTCCAGCTTGCTATTGTTTTACCAGATAATCTCAATTGAATTGATCAACTGAAAACCACTAAAGGTACCTAAGGTACATATAATTTAAGCTTAGAATATCAGTAAGTTCTACTGAACTTAGAGTTGTGTGTTAAGGGATAGCACAACCCTTTCTACAACTCAAGAGAGTTTAGTAGGCCACACTAGAGTAGGTAGTGCATACACCACACCACACTAGTAATGTCTTTAAAAGCAGGATCTAGAGATGCCCTGCAGGAAGCCATTGAGCTTCCCCCTCCAAGTATGACACACTCCCATTCTTGGAACTGAGAGCTTTGTGTAACGTGAGGAAATTAAGGACAGGCCAAAGTCCCACCACCCAACACCTCCAGGAGATGTTGGTGGCTTATGATCTTAGTAAGTCCTCAGAGACTGAAGGGGTAGGAGCAGAGGGTGGGCCAGCAGATGAGGAAGGGGCCAGGGGTACTACTACCCCCAGCCCCCTCTGAAACTGACCAGGAGGGTGACAATGACCCTGACCTGGAAAACCCAATCCCTTCTGGGGAAGATGAAGATGAGGATCTGGAGAACCACACCTTTGTCCCCCCAGGAAGGATTATGAGTGTGCTCAGAAAGTCTAGGTCTCCTTCTCAGGAGTCTAACCACTCTGGCACCTCAATAGGGAGCTCTGTTTCTTCTCACAGGAGGGAATCCTCTCATGAGAGAAGAAAGAGACTGGTCCAGTATGAGGAAACTCAACTGGAGATCAGGAAGAAGCAATTGGCTTTAGATAGAGAATCCCTAGATCTCCTTAGGGAGAGAAGAAAGTTGGGACTAGAGTCCCATGGTGGCAGCCATGTCCCTAGAGATAGGGAAAGGTCCTATGACCATAGGAACCTGAGCAAGATTGTCCCTCCCTACCAGAGTGGGGATGATATCCACAAATGGATAACTGCTTTAGAGAGGGCCTGTAAAGTACAGAAGGTCCCTCAGGAGCAGTGGGCAGCAATCTTGTGGCTCTCCTTTGCTGACAAAGGTAGAGACAAGCTCCTCACTGTTAGAGAGGAGGATGCTGACAATTACAAGGTCTTGAAGAGTGCTCTTATTGATGGGTTTGGCCTAACCACTGAACAGTACAGGTTGAAGTTCAGAGACACCCAAAAAGCACAGACTCAAGACTGGGTAGACTATGTGGATTGTTCTGCCAAGGCTCTGGAAGGCTGGTTGATGGGCAGTAAGGTGTGTGACTTCTCAGGATTGTATAATCTGATAATGAGGGAGCAGATTCTTAATAACTGTCAAAACCAGCTGTTGCATCAGTACCTGGTTGACTCTGATCTGACCTCTCCCCAAGAATTGGGAAAGAAGGCAGACAAATGGGTCAGAACCAGGGTGAAGCAGAAGGTACAGAACCAAGGTGGGGAAACCAAGAAGCAAGATGCTAAGAACTCTGACAAGGGTGGGGAGAAGGGTAAAGATCAAAAGTCTTCATCAGGCCCCCAAAAATCTTCTTCTGGTGGGGATTCCCAGTCTACCAAGGGTAAAGGCCAAAGAAAACCATGGTGCAAGGTCTGTAAGCAAAAGACCCACTGGACCAGTGATTGCACCAAGTCCAAAGACTCCAGTCCAGCATCCACCAATGCCCCTAAGGCACCTGTTCCCCCTAGTACAGTTGGTGGAAGTGCTCCAGCAAAGGGTTTAGTAGGGTTCACCCTGGGAACTGAGTTGGGCTCTGACTTAGTCAGGGAGCTGACTCAGGCTGTGTTAGTCTGTGATGGAGGCATGGATGTGACCTCCACTGTGAGTCCCAGTAATCTGGGCAAGTACAGACAACAGCCTTTAATCAATGGACGAGAGGCTTTGGCATTTAGGGACACAGGGGCAAGTGTCACAATGGTGACACAAGACCTTGTGCTACCTGGGCAAGTTATACTTGGTGAAATGTACCAAGTGACCAATGCTAGCAATGTCAGAACAGACCATACTCTGGCAGTTGTTAACTTCTCCTGGGGAGGGGTAACTGGCCTTAAGAAGGTTGTGGTAAGTGCAAACCTACCAGTCGAATGCTTGCTTGGCAATGACTTAGAGACTTCTGCTTGGGCAGAAGTGGAGCTCAGGACCCATGCAGAAATGCTGGGGATCCCTGCAGATGTGTTTGCTGTGACCAGGTCACAAGCTAAACTGTCTAAAACTGAACAGGCCTTGGATTCTGGAAGAATGGACCAAGTGCCTTCCAAGAGGAGGAGTAGTAGGGTTAAGGCAGTGCCTTCCCCCTTGGCTCAGGAGGAAGATCAGTCCCTTGAGGGGGATGATCTCAGCCCTGAAGAAGGAACTGTCCTAGAGGAACTTGAGCCTGACCAGGTTGAGTTCTTGGGGACAGGGGGATCTTCTAGGGCAGATCTGAGCCAGGAGCAGCAGAGCTGCCCCTCCCTTGAACCCCTCAGACAGCAAGCTGCTGCTGAGGCTGCTGGGAAAGCTAGTGGTCCCCATACAGTGTATTGGGATGATGGACTCCTGTACTCAGAGAGTAGAGACCCCAAGCCTGGTGCTACCAGGAGGTTGGTAATACCTTTGAAGTTCAGGGGCTTCCTATTGACCCTAGCCCATGATATTCCCTTAGCAGGACACCTGGGCCAGAACAAGACTTGGGACAGAATTGTCCCTCACTTTCACTGGCCCCACATGTCTGAAGACAGTAAGGAGTTTTGTCGCTCCTGTGTAACCTGCCAAGCCAGTGGCAAAGCAGGTGGCACTACAAAGGCCCCCTGATACCACTACCTGTGGTGGGGGTGCCCTTTGAGAGGGTAGGGATTGACATTGTTGGTCCCATGGATCCCCAAACAGCATCTGGACACAGATTTATACTGGTGGTAGTGGATCATGCCACCAGGTATCCAGAGGCTATACCCCTTAGGACCACTACAGCACCTGTGGTGGCAAGGGCCCTCCTGGGAATTTTCTCAAGAGTGGGCTTTCCTAAGGAGGTGGTATCAGACAGGGGTGCAAACTTCATGTCTGGGTACTTAAAGGCAATGTGGAAGGAGTGTGGAGTTACTTATAAGTTCACCACACCCTATCACCCACAATGCAATGGTTTAGTTGAGAGATTCAACAAAACCTTGAAGGGCATGATTAAAGGGCTCCCAGAAAAGCTTAGGCGTAGATGGGACATACTCTTGCCCTGCCTTTTATTCGCATATAGGGAGGTGCCTCAGAAGGGGGTTGGTTACAGCCCTTTTGAACTTCTGTTTGGCCACCCTGTGAGGGGTCCACTGTGCTTGGTGAAGGAAGGATGGGAGTTACCTCTCAAGCCCCCAAAGCAAGATATAGTGGACTATGTACTTGGTCTCCGCTCCAGGATGGCTGAGTACATGAAAAAGGCAACCAAAAACCTTGAGGCTAGCCAGGAACTTCAAAAGGCCTGGCATGACCAAAAGGCTGTCCTAACTGTTTACCAGCCAGGACAGAAGGTGTGGGTGTTGGAGCCAGTGGCCCCAGCAGCTCTCCAAGACAAATGGAGTGGACCCCACACTATTGTTGAGCAGAAGGGTGAGGTCACTTACTTAGTAGACCTGGGAACACCCAGGAGTCCCCACAGGGTTCTCCATGTCAACAGACTTAAGCCATATGTGGACAGGGCAGACATGGGCTTGCTCATGGCTACTGATGAAGGGCAGGAGGAAGAGAGTGACCCACTCCCTGACCTGCTCTCACAGAACCCTGACGATGGGTCAGTTGATGGTGTAGCCTTGGCAGGCAGCCTCACTACCCAGCAACAAACTGATTGCAGGCAAGTCCTCAATAAGTTTAGACATATGTTTTCTCTGACACCCAGTCAGACCACCTGGTGCACTCATGAAGTGGACACTGAGGACAGTCTGCCTATTAAAAACAAGATTTATAGGCAACCTGACCATGTCAGGGACTGTATCAGGACTGAAGTCCAGAAGATGTTGGAATTGGGAGTGATTGAGCCCTCAGATAGCCCTTGGGCTAGTCCAGTAGTCCTAGTACCTAAACCTCACACCAGTGGTGGGAAAAGAGAGATGAGGTTTTGTGTAGACTACAGGGGCCTCAATGCAGTCACTAGGACTGATGCCCATCCAATACCCAGGGCAGATGAGCTCATAGATACTTTGGCCTCTGCCAAATATCTCAGCACATTTGACCTAACAGCTGGCTACTGGCAGATCAGACTGGCTGATGCTGCAAAGCCCAAAACAGCATTTTCAACCCCTAGTGGGCATTATCAATTTGTGGTGATGCCCTTTGGTCTGAAAAATGCACCTGCCACTTTCCAGAGGTTGGTGAACACAGTTCTCACAGGACTGGAGGCCTATAGTGCAGCTTATCTAGATGATATTGCTGTCTTTAGCTCCACCTGGGAGGATCACCTGGTCCACCTCAGGAATGTTTTACAGGCCCTGCAGAAGGCAGGCCTGACTATCAAGGCCACTAAGTGCCAGATAGGGCAGAGTCAGGTTGTGTACCTGGGCCACCTTGTGGGTGGAGGCCAGGTTCAACCTTTGCAGAGCAAGATCCAGACCATCATGGACTGGACTGCTCCAACTACCCAGACTCAGGTGAGAGCCTTCTTAGGCCTGACTGGGTACTATAGGAGATTTGTCAAGGGGTATGGATCAATAGTGACACCCTTGAATGACTTAACTTCTAAGAAAATGCCCAAAAGGTTCAGTGGACAGTTAGCTGTCAAAAGGCATTTGATGACCTCAAGCAGGCCATGTGCACTGCTCCAATTCTGCAGAGTCCTGATTACTCCAAGAAGTTCATTGTTCAAACAGATGCATCTGAATTGGGGGTAGGGGCTGTACTGTCACAATTGAATGAAGAAGGTCAGGATCAGCCAGTAGCTTTTATTAGCAGAAGGCTGACCCCTAGAGAGAAACGTTGGTCAGCCATAGAGAGGGAGGCCTTTGCTGTGGTCTGGGCTCTGAAGAAGTTGAGGCCATACTTGTTTGGTACACACTTCCTGGTTCAGACAGACCATAAGCCCCTCTTATGGCTAAAACAAATGAAGGGTGAAAACCCCAAACTGCTTAGGTGGTCCATTTCCCTACAGGGGATGGACTTTACAGTGGAACATAGGCCTGGGAGTAACCATGCGAATGCAGATGGACTCTCTAGGTATTTCCACTTAGAACATGAAGACTTAACTGGGCAAGGTTAGTTTAATGTCCCTACGTTTGGGGGGGTTGTGTAGGAGAGTAGGATCTGCTTCACAGGGGTACCCCCACTTTTTGCTGATACTTCACTGGTTTTCGACATTAGTCTGGCTGGGGCCCTGCTATTCAGAACCCCAGCCTAGCTGTTTCCTCTTTAAAAGGGTCTCCATGTGCCTTAGGCACATCACTGATTGGGATCTGGAGTGCCCTTGTAAGTCCCTAGTATATGGTATACTATGTACCAAGGGCATAGGTACCTCAGAGGCCTGCCAGGGGCTGCAGCATGTATTATGCCACCCCTGGTAGGCCATCCAAACTGACACCACAGGTCTGCTACTGCAGCCTGGGTAAGGTGGTGCATGCACCCCTTGCTGTGGTATAGGTTACCTATATCACTAAAAGCATACACACATATAAACCTATAAGTCACTCCTAAGGCAGGCCTTATCAATCCTAAAGGCAGAGTGCGTGGTTCTTATGTGAGAGGGTGCCCCTGCATGAGCAGGGCCCCTCTGCAGCGTTCGGAGACCATCTCTGATGCTGTTTGTAGTGCAGCCTGACCATATACTCTTAAACGCATTATATCCTCGCGGTAAAATGCTAACTATGGAATGGCTGCACCAAAACATGTCGTGTTTGGTGTCAAACATCTTGGAATACTACCCCACCGCCAATCCTGGCGGCGGGGGTAGCATTCCACCCTTCTAGAGGGAAAGGCATGTTAACTCTGACGAGTCCGGTAACTTCTTTCCAGAGCCCTGGCATCACAAAATGGATGCTGCTGCCACAGACACGAGTCTGGCCTCCTGCTGCTGGACGAAACTCCGGCAGGGGAGGCCTGGACAATAGGTTTCCTGTCCCAGGGAGGTGTGACCACCTCCCCAGACAGGACAATGTGTATTGGGGCTGGGCGGGAGCACTTTCGGGTGCTTTGAAGTCCTGCACTGGGGGCACATTTGGTGTCCCTGTGCATACCCCAGTTCAAACCGGATCAGGGGCTTGCAGCCCCTGCTTTGGCGCGAACTGGACAAAGGGAAAGGGGTGTAGCCACCCCTCTGCCCTGACCCACCCATAGGTGGGGCCACAGAGTAGTCCATCCCCTATTTTTGGAATAAAGGTAGGAACCCAGTCCTTAGGACTTTAGATTATACCTGGACGAAACTCTGAAACAGAATCCTGGACCTTCGACGCTCTACTCACGATTAGAGGACTGAAGAATCTCCCTTGGGGTCAAGGAGTGACTCCCCTGCTTGGCAGGCACCAAAGAAGCATCTGTCCGGTTCGCATCACTGAAGCTCCCGTCGGACGCCGAAGTCATCGCATCACCAGAGGTGGATTCTCAGACTTCCCCGAGGCTACCCTGAGTCCCCAGCAAAGCTGAGGCCCGTGGCTATCGTGGGTAACGTGAGACCGTGACCCCTGGACACCGAGCACACTTGCAAGTGCACCATCTTCTGGGTCTCCCAAGAAGTCGTGCTTTGGGCTCCGAGTAGCCCTAGCCTCCAGCACCACCTGCACCGAAGATCACTGGCCCCCACTCCACGAGTGTCCTGTAAGCCAGCTCCACGTGCGGCGTCATGAGGCTCCTTCGCGGTCGCTAGCCCGTTGGCTAGTAGCCCTTACCGAAGGCCAATCTTTTCTTTACTTGGCAGTCTGGTTGCTCCAGGCCTGCCCTCACTTACCCTTGCTGGGTGAGTTCCCCAGACCTTGCTGGTCTGCATCATCGACGATCTACATCTTACTCGAGACTTGCCGTTGCCAAGGCTTGTTGGGTCCAATCTGGTCGCCGACACCTCTGCACTCGACAGACATCGAGCCACAGCCCGAATCCTGCTCCTGGTCGCCGACAACGCCTCCCGGACCTCGTGGCTGAAGAGTCAAGACGACCGTCATCGAATCTGAAGCACTCGACATCGGTGGGCATCTGTCCATCGCCTCCCTGGTCACTGGCTAGTGACCCAGACTCTGTCCCCTCTGCTTTCAGGTTCTTCAGAACTCCGATCCACTCTTGGATCCACCCGGACACTTTTCTCCTGGTCGCCAGCAGCACTTTGCAGCAGATCGCCATAAGAACCGACGACGAAACCCGACCCCGAAAGGCACCTATGCACCCGGCTTCCCTGGGTGAGGTAACACGAGTACTCCGGTGCTCCCGTGGGTAGAGACTCTTCAAAGTCCTAGATCTCAAAGGGTTTTGTCCTAGTCCTCTTTTAAGTGTCCCTTTCCTCTATTTTCCCGATCCCGACTTTCTCCATAGAAGTTAACGGCGTATCGCGGTTGTGTATTTACACTGCACGCGTCTCCCGTGGGTCCCCTGTGTCACTACCTTGGGTGGTTCCTTGTGGTCCAAGCACTCCTAGAGGCTCTAGGCCTAGTGTCTAGTTCAGTCGTGGTTCGCATACCATTTTATTGGTATATGGTTTGGTACGCCCCTAGGGCTCAAACGTGTATTTGTGCTATTACTGTGATTTAAGATCTTATAACCTATGTACTTCGAACTCTAGCCTCATAAAGAGACTAGAGGGGTGTGTTTAGTAATAAATACATATATTTTGAATATATACCTGGTGTGGTGCTCTTTCATTTGGTCACTCAAGAGATTATAGACTGGTAAAACAAGCTGCTTTACATTCCTTCAAGACTTAGCCTGAAGGCTGCTCTCCACAGCTACCACTAGGATAGCTTTCAATAAGGTTGTCTTTAACCTACCTACCATAAGAGTCGATTTGGACTGGTGCAAGGTGCCCACTATAATTAGTGGACAGCATATGCCAGGCCAACTTCTCACAACGGCCCCTACAAGGCGTCTACAAGTATTTCTGTCCTTTTGGCAGGGTTGAAGTACACCAGCGTGGTGTGGTCGAGGAGAGCGCCCTTGACGGCTTGAAATGCTGTTTCTTCGGCGGGACCCCACTGCCACATCGCATCCGCTTGGGTGAGGTTTCGGAGTGGCTCTGCGTTTGTGGCTAGATCCGGGAAGAAACGTCCACAATATGTGGCCATCCCCAGGAAGCTGCGGACTCCGGCCACGGTGGGGGGAGCCGATGCGTTTTTGATAGCTAGAGACTTCCGAGGGTCCACTTGGATACCTTCTTGTGTGAACGTGTAGCCGAAGAATTCTATTTTCTGCTGAAATAGTAGACACTTTTCTCTGTGTAGGGTGACTCCGTGATCTAGGAGTCTCTTCAGCATGGCTCTCACGTGCTGGTAGTGTTCTTCCGCCGTTTGTGAGTGGATGAGGATATCATCACTCACGTTCAGTACGCCAGGTAACCCAACCAGGATCTCTTTGACTGTGTTTTGGAATATCTCCGCGGTTGATGATATGCTGAAGTTCAGCCGCTTGTATCTTCGGAGTCCAAGGTGCGTGCTGAAAGTGGTGATGTAGCGACTGTCCTTGGCAAGGGCTAGCTGATGATACCCTGCATTCAGGTCCAGCTTAGAAACCACCTGGATCCGTTCAAATCAGCCACAATGTCATCCATAGTTGGTGTTATGTTGCGTTCCCGTCGGATGGCCTTGTTGGGGAGGCGCATATCAATACAGAGTCTGATTTTTCCTGGTTGGCGCGGCTTCTCAGCGATCATCATGGGTGATACCCATGGTGTGGGCCCGGACACCTTTTCTATGACTCCTTGATCTTCGAGCTTTTGCAGCTCTTCTTCCACTAACGGCCGTAGGTGGAAAGGGATCCTTCTGTGTCTTAGTGCTGTTGGCGGGACGGTCGGGTCTATATGTAGCCGGATTGGGGCTCTATGCATCCTAATCCCTTGAATAGGTCTCCAAACTGGCTGAGTAGCTCTTGTGTCTGGTCGGCTTGTACTCTCCTGGCGAAGGTCACCAGTCCCAGGTCTTCAGCTGCGTGACTGCTCAGCAGTGTGTCTGCCTCCTGATTGATGGCATGGATGTCTATGGTGATCTCGGTGTCGTCGGACCGCACTGGCACGGTCATTTTGCCTCGGAGGGGTAGCGGAGAGCTGTTTCCGTACGCGAAGATTTTTGTCTTCGTTGGTCTGAGTTCGGGTCGGGGCCTCAGTTTGTTGTATTGCTGGATCCCCATGACTGTTACTGAGGCTCCGGTGTCAATTACTGCGTTGACCTCCGACCCTGCAATGTGTATCGTGCACCGGGGCTGGGGCCGCCGTCGACTCTTCAGGGCTTGCGTGAACGAGATTAGGTATGTTTCTCCTTCATCTTCTGACGTCGAGTCGTCTCCCTGGTAGACCATTTGTTCTTTCCTCTTCCCTCCTGGTTGGGATGCCAGTGAGACGCACAACAGTTGGCGGACCATCTTCCTCATTTGTCTGGGTCGGTTTCCTTCTCTCCGCTGCGTTTTCTTTCTGCATACTGATGCAAAATGGTTGGCAATGCCGCAGTTGGTGCACGTTTTCCCTTGCGCCGGGCAGGATTGTGGGGGTGTTCTTCGTATCCGCAGTACCCGCACTGATTCTTTGGGGTTTGTGGCTGACGATCTCGTGGTCTGTGGGCCCTGTCCTTCGTTCTGACTGCGTCAGCCAGTTCCGTCTTGACGGTAGCGCTCTTGTCCGCTCCTCGTACTAGTGCCAAGTCCATCTCCTCTGCCCACGCTGCCGAGAGGTCGTGTGAGCGTGCCAGCACTAGGATGTCATTCATGGGTATGTTCGGTTGCCGGAGTATGAGGCCTCGGAGGACCTTGCTGCGTATTCCCAGGATCAGTTGGGCTCTGATCTCTTCTGCGACTCTGCCTCCTACGAGGTGCGTACTGGCCAGTTCTCTTAGCCGCGCATGGAATGCGTCCACTGATTCCCCCTCCCTTTGCTTGGCTTACCTCAGCTTGAAATGTTCAAAGTCTGGGTTCAGCTGGGGGTCAAAGTGTGCGTTTAGGGCGGTGACGGCCGCTGCGTAGTCCTCGGGGGGTCCCGTGTTAGGGAGATGCTTGAACAGCAGGTAAATCTCCTCACCCGCATAGTGGAGCAGTAGTGAGCGCTTCACTTCCCCATCCTTCTCCATGGTGGCGATGAAATAATTCTCAAGGCGACCTAGCCAGGTCTGCCATCTTGGCGCTGCCGTGGCGGGGTCCGCCGACTTCGCTGAACGGAGGCAGGACTCTGGAGGGAGGGTGGTGCGCAGTCGCTGGCGCAGGAGCCTGGGCGGCGTTGTCTTGGTCCCCCATGGTGGTAGGCGTGGGCACTGCTAGGCGGCCTGGCAAGAGTGCTACTCACCCACAGTGGGCCTTGGTGTGCCAGGTGGTGCGAGGACACTAGGCGTTGCGTGTGCCCACGTGTGCCTGGTCGTGTGGCATGTGGTCAGGCCGGCCTCGGTCAAGGTGTGCTCGTGGGGCCTCCTCTGTGGTAAGCGAGACTCACCCAGGCAGCGTGGTGCTGATTGCCTTGACAGGTGTACGCTGTGGCGGGAGGACTGCCTTGTCCAGCTGCTCCCTGGCAGCAGCGCGTTCAGGAGATGAGGCGTTGCAGGTCCCAATGAGGTGTCGCCCAGCAGGGGCCTCAGCAAGCGTACGTTGTCCCTGCGACTTGGATTTGATGAGGTGCTGCCCAGCGGGGGCAGGAGCAGGCGTGCGTTGCTCCGCTCCTCGTCGCCAATGTGATGATGACGGGGGGGCCGCCCTCCCGTTAATTAGCGCGCTCAATGGGCATTGCCGCGCGCTGCAATAAATGCACTCAGACGCCGTATGAGTATTAGGCGCGGACCGCCTGCGCAGCTCCGCCCGTCTTTATTTATTCGCGCGCTCACGCCGGCCGGCGTGAGCGCAGGGGCTGTGGTCTTCCGGCGCGCGCCGGCAACCACCACTAGCGCGCTGACTGTCACAGTGGGTACAAAAGGACGCAGAGTAATGTCCTTTTCCCACCAGTTACCGAGCTCACCTGTACTCCTTCTTTTTTTCCCCCCAGGTTCCAGTTGGTAGGAATAGGTAGCAATAGCTAGAATGGGCCGGATGGACTGGCCCGAACTGGGCCGTGGACTGGGCTCCCCCCTGCCTCCAATAACTCTCAGTACAGGGTCGAACAGCAATACTATAAGAGGCCGAGGTCTGGGGATCACAGGGTAGCGTAATCTCGGGACCTCTGGGATAGGGCACGTACTAACATAGAAGCGGGAGGCGAATTTCCCCGCCGATGCAAGCCGCACCGGCCTAATGCCAGCTGCTTCCGCTTGGGAACGGGTACTGTCGCTAGCCTAGTCATACCGCTGCTCCTTCCCTTCCTACCCCTCCAATCCGACCGGCTGCAATCCCCCATCTACAGTCGTCCAACAAGGCCCGCCAGGCCCGATGAGCCTTTGGTGGCCGATGAAGCCAATGAGCCAGTGGAGGCCGATGAACCCAACTGGGGGCCGGTGAGGCAGCAGTGAGGCAACGGGGGTCCTTGAGTTTGTGACACACTGGATTCCCGGAGCGGAGAGTTCTCCCCGCAGCTCAGAGACCGCATGTGACATCACAGTTCAGACTTAATCAATCAATCAGCAGAGCAGTATGGAGCTCTAGTTCGTACCGTCTTATGTGGGGCTCATCCTCAGTTACTTTGCCTCTCGGGTGTCCAGAACAGCAAACCAGAATCTCATGATAGTTATCCATGTTATATTGGTAAAAATGGGAGGCAGGGCTTCTTCAGTGTTGGCAGCTAGAAAGTGAAACACTGTCTCCCCTGGGCCCTGCTGAAGCAGGTAATCTATGGAACTACAAACATGGTCATTCAATTTGTCAGTGGCTAGGTGAGAGAGCCATTGTTGTGTTACTGTATGTCTTTGTCGCATCAAGAAATGATGGTGTACGTCACATGTGCATGTATTCTCACACTCTCTGCAATACTTCATGCTTAATCACAGCGGGACATATTGCACAATGTTTGAGGCATGTATTTGACCATGTAAGACTTACTACATGGAACACCTTCCAATCACTGCAAGCTGAAGCATTTGTGGTCTTCTGAGGGGTATGAAGCATTAGATAAGTACTGCAGTGCAATACAAAACACAACAGCACAGAATTTAACAAGGTCACAATACCAGGAACGGAATCTGACACCATGTCATCAGCAACTATTAAAATAGGTAGCGCGGATGCTTGACCTACTGCTGATAGTAGCCTCTGCACTATGTATACCCAGGGCCACTGGAATTATGCGGCAGGAGAGGGCCAAATTATGTGGCAGGTTTTAGTAAATTATGCGGCAAGAAAAGGCAAATTATGTAGCATAATGCGCCACATTTTGTAATAGTATTACTTCATTATTTAGTCATTTTTAAACTTGGTAACGCTGCCTGGACATTGGTTGCCCCTCACTAGTACCAGTTTAACACCCAAAGATAGCAAAGAGCAACAGAATGGTGACCAGTCCAGTATTGCAAAGGGCATTCCAGCACGTGACAACAATTTTTTTTTGTTGAAATCTGCAGATTATGTGGCAAATTATAGATTATGTGGCAAAACTGGCAAATCTATAATTATGCAAAAATTGCCACACAATTGCACAATTCTGGTGGCCCTGTGTATACCGTACGAATAACAAAGTAAATGTTACTGACTAAATAAAAATAAAATCCACAACCAACTGATACCACTAGACACAAATAATCAGACCGCGATGCAAGTAGAATGTTCTCCTTAGCTGTTCATTAGGCACTGAAACCCCATGGGATCCAGCAGAATCTAGTTCTAGTTGGTCAACTGGAACTCTCACAATGTTGAATGTGACTCTGCTGTGGATCCCTTTGGTGACCGCTGGGTTTTGGCTGTCCCTCAATATATCTCCTGGCACCCCCTTGATATTTCTGTTGTCCCACATGCCTTGTCCCGTCACCCTATGAAACCATTTGTCGCTTTAAAGGAGGAGCATTAGCATCCATTGTAGGGGTCACTTACCTCCCTAATGCCAGTGTCTTGAGGGGGTCCTGGGATGTTGAAATCTATGCTACACAATCTCTTTGTGCTGTATAACCAATCACCATCTGTTACAGTATTCATCTATTGGAAGAGAGCAAAAATAGAGGTTAGTTCTCAGAGGCCGACAGGATGCAGTACTGCTGCATCGCTAACGCGAAGAACTGAAACTCCCAGCAAAACATAGGCATCACATGAACACCGTTCTTGGACAGTATCTTCAGATAGAGTATAGTGCCCTAAATCTGTGGCCATCTGGCTTGATTCACAAAGGGCTCCGCACTCATGGGGGAGGCCCCCCCAGTCACGGGGGAGTCTCCACACTCAGGGCGGAATCTCCACAATGAGAATTGTATAGTATCAGATAATTCTGCACTAGTGCTGGGTAATTGTGCAATGACATTTGCACTGACAACCACTGTAAAACACACTTTTGAATCTGGAGACCAGTGCAATTTTGTGCTAGTCATCAAGCTTGTGCAAAACTGGTCAGGAGAAATTTAAAATTTTCATGACATGCCTGGTTCAAACCCACATTTTGCTCTGACATACAAAGTATTTCCTTCCTCTGAAGGTTTTTAAATGAGTTCGATCTGAGTGAGTTTATAGTACTCCATGCAATGTTCAGAATTACTAGACCCCGCTCACAACAGAGGGCATGCTCAATACCATGAAGAGCATTCACTCGGGAGCCCCGTTGGATCCTTGCCAGCACCACATCTTCCACAGAGCAGCCCCCCCCAAGCTTCGCCGCACCATCAACTGCTCCTTCGAAACCGACAACTTCCCCAATGTCTGTAAACACGCTGAGATCACCCCCCTGCTGATAAAGCTGTCCTCAGATCTGACTAACCTCAAGAACTTTAGACCCATCTCCCTCCTCCCCTTCCCAGCCAAGGTCATCGAGAAGGCCATCAACGCCCAACTCTCCACGTTCCTAGAAGTAAACCGAGTCCTGGACACCTCCCAATCTGGCTTCCGAAGCAACCACAGCACAGAGACCACACTCCTCGCCGCCACTGACGACATCCGCTCCCTCATCGACCGGGGCAAGACCACAGCCCTCATCCTACTGGACCTCTCGGCCGCCTTTGACACCGTCTCCCACCACACCCTAATCACGAGACTCCACAACACCGGCATCCATGACAAGGCACTGGACTGGATCCACTCCTTACTCACCAGCTGGACTCAGCGAGTCAGACTATCCCGTTCCTCTCAGAACCTACAGAGATCAGCTGCGGAGTGCCCCAGGGCTCCTCTTTGAGCTCCACCCTCTTCAACGTCTACATGGCCCCCCTCGCAGCCATCGTCAGAAGACATGGACTCAACATCGTCTCCTGCGCCGACGACACCCAGCTGATCCTCTCCCTAACCAACTAACTCAAAACCGCCAGAATCAACTTCCACAGTGTAATGAAGGATGTTGCTAACTGGATGAAAGATAGCTGCCTCAAGTTAAACTCGAACAAGACTGATGTACTCATCCTGGAACCCACCCCTTCAGCCTGGGACGACTTTTGGTGGCCAGCCACTTTGTAATCCTCTCCTACCCCGACGGACCACGCAGGCAACCTCGGCATCATACTGGACTCATTGCTCACAATGAGCCGCCAAATCAATGCAGTTTCCTCAGCCTGCTTCCACACGCTCCGCCTGCTTCGAAAGACATTCAGGTGGATCCCCACAGAATCCAGAAAGACAGTCACACGCACTCATCACCAGCAGACTGGACTACGGCAACGCACTCTATGCCGGCGTCACCCGGAAACAGCTCAAGAGACTACAGAATGTCCAAAATGCTGCAGCCACATCATGCAACACCTCAGACAACTCTGCTGGCTCCCAGGCACAAGAGAATCACCTTCAAGCTCCTCACACATGCCTACAAAGCTCTCCACGACAAAGGACCAGCATACCTGAACCACAGCCTCGCATTCCACGTACCCGCCAGGCAACTCTGTTCCCCCCAACTCACCTTAGCCTCCGTCCCCAGGATCCACAAGACCAGAACCGGAGGAAAATCCTTCGCCTACCTAGCCGACAAGACCTGGAACACCCTGCCCCTCCACCTCAGGCAATATGCGTCGCTGACCCAATTCACGAAGGATCTCAAGACCTGCCTATTCAAATGATCCTACACCCACAAGGCCAGCAGTCCTCCCCACACAACCAGCACTGTGAGACCCACACGGGTGAGTAGCCATGCTATACAAGCCCCTGATTGATTGATTGATTGATTGACGAGGCCCTGCTAGCAAGCACGATATGAAAAGAACTTGTTGCAAAATATTCTTATGGCCAACTGGGACATGTGGTACCAAATTCATGACATGCCCATAGGATTAGGCCAAGGACCGTAAAAAATGACTCAGTTATTAAGTTCAAAATGTCTCGATTTTAGGAAAAGCAAAGATACGTTATTTTATCTTTAGCTTTTATGAAGTTTAGTTGTATATCTTAGGGTCTCATTATGAGTTTGGCGGTGCGGGAGCGGGACTGCCCCGCTCCTTCACCGCCAAACTAATGTACAAACTGTCCGCCAGTTCAGGAGTTTTCTGTCTGGCAGGCAGTTCTTTGGCATTCCCAGGGCAGTGCCTATGAAATAGGCACAGCAATGGGAACGTTAAAGACAGTCCATGCCGTGCAGGTACTGGTGTCAATGTACACAGCTGGGCACATCTTGTGCCCCCCATGTGTGCATCCACATGATGTGAGGCACCAGGGGGCCCTGTTGGGCCCTTTTTGTTTCCTCACCGCCACACTTTTCATGGCGGTCACACTGCCATGAAAAGTGTGGCGGTGAGGAAACTCGTAATATGCTTGGTGGGGCCGAATCTCTGATCCCTGGAGGTTGCGGTGGTCTCAGGGCGGCCCGACCGCCCTGATCATAATGAGGCAGTTGGAAGACTGCCACCAATGCGCCCTCGAGCCCCGCCAGACTCGTAATATGGCCCTTTGTGTGTGTTCATTTCTTAAAGAGGCAGGAAGGAGTTGGCCCAGAAATCTATCCCCTGTTTATGTTGCCTCTTTGCTTAGTCAGGATGAATGTGCTTGTTTTAGCTATGTCTTATATTGGTAATGATGTATTGTACGGCCCTTTAGGCTTTATGCAAAACCGAATGAAGATGAATTGAACTTGAACTACTTGATTCAGTTGTCTTGGATACCGGAGGCACAACATGGAAAAGGAAGGAATAAATGGCCCCATCATTTGGACTCGAGCACTTTTTCTCCAACATTTGTGCAAAAGCAAAAATAACCACTGATCCCGCAGCCCAGGGCGGGACAACATTTTTCATATCACTTAGTTCAAAATCATTACAAATGTCACTTTAACATTTGCCCGAGTGAAATCTATGTTATGCAGAAAATCATAATCCGGTCCTCTTTTGTCAAACCCTGGAGCGATTAAACCAGCGTTGTATCGCTCGAGTCCTCGGTAAATCAGCCCCGATGGCTGCACTTTTGTAAATTTCCCAATGTGTAGCACGTTTCCCAGGTAGGAGTTCCTGCAACTGCGGGACAAACCATCCAGCATTCACATATTTTCTCTGAAACGAGAAAAATTCTCCTCTTCATCCACTAAACATTTGCCTTGTTTTCATATTGCATAAGCGTTGCACCACTGCAGAAAAATGGAGTAAGCTCGTCTTGCACGTTTTTGCTGTTTGCGCATTAGAGAAAGGAGGAGCATACAGAGGTTTTCCCGGTCTATATTTGCATAAAGAGTTTTCCACCCAGGCAAAGATAGAGAAAACAGATTATAAACTCAATTACAAAAATGTGAATAATGTACCACTTATAAATCGCTTTATACGTGCAGTGCAGTATTTAACAAAATACTGCTCCGGCGGGGGTATCTGCTATTAGTAAACACCAGTCTATAATTAAACTGCTGCCTGGTGCACGCAGAGAGGGAGCAAAACTACAATATGCTACGCTTCTGTATTAATTACTACTTCCTTCCTCTTTTTAACTGACGTAACGGAGAAAGTGAGGTAAAGTAGGAGAAATGGAAGGAAAAAGTAAGACAAAATAGAAGAAAGAAAGAACGAAAGAAGGAAGGAAGGATAGAACGAAAGAAAGAAAGGAACAAAGAAAAGAAAGAAAGAAAGGTGTAACCGCAGCAATCAGTCTTTGCATATTTAAGCACAAAGCAGACAAGCATTG
Organism: Calotriton arnoldi; assembly: GCA_963921515.1. NCBI lineage: Eukaryota > Metazoa > Chordata > Amphibia > Caudata > Salamandridae > Calotriton > Calotriton arnoldi. Next base: position 2,067,257 of record CAWUFW010002198.1, read on the forward strand.
GCATAGCCAATAGGTCTCGCCTTTGGGACCTTATAAGTATTTAGTTATGCAGCACAATATCCTTGGTGCAGCAACATCAACTGTTGCATGGCTAAACACTTATAAGGTCCCAAAGCGAGACCTATGGCTATGCCAATGCTTGTTTGTTTTTGTTACTTGACCCTAAGGGGATCAGGAGTATTTCCTCCTATTTTGTGAAAATCCCTTTCTCTCCTCTTTGTTTCACATATTAAAAGGACCACATGTGCTCATGCATCAGAATGGGGCATTCAAGTATGTGGCCAATCTAAAAAGTATGGTTGAGCGTGTAATGTGTTTATATTATAAAAAGCATATCTAAATGTTTTAGGAAAGATGCCTCATAGTTATGCACCTGGTTTACAAAACAGCTTCGATGAACTAGAAATCTTGCATCCTTCCCACTGCTGTCAAAGTCCTCTCCAATCCATCACTGAGCCACAGGCCTGGAATGTTCCTAACTTGCAGTACAACAGAGACTGAGTTAATGCTGCGGCTTCACTGCAGGCTATCCACAGCACAGCGAGATTAGGAAACAAACTGGCATAACAAATGAGTATCCAAACACATACCACCAAACCAGTGCACAACAAAACGCACAGTAACAGAAATAAAAAAAAAAAGCATTTTCTCTCACGAAGCTTTTCCTACGTTAAAATTAACAAAACAGTTGTATCTCAAGTACCAAAACGTTCTATGAGAATCTGCTGTTTTCTGTCCCAGGTCGCTAAGTATTCTTCTGTACGCAAAGACGGAAAATCAGGCTGCCTAATAAAATACAAGCAAATTTGAAGCTTTTGTAAGTGCTTGCAAGAAAACTACTTTCCATGATCACGTGGTCAAATATCATAACATTATTACCTCAATGGTGTGTGCTACGCAAGAACAGTCATAATCAGAACAGTCATAATTATCAACGTTTTGAAAAGATAGGAAAGTCACCAGAGTTCCATAGGCAAACGCGATTGTTTGATTGAAGACAAAAAAGTTTTACGAGCTAAAATACACATTTCTATAGGGGTACAATGTAATAAAAAATGGTATTATTTACCAAGGAAATGTGCATGTTCCACCTGCCCTTGCAACAAACATTTTAAAGCAAACCAAAGCAATGTCTACTGCCCTCCCAGTGAAAAAAGTATGATTAAGACTAAGAACCACGATCCAAGCTCTAAAGTCTGCTGAGCCTAAAAAACACCACAAAACGTGCCGAGTTCAACATCAGCCCTAGACCGCATGCCTGTACTTCTTGCTGATTGGACACCACCACGTAAAGGTTATTCTATTCTCCAACCACTATGGAGTGGTAACACTCCAACCACCAAGTTTAGCATCTGCACTAATGAGACATTACTGGGTACTACTCACAATTAGCAGAGAGGATAAAGGAAATCAGCACCACCAAGCCAAAGGGAGAAGATGTATGTAACAGCCTGCACTCTCAAATGGAAAACGAGCACTGACAAAGTGGAGGCGGTACCCTTCTAAACTAAACATTGTATTAGTATTCTGATTCTCTCACTGTATCTTCTGTTAGTTCGCTCTGCATCCTTCTTGGGGAACAGTTAACCACCTATGCATTTTGAAACAGGGTTGTATAAATGTACGTTTAGGCCAAACCTTGCTCTAGGGCACCTAGAACTAACTTTGAAAAACCTTTGTAATCCCATCTTGACTACAAGTAGAATATGAAGTGAAACTGACAAAGGTCAGGCATAGGGTGAAACAGTGCAATGCCAGTCCAGTGATTGAGTCATTTCACGTTCAGGGACAGCATTAACTATGTTGAAGAGCGCACACGATTTTCTTAGACCCAACTATCGCCTGCGTTTGGACCTTGATGAAAAAAGCAAAAACATGTTATCGAGTTGCTATTTGGATCCTTGCCAACTGCCCGTACAATGTGTATTAAAATCTGGTGTGTGAATGAAAAATGTTCAAAACTTTGTAATGAAGGAATCAGTCGCCTCGAGGAACTTGCATCCTACAAGAAAACAGAAGGAAAAAAAACTGACACGGCCGCGAAAGTGAAAGTAATCGCGAGGGAAGCCATATGGCGCCTGATCGCGCGTGCACGCTCGCGTGAACGCAAGCTGGTCGCCAGCAAACTGCTGTTTGCACTTCCAAAACCCGCTTACTAAAACTCTCGCCAGAGCAGCGCATGCGCTGGCTCAGGCGAGACCTAAAAAACAATTTGGTCGGACGTATAGGAAATTGTTGGCCCTGGCAGGCCTATGTGTAGCTTTTGTCTTGCCAGTTTCACAAATGCGCCGGTGACCTCTCTCTGCTTTTAAGGAAGCACAAGGGCCTAATTCAGCCTAGGAAAATAGGTACGGTGAAGCAGCGCCATCTACCGGTGACTGACGGTATTTCTCGCAACATGAATGTAGCATAAAATCAGGCAAGCCATGAATTACATTTTCACTGCTGCCATTTGTAGTTTAACAAGTAACATTCTACACAACAAAATAAATACCACCAACAGCTATTACTGGCGACAAAGTTCAGTACCGTCACATAAATGTGCTCACCTCCCAGTCAATACAATCAACAAATTCAAATACCGGAAAAATGCAGATCTATTATCGTGATCAGGTCCCTCCCCGCGCAAATGCACGCATTTCCTGCTGGCCAAATTGACTAATCACAGATAGTGATTTAAATGATCCTCCTACTGATTTTTTCTATTTGATTGAAAAACAATAATACTTGAAAGATGTTTCTCTAATGCTTGTACCAAAGAAAATGACGTTAACTTTTTAACTATCCACAAATAAGCTCCGGCTCATAAAAAAATCATTTTATTTTTTTGGTGTGACTGAGAAAAAAAAGGCTGAATATTTATTTTATAAAATAGGTCGATTGGATAGAGACTATGGCGCCCCAACACATTGTTATGAGTGATTTGCAGTCTTGGGTGTGGTTGCTATTCAGTGGCACAGCCAGGTTGCTCCTCTGAAGTCCTTGTCAGTACGTGCATATTGCACTGCTTATATCTGACAAAAATAAAGTACATTTTTACTGATAAAATGAAAATAAAACCATGAACAAACGAAGCAAATAACCAGTACGACCATGCATCTGGAATATTCTCCTCAGCACTTCATTAGGCATCCAAAACCCGAATGGATCCAGTAGAATGCATGCAAACAAATTGGCCCTGGGAACCCCTGGTTGCATAGTAAAAAAAAAAGCTATTATTGGGGTGCAGTGAGCTCCCTGGTCCTCGGTGGCACTTCACCTGCTGCCGGGAGTGTAACACAAAAGGATGCCCCGTCGCTGAAGAATGTGATGAGGGCCCCTGAGTCTCCTGTATATGAGGCATATTCATTGGCATTTGGCCGAATATAGGGCCCCCCTTGAAAGTTTGGGGATCCCAGGAGAGTTGGGAGCACCCCTGCATCACAGGGTCTAGTGGCCTGCGTTATGCCCCTGCCTCCTGCCCTGCCCTGCTCTAATGATACTGAGTCCATGGTCGCATTTGGTTCTACCTGAAGCTACTGCACCTAGCTTGCCACTTGCCAGTAGCCTCCAGCTCCTGCTGTTCCAGCCTGATCCAGTTGGCGCATTTTGACCAAGTGACACCGCTGCTGCCTGGGTTTTCTCACCTGGGCTTTTGCCACTCACCGTTCTTCTTGCCAACTGCCCCAACCACATTGCTCCCACCAGAAACAAGACCCACAAAAACAACAAACGACCCAGCTGCTACACAAATGACCTCAGGGAGTCCAAGCACCTCTGCAAACAACTTGAGAGAAAATGGAGACTCAACAAAAAAACACCGCAAGATCCACATAAATAGCCACCCTCAACCTCTACCACCAACAACTACGAGATGCAAAGAAAAACGCCCTAACTCTCAGACTCGAAGCCAGCTTCAACAACAGCAAAGAACTCTTCACCATCATCAAGGAGTTCTCCAATCGCTCTTCTGCCAACAATGACATCAGTCCATCCCAAGCACTCTGCAGCAACCTCTCAAACTTCTTCGAACAGAAGATTACCAAGATTTACAACACATTTGACCCACAGCAGAATTCCTCCGACCAGCCGGACACCTCCTTCATTGCCAAACACCAGCTAAGGAACTGGAAGCCCCTCTTGAACGAAGAAACCACCGCCCTAATGAATACCATGCACTCAGAAGCCCCCTCAGACTCATGCCCCCACTACAAATACAACCTTGGACGAACCATCATCTCCCCCATGTTCACCACTATCATCAACACCGCCAGAACCACCACCACCTTCCTGTCTTGCTGGAAAAATGCAGAAGTCAACGCCCTAGTGAAGAAACCAACAACGGACCCCAACACCCTCAGCAGCTACAGACCCATCTTGCTCTTGCCTTTTTCAGCTTTAGCCATCAATACCCAACTCACAGACCACCTAGAATGCCATCAACTCCTAGACAGCTCTCATTCAGGCTTTCACACCAACCACATCACAGAGACAGCCCTCATTGCGGACAGCGATGACATCAGAAGCATTCTTGACCAAGTAGAAATGGCCGCACTCATCTTCTTTGACATCTCCACAGCTTTCAATATGGTCTCCCACATGTCACTCATCAGAAAGCTTCAGCACTTGCACATCTGTGGGCCGGCCCTCAAGTGGATATCCACCCTCCTCATGGACAGAACTCAATGAGTTAGATGTTACCCCTACACTTCAGAACCCAAAAAACACATGTGCAGAGGCCCTCAAGGATCATCGCTCAGCCCTATCCTCTTCAACATCTACAGGAGTTCACTCATAGACATTGTCAGGGCCCATGGCATCAACATAGTATCCTACGCTGAATGACACACAGCTCATCATCTCCCCTACCGACTCAACCTGCACCGCCAAAGCAAACTTCGCCAACTGCATGAGAAACGTCGCTGCTTGGATGAAAAACAACTGCCTCCAGCTCAACACAGACAAAACCAAAGTCAACAACCACTCCCCTTGGCACACCTCTTGGTGGCCCTCCAAGCTTGGCCCCCCACCCTCCCATGCGGACCATGCCAAGAACATCGGAATTATCCTGGACACCAACCTCTCCATGAGCAGACAGATCAACGCTGTCCCCTCATCATGCTTCCACATCCTGAGAATGCTACACAAGATTTTCAAGTGTATCCCACTGAACACAAGACGAATGGTCACCCAGGCTCTTATCACAGGTAGACTTGATTATGAAAACACCCTCTACATTGGAATCCAGCCCATGTCCAATGCCGACTTCAAAACACCCAGAACATCGCCGCCAGACTCATCCTGAATATCCGGCGAAATAATCACATCTCTCCACACCTCAACAATCTCCAATGGCTTCCAGTCCAGGAAAGATGAATGTACAAGCTACTCCCCCATGCCTACAAAGCTCTACACAATGAATGTGTGACAGAATCCCGCCTGCGTTCAGCACGCATGCCTTCATCACAACGTTATTAGAACGAACGTGTCATTACGACGCGTTCCTTTAGCACGCAAGTCGTTACAACGACTTGACTTAGGGGGGCACTGGACTTTGGAATAGTATCATTTACTATTCCAACTCCAGTCTGCGAAACAGTAAGGAAATTGTTGGACTTAAAATCCAACACTACTCCACTAATGTGCCCCCCTAAAGCAAGTAATTTTAATGACTTGCGTGCTAAACAAATGCGTGTTAAGGATGTGTTTGTTCTATTGCCAGTGCTGTAAAGACACAGCGTGAATCCAGCTTCGGCTTCAAGGACATTTCCCCTACACAACACCAGTCCAGCTTACCTCAACCACTGCCTCAACTTCTACCAACCCACCAGACAACTTCAATCTGTGTCCCAGGCAAGAGCACACCTCCCTCGCATCAAGAAGACCAGAAGCGGAGGACATTCATTCTCATACCTTGCAGCCAAGACCTGGAACGACCTCCTGAAACACCTCAGAACCTCCCCCTTCCTCATGGACTTTGAAAGGAACCTCAAGACGTGGCTCTTCCAGACGAAACAGGCATGATCTCCTCCTTCCCCCTCAGGCCTGCCCTACTCAGTGCCTGGATAACCTCAAGGGTGATTAGCCGCACTCTGCAAATTCACATAAGATAACAATAACATAACATAACTGCTGAGAGGGATGGAAGAAAAGGGAAAATAAGAAAAACCGTGCAGAAGGACAACTATGACATTGTTGACTATTCTCCATTTTGTTATTACAGTATTCTTAGATTTGTCTTATTAGCATTCCACTATTGCAAGTTTGAGCTCATTGAAGGCAATTTCTTCCGATACAGGGTCTTCGAGTTCCTCTTGGCCAGATATCTTTCCTATATGCCCAGCAAAGCACAGCACTCAAGGCTTGTCCCGAAGGTGAAAACTAAAGGTGCCAAGTCTTCCCCAGGTCAAGCATTGGTGCTGTGGAACAACTTACTGCTTGAACTGTAGATCACTCCATATCATAATATTTAGGGGGTGATTACGACTACGGTGGTGGTGCACCCACCGCTGCACTGGCGGTCCAACCGCCGTATTACGAGTGTGGTGGTGGGACCGCCGCTACCGGTGGGGATCAGGGATCCTGTGGCGGTGGCGCAGCAGTCTGAGGCCACATTATACTGATGGTGCCGCTGCGGCACCGCCAAGCATATTACGAGTTTCCTCACTGCCCTCCTTTTCAGGGCAGTGAGCCCGCCATGAAAAGGTTGGCGGTGAGGAAACTTGGGAAGCCCTAACAGTGCCCCCTGTCGCCTCTGTGGATGGGGGTGCATGCAGGGGTCACATGTTGTGCCCCCCTGTATTTTTTCACCCCCTGTTTCTGCACGGGCAGAAATGCATGACATTGTGCATTTCTTCCAGTGCAGGAATGTGCTTTGGTGGTCCCACAGCGGTGCCTTTCCAAGGCTCACATATGATCCTTAGAAAGGAATTGGCGTGGGACCACCAAAACACTGGTGCCCGCCGCTGATTAACTCGTAATCTGGCAGGCGGTCTGACAACGGGTTTGCCGGTCTTCCAGTGGGGCGCTGGCGTGGCGGCAGCTGGAAGGCCACAAACTCATCGTCAGACCCTTAGTTTACAAGTATTATTGCTCAAGAATAAAAAGGACGGTCATGTCACACCCTTGGTGTATGTGGTTGAGCTTATTTATCTAGCGTTTACAACAGCATAGGCATCATAAAGGTTAACAAAAATACAAAATGCTAAGCAGGAAAACCTAAGATACTGAAAATAATAAGGAAACCTTATGAATATACATGAATCACTTCTGACATTATATCGTCAACAAACAAATTGTGATACACAAATATCGCACCAAAAATATTGCAGTACTATATATTGTGGCAGTACATATTAAGATTAAATAGATAAGTACATGTATCTATGTGTGTATATCTAACACACACACATATATACACACACTTATACATATCTATATAGTAAAAAATATACGCCTAAAGGTAATATATTTGTAAAAAATAAACTTAAAAATAAATGAAAATACTGAAATATATAATAGACAATAAATAACTAAAGTTATATTTTTCAGAAATGTAAACAAATATTCTTTTTTTATTATTTATGTTTTTTATTTTCATTTCATTATGAGCAGGTAGAATGCAAGATAGGATATGATTAATCTTTTCCTACATAGCCAAGTAATAGATATCTATATCATCGAGAAAAGGGTAGCAAGCATACGAAGATATGAAAATCAAATGCAAATAGATAGATAAAATAAACTTTATCTTATTCCCCACAGCCAGATAGTAATTAGATAGTTAACGATTTGCTAAGATACGTGCACACAACCCCTTTCTTAAGCACAGATCATATGATACTTTATTTCATTTAAACTTGATAGAATAGAACATCCTAATTCTGCACGCTATTTAATAACACATTCGAGAGATCATAATTCATATCACATGATTGCAATAGACAAATACTTGACAAGACCCCCCAAAAACCCCATTTTATCCTTAACTGAGTGCTAAGTTAGTGGTCAATTCTTTGACCATGGAGGTGATTGTAGTTTACCTCAGATGCTTCCCTTCCCATATTTATAGAATTTGGAAATCACCCCATCCGAAGAGCAGAGAGCTTCTCCCGTGCTTGTATTTTTTGCATCTTTGCTACCAGTGCTCATATGCGGAGGCTTCTCTTGATTTCCACTTTTGAAGGATCAATGATTTGGCCACATGGGTCAAAATAAAATATAGCTCTTTCTGATGCACTGTCAGATTTACCAGGTTAGATATCCCAAAAAGGGCCAACGATGGTTCTGGTGGTATTAGAATTTGAAACTTCGCCCTTGTCCATTGAAATACTTTGCTCCAAAATAAAAACAGAACTAGACAAGTGAAGATTGAATGAAGCCAATCACCATTATCCACCTCATATCTTAGGCACAATCCCAATGAGCTTGGAAACATCCTTTGAAGTTTATCAGGTGTATAGTATAGTAACCACTTCGAAAGGAACGCCATCCTCTTAAAGTTCGAACCTATAATGGCCGACAAATTGGTATATGGCCTAATCCCTTTTCAGATCATTCTGTCCCATTTATTGAAATTAATATTGAATCTGAGCGACAAGAAAAACCAAGGTGGTTGCTCGATAAATCTCTGTTGACAAATAAAAGCTGAGTTCAAGCTATGCGCTCTAATATCTCAGAATTTCTCCAGAGGAATATTGGGCCTGCTCCCTCCTTTTCGGTCTGGGAAGCCTGTAAGGCCTTCATACAGGGCGAGGCCATTGTCTTTAAAGCTCAAGTCTCAAAACTGAAAAGGGAAAAGGAGCAAGACTTACAGGTGGAGTTCGATTGCGCTACTCGGGCCCATCTTGAGGGGGATGAGCAGGAATGGAGCAAGATTAAATAAAGCTAGACAAGCCCTGAAAGAATACTATTTTGCCCAGACAATTGTAAACCAGAACTTCAGCTTTCAGCAACTAAATGAAGAGAGCGAACAGGCCGGATGATTTCTGGCGTGGTCGGTCAAAAAAAGACAGAACAACTTCATGATCAAATCTATCTACAACGGAGGTAGTGGCCAGATGGTATTTCAAGCAGAAGAAATAGGAAAAGTGTTTCTAACACATTATGCACATTTTTATGCGTCTCCATCGGCCATCAGTCCAGAGTTAATAAATTCCTTAATGGCATCAATATACTTTTACTCGATCAAGAACAGCGACAGAGTGCAATTGTTCCCATTTCCTCTAAAGAGATTCTAGAAGCTATCAAGAGCTCCCCTAAAGGGAAAGCATGTAGGAATGACAGCCTACCAGCAGAGATGTACAACATTTTTGGACCTCAGCTAGCTCCCTTCTTGGTCACCTTGTTTAATGAGATTTTAGAAGGTACTGAAATTCCCTCTAGCTTCTTGGCGGCAGTAATCGTTAGCTTTTTAAAAAAAGGCAAACCTGCAGATCAACCTGGCTCATACCGCCCCATTAGCCTTCTGAAAAGCGAATATAAAATCTTCGCCAGAATAGTTGCATCTAGAATAACACCTCTGGCACAAGAAGTTGTTCATATCAACCAAGCCTGATTTCTCCCATGAAGGACCATCTCGGCAAATACTAACTTTCTCCTCCAAGCTATAGATTATTTTTTCTAATAATGACATCAAGGCATTATGATAGACACTGAAAAAACATTCAATTTAGTGCAATGGAAAATTCTCTTTGCAGTCATGACCAGATTTGGTTTTCCAGCACTATTGGTGAGGTGCTTGGGTACTTTATACAACCAAGCTCAAGCACAGATTATGATAAATTCACATTCGGTAGGGAGAATCCCAATCAGTTGAGGCACTTGTCAGGGCTGTCCAATCTCTCTGGTGCTCTTTGCACAATTATTCAAACTGCTAGCTCTCTCTCTTCGGCAAGATCCACAAATCAAACTTCCTGTTTTCGAGGCCCTAAAACTCAAACTCTTCACAGATGACTTACTTCATCTACTTGAACGTAGAGAAACATAATATTAAAAGAACCTTTGATAGAATTCAAGCCTTCTCTGAGCTCGGGGGCTATAGAATCAAAAAGTCAAAATCAGAAAATGTGCTATTTAACACTTCCATCTCTATACTACCGAAGGAAATACAGCTCCAGGTCCAAGCCATATGTTCCATTAGATATCTTGGGGTCTTTATCTCACATGTTTTTTCTGATCTCTTGCAACTCAACTACCTACCTGCATTGGTGAAAGCGAAAAGCTTATTATCGCAATGGCATCTATATCCTTTTACCATCATTGGGCGAGTAGCTCTAATTAAGATGATGATCCTGCCTCTTTTTCTTTTCATCTTCTCTAATTCTATTATAAAAGTTCTGCAGAAATTATTTTTAGAAGTCGACCAAATGCTGCGCCATTTCATTTGGGCAGGCAAAAAAACCTTGGGCCAAATTAGAAACCTTACAGCTACCAATTGAAGAGGGTGGCCTTGCAACTCCGCACTTTAAGAAATACTTTCAAGCTTCCTTTTTAGATTGGTGAGTGAGGGCGGCAACCTCCCAGAATCTTACGGATAATTTCTATCTTAATCAAATGCTAAAAGAAGCAAATATCAACCTCTTCCTCTTCCTTAAAATCCCCAATTTCCCGTGATAATTGCTTCGTGATTTAACCATCTTAAGGAGCTGTATGACTTCCCGCAATTTCACCCAGACATTCTATTGGAACAGTGTGAGTTGTTAGGTCTTCTGTTAGGAAGAGGGTGTATCCAGAAGTGGCATGAAGCAGGGTTTCGCAGGCTGAAGGATCTTTTAATAGCTGGAACCATGAGGCCCTGCATACAGCTTCAAGAGGCCAATCCAGCAGTCTCTAATCGTTACTTTTTTCTTATAATCAAATCCAACACTTCATTCATAATAAAAAAAAAACCCAGGGGACTCTTCAATTTCAGCATTAAGCCAGATGTTTTTATGTCCCTGCACAAGTGGGGATTAGGAGATCGTGAAATTTATTGCTCAAACAATTATATCCCAGGGTAGTGCCTGGAGCCCTAGCGAAAATTGCATCTATCCCTGGATGTAATATTGAACCCTCCACTTGGAATTCTTACAATGTATGGGCTCATGTAAACAAATGTTCATAATAACTAACAAACATAATACATTTTAAAATCACAAATTATAAATAATATATTTATGATAAGAATTACAAAAAAGTTAGCACTACAATATAATTATTGCATAATTAAAATGACATTTAAAAGACACGCATACTAACACAAACAAAAATAACAAATCAACAACTAAACTAAAAACATAAGCACAATTAAAACATTCTAACATAAAAATCAAAAACAATTAATAAAAATAGATATCTCCAAAAAATAAGAAAAATAATTTAATTGCCACATCAAAAATAATAGACATACATTTTTTAAATAAATATAAATGAAACAATTAAAATAAAAATTAAACCAAAAACATAAATAAAACAAAGTTAACATTTCAAATGCACCAAAAAATGTTTCCACTCGCTCTCTAAAAGCAGTAGGGAAAGTACTTCACTTTACAAGGATAAGATTTACTATTTCCAGTCCAACATAAGCAATATTGAGGAAAGTGTTTGACTTTGGAGGGGTGAAACTTACGATTACCATTACAATCTAAGCAATAGTAGAGAAAGCATTGGACTTTAGGTGACATGGATTAGATTTATTATTTCCACTCCAGCCTAAGAAACATTGGTGAAAGCATTAAACTTTAGAGGACCAAATTTCTTATTTCCACTCCAACCTAAGCCACAGTAGGGGAGCACTGGAGTTTGGAGGGATCAGATTTACTATTCCCGCTCCAACTGAAAATTCAATAGGGAAAGCACAAGACTTTGGAGGGGTCAGCTTCACTCTTCCCACTCAATTCTAAGCATCAGTAGGGAAAGCATTAGACTTTGGGGTGTTAGATTTCCTATTTCCGCTCCAACCTATGCAAGAATAGAGAAAATGTTTGACTTTGGAGAGATAAGATTTACACTTTCCACTCCATCCTAAGCAACAGTAGAGCAAGTATTGAAAGAATATAAAATAATTATTATAAAGTATGTTTAAAAATATTAGCATAAACAATCAATAAAACGAATCAATATTAAAATAACTAGTTACATTTTTAACTAGAAATAAAATCAATTGCTATAAACAACTAAACATTCATTACTTAAAAAAGAATCAAATAGCACCTTATAGAAAATTCCAAATTAAATTTATTTACAAATTAACATCATTAAAAATTATTTACAATAAAAACACCTTTCGCCCTACTACCTTACAATCCCAACAACTCACAACAATGTGAAATGATCCTAAATACAGTAATTAAAACACCAAAAAAAACTTAAAAACATTGTCAATCTTTGAAAAAGAATACATTAAAAATAAAATAAATTAATGTAATCAATTAAAGATTTTTGTAATAAATAACATCATTAACCAATAAAAAAAATACTTAACAATTCAAATACATTAAATAAAAACTATTTAAATGAGTACATAGCTAATATAGTAAACCAATTAAAAAATAGAAAAGAATAATATAAATTATTAAGCTGATTAGCCATTTAAACTTTACAAGTTGTAAAACATTTATAAAAAATAAAAAGATGGGTTTAAATATCTTCCTATCCTACTCCCCAACAGACCCAACAACCTGCCAACAATTTAAGAGAAATTAAAATAACCTCAAAGCAACACTTAATAAACTACAACTAATACAATACAACAAATAAACTACTGATATTCTTACCTGCATTCTTGTTTACCACGATATTCCCATCGTCATAATTTTTTGGATGATATTTGTGTCTGGCAATATTTTTAAGATGACATTAACATTGTACATTACAATAATCTACAACCCATTAAATAGGTAGGTATAAAGTTTTCACGTGGGCATGCAGTCATTTCATAGCAAGGAAGCAGAAAGAGTATCACTGGAAGAGAATTTCAGCTAGAATGTATCCAGTGCTGGTGGCTGTAGGTAGCGGAGAGTGCCCACCCATTTCTGGTACCGGGACTTATTTTTTGTTTTCATCAGTCTTTGACCCAGCGCAAGGAAGAGAAAGGGAGAAAGAAGGGCGAAGAGCAAGAGGAAAAAAACTGTGAAAATGGAGAAAGCAAGAACACAAAGAATGTGCATGATTTTGATAAGGTACAGGGAGTGGAAGGTGGAAAAAGATACAGGAATATGGTGTAATCAAGGCAAAGCAGCATTGATCTTCTGCAACCTCTGTATGCAACAGTCCTGGTTGCCGGCTCCTTAGAAAAACTTTGAGACATTAAACATGTTTTATTTATTTATTTTTACAAATTAACTATTAAACTAATCTTGGCTGAGAGCAGCCCTCCGATAACCAAAGACCAGCAGTTTTGAGTCAGATTGGCTAGCCTGACAATAAGGAGTGTCTTGTTGGTGATGCAGGTCAGTTGTAGGGATGGCCTGGCTGAAATAGGAAACCACTGTAGATAGCATAAGATAGGGGTTATGTACTTTGAGCCGGGGGCCAAATGCAGAAACGTTTTTAAATGGGTCAGGAAAGATTTGGGGAACACCAGGAATACAGCGTTTGAAGTTTACAGGCATAAGCTGACCACTGTCTGGATCAATGTTCTTAGAGACTCAGCTGAGATGTACAACTTTACTTGTCTTAACCAATTAAGCCTGGATTTACAAGGCTGATACAAATTCCTAAAGTATACAAAAAAGTGATGGATGGAATGCTTGAATTAATTTCAGACACTGGTAATTACTCAGGCTGCATCCCAATCCATCATTATTTTGCACACCATGTCACCTCAGTTTAGACCCAGCTATATGCAAATCAGTCTTGACCCTGCTCCAATAGGCAAAGTCCAGCCCGAACTGTCAAGCTAGGTCCTCCCTGAACCAGAATACAAGCAACCCAGGACCGGTTTCACCCTAATTATGGGCTCATCAGCCAGGTACAGGTTGGTTTTAGTGACATAGTGTGCATGGGACCCACGTCTGGGCATACCCATCTCACTTAGGGTGACACACTAAAGTATACAAAAAAGTGATGGATGGAATGCTTGAATTAATCTCAGCCACTGGTAATTACTCGGGCTGCATCCCAATCCATAGGTATTTTGCACATCACGTGACCTCAGTTTGGACCCAGCTATATGAAAATCAGTCTTGACCCTGCTCCAATAGGAACAGTCCCACCTGAACTCTCAAGCAAGGTCCTCCCTGAACCAGAACACAGGTAACCCAGGATCAGTTTCACCCAAATTATGGCCTCAACAGCCAGGTACAGCTTGGTTCCAGTGACACATGGGTATGGGACCCACGTCTGGTCTGAAGGAAGGAGACAGGCCTTCTCAGAACAAGACCAGGAACACAAAGCAGGTCTATGGGGTCAGTAAGATAACCCATGATCAGGCGTATCCATCAGCTTTGCAGGGGGAGCTAGTCAGAACCCATAAAATACTGGCGCTTGGACACCCATTTCAGCTCTCGTATGCAGGGATGGGGCTGAAAATCCTGGACAACCAGATTACCTTTGCGTCATTTGCAGAGGAACTTGAGAAGGGCTTCAACATCAGCATATCCCCTGTCACTCAGGACTAAAAGATAATGCCACAAAGCACACAAGTCGCTCACCTCGCCATCATAATTCAATGAAAACGCAGGGTTACTGACACACCTCAGAAGCAGGCACTCATGCCATAAGGAGGTGCTAGCCAGGGATGCATGGTAGTCTAAGCAGGACAGTGTAGAGCCTTGAAGCATGACATCTATACATGTCAAGATGCTGTAAAAGAGTTCCATCTGGCAATGCAGTGTGTTTGTATGTGCAGATATCTCTCACACTGTTCAACTTTTGAGCTGTTGTATGTATTGCTACTTCTGGAAGTCTTCCATAACTTTGGGACCGATTACGATGTCGTGCGGAAACTCGCAGTCAGCGGTTCTGCACGAACAATTACAATGCTTCCGAACACCGTTCGGAAGGTCTCCCATTGACTTTAATGGGAGCCTGTGTTCCGACCGACAACACAGGCTCCTATGGCGAAAAGGGGTAATTGCAGAAAGCCTTGCACCATGTCGCAGGCAACCCATGGTGCCTGCCACACAGTGCATGGTTTTACAGGGTTGTCCCTTGGCCCCCCGGGACCACAACCGGAGGCCGCAGGATGAACGGGTGCCTGCTAGGGGCCCCCAAAGACAGTTTCAGACAGCCTTTCCATGTTGGACAGACCGAGTCGGAAAGGCTGTCCGAATCCGAAATCATAATCTGTCGGTCAGAAACGCTGTCCATAGAGCTGTACGATTTGGCTCTGACCAACTCAGATACTCCGAATGCCGGTCGGAACCGATATGGAATGATCGAACGGTTTCCTTTCCGACCGGGTACATCGTAATCGGTCGGAATTGTTTCCGACCAAGTCAGGCGGATTGGTTCCGACACGGTCTAGGGGAATCCGACTGCTGTTCGGAGGCTTTCCACACAACATCGTAATCGGCCCCTTCATGTCATTCAGGGCTGGATGGACACCAGCAAAGTGGCTAGGTATCACCACTACCTGTGTGGGGAGTGAAGAGGGCAATTGGTGTGGGTGTGGCTCAGTTAAATGATGCTGGGGATATTGGGGAAGAGTTTGGCATCTCTACAATGCAAACCACTGCAGCCAGAGACATATCAACTGTTTGTACTCATCAACAAGCTGCCATACCATGGCCTTCGAATTTTGTTCAAAGTCACCACTGGCCTTTGTCAGCTAGACCACAACACTTCACCTATCTGCTGCCATCCACTGGTGGAAGCCGCTTATGTCCCACTGGTAACTCCTGGAGAGCAAAAATAAAAGTTACATGAGAGTTGAACAACTGCTTTGAGTGTGCATCCGTGTGCAACACTGTCAGAATTTGTCCATCATTGTCCTCCCTACAATCATGTGGATCACTGTAAAGAGACCTCTGTTGTATGTGTTCACAGTTGCCTCAATCAAGACACCAAAGATTAGATGAGGTCTGCACTTTGTGGGGTGTTTCTAGCTATGTCTTTCGTTGCCCATGTCCCTTATGCAAAAATCATTTACCTTGACTTCAATGTTAGTGCATTGCTATTCCTTGCATCAGGGCCTCAGGACGTAATACAGATCATTGCCCCTACATCACTACTCCTGTGCTGCAAGATTGACATAAGTACCCATACATGTGCAGTGACATTTGTCCTTATTACACAGAAATTATTTCCCCTTTTGTTTCATGAGAAGAGATGCTATCACAATTTACTAGTGGGCACATGCCCTGTACAGTCATGCCTGCATGGTAAATGATAAGCTCTGTCTGTTCCGTCTCCAAGGAGTGTTTAGTAATTATTATTATTAAGAAATGTATAGTACGCACACCTACCCCTGGGGGTTTCCCGGCACAGAGCGGAAGTAGGGAAAAGTGAGAGGAGATCTGAGTAGCGAGTTAGAATAGCCAGGTCTTTAAACCCATACGGAATGCCAGAAGGGATGTCGAGTCTCTCAAAGAAGCTGAAAGGGAATTCCACAGTTGCGGCCTGAAATAAGAGAAAGAGCAGCCTTTCATGCAAGACAACCGGAATTTTGGTACAGTAAACCGAGTCTGCAGAGAAGATCTCAGGGAATGGGAAGGATGACCAAGTCCAAAAGATATTTAGTGGCAATTCCAGATGTAACCTTAAATATGTAGCACAATGCTTTAAACTTGATACGATTCGACACAGTAAGCCAGTGCAGCTCATGAAGAAGGCTGGAGACAGAGGTGAACTTGGGTAAATGATAAAGAAGCCTGGCGACTGCCTTCTGCCCAAGTTGTAGCCGATGGATAGTTGATTTATCGACTCCCAAGTACAACACTGTCATGATGTGCCCTCCCGGGACTCAATGCAAGAAGAGGAGGATGACCAGTTACCTCCTTATATCTCTCCTGTGCTTTTTTTGCAGTCGCCCTGGGATACACTTAACCAGGATTGTAGCGGTCCCTTTAAATCTTCAGCGTCCCACACCCGGGAGGAGCAGACGTCATACGGGACAGGGTCACATGCACCAATAGGATCACCTGATGACGTGGAGGGCCCTTTCTTAACCAATACGGAATCCGAGGAGGTTGGCGCGTATTGGGATCACGGAAGCTACGAGTCCAGAAGGAGCCGGAGAGAGACCGCGGAACAGAGGGAAGACGCTGACCAAGCCCCGCCGCGCTACGCAGAGCAGGGGACCCCGAAGCCTCAGCACAGCCCTCGAGGAAGGAACTACGAATGGGAGCCGGACCCGATCCGGTACCACGAGACTGCCAGCCACGCTCACGGAGGAGCGTGGCTCCCAGAGGTACGTGATCGAGTGCGTGCCTGGTTTAGAAAGGGGTCTCCCACAAGTGCCCAAAACCCAGGGGAGGGAGGAGAACCCTGAGCCCTTATCACCCAAGGCGAACGCTTTTGTTTCCTTCTTATTTTTTTTGTATCACACAATCGTTTCGTACGGCGTTGGTGACGGTACGGGTGTTCCTCCCTCACTCCTTTCCCCTTTGCATACGAGTCGCACAGGCTCCCAGAGTGATGACTATTTCTCTTTTCTTTGTTTTCCTCTATGGTAACCTGACCTCAACCTGCCGGATGCGGAGGATAATCCATGGGGGGCCTTCTACATATCCCTGACGATAAGGAACCCAGAGACCAAATGGACTGACCTTGCTTTATGTTATCGTTTTGCTTAAAAGAAGATTGACTAATAAATCTTCCTAGCCCACATATGGTGTCTGTCTCTGGCTGAAATACCACACATGGTGTCAGTAGTGGGATTCCCTGTCCATTGTATGACGAAATGGAGAACCTTCTTCAACAACTTGTTGCCGGCCAGACAAAGCTGGAGTGGGCACTCGAGAGACACATGTCCTCAGCGCAAGCGGATAGAGAACTATTTAGTACCTCCATGAATCAGCAAATAGAAGGCCTATACAAACTATCCGACCGACAAGATGAGATTACCAAAGTGACAATCCCACGTCAAGGGTCCCCATCCCCCTTTCCGAACATCGTCCTGCATAAATATGTCGCCGGGGATGACCCAGATTCTTTCCTTCTAAACTTCGAGCGCGCTGCTCGAGCGTCAGGCTGGCCTGAGGGCAAGTGGCCTTTTTTTTTGGCCTCCCTGTTATCGGGTGAGGCCCAGGCCGCCTATCAAGCGGCCAATGCTACTGGCACTGCTAGCTATGCTGTAATAAAAGAGGTCATCTTGGACCACCTGGGGCTTGATGCCGAAGCCTACCGGGTGCGTTTTAGGAAGGAAAAGGGTAACCCCGGAGATACACCTAAAACACTCTTTCATAGGCTGAAGACAGCCGCGGACAAATGGCTTAAACCTCAGGAGCATACCAAGGAGGAAATAATGTCATTTATTTACCTCGAGCAGTTTTTGGAGGCCCTGCCATACCCCACCCAACGATGGCTAAAACAGCACACCGGCCTTTCTGTGGAACAAACTGTAGAAATGGCCACTACTTATTCTAGGGCACAACCAAGGACCTCCATATGGGATGGAGAAAACAAGCCTCGCCCTGCAACCGGTAAACAAGACAAAAGAGTAATCAACAGAACCCCGGTGGAAGACGCTAGAACACGTCCATCAAAACCCGCTACTCCTGCTGCAAAAGGACCGCAGTGTTTTGAATGTGGGGCATGGGGGCATATAGCCCGCTTCTGCCCCCAAAAACGGAACACTGACGAACCCATGGACGTTAGCTACCTCCCACGACATGTCATGTACTCTGAAGAAATGGGCACAGGCTTCTATGTAAGTTTGGTCATTGATGGGGTGCATGTAAAGGCTCTCTTGGACTCCGGGTGTAGACAATCTGTCATCCAGGGTTCCTTGGTCAAACCCGAGAATATCATAACCCACCGTCAAATACCCATTAGATGTGTACATGGGGACGTTAAAATCTATCCAGTAGCTTCCATAAAAACCAGAATGCCCGACGGGAGGGATCTCCGGGCTATTGTAGGAGTCCTACCGAATTTACCCGAGAAGCTCATATTAGGAATAGACCATCCCGAGTTCATGAAATACCTTAGTATGAAGGTTAAAACTCACGCCCATATAACCTCTGTTCTTCTTACCCAGGCTCCATGGCAAGGGGATAAAAACTTCCATTATGCCCAAAAAAACGACCCTACACTCCAGGTAGCATGGCAACAGGCAACCCTTCCTACTACTACCTACCCAGCGTTCTTAACAGAAAACAAACTGCTATACAGAAAAGGCTGCCCGACGGGTCCCGCCCAACCATTGGTTCCCCAAAGTTTTAGGGAGCAGGTCATGTTTTTTGCGCACACCCATCTCCTAGCCGGCCATACAGGAGCGCAGAAAACCAGTCAGACTATCCTGGAACATTTTTATTGGCCAGGTATACACGCACAAATAACCAAATATTGTCAAGAATGTGAAGTATGCCAGCGGAAAAACCCCTATCGCCCACCCGCCGCCCCTTTGCAACCTTTACCGATCATCGGGAAACCGTTTGATCGCATAGGCATGGACCTCATCGGTCCTTTGCCTAAATCCCGAAAAGGCAATCTCTATGCACTTGTCGTTATCGACTATGCCACCCGGTACCCTGAGGCTTTTTCCCTACGAACACCAAACACTGTGACTATATGTGAGAAACTGATGGAGCTCTTCTCGCGGGTAGGTTTTCCCCGCGAGATACTCACAGATCAGGGTACGCCATTCGTATCACGTTTGATGGGTCAGGTATGTAAGACTTTGGACATTACACAAATAAGAACATCTGTTTACCACCCTCAAACAGACGGATTATGTGAACGGTATAATGGCACGATAAAACTAACCCTGAAAAAAATGATGACAGCCGAAGGAGCTGATTGGGATGCGTTACTACCTCTGGCACTGTTTGTCATCCGCTGCCAAAAACAGAGCAGTCTGGGTTGTTCTCCATTCGAACTCCTGTATGGAAGACAGCCTCGTACTCTCCTCGAGATGACCAAGGAAGCCTGGGAAAAAGAGACCCCGGAGGAAACCCAGGCATTGCTTGACTACTCCAGAGGACTGAGGACAAGGTTGTCTAAATTACGGGAGTTCGCACATAGCAACCTGGAGAAAGCTGAACGGAAGCAGCAGGTGTTCTATGACAAAGGAAAAAAGTGGCGACATCTACAAATACACGATTGGGTCCTGGTTCTATTACCCACTTCTCTCCCCAAAGGCCGGTCCGAATGGAAGGGACCATATGAAATAATAGAAAAACTGGGTCTCACTACATACAAGCTCCGCCTCTCTAAGACTAAAACCCAGATCTTTCACATTAATCTGTTAAAGAAATGGTTGGGGCTGCTCCCTACACCTAACCTAGTTACGATAACAACTGAATCCACTCTACCACATCTCGACGTAAATAAGGACCTACAAAGAGACAAAAAGGAGACCCTGGACACCTTGCTTTCCTCCTACTCTGACATCTTCTCTGACAACCCCAGGCAGACCACCCTAGTCGAGCATTCCATCCCTTCCATGCCCGGGAAGGTCATACGACAACGACCGTATAGGATTCCGGCCGCCCGACGAGCAGCTGTTGAAAGTGAGGTACAACACATGCTTGCTTCCGGCATTATAAAACCCTCAAAAAGCGAATGGTCCTCACCTATTGTCTTGGTCCCGAAACCCGACGGCACCATAAGATTCTGTATTGACTTTAGGGCAGTGAATTCAATCACCCAGTTTGATTCCTACCCCCTACCACGAGTAGACGAATTAGTTGAGAGATTGGGAGAAGCCAGGTACATTACAACCATAGATTTGACCAAAGGTTATTGGCAAGTACCCCTTTCCCGACAGGACCAACACAAAACAGCTTTCTCTACACCTTCCGGCCTCTATGAATTTACAGTATTGCCATTCGGCCTGCATGGCGCACCCGCCACTTTTCAGCGCCTCATGGACGTCATCCTAAGAGAACATCAGGGGTACACATCCGCGTACCTTGATGATATCATTATTTTTAGCCCCAACTGGGAACAACATCTAATACACTGCCAGAATGTTCTACAGGCCCTCCATACTGCTGGATTACACATTAACTCAAAAAAATCCAGAGTCGCATATCCAAAAGTCCGATATCTAGGCTATCTCTTAGGGAACGGACTGATAGAACCCCAACAGGAGAAAGTCGAAGCCATCACCAATACCCCGTTTCCCACAACAAAGAAAGGGATCCGGGCATTCCTGGGGTTACTTGGATACTATCGCAGGTTTATCCCACATTATTCCCAGATAGCCGCGCCCTTAACCGACCTGCTCCGGAAGGGAATTAGAGAAAAAGACCTCCTGTTACCTCCCTCCCAGGCCCTCCAGGCTTTCTGTGAACTGAAAAGAACCATCACCTCTGCTCCTGTGTTGATATCCCCTGATTTCAATCGTCCATTCATTCTCCAGACTGATGCCTCCGACACGGGTCTGGGTGCGGTACTTTCTCAAGAGACAGGGGACGGGGTTGAGCGACCAGTTGCCTTCATCAGTCGTAAGTTGTTCCCACGTGAGAAAAACTATCCAACTATTGAGAAGGAGTGCCTAGCGGTCAAGTGGGCGATTGAGAAAATGAGATACTACCTGGAAGGGACTTCTTTTCTTTTATATACTGACCATGCACCCCTCCAATGGTTGTGTCGCAACAAGGGGAACAATGCCAGGGTTCTTAGGTGGTTCCTCTCCCTTCAACCCTCCTCCTTTGAGATTCGACATCGAAAGGGTAGTTGCAACGCAAATGCTGACTTTTTATCCCGTGTTCCTCAGTTCCCCGAGCGGGACCTGTCTAGGGGAGGGATGTGTCATGATGTGCCCTCCCGGGACTCAATGCAAGAAGAGGAGGATGACCAGTTACCTCCTTATATCTCTCCTGTGCTTTTTTTGCAGTTGCCCTGGGATACACTTAACCAGGATTGTAGCGGTCCCTTTAAATCTTCAGCGTCCCACACCCGGGAGGAGCAGACGTCATACGGAACAGGGTCACATGCACCAATAGGATCACCTGATGACGTGGAGGGCCCTTTCTTAACCAATACGGAATCCGAGGAGGTTGGCGCGTATTGGGATCACGGAAGCTACGAGTCCAGAAGGAGCCGGAGAGAGACCGCGGAACAGAGGGAAGACGCTGACCAAGCCCCGCCGCGCTACGCAGAGCAGGGGACTCCGAAGCCTCAGCACAGCCCTCGAGGAAGGAACTACGAACGGGAGCCGGACCCGATCCGGTACCACGAGACTGCCAGCCACGCTCACGGAGGAGCGTGGCTCCCAGAGGTACGTGATCGAGTGCGTGCCTGGTTTAGAAAGGGGTCTCCCACAAGTGCCCAAAACCCAGGGGAGGGAGGAGAACCCTGAGCCCTTAACACCCAAGGCGAACGCTTTTGTTTCCTTCTTATTTTTTTTGTATCACACAATCGTTTCGTACGGCGTTGGTGACGGTACGGGTGTTCCTCCCTCACTCCTTTCCCCTTTGCATACGAGTCGCACAGGCTCCCAGAGTGACGACTATTTCTCTTTTCTTTGTTTTCCTCTACGGTAACCTGACCTCAACCTGCCGGATGCGGAGGATAATCCATGGGGAGCCTTCTACATATCCCTGACGATAAGGAACCCAGAGACCAAATGGACTGACCTTGCTTTATGTTATCGTTTTGCTTAAAAGAAGATTGACTAATAAATCTTCCTAGCCCACATATGGTGTCTGTCTCTGGCTGAAATACCACAAACACGTTGCCATAATCCAGTCTGGAAACAAGGGCCTGGATCACCGTCCTCTGTGCTGAGAAGGGAATCAGCCACAGGATCATTTTAGACACTTAAGTACTGCGAAGAAGGTGGCTGTCACCTTGGCCACTTGTTGTTTCATGGATAGTGACTCATCCACAATGAACCCCAGCTCCTTGCACGAAGGGCCAGTGACGCGTATAGAGGGTCATCATATTTAAATCAATGGAATGAGTTCTTGGGGAAGAGTGAAGAAGCTTTGCATGGAATGAGATGCCAATAAGTGAATGGATGGATGCAACTGGTTAGGACAGCAATGATGATGCGTACAGGTGGAGGACTATCAGACTCCCACCCGTGTCGATGCTCCAACTTCTTGCTTGTACCGAGCTTTATGCATACTCCATCTGAAGTACACAATGCAATTCAGATGATTAGCAGCACCCTTCATGAGCTGGCAGAAACTGCTGTACCATTAAAATCTGTGCCAAGTCATAACCAATGAAGAAAATATACCCCTGGGTGTATCCATGAGTACTGTACGTTTGGGGTACAGTGACCTGAAGAAGTCGTTGGATCAGACTTGAACTTTAATAGTCAATGAAACATGTTGGCCTCTTAGAAAGACACTAAATATGTAGGTTTATCTTTAACTATGGGACCAGCAGACAGCAGAAGGAATAAAATAACCTAGTCATCTGTGCTTATTCTGAGCCTTCCCCCACCTCACTGGCAGTAGCGAATATCTGCACAGTTCGTCTATTCTTTGGCCGTGGCTCGGCTTCTTAATGTAATTGTACTTTTTGAGCCTGCTTTTGAGTAAGCATTTGTCTGGAGGGATCTCACCAGTGTGGTGAGTGTGGTGTTGGATTGGCATGAATGACACATTCGCCATGAAAAAGATTGGTTTTGGTTGTAGACATTCCACAACAGATCTGTGATGACACCTATGAGTTTTGCCCCCTTGTGGCTTCGGGGCTACAATCAATAACCCTTGCTGCATTATCTGAGGCAAGTCCTTAATGAGCATACAATTGTTGTTGCATTTTAGTTCCTGTGCAGTTGGTTATACCTGGTAAAGTTGTGGTCTTGTGTAGCTGACTGCCAAAGGGGGCAGAAGATAGCATAACAGAGGTTAGTCACAGTCACATGTAGAGAGGATATGTATTAGCATAGATGGTAATTCTACAAACATGTGATTGTTGAATTGAAAACAGATAAGGGAGTTTCCAAATTTACCCGGGGAAGGAGAGATAAATTGTAAGAAACAAACTTTCACCCTTTTGACATCATGTTGTCTGTAAAGCCCTCCTAGGTTCACAATTTATAAAGCACCTAAAAAAATCCTAATGGTGCACACAGACACACACACAACCATTTTCTCCATCTCTCCTCACCATGAAGAGGCTCCCCAGGCCAAGTGCAGTGTGAAAACTAATCACCTGCAGATTCTGTCCCCACCATTTCATTTTGCAGGTACAGGCCCAAGCACTGGCAAATGACCCTAATGTGTAGGGAGGCCTTTGATCCTCCTGTTGGCCAGTAGAGTAGTTAACGTAGCCCAAGAGGGAGAACAAAAGCCAGAAATCCAATTGTGAGTTAAGTCGGAGAAATATGACAAATCCTCCAGCATCAGGAGTGCAGCTGTCACAAAAGTGACATCTGCACTCTGTGTCCATTTTTACCCTAGGATTGGTACCTCATCTGACTATCTAGGACCAAGTAAGGAGAAAGTGTACTTTGGCGCAGATTTCACCCATAATGTAAAATTCAGTAAAGCAATCACTCTTCAGTTCATCACTACAGATTACACTATGAATTTCCACTCACATTACAAGGCCTACACCAGCTCAGCAACTATCCCTGAAGGAACCCTTCTGTGACAGGCTACCAGTGCACAGATACCGGGATGAGCTAGACAGTAGTGTCACAGGCTCAGCCTGCACACGAGTACAGACACGTGTGTTCATGTGTTCAAGTACAATCAGCCCAGAGCCTCATACCAGGCTACACAGCAGCAGCAGACATTGCCTTAAAAGGCAGACACTGGGGGCTAGCAGTCTTAGTTCATCTTCACATAATTTACACTGAGTAAGACTCAGGTAGGGAGACATCAGGAAGAAGTCCATAAACCAGGCAGTTTAAATAGTTAAAAATCCAGGGGGATTAAATGGGCAGAACCCATTTCCTATAAGGGAGCAATAAGAAACTTGCATTGGGGGTACCTGAGAGGAGAAGCACCCAAGAAGGATGGAGCATGAAAACACATGCATTCTTTTGGATTGCTGAAAGCAAAAGAAAAAAGTAGTTCATAGAATGCAAGCAGTGGAAGGACACACGCCATCCAATCAGAACTAAGTAAAGAAGAAATGCTGCAGAGGTGAGACAGCAAAGAATAGTGACATAAACTATCAAATAAGAGGCTGGGATAGACAAGAAAGCCATCCAGTCAACACTAAGGGGCTGACCTAAAGTCCACCATATAGAATTTAAGGTATTAGTAATACTTGGTAAAAACTACAAACTGCAAATAATATCTGTAAGCAAGACCCAAAAAGCTGTAGTTGGAGTGATCAGTCAACTTGGTTGTTAGAAATGGGATCTCTGGTTGGCTAAGGCTTGCGCCAAAGCCAGGCAGAGACCACCACTCTAGTCAGGGCAAGGGAGTTACATGCCGAAGATAACCCCTGCTCACCCCCTTGGTAGCTTGGCACGAGCAGTCAGGCTTATCCCGGAGGCAATGTGTAAAGCGTTTGCGCAACACACACACAGCAACAACATACTAGGTACACCACAAAAGGAACTCCACACAAGGTTATATATAAAAATAGCCTTTGTATTATCATAAAACACATTAGAATAGTACTCACATAATATACATCGTGCCACCTGGCACTAGGTCATATTTACAAGGGATTATTTACACCTGACAGGGCCCACTGGACCACTGTCAGAACCATCACAAAGCGAACTTAGTAAAAGTAAGACATATCATAATTGTACAACCAGTAATCACTGGTAACCACTGTTCTCAGCATCCTCCTGTAACATAAACCACATTATGCACAGTATCACATTAGGCGCAAAACCTTATACGCCAACCTCACCAGCATAAACACATTATGCAAAACCTCATAATCATGAAAGTACATTAGAGGCATAAAACAGGGTGCGTAAATCATAGTAAATGCATCACATTTCCTAGCACCACATAACTCGCATTAGCACATAACCTCCTAGTAAAAAGAACCATAGCAGAGGCGTAAATCACATTAGGGCCTGGCGCCCTACAAACCTAACAGTCCCCCTGGCCAACTGGCCATCTCAAAAGGGGCTCAAATGCCCTAGGTCCAAAAGTCAGGGCTGCTGCCTATGCGGCGAAATCCAATTGTGCGCACTTTGCGCAGGCCTAAACGTAGCAGCTGGCACTAAGTGCTGCGCAGCTGTGAATGTCAGGGGCAAAGGAGTGCATCTCACTCCTAACTCAAAAGGTATGTCCCCAAATAAAGAATAACCTAAACGGTGCAGCTGCCCACTACTTGCTGGGCAGCTGGGAATATTAAAATGAGGCTTGGGCTCTCAATGTGCCCTTAGAACAAATGCAAAAGTGTTGCAGCTGTCCGCGCTGGTGCGGTGCAGCTGAGGATCAAGAAAAAGGGGCCCTGGCACATCTGTGCCTACGGGGCCTCACTGGGGCTTCTTGGAAATAATGTTGCCCCTTAAACGTTGCAGTTGCCCACTGTCAAGTGGGGCAACTGTAAAAACATATGGCCACTATTGGAGCGAACACGGGCCCCTCTGGCCCTTAAAACAAATATGCCCCATTCGTTGGAGCCACACGGGGCTCTGAAAATAAACTTGCCCAACGTTGGAGAAAACACAGGGCCCTCGGGACCCCCACGGGGGGCCCTAACACAAAATATGGCCCACGTCGTTGGAGCGACCCCCTATCAGGCGGGGGCCGCTCAAGGAAACAGACACGGTGCCCTCAATGGCACCACACCGCCCATCTTGAGTCCCCACTCACCGGGACTCACTGGCGGCTTCACGCTGTCCCCTCTTGCGGCGGGACCGGCAGCACTTCTCGACGGCGCGGGGCTCCCTACAGGTCACGGGAGCCCCTCTCACCACGCCGCACTCCTCTTCACCCGGGCCCCCTCCTGGGACCCGGGACTTCACCATGGAGCCTGCGAGGCTCACGGACTTCTCTTGGGCACTGGTCCAGCGCGGGGTGGGCTCCCGCCTGGATTCTCTCACTCTCTCCTTCACCAGCGGCGTGCGCGGGACTTCCCTCGAGAAACCGGAAGTCCCGCACGCCATCAGGCACTACGTTGCCTGACTTCCGGTTTCGGGGCCGCGGCGGTGATTTTCATCGCAATAAGAACGCGGGGTGGGCTCCCGCCAACACCGCGGCACTGCGGGCTGGGCACCCGCTTTTTAAGTATCCAAATAAGCGGGGTGGGCTCCCGCAATTAGATAAAAGCACAAGTGGGGTGGGCACCCGCAATCGGCATGAAGGGGGAATCCCTAGGATGGGGATTCCCTCAAAAGGGGCTTCCAGCAAAGCGATGTGCAGCCCACACGCTCTTCTGGTACAAATATAAAATAAAGCGCTCATGGGGCGCAAGGTGTAGCCAAAGTCCTGGGGGATGGAGAAGAAGCAAAAGGGGTCCCAAAAGTCCTTTCAGGCATCAAGGGGCAAGGCAGGGCCCAGGGAGGCAAGCCCTCATGGCAGCTGCCCCTGGGCCCCAGCAGTAGCACGCCCCCGGCAGGAACAGCACACCAAGAACTGAACAACCTTATGGGGTCACAGCCCCTTCTTTTATACACAAAATCCCTTTGTGTCACAGCACAGGGCTTGGGGATACCAGTCAGAACTGGTATAGGGGGGATTAGGAGCACTTTGTTTTGGCAAGCTCCTCTTCCCTTTCAAAGTGTAGGCTAGGGACATCAGACGCACCACAGGAGGTGGAGCCAGCATTGTAGAGGGAAGGCACAGCCCTATTCAGGTCCCAGGTGCAACTCCTCCCACCCATCTACATGGAGATCTCGGATCACTGACAGAATATCGATTACAAGAATATCGACCTACAACAATATCGAAGTAAAAATATAGAATGCCAAAATATAGAATCCCTATTTACAAACAGGTAAGTACAAAAATATCGAATCCAAAATATAGTTGTAAAAAATATAGTTAGTCAAAATATCGATTTTTTTTACATATCTTAAAAGTAATGTAAAATTAATGAAATAATATATATAATTAACTAAAACATACTTAAAAATACTTAAATAACTTTAAAATTAATAAATAATTAATGTAAGTTAAAAAAATAAACATACATTTTTATTTTTTAATACATATATATATTAACGTAATATTTATTAAAAATATTCAATATTTTTAGCGTAGAATAGCGGGAGGGTAAAATTTACTATTACCACTCCAGTGAGTGCAACAGTAGGGAAAGCGTTGGATAGCGGGAGGGTAAAATTACTATTCCCACTCCAGTGAGTGCAACAGTAGGGAAAGCGTTGGATAGCGGGAGGGTAAAAATTACTATTCCCACTCCAGAGAGTGCAACAGTAGAGAAAACGTTGGATAGCGTAGGGGTAAAAATTACTATTCCCACTCCAGAGAGTGCAACAGTAGGGAAAACGTTGGATAGCGGGAGGGTAAAAATTACTATTCCCACTCCAGAGAGTGCAACAGTAGGGAAAGCGTTGGATAGCGGGAGGGTAAAAATTACTATTCCCACTCCAGTGAGTGCAACAGTAAGGAAAGCGTTGGATAGCGGGAGGGTAAAAATTACTATTCCCACTCCAGAGAGTGCAACAGTAGGGAAAGCGTTGGATAGCGTAGGGGTAAAAATTACTATTCCCACTCCAGAGAGTTCAACAGTAGGGAAAGCGTTGGATAGCGTAGGGGTATAAATTACTATTCCCACTCCAGAGAGTGCAACAGTAGGGAAAGAGTTGGATAGCGTAGGGGTAAAAATTACTATTCCCACTCCAGTGAGTGCAACAGTAGGGAAAGCGTTGGATAGCGTAGGGGTAAAAATTACTATTCCCACTCCAAAGAGTGCAACAGTAGGGAAAATAATGATTTAATATTTTAATAAAAATAAAATAATTATCAATACCAATAAAAAATTAATTAAAATGACTTACCAATTACAAAATATTTAATAATTAATTCTAAATACCAATAAATATTATTACTTAAAAATTAATTACCTATTAATAAAAATGAATTACCAATTAATAAAAATTAATTACCAAATAAGAATTAATTAACAATAAATTAATAATTAATACCAATAAATAAAAATAAATAATTACTGAATTACAATTAAATTACTTCCCACCCTATTCCCTATAAACCCACAACCCACTCTGAATAATAAATTAAAACAATTAATATAATTATCAATTAAATAATTATTAAAAATTAATTACCAATTAATAAAAATTAATTACCAATTAATAAAAAATAATGACCAATTAATAATTAATTAACAGTGAATTATTTATCAATACCAATAAATAAAATTTAATAATTACTTAACTAAATTTAAATTACTTCCCACCCTATTCCCCTATAAACCCACAACCCGCTACAGAACTAAAACGCAAAATTAAATTAAATATAATTAATAATTCCTAAAAATTAATATTTAATTTACTATAATTAAATTACTTCCCACCCTATTCCCCTATAAACCCACAACCCGCTACAGAATTAAATTACGCAAAAATTAAATAACATAAAATTCATTACTTTAAAAAAATTAAAACATACATTACAAAAATAATACATACTTTTAACACATATACTAACACTTAAAACACTATAAAAAAATTCGATATTTTTAACAACTATATTATGACTGTCGATATTTTGACAATCGATATTTCTTACCTGAATTTCGATATTCTTAACCACTATATTTTGGCAATTCGATATTCTGTCCATTCTATATTTACAACTCGATATTTTGGCAATTCGATATTAAAAATTCGATATTATGTCTGTTTACCGGAGATCTCTCCATTGAGCCCTGCGCTGACTCACCCTGCCCCTCCTGGAGCCACACCCACCTCCCAGCCCCTGTTACTCACAAGCCAGACATGCAATTCACATCAGGCAGGCAGACACAGAGCACACAGAAATGCCAACTTCTAGAAGTGGCATTTCTCTACCAGTCACCATAAATCTGCGCACACCATTGCGCAGCATTTATTCTCACGAATTCAGACATACTAGACTTGACCATGCTGCACCTCTCATAACAGGAATTACCACTGACACACTCATCCTCAATGCATTCCTATGGGAGGGCAGGCCAGTCTCACCACACACACACACAGCGCGCACGCACTTTACACTGGACCACAGTGCTAAAGTGCCCAGAGACTTAAAACTACTAACACCAAGTTACATATAAGGCAAAAGTTCAGGGGTGAACCTGCCAAAAAGGGCCAAGTCCAACACAACCCCCTTCCAGCCAAAACGCAGGGCAGACCAATCACCACTGTGATGGGCTTCCCTGCTTGGGGCGATAGAACACGGACGCGGGCCCGCACTGCAGGGACACCCTCCGGTTCTACGCCACTCTGAACCCATGTGGTTCCCTCTGAAAAAAAACTCTCCGGACCAACTAGGCTACCCCACTGGTACTCCTTAGTTGTCCACGGCCAGGACCAGGCCCTAGGCCATCCAGATACCACTGGTCCTTGCCAATCCACCGAGTGGGGGGCAGTAACCCCTGGCATACAATAGCCATTCTCCACTCTACCTCTCAGTGTAGTTCCCAACTACCACTGATCCTTCAACCTAGGGTCCGCACCCTCAGGCTGATCAGAGGTCACGGGCGAAGCGTCTCCTCACCCTACCTCTACTTCTGGGGTTCCGCACCCTCCCAGGGGAAGCACCCACCAGAACACAACTCTCCCACCAGTTCAGGACCTAACTCCATCAACTGGTCTACCACCTGGGATCCACATTCACCGGATGCACCGGGGTCAGAGGCGAGGACTCCCTCCCTCTGCACCCCCTTCCAGAGTTCTGCACCCTCCCACTGTAGAGCAGGGTCCCTTCACTTAAGATGGGCCCCACCTGCTCTCAGGGTAGTACTACCACATTCAGCCAGGGACCCTAAAGATCCCGGCTAGGCCTGCACCACCCCTTCTGGGAAACACAGGGTCTCTTCACTTAAGATGGGCCCCACCTGTGTTCAACGGGGTACCCCTAGAAAGCAAACCGGCCAGGACACTGATTACAGTCGCCCTGCCGTCCAGGTCAGGAAACACCTGAACCTGGCTCCCCAACCCAGGGACGGTACCCTTTGGTCAGACAATTGCCTGGCGAACCAGGACTTCCTGAGGGTGACACATACCTAATGTGCCATGTGACAGTCTGCCTGGTGCAGAGCTCACGACCTCCTGTCCCTCTGACAGTGCGTGAAGATGCCCCAGCAACCTGGCGCAGAGCTCACGACCTCCTGTCCCTCTGACAGTGCGTGAAGATGCCCCAGGACAGAAGTGGCGTCACCATGGCCAATCCTATGAGGCTCAGCCCTTCTGGCTGGCCCCTGACCCAATGGTTCTTCCACTGGGGACTCTTTCCCCCTCTCACCCCTCAATCTGGACTTCTGCACCCTCCACTTAGAAGCGGCACTGCCAGACACCAGAACTGATGGAGGCCTGATTACAGACACTCCCAGCTCACCTAACAAGGGAGATCCCCCTCGAAGAACAGTCCAACAGGACAGACTAGGCTCCCTACCTGGTGTTCCCTCTAAGAACCAACCAGCCCTGGAGACCGAGGTTGGGGTTCGGAATATGACCCGGTCTCACGCCCGCTTCAGCGAGTTTGGGCGTGAGGCCACACAACATCCTCACAATAAGGTTACCTAACTGGGCTACTCTGAACCACTTCCACCACTCTGGGTTGGAAGACACCTGCACCATTCCTCTATTCTCACTCCCCAATGCAAGCTCCCTTGAATCAAAGAACTCACACACTCCAACAGGTGTTGGCGCGACTCCGGAAAACAATTACAGGGCATGTTCTCTCTGACAAAACAGATTGAACAGCCCTTTAACACCATTTACCGTGCTAACCAATCACCCAAACGTCCAGTGCACCAGAACACTCATCCACACTCCCCCCACAAGACGGGTGAGACAGCATCTTACTGCCCCTGAAACACAACCTGTCCCCCTCTTAACCGGGAACCAGGTACCATACTATGGGAACTGGGAATGGGACTTCCTGCACTGGACTACATATTGCTGCCACCACTGGATCCCATCCTTACTGGGAATTCCAGAAACTAACACTGCACTTAGGGGATAATCTCCCCTCCCGAGCTAGTTACTCCATGCCAATTAAGTTACCACTGTAGGCCAACCCTAGAAATAGCAGACAGCACAGGGGCAGTCAACTCCTTCAGCTTCTGGCCAACCCAAGAAATAGCACGATGGCACAAGGGCAGTCACACTCCTTCAGCTTCAGGCCAACCCAAGAAATAGCAGTCTGCACAAGGGCAGTCACACTCCTCCAGATTCTCTGGTTTCTGTCCTTGGCAGGACACCCAACTCATAGTGCAACAATAAAACACATTTCAAAAAGAAATGACACTTAAAACAAACTCAGACACAATAATCCCTTTCCATGTGACTATCTAAAATGTAGAGCTTGTAGTGCAACCAGTTGTCGCTGCGGTATTGAGCAAACGCAAGTCCTATCCTCACCGCTGACAACCAATGTTAGAAATGGGATCCCTGGTTGGCTAAGGCTTGCGCCAAAGCCAGGCAGAGACCACCACTCTAGTCAGGGCAAGGGAGTTACACGCCGAAGATAACCCCTGCTCACCCCCTTGGTAGCTTGGCACGAGCAGTCAGGCTTATCCCGGAGGCAATGTGTAAAGCGTTTGCGCAACACACACACAGCAACAACATACTAGGTACACCACAAAAGGAACTCCACACAAGGTTATATATAAAAATAGCCTTTGTATTATCATAAAACACATTAGAATAGTACTCACATAATATACATCGTGCCACATGGCACTAGGTCATATTTACAAGGGATTATTTACACCTGACAGGGCCCACTGGACCACTGTCAGAACCATCACAAAGCGAACTTAGTAAAAGTAAGACATATCATAATTGTACAACCAGTAATCACTGGTAACCACTGTACTCAGCATCCTCCTGTAACATAAACCACATTATGCACAGTATCACATTAGGCGCAAAACCTTATACGCCAACCTCACCAGCATAAACACATTATGCAAAACCTCATAATCATGAAAGTACATTAGAGGCATAAAACAGGGTGCGTAAATCATAGTAAATGCATCACATTTCCTAGCACCACATAACTCGCATTAGCACATAACCTCCTAGTAAAAAGAACCATAGCAGAGGCGTAAATCACATTAGGGCCTGGCGCCCTACAAACCTAACAGTCCCCTGGCCAACTGGCCATCTCAAAAGGGGCTCAAATGCCCTAGGTCCAAAAGTCAGGGCTGCTGCCTATGCGGCGAAATCCAATTGTGCGCACTTTGCGCAGGCCTAAACGTAGCAGCTGGCACTAAGTGCTGCGCAGCTGTGAATGTCAGGGGCAAAGGAGTGCATCTCACTCCTAACTCAAAAGGTATGTCCCCAAATAAAGAATAACCTAAACGGTGCAGCTGCCCACCACTTGCTGGGCAGCTGGGAATATTAAAATGAGGCTTGGGCTCTCAATGTGCCCTTAGAACAAATGCAAAAGTGTTGCAGCTGTCCGCGCTGGTGCGGTGCAGCTGAGGATCAAGAAAAAGGGGCCCTGGCACATCTGTGCCTACGGGGCCTCACTGGGGCTTCTTGGAAATAATGTTGCCCCTTAAACGTTGCAGTTGCCCACTGTCAAGTGGGGCAACTGTAAAAACATATGGCCACTATTGGAGCGAACACGGGCCCCTCTGGCCCTTAAAACAAATATGCCCCATTCGTTGGAGCCACACGGGGCTCTGAAAATAAACTTGCCCAACGTTGGAGAAAACACGGGGCCCTAACACAAAATATGGCCCACGTCGTTGGAGCGACCCCCTATCAGGCGGGGGCCGCTCAAGGAAACAGACACGGTGCCCTCAATGGCACCACACCGCCCATCTTGAGTCCCCACTCACCGGGACTCACTGGCGGCTTCACGCTGTCCCCTCTTGCGGCGGGACCGGCAGCACTTCTCAACGGCGCGGGGCTCCCTACAGGTCACGGGAGCCCCTCTCACCACGCCGCACTCCTCTTCACCCGGGCCCCCTCCTGGGACCCGGGACTTCACCATGGAGCCTGCGAGGCTCCGGGACTTCTCTTGGGCACTGGACCAGCGCGGGGTGGGCTCCCGCCTGGATTCTCTCACTCTCTCCTTCACCAGCGGCGTGCGCGGGACTTCCCTCGAGAAACCGGAAGTCCCGCCCGCCGTCAGGCACTATGTTGCCTGACTTCCGGTTTCGGGGCCGCGGCGGTGATTTTCATCGCAATAAGAACGCGGGGTGGGCTCCCGCCGCGGCACTGCGGGGTGGGCACCCGCTTTTTAAGTATCCAAATAAGCGGGGTGGGCTTCCGCAATTAGATAAAAGCACAAGCGGGGTGGGCACCCGCAATCGGCATGAAGGGGGAATCCCTAGGATGGGGATTCCCTCAAAAGGGGCTGCAGCAAAGCGCTGCGCAGCCCACACGCTCTTCTGGTACAAATATAAAATAAAGCGCTCACGGGGCGCAAGGTGTAGCCAAAGTCCTGGAGGATGGAGAAGAAGCAAAAGGGGTCCCAAAAGTCCTTTCAGGCATCAAGGGGCAAGGCAGGGCCCAGGGAGGCAAGCCCTCATGGCAGCTGCCCCTGGGCCCCAGCAGCAGCACGCCCCCGGCAGGAACAGCACACCAAGAACTGAACAACCTTATGGGGTCACAGCCCCTTCTTTTATACACAAAATCACTTTGTGTCACAGCACAGGGCTTGGGGATACCAGTCAGAACTGGTATAGGGGGGATTTGGAGCACTTTGTTTTGGCAAGCTCCTCTTCCCTTTCAGAGTGTAGGCTAGGGACATCAGACGCACCACAGGAGGTGGAGCCAGCATTGTAGAGGGAAGGCACAGCCCTATTCAGTTCCCAGGTGCAACTCCTCCCACCCATCTACATGGAGATCTCTCCATTGAGCCCTACGCTGACTCACCCTGCCCCTCCTGGAGCCACACACACCTCCCAGCCCCTGTCACTCACAAGCCAGACATGCAATTCACATCAGGCAGGCAGACACAGAGCACACAGAAATGCCAACTTCTAGAAGTGGCATTTCTCTACCAGTCAACATAAATCTGCGCACACCATTGCGCAGCATTTATTCTCACGAATTCAGACATACTAGACTTGACCATGCTGCACCTCTCATAACAGGAATTACCACTGACACACTCATCCTCAATGCATTCCTATGGGAGGGCAGGCCAGTCTCACCACACACACACACACACAGCGCGCACGCACTTTATACTGGACCACAGTGCTAAAGTGCCCAGAGACTTAAAACTACTAACACCAAGTTACATATAAGGCAAAAAGTTCAGGGGTGAACCTGCCAAAAAGGGCCAAGTCCAACATTGGTTTTCCCTGGAGTGTCTCAATTTTTTAATGCCTCTTGCAGCGTCCTAACACTTGCTTAAAATGAAAAACAGCTCCCGGTTTGGAGGGAAGATTTCAGGTGAGCTTGAACAGTACAAGCAACTGTTGCTCATGCTTACATCCCTATCTGACCTTCGCGTAGTAGGAATGTGCCATCCCTTTACCAGCAGAGCCGTCTGCCATCTTTTCTAACATCTCTGCGAGAGAAGTGGTACTGGCCGAGCTTGACACGTGGCATGGCTTGTCATACCTTATCAGACTATTGTGTCCTTTACTCTGCCTTTTAAGATACTTTTGTAAAGATATTTTTCTGCGGCAAGGAAAAAAGGACAAGTAGTGCATAGTTTGCACACATTAGGGAAGGTAAGATAGTATCACAGACTCACTAATCTCCTGTGGCCCAGGATCATTTCTGCAACACTCAGCATAGGTCCTCTGCAGATAGGGAGAGGGGCATTATCCCTTGATACATAGCCCATCCAAAGGCCCGCTGCATGTCACGTTATCCATCATTTTCCATAACTAGGAGCCGACAAATCGCCCTAGACTGGGGACCTCGAAGTAGAGGAAGAGTCTGTGTGACAGTCCAGGCAGATGGGATCCAATCAGTGAGGAGTGTACTGGACCCAATATACGGTTTGAGGAAGGATTGGGAGGTCTTTCTGCAAGCCAGAGTGGCAATGGGGCACTGGGACTTCTTTTGAGGGCTGGGACATAGACCACGGCTCATAAAAGGACACCGAAGTGTTGCAAAAGTTAGGTGGGACTTAGATGTAAAGCCATTGAGAGGAGAAGTGTTAGAGCAGTAAAAGCAAAGTGACCAAAGGGACAGAACAGAATGAAATATACCTTTGGTCAGCCATTCTCATGGCAGATCAACCCCATGAAAGGAGGCATTTGCAGATTAAGGGGTAGAAAACAGGCTGGTTTGTCAGTACCATGGATCTGGCATGGAAAGTATAATGATCCCTAATGTCCCATCCTCTTCTTTTTCCAGTCAATTGGTATTGAAGGACTTGACTTCCTTAAAGGGGGCGAAAACAAGGGGATTCAGGACACATGGAGGAGAAGGGGGGTTATCGCTCTGGCTGTGCACCATCCCTTCTTCCAGGGGACTCTACCTAGAAGGCGTCTGTTAGCGCCCCTGCCCTCCCAAAGGCCATAATGAATTACCCATGGGTGCCCACCCTGCAGTGATTCTGCACTGAGGATTGGCACCATACACCTGAATGTCCCTCAGAAGTGATAAGGAGGTAAAAAGTAAAGAGCTGCACAGCGAATATCTAACAGATAAAGAAAACCATTGTTCTTGGATGTAAAGAAGCTTTAGCCATCCCATTAACTCAGAGAATGCCATAGGTTAGCAAAGGAAACTGGTGATCTTCAAGGAAATGTGGAAACGAAAGGATGGTTATGTCTAAAGCTGAGAATTTAAAATATACACTATTTGTAAAGTACTGCACCAGGTCGGGGTGGCTTGTTTAAAAAGACGCCCTTTTTAGATTAATGAACTACATGAACACATAACAACCCTGGAGCGACGAGGCTTCAGCACACACTCCAAAGACAACATGGGCCTGTCAAGGAGATTAAGACAGCATCCATCAGCCTTTGTCTTCAATGAGCTCCAGACAAGATACACCCTCTGCAATTCTGGAACTTGGCCGTCGTCTGTTGCTTTGAAAGAGAACGGAACTTATAAACCTGTGCTACTAACTTGTTCTCAGACAACATTCTAAAGGAAGATGAAATGGAAGATTATTTTTTGTCACAGAAATTAATTTGAGACATAATCGAAGGTAACGCATTTTTTATAACCTCTTCAAAATATGGCATTAAGGGAGGCCCCATCAGACTATAAACAGAGAAGGAAATACCCTCAGGAAAGAAACTATAGCATGGAAATTTAAAAATAGACTACATATTGAGTAATGAGGCCAAAACATTCGATTCTTGAACTTGAATGTGACTCTAGCAACAGTAGAAAAAGTTATATTTTTACTGAGAGGGGACGAGGAAGAAATATGAACTATCTGAAGAGAGTTTCTACAACTATAGGACGGAATAAGAAATGTTTTTGGAGCATGTTCCTAGTTAGATTCCTCTTATTATATCTGCCTGCGAATATATACTTTTTCGTGCTCCTTGCTCAATTGATTTAGACGGTGGGAAGGGCTCAGAGATTATATTTGATTAACCATAGATGTAAAATATGTGTAATGCTTTGTTTCAACTTTCTTATCAAATCAGCGTTTTTTTAAAAACCTGAAAGAAAGAAAACTATATATGTTCAGTTGATACAATTCAAAATGTCATTCGACAATAATTAAAGATGTTGTTTTAACGGAAGTAAATAAACTCAATGTAATAATGCACGAGAAGACAGAGATGTCTTTGTTCATCTCCCCCAACAGCCCAGTCATCGAGCTAAAAATCCTGTTTGACTGGACGCACAACTATGAAAACCATTCCAAGGTACCTCCAAGGCAGGGCCGGACTGGTGAACGACAAGCAGCCCTGGCAAAAATGCTCAAACCAGTCCCGTTTCCTTTGTCTCCTCCTGCATTCTCTCTCTTTCCATCCATTCATTCTCTTTCTCCTTCTCTCCTCACTCTCTTCTCCCTCTGATGGTTTTCTCTCTACCTTCCGCCTCCATCTCTTTCTCTCTCTCTTGAAGGGTTGAATGACACAACCACGCTTTCCTTTCCCACACATTCCTTAACAAGACTGGTGGAACAACGAATGCATCTGAACCACGCAATCCATTTACAACGCAAGTTGTTAAAACGACTTGCCTTAGGGGGGCGCTGGACTTTGGAATAGTATAATTTACTATACCAACTCCAGTCCTCCAACAGTAGGGGCTGCGTTGGACAATAAAGTCCAACATCGCTTTACCTAGCACATGTTGTTGTAACAACTTGCGCTGTAAATGGAATGCGTGGTTCAGACGCATTCGTTGTTATGCCCGCATTGCAAAGGCAATGCATTGTTTGGCAGTTGTGGTATTTTCTGTTTTCCCTCTTGAAGCCTTCCTGTGCCTACAGCATTTAACCTCCGGGATGTGGGGAAAGCGACAGAGACACCAGGAGCATCCCTGGGCTTTCAAAACTGGCCTCCAAGGGCTCCAGCCCACAGGGGAAGTGCCTGGTGGAATAAAAGGCCTGGCCGGCCCTGGAGGATCGTATTCAACTCGAATTGTGTTTGAAACTAGAGGATGACTGACATTTCTTTGAGAAAACTGCAACAGAGACAGCTCCCCTACCAGCCGTCATAGCTTACCTACCTGGTCCTCTGTCTGGACCTGTTGTGAGAACACAAACCTCTGGCACAGTGGAGGTGAGACAGGGAAGAAGCGGCTGGTGGTGGTTGGATCAGCGACCATAACAGTGCGTCCCTCATATGGACTGGAGTGCAGAGTCAGCCCCTATGATGCAACCAACACTGGATGTGAGCCAGGGTGGCAGGTAATGAGTGGTGTCATCAGACATGGGCATCCCATGGCTAGTGGGTCATCACTGGCATGCTGCTATGGGAAGTTGTGGGTACTTTGATCTATACCTCGCGCCCTTCTGTGGCATTTATGACCAGCAGGAATGGGATGGCGACCCAGCTATACAGAGAAGGCACAGCTCAAATACTGCTGGCCCAAGTATAAGGAGGCCATGAAGAGCTGCACTGACTGGATACTTCTGGGAAATGCTGAAGATCTTGGCAGGGTGACCCCTTGGATATCGGGTGGGCTGCACTGGCACTGGCCTTCATCACCTTGTGCTGCTCTGGCAGGCGTGGAACTATTGTCATGTTTCCTGTGAGCACCAGAATCTTGGAACCCCTTGGTTACTGCTGGAGTGCTGGATGCTTAAAGTGCCTACTGACACTGAATGTGTCTTGTGTCTAGGAGTAATAGGACATGGAACTGATGACCGAGGTGCACTTCATTTGCCTGTAAGCTTCTTCTCGACTGTATATCTCCTGCAGCACCGTCCTATAAAGCACTGAGGACAGCACAAGATGGGTGGTGTCTCCAGCACCTTGTGCATCTGCTCTGTGCTACCCACACAGATGCAAACATGACTGTTCCATCCGTAGACCAAAGTCACCGGAGAGTGGCCTTCATTCTGCAGGAATGGTAGCCTGGTCCTTTGGTTCCATGTCAACCGTCAGGATGACAGCACGCTTAGCGTGCCTAGAGGATTCCCTGTCTGCTTTCCCAAGAACGGGGACCAGCATTGTCATGCTGCAGAAGTAGTAGTCTGCTTGAATAAACTCCAGGAGTCACCACT
Organism: Calotriton arnoldi; assembly: GCA_963921515.1. Classification (NCBI taxonomy): domain Eukaryota; kingdom Metazoa; phylum Chordata; class Amphibia; order Caudata; family Salamandridae; genus Calotriton; species Calotriton arnoldi. The sequence continues at coordinate 2,106,964 of CAWUFW010002198.1, forward strand.
GTATGTTGAGTTCTTTATGACAAAGGAGAAACTCCATCAATACAAGCCCAGCTCCACAGGCCAAGCCAACTGACTTGTTTCAAGACATAGCCTTCAATACACTCCCATTGGAATGACCCAGCTACAATTTAAGGGGAATACATGGGAGCCTACCAATATAATGCCCACTTACCACTCATGCTTCTGGTTGTGGGTAGCCCGAAGGTGTTCTGGTGGATGTGTGCTTATCTGGGTGTGGTCCAGGCTTTAGGGCAAGGAGCAAAACAGTATGAAGGAGGAGTGACGTCAGCTGGATCAAGGGTAGGATGTTAGGTACCACAAAGGAAACAAGTGCTCTTCACTTCACCTAGTGTTTGACAATTACTTGAAGACGATAAAAAATTAGTCTGCCAAACAAGCACTAATAAAATGGATAAATTTTCAATGTAACCAACTGTTTGCAAGGACCCCCATCCTCCAGCAGAGATTCTGCACAGGAGCCTGAGGTGGAACTGAGCTCCTTTTAATATTGAATTGATGTGACTTCGATGGTTCAGATTCTTGTTTAACATAAAGCTGAGAGATGCTGAGTTTGAAGTCATGGAGAGGAGACCTTCCAATATAGTAAAATCATCCAGCCATACAGGTGTGGAGCATTTAAAGAGGTGATCAGCAAGAATTCTGCTGTTAGAGGGTTTAAGGTTAATTTATGGGGCTGGTGAGTCTTCCATGAATGTCTTTTTTCTGAATCTCTTTAAGGAAGTCAATGTCCTTCAAGGAGGTCCTTCCATGCAGGGCTCAGGATGACTCAGCAGTATAAAGCAGGGTTCAGCACTCAGGTCATCATTAATTGACATCTACATTTCTAATAAAATGGTCGATAAAGAACACTGCACAGTGTGGCCCCTTCCTGAATTCCAATAGTTCCCCTTGATTAAAGACAGCAAATCCATAGATAAAGTGCTCGGGCTCCACAGAACTCACAACATCTGACAGCCTGTAAGATCCGCTTAACACGGAGAAGGTACGGAGATTAAATGGTATAAGTTCCCTGAGTGAGTCGAGGTTGGACACTACATGGCCTTTGCTTCACAATCCATGTCAGTAAAGAGGTTTATTTCTAACTGAAGCCTACCCTCCTACAGCGCATTCCCTATCCCTAATTTAAGCAAGCTTTGCAAATTTCAGCTCCAGAAGTCATTGCTGAAACGCATTTTCCTTTCTAAAACCACAAGGCTACTTGTTTGGTGACCACTTGTCACCAGGCAAGAAGCCTTAAATCTGCCTCTTGCTTTGGCTGACTCTTTAAGAGCAGTAGCTGGATATATTGCATATTCCTGCAAGCATAATTTCGATTCAAAGCGTACCCCAAGTAATGAACAGTTTTGAGTTTTATGATTAATGATTTTAATGTTCTTGTATGTATGTATTTTATTAGGCTTGACCTTAACAGAAATGGCTCATAGTGCACTGTGCCACGAAAAATAAAATATATCAAGTACACAATTTAAAAAATGTGCAACACAACAACAGGCAACGAATAAATCCATACAGAGTAAGCGAAAGAAAAAAGACGAGTTTTTAGTTCCTGCCTAAAAGCCTGCGGAGAAGAAGCGAGATGCACCATTACAGGGAGGTGCAAGTGACAAAGGTTACTAAGAGGTCCAGCTTTTAGCCACTCAAGGGATTTGGAGTTACGAGAGATCCTTATATTGGCGAGCATAGGACACTCTGGCAACCACAAGTTCGAAAATCGACTAGGAGGGCCACCGACAATCCACTTCAGGATCAGAGCTTTGTTAACCAGCCTTTCTTAATCTAAAAACTGAGGTTAAGAATGAGCCAATGAAGTACCATGAGATAAGAGTGCACCTACCATAGCTGCGTGCACCTGAGCTCCTACCATAGCTGCGTGCACTTGAAACAAGTTAGAGAACAGGGTGCATTGGAAGTGCATGAACTAAACAGCATTCCTGATCTACATGGGAAAGGATAAGAGCCTGGACCATACTCAATCAGGATTTATATAGCGATAGGGTATCCAGCCGCTTGCAGGTCCCAGAAGGCTAAATCGAACAGCCAGGTCTTAAGGGCCTTTCTGAATTCCGGAAGTGAGGTGATGGTCGTTCCGTAACTGCTTCGGTGGATGTGGGGAGTGTGTGCAAGTGAAGGGACCACTGACTTCTTAGGAGACAACTAATATTGTGCAGATTGCATCCTCTTAGCAATATGGCCCAATATGGCCAAAAATAGATAGTTTGGATTCAACAAGAATCCAAGCCATTTTGCAAAGTTTATCATTTCAGTTGTAATTCCTTCTGTTGTAAGAACAGATAACCATAAATGAGAAAGTTACAGATTTTCTGGTGAAACAAGCAAAACTCTATTGCAGATGGACTAAGCTTTAAACAGGTTGCCAGCATTCAGGCCTCAATCTCCAAGAGACAAAGTACTTGATGTTTGACCTGGATGGCACTCGAAGTTATGACTGGAAATCATCGGCCTTCTGATGCATGGACACCCCAACAGTTTCCTCAATATGTAAATTAAAATCTTTGGGAAGTAAAATGAACTCATGAGATCATCTCAATATTGTGTATAGGATGAAACCCAGATGGACAGGGTTGCAAGAATGTGGATAGTCAAACTTAGCTTGAAATTGTAGCGTCATTGCCTTCTCAATGATTTTTCCAACAAAAGAATGTTTGGTAATGGGACAGCAATTATTTTGGGCAAAAGGGTCTTGATTTTGCTTCCTTGGTGGACACCTCAAAACCCAAACCATTACGTTTGTTTTGATTTCATAAATAAAAAAAAGTTGCCCTTGTATTACTTAGTTGCCAAGGTCATTAGCATCAAGTCATCTATGACACATTGTAGTGGGGTAGGAGCACCACTCATCCATGGGTTTCTAACTACAAATATCTTAAACACCATTCACAATATTTAACAAAATGAATAGAGAACACACTCCAGGCTTTCATCTGGTGATTAGGAGCAAGCGTCTGTATGCTGATTATTTTTACCATATATAACATGAGCACTCATGTTCGGATTTTCAAGTCCTGAGGGGCAAGAGCCAAATCAATTCAGTTTTCCTAAATGGAACTCTATGTAGACAAAAGGCAAAACTCTGAGACGCGGCATCAATTAAGGTTCAGTACAAAAGTGTTTTTTTAAGAACCTTATACTTCGGTACAGATCAAATTAAGTTTGAAGATACTATTGCACCAACCCCCCTTCTACAACATGATGGGGTATTACTTAGAACTTGTTAATCAAAAATCTATCATTGGATATAGTTAGGAAGTAACTACACGCAGGAGCCAGATGAGTTCATTTGCTGCCATTTTTGTACATTGGAATTATGATTACATTTTTCATAAAAAGTTAAAGTTGCTTTCATGATCTGCAAAAAGCATAGAAGCCCTGATGGGGATGCTAAAAAAATAAACCAGAAAGGATATAGAATAATTTAGGAGCTGAACAGCCGGATTCGCGCTCAAAAGCGCGCAACATCACCCGCGACGCGGGACGCGCGCGGGCGGGCCCGTCTTTGCCCGTCATCGGCAGAAAGAGGCAGGGCAGGGCCACCCCCTTTTCATGTGGTGGACATTTGTGGACAGAACAATTCTTCATTGGTATCATTACGCCAGGTTTGCTAAAGAGTGTTGGTTTACTGTTAGCCTAATATCATTTAATAATATAGCATTATACGCTGTTATTTTTTCACGTGCTGGTCCTGGGAGAACTTAAGTTGATCACATTGATTGCCGGAAGTGAAGTGTTGTATAGGTATCACGAGACTTAGAGGTCACAAATCCACTAAGGATTGAGTATGGGGAAAAGGAAAACAATGGACGGGAATAGTGGAGCTCTTGGAGGGGGAGAAAGCGGTAGAGAACGTAGGGGAAAAGGGTGAGGAAAATGCTGAAACAGAAGACATTAGGTAATAACTGCACCATAGATAGAATAGATACGCTGATCAGCGAATGTGAGGACATTTTAGTTAATGATACATCCACGCAAGCTACTAGTATTGAACAAGCCGTAGGCACCTCCCAACCGGACAAAACCAGCGCAGGACAACACGTAACAATTCCCGCAATGTTTCATAAACCAATGAGGGGAGGTACTCTGGAACTCCACACTGAGGGATCTATGGCTACGAGGGCAGAAAGAGCAGCTTTAGCGAAAGGAAAGATTGGTAACCCTGAGGTAGGGGAAAAAACAGTTGCCTGTACTAATAGGTTTGCGCCCCTCATAGATCTGCAAGAGGAAGAGAGGGTGGATGATCACTTGAATAATTCCCCGTCGCTGTCCTGCAGCCCCCCCCCCTACATCTAATTCACGGTTGAATTCATATTCCACCGCTGATTTTCAGGGAATACCTTCTCTTATTCGTGAACTAAGAGCGGAGGTGGCATTTATGCGAACAAAGTTAGTAGAATTGACATCTATGGTTGAACTTATATCACAAAGGATTCCTGTTCAACTAGAAACTCCCAACCCAAGGGTAAGGCAGCTTGATCAATTTAAGCAGGTAAACTGTCAGGAACGGGATCTGGCTACTATAACAAAGCTCTCTCGGAGTAAGGATAATATTCCGCTCCGTTATAATGCGGGGGAAGAAAGTAGACTTGAAATAGAGCCAATATCATTGGGGTGTCCTGCCCAAGCACTTAATCTAAAATCAGATCTATCACAAATGCAAATTAGGTGTCCTGTCATACCAGGACCAGGGACTACTTTAAATAATTGCAGACAACAAATTATTACACCGTTAGGTACAAATCTGCCTCAGGCGTCAAAAATGTACATGGTCAATGTCCCCAAACACGCTAGTAGGAATAGCATTGAAAACGCAGATTCCCTTACCAATAAAGTAATCCATTGGATCCGCCACGTTAGGGGATGTCGTTCGGTTATTAGAGAAGATATTTTTAGAGCTCGTAGACTCTCTTCCCGAACAAACCCGCTAGATTGTATTGAGTTAACACTAAAAGGTCAAGATCTAGTTGAAAATTTGCTAGCCTTGGAATTTCGCACGTCTTCTCCAGACCATTCGTTAATACAGTTTAGACGTTTCCCCATTGTAACTGATAAGGGCTGCGCTCTAGGGCAAGGTGATTCCCTCTTAGGCGGATCCTCAAACCTAGAATCTAATGATTGACTCTTGAATGTGCCCCAGAAGGAATTAGGTACCAATGACTTCATTCCACCAAATAGAGAATCCAGTATTTGTTCTTACCCTTCTAGAGAGGTGGAATGTACAATGAGTAATTTACCCTCAGATAATAATATATTGACAACTAAAGGAAATATAGAGCTAGTTGACCACCAAGGAAATTTGTTGAATACCGTGATAGCACAGAGCCCAGGTGAAAATTTACCGGCAGGATTATTTGTGTTGTCATGGAATATAGCTGGGATAAAATCCAAGATCGTATCTCCAGATTGGCAGACATTTGTTGCTCAACATGATGTCTGCCTTTTCCAGGAAACCTGGGCGGTGGATTCTATCCACAGTGCAGGCTACTTAAACTATTGTGTCCCAGCAATCTCTGGTGGAAAAGGTCGACCCTCAGGAGGGTTAACAATCTGGGTTCGCCAAGAAATTGGCTTTGTTGTGCAGGTCCTCGAGGCTCATAATAAGGATATATTAGCTCTCAGGCTGAAGTGGGGAGAGCGCGAAAAGCTTGATATCTATAACATCTATGCAAGAGGGACAAAGGGTAGGAAATCTGAGGTTTTAGTAGTTTTGGACACTTTACTTAACCAATATTCTAGGGGCATAAATGTAATAATAGCGGGCGATTTTAATGCGACTTTTGAACCCCTCCTAAATGGGAACTCAAATTTTACTGATGATGTAGATGACTTGTGGAAAATTCCTAAATTAGATCTAATTCCAGTAAAAAAATGGACTGATGTGGTGGTTCAGATAAATTCCATCTGTATGGAGAAAGGATTAAGGGCTGTAAATGGCAGAACCCAATCAGATAGAGACGGTGCATGTACTTTTAACAATGGCTCTAGTTTTAGCCGCATTGATTACTTATTGATTAACTGCCAGTTTTGGCATGCATTAAGGGACATGAAGGTAAATGAGAGACTAGAGAGCGATCACAATCCCTTGTGTGCAGTTTTTGAGGTAGTGGTAGAGAAAGACGCCATTTACTCTAGTAGAGAAATGATATCCCTAGATTTAGTTCCCACGAATGATATGAGGCGCTTGAAATGGGTAAATGTAATAGAGAACCCTGAAGTCCTAGATAAAATCTCAATAGATGTTGATAATGCAATATTAAAATTAGAAGACCTTTTGGTCAACCTGACACCTCCCGAGTTGGTAACTGGATTTCATGCTGAGTTTTTTACACAACTTCGTACCTATTTCTATAAAAACCGTAAAAACAGAGGTAATCAACACAAAAAAGGAAGTAAATGGTTTAACAAGGATTGTAAGGAGGCTCGTAGTTCCCTGGGGATAGCAATTAAGGATGGTGATCTGACCAAAGTGCGGTATGCCAGGCAAATTTATAAGAAAGTCCAGGAGACTGCTAAGAAATCTTGGGATGAGAATAGATGGCAGGATCTTAAATGTGCCTGCGAAAGCAAAAATCCTAAACAATTCTGGGATGTAGTTAAATGGGGTAGAGATGGCCGACCTGTAGAGCCGATAAATCATGTAAGCCAAGATCAATGGGTAACGCATTTTCAATCTCAATACGCTTGTAGTATAGATGACAAGGAAGTGTTTGAGTTCCCATATACTTACTATGATGGTCCAGCTTTTAATGAAGCAGATGTTGACATTGCTTTGGGTTCTGTAATGGGAGGTAAAGCACCAGGCCCCGACGGGATTCCAGCTGATATATTCCTTTCCAATAAACCAAAATGGAGCCGATATATCTTGATTATAATGAATGAAATTGCTAAAGGTATGCCGGTACCAGATTCATGGAAAGGAGCAGAGATAATTCCAATATTTAAAAAGGGGGATAAGTCACTGCCTGGGAATTATAGACCCATACGCTTAATTGACTCATTACAAAAGATTATGGGACGCCTTGTGCTAAATAAAATCCAAGATTGGATTGATGAGCAGGACATATTATCACCATTCCAGGCAGGTTTTCGGTCATGCACAAGTACCATTGACCAAACCTTTCGCTTCACATTGCTCTACTGGAAAACGGTGGTCTTAGGCAAAGGCAGCTTGTATGCTGCCTTTGTGGATTTAAAGTCAGCCTTTGACCTCGTTTCCCGTAGTAGATTGTGGAGAGTAATGCAAGATCTGGAGATGCCCCAAGAACTACTAACTCTCATAGCTAGACTCCATGAGGGTAACCACGCAAAAATCAGGTGGGGTACCCAGGGCCAGGTTACCTCCCCTATTCGAGTGGAAAAAGGGGTGAGACAAGGTTGTGTGATGGCTCCAACGCTGTTTTCTATATTCATCAATGGTATTGTAAAATTTTTGGAAGCAAACACAACTGATGCTCCTATATTGGCGGGCGTGAAAATCCCCATCCTCATGTTCGCAGATGATACGCTGTTAATCGCTAAAACACCGAGCGGTTTACAGCGAGCCCTATCACTCTTCGAGGAATTTTGCCATCTGCGGGGTTTGGAGATAAACGTGTCCAAAACAAAGTTTATGACATTTAACCCCCACAGATCTTATAGAGGAGTGATGGTGCTGAATAAGCGACCCCTAGAGCAAGTAAAAGATTTTACATATCTTGGGGTCATTATGCAGGGTGACATGAGGTGGGGCAAGCAACTGGATATGGCCACACTGAAACATCGGCAGTTGGCAGGAACTTTACTGGCTGAGTTTAATGTATCGTTTACAAAACCAGTTAGTCCAGTTTTGAACATTTATAATATGAAAGTTGTTAGTGCAGTATTATATGGGGCAGAGCTCTGGGGATTTAAAAATCTTTCAAAACTAACCACAGCTGAAAATAGTTTTCTACGTAAAATCACCAACCTTCCACAAAGCACACCGGTACGGCCATTACTCTATGATTTAGGCAGGAAGGTTTTGGTTGATAGTGCCAGATTACGCCCTTTGTTGTATTGGCGGAGAATCTGGTCAACACCTGAATTGACACCTTATGTTGAGGGCCTAAAAGATTTAATAAGAGCGGATTGCTATAAGAAAATCAAATGGCTACAGGAAGTTAGATCTATCCTAGTAAGTATAGGCATGGCCGCTTTATGGGAGAATCCTGAAAACACTCCATTTCCCTCTAAAGCACAGCTGAAGGAAAGATATTGGGGATGGGTGTCTGCTAACATCTTTAGGAATAGTGATCCTTCGACACTAACAAGCCAATTCCTAGATGTAAAACCAGTGCAAAAGCTGGAACCATACTGGGACACCATAACGAAGCCTCACGATAGAAAGCTCTATTTCCAACTTAGAATGGGCACATTACCCATAAAGTCATTTACTGCGAGATGGGATACAGTGGACTACACCTCCTGCCCTATTTGTCATGTAAACTTGGAGTCTTTGGCCCATTTGTTATTTGTGTGTCCCGCCTATAAAGTTCTGTGGCGTATTTGGTTGGCACCAATTTGTAGAGCTCTGGGTACCCGAAAACATGAGGTAGCTCTTAGATTAATTTGCACTGAAACATGGCTACCCCTTGCCATATCTTTAGCTAAATTTTTAGGTTGGGCATGGGTCATTAGATCAAAAGCGATTGCTGTATTGTAATGAATGTGTACTACATGCCTAACTTTTTCTTTAGTTGCTTAAATGAAATTGGGATTTGTTTCTCCTTTTATTTTTATTTTAATACTAAAAGGTAGTAAACGTAAGGCAAGAGTTAAGTTGTCCATGGAATTTCGTGTCTTAATGTAAAAGGACTCCTTTGTATATATGTATATAACATTGAGAGGAGTTTAAAAAAATGTATTGTTGTTTTTATAATATTTTATGGACTTCTATCTTCATGGGAAGTTTTAAAAAAAAATGTTTTTAATATTTTGGTCAAATTTTGTATTGTATTTCAGCTTTTATGACTATTTGTCGAATAAAGCTATTATGACTGACTGAATTTAGGAGGCTTTTTCTAATTTTGGATAGTAATGTATCCTCATCTATACTGAAAGTAGGCATAGTATGTGGGCTTTCATTAATCTAAACTATTAGTAAAAATGGTATAATCATTGGTTCTCAGTTGTTTAACTGAAGCAGGAAGACCAATTACCCGTGGCAATACAAGTATCAATTTTGGAGGTAGAAAAACTCATTCACAGTAAACAACCAAGCCAGTTTCAGCTAGGGGTGTTTTTAATTCATTGCACATATTTCCTCTTTGTAATATTCAAGCTCTTATGCATGTATTCTAAGGTACTAAAGCATCTACTTTGCTCTACATTCACCATCAAACCAATGACAGAGTGGCACTGATCCTTCAGGAGAAAAATGAAATAGTGACAAAGTTCTGTTTTGCATTAAAGGTCTCATATTGATCCATAAATAAATGACTTTAGTGGGTACTAATGTCAAAATAAGCCTCAGTTCCTGTACGTTAATGTACACGATCATGCATAGTAAGGTTGGAATTTTAACTCACATTATTTGCATTGTAGCATAGGCTATTGGTCACTTCTAAGTCAATATGGAGAATTTTATGATCTATGGTGAGTGACACAAGCACAGGCTTGTGGGTAATCTTGCCTCATTACTGTTAACTTAGTTTTTTCGAAAATAAATGCATTGCACTTATTAAAAATGGAACTCTCGCTCACCTAGCATTAGTAGGCCTCATACTCAATGTTGTGTGTGATGTTTGCTACCAATGTTCTGTATCACATGCACAAACACATTTTCATGTCTCAGTAAAATAACGTTTGAATGTATTTTCACAGGCAAAACAATGACCTTCCCAAGAATATTAAAATGTAGTTTCAGGAGAACTGTATATGCTCAAGGTTCCACTTAGCCGTCTTAGCAGAATCACACAAAATGTAGCCATATTTGTTCTAGTACAGATGGCGCTGTGAGAAGCTCCATGCTGTAGAATTGTGAGAGACTTTGGAAATGTACTTTCTTTCAATTGTTTCACTCTACTTAATTTGCATTGGTTCATTCTATTGGAACTGAATCAACTGTATTGAATATATGAAATTCTTTGTTCAGAATCCCATAAAAGTATGCCCTTTTTGGATGTGTGAAGGAGCCCTTTCTAACTGACCTTAGGAAGCAAATCCATGCCGGATTGCTCTCCCATTGTATGCTCTGTATTTTGCTACTTGACCTTTACTGAGTTCTTTGATTGATTCTGTACTCTAACTCAGCTTTGCACTCTAATTTAATCATTGATTTTGACTATATTACTTTATTTCTGCATAACTTACAATCTGAAAATAAACCTTTATGGTTTAAATCTTCCCTGTCTGTCATTATTGAAGGACCAAATGGGTTCTGTGTGTCTAAACTGAAATTGTTATTTAGAGTGCTTTATGGAGAAATAGCGCGTACTCAGCTACAGGAACTACCCATAAACCCATGAGTGCTTAATTTGAGCCGGGCCTTTCCGGTGCTAAGCACCGGCACTTAATTGGTGTCTGGTGCTCGGCACCTAATTGTCAACACCATACTTAGAACAGTCCACCACATGGTGGCGCTGCTCATCTAATTTAGAGATGCCAAGAACAACGGTAGTTTAGGAATACAATATACATTAAAATTGCTAATATCTGCCTCCCCAGCCATTCCTTTAGCTTTGGGGACCTGGAATAATCTTAACTGTCGCATTTACATGCTAGAGAGATGGTTAGTAGTTGTTTTGGCAGCGATGACAAGGGCGATGGGTGGTGCAAACTGCAGTGGCCTCCTTGTCAGAGCCCTGGCACTTAATATTTTACAAATTAAGCACTGCATTGCACAACTAAATAAAGGCTATGTTTTCCATCCAGGTTGCCGCAGGCTGCATCCATTTGGAGAGGCTCCGCTATACGCTGTCCTCGCTTTACCATCATTTTCGAAATGTATTTACTAAGGGTTCAACTCCTGCCCCTGAGTAAGCAATTGTTATTTTAGCATACAGTGATACCCTTTTCACTGCCCTTTATCGGCAGGGCTGGTGTCACACGTTCATTACATTTCCTATTTCACTGAAGGCAGAATATGATACTCCGTGTGTAAGATGCTTTGAGAGGGCTAATGCACTATTTTAAATAAGAATCCGTGTTGTTTGTTAAAAGAAACACACATATATTTGATGGATGTATATTTCTGTGGTTCTTAAGTTCACTGGGGGCACCGTGCACATGTGGTTATGCATAATGATATGATTAAAAGGATTCCTGTAATTTCCTCTTTTTGAATGAACTTGATAAAGCTTATTACAATCATTATGGTGGTCTGAGACTTGAATATAGGGTGCTAGCATTAGATGCTGAGGGTTAATTAATTAATTAATTAATGCTGTGGGTTATTTACCCATGTATATCCTTTATTGTTGTTTTGATTTATACCTACGAGTTACAGAGAATTAGGTCCGGCAAGGAGCCCCAAAACCCGATAAGGGATTAACACCGCCCCTGGTCCATCAATCACACCAGAAAAGGACAGCCAGTGCAATGTTATTGCAGCTATCATTTCATAGGCCAAACGCTCCGCTTCTATACTATATTATGAATACAGTTATGTATCAAACTTTTCATGTTACCTGTTCTAAATGTGTTGTTCGACCCGAATATCATGTTTAAATACTGTTCTAAGTTATAGTGCAGCCAGAATATCAACTATCAAACTACCACAAGAGCTTGATGGTAATTATCTATAAGTAAGTATAGGATTTATTATGCGGATCGAATTGATCTGGCCAGGAATAATTCTAAGGAGATCTTCTCAATTGTCCAGAGCTTTATGGTCCCTAAAGCGGAATCCGTTATTCTGCCTGCATCCAATGCCTGGTGTGAGGAACTGTCAAACTTTTTTATTGACAAAGTTCGCTCTATCCAGGCGTCTTTTATGCCAGGGGATCTTCCAGTGGTGAGGCCCCTGCCCTTGGTGTCACTGCCTGTTGAGTCACCTTCCCTAATGGATTTCCTCCCTATTGGTCGCCCTGAGTCATTGAAGATCCTCAAGGCGCTGAAGTCAGGCTCCCCGTCTGACCCTTGTGCTGCCAGGCTTCTTGCTTCTGTCGCTGAGACGGTGAATCCAGAAATCAACAAACTTATTAACTTCTCCCTTCAGGAGGCTTATGTCCCTTCACTATGGAAGCAGGCCAAGATTATGCCCCTCCTAAAGAAACCCACACTGGATCAGCTGATTCCAGCTAACTACCGCCCTATATCACTTTTACCTATCATGGCTAAGGCGTGTGAAAAGGTGGTGAATAGACAACTTACGGATTTTGTGGAGGGGGCAGGCCTACTTCACCCAGCTCAATCCGGATTTAGAGCCTCCCATAGCACTGAGTCGGCCTTGGTGGAAGTCTCAGAAGCCATTCGGGAGTGTCTGGATGCTGGCGGGAGGGCTGCTCTTGTTTTGATGGACCTCTCGGCAGCATTCGATACTGTCCCCCATTCGCTGCTGCTTCTCCACCTGGCGAGAGTGGGGATCGCGGGGGCCGTTTTGAGCTGGTTGAAGTCTTTCTTGGAGGGTCGCACACAGCAGGTTTGGATCCCCCCGTTCTCTTCTTGGCCGCAGAAGGTGACCACCGGGGTGCCACAGGGGTCCTCTTTGAGTCCCCTACTTTTTAATCTCTATGTCACCCCTTTGATTTACCTGGCTGAAGAACTGGGGGCCAAAATTATAGCATATGCGGATGATACCCAGTTGCTGTTCACTTGGGGCAAATCCGAGTGCTCTACATCCTTGGCTAAAAAATGTTTGGCAGCAGTTTTCCAATGGCTCTCCTCAGCACAGCTTAAATGCAATGAGGAGAAGTCGGAAATTCTCCTGTGCGGGACCTTCCCCCCCAGTTCTGAGAATCTCTATGGCCAAAGGAGTTTCCCGCGCCTGCCTCTTCAGGGCAACCTGCATGAAATCTGGGTGTTTGAGGGAAATCTCTCCTTCACTATCCAGATAAAGGAGCTGACAGGGTCCTGTTTTGGGCTACTTAAAACTCTTAAGAAATTTCTCCCGCTTCTTCCTAGAACAGCTAAGGAAACAGTGGTTCGGACCTTGATACTCTCTCGACTTGACTATGCCAATGCTCTATATGCCGCCTTTCCGGATTACCTTCTTCGGAAACTGCAGACTGTTCAGAATGCTGCTGCCAGACTTGTGTTCAACATCCCTATGAGAAGCAGTGTTCCAAAGTATCTGCGTCAATTACACTGACTGCCGGTGGCGAATTGCGTCAAGTTTAAAGCATTGACTTTAGCCCATCGCGCTCTGCATGCCCAGGGTCCTGTGTATCTCCAGAAGAGGTTCCTGTTTTACACTCCTGCCAGACACCTGCGATCATCATCTCAGTGCCTGGCATATACTCCTCGCTTTCAGCTTACAAGAATGGGGGGCAGCTCACTTGTTGTGAGAGCAGCTACGATCTGGAACTCACTTCCTTTGGCTCTCCGCAGCATTCAGGAATTTGGTCTTTTTAAAAAAAAAACTGAAGACCTTCCTGTTTGACTAACTTTAGCATCACTTCTCTGTATCCTTTCATTTCCTCCTTTGGCTCGCGCCAGGGCACTCCTCGGAGTATCTGTGCGCGTTACAAGATTAAATAACATAACATTTACTATTCTTAGCTCTTAATTTCACACATACATACCATGTATCTATCTATATAGCTATAGACATGTATGTACGTACATATATATCTTTGTTGTCTTTGCATGATATAGTCATCATTTGAAACACTGCAATGAAGTTGATTTGTGGTAGGTACAATATGCAGGCAAAATTATGTTGGTTTTCAGACAGATTGGGTCAATCAGCCATCATTTTCACCCTACCAGAGACTCTTCTCCTTCTTACACCTGAGCACTACTGCGCAGCACATTAGCAGATGAGTTCACCCATCGCAGTCACACCTCTCAGCCTCTCTATTTGCAGCTACATCCTATCATGACATGCAGAGTCCCTAACATATTCGCCTCCTTCCTGCTGCTTTCTCAAGGTGAGCCATTGCCCACGCGTGTCTTTCTTTCAAGTCATCAGTTATTAAAGCAATTTTAAAAAATCAACAGATTTTACCACCACCCAGGAACCTCATGGACATTGCCTTAAAAACTATATATCATATAAAGTGAAGGTGCATGTAATTCAAAGACATCATCTGTGAATAACTTCATTTATTTTTGGATATGAATCTAGACCATATAATAACCGATTGCCTATTGTGTATATACTGTTAAACCAATGTTTACCACTAGATGACAGCAGACCTCCAATATATATAAAGTATTTTTCCTGTTGTTCAAACAATGACAACAAGGCCACCCCAAAGGTTTACACGTGTTTACAATTTTGCTTCAGCAGCTTCCAGTAATTCTTCCCCCTCCTCGAGCTCAACGCGGAGTAACCCCAACACTCTTCAGATCAAATTCTGTCAGGACCAGAGGCTCAGATTATGTTTCTCAAACTTTACTGCAAACTTTCAGCAGACAATCAAACAGTAAAAAACACAAACTTCATTTCCTCTAAACCCATCAACCAATCAGGGTCCACCTCCCCTTAGATTAGAGACAGCACAGAATGACGCCTTCTCTTTCTTTGCTGCTGTAGCCAGAGCTAAGTACCTTTATCCCTTACATGCTTCAACTACTGTGTTGCTGGTTTAATACTTATTGATTGTGTATTTATTGTACATTTATTAAATATGTCGTATCTGGCCTCAATATTCTGACCGCTCTCAGCGAGTGCTGCATGTTTTTTTCGACCAGCAAATCTCTTTGCTGCTTTTGTTACTCCATTAACCGGGCACCGCGGCCCGCTCTCAGAGTCGGCTGCAGTCCTTTCTCTACCTCACTTCACCGGTGGGCGTGTCCCCGCCCCCCACGGTGCCCTGTCTTTCAGGAGTGTCGCGCGGAGCCAGAGACATTTAAGTGGACGCTGAGATTTGCAGCTAGAAATTATGAGCTCCTTTTCTCGTCCGTATTTTGCCATTTCGGCTGGACAGACGTTTCTCTGCAGGCATTTGATGTGTCCTGGCTGGAGTCCGAATTCTCCCTATAGGCCCGTCTGTAGTGTGTTGTCCACCCGACCGTGAGGTCATCTGAGCAGTCGCGGCTCCTGGAGGGAGTGCTGCGGGGCGATGGGGCGGGGGAGGGGCAGGGTGGGGGGTAGTAAACTCCGGCATACGGCCGAACTGAGTTAAGTACATAAATAAATAAAGAAAACGAATTACATTGCGCGCGCTGCATTGCCATTTGGCGATGCGGCGCGCGCAATGTAATTTGTTTTCTTTATTTATGTACTTCACTCCTTCCGGCCGTATGCCGGAGTTTACTACCCCCACCCTACCCCTCCCCCGCCCCGCAGCACTCCCTCCAGGAGCCGCGACTGCATCTGAGTGAGCTTGCATATAAACACTCATACTGTTTGTCCTCCCACCAAAACAATTTTGGGTGGAAACCACAGTCTCTCTGTGGTGAAAGCGAGGTACTGACCCACAAGGCAACTGCTTGGGGTCAACCACTACCCCCCTGATGGTACTTGGTGCAACCTCTACTGTACCCCTTATATACTTGCTCGTGGGGTGTATTTTACTATAGTACCCTCAGCCATGGATCAATCAGGTTCTTCCCAATCCCAATATGAGCCTTATAATGAAGAGGAATACTTTTTTGGGAGAGGAACTAGCTGAGGCTCTTGGCACCTCTGTCCAGCATTCAGTCAACAAGGCCCTTGCCCTAGGTTTACAATCTCTGACCCGCCAACTGCGGCTTATTGTCGAACGGGTCTCCAATCCCTCCTCCCATCCCAAGTGATCTCCTTACCCTTGCCTTGGGCGCCCTCAAAGGCATTCCCCAAGCCACGGTGGGGGGGCAAGTGGCCCCACTCTGACGCCTTTGCCTGACTATCCCAGTCCTTCCTGATGAACCATATCTACACTTCTCCATGTGGTCGGACCTCCCTCCCTCCGACCGGAAGGACAACAATTCTTTGACCTCTGACCTTCAGGTTCCCCCACTCTGACACAACTCCTGTTCCTCCCAAAAATGAGATGGACTGCCCCTCAGCCCCCTAAATCTCTAAAGTGGCTGACAATCCGGAGGTGGAGCCAAACATGAACACATTCCTCAAAAAAGTTCTCTAAAGATACTAAAGGGCGTCAACGGCACCTGGAGGTCATGCCAAGATCATCTGCTGGATGTTACCAGGCCCTTGGCGAAAATTCTCGAGCGGGCAGTCGACACCAAAAACACTAGCATCCCCATAGATCCTGATGTCCTAGCAGTATGGGTGCAAAACACCATTTGCCTACTCAATTGCACTCTCTCCACCGAGTGCAGGAAATTGATCTTGATGCAAATTGACCTGAAGCTATCAAAGTTGCCCTCGGCAGAGACAGGGCCTGTGGTTAATGGGTTGTTGATTGCTGATCACTTTATAAAGGACTTGGGTAAAAGATTGGCCTCTTTGCCAGGGCTGGATGTTATCAGGGCCAACCGCCAGGCCATATCTCCTTTCAAGGGCTTCAATGTTGACCAACACAATAATCCTGCCAGAATGTGGGCAGAGGCGCCTCCTTCTACCCTACTCGCTCCCACTTGCCCCAAGTGGGGCAAATAGCCCCACTCTGACGCCTTAGCTTGACTATCCCAGTCCTTCCTGAAGGAGAAGCAGAGGCAGGCAAGGCAGAGGCAGTAATCTCCCGGAGCTTACAATGTATCCTAATTTTCTGTCACAGGTGAGCTTAATTTCTCCTTCAGAAGTATCTTGGGGAGGGACGGATAAACTTGTTCCTTCACAACTGGGTGCAAATTAAGCAGTATGCCTGTGTTATCAAGAGTGGAGGGATACCAGATAGAGTTCTAAGGGACTCCTGTTCAACGCGTCCCTTTGTGTCTTCTACCTTTTCCCCTTCCACAACAGGCAGTGATAGACGGGGAAATTCAAGACCTCCTAAAGAATGGAGCCACCGTCATCCGAAAAGTTTTGGCAGTACCATATTCCTAGTCCCCAAATGGGGAGGGGACTACAGGTTAATTCTGAATCTAAAAGAGTTCAATGCTTGGGTCTGTTTCTGCCATTTCAAGATCGAGGGTTTCCATCTTCTCAGAGGTTTACTCAGGGAAGTTGACTGGATGGTCCGACTGGACTTAAGGATGCTTACTTGGCTGTACCAATTTACGCCCTTCATCTGTGAGTCCTCCAATTCCAAGAGCAGAACAGATGGTTTGAATATTCTGTTCTTTCCTTTGAGCTATCATTCCTCTCCTGGTGTTTCACCAATTTGATGAAACCGGTCATGGAGTTGCTGAGGGGTCAGGGGGGTTCACCTCATAATTTATCTGGATGAACTTCTTCTCCTGCTCAGGAGAGAGAGTTACTTCTCACTCAGCTGAACTGCCCTATATATCTTCTTCAACACTTGGGGTTTCTCCTAAAAGTGAAGAAGTCTATATTAACTCTGTCACAAACAGTGATGTTTCTGTGTTTCCAGATAGATTCTGTGACGGAGCAATTATTGTTATCAGCCCACAAGATCCGCGATGTCAAGAGAGAGCTGAGGAAACTCCTCTCCAAAAATGTAGAATCCCTGAAACAGATTACGCAGATAGTGGATCTACTAGCCTCTTCCATCCAAACTATTTTCCTGAGTCCACTGCACTACTGAGCCCTTCAGTGCCTAAAAATCCATAACCTCAAAAAAGGTTTATCCTACTCGGACCTTGTTCCCTTGACCCAAGAGACCAGGGACAAGATGGAGTGGTGGTTACATCACATAGAAGCATGGAGTGGCAGGGCAATCTTTGGATCTCAGCTGGATGTAATCATCGAATCGGATGTGAGCAGATGTGGCTGGGGAGCATGAAGCAGCTTAGTCTCTACCGGCATCCGTTGGTCCAAGGAGGAGCTTCACCTGCATATCAGTTGACTGTTACCTGCGGCGGGGTCATTCACCGTCAGTGCCCTTTCCCACCAGAGATTGTCTTGTTGCATGCTTCTGAGGATGGACAATTTGTCCGCCATCTGTTATGTCAACAAACTCCGGAGTGCCAGGTCCTGTATGTTGGAAGAGATCACCAACGAGTTTTAGCACTTTTGCCTTCATGGAAGGATCTCGGTGATAGCGGAGCATCTTCCTAGATAATACAATGCAATCTCTGACTGGAACTCCAGGTTCTTGAGAGACACCAGCAACTGGTGGCTTCATCCTCATCTCTTTCTTTGGCTTCAACAACTGTGGGGCCTTTGTCAAATCGATCTTTTTGCATCTCGACTCCACAGTCCAGCTTCTTCAGTTGTTCATTTGGAGGCTATACGCTCTGGCCTGAGCGACAGACACCTTCCTGCAGGACTGGAGTCAGGGCCCCGTTTTTTGATGATTCCGCGAGTAGCAGCACAGGTGAGGATTCAGAGGGCGAAACTGGTGCTGGTGACCCCGCTCTGAGAGTTCAGTCTTGTGTCCAACTTGGACGGATCTTGTTTGCAAGTCGCTGGTACTATGTCCTCCCTTTCCCAAAATCCTTACTGATTCAGAGGGAAGCTTCCACCCTCTAGTGCATAGATACTCACAAACATTTTCCGAGGGGCCGCAAAGTATGGTCTGGTGAGCCCGAGGGCTGCATTGATGCTAGCAGGATGGGAGAGGGGCTTTGTGGGTGGTTAAATCATGCAAGATACTTTATTACTTCAGTTAGCTTGTAAATAAAAGCTTCCCATTTATTTAACATATTACTGAATCTTAGTGCTCTCTGAAGTAAACAGCAGCCCAGTGCTGCTATTAACCCGGGGGCTGCATGTGAAGGTCAGGAGGGCCACAGGTGGCCTCAGGCCATACTTAGAATATTACTGCTCTAGTGTTACAGTGCTTCTCCATCTCATGGAGTGGCAACTTTAAGGGGTTGTTGGTGATTTCCTGGACTGTTGCAACAGAATTAATTCTTTATTTCCCAGTTCTAGTCTTGAAGCGCCCACAAACGCTACGCTTCTGCGTGGTGTCAATGGGTCGGTTGGTGTGATTTACAATGTCTTAATCCTGTGGGGGCAGACTTATCACAGTAATGCATTTTCTTTCATCTTTGGCAGTTGATGGTCTGGCTTGTAGATCAGTGAACAATTTCCGCTCAGCCATTTCGCCGGGTGGCTCCCTCTTAAATGCAAATCTACTGGTGAACATCATTTGGTCTGTAATGTCATGAGGGGCATTCATATTTCAAACCCTCCTTTGCCTCACTACCTTTCCATAACTGGTCGGACAATGCAGCCCTTTCTTGTAAGCACCTGTCAACAAAATTGACCCTGCTCTTGTGTCTCGTCTCATGCCATAGGGTATCTGACATGAAGGCTCTTGAATTTGCAGGTAGAGATGTTACTCCTAATGGAGTTTCTTTTCAAATGACTAGACAAGCAAAGGCTTTCTTAAGTTGCATTTCATACCCAAGTTTTCCGGATAATCCTCAAGTATGTGTTGTACAGTACCTTAAAGCTTACAAATTGGTTCCTCAGCATGTGAGAAGTGATCCTGTTAGACAGCTGTTGATTGCATTACAAAAACCTTTTGGTCCTGTGACATCTGCCACTTTGGCACGCTGGGTCAAGTGGCTGAAGCTGGTGTCGATGTAGGTATGTTTGGGGCCCACTCTAGTTGGGGGGCTATGGTGCCTAAGGGCCTGATTTGGATCTTGGCAGATGGGATACTCCGTCACCAACATGATAGATATTCTGTCCATCGTATTACAAGTTTCATAGGATATAATGGAATTGTAATTTGGCGTTCGGAATATCCGTCACTTTTATGATGGAGTAACCCTGTCTGCCAAACTCGTAATCAGGCCGTAAGTCATTTGCTTTGGGTTGTCTTTAAGAGGACTGTTAGACTTGGCTTTTTCAGCGGGTTTACCCACAGACTTTTTGCTTTTTGGCCTCCTGTTTTTGACCCTGTTTTAGTTGGTTTTAGGTCTCTGGGCTCTTTACCACTGCTATTCAGTGCTAAAGTGCATATGCTCTCCATGTAAATTGTGTTTATGGATTGGTGTTTCCTTCATTGGCTTATTTGATTTACTACTAAGTCCCTATAACAGTGCACTGTGTGTGCCCAGGGCTTTTAAATCAAATGCTGCTAGTGGGCCTGCAGCACTGATTGTGCCACCCACACAAGCAGCCTTTCAAAGGGTTCCCAGACCTGCCACTGCAGTGTCTGCGCACAGTTGTGACTGTCATGTTGGCTTGGCAAGTGCACCTACTTGCCAGGCCATAACCTTCCCTTTTCTTACATGTAAGACACCCCTCAGGTAGACACAAGGTACCCCTGTGGGCAGGGTGCAGTGTATGTGAAAGGTAGGACATGTACTGGTGTGTTTGAGACATGTCCTGATAGTGAAATACTGTGTATTTCGTTTTTCACTATTGAAAGGCTATCTGTCCCATAGGATAGAATGAGAGGTACTTTGTAACATCTTACAAGTATAACTTACCATTGGGACGAGATAGATAAATTGATTTTAGTATGCCTGAACTCAGGATTTAAAAATGCATCTTTTAGTAAAGATGATTTTTATAATGTGTGTTTGAAAATACCACTTTTAGAAAGAGGGTATTTTCTTGCTTAGCCATCCTATGTGCCTCTGCTGGTTTGTGTATTGACTGTCTGGTTTTTGGAGTGACGGGCTGGGGATGTGCATTCACTGCAGACAGCCACTGGAGAGGTCGAGGGGTGTCCTGCCTTTCCCGGATGAGTCAGGGCTGGGCTGAATAGACCCGGGCTGCATTCAGAGTAGTGGGAAGAAATTCACTAGCACCTGAAAAGGCCTGGGCTGCATTTAGAGTGGTGGGAGGAAATATCCCTTGCACCTGAATAGGCCCTGTCTGCCTTGGGCAACGCTGTCTCCACCTCCTGCCAGGAAGCTGGACCAGAGAGGACAGAACTGGTTTGTACTGAGCTGAGAGACTTTTACCACAAGAGCACAAAGGAAAATGTGGTATAAATATTGGGGCCCAGACCCCAGAACTTTAGATTACTGCTGGACTAAGGAACCTGCTAGGAAGAAGAGCTGGAAGAGCTTCCAGGAGGAGTACTGCCCCTTTTCTATGTGCTTTGCTCGGTTGGCCTGCAGTTGCTGCTTCTGTCTTGGGCAGGGAAAGTACTGGACTGTTCTTTCTGCATTCAAAGTATCTCCAAGGGCTTGATGTAGAGCTTGCCTCCTGTTGGAAGTCTCAGGGAGATCAAAGACTTCAACATCTTCTGGGTACCGGCTTCTGGAACTGGATGTTTCAGCTACCACAGAGGAAAAAGGTAACCCGGTGATGTCAACGACGCCGCTGCCGGCTCCGTGACCTGAAGGCACCGCAGGGGCACCGCCGCACTTCTCACCGCAACCCTGATCTCGACGACGTCTGACGCCGCAACCGAGCCGCTGCTTGCACTGTGACCTGTGGGCTCCGCACTTCGCACCGCCACGCTTCACACTGCTGCTTTTGTATCGCCGCGATGCCGTCACCGACGCAGCTGCCTGCACCATGACCTGTTGACACCGCTTGTGGAGAACACTGAGCACCATCCCGCTTCACACCGCAGCCCTGGTCTCACCGACATCTACGCTCCAAGCCGACATCGACGCCGCTGCTTGCACCACGGTTCGAGGGCACCGCTCGAAAGTTACATGACACACCGTCCTCATCCCGCACCGCAGCTTTGGCCTACCGACGCCGGTGCCATCGACTCCAGTTCATCAGCCAACGACAGCGCTTCAGCAACGACGAAGACGCTGCTTGCACCTTGACCTGCCAGCACCGCAACGAGCACCACATCACTTCTCACCGCAGCCGTGGTCTCACCGATGCCGCTGGTCAACCGTCACTGAGTCACTGCCTGCACCGTGACCTGAGGGCACCGCACGTTGCACCGCTGCACTTCACACCGCAGCCCCGTCGCCTGCCGACGCTCGCACTCCTGACATCAACCGCAAGGAGTTCCATCTGCAATGCGTGTGACTTCAAGGGCCCAACCACTCCTGTACCGACCTCCGGAACCGTCGCCTGCCGACACCGGCTCTTCGGAGGTCAACGAGAGATCGCCGACGCCCTGCATTTCTAAAGATACTGTTTTGCGGGTCTTCCCGACACCGTAGCTGGCCCGCGACGCTGCGGTCAGCCAGAACTGTTTGGATTTGTTATTCACGACGCCGTGATAGCCCCGGACGGAGCTATAGACTTCAAAGGAACTGTATTTTAAGTCTATTTTTGATTATTGAGATTCCTGAGAACTGTATGGTAGATTTTTTATCATTTTTGGTCTTGTTTGCAGGGATAAAATATTGGTTATTTTTCTGAAACTGGTGTGGTGTCCTTTTGTAGTGTTTTCACTATATTACTGTCGGTTATGTGCAAATGCTTTACACACTGCCTCTGAGATAAGCCTGACTGCTCGTGCCAAGCTACCAAGGGGGTGAGCAGGGGTTATTTCAGTAGTGTATCCTCCTTATCCTGGCTGGGAAGAAGGGTCCCTACTTGGACAGGGTAACAACCTGCCAACTAGAGACCCCCATTTCTAACAAGGACATTATGAAGGCGACAGATTGGTCTTCGGATTCTACTTTTTTAAATTATAAGCCTATTATGAATGTAGCTTCTGTGGCAGTGGACAAGCTTTGAACAAGCATAATCTGAGCCGAGAGTCCTGACTAAGTCAGGGCGGTGAACTCCGCTCCTCTCCGCTCACGGAGTTTGCGGAGTTTTCCGAGTTACATGGAGCTCGCGGAGTTCCGAAAAACTCTGCTTCGTGTAGCGGAGTGGAGTTTTTTTCCTCGCTCGCGTTCGTCAACATCAAGTTGGTGAGCGCGAGCAAGGAAAATCCTTTTTCCTCATTCGCGATCGTCAACATCAAGTTGGCGAGCGCGAGCGTGGAAAATCAACCTCTCAGCGAGATTTCTCAACGCGGGCAGTCAGATTTCTCATTGCGAGTGGTCGCATATGCTCGCGATCGCTCACGTTGAGAAACCGTCCGTTCGCGGTTGAGAAAGCTGCCGCTCGAGTAAAAATCTACTCGAGCGGCAGAAAGGAAGCAGCGCCCGCTTGCGCTGTGCATGGTGCCATTCGCGATGATTGCACTGTGCGGACAAGCACCTGGCACTGAAAATCACTGCGAACAGCATTTATCTAATGCACTTCGCTGCTCGCGGAGCTCCGCGTAGTGCGGCTGAGCTTTTTTTGCACTTCATACGTGGAACTGCGCGAACTCCGCCCAGGCTTAGTCCTGACATCGAATGAAAATTTTTCAAGCATTCGCGTCAAGAATTTTCAATTCTATTAAGGAAGTGGATGCAAGGATTATACCACCTTGATTGTTTTCTGCAATGTATTGAATTGATCATATATAATATATAATGATTGTTCCCTTCCCTCTGCTGATTTATTTGAATGTGTTTAGCGGAGGTTACTTTCTCCTCTTTATCATGCAGTTTCTGATCAGACACAAAGCTGAGCATGTTCCAGGCTGAGGCTCTAATTCTATGAAGTTCAAAAGTTGGCTTTATCGCCCTGGAGTTGTTCGATGGACCACTCAGCACGTTTGGAATGGTGTAACCACATTCCGGAGGAGTCGTTGGCTGAGCCTGACCTGTTGTTCAGTTCATAGATTGCGTTGATCAAGGAACCTTGCTGCTGGTTTTGCTCGAATATGAATTTACCTTGAAAAAAACAAAAGACAAGAGGTGTTTGGCAAAACAGGAACAGTTGGTTTAATTGGACACATCGGCCGGGAGCACAGTTACAGTAGTGGGTTTGTGGACTGTCTCAAAGTACAATTGATCTGAGCGCCATTATATATAGGTCTTGGAGCATTATAAAACAATTCAGAGATCCTTTTCAGGAAAAGGAATGCGGGTTTAGTCTTGGAGTCATAAATTACTCCCACCTGATAACAAATGCAGGTGGGTCTCGACCTTGCGTGGACACAGTGTGGGCCAGTGGACAACGTGTCCAGATGTCCATCTTGGGGAGCGCGTGATCACTGCGTGTGCTGTGTTCTGATTGGCTAAGTGTTCCTAACTCTTGTGGCATCTAACTTAATGGTGTTTTGCGAACGCCTACACCCCTCCAGCCATATGTTCTTTATTGGGGCCAATCTCCCTGGACCATTGTGGTGTCTCTGCCTATCTGTGGGATCAATCTGGGTTTTTCCTGTTCATGCGTTTGTCTACCAGCTACGTGCCACCCCACCTGTGGTCTGTCAATTAGTTGCCTCAGGCCTAGATTGCAGGGTCTGCCTGACCATGTATTTCTGACTCGGGGTTGATGGAGAGGTCATGTCAGGTTAATTCGACAACAGTGATGCAATTTCGTTTTTATATACACTTGTATCATTGCGTACTTCAATATTTCTTCAATATTAACACTGGTTCTTGAAAAGAAAGAGGAGGAGAAGTCATTATATGCTGGCTCTAATATAAGGGGTGGTGTACCCTGATTGGTTGATGGATTTATGAGAAATGTAGTTTGTGTTTTTTACTGTTTGATTGGCAGCTCAAAATTTGCAGTAAAGTTTGAGAAGCATAATCCTCGCCTCCGTGTCCTTAATAGAATTGAAAATGCTTGACACAAATGCTTGAAAATATTTCATTCATATTCTATTCAAACATCATCCAAAGCATTGTGTCAGAGCCTATGCAGCGCTGGGCCTATGATGTAATTTCCTACCCCTCCAGTCTGCCGCGCCCCATTCAAAACAGTTGGTAGAAGTGAGGTGACATTTTGCTGCTTGCTCTTTTCTACCCAGTGTAGCTTCCCTGTGATACAAGAAGGGCGTACCATAGTGAGGAATGGTGTGTTTATTATATAGTTAGGTCCACCTGTGTTGTTGGTGTTTTATATAAAACCAAGGGTTCTTGTGAAAAAGTCAATAAAAGATGCCCGGGGCAGGGTCTTATGCCCAGCGAACGCACTGTGTTCTAGTGTGTGTTTTTCTCTGGGTCTCTGGGCCTGTACCCAGAAGGAGTCCCACACCCACCACTCCTTGGGGTACCTTAGATGCAAACTATATATGTGTACTTGACAAAAAACTAGAGATTTATATACGTGTGCACTAATGTTTTGTTTGAACAATGAAAGCATGTATTTCTTATTCACATTTTACATTTGCGTTTCAAGTTATATTTGCATATGTAAACATGTACTCTTTTACTCAAGTTTTACATTTATTCCTAAAGTTACACGTGCATGTACAACCATGTATTCGAAGTGCCCATTAAAT
Source organism: Calotriton arnoldi (assembly GCA_963921515.1). Taxonomy (NCBI): domain Eukaryota; kingdom Metazoa; phylum Chordata; class Amphibia; order Caudata; family Salamandridae; genus Calotriton; species Calotriton arnoldi. The sequence goes on from CAWUFW010002198.1 coordinate 2,132,286, forward strand.
GCTTAGTTAAATTAGCCTGACTACAGGCCTCAGTGAAATGATTTTGCTTCACCAGCATATTTTCTTCTTTCCTTGCAGGTTCACTATCAATATTTTCGTTAGCTAGAGAAAGGCTTATTGTCTTTATTAGACAGCTGATAGAGAGGCCTGAAGGGAAACTTGGCCGTGAACATGGAGAAACAATGGTCAAAAGAGGCCTTCTGTTCATCATGTACCAGGATGGCCTGATGTTCAAGGTTGAGAACCGAAGTTTTCGTTCAAAAGGATGTGAACCTGGAGTGATGTCACAGATGCACTCAAGTAATAGCCTGATTGGTCCCTGGTGGTGTGAAAGAGATACGAATGTTCTGAAACTCTTGTTACTTTTAAATTGGTGTTCTCGCAGTTAGTGTCAAGAGAGATTCCCTTTAGACTGAGAGAGGTGCTCTGCTTGCCCTATTCTAGCAAGTGTGAGGCTTTATGCTAAGCACTTATTTCTCTTTTCTTTGGACTTCTACTGAAGTCTGATCATGCTGACACCTTCTTTTTCCTATGCTCCTGATTTACAGACCTTTTGATAGATGATCCTATACTCGATCTATGTTTAGAAGAGAGAAGGGAAGTTTCTTCATGGAACAACTGTTTGCTTTTATCTGTGTTTATACAATTATGATTATCGCAATTCGGTATGCATTTTGTTGCACCTTAACTTACTGGGATATTTCGGCTTACCTATTGTACTGCTGCATTTATTGAACTTATTCTTGGTCTGTGAATATACTGGGTTGAATGGTAATCCAAAATAAAATCTTTATCTATTCTCAGTGATTCCTGGTACTTATTCTGGAGTCACATTGGCTTCACAAGTTAGAAATGTATTGTTGATGTTTCCTCCCTTCCAGTGCTGCACGTCAGCTAGCAAAGGTCCATACGACCAATGGGGAAAAACTTTGACAACTTGACTAAGAGAAAATGCTTGCTGTCCACGTGAGATCTGAATTTATAAAGACAGCTGGTCTCAGCTGATTTGTAAATTTGCACTGCCTCCACACCAATTCCTAAATTTCCATGTTTCAAATCCATTTTTACCCCATGCGTTCCTGTAATAAGCTAGAGCTACTTTGCTTCCCCTTTCTGACCCTCTGTTTGTCTTCCTTACACTGGAACTTTCTTATCCTCAGCAGTTGCCAGCAACATTGGACATCTCTGCAGCTGCGTAATGTGCTGCTTTTGTCCACCTTGCAACAGGCTATCGACTTCCTCCCTTCTCCGCAACACCAACCCCCCCTCTCAACTAAAACAATGAACCATCTACCTGATGGCTTTGTTGACAGGCTGAGCCTGATTTGACCGCTTCACTGTGAAAAATATGGGGGCCATCTTGAATTGTTTTAGCTTGATCTGCTATTGCAATATATCTGTGTATATTATGAATGAGTCAAAGCATTAAAACAAGTTATCGATGTCCTATTCCTCTATGTAGAGATACTTACCAATACAGGGCTTAATTATTAGTGTTTTATGGCATTGCTTAATGTTGAGTATAGAGCATGACAGTTAATGTGTTCCTTCCTTGAGTACATTTGCATAATAATAGTTAACTTTATATTTAAGCACATCAGTGCTTTTATTCCACATTTTAAAATGTCTGATCTTGTTTCTCGTCACCAAAGCTCCACTTTCAGATGCTATCACTGCTGGGAAGAAACCGTTTATGCACTCATTATACACCACAAAAAATCTCAGTAGGCAAAGCTGTTTGGGCATTAAAAAAAGCAATGAACCTGCCTGAATACATTTATTGCACTCATAAACATACTTTACCATTTACCTAACACAGATTACTCTCATCGCCGTGTTGCACAGGACTTCATATACTGAAATGGGTGACTGATTTACCAAGAAAATACTGTGCCACATAAAACCATATATTTGACACCCGTAAACATTATTTTTGGGAGTAGAGGTCACTCTATTGCGATGCTACATTTTAACTTTTTCAACTGTTGGTCAATTGATTGAGTGTGAATCTGGTGTGCAATCAAACAAAATGCAATGTCGACGGTGGCTGCGAAAGAGAGGAGGCAGGTTTTGGATCAAAATTATGATGATGATGGGGAATTCATGGAATCTTTACCACTGGCCTAGTTTTCTAAAGCTATTATACCCAAAGCCCCAAGACATCACAGAAGCCAATGAATGTTGTTCAATAAACAAGACTAAAATGTTTCAAATTTGCACATATCATCCAGCATGGATAATGGACTATGTATGATACCTTCAGAAACCTCACAGAAATTGAATCTAAGCACAAACCTACAAGGAGGAGTGTCCTCAAAGAAAGATTCTGGAAGTTCCACTGCACAAACCCTCCCCTATCACTAACTTGATCAGGAGAACCTCCTTCATTATCTGTCTCTCCATCTCTCAAACCCTAAAACAACTGCATCTCTGTCCTGCTTGCGACTCTTCTCCACTCCCTGCCTAATGTTATGGTATGTTATATTGTTTTGTATAGCGCACTAATCACCCGAGAGGGTATCCTCTTTGAGACCCCAATGTGCTTATATGAAGAGCCAGGTCTTCAGCTTCTTGTGGAACTCAAGAAGTGAGGAGGAGGCTTTAATGTGTTGAGGGAGGTCATTCCATGTCTTGGGTGCGATATAGGAGAATGAGCGACCTCCAGTTTTGCTTTTGCGGATGCGGGGAGTGAGTGAGAGTGAGTCAGGGTGTAACAAACAAACAAACTTTATTCGGTTTTCACATATGAAACCATAAAAGTATTCTAAAATGTCGTACATGATAAAAAGGATAAAATATTTATACAGACGTCACATTGAAGACAATACTACCCTAAAAATCCTTATACAATGCATACAATCTGTTATAAAATGCATATATTATAAATCATGAAAGATAAAAAAGACAGTAGAAAAGATGATTCAGGAAGCCTCCTCTAGACTATATATATTATAAATCATGAAAGATAAAAGACAGTCGAAGAGTTGATTCAGGAAGCCTCCTCTAGACTATATATATTGCCCGAGTGGCGTAAATAGTAAAAAATATGCCCTTCATAGCTACAAACATTTAATCAAGGCAAGCTCTGAGCTTCACTGCAGATTTTCAGAAGTTAAGAACCTAAAAAATAGAATCTTCATGCAATAATTGTAAATGAATAAACGCTGGGCGCACCTGCTTAAATTTCTACCTCCTTAGGACCAGAATAATAAAAGTTTTACGGGGAGCTACATAATAATTACAGAATATTAAAAAATGAAGCATATCCTGTGGAGACTCACCATCGCAGCCACAGGATTCTAAAATCTGACCTCTACTACTCCCCCTTGGTAGGGCCAACAGGAGGTGAAACAAATCCAATCGCAACCTAGTCAATAGAAAACGTTCATACGTGCTAAAGGCTCCCAGAAGATATGGCTCGATCATCTGTGTTGTTTTTAGAATTAAACATTTACGGACACTGGATTTGCTCAGTTCCAGCTCTTCCCTCTCCATTTTCCTTAGGGTGCAAAAGGACTCCCTGACCCACCCCAGATCGCCCTTAATCACCGATTCTTGGTTAGTAAAAAGTTCCACTCTTACCAAACTTTCAAAACTACTTTTGATGTATCTGAGCCAGGGAATAAAATGTGCATAATCAAGGGACATACATTTCTTCAGGATTAAACTACTCAAAGTTGTACCCTCATTCAGCCAATTCTTTAGCCAAAATGTTAAAGGGCGTAAGGCCAGTATATCACAAAGATAGGGCACCCCCAGTTCCTCATGAGCCACCATATTCGACGTTCCTCGAGGCACACCTAGTAAACGCTTCAAGAATTAATTCTCAACTACTTGTAACTCATTCGTGGAAACATAACCCCATATTTTGCTGCCGTAAGCGGCTTTAGCGACACTCTTGGCCTGGTATATCTTTAAATGTTCAGCAATCGGTCTCCTGCCTAATTTGGAAGCAAAGTTTAAAACAGCCATATTTGCACACACTAGGGGGCCGATTCCGATTCGGGCAGGAAATCTCTCCGACCGAGCCGGACCCGGAGAGATTACCGACCGAATCGGACCCTAGCAGTCCGACCGAACGAGTATGATGCGTTCGCATGCTATCGGACTCGATTCGGTCGGACTCCCATTGAAGTCAATGGGAGCCGGTCGTACAACGCGTACGCGGGCTCCCATTGACTCAATGGGTGCGAGGCGAACAAGGGCGTCCCCTACAGCGGGTACACGTCGAAGCGGGTCGCGCCGTACACGCACAGGTAGGGGGGACCCATGGGTCCCCCCTGTGTGCGACTCGTGCGGTTAGGCGTACAGGGGGGTCCGACACGGACCCCCAAAGTGCGGCTCCGACTGCTCTTTCGAGCCGGACGGCGCGAGTGAGTCGGACTGCTCGCGGCGCGCATCGTACTTACGTACGGGAACGTCTCCATTGCGCGGTGCAAGTCGTGTCCGTGCGAGTCGGCTGGAGCAGTTGGGTCCCGCCAACGAGTCGGTCGGCGATTTCGCGTACGTTCGCATCGTACTCGCTCGCCCGGACGCACGTCCGACTCGGTCGGGAAACAGGGCTCCGAATCGGATCCGGTAATGCCGAGTCCGATTCGGAGTCCTACCGGCCGGGATCGGAATCGGCCCCTAGGTCTCCTCTTTTCCTCTGTTTTAATGGGCCCCAATTCATTTGATCATCCATTAGGACCCCCAAGTATGAAAAAACGTCAGTTCGAGGAACTTGAGCAGATCCAACCATGAATTGAAAAGGCTTTTTCGGGCGAAGTCCCACCTGCATCACATTTGATTTAGAATCATTTATTGACAAGTCCAAATTTGCCATAAAGGAGGAAAAGGAGTCGAGCAATGTTTGTAACACCCTTGCGGTCCTAGATAAAAGTACTGCGTCGTCTGCATATAATAAAACAGGCAGACCACGTCTGCCTACCTGTGGATAATCTACCATTGTCTACGTTAAACCTTTGTCTAAATCATTAATATACAAATTGAACAAAAAGGGGGCTAAAATACACCCTTAGCGTACTCCTCTCCTTATTGCAACCTTACGAGAAACCCTTAGATCTTGGGAGAATCTAACCTGCGCCTTAGTTGATTGGTGGAGATCTTCAAAAAGCGGACAATGTTGCCATCCACCCCCATAGCCACCATTGCCTGCCAAAGTTTAGCCCTATTTACGCGATCAAACGCGGATGACAGGTCCATGAAAGCTAGGTAAATGGTTCAGGGGTGGGCCACTGTATATTCATTCAAGATCATAGATAGATTAAGGCACTGGGCCACAGTGGACAGCCCAGGGTGTAGGTGAATGGTAGGTTGGTGAAAGTGTATGCGGCTGTTCAGGTATTCTGGCCCTTTATATGTGAGCATGAGATGTTTGATTTGGCTGCGCATGTGAATGGGGTGCCAGTGAGGCTTCCTGAGGTGCGGTAGGATGTGAATGCATTGTGGAAGGTTGAGTATGGCCCGTGCAAATTGTTGTAATCTTTTATTGCCAAAAGCAGGGGAGTGCCGTACAATGCCAAAGGCAAGAATATAGTCAATGAGTGATTGGAGGGGAAGCTGGCTTCTGAGAGTGAAAGTGGGCTGGTACTTCATCCTTAGGGTTGTCACTTTTATTACCGACCTCCATTTAAAAATACAGGGCAGGCCAGTAAAAAAAACACAGCCAGAAGCAACACAATTAATTGTGGAGTAGTGTTCTTTGAAGAGGAGTGTCTTCAGCACTTGCCTAGATTTAAGCAGGGTTGGGGTGGTCCAGAAGGCAACAGTGATGTCGGTCCGCATCCTAGGTACATCAACGTACCTTGTTTTTTGTATTTGTTATTCTTTTTCTCCAGTCTGATGGTTTACTGGCTGTGGGCATGATGAGTGCCACGAAGGATCTGAGTTTGTCAACTAGATAGGATGGGTGCCAGTCATCATGGCTTGTTTCGAGTTTCCCAAGTCCATGTGTGGCTAGTTTCTCTAGTGTAGGAGTTTACTTTTCAGTCAGGGACTTGTTTTGTTGTTCACCTAATTATAAAATCAGCACTATAAGTACCAGAATGCAAAGCAAAAATTTGAACTGGGGACTTTCTTCTGCATTGACATGGGAGAGGTGAGAGCTCTGCACAGATCTTAGAGCTCGCGTTTAACAAACTGAGCCTGTCTCCACTTTCAATTATAAAACCACTGGTAGTTTTGTTCATTTGAACATGCAATGTGGCGCTCCGTGATGCAGTTCCACCTTTTTACTACAGGAGCGCTATTGAGCCATCCCTGGTACTGTGACGCAGCGGCAATGAGCTTCCTTGAAGCCGTGGTGCCCTATGAAAGTACTGAAAATGACGTGTAGGTCAAACAGCCAGCATCGACTTGCCCTGTTGGGTAGAAAATCTAAGCCCCAGGCAGGTGAAACATAGATTTAATGACACAGACTGATAAAAAGTAGGTTCAATGGTTTCTTAGAGGGAGATTCTGAGAATGTTGTTTAGTGTATTTAAAACTTCAGCACTTAGTCAACCTACATACAGCACTGTAGCGTCCTCTCCAGCCCAGGAGCATGTAAAATGAATATGCCACACAAGGAGCTTTGGATTGTATGTCGTTATTCCTCAGCATACAATCACACACTGCACTCTCATTACGTCACAACCGTTAATAACCACACCTTAACACCTCCCAGCAAGTTACATAATTCCTTGTTGAGTCCGCCCAGAACTGCAAGAGTCCTACCACACATAGTCTCATGATACTACATCTCTCCCCATGTTAAATAAAACATACAAACAACATTTCCATTATATTTCTTCAATAAGGCATCGAGGCGCTCACACTAGTCGGTCAGATTGAGTAGTATGAGATGGTTGAGATGCACTCTGATTGTGCTCAATTGTGCAGGTTCTGGTGCTTGTTCTGGACTGTCAGGCAGGGTCGGTCTCCTCATTCATGATTGCAGGAGCAGACGACCATTGACGTAGGTGCGTAAAGTCTGACGAGTCCTGTGTGATTGACTTTCTGGGATAATGTGCCATCACCATATGTCCTCTGCACGTCACAACCCTCAAAGGATCGACAGCAAACAGAGTGTCTGTTTTCCGCTTTAATTTCTGCTTGACCGGGACCCAGTCACTTTCATCGAAGACTGTTTCCTGAGCTTGTCAACAACGATCAGCATATGTTTATATCTGGGATTTCCAAGAAGTGTCTATGACACAAACCTTATCTGCATTCAAGGATCGGTCTTCTGTCCACTGGGGCAGTTTAGTTCCGTTGGCTGTCCCAAATAGCATGATGGCAGGACTCTCACCAGTTGTGGAGTAAGGAGTTGAACAATAGGCACGGAGGGCTTGACACAGAGCCTGGTTTAACTTGATTTGGTCCGTCGGTGCTCGTTGACTTACCCATTTGAGGGTACCCATGAATCGTTCCACAACACCATTAGCTTGGGGCCAAAGAGGTTTGCTCTTTTGATGCTTGACATTTAGGCTGACCAGAAATTCCTTGAATTCTTTGCTATTGAACGGCGAACCATTGTTAGATTTGAGAATGGCAGGGATACCCCTGACTGCAAAGATGTGATCCAGCTCCTCAATAGTTTCGGCCAGGGCGAGGTCAGCGGAGCGGAGGCTTCTCTTGGGTGCATAGAAGGGCGAAACGACCTTTACAACGCGGTCGTTACAACGCGATGCTTTTACATCGCAGTCATTACAACGCAAGTCATTACAACGACTTGCGCTGGATGGCGCTCTAGACTAAGGAATAGTAAGATTTACTATTCCAACACCTTCCCTACTGTACGTAGACTGGAGTTGGAATAGTAAATCATACTATTCCTAAGTCCAGCGCCCTCCAGCGCAAGTCGTTGTAACGACTTTCGTTGTAATAACTGCGATGTAACGTACCACGTTGTAATGGAACGCGTTGTAACATCACATATTCTTAGAAGGAGACTCTTTCATTGAGGTATTGGGGTCCGGTGTTGTGGAGGGATTTGTAGGCATGAGTGAGCAGCTTGAAGGTCACTCTCTTTTTGACGGGGAGCCAATGGAGTTCTCGTAGGTGCTGGGTGATGTGGTCTTGTCATGGGATGCCGAGGACGAGTCTGGCAGCTGTGTTCTGGATGGTCTGGAGTTTGCGAAGTAGAGCTTTGTTGATCCCGGCGTAGAGGGCATTTCCGTAGTCCGTGACTCACAACTTCAGATTGAGTGTGGAGGTTGTAATTGAGAGATATCAGTTCCATGTCAGATGCAGTGACAAAACTGAGTAGACATGCACTGGACGAAGTTCCTGGAAGAACATAAATTGGTGCTTGCACTGATACTATTTTATGTCTCATTGTTGCTATGAATGACCCTTGACTGTTCAACAGTTTAGAAGCAGCCCACGTTTATACTTTTGTGTTTGAAAGGTTGAGGTGGGGCACAGGAGATAGGCTGTTGAACTTTTCGACCAGCATGATGTTAATCGACGCACCACTGTTCATGATAAAGGTTATGGGGCAACCGTTGACCTTTATTGTAATCTTGGGGCAATGTCCTAATGAATTTGGTTGTCCTGTTTGGTGGTGCACCTTTGTCTTTTGTTCTTCCTTGCAGGCAGCAAAACCTACATGTGCCTATCATTCCTTGGTCGATATCATCATCGCACATACATCTTCTTCACTTGCGCTCAATAATGATGTTGACGAGCTCTTGTAGGATGAAATTGACGACGATCGACGTCGTCTGGTTTTTACTTGTCGTAACTGATGTCAGTTTTTGGCTTTGTGGGCTTGGCTAGAATGCTTCTGGAACCTTCTGGCATCCATTTTCTCTTCTCGCTGTGACGTAGATAGTTTTTCTTTTGCTTTGCAAACTGTTATGAAGTGGTTTTCTTTACCGCAACCTTTGCACATTTGTCCTATGGCTGGACATTTGCCTTCATGGGGTAATGAAAACCCACATCAGAAACACAGCTTTTTCTTCTTGGGAGGCATTGACTTGCATGCGTCTACCTTGTTCTTGTGCTCGCTTTTCATGACCAATGCAGATTCATTTTTTTTAAAACAGTCCTTGTGAAATACTTGAACCAGTTATTTTTTTCATCTATCTCCTAAATCTTTTTACAGCCGGTTCAAACTTAGTCCCTGGATTCTATTTTTCGCTTCAATACGGGCTGTTTATTTTCAGTCTGTCTCACTTATAGACCGTTCCAATATGGCGCCCACGTTGAGAGTAGGAGGGACAATGACCCCCCACTGGGCATGCACTGGACCCTCCGCAAGTCTCTTTTCGTCCTCTCACTCCTATATTTAAACGGAGGCAAGGCGTATGTTTACGGCCGAACCTATGACTGGACACGCCCAGCAGCAGGCAAGTGGATTTCTAGCATTACCAGTAAGTCGTATTGGGACACTAGATCCAGTGGGGAAATTTAGGGGCATGTGTGGGGCATCGTGCCAGTCTGTCTCTCTTTGTTCGACCGTGCCCTTGCTCAACTACTCCTTATATCTAAACCGAGGCACGTTGTGGGGTCACTGCGAAACTGATGATTGGGCACGCCCAGCAATATGTCATCTGATTTTTAGAATTGCTTGGGATTTGAGATTCAGCAGAGAGATTGAAATTCTATCTCTATATTTAGAGCAGGGGAGCAAGCCGGATTTGTTACATTGGATTCCATTATCCGGTCGATATTAATTAGTACTTCGGATTCCAGCATGGACGCCATTTAAGCATTTCTAAGCAGTACTCTTTGTGTTCCGATCTCAGGACGGGCCCTCCCCACTCAGATATAGCATCCCAAGCAGTCTTTCCTATTATTATTAGGAATGCGGCCGATCACTTTGGGACGGCGGAGTAGCACTGTTAATATAAACAGTTTTCGTAATATTTACATTTCAGCCATACATGTTTACAGGGTTCTATCTTGTGTTTCATCCATACAGAAAAGTACTCTTGAACTGTAGCGCTAATCTTGAAGCTGTGGCATCTTCTTTTAGGGGAGAATTTGAAGGAAATAAAGAAGCAATGGTTCTGGCTAGTTTCCTGTATATCTCCTCCAAGGTGCATTTGATCCTATTTAAGCTATGTGGCTTGTTCACACATCTCTTCTTTTTCGCGTCCGGGTCGGATATCCATCTGGAGCAAGATATATCTTTTTGTTTATTCGTCTTCTTTTATTTCTATAGAATATGCCCTCTTTTATACTGAACATTGCGCACTTGTTGACCTTACATGTATGAAACATAGATATTCTTACGATATCTTCCTGATCTGTGAGAACTATATTATGTCTGATTGTCGCATGTTTTATGGTGTTGGTTTATTTACATTATATTCATCTGACTATATGCACACTGGTCTTCATATGGTGGAGGCATGCCCGAGTACAATTCTTAGATAGGTTTCTAAATATGGTTTCTGTTCCTGGACTGAGTTGAAATTTCTCTTTGATATGTTTTCTTAATTCTATTTCTAATTCTATATCCACACGCTGTGCAACACATCTGGGGCTCTTTGTTAAGGTATGCCACTCTCACTGTACATGTATAAATTTCTTTTATATATATATATATATTTTGAGCCGTTTGAGTGATTCCTTTGTTTATTTATAGGACCTTGCTCTGAGAATCGCCTCAGTTTCATTTTAACAGGAAGAAATTGGGTGGATCCAGGTTCGCTGTGATAGCTCCACATGAACGGGACTCCCTCCTCTCAAACATCAGAGCCACTACTTCTTAGGAGAGCTTCAGGACCTTGTTAAAAACTTGGCTCTTTTGAGAGGTTTACAGCTAAGCTTTGGGCCTCTGCTTTCAGCGCCATGAAACCTTTTTGGTGTACGTGCGCTTTACAAATACGGCGTAATATAACATAACACCCGATTCGAGGTCACCTCGAATTTCCCTCACTCTTGCGGGTAAGTATGCTTGTATGTTGGTACCTGGTTATCACTGCCTTTAGTGCTTGCTTTGCATGGATACTGGTTCTGTGTTATTGGGCACTGCAGTGTTTCTTTTTTCACCCTTACCAATGGATTCAGGTGGGATTTTCAAATGCACTCCTCTGTAGTGCTTTCAACTTCTTCGAGGGCTGTATATGGGCTGGAGCGGGGCTTCGATTCCACACATAGCAACTTTTAACTACTTCTCATCGATTTGGGCGCACATGGCACACACGAGCAGTTTGCTGCAGCATTGCAAACTCTCAGGGAGAGCAGTCTTGTTTCTTCGGGGGCACAGATTCCCTACTCGTCGCCAGTTGTGGTGTCCTCCCTAGCCCGGGAGCATGCAAAATGAATACGCCACACACGGAGTGCAGGTTTGTACGTCTTTATTCCTCAGCATACAACCACACACTGCACTCTCATTACGTCATAACTGCTAAGAACCACACCTTAACACCTCCCAGCAAGTTACGTAATTTCTTGTTGAGTCCGCCCAGAACCGCAAGGGTCCTAGCGTACATAGTCTCACGACACTACAGCAAGCAATTAGTCAACTTGTAAATAACTTTATTTATTTTTCATTTAGGCTTTTTAATTGAAGGGATTGTGCAGTTTGGCATGGTGCACCGTGATGAACTTCTCTGGGACATTTTGCCATCACGCATACTTGGTTAACCTCTAAATGTGTGTAGTAATCAAGTCCAGACAGGTTGATGTAGTTCAGGATGATTTATTGAAGTAGGTTACAAGATATGTAGATCATGTAGATAAGACCAGTACAGGTCCTGAACTAGCCCCACCAGGAGCAGCCAGCATGCTGCTCAGCCCATTCTCAACTGTGGCTTTTCTTCACAGACTCCCAACATTCCGTAATACATCATCACAGTAACATTCCACTGGCTGAGCATGTGGTGGAAAATGGTATACATAAACATGAACAGGAAACTAGGATACTACATATCCCCCTTTCTCATATAACAAAAACAAATAAGGTGGAAACCGAAGAGAGAGAACCATAAATGAGAAAAGGAAAATAGGAATAAATGATGCAAAGAAGAGAACAACAAGGAGAAAACAGAAAGAATAGGTGGGAGTAGAATAAAAGGAAGTGGCAGATGAAGAAACAGATAAATGCAACCCATCCTCCCTTCTATAAATAAAACAGAAAAGGATGAAAAGACACAGCGAAAGAAAACGAGAAAAAGAATAGACATGAAAGCACCAATCACTACCCCAAAACACACCTACTGGCCAGGCAGACATGCGAGGAGGCAAAGCACAACACAACAAAACACTGGACTACATCCAGACACACACAAAGTGGTGAAGAAAGAGTAACCAGAAGAGGAAGAAAGAACCCAAAAGACGCACTACTGTAAGGGAAAGACGGAGAAGAAAGAAAAACTAACCACAAGAAACAAGAATCCACGGATGACAAGGAGAAAAGACATCACGAGGAGAACTGAAAAAGCGAGAAAACAGAGAAGATGAGAGGAAAATACAATAAGATCGCTCATACTTCCCCGTTAAAAAAAAAAATAAACATTGTAATATGATATAAACATAACATTGCATTGCGAAATAGACAATGTAATGATAAAACGAAGACATAACGTTGAGTCAAATGGGACTGGGACCCATGAGAGACACTCTAAATAAGAGTAAAGACGTAACCAACGTATGTGAAAACGGGAGGACTATAACCCAAGACCAACCCCTACCAAGAGGAAAAGGGGTCAAAACTATTACGAACGGGACTAAAACCCCAAAAAACAATAGCCCTTGTAAAATCAACTTCCATTAGAAAACACAGTGCAGTGTAGTAATGGAACTAAAACCCATACGACCCAAGTGAGAACTATGGGGCAAAAACCACTGACATAGCCAATAGGTCTCGCCTTTGGGGCCTTATAAGTGTTTAGCCAGAGCTATTGACTTTGCCAATGTCTTCAAGCTGTGCTGTAGAGGGTGAAGGTTGGGAACTAGTACCTGTATTATAACACTAGCAGCGGCCAGACGCTAGGGGAGAATCAACAGATGCCAGATTCCGAGAGCAGGCTGAGGTGGTGCTGAGTGATGCTGAGGTGGTAGTGGTGGTGGTGGTGACTGTTGCGGAGACGATGCTGAGGTGATGCTGAATGATACTCAGGTCTTGCTGAGTGATACTGCTGTGGTGCTGAGTGATGCTGTGGTGGTGCTGAGTGATATTGTCTTGCGCTGAGTGATGCTGTGGTGGTGCTGCATGATATTGTCTTGGCGCTGAGTGATGCTGTGGTGGCCCTGAGTGATGCTGTGGTGGCCCTGAGTGATGCTGTGGTGGCCCTGAGTGATGCTGTGGTGGCCCTGAGCGATGCTGTGGTGGTGCTGAATGATGCTGTGGTGGCGCTGAGCGATGCTGTGGCGGCGCTGAGCGATGCTGTGTCGGCGCTGAGCGATGCTGTGGTGTCGCTGAGTGAAGCTATGGTGGTGCTGAGTGATGCTGTGGTGGCGCGGAGTGATGTTGTGGTGCTGCTGAGTAATGCTGTGGTGGCGCTGAGTGATGCTGTTGTGGCGCCGAGTGATGCTGTGGTTGTGCTGAGTAATGCTGTGGTTGCGCTGAGTGATGCTGTGGTTGCACTGAGTGATGCTGTGGTTACACTGAGTGATGCTGTGGTTGCACTGAGTGATGCTGTGATGGCGTTGAGTGATGTTGTGTTGGTGCTGAGTGATGCTGTGCTGGCTCTGATTGATGCTGTGCTGGCTCTGATTGATGCTGTGGTGGCTCTGATTGATGCTGTGGTTGCGCTGAGTGATGCTGTGGTGATGCTGAGTGATGCTGTGGTGTTGCCGAGTGAGAGATGGAGTGAAGATGTAATGCCCAATTAGAGAGGGTGGCGAGAGAGAAAGAGAGAGAAAGGGTGTAGATAGAATAAAGAGTGGAGCGGGATAGAGAGAGAGAAAGAAGGGGAGAGAGAGTGAATGAAGGAGTTTGAAAGAGAAACAGATAAAGGGGTGAGAGAGAGAATGAAAGGCTAAAAAAGATAGAGAGGGGAGAGTTAATTAAGTAGAGAGAGAATTAGAGAGGGGAGAGAGAGAGAGAAGGAGAGAGACAATAAGAGTGGGGGGTGTGGAGTTTAAATAGAGTGAAGAAGTGACGCGGAAAAAGTAACCTTAAATATAGCTTTGTGCTTTTCGCGAATAAATATTTTTTTTTAAAACAGAGAGACAAAAATACTGGTAATTAGGCTGTGACTCCCAATATAAAACAAATAGCGATATAAGGTGAAATCAACCCACCGAAGCAATATTTCTAACTAGACAAATAAAAGCTTGCATTTCAATGCTAATTGCTGTTGTTTTTCATGTGACTGTAGTCCAGAGCTGCTGCTGCGATTGAAACATCAGAGTCCAGAGAGTTAATGAGCCATGACGAGGAAATGAGGAAGAGATAGGAAACCCAGATGGCAGCTGCGCGCGTGCACGCTATCGTGAACGCAAGCTGGTCGCCAGCCGAAAGCCAGTGGGTTTGCACTTCCAAAACCCGCTTACTAAAACTCTCGGCCAGACCAGCGCAAGCGCGCTGCGATTGAAACATCAGAGTTCAGAGAGTTAATGAGCCATGACGAGGAAATGAGGAAGAGCTAGGAAACCCAGATGGCAGCTGCGCGCGTGCACGCTATCGTGAACGCAAGCTGGTCGCCAGCCGAAAGCCAGTGGGTTTGCACTTCCAAAACCCGCTTACTAAAACTCTCGGCCAGATCAGCGCAAGCGTGCTGCGATTGAAACATCAGAGTCCAGAGAGTTAATGAGCCATGACGAGGAAATGAGGAAGAGATAGGAAACCCAGATGGCAGCTGCGCGCGTGCACGCTATCGTGAACGCAAGCTGGTCGCCAGCCGAAAGCCAGTGGGTTTGCACTTCCAAAACCCGCTTACTAAAACTCTCGGCCAGACCAGCGCAAGCGCTGGTGCAGGCCGAGACCTAAAAACGAAAAGAAAGTAAGATATAGATAACAAATGTAAATGGGTAGGAACCCATAACCAGTCCCTAAGGATAGAGATGGTTAAATAATGCAAAAGGACTAAAACCTATGCATAGATGCCCTGAAAGAGAGAAAACCGGGAAAAAAAAACTAAAAAGGGCAAGTGTATAGTGAGCAAATAGAACTAAAACCCATTACTATCCCTATGTAGGGACAACTAAAATGTATATTGCATGCATGCAAGTGTAATGTGAGCAAATGAGACTAAAACCCATTGCTATACTTATGTAGAAAAGAATAAAATGTAGAATGCGCATATAAACTAATATAATGAACTCTTAACGGTGTGTACCTAGAGTCCATGTACGTACGTACAAAACCCATAACACAATCCTATGAAGGATAAGAGTGAAGAAAACAGTAACTTGATGAAATGTACAACAAGCAATGTGGTAAAACACAACCACTACACCTTTAATTTGTAAACAGTCACAACTATACATGTGCATGTCACCGTATCCATATGACATAAACCAAACAAGGTAAGAGTAGTAAATTTAAAAAAAAATTTTTTTAAACATGACGGATAAGCCAGTGAAGCATTAAGACCAATCCCACGTAGAGGTCACGTAATAGACTATGTCGTAAAGAGACTAGTACGTATCCCTATGTAGGGAGAAAACTGTGTATACCACCCACGAAAAACTAGGACTTCCCTTACATAAAGGAACCTAAAATGTTGCATCACTAATACACAATGATAATGAGGGAAAAAAAACAAATATGAACTTTAAAACACATAACTTTTCATAGTCTCTTGTAAGTAATTTCGTTAAAACAAACGCATGGCTTGAAAGCAATTTCTCACAGGAGTTGTACCAAAACCTCATATAAAAACCGATGCTAGTGATATACATTACAGTGACCACCGTCATAGAAACAGCTTGTGAATGACAACTGCAAAAATCATATCTTCTCAGCCTCCGAAGCGCCATTTTAATTGTGTGAGGCAGAAAGTCTAACTTATATGCACGGAGAAGACGCCGCACTTGCGCTGAAGACGTGGTTGACAAAAGCAATCAGGAATCACCAGAGAGCAAAAGAAGTAGCCGCCAACCACAAGATGGCGGCATGCTGCGTACACCGCGCTGGGGGGCTAACGGCAAGATCATGCTTGAAGGCGTCCCAAAACAGCACAAGGAGTTGTGTAGCAACCAAGTTGAGTACGAAGAGACTGCACGCAACAAAAGACAAAGGTAAGAGTGCGTGTGGAATGCGCGTGCAGGCTCACCGCACGTCCAATCTGGAGGGCGTCCATAGGCAGCTGATGAGATGAAACACGTCACAGAGGATTCAATGGAGGCGTCGCGGGATCGATCAACATAGGTAAGAAAGCATGCGCTAACTGTGTGTGCGCAGTTAACAGCTTGTGCAAAGTTGAAAATGTCAGGCAGCGGTTTAACTGCCATAGTGAAAACTCACTCAATTGAAATGCGCAGCAAAACTGCAAAATACCAAAAATTAGACACCGGAACACAGCCAACATGCATTCCCTTGAACAACAAAACTTGCCAGCCCACCAGGATCATCCGATTCCCGATGGCATCCACAACCCAGTAGACTGTAGGAAAGCGTGAGGCCGGCACACAGCAACAGAAGCCACGATGAAGTGCTCAAAGGCACATAGCTGGCCTAAATCAGCCACACACGTGTTTTCACCGTAGTAAAGGTCACAGCAACACGGAACTGTGGGCACTTGGTAGTAGCGGTACCAGTCAGTCAATAAAACTTTATTCGGTTTTTTACAACCATAAAAGTATACACTAGCAGCATAACATTCCATAAAATAAGCAAGTCAGAATCAAACAATATACAATACATTTCTGTAACCTATAATTCACAACCATAAAAATACAAGATAAAAATCATTTTAAAATTAATAAAATCAACGATTCCATTATTGAGGCACACAGACCTTCTAGTAGGTCTCACACAATGCTTCTATCCATTAATAACCCATTCTCCCTGTAGCTTAAAGGATCTAAATTTCATCAGTGCTCTTTACATTTAAGAAACTCTTTCACTTTGATTATATTTTTCCCAATAGCACAGGCTATATCTAGGTTCTTCATTTCCACTAAAAGGTTTACAGCTTGCAACCTATTTTTAATTTCATATTTTTTATAAATCGGGCCTAAAATCTCTCTTCGTATATCTAAAATCTTAAAACAGTCTAATAATATATGTAAAATATCGCAGGTAGTACCTAAAGTGCAGGTGCATTTTCCATTGCTATTTATCATTAAGATTTTTACCCCATTGTTCGCATAACAGGGATTTAGCCCAATTCTCAATCTTAACACTTCGCGCCTTAACAGGCAGCTAGGTAACCTGTCAATATAGGGGTAATGTAAATCATTTTTCCATGCTGAGGCCATAAAAGCAACTGAACTTTTCCGTAAGAGGTATTCTTGATCATGGGTTCGGGATGCTTCTATTCCCAATGACCTAAGTTCTTTCTTGTCTATCTTTAGGTCTAAGTACTGAGGGCACAACTTTAGCTTTAAAACACCATATGCTTGAATAATTGAGGCTCTGGTCTCTCTTGCCCAGGTCAACTCACTATTGGCAATTTCATTTTTACACCACTGTGAGATTTTTTGGTCCTCACCTGATCCTAATCGCTGCCAGAAACGCAATAAAGCCATGCAAGCGGTTATACCCCATGAGGTGATTCCCAATTCTAATCTTACTGCTTGTACCATGGACAATCTAGGCAGCGAGAACAAACATTTAAGGATATTTCCCTCTTCTTTGTCCCATCCCTTTTTTCCACTTAAATAGAGTACCTCTGCACCATACAAAAATTGTGGGGGGGCCATTGCTAAATAGGCCTTTAATACCGGTCTATCAGACATTTCTCCAAAAACACTATTAAATCTTTTTAGCCCCTTTACAGAGGCCGATGCCCTTATTTTTAATGCATCAAGATGTGTATACCACTGCAGGCTATTCGTGACCCACATTCCCAAATATCTATATTCTGTTACTTTTTCCAGCATTTCCATGCCCAGATACCAGGAAAGCTTTGTTTTTCTTCTTCCAAAACATAGGATTTTGGTCTTCTCCATGTTTACCACCAATTTTTTAGTTTGGTAGTATTCTGTAAACATGTTTAATTTCCTTTGTAGCCCAATCTCCGTCTGGTCCATGATTACCAGATCATCTGCATATAATAAACAGGAGATATGGTTCCCTCCTAATTTCGGGCTAGCCCCTCTAACCTCTCTAAGTTTTCGGGGCAGATCAGCTATAAATAGGGAAAAAGCAAGGGGGCAAGTACGCACCCCTGTCTCAACCCATTACCGAGCTGGATCCTCCGGGACAATCCTCCGTTCTCATCCAAGATTATCTGGGCCCAGTTTTCTGTATGCAGGGCTTGAATCAAGGCCAATAAATATCCTTGGATATTATACCCTAGCAAGGTTTCCCACAGCTGCTCCCTGTCCACCAGATCAAATGCTGCGCGGAAGTCCACAAAGCAGCAGAACAAATTGCCCCTCTGCTCGATCGACTTCCGCGCGATGGACCAGAGAGCAAAACAGTGATCAATCGTCGAATGTCCGTCTTTAAATCCACCCTGTTCTGGGGGCACTATCTGTTTTTCAACTGTCCATTCTTTAAGTAATCCCAGGATTACTTTAGCAAATACTTTTTCTCCTATGTCCAGGAGGTTTATTAAACGGTAGTTTTTAGGAGAATTTACATCGCCTTTTTTATGTATAGGTCTTACAATAGCCCCTTTCCAACTATCTGGCATAGCCCCTGTTTTAAGAATCCCCTGGTACATATTCGAAAAAAACTCGGACCACCACTCCGGGTTTATTTTTATAATAACAGCCGGCAAGTTATCTGGGCCGGCGGCTCGAGTTAGGTTTAATCTGTATATTATCTTCCTAATATGGCTTGAGGAGAAATGCTCTTTTACTTCTTCCCTTACACCTGGCCATATGATGGTCTTTGTTTCCTCCACCCTTGGCCACTTCCCATAAATTTCTTCCAAATAATCCACCCACTTATCCTCCGGCACCGAGCACAGCAAGGTCCCTAAAACTTTACCAGTGCTCTCTTGTACTAATTTCGAGAAGCCTCTCACATTTTTTTCTTCAATTACCTCTAATAGCCTCACCCAGCATCTGTCCTTATAGGTTCTTTTTTATCTCTAATGGTTGTTTTATAATTTGACCTTAATTTCTGAAGATTAAGTAGCAGTTTGTCATCATGTCTACCTCTTAGGCTTCTTTCCTTTTGCCTAATGCTGGCTTTTGCTTTACGACAATCCTCGTCAAACAATGGCTTGTTATTGGTAAGTAGTTTTTCCTTACTTGCTAACCCAGTTTTAGCACCTTTAATTTTTATCCTAAGGCATTCTACCAATTGTCTTATCATACCTTCGTAGCAGGTAATATCCTCCTCAGGTGGTACTTTTACAAATGTATGTGTCAACTGGACTGTGCTTAGTTTTTTAATATGTTCTTCTGTAATGCGCGTTGTAAGTCGCTTTGGATATTCTACCTGGACTTGGATGGCTCTTTGTCTCTGAGGGGCTCTTTTTGCATACAATTTCGTCAACAATGGGTAATGATCACTACCTTCAACCCTTGCTACTTCAAAGTGTTTGATTAGTTCAAAACTCCAAGCCTGTATAAACACATAATCTATCGGACACATTTGTTGCCCCACTGTGAAGGTGCGCCCAGCAGGCCGATCCGTATCCATTCTTCCATTTACGCACACCAACCCAATAGAGCCCAACAATTGCCCCAGCGCCACATCTTGAGGTGAAATGTTGCAGCTAGGAAACTTAGCAGTCTCTATGTTATAAGCTCTTAACAAATCTCTACACCATGAATCAGTCTTTAAGGGATTTAGTCTGTGATTAAAATCACCCAATATCAAAAGCACATCTCTCGGATAAGAATCACATAAGGCCTCCAAGTCCTTTTTAAGCATTCCAGGTCCACCTTATAACCTTTTCCCTTCCCTTTCTGGATATACACATTAACAATACATATGCATTCATAACCTGAGTTTTTTTCCAAAGTCCACACTCTGCTACCTAACGCCCAATTACATTTAAGTTCGAGGGGTTCTATTTTCCTAGCTATCTTTGTTGAAACCAGCGTCAGCTGACCGCCTGACGGTCTACCAAATATATTCTTTCTTGCTGGATTTACATGGTGGGTAAAACCTTCTATAACCAGGGTTTCATCGCACAGCCAGGTCTCCTGTAAACACGCGATGTCAGTGTTCTTTAGTAAGTTTATAAAACTTTCCTGGAGCATTATTCTTTTATAGCCATTAACATTCCAAGTTAATATAATTAGGCTGTGCGACGACCCTAGCTCCTAATCAATATCGCTCAGGTACCCATTTTCTTCGCAATCCATATATGCAAGCTCTCTATATCTATTCCCAACCAACACATCATCATTGACCCACCCTTGAACCTTAGGGGCTATTGTAATTTCAAGATCTTCCTTCTTACCCCATCCGGCGTTGATCATTCTAATTTGCCGGTCACCCAGCCCAGCATGGTTTCTGAGAAAAGAATTCCCTGATTATCCGTCGTTATTTCCTCTCTTTTTATTAATCTAATGCCTTCTTTTATCATCTCAGGTTCTGCTTTTTCCAATGCTACTTTTATTAATGCAGAATGAAGTAAAACCTTAGTTACTTCTTCCCCTTTGATGTTTAATAAGAATCCTACTTCTTTAAGGTCTTCTGAACTAATATATCGTAGGCTTGGGCATTTCGAGAATGAAGAGAGGAGTTGGGAACGGTTTAGGGGTTTAATTTCCTAACTCTTTTCCCACCTTTGCCCTGACCTATTGGCTCCAAAAAGAGCCAAAGATCCGCCCATCGTTCTAACTGTAGTCCTATTGGGCGTCCAACTATCCTATCTTCCCTTCTTTGCCTGTGTACTTCTTCAATCCCTCTCTGCCTGGGGCTCTTGTCCTGATTTGTGTTGCTAGGTCCTACACCTGATGAGACACCCAACCCTCTTTCTATAGCTACCTCCTTCTTATCCATCAAAGACTTCCTTAAGATACCATTTACACTCTTTAAGGTTCTTTTTCCCTTTGTCCATCTAGTTTGTGATTCTGAACTACTGGAAGTTTCTCCTATTTCTACAAAACTTATCTTTTTAAATTCACGGGTCAATGCCCTGCCATTTGGCCTTAACTCTGACTTTACCCCCTTCCCATTGATCTGTCGTCTTAACAGTTGGCCTTTGGGTGGACATTTTCCCCCCTTACAAGGCCGCGGGATATATTGTTTATTATACCTCCTTTCCCCGCATCTTTTTATGATCATAGGGCAACGTGATATATATACCGTAGGTTCCTCCCTCAGTGATTGGCTGTTCCTTACAACTTTTTCCTCCCCATCGACTTTTGCCTCCTGAAGGACTTCTACTGGTCTTACTAACAAGGGCATTAGACCTTTTATTTGTGTCAACTCCCTATCATATTTTTAAACTGCTTGCTTTGTGTTTTTAAAATTTCATTATTTAAAACTGAGACCTCAAGAATACCCTGCAGGGTTTTCTGGAGCATCAGCATAACCTCTAACATAGATACACTGGAGGATCCCGTAACCTCCAGGCTATGCAATGAAGGACAAGTTAAATCAGTTCGAACAGCATAGGAATTTTCCAAACTTCCTTTTCCGTTTGAACAATCTATCCTCTGATTAGAGTCTTCCTCACACAAGGGTTTACTTAGGGGGCTCCTTCTTCCTCCACCCCCTCCGCCTCTATGTCCTGAACAAACAGTGTCCGAACATAGCCTGGGCGAGGAGGATAAGCGTGGTTCCATAGACGCCTCAACAATGTTAAAGTTCGTTTGATTCAGAGATTCCATGCTTAAAGCTGCCGGGTCCACTGACATTAATGGAGTCTCTATAACACTCTGCTCCTTATCAGGCATCTCCTTCCCTCTGAAATGTTTCCCTAAAAGTCCTTGATCGACTTCGAAACTGCTGATCCACCTTTTGTGCCCACTGTCTTTGAAGTCATCGTCGTCGCTGACTGCGGGGTTAAGTTCAATGATTGGGTGCTTCCCTTTGCCACATTTTTACTTCTTGTAAGTGCAGCCTTTCCACCATTCCCTCGCTCCTTACTTTCGGTGTTACAGTCGGCTCCTCCAACCCGGGACTTTTAGTTCCTGATTTCTTAGGGTTTTTTAGGACTTTCCGGGGTTTAGATTTCCCTAAGGCCATTACTTTTTCTTTTTCGTTTTCGTTGGTGGTCTCTGTGCAGCAGCAAAGAGGAAAAAAAAAGTCGCAAGGCAACAACTTGGCGTCTTGAGAAGCACACAGAGGTACAGAGGCAAAGAACGGCAGGTAGACTGGAGCTTTCAGTGGTTTAAATGAAGATTCGTGTGTTCAATAAATACCATTGTTGGCCACAGGAGGGCACAAAAGACCACGTTGTTCAATAAGAACTTCTTCTAAATGTGTTATTCAATCAGCGTGATGGTTCTAACTTCAATTATTGTATTATAATTGCAGTGTTTCTTCCTGTTTGCGGCCGTTGTGAACAGACACTCCCAGCACTATCACTCCAACCCCATTACCTTATATTCGGTAAAACAGTGCTTCCCTTACACTGCATACAATCTCCATATCGCTAGCGTGATAAACGCAGTGATGATGCCCAGGGCTTTCTTTCCCTGCCAGGTTCACCAAGAGAAAAGCTGGTCCCAGTGGGTAAAATATATATATATAAGAACGGCAGGACTGACGAGAGCAGCGAGGTAGCAATCTGGCATCCTCCTCCTCTTCGCTCCCTCGCTCACTGCAGCCAGTGGTCAACGCAAAAAACCAAGCGGTACAAGTAGCGGTACCACAAAGAGGCTGGAACTAGTCAGTTGCGTGAAAAACTCCACTCAGAGGCACTCTCCCAAAGAGGCAGGACAGAGAAGAACTGGTACGCCTGGGTTGAAATAATTACACTGAAAAGAAACTGCTGGGCAGCTCTTTAAGTTGTACTTTCCACAGAGGTACTTCCCCACGCAAACAGAACAAACTGCAGCTCCAATACAGATAAAACAGAAAAAGCAAGAACTGGCACACTTGGGTTGTGGGCGACCGATGGTAAGGTCACTGGTGGGGCTAAGGGGTGCCAGTTTGCTTGTGATACGAAAGCTGTTAATTATAAGAAGTTCTTTTACCTTGAAGTTTTTCCTGGTTTGAAATCTGTGTAGATAATGTTTCCAGGTTCCTAGGTTTAGGGTGCCAGAGTCTTTGTTCCAATCGTAGTTTGTAGTTTCTAGTTGCTTCTTTTGAAAATCTTGACTTCTTTTGTTGAGCACGTAGGTAAGTCTCCAGATCGTCGCCATAAATTTGTAGTAATCAAGTCCAGACAGGTTGATGTAGTTCAGGATGATTTATTGGTAGTAGGTTACAGGATATGTAGATATGTCCAGTACAGGTCCTGAACTAGCCCCACCAGGAGCAGCCAGCATGCTGCTCAGCCCATTCTCAACTGTGGCTTTTCTTCACAGACTCCCAACATTCCATAATACATCATCACAGTAACATTCCACTGGCTGAGCATGTGGTGGAAAATGGTATACATAAACATGAAACTAGGATACTACAATGTGTTTTTTTATTTTTTTATAGCGCTTGCCATTAGTTTGTACACAGCTTTGCTCTGCAGACATGGAGATCGATGCGCGGAAACTGTACGGATGCAGCCATTTACATACAGGGCATGTCACTTGTGCTTAAAATCACGAGTTATATAAGCTGCGAAATATTGCCCAGCGGCTGCAGTAATCCTTAAATACTGCGTGGGCGGCGTGCGCAGCTGCACCCCCAACACACATTGTCCAGTTCGAGTGTAACAAACGGTGACGAATTTATTTGCAGAGGATAACACCGTGCGGTCAAGTGAGGAGACTGGTTATAAAAGCGAGCTCCTTAAAGTACACAACAGGCAGTGTACTCTTTGGTCTCTATCTCTTTCACAAACTGTGATTTACCAACCGATAGCAAATCGGCCTTGTGAGGTCGCCAGACTGGTCCACTCATTTTACTGCAATTTTGCCAACAAATAAACTCCACCCCAGCTCTCTCCAATTCTATTACAGGACCGGAGGCTTCGTATTATGCTTTCTCTTTCATTTATTGCCACTCACAGCAGCCAATGAAAAACTTTGCATTATGTAAATAAACTACATTTCCCATGATGCACATGTAACACATCACATCCTGTAAGACCCCATAAGAGCCACCATCACCGGAAATCCTCCTCTTTCTTTGCTGCTCACGCAGAGAGTTAAGTGTAATCTGTTTCTGATGCTTGTAATATGCAAATTGTGTTTGAATTGGCACGCGCTGCGTTTGTACTGACCGTGAGTGTCTATCGCGCTTGGCCTTTACAAAAAAGTGTTGCTATTAATTGATGCTAGCGCGAGCACCGCGCATTGTTTGAGGCTTACCGCGGCACTCCCGCTGCTGTCGGGGAGTGCGCGTTCCTTGCGAGTGTCTCCCCAGATGGCAAAGCATTTTTAAATTTCCCGCTCAGGCGGGCCGATCTTGCCGCTGCGGCCGCTCTTGCGGTCTGTCTATTTCCCACGCAGGGAACTCACCTGTACCGCTCCGCCGACGGCGGATGATGTTTAAATGTGTTTTAGTGCGCAGAGGCTCCCCTAATTAGCCGGAAGCGCACGGAGCCTTCACTTTCGTTTTTCGTTAAGGTTTCGATGTGCGTAGCCCAATTGGGCTATATTTGGTAGGATTTGGGCTACGCACACCACTACTGCCCGTTTTTCTGCCGTATTTTCACCATGTCTCCCCATATTCTCCCCTGAGCAACATTGTTACGCCTAGCAGGCTGCAAAAACGTCTTGGGCCTGGAGGGTGCACACCTCCTGGATAACAAATATTGCTCATTGGCTCCACTTACGCCCAGAGGGCTGCAAGAACTGTGTTACAGCTTATGCTGAGGAGCTAGGTACCATTATCTATCTTTGTGCTGTGGGTTGGCTCCCCCCTTACTCCTCCCTGATTTTGCTCTAGGAGCAAATAGATCTACGAATTTTGCCCCACAATGGAGGATTGGGTCAATTATGAGGAGGATGACACCTTATATGAGGAGGAAGTGACGAACCCTTCCTTGGAAGACAACATTGTTGAGGCCTTGGACGCCTCTGTCCAGGAGTCGGTCAACAAGGCCCTGGAGAAAGCAGTTCCGGGAACTGTGCAGCAAGCACTCGCGTCTGCCTTGAAACCAATAACTAAACAATTGGAGAAATTTGCTAAACGCCATGGTTTTGCTGCTCCTGCAGGTACTCACAAAGACGCCTCAGCTTCCAAACCCCAATCCGGGTCCTGGCCTCACTCTTCTACCTTGTCCACATTGCCCGCCCCTGACGCTGGCAACTCTAAGGCCCCTGACACTGACACTGATACGGACACCACGTCTACGGACACTCCAGATGAGTCTCCTCCTAAGAAAAGGGCCAAGAAATCCAAACTTGCGGAACCTCCTCCGCCTCTATCCACTCCCTTCAATTTTAATCCAGCCGATATAGTTCACCCAAGGTCTTCCGACTGGTTACCAGCCCCCGAGGTTGCCGCTTATCTGCATGACAACTTGCGCAGAAGTTTTGACAAAGAGGTGCGGAACAGACTCCGCTCAGAGTGTCCCAGGCCAGATATCTCTGATAAAGTTGCGGAAACTCCTGATATCGACTCCAGCCTCTTAACTTTCCTAAAAAAGTTTGCCAAAGACCCGAAGAAGGGTATTGATCGCGCCTGGCGAGGGTGCCAGGACAAGCTCCTGGATGTAGTGGGACCCTTGGCGAAAATATTAGAAATAGCCTTACAGGCGCAGGAATCTGGTACTGTAATCGACCCTCATGTCCTGGCAGGATGGACCCAGAGGGCCATCTGTCTCTTAGGTAACGCCAACTGCGCTATTTCCACGGAGTGCCGTAAATCCCTCCTTATGCGGATGGATTCCAACCTTACAGAGTTGGCGGCAGCAGAACCAGGTCCTTTGGCGGACGGTAACCTATTTGGGGAACGTTTCGTCAAGGATGTGGCTAAGTATGTGGGCACCTTCACGACTCTCGACAAGGCACAGTCGGGTATCAAGAGAGTCTTTCAGGCTGGTGTTTTCACCAGGGCCGGACGAGGCCGAGGACGCTCGTTTGGCCGTCAGTTCTCCCAAGGTCCTCAGAGAGGAGACTTCGGTCGTGGCAGGGGTGAGTGGGACTCCACCCGAGGGGGCACGTTCTACCCCACCAGGCAACGTTTCAACAAGAGGCGTTTCAACAGAGGAGCATATCGTGGAGGCTTTCAAGCTCCAGAATCTTCAGGTGAGTGCTCCAGACTTGTTTCCACTTCCCTTGGGGGGTCGTCCTCAGTTTTTCTATCACAATTGGGTTCAACTGTCTCAGGATGCTTGGATATTGCAGACGACTCAGGGTTTCCATCTAGACTTTTTTCAGATTCCTTATCAGGACAAAGAGCCCAGACAACTTTGTTTTTCCCAAGCAGAGTGCGCTTTTATCGATTCAGAAATCGAAGAATTGCTGCAGAAGCACGCGATAGCGTCTTGCGACGAGGGCCCTCGCGGCTTCTGCAGCAATATTTTTCTGGTACAGAAGAAAGGCGGTGGTTACAGGTTGGTACTCAACTTAAAAGACTTCAATCATTATATGACCTACAAACATTTCAAGATGGAGGGTATCCATCTGTTGGCGGATCTCCTGAAACAAGGAGACTGGATGGTCCGTCTGGACCTGAAGGACGCCTACTTATCCATTCTGATCTTTCCTCCGCATCGCCGGTTCCTGCAGTTCCAATGGCGGAACCGATGGTTCCAATATTTGGTCCTTCCTTTCGGACTCTCCTCAGCACCTTGGTGCTTCACCAAGGTGCTGAAGCCTGTCATAGCTTACCTCAGAGAACAGGGGGTTCGCATGATAGTGTACCTGGACGATATACTGATCATGGCTCAGTCTCCCACCTTGGCGGTTCAACATTTACGCATGGCCATTGCTATGTTGCAAAATCTGGGATTCGTGGTCAACGAAGCCAAGTCAGTGCTGTGTCCTTCCCAGACGATAGACTTCCTAGGCTTTGTCATAAACTCTCACATGGCTCAGTTGAGCCTTCCCCGTTCCAAACTTCGGGATATCAAAAAGGAGCTTCGCTCCCTGTTATCCAAACAGACGGTCTCACTGAGAGTGATTGCCAGGATAGTGGGTCTACTGGCATCATCCATACAAGCTATATTTCCAGGACCCCTTCATTACCGAGCCCTTCAGAGGTTGAAGATTCAACATCTGCAGAAGGGCCTCTCTTACACGGACCTAGTCCCTCTTTCAACAGAAGTTCGAGAAGAGATTCAGTGGTGGCTGGCCCACGTGGAAGCGTGGAACGGCAGAGCCATCTTCGGTTCCCTACCGGAAGTCGTCATAGAGTCCGACGCCAGCCGCTGGGGCTGGGGGCTCGCTGCGGAAATATTTCCACAGGAGGACGTTGGTCCCTACGCGAACTAGACCTCCACATCAATTGTCTAGAACTTCTCGCAGGGTCGTTCGCGATCCGGACTCTGTCACCCAAACGAGTGTCTTGTTGCATCCTCTTGCGGATGGACAATATATCGGCGGTTCGGTACATCAACAAGTTGGGAGGCACGAGGTCCTCCATTCTAGTAGAGATAGCGAAGGACTTTTGGCATTTTTGCCTGAGTCACCAGATCGCAGTCATAGCCGAGTATATTCCGGGCCAGTCGAATATAGTGGCGGACTGGAACTCCCG
Source organism: Calotriton arnoldi (assembly GCA_963921515.1). NCBI lineage: Eukaryota > Metazoa > Chordata > Amphibia > Caudata > Salamandridae > Calotriton > Calotriton arnoldi. The sequence goes on from CAWUFW010002198.1 coordinate 2,160,001, forward strand.
AACATCTCAGGGACTACAGCGATTGGCAACTCCAACCCCAGGTAGTACATTGGCTGCAGGCGATCTGGGGGACGTGCGAGATCGACCTGTTTGCGTCCAGATTGAATCGTCAAATGACCAAGTTCTTCAGCTGGAGACCGGATCCGTTAGCTCTGGCGACGGATGCCTTCTCTCAGGACTGGTCCCAGTCTCTGAATTACGCCTTTCCCCCGTGTATATTGTTTCCCCGGGTGTTCACGCAGATAATGCGACAGTCGGCGGAAGTGATCCTAGTGACTCCCCTGTGGAAGTCGCAGCCTTGGTTTCCGATTTTATTGGAGGCGAGCTGCGACTCTCCCAGGAGGATTCCGGAGTCCCCAACGATGCTCCAGGGCCCTCATGGAGAGATGCATCCGATGGTTCTCTCGGGGCAGTTGTCCCTGATGGCCTGGAGACTTTCCGGCAACGTTGGCAAATGCCTGGATTTTCGGAACAAGCTTCCGCCTTTATCAATCAGGCTTGGGCCCCTTCAACCAGAAAGAGATACTCTTCAGCCTGGAAGGGCTGGGTTCGTTGGTGCATGGAACAGCACGTGGATCCCGTGGGGGCAGACTTACCCTGTGTTGCAAATTTTCTCTCTCAAAAGGCTTCCGAGGGTTTGGCATATCGTTCCATCAACAACTTCCGTTCCGCCATTTCGGCGGGTCATTCCCAGATTGAGGGCAAGCCAGTAGGGATGCATCCACTGATATGTAAGCTATTGAAGGGTATTAGAGTAGCGAATCCGCCCAAACCCAAGTATTTGTCCTTGTGGGATGTCTCTCTAGTTCTTTCCTTATTTAACAAATGGCCACAAAATGATATGTTGACAAGGAAACAACTTTCGTCTAAACTTGCCATGCTCTTCTGTCTCGCGGCCTGTAGACGGTCATCTGACGTTAAAGCTCTAGACATTACAGGTAGAGTATTTACTCCTGAAGGAGTTTCTTTTAACATTACTTCTAGAACTAAGACAATGTTGCGATGTGTGGAGTATCATGCTTTTCCTAGTAACACAAAACTCTGTGTAGTTCAGTGTCTCAAGGCTTACGAGGAATGTACCAGGTCTATTCGGCCTGCTGGTTTGGTGCAATTACTAATTGCTGTGCAGAAACCTTACAAACCTGTTACGGCGGCTACAATAGCCAGATGGTTAAAATCTGTTATGCAAGAGGCGGGTGTTGATACCCAAGTGTTTGGAGCACATTCTGTTCGTGGCGCGAAAGCTAGCTAATTTTTTATTCTGAAACATCCCCGAAGCTTCACTCCCAATATTCCCTGACTGGAACGTTTGCAATTTACGTGTTTAAATGCGGGCATTTGGCTCGTTAAGAGCTGCACAGGAAGCCATTGTAATGCGGGGGGGGAGGCTGGTCTCCACTGGGGGCATTCAAGGACGGGTCTGCTGAATTCATAGAGCTCTGTCTAAGCCCCTGCTGGGACACTGGCGGCCCCCTTGCTTTTATCCACACAGGTTGTCAATTTTATCAGCTCTAAAGGGATTAAACGCCCCTCCCGCATGTGAAAATAACTGGCGCCGAGCTCTCGCGTTTCCCAGCTATTTCCAACGAACCGCTCATTCAGTCCGACTATTTTTTATTGACATTCACATTCTGGAACCTGTAGCCATGTTTAGCTCATTATTAAACAAAGACTTCGAGGCCCAGAATGCAGAGGGGAACAGCGGACTGGTTTAGCTACTCACAGATTTACCTGGCAACATTAAGAGCGGCATCGGAGCATCTTTAATTTTGGCGTGAAAAGAAAATTCTTAGAGGTCAAAAAGATAAAGGCCAAGAAGAAGACAGAGCAGACGAGGTGGGATCAAAATGGAGCAAATGAACAGCCTGAAAGGTGACTTTCATGCAGTCTTGTCTTTTACGACCAACCACCCCGCAGTAAGCTTGCTGTGGCTTGTGTAACTACTTTTTAAACCTGGTTTAACCCAGCATGCTTGGTGATACTGGCCGCAAAAACACGAACTGACTGAAAGTTGCCCTCTTGAAATGGGACTGCTAGACAGCCTTGTTACCTTTACACAGACTGAGGAGGGGCTCGACTGCTCCATTCGGCCAGGACACCACCATTGTCAGTCCAAAGAATAGCTTTCACAAACGTTGTGGTCAGAAGAGCATAGCGGCCACATGACATGCATGCCCTCGTCTGACAAATTAGACAGCAAGAAGTTGCATTCTGGGTGTTGTAGTGTGCCTAAAATCACGTGTGACATATCCCTGCATACAAAGTACTGTTGACTACAGAGCTCTCCAGGCCCAGGCGTGAGTAGCTCTTTAAGTCTGTGCTTTTTCTTTGCATTTAGAGACTTTTAGTACTATCTTTGTAATGGGATTAATAGGAATTCCATTAAGCAGAATGCAAAGAAAACAAGCATTGGCAATGCCATCACGACTGTTTAATATGCTAACCTGTGTAAGGAGCGGAATGCACAAGTGTTCATTTTTGCATGAGTTAGCAAAAAGGAACACAGGAGGATGCAGGGAATTGTAAAATAATCCTTGATGCATTGAGGTACAAGATGGCTCCATGTCAAAGGGATCCCCCTTTTACTTTCCTGAACTTTGCTTTTGCATATCAGTGCATTCTGGGTGTTGTAGACTTGGTTCATTTTAATTGAACCAATTGGACCAACCCACCTGGCAACAATGATAGGTAAAAGCAAAGTCCAGTGATGGAAAATTAGTGTCCAGGTGACATGGAGCCACCTGGGCACCCTAGCTGTAAATGCACTCCCTTAAAGGTGGAAGGATACACAAAAACATGCAATACCAGTGAGTGAAAGGGTGAAAATATATCAGATTAAAAATGGCGAGGCGTTTTCTTGATGGTGGTTGTGAAAAGCTGGCCTGGTATATGCTGTTCACTAATTAAAGTGGACACCTTGCACCAGAACAATTCAACTCTTATGGTAGATAGGTTTAAGACAACCTTTATAGAAAGCTATCCTAGTGGTAGCTGTGGAGAGCAGCCTTCAGGCTAAGTCTTGAAGGAATGTAAAGCAGCTTGTTTTACCACACAATCTCTTGAATCACCAAATGAAAAGACACCACACAGGTATATATATCAAATATATATGTATTTATTAATAAACACTCTCTACTAATCTCTTTATGAGATTAGAGGATAGGAACATATGTACAAGTCAAATATTATCAGGATAAGTTTAGCACAATTGAATATTACAATCTTAGTTTGCTAGACCTAGGTCTAGGGCATCTAGAATCGAGGGACCCCCAAGAACCACCCCAGGTAGTTGTAGGAGACCCACAGGGACGGACGCGGTGACCTGGCACCGATGCGAATCCTGTACGAGTCTATGTGCTCAGACGCGATTGAGATATCAATGTTCAAGGTCCCTTGCGTGTTCGAGGCGAACACACCGATCGGACTCAGTACGAGTCGAAGGATTCGGTCTACAGATAGGATTTGCAAGGGAGTCGGACGCGGTGTGTTTAACACAGACGCGAACCAGGTACGAGTCAGTGCGAGAATCGCATGGGGAAAGTAAGAGTTTTAGGGTACTTCTGGTGAACCTACAAGCAAGTCACTTATTTTTCTGTTTAGTCCCACCTAATTAGGTCTGGATATTTTACGTTTTGTTTGGCCTTACATATTTTGACATGTGATATTGTGGTTTCCGCTGGCGATATTTCCAGCATCCACTACAATGTGCTGCCCTACACACATAGAGTGCAGTATCTCTATTTTCAGCTTCTCCCTTGTGCCATGTTATTTGCCGTTTGTGCTTATGTTCATTTTGCTAATAATTTTTATCATGTCACTCAGTGTGTAGCTGTCTTTCTATTAACTGATATTTTCACCTCTTCTATACGTCTATGCTTTCACTCTGCTTCTGTTTCTGTTGCTGCATTGTGCTCACACACTTAGGGGTCGATTCCGATTCGGGCCGGAAATCTCTCCGACCGAGCCGGACCCGGAGAGATTTCCGACCGAATCGGACCCGTGCAGTCCGACCGAACGAGTACGATGCGTCCGTATGTTATCGGACACGAGTCGGTCGGACTCCCATTGAACTCAATGGGAGCCGGTCGTACAACGCGTACGCGGGCTCCCATTGCCTCAATGGGTGCGAGGCAGACAAGGGCGCTCCTACAGCGAGTACGCCGCGAGCGCTCGCGGCGTACACGCACAGGTAGGGGGACCCATGGGTCCCCCTGTGTGCGCCTCGCACGGGTACGCGTGACAGGGGGTCCGACACGGACCCCCAAAGTACGGCTCCGACAGCGAAGTTCGAGTCGGACGGCGCGAGTCGGTCGGAGCGGTCGAGGTGCGCATCGTACTTACCCGGCCGGAAAACGTCTCCATTGCGCGGTGCGAACCGGGTCCGAGCGAGTCGGTCGGAGCAGTACGATCCGGGAACCAGTCGGTCGGAGCGGTCGGGTCGCCCGGACGAGTCGGTCGGCGACCCGCATCGTACTCGCTCGGCCGGACCCGCGTACGGTTCGGTCGGGAAACAGGCTTTCGCATGGCTTTTTTCCCGACCGAATGGTATTGGGTGCGCCTCCGACCGAGATCGGAATCGGCCCCTTAGTCTTTCTACCTTTTCCGTTTTCTCCCTTTTCACCCTCTGGATTTAGCTCTACCCTTCTTGACCACACCCTCCTGCTGACACCCCGCCCCCTTTACTTTCCTCTTTAAATTCACTCCTCCCCCCTAGACCGTGACTTCCGTATCCGGCAGTCATGCGAGAGACGGACGTCTTTCATCCTCCAAGTAAGTCCTCGGTTTTTCTCCCCGGGCGGTTGACGTGTCCCCACCGGCCCACTTGCACTAATCCCCGTCTAATGTTAATTTCCTTACTATTTCTATGCAGGTTCCAGGCGCACCCGCCTGTCACTTTGCCTTCCGGCTTTGCCGTTTTCCCTAGCGTTCTTCTAGGTGAGTTTATTTCGGTCCTGCCTTGTGCCTCCTCACGTCACTGTTCCCCAGGTTCACCCTTTCTCCTTCCTTTACAGCTTTCTTTTACGGGTCCTGCCCCCTGGCAGCACCGGGATCCATTTCCCTGGTCATACGCGTCTGGACAGTTTCCCCAGACTCCAATCCTTCTCTCTAGACGTCCATTACTTTCCTTACGTCCAGGTTTTCACCACCCGCTCGGGTAAGCTCCTTTGTTTTCCTCTCCGGTTACGTTACCCTTAGTCCGGTCTGTACGCCACTCTCTCCTCTCACCTTCCTCACTTCACTCCGGACCTCTGTCATTCGTTGGTCGGTTGTTTTTCTGCGTTCACGGTTGTCCATTTTGCTCTCCCTTCTATCCTTGCTACCTCACTTCCTTTCACTCGTACTATCTCTCCGTTTTAACTTTTCCCTTTGTTTCCTTTCTTTTCTTCCCTGTTTCTCACCACTTCTTTATTATTCACTTACTACTCGTGTTGTCAACCATTCACACGCACCCCGTTATCTCCGTCCAGCTCATTTATCTCGGTTGGTTACATTCGCTGTTTACTATTCATGTTTTTTAGCTGATTGTGCATTACGATCACGGTGATTTTCACTCATGCTTTGTTATCACTGCAATTTCTTTGTAAATTCGCTACGTGATGGATTTTATCGGTGTTTACTACGTTCTACTATCCCTGATGATGTTTTTGATATGTTTTTGCAATTCTGGTCACCTTTAGATACCATCTTGACACCCCTTTGTTTTATGATACATTGGTGTAATCGACACATGTCTGTGTTATCACTATGTCTTCCACACGCCATGTGGATAGCACTACACTTTGATTCGTATTTGTCCATTGCACTACAATTACAATGGACACCCATGTCACTTTGTTGATTATTTTAGATCAGTTCATGCACCGGCTTCAGTAGTTTCTTCACCGGTCCCTTCTTTCACTAGATACACCTAAATGATCCTTGTCACTGTGTTCTGATGCACAGCCTTAGTTTCTTGTCACATACTTATGTTTTTTATTCTAAAAGTTCCTTCATGCACCTTTTCACTTCATGTACCCTGGGGTTTCCCTCCACTTTTTCTGGTGATAGCGCGTGTCACTTTTATGAGTCACGCAGATGCACATTGTATGTATGATTGCTCCTCCTCATTTGTACATACTTTGTATCTTTCCCAGCCCTGAAGAGTCACGGGAACATTCCCTATGTGACGAAACACGTGTCGGCTGGTCATTTTTTTCTTTGTTGCATCATTAAATATTCCTGATATACTCTACTGATGTCGATCTTACATTGAGCAACCTTTGAGACTTTGCTTTGATCTATTATCCCAATTACGTGTGCACAGGATTGTGTCCATATTACTAGTGTGGGTTGTTGACTCACACAAATTACGGGGGTTATTGGGTATTTCCCCCGACCTGGCAGCACCGTTCACATACTCTGGCTATTGTTACATAAACGCGTACGAGTCTGAGCGCCTACTCCCTGTTGTACGAAAAACCCTACACAACTTAGCTCCTATGGTGTCAAGAAGTGTCCGGTGGAATCCAAGCCTGGATTCGGTGGAAGGATGACCTGAAAGCAGAGGGGACAGTGTTCAAAGTCACTTGGCAGTGACTCGGGACAAGGAAGATGAATGCCCACCGTCGTCGCAGGGTTCAGGTCGTTCATGCTTGCCTTGACTCTTCAGCCACGAGGTTCAGGAGGCGTCGACGACAACCAGGAGCTGGATTCGGCGTGTCCCACGATGTCTGCGGCTTACTGCGGTGTCGGCAACTCAATCGGAGCCAACAAGCCTTGGTAACAGCAAGTCTCGGGGAAAGTGTGAAGAGGCTATGGCGCAGACCAGCAAGGTCTGTGGAACTCACCCAGCGAAGGTAAGTCAGGGCAGGCCTGGAGCAACCAGGGGAGCCCTTTGGTTTCTTTGGAAAGTCTTTTGGGGACCCACAAGCCGGCTGGCAAGGGGTCGCGAAGACGCCTCGGGAGGATTCTCTCACAGCGGCCCACGGTCACTCGGGACGTGGTAGGCCGCTGATCTTAGGAGGGATTCCTGCTGGAGGCTGGGACCACACGTGGTCCAAAGCACAAGTTCGTGGAACGTTGTGAGGGGTTGCACTCGACAATAGTGCACGGTACCCAGAGGTCGCGGTTCCTCGTTACTGTTGGGGTCCACTGGCCTCAGCTTCGCTGGGGACTCACGATGGCCTTTGAGAAGTCAGGAAATCCACTTCTTGGGCTGCAGGGACTTCGGACTCCGGCGGGAGCGGCGTAGTTTGCGACCATCGTTTGTAGTTTTTGGTGCCTGCCAAGCAGGGGAGTCACTCCTTGACTCCAAGGGAGATTCTTCTGTCTTCCCAAGGTAGTGGAACGTCGAAGGTCCGGGATTCTTCTTCTAGAGCGTATTCCAGGGAAATCTAGGGTGCAATGCACAGGTTCCCCCTCTTATACTAAAAGGAGGGGAGGGACTAGCTCTATGACCCTACCTATGGGAGGGTCAGGGGAGTGGGTGGCTACACCCACTTCCCTTTGTCCAGTTTCGCGCCAGAGCAGGGACAGGTAGCCCCTGAGCCGGTTTGAACTGGCATATGCACAGAGGAGCCTTCTGCTCCCCAGTGCAGGACTTCAAAGCACTCTAAGAGTGCACCCACCCAGCCCCAATACACTAAACCCTGTCTGGGAGGGGGTCACACCCCTTGGGACAGGATATCTATTGTTGGGCTCCCTCCACTGCGAGTGTTGGTCATCAGCAGGAGGGCAGCCCAGTGTCTGTGACTGGTGGCATCCATTTTGTGATGCCAGGGCTCTGTCGGATTCTACCGCGTTTCCACAGTAGGTACATGTCTATCCCTCTAGAAGGGTGGAATGCTACCCCCGCCGCCAGGACTGGCGGGGAGTAGTATTCCAAGGTGTTTGACACCAAACACGACATGTTTCGATGCAGCCATTCCAAAGTTAGCATTTTACCGCGAGGATATAATGCACTTAAAAGTATATGGTTTAACCGCATCCACAAACCGCACCAGAGAATGGACTCTGAGAGCTGCAGAGGCACCCCCTCACATAGAAGCCAAGCACCCTGCCCTCAGGATTGATAGGGCCTGCCTTAGGGGTGACTGATAGGGTTATATGTGTGTGCAGGAGAGATATAGGGAACCTATATCTCAGTGAGGCGTGCTAGCACTTCCTCACTCAGGCTGCAGTAGCAGGCCTGTGGTGTCAGATTTAGTCTGCTTCCCAGGGTGGCATAATACATGCTGCAGCCCCTGGTAGGCCTGTGGAGTAGCTATTCCCTTGGTACCTAGGGTACCATATACTAGGGACTCATAAGGTACCACAGTATCCAATCACTAGTGCACCTAGAGTGCACTCCAAATCGTTTAGAGAGAACAGAGAGGCTGGGGCCCTGATTAGCAGGGTCCCAGCCTGACTATAGCCAGAAACCAGTGTAAACATCAGAAAAAAAGTGGGGGCAACATAAGAGGCTGATCCTACTCTCCTACACAACCCCCCCCAAACGCAGGGACACTAAACTAACCTTGACCAGTTGAGTCTTCGTGTTCAAAGTGGAAATACCTTGAGAGTCCATCTGCATTGGCATGTTGGGTCCCAGGACTATGTTCCACTGTATAGTCCATCCACTGTAGGGAAATGGACCACCTCAAAAGTTTTGGGTTTTCTCCTTTCATTTGTTTAAGCCATAGGAGGGGCTTGTGGTCGGTCTGAACTATGAAGTGAGTACCAAACAAGTATGGCCTAAGCTTCTTCAGGGCCCATACCACAGCAAAGGCCTCCCTCTCTATAGCTGACCAACGTTTCTCTCTAGGGGTCAGCCTTCTGCTAATAAAAGCTACTGGCTGGTCTTGACCTTCATCATTCAGTTGAGACAGTACAGCTCCCACACCCAGCTCAGAAGCATCTGTTTGGACAATGAACTTTTTGGTGTAGTCTGGACTCTGTAAGATGGGGGCAGTGCACATGGCCTGCTTTAGGTCTTCAAATGCCTTTTGACAGCTAGCTGTCCACTGAACTTTTTTGGCATTTTCTTTGAGGTCAGATCATTCAAGGGGTCACTATAGATCCATATCCCTTGACAAACCTCCTATAGTACCCAGATAGGCCTAAGAAGGCTCTCACCTGTGTCTGGGTGGTTGGAGCAACCCATTTCATTATGGTCTGGATCTTGCTCTGTAAAGGCTGAACCTGGCCTCCACCTACAAGGTGGCCCAGGTACACAACCTGACTCTGCCCTATCTGGCACTTAGTGGTCTTGATAGTGAGGCCTGCCTTTTGCAGGGCCTCCAAAACATTCCTGAGGTGGACCAGGTGATCCTGCCAGGAGGAACTAAAGACAGCAATATCATCTAGATAAGCTGAGCAATAAGTTTCCATCCCTGTCAGAACTTTATCCACCAACCTCTGAAAAGTGGCAGGTGCATTTTTCAATCCAAAGGGCATCACCACAAAGTGGTAGTGCCCACCAGGGGTCGAAAATGCTGTCTTGGCTTTTGCATCATCAGCTAATCTGATCTGCCAGTAGCCAGCTGTTAGGTCAAACGTGCTTAGATACTTGGCTGAGGCCAAAGTATCAATCCGCTCATCTGCCCTTGGTATGGGATAGGCATCAGTCCTAGTGACTGCATTGAGGCCTCTGTAGTCTACACAAAACCTCATTTCCTTCTTACCACCCTGGGTATGAGGCTTGGGTACCAGGACTACTGGACTAGCCCAAGGGCTATCTGAAGGCTCAATTACACCTAGCTCCAACATTTTCTGGACTTCAGTCCTGATACAGTCCCTGACATGGTCAGGTTGCCTGTAGATTTTATTCTTGACAGGCAGACTGTCTCCAGTGTCCACCTCGTGGGTGCACCAGGAAGTCTGACTAGGGGTCAGGCTAAACATATGTCTAAACTGCTGCAGAACTTGTCTGCACTCAGTTTGCTGATGGTCAGTGAGGCTGCTTGCCAAAGCAACACCATCTACTGACCCATCATCAGGGTTCTGAGAGAGCAGGTCGGGGAGAGGGTCACTCTCCTCCTCCTGGTCCTCATCAGTTGCCATGAGCAAGCCCATGTCAGCCCTGTCAACATTTGGCTTTAATCTGTTGACATGGAGCACCCTCAGGGGCTCCTGGGAGTTCCAAGATTCACCAGATAGGTGACTTCTCCCTTCTGTTCAACTATTGTATGGGGGCCACTCCACTTGTCCTGGAGGGCTGCTGGGGCCACAGGCTCCAACACCCACACTTTCTGTCCTGGCTGGTATACAGTCAGTACAGCCTTTGGTCATGCCAAGCTTTTGTAATTCTTGGCTGGCCTCCAGGTTTTTGGTTGCCTTTTTCATGTACTCAGCCATCCGGGAGCGGAGACCAAGTACATTGTCCATCACATCTTGTTTGGGGGCTTGAGAGGTAACTCCCAGCCCTCTTTTACCAAACACAGTGGACCTCTCACAGGATGCCCAAACAGAAGCTCAAATGGGCTGTAGCCAACCCCCTTCTGTGGAACCTCTCTGTAGGCAAACAACAGGCAAGGAAGAAGAAGGTCCCATTTCCGCCTAAGCTTCTCTGGGAGTCCTTTAATCATTCCTTTCAAGGTTTTGTTGAAGCGTTCAACTAAACCATTGCATTGTGGGTGATAGGGGGTGGTGAACTTGTAAGTTACACCACACTCCTTCCACATTGCTTTTAGATACCCTGACATGAAGTTGGTACCTCTGTCAGAAATGACCTCCTTTGGAAAACCCACTCTGGAGAAGACTCCAATGAGGGCTCTTGCCACCACAGGGGCTGTGGTGGTCCTCAGGGAATTGCTTCTGGGTACCTGGTGGCATGATCCACTACCACCAGGATAAACCTGTGCCCAGATGCAGTTTGAGGGTCAAGGGGACCAACAATGTCAATCCCTACCCTTTCAAAGGGTACCCCCACCACCGGTAGTGGTATCAGGGGCCTTTGTTGTGCCACCTGCCTTACCACTGGCTTGGCATGTGACACAGGAGCGACAAAACTCCTTAGTGTCCTCTGACATATGTGGCCAATGAAAATGTGGAACAAGCCTGTCCCAGGTCTTGTTTTGGCCCAGGTGTCCTGCTAAAGGGATGTCATGTGCTAAGGTCAAGAGGAACCCCTAAACTTCTGAGGTATTACCAACCTCCTGGTGGCTCCAGGGGCTGGGTCTCTACCTTCAGAATATAGGAGTCCCTCATCCCAATAAACTTTATGGGACCCACTAGCACTCCCAGCAGCCTCAGCAGCAGCCTGCTGTCTGAGGGGTTCAAGAGAGGGGCAGCACTGTTGCTCCTTCCTCAGATCTTCCCTAGAAGGGCCCCCTGCCCCCAAGAACTCAACCTGATCAGGCTCAAGTCCCTCTGGGGCAGTTCCTTCTTCAGGATCTGCTTCACCTCCCTCTGGGGGTGAATCTGTGATCTGAGACAGAGGGGAAGGCACTGCCTTTACCCTACTGCTCCTCCTCTTGGGAAGCATCTGGTCCATTGTTCCAGGATCCAGAGCGGGTTCAGTGTCATGCATTCTTGCTTGTGACCTGGCCACAGCAAATACCTCTGCAGGGATGCCCAACATCTCAGCATGAGTCCATAACTCTACTTCAGACCAGGCTGAAGTCTCTAGATCATTGCCCAATAGACATTCGACAGGGAGGTCTGCACTGACTACAACCTTCTTGAGGCCAGTTACCCCTCCCCAGGAGAAATTCACAACTGCCAGACTATGGTTGGTCTTGGTGTTGCTTGCATTGGTCACCTGGTACATTTCGCCCAGGATGATCTGTCCAGGGTCCACAAGATCCTCTGCCACCATGGTGACACTAGCACCTGTGTCCCTAAATGCCAAAGCCTGTTTGCCATTTATTACAGGCTGCTGTTTGTATTTACCCAGATTACTGGGACTCACTAGGAAGGACATATTAAGGTCTCCCTCACAAATCAGCATTGCCTGAGTGGGCACTCTGACTAGGTCAGAGTCCACTTCAGAACCCAGGGTCAACCCTACTAAACCCTTAGTCTGTGTACCACCTCCACCAGTAGCTGAACTAGGGGGAACAGTTGCCTTAGGGGCAGGAGTGGTGGTGGTTTGGTCTTTGGACTTGTTACAGTCAGAAGTCCAGTGCCCTTTCTGTTTACAGAATTTGCACCAGGGCTTCTTTTGGCCTTTTCCCTTGTTGGACTGTGACTCCCCACCAGATGCAGATTTTTGGGGCCCTTGTGAAGACTTCTGGTCTTTTGACTTATCCCCACCTTTCTCAGAGCCCTTAGGAGCTTGCTTCTTGGTGTCACCCCCTTGGTTCTGGGGTTTCTGCCTCACCCTGGTTCTGACCCACTAGTCTGCCTTCTTTCCCAATTCTTGGGGAGAGGTCAGATCCGAGTCCACCAGGTACCGATGCAACAACTGGTTCTGGCAATTATTAAGGATTTGTTCTCTCATCATCAGATTATACAATCCCTTAAAATCAGTAACCCTACTGCCAACCAGCCAACCCTCTAGAGCCTTGGTTGCACAATCAACAAAGTCAGTCCAGTCCTGAGTCTGTGCCTTCTGGGTGTCTCTGAACTTTAACTTGTACTGTTCAGTGGTTAAGCCAAGCCCATCTATCAGTGCACTCTTCAGGACTTCATAATCATCAGCATCCTCTTCTCTAACAGTGAGGAGCTTGTCTCTACCTTTATCTGAAAAGGAGAGCCACAAGATTGCTGCCCACTGTTTCTGGGGGACCTGCTGTACTCTACAGGCCCTCTCCATAGCAGTTATCCACTTGTGGATATCATCCCCACTCTGGTAGGGAGGAACAACCTTGCTCAGGTTCCTATGGTCTGGAATAGATTCTCTGCCTCTAGGGACACTGTTGCTGCCACCAAGGGGTTCTAACCCCTCTCGTCGAGAAGCTCTCTGGATCTCCAGGGCTTCTCTATCCAGTGCCAACTGCTTGGTTCTGAGGGCAACTCTTGCTTCCTCATACTGCAGCAGTTTGCACATTCTTTCAGAGGAGGTCTCTCTTATGGGAAAGTATGAGTTCCTCTGGTGGACAAATTCTCTGCCAGAGTGATGAGTGCTCAGATTCCCTGGAAGGGGATCTATGCCTCTCATCCACTCTGTCAGTTCTCTTAGGGAGAATTCCTCTGTCCTTTTCAGGCCCCTTGAGGCCTGGCCCTTCAATCACAGAGTCCTGGTCATTCGGATTTTCATCGTCTGACCCAGATACTGTAATTGACCCACCCACTGATTCAGACCCATTGGCTCCTAGAGCCAATCTAAGATCATCTGCTGTCAGCAGATCTATCAGGTGCAGGGTTGAGGGACTCTGTCCTAGTCTCAGGTGTCTTTCAACACACATGGCTCTCAAGTCAGAGAAAGCCATGTCCTTGTACTGAGGCTGAGTGGATCCACTGGTTCCACCCTTTAAGGACATTCTAGTGTTGTGCAGTGTTGTACTACCTACACTAGTTTGTGGCCTACTGATCCTAGCTTGAGCTGTAGAAAGGGTGTGCTATCCCTTGGCACACAGCTCTAAGTTCAGTAGAACTTATCGATACTAAGCTTGACTTTATATGTACCTTAAGTACCTATAGTGGTTTTCAGTTAGTAATTCAAATAGAGATTTTCTGGTAAAACAATAGCAAGCTGGAATCCCACACGCTGCCCACCAATGTGAGAAGTTGGCCTGGTATATGCTGTTCACTAATTAAAGTGGACACCTTGCACCAGAACAATTAGACTCTTATGGTAGATAGGTTTAAGACAACCTTTATAGAAAGCTATCCTAGTGGTAGCTGTGGAGAGCAGCCTTCAGGCTAAGTCTTGAAGGAATGTAAAGCAGCTTGTTTTACCACACAATCTCTTGAATCACCAAATGAAAAGACACCACACAGGTATATATATCAAATATATATGTATTTATTAATAAACACTCTCTACTAATCTCTTTATGAGATTAGAGGATAGGAACATATGTACAAGTCAAATATTATCAGGATAAGTTTAGCACAATTGAATATTACAATCTTAGTTTGCTAGACCTAGGTCTAGGGCATCTAGAATCGAGGGACCCCCAAGAACCACCCCAGGTAGTTGTAGGAGACCCACAGGGGACGGACGCGGTGACCTGGCACCGATGCGAATCCTGTACGAGTCTATGCGCTCAGACGCGATTGAGATATCAATGTTCAAGGTCCCTTGCGTGTTCGAGGAGAACACACCAATCGGACTCAGTACGAGTCGAAGGATTCGGTCTACAGATAGGATTTGCAAGGGAGTTGGACGCGGTGTGTCTAACACAGACGCGAACCAGGTACGAGTCAGTGCGAGAATCGCACGGGGAAAGTAAGAGTTTTAGGATACTTCTGGTGAACCTACAAGCAAGTCACTTACAGGGTAAGTAGTTCGAGGGCCCACACCCACACGAGCACCATAGTGCTGGAGTTACCTCACCCAGGGAAGCCGGGTGCACAGGTGTCCTTTGGTGTCGGGTCGTGGCGTCTTTTTCAATGGCGAACAAAGAAGACTTGCTGCTTGAGATGGTGTGAAGAAGTGTCCGGTGGAATCCAAGCCTGGATTCGGTGGAAGGATGACCTGAAAACAGAGGGGACAGTGTTCAAAGTCACTTGGCAGTGACTCGGGGCAAGGAAGATGAATGCCCACCGTCGTCGCAGGGTTCAGGTCGTTCACGCTTGCCTTGACTCTTCCGCCACGAGGTCCAGGAGGCATCGACGACAACCAGGAGCTGGATTCGGCGTGTCCCACGATGTCTGCGGCTTACTGCGGTGTCGCCAACTCGATCGGAGCCAACAAGCCTTGGTAACAGCAAGTCTCGGGGAAAGTGTGAAGAGGCTATGGCGCAGACTAGCAAGGTCTGTGGAACTCACCCAGCAAGGTTAAGTCAGGGCAGGCCTGGAGCAACCATGGGAGCCCTTTGGTTTCTTTGGAAAGTCTTCTGGGGACCCACAAGCCGGCTGGCAAGGGGTCGCGAAGATGCCTCGGGAGGATTCTCTCACAGGGGCCCACGGTCACTCGGGACGTGGAAGGCCGCTGATCTTAGGAGGGATTCCTGCTGGAGGCTGGGACCACACGTGGTCCAAAGCACAAGTTCGTGGAACGTTGTGAGGGGTTGCACTCGACAATAGTGCACGGTACCCAGGGGTCGCGGTTCCTCGTTACTCTTGGGGTCCACTGGCCTCAGCTTCGCTGGGGACTCACGATGGCCTTTGAGAAGTCAGGAAATCCACTTCTTGGGCTGCAGGGACTTCGGACTCCGGCGGGAGCGGCGTAGTTTGCGACCGTCGTTTGTAGTTTTTGGTGCCTGCCAAGCAGGGGAGTCACTCCTTGACTCCAAGGGAGATTCTTCTGTCTTCCAAAGGTAGTGCAACGTCGAAGGTCCGGGATTCTTCTTGTAGAGCGTCGTCCAGGGAAATCTAGGGTGCAATGCACAGGTTCCCCCTCTTATACTAAAAGGAGGGGAGGGACTAGCTCTATGACCCTACCTATGGGAGGGTCAGGGGAGTGGGTGGCTACACCCACTTCCCTTTGTCCAGTTTCGCGCCAGAGCAGGGACAGGTAGCCCCTGAGCTAGTTTGAACTGGCATATGCACAGAGGAGCCTTCTGCTCCCCCAGTGCAGGACTTCAAAGCACTCTAAGAGTGCACCCACCCAGCCCCAATACACTAAACCCTGTCTGGGAGGTGGTCACACCCCCTTGGGACAGGATATCTATTGTTGGGCTCCCTCCACTGCGAGTGTTGGTCATCAGCAGGAGGGCAGCCCAGTGTCTGTGACTGGTGGCATCCATTTTGTGATGCCAGGGCTCTGTCGGATTCTACCGCGTTTCCACAGTAGGTACATGTCTATCCCTCTAGAAGGGTGGAATGCTACCCCCGCCGCCAGGACTGACACCAAACACGACATGTTTCGATGCAGCCATTCCAAAGTTAGCATTTTACCGCGAGGATATAATGCACTTAAAAGTATATGGTTTAACCGCATCCACAAACAGCACCAGAGAATGGACTCTGAGAGCTGCAGAGGGGCCCTGCTCAGGCAGAGGCACCCCCTCACATAGAAGCCAAGCACCCTGCCCTCAGGATTGATAGGGCCTGCCTTAGGGGTGACTGATAGGGTTATATGTGTGTGCAGGAGAGATATAGGGAACCTATATCTCAGTGAGGGGTGCTAGCACTTCCTCACTCAGGCTGCAGTAGCAGGCCTGTGGTGTCAGATTTAGTCTGCTTCCCAGGGGTGGCATAATACATGCTGCAGCCCCTGGTAGGCCTGTGGAGTAGCTATGCCCTTGGTACCTAGGGTACCATATACTAGGGACTCATAAGGTACCACAGTATCCAATCACTAGTGCACCTAGAGTGCACTCCAAATCGTTTAGAGAGAACAGAGAGGCTGGGGCCCTGATTAGCAGGGTCCCAGCCTGACTATAGCCAGAAACCAGTGTAAACATCAGAAAAAAAGTGGGGGCAACATAAGAGGCAGATCCTACTCTCCTACAGTGGTTGTTTGTTACTTTTATCCAAAGATCAAGATATGGTTAGGGACATTTTGTGTGAAGCCACAGGGAAGAAACAGTAGGACTATTGTTCGGATTAACATTAGGAGTACAATTAGGGTCCTACTATAGGGTTATTTATATAGAGCCACTGGTTTTGAGGATGAGATTTCATTACAATGTCCAGAGAAATGGAGTAACTCCCTAAGTAAAGAGGGGCTAGTTATAACACTGTAAAGGCAAACACACATATTTAAAAGCTCAGGAATGTGTTGACCTTCTCTACCATCTCGACATAATTGATTTGATGTTTGTTCTACCAGTGGCTGGGAATGTTTGATTCTGAGGGAAAGACTTTGTGGAAGATTCTGTTTTGTTAGAGCAATGCACCAGCCGAGGAGAGGACGTTGCAGGAACAGAGAATGTGGAATTTATTGACATTGGAGTAGACCAACTTACGTTTGAATGATCTGAGCAAATAAAACTCTGGAAAGCCTGACTTTTCTTTCATGCTACGAGGGTGTTACAAAAAGATGGACTGTTATTATTGGCGAAATTTATAAATGAACATCATGCCATTTTATTGCTGAAGACGTGGGCTACGAACCCTTTGTATCCAGATGGATGATGTTTGTGTCTTAGCAAAAGAGGTACTTAATCATTAAAAAGTGTGCTCCTGAAGGAGTCATTTATGTATACTTTATATTCAATTTGTATACAAATCCAAATTATAATGAATTAAAGAAGCATAAACAAACGTATAGTAAGGCGTACCAAAAATTAGATTATGAATAATTCTTTGCTTTTATATCTAAATACAAAACTGAATATCACATTCATAATCAGTATATACAATTCATGTTCAATCAGGATCCAGGATGTATTAAAATGAAAAGCACCTCCGACCCACAATAATCACAAAATTCAATTTGTAGTATGTTTACTAGTGATTAGAGGGACTCGACATATCCACCTGACATAACACAGACTTTCTGTTCATAGTCCATTCAGATTTGCAATTTTTGTTGAAAAAATGATCGAAGTCAGATGATCAAAGTCAGAGAGGATCTGTTGTCGATGTTTCGGTCTTATTTGGCTAAAAAGTCCAAAAGACCATCTTCAGGACTGAGTGTCAAAAGCAAAGCCAAAAGGGACAGTCCCCTGAGGAACCAAAGAAATCACCAAAGGTTAAATGCTTCTGTACTTATGAAAAGTCAATCCAACACATATCTGTTGAAAAAGCTAATGGCACACAGCACTGTAATTCTTCAAATAGTTGTCATGCGGCCATGAAAAATCAGAACGACAACGAGCTCTCCTGGGGGGTATCGGGTAGCCCTAGTGTGTCTAGTTTAGCAAAACAGGCAACACGGGGTGGGCTAGTGGGTGAATGCCTATTCGGGTCTTACTGCCTTTTTATATCTCAGATTTAAGGTTATTATTTTCCTAATTCCCAAATAGATCAATGCCATGGAGACACTTTGCTCATTATAAATTCTTAGAATAATTACTTGGGGTAAAATAGCTCTCTGGTGTGCAAAAGTTGTATTTTTTCATTATAAAATCAACTTCTGCAGGAAGCGCTACGAGAAGCAAATTGATTATTTTCTATTCACATGTGAATTAAAGTAATATTCAAGGTGCATATTAGATAACTAGCTTATAAAAATAAAGAACTTAAGAATTCCCTATTAAAACCTATTAGACAGCATGATGAGATTGCACTGCAAAAAGAGTACAACTGGACAAGAATTAGGAAAAAGTCTAGAATGAGAGATGTCGTTGGAAGGTTTTGAGAGTGTGTTTGAAAATACTGACCGATGTTTCAAAAGTTCGTTGGGAGTATGATGCAAAGACCAAATTTACATCACACACATGATTTCTCAAGACTGATGGATAGCCCATTATAATGGTTTATGTAAAGTAGGAAAAACTTTTTTGCTGGATTCTTGTCAAACAATTCCTCATTTTCACAATTGTCATGTGAACCAATAACGATAACAGTATGTTATGACTATTTGTGGAGTGCACGACTTGCCCTGAAGGGTATCACAGTGTTCAAATGCAGGAGCAGTGTGGGCCAAAACTAGGTGAAGTGCCATGTCTTCAGTTTCTTGTGAAATTCAAGAACTGAGAAGTCAGCTCTAATGTGCTGAGGTAGGTCATTCCAGGCTTTGGGAGAGAAACAAGAAAAGGCCCTGGCCTGTCGCCGAATCTACATATGCGGGGGATGTTGTGCGAGTAGGAGTCCGGACTTAGCAGAGGTGTCTGGTCGGTATGTGGAAGTTAATGCAATTTTTGAGGTAGGTGGGGCCGATGTTGTGCAAGTCTTTGCATGTATGTGTGAGTAGTTTGAATGGGGATAGGGAGCCACTGGAGGTTTTTGAGGTGCAGGGTAATATGGGGGAAGTCTGAGTGTGAGTCTGGCAGCTCAATTCTGTATGGTCTGGAGTCTTCTTGTCAGTTGCACATTGATATCTACATAGTGTGCATTGCCGTAGTCCAACTTGCTGGAAATAAGGGTCTGGGTAATGGTTCTGCAGATGTTGAAAGGAAGCCACTTGTAAATCTTCTTGAGCATCTTGAGTGTGTGACAACAGAGGCACAGACTGTGTTCACTAGGCCTATCACAGTGCGCAGATTGTCAACTCTGAGGTTCTTCCATGGGTGGTTGGGTTGGGGGGCAACTATCATTCTGAAGTTCATCCCTGGGTGATTGAGTTGGGTTGTCAACTATCATTCTGCGGTCATTACATGCGTGGTTAGGTTGTCAACTATCATTCTGATGTTCTTCCATGGGTGGTTGGGATGTCATCTATCATTCTGAGGTTCTGCCTATGGTGGTTTGGTAGGGTGTGGGTCCGACATCAGCAGGCCACCAAGTGAAGTCCCACAGAAAGGTGTCATTCCCGAAGGAGACTACTTCTATCTTGTCTCTGTTGAGCTTGAGGCCGTTGGTTTGCATCCATCTGGCGACTTAGGACATGCAGGTGAAGAAGTTGGTTTGGCTTTTCAATGTTTTGTCAGCGAGAGAGAGAATGAGCTGGTTGTCATTGGCAATGTTACAACATTGATTCCATGGGTGCGTATTATGCTGGTGAGTTGGGCAATGTAGGTGTTGAATAGCATGGGACTGAGCGAGGATCCTTGTGGTCCTTTGCAGAGGATTTTGGTGGTGGGCGAGGTGAAAGGAGTCATGCTGACCCACTGGGTGCGTCCTGTCAGGTAAGAGCAGATCCAGTGGAGTGCTGGTCCCTGAATGCCAGCATTGTGTAACAGTTGAACGATGATGGGATGGGAGACTGTATCGAATGCGGTGGATAAATCCTGACGGATGAGGGCAGCAATGTCCCCTCTGTCCATGATCAGTTGGATGTCCTCCATGGTGGCAATGAGGGCTGTTTCAGTGTTGTATTTGGGTCTGAAGCTGGATTAGATGGTGTTGGTGAGGTTGTTGTCATTGAGGTGGGCAGTTAGATATTTGTTGATGATCTTGTACATGATTGTCACCACAAAGGGTAACAGGGATATGGGCCTGTAGTTGGCTAGTATTTTAGGGTTTGCAGAGGATTCCTATAGGAGAGGGAGAACTGTGGCATCCGGGAACGTGGCTGTGTTGATCAAGCTGTTCAGGATTGGGCTAAGGGCTGGGATGATGAAGTCCAGTCCTTTAGTGAATAAAGGATGAGGGCAAGGGTCTGATGGAGCTCCGGAGTGTATGGTGCTCATGGTTTTTTGAAACGTGATGGTGGGCCAGGTTCTGAGGTTGCTCCTCTGGGTGTTGGAAATGATGGTTAGGGCAGCTGCAAGGGTGGAAGTAGATGCTGGAGATCCAGATGCTGAAAAAGAGGGACATCTGGGTGCAGAGGCCTTGTGAAGGAGGTGACACTGGTGGAACTTGCTGCTAGAGACGTGAAATCTTTCACAACGTCAAATATTTCCTAGGCGCTGCTTTCAATGCGCTCAGTGAGGGTGGGGCATTTGGTGACTGTGGTTTGTTGGTGGTATAGACTGAGTGCTGATTTTTAGTTGCTTTTGTCAGTGTCATTCAGGCTTTGTTTCCATCTGCTTTTTAGCCGCTGGCAGTGGTGCTTGATGAGTTTGAGATCTTCAGTGTACAGTAAGTTAACAGAGCCATCAGGAATTTTTTCAAATTCAAATTTCAAATATAAGCTTGGGATCTGGTAGAGTCCGTGTTGATTTATGGAGGCTTGATAGGGAAACCTGAGCTATTTTGCTAACTAGGATTTTAAACGTGACCTGTAGCAAAACACATTTGCAGGAATGATAGTGTCATTCCTTCCTAATACCCATTTTAAATATGAAGATTAGAATGATGCACATTTGTACATGCCCATTTGCCTCATAGATTTGACAGTCAAACTGCTGGGGAGGTAATTCACGGCCCATATACAACAGTGGGTAAAGGGAGAATTAATATTATCTGAAGTGCAACGTGACCTCCGGCCGTTATTTTGCC
Source organism: Calotriton arnoldi (assembly GCA_963921515.1). Classification (NCBI taxonomy): domain Eukaryota; kingdom Metazoa; phylum Chordata; class Amphibia; order Caudata; family Salamandridae; genus Calotriton; species Calotriton arnoldi. The sequence goes on from CAWUFW010002198.1 coordinate 2,180,941, forward strand.
TCTTTCTGCTCATTGCTGATCTCTATTTTGACTCTTTCTGCTCATTTCTAAGCTCTATTCTGCCTCTTTCTGCTAGTTTCTCACCTTTATCTTGCCTCTCCCTTCTCGTTTGTGACCTTTATTCTGCCTCATGCTGCTCATTTCTAAGCTCTATTTTGCCTCTTTCTGCTGTTTCTGCCCTTTATTCAGCCTCTTTCTGCTCGTTTCTCACCTTTTCTTTGCCTTTCTGCTCATTGCTGCCCTTTATTTTGCCTTTTTCTTCTCATTTCTCAACTTTATTTTGCCTCTTTCTCCTCGTTTCTGACCTTTATTTGGCCTCTTTCTGCTCGTTTCTGACCTCTATTTCGACCTTTTCTGCTCATTGCTGGCCTTTATTTTGCCTCTTTCTGCTAATTTCTGATCTTTATTTAGCCTCTTTCTGCTCATTGCTGATCTCTATTTTGCCTCTTTCTGCTCGTTTCTCACCTTTATTTGCCTCTTTTTGCTCCCTTTTGACCTTTATTCTGCCTCTTTCTGCTCGTTTCTCACCTTTTATTCTGCCTCTTGCTGTTAATTTCTGACCTCTATTTTGCCTCTTTCTGCTAGTTTCTGACCTCTGTTTTGCCTCTTTCTGCTAGTTTCTGACCTCTATTTTGCCTCTTTCTGCTCGTTTCTCACCTTTATTCTGACTCTTGCTGCTAGTTTCTGACCTCTATTTTGCCTCTTTCTGCTAATTTCTGACCTCTATTTTGCCTCTTTCTCCTTGTTTCTGACCTTTATTTGGCCTCTTTCTGCTCGTTTCTGACCTCTATTTTGACTTTTTCTGCTGATTGCTGGCCTTTATTTTGCCTCTTTCTGCTCATTTCTGATCTTTATTTAGCCTCTTTCTGCTCATTGCTGATCTCTGTTTTGCCTCTTTCTGCTCCTTTCTGATCTATATTTTGCTTCTTTCTGCTCATTTCTGACCTCTATTCTGCCTCTTTCTGCTAATTTCTGACCTCTATTCTGCCTCTTCTGCTCATTTCTGACCTTTATTCTGCCTCTTTCTGCTCATTTCTGACCTTTATCCGGCCTCTTCTGCTCGTTTCTCACCTTTATCTGGCCTCTTTCTGCTCATTTCTGACCTTTATTCTGCCTCTTGCTGCTTGTTTCTGCTCTCTATTTTGCCTCTTTCTGCTTGTTTCTGACCATTATTCAGCCTCTTTCTTTCATTACTCACCTTTTCTTTGCCTTTCTGCTCATTGCTGACCTTTATTTTGCCCCTTTCTGCTCGTTTCTTAACTTTATTTTGCCTCCTTCTGTTCCCTTCGACCTTTATTCTGCCTCTTTCTGCTCGTTTCTCACCTTTATTCTGCCTCTTGCTGCTAGTTTCTGCCATCTATTTTGCCTCACTCTGCTTGTTACTGACCTCTGTTTTGCCTTTTTCTGCTCGTTTCTCATCCTTATTTTGCCTCTCTCCCCACGGGACAGTGGGGGGAGCCTCAGGGCCCCCGTGGTCCCTGCCGGCTGCCCGCCTCCTGTGGTATCTGGCATTGCTCTCATAGATAGGGAGCGGCTAAACATACAGCTCCCCGTCGGTGAGAGCAATCGTTCCATCTGTTTCCCTGCTCGCTTAGCAGCGAGCAGGGAAACACACAAAACCTCCACTTCCAGCAAGTGAGAGCATTTTGCCAGCTCCCGCTTGCTAGAAGCGGAGTGTTTGCTCTCACTTGGTGGGAGCTGTAAAAGTTCCGGCCAAAACATAGCAAACAGCTTTGTCCTGGGTGTGGGCACCCCGGGACATATCAGTTGCTGGCCCTGTGGGGGTGGTGGGGGGCGATGCCCAGGGCCATTATTGGCTCCAGAAGGGGGGGCCGCACGGGCCCCCTCCTTTCACTTCACGGGCCTGCCCTGGAGATGTGGTATCCCCGTGGCCGAGAACAGCCCAGGAGGGGGCTGTGTAGCCCCTCATCCTTCTTTTAAACAGGGGAGGTGGTGCGCCTCAGGGGGATCTGTGAAGCCCCACTAAGCATTTAATGTATAGCCCCTGGGATGTGGTGGTCTCTGGGGCAATTTTAAGCCCTTGGAGGGGGGCAACATGCACCCCTCTCCATTTTTTAAATAATCTCTGCCTTCCCCTGGGATCTGGCCCACCGGGGGCTACTATTTAAACAAGCGCAGGAGCCCGCGCCTATGTTTTTTTTTCCTAATTCACAGTGCTATTCGCGAATATTTTGCAAAAATCGCTGTGAATTTAAAAAAAGGCTTTTATGCCATGGCGGGGTTCTGGGAGAACCCCAAGACCAAGGCTTGCGGGTGAGGGTATTCCTACCCTGCCCCCATTTCATTTTTTTCCTGTTTTTTTGTGGGACTCGGCAAAAGCCAAGTCCCAAGATGGCTTCCAACACTTCCTGGCTAAAGTGTTGGCAGCCAATCAGAGCTCTGCATTTCCCTGTATGAGCTCATTATTATTTGCGAAGTCGTCACGATCACAGATATCCTTATTTCATTTCCATACATTTCCCAACAACTAATGAACGGATTTCCACCAAATAAGCAAAAACGTAATATGCGTAACCAAATCTACTTTTTTGCCAAATTCAGTATAATTCCGTCCAGCGGTTCGGGCTGTAGTCGTGTTCAAAGCTCCTATGGAAATTAACATGGGAAACAAACTTTTTTAATACCTCTCTTTTTCTCGCCCCTATCAAGTGACAGACCTTAGCACAAATACCAGTGCAGGAGCTGTTCTGCTTGTTACCTTCTGCATACATAAATATCCCCAATCACAGTCACCCTACCTTCTAAAAAAAATTTGAACAGTTATGAGGACCAGTCTAAATCATGCAATACATATCAAGCATTACAGTATACTCCTTTGTATGACATACACTGGAATGTCCTATTAAAAAAGATATATGGGAAGCCTATAACAAACACATCCATACACTCACTGTCTTAAAACAGATTGTTTGTAGTTACCAGCTGTGAGAAGTTGGCCTGGTATATGCTGTCCACTAATTAAAGTGGGCACCTTGCACCAGTCCAAACAACCCTTATGGTGATTAGGTCTAAGATAACCTTTATTGAAAGATATCCCAGTGGTAGCTATGGAGAACAGCCTTCAGGCTAAGTCTTGAAGCAATGTTAAGCACCTTGTTTTACCAGAATGTAACCTTATAGTATTGGTTAAATGAAAGGGAAACCACACAGTAGTTATAAAAATATGTATTTATTATATATAAGACTCTCTAGTATCCTCTACACGAGGATAGAACACAAATCAAATAATACAGTTTGAAAGAATCAAACGTAAGTAGCACAATACACAGTGGGCTCCCGGGGAGACCAAACCATATACTAAATAAGTAGTATAAGAACCACGACTCGGGACTAGACCTAGTCTAGAAGGTGTAGAATCACGGGGACCCCAAGGAACCACCCAAGGTGAGTGAGTAGGGACCACACGGAGGATGGGTGCAGTGTGAGAACACGACTGTGTGCTCCGTACAATTCAATGGGAATGTGGCGGTTGGAAAATCAGAGATTAAGGTCCCTTCCCAGCAGATTACGAAGACAACCCTTGGAACTTAAGGGTTTAGAGAGCCACCCCACCCGTGGATACCTCTGTACCAGAGTTACCTATCCCAGAGGAGCTGGGTGCATAGGTGCGAAGTGGCGTCGGAAACCTGCGTTGTTTTCTATGGATGTCGACAAAGAAATGCTGCTGCTGGAAGAAAGAAAAGTGTCCGGTGGAATCCAAACATGGATTCTAGGTGAGAAGAACCTGAAAGCAGAGGGGACAGAGTCTGGGTCACTTTGGAGTGACCAAGGGCTCGATGGACGAATGCCCACCGATGCCTGGTGCTTTAGGTGCGTTGACAGTGAGCTTGACTCTTCAGCTGCGAGGACCCAGAGATGTCTAGGACGACCAGGAGCTGGAGGCGAGCTGTCCCACGAAGGATGACGAGTGCTGAGGGTCGGTGTCCGGCGGGAGCACCAATCAAGCCTTGGCAGTGGCAAACAACATAGATGGTCAAATTCAGTGTCGATCTGGCCCAGCAAGGACCAGGAGACTCACCACAGCAAGGGGAGTCAGGGCAGGCCTGGAGCAACCAGGGGAGCCCAAATACAGCAAATTTGACCCTCAAGTGGACCCACAGGCCGAAGGCACAGGAGTCGTGAGGGGACCTCAGGCGGTTTCACAGGATACCAGCTAGCAGGGCACAGAGTGCGAGGATGCCAAAGTCCTTCTCAGAAAAGATGCGCTGGATCAGGGCTACAAATGGCCCAATGCACGGAATTGTTGCACGACAACAAGCATGTGCAGTTGCAAATGGACGCGGTGCACAGGAGTACGGGTATACGGTCCCCACAAGGGATATCTGCCTCAAACTCGGTAAGAGTGCAGCGCAACCTCGGAGACCTTCAGAAACCGACCTCCTGTGTTGCTGGAGCCTTCAGAGATCCGCAGGAGCTCAGGGTCAGCAAACCAGTCAGATGCGTTACGGTGCCTGCGTTTGCAGGGGAGTGACTCCTTCACTCCAAGGGAGATTCTTCTGTTGTCTTGGAGGTCCACAGGGTCCTGCACGGAGCCTGTATGTATCAGGGACAGTGGCGAGACTGGGGACAGCAAGGGAAGACGAAGTTGAGCCCAAGTGAGGTCCAGCGAAGTCCAGCGTGTCCAGATGGTCGAAGTGTAGTGGTATCTTCTTGCAGAATCTTGTCCACATAAAATCTAATGTCCTGTAGCCAGGTAACCCATTTTAAACCCACGGGAAAGGGTTGGACAGATTCTTGGGACCCTCCTAGGGGAGGGACAGGACATGGGGGTCGCTACACCCATGTCCTTTGTCCACTTTCGCGCCCGAGCAGGAGCAGATGGCTCCTAGAACTGGTTTGAACTGGACTATGCACAGGGACACCAAGTGTGCCCCTCGTGCAGACTTTCTGGCACTGAGACAGTGCACCCACCCAGCCCCAATACACTAAATCCTGTCTGGGAGGTGGTAACACCTCCCTGTGACAGGATGCCTATTGTGCTGCCTTCCCCTGCTCGAGCTTGGCTCAGCAGCAGGAGGGAAAACTCATGTCTATGGCTGGCAGCATCCATTTTGTGCTGTAAGGCTTGAGAAAGTTGGTACCGGTAGACTTAGGTAACCCCAGAACCTCGGTTCTGAGGGGAGGAATAATACCTCCCACACCAGTTACTGGTGTGGAGGTATGATTTCAAGGTGTTTGACACCAAACACGACATACTTCGTTACAGTCGTTTTCGAGATAGCATTTACCGCTGGGTTATAATGCACCTCTACCTATATGTCTGGTAGTATCACGCACAGCCCGGGAGAATGGTCTCCGAAGACTGCAGAGGGGCCCTGCTCATGCAGGAGCACCCTCTCACGCAAAACCCCGCACCCTGCCTTCAGGATTGTTAAGGCCTGCTATAGGGGTGACTTACAAAGTTTTAAGTGTAGTGATATATATAGATATAGTGAACCTATATCTAAATTAAGTGGTGCAATCACCAACTTACACAGGCTGCTGTAGCAGACCTAGAGTTCCATTTTGCATGGCCTCTCATGGGTGGCATAATACATGCTCCAGCTCATGGGAGGCCTCTGGGGTACCTATGCCCTGGGTACATGGGTACCATATACTAGCGACTTATAAGGGTACCCCAGTATCCAATCTGGAGTGTGCCAAAGTACATATGTTGCAATTTAAGGGAGAAAGCAGATAACACAGCCCCTACCCCCAACTCAGATGCATCAGTTTGAACAATGAATTGTTTGGAATAGTCAGGACTTTGCAGATTGGGAGTAGTGCACATGGCCTACTTGAGGTCATCAAATGCCTTCTGACAGCTAACTGTCCACTGAACTTTCTTGGGCATTCTCTTTGATGTCAGGTCATCCAAGGGAGTCACTATGGACCCATAGTCCTTGACAAATCTCCTGTAATACCCAGTCAGGCCCAAGAAAGCTCTGACCTGAGTCTGGGTAGTTGGAGCAACCCATTCCATTATGGTCTGGAATTTGATCTGCAATGGTTGAACCTGGCCTCCACCCACACCCACCACAAGGTGGCCCAGGTACACAACTTGACTCTGCCCTATCTGGCACTTAGTGGCCTTGATAGTGAGGCCTGCCTTTGCAAGGCCTCCAAAACATTTCTCAGGTGGACCAGGTGATCCTCCCAGGTGGAACTAAAGACAGCAATATCATCTAGATAAGCTGCACTATAGTCTTCCAGGCCTGTGAGAACTTTGTTCACCAACCTTTGAAATGTGGCAGGTGCATTCTTCAAGCCAAAAGGCATCACCACAAATTGGTCAGTCCTAGTGACTGCATTGAGTCCTCTGTAGTCAACACAAAACCTCATCTCTCTCTTACCATCCTTGGTGTGAGGTTTAGGTACCAAGAACACTGGACTAGCCCAAGGACTAGTTGAGGGCTCAATGACTCCCAATTCCAGCATCTTTTGGACCTCAGTCCTGATGCAGTCCCTGACATGGTCACGTTGTCTGTAAATTTTGTTCTTTACAGGTAGGTTTTAACCTGTGTCCACTTCATGGGTACACCAGGTGGTCTGACTTGGAGTCAGTGAGAACATTTGCCTAAACTGATTGAGGACATTCCTGCAATCAGACTGTTGCTGCTCAGTGAGGCTGCTTGCCAAAGCTACACTATCTACTGAGCCATCATCAGGGTTCTGTGAGAGGAGGTCAGGGAGTGGGTCACTCTCTTCCTCCTGTCCCTCATCAGTAGCCATGAGCAAGCCCATGTCTTCCCAGTCAACATAAGGCTTGACCCTGTTCACATGGAGCACCCTGTGGGGGCTCTTGGGAGTTCCAAGGTCCACCAAGTAAGTGACCTCTCCCTTTTGCTCAAGGATGGTGTGGGGTCCACTCCATCTGTCTTGGAGAGCTGCTGGGGCCACAGGCTCCAGCACCCACACTTTCTGTCCTGGTTGGTAAACAGTCAAGTCAGCCTTTTGGTCATGCCAGGCCTTTTGCAATTCCTGGTTAGCCTCAAGGTTTTTGGATGCCTTCTTCATATACTCAGCCATCCTGGAGCGGAGACCAAGTACATAGTCCACAATATCCTGTTTAGGAGGTTTGAGAGGTAACTCCCATCCCTCCTTCACCAGACACAGGGGACCCCTAACTGGGTGACCAAACAAAAGTTCAAAAGGGCTGTAGCCAACCCCCTTCTGTGGCACCTCTCTGTAGGCAAAGAGAAGGCAGGGCAACAGAACATCCCATTTTCGCCTGAGCTTTTCTGGGAGCCCCATTATCATGCCCTTTAGGGGTTTGTTGAACCTTTCAACCAACCCATTGCATTGAGGATGATAGGGTGTGGTAAACTTGTAGTTGACACCACACTCTTTCCACATTGCAGTTATGTAACTAGACATAAAGTTATTACCTCTGTCTGTTAAGACCTCCTTAGGAAAACCCACCCTAGAGAAAATCCCCAAGAGGGCCCTTGCCACCACAGGTGCTGTGGTGGTCCTAAGGGGAATAGCTTCTGGATACCTGGTAGCATGGTCCACCACCACCAGGATGTAAGAATGTCCAGATGCCGTTGGAGGGTTCATGGGACCAATTATGTCAATCCCAACCCTCTCAAAGGTAACCCCCACCACAGGTAGTGGTATCAGGGGGGCCTTTGTAATACCACCTGCCTTACCACCGGCTTGGCAAGTGATACAGGAGCGACAAAACTCCTTTGTGTCCTCTGACATATGAGGCCAGTGAAAGTGAGGGACAAGCCTGTCCCAAGTCTTGCTTTGGCCTAAGTGTCCTGCTAGGGGAATGTCATGTGCTAGGGTGAGTAGGAAGCCCCTAAACTTCAGAGGTATAACCAACCTCCTGGTGGCACCAGGCTTGGAGTCTCTACCCTCTGAATATAGAAGTCCCTCATCCCAATAGATCATGTGAGATCCACTGACATTCCCTGCAGTCTCAGCAGCAACTTGCTGTCTGAGGGGTTCAAGAGAGGGGCAGGTTTGCTGCTCCTGACTCAGTTCTGCCCTGGAAGGGCAGCCTGTCCCCAAGAACTCAACCTGGTCAGGTTCAAGTTCCTCTGGGACAGTTCCTTCACAAGGCCTGGGATCAACTTCCTCAAAAGACTGATCCTCTTCCTGAGCCAGGGGGGAAGACTCAGCCTTACCCCTCCTGCTCCTTTTCTAGGAAGGCACCTGGTCCATCTTTTCAGGATCCAGGGCCTGCTCAGTGGCTTTCAGTTTGGCCTGTGACCTAGTCACAGCAAACACATCTGCAGTGATGCCCAACATTGCTGCATGAGTCCTGAGTTCCACTTCAGCCCAGGCTGAAGTATCCAAATCATTGCCCAACAAGCATTCCACAGGGAGGTCTGAACTTACCACAACCTTCTTAGGGCCAGTTACCCCTCCCCAGGTGAAATTAACAACTGCCAAGGAATGGTCTGTCCTGACATTGCTAGCATTGGTCACTTGGTACATCTCACCAAGTATAATCTGGTCAGGGTCCACAAGATCTTTTGTCACAATTGTGACACTTGCAACTGTGTCCCTGTATGCCATGGCCTCCTTACCATTTATTAAAGGCTGTTGTCTGTATTTGCCCAGGTTACTGGGACTAACAAATAAGGAGGCAATGTCCATGCCTCCATCACAGACCAGAACAGCCTGAGCTGGAGTTCTGACTAGGCCAGAACCCACCTCAGAGCCCAAGGTTAACCCCACTATTCCCTTGTTCTGTGTACCACTACTTGAAACTGTGCTAGGGGGAGCAGTTGCCTTAGGGGCAGTGATGGTAGGAGTAGAATCCTTGGCCCTTGGACAATTGGCATCTTTTGTCCAATGGGTCTTCTCTTTACAGATGTGACACCAAGGTTTCCTTTGCCTCTTCCCTTGTTGGATTGTGACTCCCCCCCCAGATGGAGGTTTTTGGGGCCCTGATGAAGACGTTTGATCTTTATTTTTGTCCCCACCCTTATCTGAGTTCTTAGAGTCTGGTTTCTTCTGGTCACCTCCATTGGTCTGGGCTTTCTGCTTCAGCCTGGTTCTGACCCACGTATCTGCCTTCTTTCCCAATTCTTGGGGAGAAGTCAGATCAGAGTCAACCAGGTATTGATGCAACAACTGGTTTTGGCAATTATTAAGGATCTGCTCCCTCATAATCAAGTTGTACAATCCTTTAAAATCCTTCAGCTTGCTACCAAGTAACCAGCCTTCCAGAGCCTTAATGGCACAATCAACAAAGTCTACTCAGTCCTGAGTCTGTGTCTTCTGGGTGTCTCTGAACTTAATCCTGTATTGTTCAGTGGTTAAGCCAAACCCTTCAATGAGAGCACTCTTCAGGACTGAATAGTTATCAGCATCCTCTTGCTGTGAGGAGATTATCTCTACCTTTGTCAGTAAAGGAAAGCCACAAGATAGCTGCCCACTGCTCTTGAGGGACCTTCTGTACTTTACAGGCCCTCTCCAAAGCAGTTATCCATTTCTGGATGTCATCCCCTACATGGAAGGGAGGGGGAATCTTGCTCAGGTTCCTATGATCAAAGGTGTGTTCCCTAACCCTAGGGACACTATAGCTGCCACCATGGGACTCTAGTCCCAATTTCTTCCTAGTCTTCTGGACTTCTAGGGACTCTTTATCCAGGGCCAATTGCTGTTGCCTGTGCCTAAACTTAGCTTTCTCAAGCTCTAGCAATTGGCACTCCCTGTCATAAGAGTTGTCCCTCTTGTTAGAAACAGAGGTCCCTATAGAATGTCTAGAATGGTCTGACTCAGCAGAGGGAGACCTAGATCTCCTGGGTAAACTCTGCAATCTCCCTGGAGGACTAAAGTGATGGTCCTCCTGACCCTCTTCTTCCTCTTCCTCCTGGGGATTCGATTTGTTCAGGGTTGGATCATTTTGATCCTCCTGTGCAGGGTTGGAGTCTAGGTCATAGAAGGTGTCCCCTCCTGACCTATCTTCTTCCCCTGTACCACCCACTCTATCCTGCTCATCTGACCCAGGAGTCTTCCTAATGTCATCTAGCAGTAATGCATCTTTAGACGTTGAGTGTTGGCATATCTCCCTGTCTTCAGCTTCCTAGATACACACATAGCTTTTAATTCAGTGAATGCAAAGCTATCATATTTAGTAGGCAGGATGCCACCAGTGGCATTCCCAGTAGAAGACATACTAAGTGAGGTGTAGTGTAGGCACCTACCTAACCTAGTGGGAACTAAACTCTCTTAGGTTGGAGAAAGGGTGTGCTAGACCCTTGACTTACCCAACCCCAAGTTCAGTAGAACTTACTATCTTAAGCTAGTATTATATGTTCCTAGATACTAGTGGTTTTTCAGTTAATCAATACAAAGATTTTTCTGGTAAAACAATGCAGGCTTGAATCCCAACCGCTGCACACCAATGTGAGAAGTTGGCCTGGTATATGCTGTCCACTAATTAAAGTGGGCACCTTGCACCAGTCCAAACAACCCTTATGGCGATTAGGTCTAAGATAACCTTTATTGAAAGCTATCCTAGTGGTAGCTATGGAGAGCAGCCTTCAGGCTAAGTCTTGAAGGAATGTTAAGCACCTTGTTTTACCAGAATGTAACCTTATAGTATTGGTTAAATGAAAGGGAAACCACACAGTAGTTATAAAAATATGTATTTATTATATATAAGACTCTCTAGTATCCTCTACACGAGGATAGAACACAAATCAAATAATACAGTTTGAAAGAATCAAACGTAAGTAGCACAATACACAGTGGGCTCCCGGGGAGACCAAACCATATACTAAATAAGTAGTATAAGAACCACGACTCGGGACTAGACCTAGTCTAGAAGGTGTAGAATCACGGGGACCCCAAGGAACCACCCAAGGTGAGTGAGTAGGGACCACACGGAGGATGGGTGCAGTGTGAGAACACGACTGTGTGCTCCGTACAATTCAATGGGAATGTGGCGGTTGGAAAATCAGAGATTAAGGACCCTTCCCAGCAGATTACGAAGACAACCCTTGGAACTTAAGGGTTTAGAGAGCCACCCCACCCGTGGATACCTCTGTACCAGAGTTACCTATCCCAGAGGAGCTGGGTGCATAGGTGCGAAGTGGCGTCGGAAACCTGCGTTGTTTTCTATGGATGTCGACAAAGAAATGCTGCTGCTGGAAGAAAGAAAAGTGTCCGGTGGAATCCAAACATGGATTCTAGGTGAGAAGAACCTGAAAGCAGAGGGGACAGAGTCTGGGTCACTTTGGAGTGACCAAGGGCTCGATGGACGAATGCCCACCGATGCCTGGTGCTTTAGGTGCGTTGACAGTGAGCTTGACTCTTCAGCTGCGAGGACCCAGAGATGTCTAGGACGACCAGGAGCTGGAGGCGAGCTGTCCCACGAAGGATGACGAGTGCTGAGGGGTCGGTGTCCGGCGGGAGCACCAATCAAGCCTTGGCAGTGGCAAACAACATAGATGGTCAAATTCAGTGTCGATCTGGCCCAGCAAGGACCAGGAGACTCACCACAGCAAGGGGAGTCAGGGCAGGCCTGGAGCAACCAGGGGAGCCCAAATACAGCAAATTTGACCCTCAAGTGGACCCACAGGCCGAAGGCACAGGAGTCGTGAGGGGACCTCAGGCGGTTTCACAGGATACCAGCTAGCAGGGCACAGAGTGCGAGGATGCCAAAGTCCTTCTCAGAAAAGATGCGCTGATTCAGGGCTACAAATGGCCCAATGCACGGAATTGTTGCACGACAACAAGCATGTGCAGTTGCAAATGGACGCGGTGCACAGGAGTACGGGTATACGGTCCCCACAAGGGATATCTGCCTCAAACTCGGTAAGAGTGCAGCGCAACCTCGGAGACCTTCAGAAACCGACCTCCTGTGTTGCTGGAGCCTTCAGAGTCCGCAGGAGCTCAGGGTCAGCAAACCAGTCAGATGCGTTACGGTGCCTGCGTTTGCAGGGGAGTGACTCCTTCACTCCAAGGGAGATTCTTCTGTTGTCTTGGAGGTCCACAGGGTCCTGCACGGAGCCTGTATGTATCAGGGACAGTGGCGAGACTGGGGACAGCAAGGGAAGACGAAGTTGAGCCCAAGGGAGGTCCAGCGAAGTCCAGCGTGTCCAGATGGTCGAAGTGTAGTGGTATCTTCTTGCAGAATCTTGTCCACATAAAATCTAATGTCCTGTAGCCAGGTAACCCATTTTAAACCCACGGGAAAGGGTTGGACAGATTCTTGGGACCCTCCTAGGGGAGGGACAGGACATGGGGGTCGCTACACCCATGTCCTTTGTCCACTTTCGCGCCCGAGCAGGAGCAGATGGCTCCTAGAACTGGTTTGAACTGGACTATGCACAGGGACACCAAGTGTGCCCCTCGTGCAGACTTTCTGGCACTGAGACAGTGCACCCACCCAGCCCCAATACACTAAATCCTGTCTGGGAGGTGGTAACACCTCCCTGTGACAGGATGCCTATTGTGCTGCCTTCCCCTGCTCGAGCTTGGCTCAGCAGCAGGAGGGAAAACTCATGTCTATGGCTGGCAGCATCCATTTTGTGCTGTAAGGCTTGAGAAAGTTGGTACCGGTAGACTTAGGTAACCCCAGAACCTCGGTTCTGAGGGGAGGAATAATACCTCCCACACCAGTTACTGGTGTGGAGGTATGATTTCAAGGTGTTTGACACCAAACACGACATACTTCGTTGCAGTCGTTTTCGAGATAGCATTTACCGCTGAGGTTATAATGCACCTCTACCTATATGTCTGGTAGTATCACGCACAGCCCGGGAGAATGGTCTCCGAAGACTGCAGAGGGGCCCTGCTCATGCAGGAGCACCCTCTCACGCAAAACCCCGCACCCTGCCTTCAGGATTGTTAAGGCCTGCTATAGGGGTGACTTACAAAGTTTTAAGTGTAGTGATATATATAGATATAGTGAACCTATATCTAAAGTAAGTGGTGCAATCACCAACTTACACAGGCTGCTGTAGCAGACCTAGAGTTCCATTTTGCATGGCCTCTCATGGGTGGCATAATACATGCTCCAGCTCATGGGAGGCCTCTGGGGTACCTATGCCCTGGGTACATGGGTACCATATACTAGCGACTTATAAGGGTACCCCAGTATCCAATCTGGAGTGTGCCAAAGTACATATGTTGCAATTTAAGGGAGAAAGCAGATAGGCTGGGGTCCTGAATAGCAGGATCCCAGCCAGACTAGTCAAAACAGTGGGTGCAAAAAGTGGGGGTAACCATAAGAAGCTTATCCTACTTTCCTACACAACCACCCCCCCCAAACGAAAGGAGATGAGACTAACCTTGCCCAGTTGAGTCTTCATGTTCTAAGTGGAAATATGTGGAGAGTCCATCTGCATTGGCATGGTTACTCCCAGGTCTATGTTCCACTGTGTAGTCCATCCCCTGTAGGGAAATGGACCACCTCAAAAGGTTGGGGTTTTCACCCTTCATCTGTTTTAGCCACAAGAGGGGCTTGTGGTCAGTCTGAACAATGAAGTGAGTTCCAAACAAGTATGGCCTCAACTTCTTCAGAGCCCAAACCACAGCAAAGGCTTCCCTCTCAATAGCTGACCAACGTTTCTCTCTGGGGGTCAGCCTTCTGCTAATAAAAGCTACTGGCTGATCCTGACCCTCTGCATTCAATTGTGATAACACAGCCCCTACCCCCAACTCAGATGCATCAGTTTGAACAATGAATTGTTTGGAATAGTCAGGACTTTGCAGATTGGGAGTAGTGCACATGGCCTACTTGAGGTCATCAAATGCCTTCTGACAGCTAACTGTCCACTGAACTTTCTTGGGCATTCTCTTTGATGTCAGGTCATCCAAGGGAGTCACTATGGACCCATAGTCCTTGACAAATCTCCTGTAATACCCAGTCAGGCCCAAGAAAGCTCTGACCTGAGTCTGGGTAGTTGGAGCAACCCATTCCATTATGGTCTGGAATTTGATCTGCAATGGTTGAACCTGGCCTCCACCCACACCCACCACAAGGTGGCCCAGGTACACAACTTGACTCTGCCCTATCTGGCACTTAGTGGCCTTGATAGTGAGGCCTGCCTTTTGCAAGGCCTCCAAAACATTTCTCAGGTGGACCAGGTGATCCTCCCAGGTGGAACTAAAGACAGCAATATCATCTAGATAAGCTGCACTATAGTCTTCCAGGCCTGTGAGAACTTTGTTCACCAACCTTTGAAATGTGGCAGGTGCATTCTTCAAGCCAAAAGGCATCACCACAAATTGGTCAGTCCTAGTGACTGCATTGAGTCCTCTGTAGTCAACACAAAACCTCATCTCTCTCTTACCATCCTTGGTGTGAGGTTTAGGTACCAAGAACACTGGACTAGCCCAAGGACTAGTTGAGGGCTCAATGACTCCCAATTCCAGCATCTTTTGGACCTCAGTCCTGATGCAGTCCCTGACATGGTCACGTTGTCTGTAAATTTTGTTCTTTACAGGTAGGTTTTAACCTGTGTCCACTTCATGGGTACACCAGGTGGTCTGACTTGGAGTCAGTGAGAACATTTGCCTAAACTGATTGAGGACATTCCTGCAATCAGACTGTTGCTGCTCAGTGAGGCTGCTTGCCAAAGCTACACTATCTACTGAGCCATCATCAGGGTTCTGTGAGAGGAGGTCAGGGAGTGGGTCACTCTCTTCCTCCTGTCCCTCATCAGTAGCCATGAGCAAGCCCATGTCTGCCCAGTCAACATAAGGCTTGAGCCTGTTCACATGGAGCACCCTGTGGGGGCTCTTGGGAGTTCCAAGGTCCACCAAGTAAGTGACCTCTCCCTTTTGCTCAAGGATGGTGTGGGGTCCACTCCATCTGTCTTGGAGAGCTGCTGGGGCCACAGGCTCCAGCACCCACACTTTCTGTCCTGGTTGGTAAACAGTCAAGTCAGCCCTTTGGTCATGCCAGGCCTTTTGCAATTCCTGGCTAGCCTCAAGGTTTTTGGATGCCTTCTTCATATACTCAGCCATCCTGGAGCGGAGACCAAGTACATAGTCCACAATATCCTGTTTAGGAGGTTTGAGAGGTAACTCCCATCCCTCCTTCACCAGACACAGGGGACCCCTAACTGGGTGACCAAACAAAAGTTCAAAAGGGCTGTAGCCAACCCCTTCTGTGGCACCTCTCTGTAGGCAAAGAGAAGGCAGGGCAACAGAACATCCCATTTTCGCCTGAGCTTTTCTGGGAGCCCCATTATCATGCCCTTTAGGGGTTTGTTGAACCTTTCAACCAACCCATTGCATTGAGGATGATAGGGTGTGGTAAACTTGTAGTTGACACCACACTCTTTCCACATTGCAGTTATGTAACTAGACATAAAGTTATTACCTCTGTCTGTTAAGACCTCCTTAGGAAAACCCACCCTAGAGAAAATCCCCAAGAGGGCCCTTGCCACCACAGGTGCTGTGGTGGTCCTAAGGGGAATAGCTTCTGGATACCTGGTAGCATGGTCCACCACCACCAGGATGTAAGAATGTCCAGATGCCGTTGGAGGGTTCATGGGACCAATTATGTCAATCCCAACCCTCTCAAAGGTAACCCCCACCACAGGTAGTGGTATCAGGAGGGCCTTTGTAGTACCACCTGCCTTACCACCGGCTTGGCAAGTGATACAGGAGCGACAAAACTCCTTTGTGTCCTCTGACATATGAGGCCAGTGAAAGTGAGGGACAAGCCTGTCCCAAGTCTTGCTTTGGCCTAAGTGTCCTGCTAGGGGAATGTCATGTGCTAGGGTGAGTAGGAAGCCCCTAAACTTCAGAGGTATAACCAACCTCCTGGTGGCACCAGGCTTGGAGTCTCTACCCTCTGAATATAGAAGTCCCTCATCCCAATAGATCATGTGAGATCCACTGACATTCCCTGCAGTCTCAGCAGCAACTTGCTGTCTGAGGGGTTCAAGAGAGGGGCAGGTTTGCTGCTCCTGACTCAGTTCTGCCCTGGAAGGGCAGCCTGTCCCCAAGAACTCAACCTGGTCAGGTTCAAGTTCCTCTGGGACAGTTCCTTCACAAGGCCTGGGATCAACTTCCTCAAAAGACTGATCCTCTTCCTGAGCCAGGGGGAAGACTCAGCCTTACCCCTCCTGCTCCTTTTCTTGGAAGGCACCTGGTCCATCTTTTCAGGATCCAGGGCCTGCTCAGTGGCTTTCAGTTTGGCCTGTGACCTAGTCACAGCAAACACATCTGCAGTGATGCCCAACATTGCTGCATGAGTCCTGAGTTCCACTTCAGCCCAGGCTGAAGTATCCAAATCATTGCCCAACAAGCATTCCACAGGGAGGTCTGAACTTACCACAACCTTCTTAGGGCCAGTTACCCCTCCCCAGGTGAAATTAACAACTGCCAAGGAATGGTCTGTCCTGACATTGCTAGCATTGGTCACTTGGTACATCTCACCAAGTATAATCTGGTCAGGGTCCACAAGATCTTTTGTCACAATTGTGACACTTGCACCTGTGTCCCTGTATGCCATGGCCTCCTTACCATTTATTAAAGGCTGTTGTCTGTATTTGCCCAGGTTACTGGGACTAACAAATAAGGAGGCAATGTCCATGCCTCCATCACAGACCAGAACAGCCTGAGCTGGAGTTCTGACTAGGCCAGAACCCACCTCAGAGCCCAAGGTTAACCCCACTATTCCCTTGTTCTGTGTACCACTACTTGAAACTGTGCTAGGGGGAGCAGTTGCCTTAGGGGCAGTGATGGTAGGAGTAGAATCCTTGGCCCTTGGACAATTGGCATCTTTTGTCCAATGGGTCTTCTCTTTACAGATGTGACACCAAGGTTTCCTTTTGCCTCTTCCCTTGTTGGATTGTGACTCCCCCCCCAGATGGAGGTTTTTGGGGCCCTGATGAAGACGTTTGATCTTTATTTTTGTCCCCACCCTTATCTGAGTTCTTAGAGTCTGGTTTCTTCTGGTCACCTCCATTGGTCTGGGCTTTCTGCTTCAGCCTGGTTCTGACCCACGTATCTGCCTTCTTTCCCAATTCTTGGGGAGAAGTCAGATCAGAGTCAACCAGGTATTGATGCAACAACTGGTTTTGGCAATTATTAAGGATCTGCTCCCTCATAATCAAGTTGTACAATCCTTTAAAATCCTTCAGCTTGCTACCAAGTAACCAGCCTTCCAGAGCCTTAATGGCACAATCAACAAAGTCTACTCAGTCCTGAGTCTGTGTCTTCTGGGTGTCTCTGAACTTAATCCTGTATTGTTCAGTGGTTAAGCCAAACCCTTCAATGAGAGCACTCTTCAGGACTGAATAGTTATCAGCATCCTCTTCTTGCTGTGAGGAGATTATCTCTACCTTTGTCAGTAAAGGAAAGCCACAAGATAGCTGCCCACTGCTCTTGAGGGACCTTCTGTACTTTACAGGCCCTCTCCAAAGCAGTTATCCATTTCTGGATGTCATCCCCTACATGGAAGGGAGGGGCAATCTTGCTCAGGTTCCTATGATCAAAGGTGTGTTCCCTAACCCTAGGGACACTATAGCTGCCACCATGGGACTCTAGTCCCAATTTCTTCCTAGTCTTCTGGACTTCTAGGGACTCTTTATCCAGGGCCAATTGCTGTTGCCTGTGCCTAAACTTAGCTTTCTCAAGCTCTAGCAATTGGCACTCCCTGTCATAAGAGTTGTCCCTCTTGTTAGAAACAGAGGTCCCTATAGAATGTCTAGAATGGTCTGACTCAGCAGAGGGAGACCTAGATCTCCTGGGTAAACTCTGCAATCTCCCTGGAGGACTAAAGTGATGGTCCTCCTGACCCTCTTCTTCCTCTTCCTCCTGGGGATTCGATTTGTTCAGGGTTGGATCATTTTGATCCTCCTGTGCAGGGTTGGAGTCTAGGTCATAGAAGGTGTCCCCTCCTGACCTATCTTCTTCCCCTGTACCACCCACTCTATCCTGCTCATCTGACCCAGGAGTCTTCCTAATGTCATCTAGCAGTAATGCATCTTTAGACGTTGAGTGTTGGCATATCTCCCTGTCTTCAGCTTCCTAGATACACACATAGCTTTTAATTCAGTGAATGCAAAGCTATCATATTTAGTAGGCAGGATGCCACCAGTGGCATTCCCAGTAGAAGACATACTAAGTGAGGTGTAGTGTAGGCACCTACCTAACCTAGTGGGAACTAAACTCTCTTAGGTTGGAGAAAGGGTGTGCTAGACCCTTGACTTACCCAACCCCAAGTTCAGTAGAACTTACTATCTTAAGCTAGTATTATATGTTCCTAGATACTAGTGGTTTTTCAGTTAATCAATACAAAGATTTTTCTGGTAAAACAATGCAGGCTTGAATCCCAACCGCTGCACACCAATGTGAGAAGTTGGCCTGGTATATGCTGTCCACTAATTAAAGTGGGCACCTTGCACCAGTCCAAACAACCCTTATGGCGATTAGGTCTAAGATAACCTTTATTGAAAGCTATCCTAGTGGTAGCTATGGAGAGCAGCCTTCAGGCTAAGTCTTGAAGGAATGTTAAGCACCTTGTTTTACCAGAATGTAACCTTATAGTATTGGTTAAATGAAAGGGAAACCACACAGTAGTTATAAAAATATGTATTTATTATATATAACACTCTCTAGTATCCTCTACACGAGGATAGAACACAAATCAAATAATACAGTTTCAAAGAATCAAACGTAAGTAGCACAATACACAGTGGGCTCCCGGGGGAGACAAACCATATACTAAATAAGTGGTATAAGAACAACGACTCGGGACTAGACCTAGTCTAGAAGGTGTAGAATCGCTGGGACCCCAAAGAACCACCCAAGGTGAGTGAGTAGGGACCCCACGGAGGACGGGTGCAGTGTGAGAACACGACCGTGTGCTCCATACAATTCAATGGGAAAGTCGCGGTTGGTCAGATATTAAGGACCCTTCCCAGCAGATTACAAAGACAACCCTTGGAACTTAAGGGTTTGGAGAGCCACCCCCCCCCCGTGGATACCTTTGTACCAGAGTTACCTATCCCAGAGGAGCCGGGTGCATAGGTGCGAAGTGGCGTCGGAAACCCTCGTCGTTTTCTATGGATGTCGACAAAGAAATGCTGCTGCTGGAAGAAAGAAAAGTGTCCGGTGGAATCCAAACGTGGATTCTATGTGAGAAGAACCTGAAAGCAGAGGGGGCAGAGTCTGGGTCACTTTGGAGTGACCAAGGGCTCGGTAGACGAATGCCCACCGATGTCTGGTGCTTCAGGTGCGTTGACGGTGAGCTTGACTCTTCAGCTGCGAGGACCCAGAGATGTCCAGGATGACCAGGAGCCTGAGGCGATCTGTCCCACGAAGGATGTCGAGTGCTGAGGGGTCGGTGTCCGGCGGGAGCACCAATCAAGCCTTGGCAGCGGCAAACAACTTAGATGGTCAAATTCAGTGTCGATCTGGCCCAGCAAGGACCAGGAGACTCACCACAGCAAGGGGAGTCAGGGCAGGCCTCGAGCAACCAGGGGAGCCCAAATACAGCAAAGTTGACCCTCAAGTGGACCCACAGGCCGAAGGCACAGGAGTCGTGAGGGGACCTCAGGCGGTTTCACAGGATACCAGCTAGCAGGGCACAGAGTGCGAGGATGCCGGAGTCCTTCTCAGAAAAGATGCACTGGGGTCAGGGCTACAAATGGCCCAATGCACAGAATTGTTGCACGACAACAAGCATGTGCAAATGGACGCTGTGCACAGGAGTACGGGTATACGGTCCCCACGAGGGATATCTGCCTCAAACTCGGTAAGAGGGCAGCTCAACCTCGGAGACCTTCAGAAACCCACCTCCTGTGTTGCTGGAGCCTTTGGAGTCTGCAGGAGCTCAGGGTCACCAAACCAGTCAGATGCGCTACGGTGCCTGCGTTTGCAGGGGAGTGACTCCTTCGCTCCAAGGGAGATTCTTCTGCTCTCTTGTGGTCCACAGGGTCCTGCACGGAGCCTGTATGGATCACAGACAGTGGCGAGACTGGCGACGGCAAGGGAAGACGAAGTCAAGCCCAAGGAAGGTCCAGCGAAGTCCAGCGTGTCCAGAAGGTCGAAGTGTAGTGGTATCTTCTTGCAGAATCTTGTCCACATAAAATCTAATGTCCTGTAGCCAGGTAACCCATTTTATACCCACGGGAAAGGGTTGGACAGATTCTTGGGACCCTCCTAGGGGAGGGACAGGACAGGGGGGACGCTACACCCAAGTCCTTTGTCCAGTTTCGTGCCAGAGCAGGAGCGGATGGCTCCTAGAACTGGTTTGAACTGGACTATGCACAGGGACACCAAGTGTACCCCTCGTGCAGACTTTCTGGCACTGAGACAGTGTACCCACCCAGCCTCAATACACTAAATCCCTGTGACAGGATGCCTATTGTGCTGCCTTCCCCTGCTCGAGCTTGGCTCAGCAGCAGGAGCAGACTCGTGTCTGTGGCTGGCAGCATCCATTTTGTGCTGTAAGGCTCGAGAAAGTTGGTACCGGTAGACTTAGTTACCCCCAGAGCCTCGGTTCTGAGGGGAGGAATCATACCTCCCACACCAATTACTAGTGTGGAGGTATGATTCCAAGGTGTTTGACACCAAACACGACATACTTCGTTGCAGTCGCTTTCGAGATAGCATTTACCGCGAGGTTATAATGCACCTCTACCTATATGTCTGGTAGTATCACGTACAGCCCGGGAGAATGGTCTCCGAAGACTGCAGAGGGGCCCTGCTCATGCAGGATCACCCTCTCATGCAAAACCCCGCACCCTGCCTTCAGGATTGTTAAGGCCTGCTATAGGGGTGACTTACAAAGTTTTAAGTGTAGTGATATATATAGATATAGTGAAGCTATATCTAAAGTAAGTGGTGCAATCACCAACTTACACAGGCTGCTGTAGCAGACCTAGAGTTCCATTTTGCATGGCCTCTCATGGGTGGCATAATACATGCTTCAGCCCATGGGAGGCCTCTGGGGTACCTATGCTCTGGGTACATGGGTACCATATAATAGGGACTTATATGGGTATCCCAGTATCCAATCTGGAGTGTACCAAAGTACATATGTTGCAATTTAAGGGAGAAAGCAGATAGGCTGGGGTCCTGAATAGCAGGATCCCAGCCAGACTAGTCAAAACAGTGGGTGCAAAAAGCAAAAAAGTGGGGGTAACCATAAGAAGCAGATCCTACTTTCCTACACCAGCCATTGTGATTGTGCCATCTGTAAATTTCCCTGGGGGTCAATCATAAACTTGAATGCAGTGTTCACAGAGTGTGCGGTGTATCACATGGGGTTTATGTGCATGTACATTTTGCAATGGAGTACATTTTTAATAAATTATTGCAGACATTGTAGAGCGCTGCAGCAGCAACACAGGTTGGACAGCTGGCTCCAACCAGCAGAGTGTGTTGATTAGGTCTATTGGATACTGCAGCTTTCGTCTGCTTTGGGAGAGCAGAGCCTCTGTCGACCTTGTTCATACTGGAACTATTTTACTGGGCCGTACAGGCAAATTGTAGGGAAAAATTAGACTGCACGTTACTAGTTTAGGTAGTAGCTCCTGCTATCGGGCAGTATTGGTGGGGCAGGTAGGAGGGGGGGGGTTAAAATAAAGAAAAAAATGAATAGGGAAACAAAAAGAAAGAAAATTACACTTACCTTCGCAGTGGCTGCCTCTCCAGTCGACAAAGCAGGAAGCTCCCAGATTTCCCTAGCCAATCACGACGCTGCTGGCACCCTGACAGCAGCATCGTGATTGGTCTGAGTGCCATGGTTTGGCGCTCAGACAGGGGCTGGGAGGCTGTGCATGTTCTCCACCCAGGCTGTGCATTACAGCCCGGTGGAGAGCATGCTAAGTATGCATGACAGTTTGGCCAACCCGAGACGACTGGCTAAACCGTCATGAATACTTATGAGAGAGCCTACTACTCCTCCCGCTGCTCTGTGGGCAGCACAGCCCCGCCCGCACCTTTACGGAGCCAATAGTGAAAAATAAAATGATAATAACATTGTTAACATTTTATTTTCCTGTGGGGCGACGCTCTTTCATCTTAGCGGAGGAGCCGCAGCTGAGTTTAGGGCTGGCTGTAATGTCTCAGACTAGCCTCACTGTTTCTTGTGCACATCCTGCTGATCCTTTGCATGGTGAAGACATAACCTGCAATCTGCATTTATCAGCATTAGAAGATGAAAGTACGCTAAGCTCTGCAGCCGGGAAAAATCAAACTACCCATTGTCACAATGTCTCAGGGTATCCTTGCTGAATTGTAGGCAAATTGTCCCATCTTGCTAACTCTTCCCACTGTGAAATATAACCTGCAATCCACCTTTACCGGTTTTAGAAGATGAAAGTATGCCAAGCTCTGTCAGCAAGAAAAATCACTCTACACCCCACCCCTTTAAGGCTGGTTGCAGTATATCAGGCTGAATGATTTCAAGGCACTTTGTCCTATCCTGCTGACGCACAACATGCAGAGGTGTTGGTTTATGCAAGAGTAGCTCAGCCAGACCAGTTTTGTCTTTGGAATTCTGGGATTTGTCGTTTTTGACACTAATATAAACTTAGTACTCGAAGTCCTGGAATGCATATAAAAACCTGGACTGGATGAACTACTCATGCGTGGTCATGGGAAATTGGAGAGCTCTGGAAAGTGTGCCTCATGTGATAGTTGTCTTTGCTTAGAATGGACCAGGATTCAAACAGCCGTGTTTTATTAACTAACAGGACTTGACGTGTTTACATTGATAATCCTATACATATAGCAATAAGCACAAAACTGGAAGTTCCAGATTACAATGCTAGGGTGCACATAGTACCCCAAAAGGCATGGGACTTTTTGGCAGCGACGAAAAGGCTTGTACATACACTTTGTTTGAAAGATATATTTATTTTTTGCTGAAAAAGAGTACATTTTGCTTTCTGTCTGAGATAAACATGCACAGCAGCTAAAAGCAATACTTTCCGGAATTAACAGATTGTTTCCACTGAATGGCTTTGCGGCTGAATATTGTAGGAAGCTGGCTCTCTATGTACTATAACAAAGTAAGGTATAGTGTGCACAGAGTCCAGTGGAACCCCAAAGGTTTCAGAGGAGAAAGTAGATAATACCTTACTCTCTATTTGTGGTAGTGTGGGCGAGCAGTAAGGCTTTATCAGAGGGTAGTGTTAAGCATTTATTGTACACACTCAGGCAAGAAATGATTTCACACACTCAAAGACTGAACTCTGACCAATTTGTTTTGTATATAAAAATATTATTTAGTTGTATTTTATTTCTACAACCAAGCAAGGCCTGGCACAGGTAAGTGTAATAGTACTTTGCAAGAATAATGCAGTTGAATACAGTTTAATGCAATTTGTTTGGTTACAGGTAAGTCAAATGTTCATAAACAGTTGAAATTACTATACAGTTACTTTATAGTTACTTTGTGAGTAATTATTGGATTACTTTTCAGATTACTTTTCTTACTCAGTGTTGTATACCTAGATACCACACTGGGACATATCCAGTTTTAAGGTAAGCAATGCAATTTGTTATAAAAACACACTTGTATGACTTTTCATAGAATTTCCAACTCCACACTTACAACTTGTTTTTCACAGAAAAGCAGTCAATGCAATTCTATGGAAGGAAATGAAGTTATCGGTTTACAGGTAAGTACTTGGTTTTGGGAGTTGGGTTTCTGGGGTTAGAATAAGGGTTCCCCCAGGGTCAAGGATGCACTCCAAGAGCACCCTCAGCGGCCCTAGGGTGGCCGGGTGCAGAGTGTTGAGGCCCAATGTTATCCAATGAGGGACAGGGGGCCTCCGGATGGTGGCTGTTCACGAGCAGACCACAAGGTTTTAGGGAGCAATGCTCCTAGGGTTAAGATCAGGGCAAAGGGTGGTTCAAGTTAGCACACAAAGTGCACCCACAGCGGCACAGGGGCGGCCGGGTCAGGGTGCTGTTTTGCCTTTGGGTGCCCTGTTGTTTTCAATGGGGATTCTCCGGTTTCAACAAACACTGCTGGCTCGGGGACGAAGACTTTCTGGAGGCGACCACTGGTTGGAGAGGTAAGTTGGTATGTTGGGGGTTGCCTGGACACCGTCGGTTGGGCCATCCAAGGCCGTCGGGCGTTGGTTGCAGGGGTGTTCTTAGGCGTCGGGTTTCCTTACCAGCTCCTGGTCGCAGTCGGGGGGGACCGTCCGGATAGAGGCTGCAAGGTGTCGGCTGGAAGCTTGAGGCAGGTCGGGGGTCACTGGATATCGGGTCAGGTTCGCCTGAGAGACCTCCTCTGGGTGTTGGGCCACTCAAACTTGGGACGTGGGCCTCGGGTGCAGAGTGGTGCAGACTCGCAGATTTGGCCGGAGCCAGATTCTGTGGTGAGCAAATTCGGTGCTTACACGAGACAAAGTCTTTTCAGTGAAGGCACAGCAGGTCCTCCAGGTTCTGGGGGCTGCTGGCTGCAGGACACGCTGGGATTACGCTGGAGCAGGTCGAGGTTGGGACAGGCCGGTAGGGCTGGGGCCAAGTCAGTTGGTGTCCTCCTCTTCTTCCTTCAGCAGGGCTCTTCGTTCCTTATTCTCCTTCTCTCTTCTTGTCTGAGGAGGCATGGTTCTGGGTTGCCCCTAAATACTAGATTTAGGGGCGTTTCAGGTAGGTACAGGTTAGGACCAATGGGTCCCTTCCTTGGGGTGGGTACACACCCTATTATGCCACCCTCCAGTGGGAGGGGAGCATAAGCCTCACTCTGGTTGGATGTGTCCCCCCAACTTCAAGATGGCGGGGACCGAGAGTTGTGCTTCACCTCACCTCCCACACTTGAGGGGTGGAGTAGGCAAAAGTAGGCACACCTCTCCTCCTATCTTGGTTTTCCAGTCGATTTTCCCACCCAAGGTGGGGGTCAGAACCAGTGGGGACCAGTTGCTGGGAACAGCAAATGGTTGAGTCAGCTCACAAAGGCGGCAAGCCTTTGAAGCTTCCCCTACGTGGACCCTGCCCATCCTGGGGAAGGAGGCTTGGCACCTCTGCCCAGGATGTAATTTGTTTCCAGACCCCGAGAGTGGGTGGCTCTCAACAAAGGGGTTCAGAAACATGTCTGGGGGTGGCAGCTGGCGAGCAGCCACTCAGCCTCGACACTAGAGTTAGGTCGTTTTTCAGGGGACATCTCTAACATGCCCTCTGAGAGCATTTTTCATTAAATCCAACACTGGCATCAGTGTGGGTTTAATGTGCTGAGAAGTTTGATACCAAACTTCCCAGATTGCTGTAAAGCCATTATGGTGCTGTGGAGTCCTTAATGACAAACTCCCCGACCATATACTCTTTATGGCTTTACTGCACTTATAGTGTCTAAGAATAGGCAGACACTGTAGGGGTACAGGGCTCTTGCACCTGTACCCTGACAAACAGCATAGTGCACCCAGCTAGAGGGGTGGCTGACCTATGCCATAGGCAGTGGGCTGTAGGCATGGCACACAGGGATGTATGCCATGTCGACTCTTCACTTATCTCTGCACCAAAACACGCAGCCTGCAATGGCAATGTGTGTGTGTTAAGGTACAGGACCTCTAAGGGTGGCACAATAAGTGCTGCAGCCTTCTCTGGTCACAGGGCCCTTGATACCCAGTGGACCTTTTACAAGGAACTTACACATGGCCAGAGGGGTGCCAATTTTGGGGTACACCGTACATTTTTAGGGAAAGAACATAGGCCCTGGGTACCTGGTTGGCAGGAACCCAGGGCACAGTCAGTCAAGGAGCATCAAAATCAGGCAAAAAGTGGGGGGCAACCATGCAAAAAGGGGCACTTTCCTACACAACCCCCTCTCAAATGAAAGAGGATGATACTATCCTTTCCCTAGGAGAGTCTTCATTGTCTAAGTGGAAGAGCCTGGTAAGTCCATCTGCATTGCCATGGGACGTCCCAGGTCTATGTTCCACTGTACAGTCCATTCCCTGTAGGGAGATGGACCACCTCAAAAGTTTTGGATTTTCACTTTTCATTTGCATTAGCCATTTGAGAGGTCTGTGGTCAGTTTGAACCACAGCAAAGGCCTCTCTCTCAATGGCACTCCAACGCTGCTCCCTGGGGAGTAACCTCCTGCTTATAAAAGCAACAGGCTGGTCTTGGCCATCATCATTGTCTGGGATAGGACCGCTCCTATCCCTAGCTCAGAGGCATCAGTCTGCACAATGAACTGCTTGGTGTAGTCTGGAGCTTTGGGAATTGGTGCTGAGCACATTGCCTCTTCCAGGGTGTCAAAAGCCTTTTGACAACTAACTGTCCAGTTTACCTTTCTGGGCATTTTCTTGGAGGTGAGTTCTGTGAGGGGTGTCACAATGGACCCATACCCTTTCATAAACCTCCTGTAGTACCCAGTCAAGCCAAGGAATGCCCTGACTGGGGTCTGGGTTGTTGGAGCCTCCCAGTCCAGGATAGCCTGGATCTTAGGCTGTAGGGGTTGCACTTGGTCTCCACCAACAAGGTGGCCCAAGTATACAACTGTGCCCTGCCCTATCTGGCATTTGGATGCCTTGATAGTTAGGCCTGCAGTTTGTAGGACCTGTAGGGCCTGTAAAACCTTCCCTAGGTGGACCAGGCGATCCTGCCAGGGGAGCTAAAGACAGCAATGTCATCAAGATATGCTTCCCTAAAGGCCTCCAATCCAGGAAGGACTTGATTCACCAACCGTTGGAAGGTGGCAGGGGCATTCTTTAAACCAAAGGGCATAACAGTAAACTGACTGCCCATCAGGTGTGGAGAATGCTGTTTTTTCTTTGACTTCTGGGACCATGCCAATCTTCCAGTACCCTGCAGTTAAGTCAAAGGTACTAAGGAATTTGGTTGCCCCCAATTTATCTATCAACTCATCGGCCCTGGGTATGGGGTGAGCATCTGCCTTGGTGACAGAGTTGAGATCTCTGTACTCCACACAAAACCTAATTTCTCTCTTTCCACCCTGTGGATGAGGTTTGGGGACTAAGACCACTAGGCTGCCCCAGGAGCTCTCAGAGGGTTCAACAACCCCTAACTCCAGCATCTTGCTGACCTCAGCTTTGATGCTCTCCTTAACTTAGTCAGACTGTCGACAGATTTTGTTTTAGACAGGTACACTGTCCCCAGTGTCCACATCATAGCTACACCAGTGCGTCTGACCATGTGTCAAGGAGAAGAGCTTAGCATACTGCTGTAAGACTTGCTTACATTCAGCCTGCTGTTGGGCAGTAAGGGTGTCTGAGTAGACAATACCATCCACTGACCCATCTATGGGGCTGTAAGAGAGGATGTCAGGGAGAGGTTCACTCTCTGTCTCCTGATCCTCATCAGTAACCATCAACATGGCTATGTCAGCTATGTCATGGAAAAGCTTTCGGCGGTTCACATGGATCACCCTTTTGGGGGTCCTACTTAAGCCCAGGTCCACCAAGTAGGTGACCTCACTTTTCTTTTCTACGATGGGGTAAGGGCCACTCCATTTGTCCTGGAGGGTCCTTGGTGCCATAGGCTCCAAATCTCACACCTTTTGCCCTGGTTGAAATTCCGCCAGTGCAGCTTTTTGGTCATACCAGTGCTTCTGGAGCTCCTGGCTGGCCTCAAGAGTCTTGGAAGCTTTTTCCATGTACTCTGCCATTCTGGACCTTAGGCCTAGTACATAGTCCACAAAATCCTGTTTGGGTTCTTGGAGAGGCTTCTCCCAACCCTCTTTAACAAGACAGAGTGGTCCCCTAACAGGGTGGCCACACAGAAGTTCAAAGGGGGAACACCCTACTCCCTTCTGAGGCACCTCTCTGTAGGCAAAAAGCAGGCATGGCAAGAGGACATCCCATCTCCTTTTGAGTTTTTCAGGGAGCCCCATGATCATGCCTTTCAATGTCTTGTTAAACCTTTCAACAAGACCATTGGTTTGTGGATGATAGGGTGTAGTAAACTTGTACTGCACTCCACACTCCTTCCACATGTGTTTGAGGTATGCAGACATCAGGTTTGACCCCTTGTCTGACACCACCTCCTTAGGAAACCCTACCCTGGTGAAGACACCAATGATGGCCTTGGCTACTACAGGAGCTGTAGTAGTCCTAAGGGGAATTGCTTCAGGATACCTGGTGGCATGATCCACTACCATGAGTATAAATTTGTTTCCAGAGGCTGTGGGAGGTTCAAGTTGACCCACTATGTCCACACCTATCCTTTCAAAGGGAACCCAACCACTGGTAGTGGAATTAAGGGGGCCTTTGGGTGTCCACCTGTTTTGCCACTGGCGTGACAGGTGACACAGGAGCTGACAAACTTCTTTACTTTCTGGGACATCTGGGGTCAGTAAAAATTGCTAACTAGCCTGTACCAAGTCTTGGTCTGGCCAAGATGCCCAGCTAGGGGGATGCCATGGGGCAAAGTGAGTAAAAACTATCTGTACATCTGAGGCACTACCATTCTCTTAGTGGGGCCAGGGTTGGGGTCTCTGGCCTCAGTAAACAGGAGTCCCTCCTCCCAATAGGCTATGTGGGTACCACTGAAATCTCCCTTTTCCTGTGCAGCAGCTTGCTGCCTCAGGCTTTCAAGAGTTGGACAGGTTCGCTGTCCAAGGCACAGCTATTCTCTAGTGGGTCCCCCTGGGCCTAAGAGCTCAACCTGGTAAGGGTCAAGATCCAAGGGCTCAGTTCCCTCTGGGGCTGACAAGTCCTCTCCCTGAGGAGAGGGGTCCTGAATCTTTTGCTGTCCAGAAGCTGGTTCCCTAGTCTTCTTGCCTTTTCTCTTGGAAGGTTGGGCCATTCTTCCAGGCTCCAACAATCCTTTTTCACCCAGTGCTCGGCTCTGTGCTCTAGTCTTGACACACACCATCTCAGGGATGTCCAGCATTGCTGCATCGATGTTCAATTCTACCTCAGCCCATGATGAGGTCTCCAGGTCGTTTCCAAGCAGACAGGCAGCTGGAAGTTTTGGAGAGACTACTACCTGTTTCAGGCCAGTAACCCCTCCCCCCAGTCTAATGTTGCCATGGCATGGTTAGTAGTAACACTGTCAGCGTTGGTGACTGGATATGACTTTCCAATCAGGTTTTGCTCTGGGGAAACCAGTGTGTCTCTCACCATGGTGCGGTGGCACCTGTATCCCTCAGGGCTTCTATCCTAGTCCCATTTATCCAGGGGTATTGCAGATACTTCTTTAAGTTGGGAGCCCACACAGCTAAAGTGGCAAACTCAACCTCACCCTCAGTGACTAGAACTGCTTCAGTGTAGACCCTGATTTGCTCTGGGCACACTGTTGATCCCATCTGGAGACTGGCTACACCAGTACTAACTGGAGGAGGACTAGGGGGCTTCTTGTTAGGACAAGTAGCATCTCCAGTTAAGACTCCCAACTTCTTACAGTTGAAACACCAGGCCTTCTGGGGATCAAAGTCTTTCTCTTTGTACCTACCATTGGACTGTGAACAGTTTTGGGACCCACTCCCCTGAACAGGTTTTTGAGGCCCTTTTGAAGACTCTTGGTTTTTGGCTTTGGGAGTCTCACCCCCTTTCCCCTGGGGAGGTTTGGTAACCCCTTTCTTTTGGTCACACCCAGTGGCGGATTTTGTTACCCTAGTCTTGACCCAGTGGTCTGCCTTCTTTCCCAATTCTTGGGGAGAAATTAGACCTAGGTCTACCAGTTGTTGATGCAATTTCTCATTAGTGCAATTACTCAAAATATGTTCTTTCATAAAAAGATTGTAAAGTCCATTGAAATCATGCATATTATTTCAAGTTAACCATCCATCTAATGTCTTAACTGAGTAGTCAACGAAGTCAACCCAGGACTGGCGCTGGGTTTTGTGAGCCCCCCTGAATCTAATTCTATATTCCTCAGTTGTGAGCCCAAAGACCTCAATCAGTGTTCTTCATGAGGTCATAAGACCCAGCATCTGCCCCAGTAAGGGTCAGGAGTCTGTCCCTGCAGTTACCAGTGAACAGTTCCCAAAGGAGAGCCCCCCCAGTGTGACTTCTTCACTTTCCTCATTTCACAAGCCCTCTCAAAGGCTGGGAGCCATTTGGTGATGTTGTGTTTCACACAAAGTATGTAACTTTGGTAGCATTAAAGAAAGAGCATTTAGTTGTTAAGGGCGAGAACCCTCACTCACCCGAAGGTGACATGCTTCATCATAGGGCTCCAGCCTCCCACAAGGACCGCAAGGAACCTTGTGTGGGCTACAACTCCCATATATGTTGGGAGGAGCTGAGGTGTTTTAGATGAGCAAGATTGTAGCATTGGTAGGTGAGGGGCAGAGTGCAAAAAAGGAAAAAGTAGAAGTGATTAAAACTATCTCCCGGTGGGCAAATTGTTTTATTCTGGTGCCCCCTTCGGATAGGGCTAAAACAGTGAAGACAGGGGGTAACAACTACCCTATCTCAATGGGTCAACATGTTTCTGCCCCTTAGTGACTGTATAAGTTCATGGGCATTTCTCAGGACCAGAGATAGACTGTCTCTCTGCTTCAACAATAAAAAAAAGTTTAAAATTGGCCATACATTCAACCTGGTGATTTCCTGGGTGTATTAATCTCATCCTCAGGTTTCACACATGGTACCAAATGTATTGCATCGCATCCTAATCCATAATTTATTTGTCTGATCCCATCAGTATATACAGAGCCGTGAGGGTCTCAAGGCACTGTTGAAATGCTTACACTGAAGTGTAAGGCAGGGAGTCTCCTGTGCTGTGAAACCAAAGGAGGGGCAGACAGCTAAACAAGCCTTCTTGCCAGGGTGTCTGCTTTCCTGTTAAAGTGGCTGTGCGTTCTTTCCGGCCCGCACCCTTCGTCACAATGGCGTCGCTTCCTGTGGAATCTTCCTACAGGTTTGCGGCATCAAAGGCGATTAGCCATTTGGTGATGTCATCACCTTCCTCAAATTTGGGGACAATCCCTTTGGGGATTTTAGGATCATAAGATTGCTCTCTGTCCTTACTATTTAAGTTGCTGCCACCATTGATGGGTGTGAGGCCCATCTCTGCTCTCTCTTTTTCTACAGCCAGGAGTCTGGCTCTTTTGGCCAACCTTACTAAAAGGTTGGTCTCCTCATTGAGGCTGTCCTCAAGGGGCTCAGGAGTACTTGACCCACCTGTGTGGGATCTAGGTGCTGTGAGCAGCGTTCTTGGAGTCAGGGGCACAGGAACCCTGTTCTCCCTAGGATGTGAGGGGGTTGGAAGTTATCCTCATCCCATCCATCCTTTTCCCCATCTGAGAGGTCTTCACCTTGCTCACAGCTCCTGGAGCTTTTGTTTGGAGGGATGGGACCCCATGGTAATATTTTTAAGTTTACATAAAGACCTTAACTCCCTTAATTCCAGGTGGAGGAGGTAAGTGGTGAGGTTGAGCTCCTCAACCATGTTATCTGTCATTTGGTAAGTTTTCACTAACTTATTAAGAGACATTCTAGAAAAATAATCTAAAGCCTCTTACCCCTAACAATATTGTGAGTTTTTATTTTTCTAAAATTCTAAAGGGAGTTATCCAAGGCCCTAACAAGACTTTAGGAATTTGAAAAGAAATTGTCAATTAAAAAAAAATCAGAATTCTAAAGACAATTTAGAAGTTCTGTCGTGTGATCAGGTGTTGACCAAGTCAGTCCAACAAATGCAAATGCAAAGTTGTAGACCCCACCACTGATCCACCAATGTAGGAAGCTGGCCTTGTATATACAATACCAAAGAAAGGTATAGTGTGCACAGGGTCCAGTGGTTCCCCAAAGGTTTACAGATGTTAAAGTAGATGAAAGAAATACCGTAGATAATACCTTACTCTCTTTTTGGGGTGCTGTGGGCGAGCAGTAAGGCTTTAGTTGAGGGTAGTGTTAAGCTTTATTGTATACACTCAGGCAAGAAATGATTTCACTCACTCAAAGACTGAACTCTGACCAATTTGTTTTGTATATAAAAATATTATTTAGTTGTATTTTATTTCTAGAACCAAGCAAGGTTTGGCACAGGTAAGTGTAATAGTACTTTACAAGAATAATGCAGTTGCATACAGTTGAATGCAATTGGTTTGGTTACAGGTAAGTCAAATGTTCATAAACAGTTGAAATTATAGAGTTACTATACAGTTACTTTGTGAGTAATTGTTGGATTACTTTTCAGATTAGTTTTCTTACTCAGTGTGGTATACCTAGATACCACACTGGGACATTTCCTGTATTAAGGTAAGTAATGCAATTTGTTATAAAAACACACTTGTATGACTTTTCATAGTATTTCCAACTCCACACTTAGAACTTTTTTCACAGAAAAGCAGTCAATGCAATTCTATGGGAATTAATGAAGTTATCGGTTTACAGGTAAGTACTTGGTTTTGAAAGTTGGGTTTCTGGGGATAGAACAAGGGTTCCCCCAGGGTCAAGGATGCACTCCAAGAGCACCCTCAGCAGCACCAGGGCGTCCGGGTGCAGAGTGCTGAGGCCCAATGTTCTCCAATGAGGGATAGGGGGCATCCAGTTGGTGGCTGCTCACGAGCAGGCCACAAGGTTAAGGGAGCAAAGCTCCTAGGGGTAAGATCAGGGTAAAGGGAGGGTTCAAGTCAGCACACGAAGTGCACCCACAGCGGCACAGGGGCGGCCGGGTGCAAGGTGCTGTTTTGGCGTCGGGTGCCCTGTTGTTTTCAATGGGGACTCTCCGGTTTCAACAAACCCTGCAGGCTCGGGGACGAAGACTTTATGGAGGCGACCACCGGTGGAGAGGTAAGTTGGGATGCTGGGGGTTGGCTGGACACCGTCGGTTGGGCCACCCAAGGTTGTGGTGCGTCAGGTGCAGTCGTGTCCTTTGGCGTTGGGTTTCCTTACCACATCCTGGTATCGGTCGGGGGGACCCTCCAGATAGAGGCTGCAGCGGTTGGCTGGAAGCTTGAGGCAGGTCAGGGACACTGGATCTCGGGTCAGGTTTGCCGGCGAGACCTCCTCTGGGTGTTGGGCCACTCGAACTCGGACCGTGGGCGTCGGGGGCAGAGTGGTGCAAACTCGCTGATTTGGCTAGAGCCAGAGTCTGTTGATGAGCGAATCTGGTGCTCACGGGAGACAAAGGCTTTTCAGTGAAGGAAGGGCAGATCCTCCGGGTTCTTGGGGGCTGCTAGCTGCAGGACACGCTGGGATTCCGCTGGAGCAGTTCGAGGTCAGGACAGGCCGGTAGGGCTGGGGCTAAGTCAGTTGGTGTCCTCTTCTTCCTTCAGTGCGGCTTTTCGGTCCTTCTTCCTTCTTGTCTGAGGAGGCAAGGTTCAGGGTTGCTCCTAAATACTAGAGTTAGGGGCATTTCAGGTAGGTACAGGTTGGGACCAATGGGTCTCTTCATTAGAGTGGATACACACCCTATTATACCACCCTCGAGTGGGAGGGGGGCATAAGCCTCACTCTGGTTGGCTGGGTCCTCCCATCTTCAAGATGGCGGGGACTGAGAGTTGTGCTTCACCTTGCCTCCCCCAAATGAGGGGTGGGGTTGGCAAAGGTGGGCATACCTCTACTCCTATCTTGGTTTTACCGCAGATTCTCCCGCCCAAAGTGGGGGTCAGAACCAGTGGGGGCCAGTTGCTGGGAGCAGTAAATGGTTGGTTCAGCTCACAAAGGCGGCAAGTCTTTGAAGCTTCCCCTACATGGACCCTGCCCATCCTGGGGGAAGAGGCTTGGTGCATCTGCCCAGTATGTGTTTTGTTTCCAGACCCCGAGAGCTGGAGGCTCTTGACGCAGGGGCCCAGAAACATGTCTGGGGTGGCAGCTGGCGAACAGCCAGTTAGCCAGGACACTAGAGTTAGGTCTTTTTTCAGGGGGCATCTCTAAGATGCGCTCTGAGAGCATTTTTCATTAAATCCCACACTGGCATCAGTGTGAGATTAATGTGCTGAGAAGTTTGATACCAAACTTCCCGGATTTCAGTAAAGCCATTATGGTGCTGTGGAGTTCATAATGAAAAACTCTCAGACCATATACTCTTTATGGCTTTACTGCACTTACAATGTCTAAGAATAGACTTAGACACTTTAGGGGTACAAGGCTCATGCAACAGTACCCTGACAAACAGCATAGTGCACCCAGCTAGAGGGGTGTCTGACCTATGCCATAGGCAGTGGGTTGTAGACATGGCACACAGGCATGTGTGCCATGTCGACTCTTCACTTTTCTCTGCACCAAAACACGCAGCCTGCAATGGCAGTGTGTGTGTGTGTTTTAAGGTACAGGACCTCTAAGGGTGGCACAATAAGTGCTGCAGCCCTTAAAGGCCTTCTCTGGTCAAAGGTCCCTTGGTACCTAGGGTACCTATTACAAGGGACTTACATATGACCAGAGGGGTACCAATTTGGGGGTACACAGTACAGTTTTAGGGAAAGAACATAGGCCCTGGGTACCTGGTGGGCAGGAACCCAGGGCACACTCAGTCAAAGAGCATCAACATCAGGCAAAAAGTGGGGGGCAACCATGCAAAAAGGGGCACTTTTCTACAATTATGCTCCGACCATCTCACCTCCGTAACTAGAGAACCTTTCAGAGGCTGCAACTGCCATGAACTGAGAAGATAACAAGCATTGGCAAAGCCTTTGTCTTTGCCGAAGCTTTTTGCGAGCACACGCCTGCATGAGGAACCATGTACATGTCTGTCTGGCACTCCTGAAATAGTTTCGTATTAAACAAAAACCATTCCAAGATGGCCATGGATCTGCATGCCTGTATTGCAATGCGTGCAAGTGCATGAGTCATGATGCAGGCACTCGTTCTTATTTTCAGCTCCATCATGGTGTAAGGATACATTCGAATAAGTTCATGTGAAGCACAAAAAATGCATGAGAGCAGCCTAGAAGCACCTTGCAGCTGCCCAACTCTTAAAAACATATATGTTCAATAGGGGAGCAGGAGCTTTGGGTACAAGGTGAGGAGAGAATTAAGAGAATGTGGGATGGGGGTGAGAGAAGACTAGTGCAACACAGGGAGAAAGCAAGCACCTGCATGAACTCCAGTGTTAGGTGACCACCTACTTGCAGGTCATTATGGACACTGTGTTCAGTTGTGGATGATCGTGAGATCACTTAATGCATTCTGGGTGTTTTAGTCTTTCTTTGCTTTCATCAAACTAAGAGTAAAACACCTGAAAACAGTGGTTTGTAGGTGAAAAGTCTAGGACAGTGTTCCTAATGAAATGGAGTAAGGAGTTCACCATACTCCAATGTAGTGCTGAAAGTAAAGTAAAATAAAACACAGTCCCTTCAGGTAAGCAGTGGAAAGATACAACTCATCCAACCCCAACACTGCGTGTCTGAAATGCTCCTGGACAGGACAGACAGAAGAATAGGGAGGACTGAATCAGGAATACACAACTGAGGTAAACAACAAAGCCATCCAATAATGAGCAAGAGGCTGACCCAACACCCACTCTTTAGTATATTGAAAGCAATAGGTCTTACTATAGGCAGCAAAATCTGTGTACAGTCGAGATTTACAAATGCAGATGATTTGGATTCTGGCTGAAATACTTCACACAGGCCTAGTCTAGGGCACACTCCATGCATGTGATTGTACATGACATGGTTACCTGCAATGAAACATGCCAGACCACATTCATTCCAGCTTTCCATTTACTGTTCTTAAACTGCACTAAACAGTTTGTATTTAACTAAGCAGTTGGCCAAGAGCCACAGTTGCTTACAAACCACAATTACAAAACAGTTTCACTGGCTATGGAAATGAATGACCCTACCTCTGAAGGCGTTGTAGAGAGCAGAGGAGCTGGTGAATGTTTTTCAAGGTCGTTGTTTTTTGGGACAGTGGGCAACAGTTTTGGGAACCATAATTCTGATGACCATAAGTCATCCCATGCTTCTGCTTAACTAAGGATGGTGGTTAGCAACGTGGATTAGATTACTTCCACTGTGGCATCATCGTATCCATGGCAACCATTACATCACAAGACACACGTTCTAACGGTGTCTCTCAGGTGAACTCCAGCAGTGAAGAGCATAGAAGAAAAGAGACCGCCAGACTGGCCGAGACATCTGTTGTGCATTGGGTGATCTAAGTGGCTTTGCAGAACCCCACTGTTATGTGTTGTGTGTTCTAACTGGATTTTATGAGAACCTGAATTCTATGCATTATTTACTGTGATTCAATAGGTTGAACACAAATGGTGTGTAACGAGCCCTCTAGAGGAAAACAACCAAATGAAAAGAAAATAATGTTCCCGCAAATATTATTTGAGGAAATGTCAGTTTTATATCTGGTGTTAGAAGCACTAGAACCTCGTGCGGAATGTTATTCTTTTTTTCTTTTTCACATAAAAATATGTTCCCAAACCTTACAGTTTTATATTTAAGAATATTCCAAGACTGTAAATAACTACAATCATTGCTTGAAATTGTACAATTAAACAGAAATAAAAGTATTTACACGAATAGCCACAGATAACAAACTCAGTTCTGCCGCCTATTATAAATTAATGTTAAATACCACCAGAGTGCCCCGCCCCCAGCTTGTACTGCACCTGCATGGAAATGCTGGTGCAACAAGACATTCTTGTCTGTCTGAAAGCATTTACAATCATTACTCTTTAAAACAATCCCTTCCTAATGAAGTTCTCAAAACTGAACATCAGTGATCAGTCACTTTTCTTAGGTTTAAAGGCAGCAGGCTTCAATATAAGTCTAACAAAACATTTCATACACTGATTTGAAACGGTCTGTTGGAAACACTAGTCCTGCCTCTTAGAGTAATATCGTAAAAGGCTGCCAGAAGCACTGGTGCTGCCACTTGTTCAGAGTCGGGGTGCTGCCATCCATGGTACATCCTGAAGTCCTAGGGATAGTGAAAAATCCAAGCGTCGCACTAAGAACAAGTATAGTAAATGTGCCACGCCCACACAGAAGGAGAGTGGTAAGGGTGTGGTATGTGTCAGATGGTGCATTTTGCAGCACACTGTCGCAAATATGTCAGTATGGGCCAGATGCATCAAAAAAATGCTGATTCGCAATTAGGGAATCGCAGAACGACATGCATGAAAGTGTGCAGTACACTTTCTGCGATTCCTAAGGGGTCGCAGATGACCTACCTCATGAATATTAATGAGGTAGGTCACAATTTGCGACCCCCTAGGAATCACAAAAATCACAGGGATGGTGGCCTGCTGAGATTCCTTAAAGGAAATCGAGATGCTTTACAAAAAGAAAAATAAAGTTTTCTTTTCATTTTTTAAGAGCAGGCAGTGGTCCGTGGGACCACTGTCTGCTCTTAAAAATGCTTTTATAAACATTCACAAAGGGAAAGGGGTCCCTTGGGGACCCCCACCCATTTGCAAATGTCTTACCACCTACTTGAAGTTGGTGGTAAAATGTGAATGTTTTGCGACCGCATTCACGGTCACAAAACATTCATGCATACCGATGCAATTCGGTATTAGGAAAGGACGCCCTAAACACGCCCCTTCCTAATACCGAATTGCAAACCCATTTTGCGATTCGGTAACAGGTTACCGAATCGCAAAATTGGGTTTGATGCATCGCAAAAGCATTTTTTGCGATCGCAAATGGGCCGATGCGAGGAGAAAAATGCTTGATGCATCTGACCCTAAAGCACAGTGTAGCAGCACACTGTCATTTACACACAGCACATTTACATTGAAATGGTCACCAATATTACACAGACATACAGTTTTACTAATAAAACCAGTGCTTAATTTGAGCCAGTGGTTTCAGGTGCTCAGCACCAGTACTAAAGACAGTCTGCACATGGTGGTACTGTCAGTTTAATTTTAGAATGAGCACAACAACAGTGTTTTATAATATACATTAATAATGAATTATTCCTGCCAGCCAGGGCCGGACTGCTCGGCGGCCCGCCCCCCCCCCTGGGAGGGAGGGTGAGTGCCGCTGAGCTGTTTGTTAGGGCCGGTTTCGGTCGATTTTGTTACAGGGGGCCAATATTACCGGCCCCCAGTAACAAAAACAGCCTCCCAGGGCCCAAAACCGGCCCCCACCATGGCGGCCCACCAGTCCGGCCCTGCTGCCAGCCACACCTTTCTTATAGCTTCGGGTGGCCAGGATTAGTCTGAATTGTTACACTTGAGGTAGTGTGAAGGTTAGTAGTTGTGTTGGTACTGGCATTGTCAGAACTGGTAGGGGCAATGGGTGGTGCAGGCTGCAGATGCCTCATTGGAAGGGCCCTGGCACTTAGTTTTTTACAAATTAAGTACTGAATAAAGCTATACAGCGAATATTTATCATTTGCACATTACCAAGCAAAGTTCTGATCCTTTTCAAATCTTTATTTCCATCACAGAATGTAATATACTTTCTTTTTGTGCTTTCCACGTTGCCGATTCATTGTGAAATATTTGCACCATTCATTTACATGGATGTAATTGTTGTTGTGAGTTAGAAAAAATGCCAACCTGCAGTCTTTCCTTTGACACTCCCTGTACCACTATAAGATTGTCACATATTTCCCTTTACAAAATCCTCTCACTTTGCAACCAGAGAAAGAAAAGTAAATATTCCCTTTAAAAGAATAAGCAGCAATTTGTCCTGACATTTGACTGGTCTTTGAACGCACTGCAAATGGACAAGAGTTGAACAAACTTTAAAGGCCTCTTTATTGCTCATTCAGCTTCTGAACTGCAGCATGGTATTTCTGGGGGTGCTGCAGAAGCCCACACCCCTGCTTCCAGCGCCTATGGCCAGAGGGCTGACTGAATCTGAAGAGGGTTCTCTTTCTAGTGCTTTCTAGGGTGTAGCAGCGGCGGTGCGTCCATTGGGGCGCTGGGGCGTTGCCCCACTAATGCACATGGCCCCAAAGTGTTGCGGCGTATAATTACTCAAGTAATACTCCTGTACGTCTGGCAGACGTACAGGTGTATTACTTGAAGTCCGTGCCGGGCGGTCACTGACGATCACCGGGCGACGCCCGAGCAATCATCAGGACAACGGGGTGGTGGTGACGTCGGGTCTAGCGCACTTAGTGCGCATGGTCAGTTCTGGGCTGGTCATTTTTCTGACCAGCCCGAACATGCGCATTAGCCTGCAGATTAGAAGAGCGGGGGTTGCTTCATGGCGCAGCCCCCGGTCTCCTAATGGGCGGGTGTGTACCCCTGCCCAAGCCAATCCTGGCGCTGCTGGGGCAGCGTCTGGATTGGCTTAGTCAGAGCGAGGCACGGGATTTGGGAAGCGTAAGCGTTAACTGTAGTCCGTAGTCGGACACTCGGACGACGAGACAACGACGACACACCTCGTGTTCTGGTGCGAGGGCCGAGGCTGCCTGCTACTACTGCTCGTCGTGGGTGGGTGGCTCCGGTAAAGAAGAGACTCACTGGACGAGACTTCACCACATAATAAAGTAAGTATTTCAAAAGTGAGCTGATGCTTGATGACGATAAATATACAATTTACCTTTCACCCGCGCCACCAAGCTGATTGTTGTAAGTAATAGTACATTTTAAATTACTTACAGCAATCAGCTTGGTGGCACGGGTGAAAGGAAATGCTCATGTTAACGTTGCTCGGCGCTCTCTAAAGTGCACAATCAAAGCGCCGGCCATTAATATACTCTTTTCCAGGAAAAGAGTATATTAATGGCCGGCGCTTTGATAGTGCACTTTAGAGAGCGCCGAGCAACGTTATGCCAACAAGGCTTGTTGAAAAGAGTGGCCGGCGCTTTGATTGTGCGCTTTAGAGGGCGCCGAGCAACGTTAACATGAGCATTTTGTTAACGTTGCTCG
This sequence comes from Calotriton arnoldi, assembly GCA_963921515.1. NCBI lineage: Eukaryota > Metazoa > Chordata > Amphibia > Caudata > Salamandridae > Calotriton > Calotriton arnoldi. Next base: position 2,220,541 of record CAWUFW010002198.1, read on the forward strand.
GCGCTCTCTAAAGTGCACAATCAGGGCGAGGGTGAGGGCAGGACAGTCCGTGTACAGCCGCAGGGGTGGGTGGGATTAATATACTCTTTTCCAGTTAGATAGTTAAATGATCGATTCGATTACACATTTTCATTTGCTTTTCTCTGTGGCCAGAAAAGTGGAACTACAATAATCCTGTATCAGAAGTATACATCAAATGCTCTCAGTAAGTATACATTGTCCTTAGTATAGCTCAATTCAATTGCATTGTTGTTGATGTGCTGACTGAAGCATGGGTTGCTACTGTTGAAATACATTTTAACTGGCTCATGATGCATACTCCCTGAAAAATAATGGTAAATCGAGTTTACCTCTTCACTTTATAGTGGAAATCAAATGTACACATATTCTGCACTATATACACCTGGCTCTTACTCTCCTCAAGTTTGAGACTCTTCCCGGCAGGCAGAGGCGATGGATACTCAATAAACTCAGGCGCTTTGATTGTGCACTTTAGAGAGCGCCGAGCAACGTTAACATGAGCATTTTGTTAACGTTGCTCGGCGCTCTCAAAGTGCACAATCAAAGCGCTGCCATTAATATACTCTTTTCCAGGAAAAGAGTATATTAATGGCCGGCGCTTTGATTGTGCACTTTAGAGAGCGCAGAGCAACGTTAACATGAGCAATTCAATAACTCATTAAATGCAACACAATAACGTTTTTGCAATGCTCTTCTGTTATAGCAGTGTACAACAAGCACGCACCCATGTCACCTGCTGTGTCACTTTAAAAGATATGGTCCCCATAGACAATAACGTTACTTTGTATTTTCCCAAAGGCGTTTGTTTCATTTTACTTTTAGTTTCGAACAGTTATTTGGAGCAGTGCTGTTCTGTGTTTGCTTTTGACTTTCTTCAAGTTGGCAATATTCTAATTGATATTCACTAGGAGCTGACCCATTTCTCCTCCTTCATTATTCTCCACTGTACCGTGACCCTTCTGCTCAACAGTGCTATCCATCACCTTGTCAGTCCTCTCTGTTTCCACTCATCATTCCGTCTCCCTCCCTGGACCCTGCAATACTTGACATATCATACTGATTACCTGAGGGAAATCTATGTATTCTGCTTGCCACTTCCGGCACCACAATGGTTACGTTTGTACATCTTCTCCAGTGGTCTGTGGCGTTGCCCCACTAATGCACATGGCCCCAAAGTGTCAATGAGTCATTGCTTTTGTCAGAGAGATCCTTTTGTTACTTGCAGTTTGTAAGTTAAAATGCTAACATAGAACAGTGAGCTATTAACTGTCATCTAAGAGCTGTATGCAAACAGCAAGGTAAAAACTAGAGCGTTATGTTTTTGTACCCCAGTCTTTGCTTGATTATCCTAATGTTTCAAAAATAATTTGTTATATTTTAATTTGCAGCACCTGGTAAAGCCTGGCAACAGCATTACCTAATTTTTGGCCCATTTTTGGGCGAAGAACAAGAGTCCCCAACCTCCTTTGCTGCTCTGTCACCCCAGCTACAACCCAGCAAACACCGGTGTTAAAGGTAAGGAAACTGATGCTATATTTTTTTACACTGGAGTTAGGGCTATGTATGTGGTCACTCTACATGGTGGTTGGGGTGGGGGCACATTTTGACATTGTACCCTCAGTGGATGGAATTTACTAATAGCCTTAGCCCTGTGCTTTGGGCAATAACGGTTGTTAAAGGCACTATCTATCCCTTGTTTAACCACAAAGACCCCAGATAAGACCTAGGGAAGGGAACTAGAGGCACGGGGCACTAGGAGCAGGCAGCCTTCAATGAATAATGTTTAACACAAAAGAGCCGCTCCCAGTATGGTGACCTGAGTGCTACAGTGTTATTTTGTGAGTGCGGCTAATTAATTCAAGCCCTATCAAATGGGACCTACTAGCCCCATAGGAGGACCCCTTTGGTCAAGCGTGTTTGAGGAAATCTCCTGCCTCTGCACCAACGTCTGCCTCACTGGAGGAGGTGAGGAACACGGACGTAGGTGCAGAGGCAGGAGATTTCCTCAAACACGCTTGACCAAAGGGGTCCTCCTATGGGGCTAGTAGGTCCCATTTGATAGGGCTTGAATTAATTAGCCGTACAACGGTGGAGTGTGATAGTGATCACCCCACTCAGTGGAACCCTGCCAACATAGCACGGTAAGGGTGGAGCACGATTGAGTAACATAGGCCCTGATGAATGCCACGGACCCTTCTGGGCCAATAGGCAGAAACATGTAGACCACTTACATCACGGTGGGGGACAATAGAATCCACAACACACCGATCATTCTTTTTAGCCACCATACAGATGCCAGTTACATTAAAAAAGTTTGCCATCTGTAGTGGCTTTTTAAACCTCACACTTTTTTTCTAAAGGGCCCCCACTTAGCTTTAGAAGTGCATCCCTGTCATCAGGTGTATGCCCGCCCTCTATCAAACCAAGTTTTTAGAGGGCGAGGACTGGCCAATGATGAAGCATGACACCAGGTGGTGTGTGAGACCAGTCTTGTACTTTTTGTGAGATGCCTGCACTCACAAAATAACACTGTAGCACTCAGGTCACCATACTGGGAGCGGCTCTTTTGTATTAAACACTATCTATCACTTCAAGCAGAGTCTGTTTCAGTGCCTTCAGCAACCAGTATGGCACACAGAGGCAGCAGGCAGTAAGGATGTATTTTTAGCAGTCATGTGCGAAGGAGAGCTGTTGGAGATCTATTGCGATAATTCACAAGATATATGTATTTATACTGAAATTTGATCTAATTGCACCAAACCTTATACGTTGCACTTTGATTATTGACAGGTTTCTTTAATATTGGTAAGGCCAGCAGCGGCATGAATACAGTAGAACAGCTACTTGCAAGGTCATTCTTTGGATGGACACGTGAAGAGAAACTACAGATAAAGCAATTAGGACCTGATCGGCCGGACCTGAAACTACAACAAACTACCCAGGACAGAGGAAAGACTTACACACGTACATTCTCAAACACCTGGTACACAAAAGCTGATTGGCTTACAGGGTGTGTGTCAAAAAATTCTCTGTTCTGCTTCCCCTGCATGCTGTTTGGTGGTGAATTGCCTTGGACAAAACAAGGAGTAATAGACTTGAAGCATTTGTCTGACAAAATCAAGAAGCATGCACAAACAAGAAGCCATATGGAATGCCTGACGAGACTGGGAATGTTGGGAGACACACCGATTGAACACCACATAAACGACGCATACCGGAAAACAATACAGAAACACAATGAAGCAGTTGATAGGAATAGACACATACTAGCAAAAATTGTTGATTGTATTTGTTTCTGTGGTGCTTTCGAACTGGCATTGCGAGGCCATGATGAATCGGAAAGTTCCTCAAAACCTAGAATATTCAGAGGCCTTGTGGATTTAATAGCAAGCATAGACCATGACATGTAAGCACATTTAGCAAGTGCTACAGTCTTTAAGGCCACCTCTAAAACAATACAAAATGAACTCCTTGAGTGTATGCTAGAAATATTGAGAAGCCATATTGTGCAAGAGTTGCAAAACACAGACTTTGTGGCTATTCAGGCTGATGACACCACTGATGTGGCCACAAAAACACAGTCCGTATTAGTCTTTCGGTACCTTGACAATGACAGTCAAGTTGTGGAGAGGTTCTATGGTTTCACACATTTAAGAGACTCTAGTGCAGAAACCATTACTTCAGCTATACTGCGTCAACTTAACCTCATTTTTCCAGAGCTGCCTCAAAAAAAAAAACTTATTGCGCAAAGCTATGATGGTGCGTCCGTAATGAGTGGAAGCCTTGGTGGAGTACAGAAAAGAATTAGAGATGTGTACCCTAATGCTCATTATGTGCACTGTTACGCCCACCAACTTAATCTTATTATGCAACAGGCAGTATCAAGGATCTCAGAGACACAAATTTTCTTTCAGGATGTAGGAGGCATGGCAGCATTCTTCTCACGTTCCCCCAAAAGAACGGAAGCACTTCAGGAGATTGTGGACAAAAGGCTTCCAAGGGGATCGTCAACTCGTTGGAACTTTAACATAAGTATAGTCAACCTAATATATAAACATAGGGAGGATCTTGAGAAATGTTTTGACGCCATTGAAGCCAATGAAGGCTTTAATTACAGAAGTCAGAATGAAGCCCGTGGCTTTGCTAGAACACTACAAGACAGAGAGTTTCAGTTCTTTCTGTTTTTATTTCATGACATAATGTTTTATGTCGAGATATTATACAACCAGTTGCAAACACGAGCCATAGATACTGTCTCTGTGCAAAGAGATACCAGTATGTTTGTCACCAACATCAGCAAAGTGAGAGATGGGGTTAACAATTTAGACAGCAGACTGCCAGAGGGTTCTACTTTTTCAAACCGCAGGAAAAACATCAGCAGTCTGGTCCGAATTGCAAAGGAGATATGTGACATTGTAATTGTGCATGCACAAGAACGTTTTTCTTTCACAAAACATTTGGTAAGTGCCGCATTATTGCAAAGTGAACAATTTGCAACATATGATCAATCCTTTCCTGAGCAAGCTCTGAATGAGGCTGTGGAAGCTTATCCTATGCTCAACAAAGAGGACCTGAAAACTGAGTTGACTGTACTGTACGGAATGAGTGTATACCGGAAGGCCAAAGGTGCCATTTCTTTGCTGGCTTTAATTTATAAACTTAATATGGAAAAGTCACTTACAGAGACAGTGGCTTTACTAAAAATTGTCATTACCACTCCTATGACAACAGCAGAGTCTGAACAATGTTTTTCCACCTTAAAGAGGATTAAGACATTCCTGAGGAACACCATGCTTGAGGAAAGACTGAGGGGCATATTAGCAAGGGCACTATCGCCGCTTTAGCGGCACTTTTTGCCGCTAAAGCGGCGATATTTATATCGCCCTATCAGCAAACTGTCTCTAACAGCAGTTAGAGACAGTTTTCGAGCATTAGTGCCCGTTTTTACCGCTTTGCATGTTAGCGATATTTATCGCTAATGACATGCAAAGTGGGCGTTCCGACGAACAAACCTGGGAAACACTCGCTAACAGGCCTATCGCCTATTAGCAAGGTGGCCATGGCCCCAGTTAGCGACGTGAAAAGTCGCGCTAACCAGGAGTCATCGCCATTTATTTAACACCTGCAATTAGCAGGTGTTAGCCATACCTAACATGGGGGTGGATTATGCTGATACGACCACAGGGTCGTATCAGCAAGGTGTTCTCCTTCTCCATGCAACATCGCTGGTTTTTCAGCGATGTTGGCCCATTTCCCCGCTATTGCTGGAATATTCATCGCCATAGCGCTAATCGTTGCTAATACAGCGTTAGCGTGGCGATATATTCCAGCGATAGCCGGCGATAAAAAAAATCACGCTAAGCAGGGTTAGCGATGATTATCGCCTCTTCTTGCTAATATGCCCCTGAATGCTTTAGCAATGCTCTCTATAGAGAGCGACCTAGTTAAAAGAATCCCAGACTTTAACGTTCAAGTTATTGAAAAGTTTGCTGCTCTTAAAGACAGACGTGCTGATTTTAACTACAAAAAGTGAACAATATATTGAATGCTGCTAGCTTGCGACCTGTTTAGTTGTTTGTTAAATAAAAAACATCTGTGAGGTACTCAGAAATGCATTGTATCTCGAAGTCTGTTATGAAGCTCTGTGGTTATACTGAATAAGCACCTACCTATGTTATATGACTTATCTTTATTTATATAATAACTGCACTTTCACAATTGCTTTATTAACCTTACTGCTTTCTCAAATTTGCTTGAAAATTCACCATTTGTCCACTCTTTTTTCAAAATTTTCTCGGGGGGGAGAACCCCCCCGAACCCCCCTTTCGTTGTTCGGGCTCGCTCGGTACGCTCGCTCGCTACGGTGCTCTATGAAATTCATTTTCCGCCTCACCACTTACAAATGTCACCAGCCGCCACTGGGGTGTAGTGGACATATTAGGAAGATCTGGACTGTATCAAAGTGCCCCACGTTACAGCCTCCTTCTGATACAGAACTCATCTTGAATTTTGGACGTTCTCCTCTCAGTGTCACGTCACCACACACAAATGTGCCTGGATTGGATTGTCTCTGTTCTCCTGCCTGACCCTTCCTGTCCTTTGACCCCTTTCCATCCATTCGAGCAGTGGGCCACGAATGCTAAACACAGCACCAATTAAAAACTGTACTGAAAGCAACTTATCAAAAAGGTATATGTATGGGGCCCAATAAATGTGGAGACATTGTGATATTTGTAGCTTGAGTTATTGGAAAATGTAGATTGTCTTTAACGCCACCTCTAATCTGCAGACAACAATAATTCAGAATGTAAATAAAATAATTATTTTCCTAAACAAAAGCAAGAACCCTGAGGTAGTGTACTGTGCAGTCTTGGTGAGGGTGGGCGGTGTGCACAAGAAGGGTTGAAGGCGATGAGGTCGTAATGTTCGAGGAGTGACGGTTGAGGGAAGACAGGAGGAAGTGGCGTCGGAGGTCTTCTCTGTGGCATTGCATCCTTAAATATACACAGTCCCAGGTCATCTTCCTCTTCATGATGCAGGTGGGGTTGGAGACAGCGGAGAGGAGGCCCCGACCAGGCAGTGCTGCTTGCTATTGGCTCTGTGGAAGGTGGTGGAAGGTAGGCCCAATACAAGTAAGTGGCCAATGGGTTGAGGTAGACCTCAGCAGCAAGGTAGTGGGTGTTAATGTGCCCATCTTTCTGAATAATTCCTCTGCTGTCTCGACTGCACAAGATCAGCTCCTGGAAGGGCAAGCGGTTCCTCAGCAATGCCTTGTGCTACAACGTGATAAGCCCTTTATGATAGCAAGTTTTAAATAGTGTGAAAACAATTTTGCAGGTTCTGCACAGTCTGAAGAAATGGTATCCTGTTGCTGCTAATAAATCTAGGATAGGCTTGGAACTCTTGGCATAACCACAACCGGGCGGATTTAGTATCCAATAGAGGACTCTTTGCATATGAACTGATTATTTCGGTGAATTTGTACATGGCACAATAAGCTAACAGCCGGATGTTTTTTCAATATAGTTTCATTTTAAGCTTTTCACCTTCAGTTGTAATGTTTTAATTAACTGCACATTAAACTTACCTTACCTTGTGCTACAACGCTAACGCACAAAGTCACCAGCCTCACCTCCTGTAGCACTTAAGACCCTTGCATATGATGTTGCACGTCTCATGCACACATCAAGACTTTGGCACGTGAGGTTAGTTGCACACACACAACACAATGAGACAGGCAGTGCTGACCTGCGCCATATTGAGCTAAGATACAGGATTATTAAATGCTACGAGAGCAGTGGTGGTTGTCACATGTGCACAATAAAGGAGGGTACAATGCGTCAGAGGTGAAGTCAAATCCACAGCAGAAGAAAAAAAGAAATAAGCAAACTTTAATGAACTTTTTTATTTACACTGTACCTTGGAATACTTTAATCAACTCATAAACTTGGCCGTGCAGTTCACCACAAGTCCCCATTCGGAGGGATCTGACAAGGATGCTGTGAATTTTCGTCTGTTGCATTTACGTGGCAAAAAGACTATGGTGGGAATCTATTTAAGATAATTGTGAAACGGTGCAGACAACGGTGTTACCTTTTTTATTTTTACATTTTGGAACATGGCTTCAGTGTTTTCTCCACCATCATTTCTGCAACATGGAAGGAGCTAACTATGCCTTGGGAAGACTGGTACGAGGTATTCCTGACTTATGTGTGGAGGTGTGCGAAGAATCGTGCTGCAATCTGCAAAATAGCTCTGTTGAAGCCCTGTATGGGAGGAGCAGGGTTTTGTTTTTTTTAAACTTTATTTATGATTTTGTGAGAGATCTTGTGATTCAGGGAAACACAGGTACACTATTCCAGCACAGGCAAACAATTTGTACATCTTGTATCGTAATACATAATTGGAAGTAGACTCGGCACCAATATGACACATAATACATTAGCGGCTTGCCTCCCCAGGCATATTACAACAGGACAGTCTAGCATTTCAATACATCAGTTAGAACCACACCAAGACATTCTACAGGGCCTGGTGTCAGTGTGCTTAGCATAGCATAAGGCCAGCATAGTACCTGTGCAAGTCAACATATCTACTCTGCAGACACAGAGTGACCCTCTACTTCAAGGACAGGTGTGGCCTCATCACTCGGACCCTCCCAGAGGCGCAGCCACTCCACAATGGGGACCCAGATGTCCTTAGGGCGAGACGCTGTAGGCATTAGATCCCAATAGCTGGCCAACTGTTCCTGACAATACACCGCATCTTGTATCCATGTTTTTACTAGCGGTCTAACCGGGGATCCCCAGTGTATGGCCAAACGGCGGCGAGCAAGGACCAACAACATTGCGATTAAGCAGCGGCACTCCAGTTTATATTGTTCCACATATCCCAGTAGCATGATCAGTGGAGAGCACCCCAGTGACTGGCCAGTAATGGCTTCAATTACAGACGATACCTCCTCCCAATACTGAGAGACGACAGGGCATTCCCAGGCTACATGTAAGAAGGCAGCGCCTTCACGCCTACATTTCCAGCAGGTTGACGTGGCGCGTAGTCCTATTTTAAATAGATGTAGTGGGGTGCGGTAATAGCGGTGCAGAAATTTAAAATGTATTAATCGCAGCTTATAATTGGGAGATAAATGTTTCATTTGCAAACAGCAGAAGGACCATTTGTCATCCGTAAGCTGGTCGGGGAGATCCTCGCGCCACTGCTGGAACGCCCCAGGGTCTGTCCATGGCATGTACGATTGTGTATAAGTGTAAAGCCTGGTGACCAATTTCCTCGGTGACGGAGAAGCCAGTAAGTTAGCTAGAGGATGTAGTGTGGGTGGGGGAGCTGGAAAGGAAACATGTAGTTTCTTGCAGGCAGCTTTAAGATGATGGAATAGCAATCTCTCAAGAAGCGGTATAGAGCCCCCCGGTTGTCTGACAGGTTCTGGCAAAAACGACTCAGCCGGATATAGATCACCCATTGTTTTAATTCCCATAGTGTGAGCCCTGTCGATGGCTCCCTTGTCCTGCAAAAAGGGGAAATGGGGATGATGTGCTACCGGCACCGAGGGAGGATATAGCAAAGGTACTTGAGCGCGACGTCTCAGACCCTCCCAGGCCCACCTGACCGTCTCCACAGTGTTGATTTCGTTGATAGGGGTGGTATACCGCTGTGTGCAACGGAATCCTATCTGCGACATCCCGCTCCGTCGCCACATGCGGCTGAAATGAGGTTGGATAAATCCAGTAATGTAAAAATTGAGCTTGCGCACTCAGAGCGTATAACTCAAAGTCGGGGGCTCCCAAGCCGCCTCTAGATAGCGGACGCGTGAGGATGTCCCAGCTCACTCTGGGCTGGCCACCCGCCCAAACCATGGATATCGCGGCAGAGCGCAGCTGTTTAAAAACAGGCCTGTGTTAAAGGGATAGGAATATTCACAAATAAATACAAAAATTTAGGGAGGACGATCATCTTAAGTATTGCTATCCGACCTGCCAGTGACAGAGGAAGGGCGGACCCGAATTTAATTCTATCCAAGAACCAGTCCAACTGTTTCCCAAAGTTGAGGCTCCAGATGAGTTGTAGGTCTGTACTGAGCCATATTCCCAAATATTTAACTGCTTCCTCTTCCCACTTCAGGGGGAAGTCCAAAGTTTTGTTTAAAGGAGCGGCAGTTAGAGACAGTATGGAGGATTTTCTCCAATTTATGGTAATACCAGAGAGGCCACCAAATCTAAGCAGTTCGCGCAGCAATGGATTTAGGTTATCATCTGGGCGCCTGACATACAGGGTGATATCATCCGCATACATAGAAGTGATGAGATTGCGGTCCGTAAAAACTAGTCCCGCGCCGAATGGTATTGTCTAATTTTCGCTGCCAATGGCTCCATTGCTAGTGCAAATAGCAAGGGGGAGAGTGGGCAAACTTGCAGAGGGCTACGAGAGATCTCAAACGCATCCGAGATGAGTCCATTAGCAAGTAGGCGAGCTGTAGGCCTTGTATAAAGTAATTTAACAAGTTTAATAAAGTTAAGACTCATTCCCAGTCTGGGAAGTACAGTAAACAGATATGTCCACTCCAGGGAGTCAAATGCTTTGGTCGCATCTAGAAAAACTGCCGTAGATGGGAGCTTGGGGTCAATTTGATGTATGACCGAAAAAAATGTTCGGTGATTATGGGCCGTCGATCGTCCTGGTATAAATCCTGACTGATCAGGTCTAGCAATGAGGGACATCAGTGGTTGGAGCCTGTTAGCTATAAGTTTAGCGAGGATTTTAGTGTCCACATTTATCAGGGATAAGGGCCTATATGAGTCACAATTTGTTGGTGGTTTGTCTGGTTTTAAAAGAGTTATAATAACCGCCTCCCTCATTGATGGGGGGAGGATCCCCGCCTCTAATGACTCCTGGTAGACATCGAGGAGACGGGGAGCAAGAGCCTCGACATATGTCTTATAAAAAAGCGTGGTTAATCCGTCCAATCCAGGTGCCTTACCCGATGGGAGGCCTCTGATCACCTGTGTTATGTCCTCTAAAGTAAATGGGAGATCTAAATATTCTCTGTGTTCAGGACACAACCATACAAGCTGTAAAGCACCTAAATATTCCGTTAGGTCAGTGGGAGCAGAGTGTTGCATTGTAGCATAGAGGGTTGAATAGTATGACGTCAGGTGGGCATGTGTGTCCGATTGGCCTCGAATTGGCGGGGCGTCCGCAACCGTCAGTTCAGAGATAAATGTAGGTGTAGTTGATTGCCGCAGCAGGTTAGCCAGGGTTCTGCCTGGTCTGTCACCCTCTCCATACCCCCTGGCTTTGGCCTCCTTACCTAAAAAACGGGCTTCCCTCTCGGCTTCCCTTTCAAATTCTGAAATAGCTTGTCTGATGGAGGCTAAGATAATTACGTCATTTGTGGCATAGAAGGTGGTTTCTAGGTCCTTTATGGTGTTCTCAAGTTTCGTCAGGGTGGTACGTATTGAATGCAAGACCCCAGATCCCTTCGAGATGCATGCGCCCCTTATAACTACTTTGAAGGCCTCCCAAAGTGTGGCTGCAGAGTCGACCGAGCCCTCATTAGTGGCAAAATATTGATCTATGTCAGTGGCTATTTCTTCTCTAAATGCCGCATCTAAGAGGGCGTGAGGGGGAAGCCGCCAGCCAAATGCCCTGGGAAGTGTACTTGGGATGCGCCATTGCAGCAAAACTGGGGCGTGATCAGAGTGTGCGCGGAAGGTGGTGTGTCCCTACCGTCCACGATAACACATCTGCTGAAAGCAGCCAATAGTCTAGGCGGGACCAGGCTTGGTGATAAGGTGTAATACAAGTTCCCTCTCTTAATTGCGGGTTAAATGCTCGCCAGGCATCTCCTAATCTGTGCTCCTGAATTATGGAGTTTAATAGCTGGGTTGCTTGGGAGTGTGGGTTGCGTGCCGTACCCTCTCTATCCAGGATGTTGTCAAGCACGATGTTGAAGTCGCCACCCCATATAACTGTATCACAGCCCATGAGTGTTATTTTTGCCCAGACATCTAAAAAAAACTGCGGGTCGTCAGTGTTAGGGCCATATATGGCCGCAAGTGTGACGCGTGTCGAATAGAGGCAGCCAGATACCAAAACGTAACGTCCCTCCCTATCTGCGAGTGTTTCAAGTGTAGTCCAACCCAGCCCCCGTCTGATCAGTATGGAAACCCCTCTCGCGTAATTGGAAAAGGCCGCAGAATGGATTTCACCCCAGTGCCTATGTTGGAGCTTGGGATCTCTATTACCGCGTAGGTGCGTCTCTTGCAGAAAACAGATATCAATATGGTGTCTACGCAGATATGCATGTACCAGTCTAGCCTTCTTGAAGTCATTTAGCCCACGTATGTTCCACGTCAAGCAGTTAGCAACCGACATGAAAGGGGTAGTAAGTTGGCAAGTGAACTACATGCCATGGGATATGTTCAGCCTTTAACCTGGTGCTACCAATACAGTTACATACCGTAAGCCGAATTTTCACTTCTATCGTGTCCTGTGCTAGAAATAGTATCCAAAAAGTATCATCTCTCATTAAGTGAACCCCCAGCCCCCCTCCCCCTCCCACTACAACCTCCCAATCAGGTTGAGAATATAAACCCACCCCCCCTACAAACCAACCCTTGAACAAGTGTGTGAAATACGAACACATAGGAGATCTCCCTGTGGGGACGGGCAACAACGGTGAGCACCCGCCAGTAGGCAGGGTGGTCGGGCTAAGGATAGTGACAACAGCAATGACCCAAATCTGTCCATCCCGGACATCCAACAGAGGGCTACTAAAACGTTAAAGCGATCAGTGCAATACATTCGCTTGACCCCTCATTGTCCCCGGAGCTGGCGCATGGTAGCGATGCTCGCTTCAAATACAGTCAGCCAACGTTGCAAAGGACGTTCTTAGTCCCATAGACTGGGGTGGCAGATGAGGAATCTGCAACATGTTAGTCATTGTCATCAAGTGTCGGCGATGAATTCTTGTCTTTAGGTGAGCTTTGTTGCGTTTTCCGAGGACAGATGTGCTTTGAATACTTTAAAGCCGATTTGGCATCTGTAAAAAAATGCGCCTGGCCATCGTGGGTAATTTTGAGTTTCGCTGGATACAGCATTGAATATGGGATGGAGGAGGACTGTAACATTAGTTTTGTTGGAAGAAATTCTCTCCTCGCCGCTTGCATGGTTGGAGTGTAATCGGGGAAGAAGGATAAAGTGTTGCCTTGGTGGATAATTGGGCTCTTCACTCTTGCCTCTCTTAGTATTGCATCTCGGTCTGCGTAGTTGAGTAGACGTGCAATAATGGGACGTGGTGGCAGTCCAGGTGCCGGCCTTGGGCCCAGCGATCGGTGGGCACGCTCCACGGTCATAAGTGGTGACAAGGCAGGGCCAAACAACTCCTGGAGGAGATTGGTGATATAGGGCTCCATTTTTGTTATGGCTGTCGACTCCGGAAGGCCAATTAATCGGACGTTATTTCGTCGAGAACGTGCTTCGAAGTCCTCATTTTTCGCTCTAATCACTTCCAACACCTTTTCCATATTCAATATCTGTGTTTTGGCCTCAGAGTGAGAGTCTTGAGTATCGGATAGCCTGTTTTCCAGGAGGTCCAAGCGTGTCTAATGGATGTCAACTTTTTTCTTGACAGTTTCTAGGCTAACTGTTAATGAGTCTATCTTCCCATCGATGGTCTTCAGACTAGAGCGCACATCCTGTAGGATTGATCGCAGGTCCTCTTCGTGATTTTCGGATTCATCCTGCGGCCCCTGGGCTCCCCCCTGTTCAACAGGGGTGTCCTTGGTGCGTGTCTGGCGTTTCTCAAAGGGGATTTTCGGTTGTTTTGGGTCTGTCTTACCCATGCTGCCACGGAGCAGATCTCAGGGGGGCCGCTTGTGTATTAGAGGCCCTGTATTAAGGTGGGAGCGCCTTGATCCTCAGGGATTGTCCAGCCAGCCCCACCCCATCCACAAGTAACCACCAGAGTTGATGCAAATAAATAGTCTGTGGCACTAGTCGTCAGAACGGTCCACTCAGGCACAATGCGTGGCGCAGCTGAAAGGAGACTGCGTGCAGGGGAAACACCAACTAGTCATAGAGCCTTCGGCCGTTCAGCAGGTTGCAGGAAGTTGTTTAGTTGTACATAGCTCGCATTCAACAGCGCAGTAACCAAGGCGGTTTAGGGTCATCGAGCAGCAGCTGGGCAACCCCTGCACACCACATGCAGCACCTCAATCGATATTTCCTCTGGGTCTCGGGGCGACTACAGCGGGAAGCCGAGGCACGCCCAGATCACCCCGATCAACAATCCCGGCCCTTGCAGACCGAACCGGGCCTGAGCAGTTATCCCAGCAGGAGCGCCGATCGGGAGGCGCGATTGACTGGAGGCCCACCACGTCGTGCCGGGAACTCGAGAGATCAGCGCTGGCAGAGCGCCCCAGGGCACCACAGCACGACGGCTCTCAGGGCGTCGGGAGAATGGGCAGCAGGGAAACAAACACAGTCCTCTAACACCAGGGCAGGTAGCAAGGGCGGCCCAGCAGCAGTTCCCACATGGCACGTCGCTGCGGCCCAGCCAAAAGACGGGTAAGGAGTGGTATCCAGACTTGTGTGCCACGGTAGGAGGGAGGGCTTAGGTGCTCAGGAGCCGCCGGCACTTCGAAAGTTCATCTACCGCTAGGATCCGAGGGTAGGCCCAGCGGCCCTGCGCCCAGGCGGTGGGAGCCCCGCTAGGCCGCACAGCAACAAGCTCCGCCACAGCTGCAGTCGCAGAGGAGCGGAACCCGTCGGCAGCCCACCGTGTCACCACAACCACCCAGACGCCGGCCCCCTAATGCACCACCAGGTCGCTGGAGGCAGGCAGTTGTCCCAGTCCACACCGCTTCCCCCCCGGCCCGCGGCACCAGGTCTCAGCCCCCCTCCGGTTGTGTGCGGCCGTGGGGAGCCGACCGAGCACCAACGCACCAGAAAGGGTCCCTAAATGGGGGCGAAGCACCACACCTACCTCTTCTGCAGGCCAGCTTGTCTCCTCGTCCGCGTCCTCCCCTCGACCGCTCAGCAGGGCCTCTACGTCGCCGGAGCAGTCCAGGCCTCGGGCCCTTGTAGCACGGCCGGTGGCAGGCCAGCGTTCGCTCCTCCAAGAGCAGCCCCCCGGTCCGTCTCCCGGACCTCCGGTAGAGTGCTCCGGGTCAGCGGCCGCAGTATTTCACACACCAGGGCCCACGTTGAGGATAGTGAACACCTCCCGACAGCAAGATCCGTCACACGGGTCCGGGCCGGAGAGCTACGCAACGTCCACAAGTGTGCGGGCAGCCATTTTCTCCGCAACTCCGGTCTCGGCAGCCCAGGATCAGTTCAGCAGGATCCCGGCCAGTACAACGTGCAAAACTTCCCCCAGGGGCACTCGGGGTGTTGCGATGTCGATACCCGCTGTTTTCTCCGGAGTCAGCCGATCCGGGCCATGGTATTTACCGGATTTTCAAGCCCGACCTGCAGAGCCCCTTCAACAGGCGGCCATCTTGCAGCACGTCGTGGCCACGCCCACGAGGAGCAGGGTTCATTGAATTTAAGCAACTAGCTCCATTGGAGCACAACATTGCCGTAGGATTTGAGGTTTTTGAATAAGCTATCAGACAGATGAGTTTAAGATAAGGGATAAGCGTAAATGTAGTAATGGAAAGGAAAACGAGGTGGAAAAGTACTTGTAGGTTAGAGCAGCAATAATTAACATGGTGAGGGGCACAAAAAAATCAGAGAAATTAATTCAGGGGATAAAGATAAGAAGTAAATACAGCAGTCGCGAGACAGGAAATAGAAGTAAGCGACAGGACGAATTGAAAAAGTATGACAGGAACCAGGGGCCTCAGTGCTATAGATGTGGTAGCTACACTCACTTTGGATATATGAAGGGGTGTCCTGCAACAGATAAGTATGTAGCAGATGCACAAAGAGAGGCCACTTTGATGAGGAGGCAAGTGGGCATCCTCAGGCAAGATAAATATTATAGATAAAGAAATGATAGCGAGCAAAGAGGACTGAATTCCCAGATGGTGCTCAGCATTGGAGATCACAGAATTCAGAATAAGTTACAATCATGAAAGTTAATTGAAAGTAGCTTTGAATGATGGTGGATTCATGTGTATTTCATTCCATAATAGGGCAGGGATTATTTAAGAAACTGTGGTTTAGTAGGTAATTTAACCCCACAGAAATAAATCCAGGTCTTTATTGTATTGCAGCATTTACATATCTCTTACTACCCCTATATGGGGCGCTGAACCACTCGCCTCATTGGGCAGCAAGCTACGCCATGTAGAGTTTGTGGTTGGAAGGTTGTTGTTGTGTTTTGATCCTATGTGGGAAGTGTTGCTATGTCCTGCGTAATGACCACCGTGGTGCAGTTATTGTGTTATGGGATGTAGTGGTATGGATTAAGAAGGATCACTGACAAAATATCGAAGGTCAAAAAATCGACCTACAAAAATATCGGAGCAAGAATATCGATGTCAAGAATATCGATATCCTATCTACAACATGGTAAGTACAAAAATATCGAGAAAAAAATATCAATGTCAAAAATATCGTTATTAAAAATATCAGGTTTTTTTGTTAATAAAATATGTAAAATAAACTAAATAATACTTATAAATAAAATAAACATAATTAAAAATATTTTATAATGTTTAAAATTAATAAGTAATATATATAATTTAATAAAACATTAATTAAACATATACATATAATATATAATATATACTTACTTAATAGTCAGTTTTAATAATTATTTTAATAAATTATAAATTATTAAAAAATATTATAAATTACAAATACATCTATACACATAAAACAATAACATAAATAAAAATTAAATAATTATGTATAACAAATTAAAAAATTAAATTTACTTTTAATATTTTTAAAATTAATTATATACTACATTAACTAAAATAATACAAAAAATATTAAATATCGGAGGGAATAAAACTACTATTCCAACTCCAAAAAAAACAACAGTAAGAAAAATGTTGGATAGCGTAGAGCTTAAAATTACTATTCCCACTCCAGAGAGTGCAACAGTAGAGAAAGTGTTGGATAGCGTAGGGGTAAAAAGGACTATTCCCACTCCAGGGAGTGCAACAGTAGGGAAAGCGTTGGATAGCGGGAGGGTAAAAATTACTATTCCCACTCCAGTGAGTGCAACAGTAGGGAAAGCGCTGGATAGCGGGAGGGTAAAAATTACTATTCCCACTCCAGTGAGTGCAACAGTAGGGAAAGCGTTGGATAGCGTAAGGGTAAAAATTACTATTCCCACTCCAGTGAGTGCAACAGTAGGGAAAGCGTTGGATAGCGTAGGGGTAAAAATTACTATTCCCACTCCAGAGAGTGCAACAGTAGGGAAAGTGTTGGATAGCATAGAAGTTAAAAATAACATACTTATAAATAAAATAATTTTTTTAAATAATTAATGAATTAATTATTTAGGGGCTCATTACGATGGCGGGCGGAAGCACAACCGCCGTGCTGGCGGATGCAAAAACCACCAGTTACCGCCGGCACGCAGCAGTCCACACGCCCGCCCAATTACGATGCGAAAAGTAGGCCAAACACCGCCGGCAAGCCAGCAACACCGTCCGCCATCAAAGTGCGCCCGTACACGTAGCGGCGCAGCCCAACTGACACACACCGTCCGACGAAACACGTCCTGCCCGGCGTATAAATTACGATGCCGCAAACAAACGGCTCCCACGGCCAAGAGATACCGTACGACAAACCGAAGCGGTAACACGGACGCCGAGCACGGACAACGAAGAAGCGGCTCCCCGAGCATGAATCCAGCACTGCAGGCCCTCCCCATGCTCCTGCTGATGCACCACCAAGGACGCAACGTACCGCGGAGACGCAGGTAGGCACACACACAACAAGTGCACGCAAACAGCGCACACAGTGCAAGGGCGGAAAAGCGGACAACCCCCCACCAGCGCGTGTACACTACACATCCACCATTGCATCCACATATGACACACAGGCCAAATCGTAACATCGCGTAACACATGTGTACACACCACCTGGGACTAGGAACCAACAACCCCGTCACGGCCCCAAAGCGGCGATGACGCCGCCACACATGCGCACAACGCAGAGGCCAACCGCAGCGCCATGCATGCGTCGCACACAGACACAGGGACACAACCAAGCAGCACACACATCAGCCCCACCCCGAACGCACATGACACGTGACAGGCCTGCCACAGACATGTCCCCAACGCCCAATTCACGGACAACACCCAACGCCACACAACCGACGCACACATGTCAGTGAAGTTACGCAACAGCAGGACACACCCCAGTGTAACAAACATGGCGTAGCACACAGCGGCGGCAACACCAACTAGGAGAAGCAGGGCTCCTTCGGGAAGAGGAACGCCAGTACCACACTGAAACACCCATACCACCCTGCACATATGAACAAGACATATAAAACGGAACACCAAAGAGCCCGGGGACCGACAACAGGTGGCCCAAGAATAACATTCACACACAAGGCCCAACGCAGAGCGGAAAGGCAGCCTGCCGCCCACACAAGGGAGAGCAGACAGCACTGAATGACCTTCCATTCCAACTCCGAAACCACAGCCCTACGACAGAAGCCGGTGAATACAGCCATTGTCCAAGAATAGACCAACACAGGCATGCCGAGGAGACCGACCACAGGGCAGATAGCGCATATCACAGAAGCACACAACGGACGGGGAAGAAAGAAGAAAACACTCTCCCATGTCGGCCACATGCAAGTTAATTGGAAGGAGTCACACATCACTGACCTTGAACTGTCTGAGAAGCATGTGGGATGAGGGCCCGTGTCCTCCAAACAAGCCAACAGAACACAAGTCCTGTCTCCCTACGACTACACAGAGCTCACAGCAACCTCGGAGCGTGCACATTGCAGACTGCACACACAGCCGGAGCACGCCACCACAACGCACCGCTGCGAAATGGCAACCGCAACACACCTACCCAACTACGCCGAACAGCTCAAGCTGTACAAAACCAACCTGTTACATATATTGGGATGCGATCTCCTGTCCCTGCTGAACGTAAGTTACCGACTGACTTACCGCATCACATTGTTCAGCTGCGTCATGCCCGTCTTCTACTGTCGGAGGTGTCCCTACCAGCATCCCGTGGAGATATGCCTCTCCAACCCGGCATGTCTGAAGGCGGACCTGCTACCACTACTCCTCCCTCTGGACGCACACGACAGGGCCTGCTCTGCCTATGGGGGCATGGCGTATGTGGCCAACATCGCACCCGCACTGAAATGGGACCACTGTGCCTCCACACAACGGATCATCGAGAACAGCTACATCGAATGTCACCCAGCATGCCCCATCATGGTCCTCCAAGGGACAACTTACGAACAACACCTTGACAGCCACCATCCGCTACATTGGCTGGCAAACATGTACACCACCAATGACATGGAAGCCCTGCTGGACGGCATCGCATACCTGACAACCTGTAAATTCGTCGGACCACAACGCAGGTTCCCCGATTGACCTATGATGTCCAACCCCGCACCCATGCTTAGCTTCCGCACGGACTGGCCAGTCACCACCACAACAGCCATACCAAACGACCGGCAACTGTAACCACACCATCAACGACATCGCCATGACATCGGATATGACCGGGACATGCACACTGTTCCCCATCACATCCAGGAACACCGCATGCATCGTGGGAGGCAGTGGCATGGGGTCTGTGTATCGCACCCACATGGACGGAACTGCACGAACAACCAGGACACGACATGGATCCAGCGCCCATGGACACACACACCGCTCAGTGGACATGAATAGGTCGCCTGGAGTCTGTGGGTGCTGCACCCCTCCCACCCCCGCCCCGGGAATCCCATACCAGGACCTTTGCATGGACGACAAGTGCATACAACAACAACACGACCCCAGTGACTGTGACATGTCCAGTAACCACCACAGTGCAACAACAAGTGGCACGCCGCTGCATGCACGCAAGCACATGCCCTGATGTCATCTCACATGCACGCGTGCATGAGGAACAACCGCAGCAAACCTGTCACATGGAACTGAGATGGACTGTGCCCATGATGCCAAGCGGTCTGGTAGGCTACATGTATACCGTCTGTGTCAAAGTCCGCAGCTCCGCAGCTATACGTAAATGTACATTAGCACAGCCTTGGCCAAGCAGATGTCACTCTGAAGCCCACATCCCACATGCAACAGCCAATCACATGTAACCCCACACCCTATCCCATTTGCAATCATGCTCAGTATATCCTCAACATGTATTCCGCTGCCAGTAGTGTCCACTATACTGCATCACAGAGGACAGAAGACTCAATATAATGTTTGAAACCAAAACTGTCTCCGCTGACTCATTTCACAAGTACGAATGAGAGAGGATGAGAGTATGTGAAGTACACGGCAGTCGTGACATGACCATGTAGTCCACTGGTATTGGATGTCAACGCAAATGAGTAGCACAACTGTGGAAGACACACATGTGTCGTGTGAAGTCGTATGGACGCAGTGCTCAGGTGGGTGGGTGTGACGGGTAGATGCGCACATGCCAAGTTGGAGCACGCCGTGTTGGGAGGGGTCATGAACAGTACACCACCGCTTCCCTGGGCATTGTGAGAGGACACCTGTCGGGGGAGTGAACACGTGTGTGCACAGCAGCCGGGCACACGTACAAAGCGGTACCAGGCGCACCTCAGACCACCCTCTGTGGACAAGCTGGATCCTGTTGTGCGCCCGCCATGCCCCTTGACAAGGCACACACAGCCCCAGTCGACCAGGTGTAACCCCAACATTGTCAATCCGCACAGGCGATACAGGGCACGGGATGGCAGTGGAGCATGGTGTGTGAGAGGTCTCCTCGCGCTCCTCCTGGTCATATCACGCAGGCAATAGAACCTCAACGTCTAGCATGGCACAAGTCAAATGGAAGTGTAGGGGGACGCACCACAGCACGAGCAGCACTGACGTCACGGGAGGTGGCTCGCACCATCCCATCCATTGCCCATTATACCAACCACGCCACATGCCATTGCGACTATGTGCAAGCGCGTGCGCCACCACCCCCGAGCCCTCCCCAGAGAGGCCAAAGAGTGAATGTGTGGGCCATCAGTCACAGACGGACGCGGCCTGGCCGCAAGGGCAGCCACAGCCACTGGGTGTCGCAGGTGGCGGATCCGGAAGGCGAAGACTGTGATGCATAGTCCATGCAGGCCGGGTCTCCATTTGGGGCACCACGCAGGTGGACGGCGTCCCGCAACACATCATACCCTGAGACAGCCCACTCGTGCAACTGGACCCACACATACACTCCTTGCCCTCTCTGGTGCGAGCTCGGGGCTGCCTGTGCAAGCGCTAGCCTCGCAGGTGCACATGCATATTGGGGGAGCGAGGGGAGGACATGAGGGCTGGGGCGAAGATGACTGTATCACTGTCAGTGAGTACAAGGGATGACCCAGATGTGGAAAGGAAGAGACGTGTCCCGTGTGTACTGCAACTAGTCGCCAATCCAACTACCCCCATGTCCGGAATGTAAGCCCGCACCTAGGCCCGCCCATCCGCCACATCGAACATACCACCAGCACGACAACCTTCCCATTCGGAACACTGACTGGGGGTGGCGACCAGTGAACAATCATGTGTAGCCTACCCACGCGTACATGTGGGCCCTCCATGATCCATGTCACCTGCGGCAAAGTCATGACATGCGCAATGAGGGAAGTGAGGAGAGCTGTCCGCCCCACGCACAGAAGGTGCATCAGCTCCACAGACCCAGCAGCGAGTCCAGCAGGGGTCACATGTGCAGGGGCAGCTGTGCCTGGTGTGAAGGCACATGCATATAGACAGCACATCGACCAATGTGTAGTCTGCCCACATCTACAGTCCATCATCATGCGGACATAGGAATTGAACACAGGGCAACACATCTTAGTGGGTGCACCCACCGTGACCAACAATGCGCAATCATCGACGTACCCGCCCTGTGCATGGCCCCCCACCCAACGGAGGCACATCCAGTGCCACCATCCCACACACAAGCCTTCCACGGAACATGCTGTGTCCAATGCTCAGTACAGAGTCAGCGCCCATCTGGTGGATCCTGAACAGGAGACACATGCACACACATGCCAGCTCCCACTATGTACGTCTGCCACCTGGCACGTGCAATGTAACCTCTCACCTGTGACGTGTGACTGCAAGCACACAGCCGTCTTGGCATGGGGCTGTCAATGTGGACACCTGTCAATGTTTCGGGAGGTGTGATCCGTACAGTGCTGTACATAGGGTGCAGTGCTGACACCTACTACTGTCTCATATCCCCTCGTGCCACAGGTCCCACTTGTTTTGGCCGCTCAGCCTGTGCCCACATCGTCGTCGTCGTGTGCCATACTCATCCAGCCTCGGAAGCAGTTCCATGCTCAGCAGACATTCATGTTGCCGTGGCGTTGCCGCTTGACGAATATGCAGTCAGTCGCCATCAGCACGCCCCGCAAGTCATTGGGGCCTAGATCCCCATGTGCATGCACATGGCAGTGGTCTGTATCACTAGCCATTGCCATTGTTGGGAGACCTGTGTAAGTGTATTGTGGCCGTGCCGTCCCAGCTTGACAGCTGGGCTGTGGCTCATGTGCTTGCTCAGTCATGTCAGTGATGTGTATGCGAAATTGCTATGTGTCGTGTTGCTTTGACATGTGTCCACTGCCATTTTCCCTAGGCGGAGACCGAACATTGACCGCCCATACCAATTGCTGGCGGACATGGACGATACAGAGGTCATTAGGAAGTTTCGGCTGGACAGGCCAACCCTGCATCGACTGTGTGCCATGTTAGAACCCCATCTCCGTCCCCGCAGGGTGTATCCGACAGCTGTCACCCCCACGGCTAAGGTGATGGCCGCCATGCATTTCTTCGGCACTGGGTCATTCCAGCACACAGTGGGCAGTGGAGGAGGGATGTCCCAGCCCATGTTCAGCAAGGTGCTGAGGGATGTACTGGCAGCCATGATGCTGTACCGAAACAGGTACATCCGCTTCCCCAGGGCTCGTGAATTGGCGGCAGTGAAGGGTGCATTCTATGCCCTTGGCAGAATCCCACACGTCGTTGGAGCCATTGACTGCACACATGTTGGCCTTGTTCCACCACAGGCCACTGAGCACCTGTACCGCAACAGGAAGCACACGCACTCCCTGAATGTGCAAGTGGTGTGCCTTGCGGACATGGTGGTCACCCACGTGTGTGCAAAGTTCCCAGGCTCGGCCCATGACGCACACATAATGCGCAACAGCATCTTGCCACGACTGATGTCCAATCTGCAACAGGATCGTGGCTGTATTGTCGGTGAGTATGTGGAGTGGTGTAGCGTGCTGGTTGTGCGATGCTGTCCCCTGTCCAGTTGGAATAGCAACGGTTCTCTGTGTCCCTCACACCCAGGTGACTCTGCGTACCCGAATGGGGCATGGCTGCTCAGTCCATTGAGGAATCCTCGCACCCCAGCAGACGATCGCTACAATGAGGCACATGGGAGGACCAGACGTGTGGTCGAGCGTACCTTTGGCCTCCTCAAGTCCAGGTTCAGGTGCCTGGACCCCACCGGGGTGCGCTGGCGTACTCCCCACAGAAGGTGTGCCAGATAGTGGTGGCGTGCTGCATGCTGCACAATCTGGCCATTCGGAAGCAGATCCCCCTCATCGTGGATGACGGAGATCAACCAGGGCCCCAGCCCGCAGACCAGGACAGCTCGAGTGAGGAGGACAGCGGAGAGGAGGAAGCTGGGAATGTGCGGCAGCAGCTCATCGCCCGCTACTTCACTTGACGGTGAGTGTCCATGTACGACGGCTGATGTGGCTGTATCTGTGCAGGTGTGTGTGTGCTGTGTCAGGGTGGCCGCTTGTTCACTGCGTGCTGTGTGTCAATGCTCCATGGCCAGGGTAGTATGCCACTGTTGGTGGCTGTGGCATTGTGCCCTATTGCTCTGTGCGATGTGTGTACATTGCTTGTAGTTGTTGACATGTACTGTGTGATGGGTGTGTGACACACTCATTGAATGTGCTCCTGTTCTGTCTCCCACCCCTAGGTCCCTACAGGCCCTCCGGTTCCATTGCCATGCCACGCATCAGGTGCCTTTCCGCCCAAGGTGGCCGTTGTATTCCGTACAAATAAAACACAGGGCACAAACAGCAGTTTGTGTAAGAGGTGCATTTATTTCAAACTGTGACATGTGATTGTGTGTAAGGTGATGACAAAAGTGGTGCGTGCAGTGACAATGAGCTGTCGGTCATGGCTGCGTGATGCTCAGGGTGTACCCACTGGTTCTATGTCCATAGTCCAACACACACATGCCATCCAGATGGCTGTGTGGAGTGGGATCGTAGTCCAAGTCAATGCAGTGGGTGGTCAAGGAAGGCTGGCTGGCTGCCTCACTTGCGTCTGGAGCGTGCGAAGTCCTCCCGGGAGATCTGTTTCCACTTCGGACGGCCCCTTCCACGTTTGCGAGGGGGGGTGCCTGCTTGCGACATGCTGGTGGTTGAGGTGTGCTCACTGGCTGTGGACGCAGGGGAACTGGACACTGCTGCTCGACCCTGCGCCCCGGCAGGTGGTGGCAGAGGGGGAGCTGCTGTCCCTGGCTGTGACCTCACCGCCACCACCAGCTGGCCCATGAGGTCCACGAGTTGGCCCATACGGGCGTCCATGGACCTCAGCACCCCCAGCACCTCACGCGTGTCTGTAGCTGACCTGGCCCATTGTCCTTGGGCCTCTTCATAGGCCCCAAGGACTCTGGCCATTTGAGGCAGGGCATGGCTCCCAGGGGAGGCTGGCGTTTGCCTGACCCTGCTCCTCCTACCAGTCCTGCTGCCACCGGCCTGCCCACTAGCCACATTGCTCACCACGGTCCTCGCTGTGGCTCCCAGGGTGGATCCAGTCGGCCTGGCCACCACCTGCGCTGGGGCTGGTGCCAGCGAAGACGTGGTGGTGGTGGCGGCGGTGGTGGTCGGTGCGGCGATGGTGGCGGTTGCGGCAGTGGTAGTGGCCGCAATGACCGTGGGTGTGGCCGCAATGACCGTGGGTGTGGCCGCAACGACAGTGGCAGCAGGGGGCTGGGAATGTTCAGCAGCCCTGGATGATGGGTTGGTGGGTAGGAGGAGTCCTGGGGAGCGGCTGGGCCCTGCCACACCAGATGGGCCTGCTTGGTGGTCCGTGTCCGAAGAGGAGGACAGATCCTCCACATCCGTGTGTCCTCGTTGGGGGCTTGTAGGCTGGCTGTGCTGGCTGCTGGCTCCATCCCCAGCATCCAGCAGTTCGTCACCTGTGGAGAGAATGAGATTTGTTATTGTGTTGCACCTTGCGAAGTATGTATTTGTCGTCTGACATTAACAGTTCGTGCAATCTCGTACATGGGTTTCCCGGAGGCGTGTGTGTGGCTGTACCATTTGTAGTTGTGTGTGCTTGGCAATGGGACTGTGTGCTGTGCACATGTGGCATGGGACGGATTGGCCATGCCGATGGGTGTGTTGCTGTGCCCCTACTTATTGTGACTCTGGTGTATGCGGGCTCCTGGCCCATCCTGGGTCTGGTTTGTACTTTGCTTTTGGGGTTCAAATGGAACGCTTAGGAACGCATATGGCAACATGGGGGCCATGCCCCAGATTCACATTTGGGAGGGAATATGCTTTTGGGGTTCAAATGGAACGCTTAGGAACGCATATGGCAACATGGGGGCCATGCCCCAGATTCACATTTGGGAGGGAATATGCTTTTGGGGTTCAAATGGAACGCTTAGGAACGCATATGGCAACATGGGGGCCATGCCCCAGATTCACATTTGGGAGGGAATATGCTTTTGGGGTTCAAATGGAACGCTTAGGAACGCATATGGCAACATGGGGGCCATGCCCCAGATTCACATTTGGGATGGAATATGCTTTTGGGGTTCAAATGGAACGCTTAGGAACGCATATGGCAACATGGGGGCCATGCCCCAGATTCACATTTGGGAGGGAATATGCTTTTGGGGTTCAAATGGAACGCTTAGGAACGCATATGGCAACATGGGGGCCATGCCCCAGATTCACATTTGGGAGGGAATATG
This sequence comes from Calotriton arnoldi, assembly GCA_963921515.1. Taxonomy (NCBI): domain Eukaryota; kingdom Metazoa; phylum Chordata; class Amphibia; order Caudata; family Salamandridae; genus Calotriton; species Calotriton arnoldi. The sequence goes on from CAWUFW010002198.1 coordinate 2,246,200, forward strand.
CTTTTGGGGTTCAAATGGAACGCTTAGGAACGCATATGGCAACATGGGGGCCATGCCCCAGATTCACATTTGGGATGGAATATGCTTTTGGGGTTCAAATGGAACGCTTAGGAACGCATATGGCAACATGGGGGCCATGCCCCAGATTCACATTTGGGAGGGAATATGCTTTTGGGGTTCAAATGGAACGCTTAGGAACGCATATGGCAACATGGGGGCCATGCCCCAGATTCACATTTGGGAGGAAATATGCTTTTGGGGTTCAAATGGAACGCTTAGGAACGCATATGGCAACATGGGGGCCATGCCCCAGATTCGCATTTGGGATGGAATATGCTTTTGGGGTTCTAATGGAACGCTTTAGGAACGCATATGGCAACATGGGGGCCATGCCCCAGATTCACATTTGGGAGGGAATATGCTTTTGGGGTACATGCTGTGAGCCATGGGTGCCGAACGTGACATGTGTTGTGGCAGCATGACAGTGCATGGTCTGAGGTGTGTGCATGCCTGACATGGCCTGCATATTTGCTGTCTGTTGTGATTACTGGACATGGCATTGGACGCATCGTTATGAGTGAGTGTTGGTTGTGTGCCAGCCAACGTATTGCAGTTGTCCCATCTCCTTGGTGTGCGTGCTGCCCTGTGCCATGTGCATCACTGCAGTGCTCGGGGGGTGTGGCCCATGTTGTGTGTTGTTGCTCACAGTGTGGCGTGCGCTTCATTGACTTCTGGCACATGGTTGGTTATGGGCATGTATCTTAGCGTGACTGCTGTATGTGTGGCAGCTGTGCGGATGACATGCCTTTCATGAGACTGGGGCTGACGGATGGGATGGATGGTATGTTGTATGTGCATGGTGTGTCTGTGTGTTTGATGGGTTCAGTGGTGTTCGTGTGCATTTATGTTGTTCCGCTCTGTTGCGTCTAGTGTTGTTTGTCTTAAATAGGCGTAGTTGTGGGGTGTGTGGTTGACAGGCAGTAGGGGCTACATGGACAGGACTTCAATGGTGTTTCGGTTGTGTGTGATGAGTTGCACAGTGGCTGCCGTGTGGTACTATATTCAGTGTGGCTTGTGCATGCAGACGTGGCTCCTTGGGTGTTGCTGTGTCTGTGATGGGTCATGTGAGGTGTGAGTCTGTGGTTCATGTCCGTGTGCACATTGTTCACTTGTTCGTGACGGTGGGCGGTGCTGCGTGTTCGTCTGCTACGTGACATGTCCCATGTGTTGGTCGTGTTACGGTCCTCATGCCTCCAGTAATCCAGCCCTGTCCAGTTTCCCACCTGCAGGTTGTTCGTGCGTGCACTGTACTGGATGCCACATGGTTCTAAGCGGGGGTGCTCCATGTTGCAGGTCTGTGGGGGTGGGGGGTGTTGTGGGTCGTGGTGGTGGCTGGACACCCACTGACACCGATTGCTGTGGACCGTGATGTCTACCTTTCGGCTGTCGTTGTGCACTGCGGTGGCTGACACGTGGCTGTGGGGTGGGGGATGCTCCTCCTTGCTGTGCTGTGGGACTAGGGGCCTGGTGTGTGTTGTACTTGGGCTGTCCACCCTCCCACCCACTGCACTTTGTGTTCCTGCCACTTACCTGTTACTTGTCGGTTAGTGCAGCTGTGGCGGACACATGGGTGTGGTGGGTGCTCGTTGTGGCGCTTCTGGCATATTTGGGGACCTGTTGGTGGTTACGTGGCTGGCTGAGTGTACACATGTCCCCACGCATCTTACAGTTGTTCTGTTTGGGCTGTGTGTGGTGGTGTCTGTTGCATGTGTGTGTGATGTGTTGTGTATTGTGTGCTGGACATGGGGGTGTTTGTCCCTGGGAGCTGTGGCATGGTGGTAGTGCATGTGAGTACATAGCGGTGTGCTGGTATACATTAGTTTGTACTTACCAGCCTCCACTCCCCTGCTAATCCGGCGAGGATCTCGAGATGTATGATGACTCGCACCTTCTCCTCCCACGCTTTGAAGGTGTTGAAGAGCGCGGGATTCCCTCCGCCAGTGACGGCTGCCAGCTCTCTGTTCTTGGTCTCCTTCTTCTTGACCAGGCTCTTGACGTCATTCCACCGTTTGTTTATTTCGACTCTGTTCCTGGGCAGGGTCCCGACTGCATTGACCTGGTCTACGATCCGGTTCCACATTCTGTTTCTGGTGGCTAGTGGTGTGTGCTGGACCATGTTCCCATAGATTTGTGGGTGCACCTTGATGATCTCGCCGACCATGACCGTCAGCTCAATGGGCGTGAACTTGGGCATTCTTTGTGGTGCCATGGTGTTTGTGGTGCTGGTGCGGTGTGTGTTGTGTAATGTGCAGGGGGTTTGTGGTGCCGGTGTTTGGTGGTGGTGGTGGTGGTGGTTGTGGTGTGTGCGTTTCTGTGGTGTGCTGCTGTCCTTGCTGTGTCACTGTGTCCTCTCCTCTCCTCTCTAGTTTGCAATGTTGCAAGGGGTTGTGGTCTGTGGGAGTGCTGCTTTTGTACTTACCTATGTGGGTGTGTCCTCATGGTCTGTTGTTTTCAGGTGTGTTGTGTCTGGGGTTCTGGCCTTTGTAATTTTTGTTTGTCCAGGGGGGGGTGTTTTCGGGATGTGTACTGTGCTTGTGTATTTGTGCGTGCCTTGCTGTGTGGACTTGTTGGCCATGTTGTGTGCGATTGTTTTTGTGAGCGGATGGTTTCTGTGCAGGGACGTGGGCGCCATGGCTTCTGCCGTGTCGATTCTCATCGGCGTTGTTTGCGCTGGCGGGCGGTATATTTGTAGTTTTCCCGCGCTCATGGCGGTGCAATCGTAATCTCACGTGCGGTGTGTCGGCCGTGAGGGCGGGCGGTTTTGTGTTGTCGTGCGTGTTTCCGTCCGTGGCGGGCGGTTTGACTCCGACTCGGACGATGGCGGGCGGTATTTTGTGTGATTTTTCCGCCGATGGCGGTTTTCGGTTTGTGTCATCGTTATGGCGTGGTCGGTGTTCAGACGGTGTGTGCGGGCGGATTTTTGCCGCTTCCATGCCTGGCGGATTTTTTTACGCCGGGTATCGTAATGGGCCCCTAAATAACTCTAAACTATTTACAAATACCAATAAATAATTATTAAAAACATAATTACCAATGACAAATTTATTAACAATAAATTAATAATAAATACCAATAAATAAGAATTAATAAATATTAATTCCCAAATAATAAAGATTGAACAATAAAATATTTTTAATAACAAAAAACATATTAATTATTAACAACATTATTGAACAATTAAATGCTTTTTTATACCAATAATAATAATTATTAAACACTAATTACCAATTAATAATTACTTATTAATATATTAATTAAATGTATCAATAAATAATATTTAATAATATTTAATTACCAATTAATGATAAAACAACAATAAATTAATTTTCATAACAAAAAATTATCATTTGAAAAAATTACCAATTAATAATTAATGTCCAATAAATTAATTATCAATACCCAACAATAAATTTAATAATTACTTAATTAGATTTCAATTACTTCCAACACTATTCCCCTATAAACGCACAACACACTCCAATAATAAAATAATACACTTAACATAATGATCAATTAATAAATTAATAAAAATTAATTCCCAATTATTAATTAATTAACAATAATATAATTATCAATACCAATTAATTAAAATAAATTATTACTTAATTACAATTAAATTACTTCCCACCCTATTCCCCTATAAACCCACAACCCGCTACAGAACTTAAACGCAAAAAATAATTAACATTAATTTATAATTCCTAAAAATTTATAATTAATTTAGTATAATTAAATTACTTCCGACCCTATTCCCCTATAAACCCACAACCCGCTACGGTACTAAAAAACAAAAATAACTTAAAAAACATTATTAACATATAAAAATTGTATACATATATTTTTAGACAAGTAGAACACTTAACAAAAACACATATAACACATACATATTAAATACATAACAAAATACATAACAATAATATAAATATCGATATTAGTAACATTGATATTAGTAACATCGATATATTTGATATCGATATTACTAACTTCGATATTACTTACATTGATATAAAAAAATCGATATTACTTACCTTAGGGTCGATATTCTGTCCATCGATATTCTTAACATCGATATTCTGTCCCTTCGATATTGTCTCCTCGACATTAGTGTAGGTCGATATTTAATTTTCGATATTTTGACTGCTCACTGATTAAGAAGTGTGAGAGACAGGCACACTGGTTGTTTTTCAGTATGCTGGCAGCTTTGACCAGCTCTGCAGGTCTCTTTATGGTATTTCTTAAGATCACAGTCTACTTAGCTAATTACTGCACTGGGCTGTCCAACCTGATATTTTAATTAAAGATTTTGGTCCTGAGCAGGCATGGGTTGGTGAGAGAAATGGAGAGCTGCCTGGCTAGGCCCAGGATGCTTGTTTCCGGGTCAGGGAAGACCTGGCTTGGCAGTTCGGGCTGGACTGTTCCCATGAGGCACAGGGTCAAGACTGATTTGCATATAGCTGTGTCTGAACTGGGGTGGCGAAGTGAGCTAAAGAACGATGATGGAATCAACCCAGATCTGTGACTGGGGGTGAGAGTCTGAAAAGTTTCAGCGCTCCGTCCATCATCTCCTTGTGTAGGCTCTATTATCATGCCATATCCAAATATCATTGTGAGATGTAAAGAAGTGGTCATAGTGAGTAGCTAGTAGGGATCTGCAGTGGTGGACTAGATTAGAGCACTCCGATTGGCCAGCAGTAAGTGACAGATCTCTTCAGTTATTCCGTACCAACCAGCTGAGGATCCCTCGGTTCAAGGTAGCCAGAGCAGGGGCAGGAGCTTCTCCATCCTGGCTCCCATCTTACGGAACTCTCTTCCTTCTTCATTCAGGCTGGACCCTTTCTTCCTGAGGTTCAGGAAACTTTCGAAGGCCTGACTATTTAAGCAGTCTTCTGGTGAGCCTGAGCTCTCTCTCCTTTCCCGCCTAGTTATCACAGCACTAAGAAACCCTTGTGGGTGAGTGCACTTTAAAAGTTTTCCTAACATAACATAAAATGCCCGTGAAGTTGGTGATGGCTGGTTTATTGGCTGGTACAGTACCAGGCGATGGACAAGACCCGTAGCAGATATGTCTTCTATGAGTGTAAAAAGATTAAGCTATAGTTGGCTGTTATCCGCTGCGTGTTATGGTATTAGTAATAATGTGGGCCAAAAGGGTTATATATGTATTGACATTACTAACCATAGGCCAGTCTTTCTTAACTTCCCTGGATCTAGAAAGTAGTATGCTGGTTGGGTTGTTTCATATGTGGACAGTAGCCTGCAGATTGAAGTTGAAGGTGTGATTATCTTTCTGGGTTCTGCCGAAGGGTTGTGTAATGGCATAGTTATCTTAGAAATAGGCATGTTTTCTACTGTCTTCTGCAGTATATGTGCTCCTGGATACTTCAAATCCTAACTGGTAGTGGGTTTAAGAGCTTGGTAATTTATACTGAGCAATCAATGCCTCCTATTGATTTTTTATGATAAGGTGGTATGAAGATTTGTGGTGCAAGCCTGGAGCACAGTGTATGTTTTTTTGTAATGCTTGAATTTAACTTGTAGGTATAGTGGTCCTTTTCAGTGGTAAGCTCCGTGTATAAAACAGAGTGCCCTACACTTTGACCTTCTAGCTAAAGGTATTACCGTCAGTGGATTGATTGCAGGACTGGGGTCATGAGTTCTCTTAGGTAAAGGCAGAGAAGGAGTCAAGCTGCAGCATTTTGGATTAGTGGTATTTTGTGTATGATGAATCTGGGTGCCCAAGGTATAGGCTGTTGGTATAGTCAAGCTTGAAGACTATAAGCATGAGGATGGCTTGTAGCTTTTGTTGGTATCCAAGGTATGGGAAGATGCGATGCAGCATTCTCATTTTGTTGAAGGCACTCTTTGTGACGTTGTGGACATGGTATCAAGGTTAGGTTTGAATCCCTGGTTACTCCTCGGTTTCTCTTGATGTTGTTGGCGGGGCCTTGAGTATCTTGGGTCATATGGCAATTCACTGGCATTTTTGCCATTGTCTGCAGGTCATGATCTCTGTCTTTGCTTTATTGAGGTTTAGGTGGTGACTCGCCATCCATGGATTTATGGTGTGAAGGCAGTCATCATATTTTGAGTTGTAGAGGTCTTCTAGACCATCCATTTTTAGAATGATTTGGGTGTCATCTGCATAGCCGTAACAGGTGAGGATGAATGATTTAATCAGGTTTGGCAAGGGGATTAGGTGGACGTTGAATAACAGAGTGGATACCATCAACCCCTGAGGAGTGCCACAGTGATTGATGTGAAGAGCTAATGTGAAAGTTGGTAGGTAAACGACACATTCTCTCTGAAGTAAGAAGCAATGCATTTGGATCATTCTCACATATTCCAAGACAATGGAGTGTTTGTAGTAACTTGTGGTGGTGGACAGTCTCAAATGCTTCTGCAAAATCAAAAGGCAATAGAGCGCCAACTCTGTTCTTGTCCACTGTAAGTTTTAAGTCATCCTAAATGGACTGATTGCTAACTTTGTGCTTCTGCCTGGTCTGAAGCTGGACTGTTGGTCTGACAGTAAGTCATTTTCTTCTGTAAATTCTGAAAGCTGGGTAAATCCAATGGTCGAAGTGGGCGGGATCGGCAGGGCACGGCTTGCCCCTACTTCCTTAATTTCATAGATTCCGTTCCCCTACTTTCTTATTTTAAACATGCGTCCCGGATGGCAGAACTCGCCAAGGCCGATAGTTAAGGCTCTGCTTTTGGGGACGGGTGGAACGGGCAGAGAAGGAAAAGGACTCTGTCTTTTCCTTTGTGCATGGAGAAGACCAGGACAGTGTCCAGTTCTCCTGCCGCTGGCAGCTGCCCCCCCCCTCTCTTTGTTCCCCCTCTTCCCTCTCTTTCTGTCTCGCTCCTCCTCATTTAGTGAAAACTGAGACTTCAAGAAACGGGTATTACCCTCTCTTTCCTCCTTTCATTTATTTGCTCCCCTGTGAAATGGATCCAAAAAAGAAAACCACTTTTGCTAGAAACGTCGTCTATTTCTGACATTTTTCAATTTCTAAGTGCAGCCTCGGGGTGGAGAGAAATAAAACATTCAAATATTAAAAACAAATAACTAACTAACTAAAGCAAGACAGAGTGGTTGCAAGGTGGCCAGATTGATTTATTCACACCTAACCACATTAGCGCCACTTTACAGTGTTTGCCAGTGAAGCGCTATTTTTGTTTTCTCGTCTCTCTTTGAACAACATTGTTTTCCCTGGGTGGGAAAGTGCACCATTCCTGGAGGTACTGAAATACCTGCTTGATGGGTCAATTGAAAAACAAAATGTGTACAGCGGTTGTGTGTTCACAAATGTGTTCTTTTTAAAACATACTGCTTACGTTTTGTAAGGATATAAGCAATGGGCATTGAAACGGGTCCTCTTCTGGGCCCTGTAGTCATGGCCTTAACTTTTCAGGCAAAAGCAATCACTAATTTCTGAATAATGAGTGTAAAAGGAAAAAGGTGACCATGTTGTTCCTGCTTACATTTCACATGCTTTACTTAATCTTGCATTCCCCATGAGTGTTTGCTTTTTCTAGGATGTTGTTAATTTATTTTTAGGCAGCATATTGCTCTTGTCTAGTGCGTAATTTGAATTGAGTCACATCCAGGTGTTTATAGCGGGTCAGTGCAGTGCAAGTTTCTCTCAGCTGGGCAGTATGGTGTTCAGTAGGGGAGAGGATGTGGCACTATGGTCAGAGCTACTGAATTTGGAACTGGGGAACCAGGTTCAGCCTTCATGACCAGTCCACCAGACCACTCTCCCTGAGGGAGCACATTCCCATGCTAGACCTTAGAAGGCCCCGCAAGATCTTAAAAGCCCTGGTGTCTTAGCACCAGCAGGTGGACCCTAGCAGTGGCAAGTGTGGGTTAACCTTGAAGGCCTGTCCGCCACAATTCATTCTGAAGTTCACCTCCAGTCTTGCAGGCAGGCCTATGAAGCAGCACACCATAGAGTGACAGTGACTCTGTCACTGAGGTCACAGGACCCTTGAGCAGGGTGGCTCTAGGGCAGTGCGACCGCACTGGGCGCTGACTTCAGGTGGGGTCGTCGTGTTTGCAAGTATAATATGGTTTTAAAAGCACATGCTGCCTCCTTCCTGGCCTCCAACAATTTTCGGGAACAATAAAAATGTCATGATAACTCCAGTGATTAATGTTCTTAGTAGAGAGAGATGGTGTTTTGTCTAGTGGAAGTTTTGCCTCATGGAAAGGAAGCGCAGAGGGTTATTGTGCCTGCTGCTAAGAACATGTACCATGCAGATCACAAAGTGCACATAATGTAAATAGGTCAGTGGGTTACTGCTTTTGTCAGAGAGACCCTATTGTTACTTGCCGTTAATAAGTTAAAATCCTAACATAGAACAGTGAGCTATTAACTGTCATGTAAGAGCTGCATGCAAACTGCAAGGTATAAATTAGAGCATTATGGTTTTTTCCCCAGTCTTTGATTATCCTAATGTTGCAAAAAAGGGTTTATTTGGGTAGAAATCAATTCTGATTATTAAAGAGAACCTCCAACCATGGTATTCTGTTTTAAATTCTGACTTTGTGTTTCTCCAGACCAATCACTATTAAACTATGCTGCCTACTAGTATGGTTGTCATGTGACTCCTACACCTTGTAGTCCTTTGTCTTATGTAACATTTCCTATACAATGATTTACACTCGTATGATTGATTGTCTCTGTGTAATATGTGTGATGTAAAGTGCTCTGACACCCTACACTGGTATTAGTGGGGCTGTAAAGTTTCTGATACTTTATTATTTTGACATTTTTACACATGCTAACAGTCTCTGCAAAGATTTTTCCTTATTAGTACCAGTGGAACATACAACTGCAGCAGTGAGAAAGGTGACCAGTCAACCTTTGCAAAGGGCCCTCCACTTCATAGTAGCACATTTTTCAGTAACTTTTGATCCGTTTGAGCTACAAACAATTTATTAATTAAAATCGTCAGATTATGCAGCAGATTATGTATTATGTGGCAAATATGGGAGAGCCGTAATTATGTGGAAAACATTTGCAAACTAGAATATTTTGCCATTCATGTTTGAACTGCTCTTCTGGAAAAAGGGAGGAGAAGTGCTGATGACAGAAACTCCATGGCTGGGAGACAAATGGCTTGTGATTCCACTTTTAAGGATATTTGGGGCATTCTGTGATTGGAAACGTATCCCACTTTGTGAATGTATTTTAATGTCAATAACTCATATTAAACCTTAAATAAACATGTGTATCCATTGGTAAAATTAAATAACGTAATAAGCTGTAACCTGTTAGTGAAATGGGAAACAAATACTAAAAATTGGGATATTTTGCTCTTTCTGCCACACCTCTGACTCCGCCCACTGACCCAATCCACGGGATATTCCCGCCCTCTGATTCTCAGCCCACAGTTCCCCTACTTTTTTTCCCCCACTTCAACCACTGGGTAAATCACCAAGTGGTTCTTCATGAAGAGTCAAAATTCCTCATGACTTTTATCACACAACGGGTTGTACCAATATAAGAGAATGCATTTTGGCTTAGCAAGTGCAGCAGGTGTTTTGTTGTGTTTAATGATGGAAACACTGTAGGACAAGAGGGGAGCCTTGGCCTTTAAGGATGACTTGTTTTTTGGCCAGGATCATTTGGAACATGATGAAATGATACAGGAGGTGTTGAAGGCCTTGGATGAAATGGATTAACATTGATACTCAACAAATATCAATTTACTCGCAGAAAGTGTTGAGTATTTAGGCTACAATATTTCAACAGATGGAATAAGATCTAAAAATGACTTCATTAGGGCCATTCTGAGAACTCTCCTCTGAAGTCAAAGGACCAATTGTTTTCTTTCTCAGTCTAACATAATTTTATTCCAGGTTTTTTCAGGATTATGCTGTGAAAACAGAAACACTTTGAAGGTTGATGACACATGCTACATTTGATTAGGGTTCCAAGCAGCAATCTGTGTTTGAGCAACTCAAGCAGGAGACTGTGGATGCTCAATTTCTGAGGCTGAAGTTGTGGAGAAAAGGCGATGTTTGTGGTAGCGAGCTGTGGAATCTTAAGTAGTGTAGCGTGCACACAAAGGAGGGAAGATGATTAAGTAGGAGTGTTCAGGAGACATGGTTGAGAGATGTTAGGAGGTGCTAGTGTTGGTGGTCATCTCTGCTTGCAGTGTAGCATTTCTTCTTTAAATAAATAATTTCATATGACATGCCAATGCTTTAGTTTCCTTTATAACAAACCGTATTCTAAATTATCTATTTATTTTCTGAATAACAACTAGGAACAAAAATACATATTTAAGAAGGCACAAATCTGACAGGTATTATTATTAAAGAAACTCTGGACAATGTTAGCCTAAAATCCAACAAGGTCAAAAAGTAGCTGAAAACGAACAAATGCCCTTGTAATGAACCAGTCATCAATTAATGAGAGAAAGAACACATAAAAACCATTTATCTATCGCTAACATATTTAATCCACAGCTAACATATTGTTATAAACAAGAACTTTCCATCAAATATGCAAGGATTACATTTGAGGTTCTATGCCTTGTGCAGAGATGACATATGGAACATCTCCCAAATTCCTCTGCACAACATGGTCATGATATAAACTTAACAGATTATTACGCATACCAATTAATTATCTGCTGAACATTTTGCCATTCAAAAAGTTGTTAATTAGTAGGTAAATTCTTTGTTTTGGCTCCTATTCACTTCCCATAGAACCTTGCTGTATCCAACACCTTGTCTCTTTTTATGAAACCTATTCCAATATGGTTATTGTCTAAGTCATAGCCTAATTTTAGGCCATAATTGCATAGATTGCAATCTCTTTTGGTCTCTCCCAGTGCCAAGAAACTCGATAGGTGTCTGAAGCCTATAAAAGATATGAAATAACATCTCTATATCTATGGATTTATAAAGTGCATGACTACCCCAATGGGGTTTCCCTCCGCTGCTGTAACGTAGTATGAAAACAGTCAGCTTAAAATAGCTAATATTTTTAGTAATTTACAAAACTTCAGATGAGAAGTTCAGGCACTGATTTTTAAAGGAAGACAATTCCACAAGGTAGGGCGCAGTCAAGCGAAAGACCTGCCTCCTGGCCTCAATAATAATATAAAGCAAGGTATTTTGGCAAGATGCTGGCTCCTAGAAGGTTGCGCTTTGGAGAGTAAAAATGTACCAGTGGACTAAGATAAGTAGGCCTCAACCGTTCAAAGCTTTGGGCATATAGCACAAGGATTTAAACTGAATACGCTTCTCAACTGGTAACCATTGAAGTGTGCGTCGATGTGGAGAAACAGATGAACTATGAACAAACAAAATGGACAGACCCGCTTTAAAGAAAAGGGGAAGGGGAGGCCGACTTACTTGTAATCAGATTTACAAAGGTGCCAAAAACCCATTCGGTTTGTAAAAAGACCCCTCACCCACCAACCTAGTTGGTGGCATGCTTCATCATTGGGGTCCCAACCGGGTAGCCGAGTGCCACCCGGTTGTGCTGCGACGCCTGTTTACAGCGGAGCTGGTGTCGTGCAGTATGTGAGGGAAGTGGTGCAAGTTAAAATTATCTCTGAGAATCCTTGCCAAATGGTTTATTGTTAGCGGCCCAGGGTAAGGTTAAAAACGAAAGAAAGGCAACGTTGGAGAAAAATGCTCCTTGTTGTCCTGTTAATAGGTCTACATGTTTCAGCCCCTTTAAAAAGGTGAAGGGCTTTCGTCAGGACCAAGTGAGTGAAGTGAAGTGAAAGTGGCAAAATTACGCCACGTGTAAAGTGATATAGCAACACACTCGCTAAGGTGTGTTGTACTGTAGGCGGTGTCTGTATACTTACGGACCCACTAATCAAAAACACTGGCTACGTGTTGCTAGTAGCTTTGATCAGGACCCGGGAGGGGCACCCATCTGTAGTCACACATTCGTCAAGATGAGGCACCCGCCAATTGCACCTATTTCGGTCGGTTCATCCAGGTCTTTTTACAAACCGAATGGGTTTCTGGCACCTTTGTAAATCTGATTACAAGTAAGTTGGCCTCCCCTTCCCCTTTTCTTTAAAGCGGGTCCGTCCATTTTGTTTGTTCATAGTTTATATCTGGGGATAGGGACGTACCCCCACCCATCCTCGCTCTCTCCTTTGTTTACCCGAGAAACAGATGAAGACATTGGTACATGACATAGTAGACGAGCAGCTGCATTTTGCACAGTCTGGAGAATCTTCAACAATGTTTTTGAGGTGCCTACATGTAACACATTTCTGTAGTCTACTCTTGAAATGATCAGAGTCTGTGCAGCAATTCTTTCTGCGGAAAGAGGAAGGAGCTAGAGAATGTTCCTGAGGCATTTAAGTAGAGCGGAGCAGCAGGCCGCAAACTTATCTATTTGATGACCCATAGGAAGCCTGGCATCCAGCCAGACACCCAAGCTCTAAACCACCTTGCTCGGAGAGAGTAGTGCCCCAAGATCATTTGGCCACCATTGAGGACCCCACAACAGTGGTTGATTGATCACCACTAGCACCTCCGTCTTGTCACCATTCAGTTTGAGGTAGTTCCTCTCATTCACCCCCCCACCTCAGTGAGGCAAAGGCTAAAGTTAGATGACACACAACGCATCATAAAGTAAATATAGAGGCTGAAGCCCAGCCTGGAAATTGCATACTGTCTGATGATGAACCTCCTGCCTCATACTCATTAGGTAAACTGAAACAGGAGCTGCCTGTTAAACTAAACGGACCACAGCGACATTGAAATACACAGAGACATTGCATTTGTATAAATAACAACTGAGAAACAGTTTATGAGATTTTGCAACTTTATCTCCAAAGCAAATCTGATCGATTAACATTTCTTGAGATTTGCTATTCTAGCTCCAGAGAGAATAAATCTAAAAAACAAATATGATCTCTGCCAAATAAATTTGAAATAAAGCACTTCTATTACATATATGACACTGTCAGTTAATATAGTCAAGGTGGCTAGTGCTCCATTGATCACACTATGATATAAAGTGCAATAAAATGCAGGTGTAATTATTGGCAGAATCCCATTTGTTTTTTTTTTCGATTTAATTGCTTTGGGGATAAGTTCACAAATCCCACACATTGACACACAGTTGTTAATTATACCATTGTTGCCTGTGCACATACACATTAACAACCATTACCCCTAGAGCAAAACGTGTGCAAACAACAAACATCTACACCAGCTCCCTGTGTAATTATTCTAAGCCATCTAACATTTGTTGATGTCCATTACAGGTCAGGTGCGTTCCCTTGCTTTGCCCATACAGTCTGTTGTACAACCCCTATCTAGGAACCTTTTTTCCAACAACCCAAGTTCAGTATCAAATTTGTCATCTTGTCTGCAATTGCGCCAAAGGTGAACTATCTCCCCAAAGGGGATGGACTGAATGTGATGTTTAGGGTGTGCACTGGTGGCATACAAAAATGCATTGCCGGAAGTGGGCTTCCTGTACAAGCTGGAAGCAATACTCGAGTTGTGTATATAAATGGTAACGTACAGAAATTCTATGGACGTTTTGCTGTAATGTGACGTGAATCGGAGATTGTACTCATTGTCATTCAAATACAAAACCAACTCATCAAGGGAAGACTCAGATACTGTCCATATCAGAAAAATATCATCAATGTACCTGTCCCAAAACAAGATGTTATCAGTTAGGGCAGGTGCACATGACTTCCAGAGATGTAATTTCTCAAAATACTGCATGTACAAATTTGCATATGAAGGAGAAACTTTGGCCCCCATTGCTACTCTTACAGTTTGTTTATACCATTTCTGGTCATGAACAAAGATGTTGTTCTCCAGAACCAAATGAATCATATTGAGTAGCATATCTGTGTGTTTAATGAGTGTCTATTACTGGGAAAGTGTTGGACTGCTACAAGACCTTTGTCTTTTGGAACATAGGTATACAATAAATTCACATCCAAAGTCACAAAAGTCATACCTGTTGTCCATTTCATGTCAGCAAGTTTATTGAGCAGGTCTTGTGTGTCTTATAGATATGAGGGCAAATTAACCAAATACGGTTGTAAGAAGTAGTCAATAAATTCAGACACTTTCTCAGTTGGTGAATTAATGCCCAAGATATTAGGCTGACTAGGAGGGAAAGCCCCAGGTTAGTGTAATTTGGGCAATATGTAGAGACAAGGGGAAGTTGGAAATTCTTGATTAAGAAATTTATATTCCAGGTCATTTAACAAGCATTCACCATGCCACTTCTTTAGAGACATGGTAATCTTTTTGGACAGTTCAGGAAGAGGGTTGGAATGCAGCATGGTACAGGTGATCGTATCCTCCAGTTGTCTGTTAATCTCAGCAACATAATCCCACCTATTCATAATGCCAATGTTGTCCCCCTTGTCAGCTTTTTTTTTGATAATGATCTCTGGATCCATAGAAAGAGTATTGATGGGGCCGAATTCCCTGATTCCAATTTGCTCTGGAACTCTCGGGTCAATGGACCGTTGGTGCCTGCTTAGAAGTGTAGACGGGAGGGATAACTTTTCACATCAGGTTCAGAAACACAATGATTCATGACTCCGAAGAATCACAGACTCCAGGTTCTAGTTTAGTGGGTTTATTACAAAGCCAAAAATAACTGGACATACAAGCACCTCAAGATGAGGTTGTAGAAATACATCGGAACTAATACAAAGCCAAACCTACGAGCAAAGTTAAAGCCTTGGAGCATGTAGAGAATAACGAATTCCAACACGAGAACACAGGAAATAAGTGCCCCCATGTCAAGATCAAACTTCATTGGGGGTTTATAAGTGAAAAGCATTAGTCTGTCCCTACTCTACCACTAAAGTGACATCCCTACTTAGCATTTCCCCCAGCAAGTCAGGAAAAGGTGTCAGCGCGTGAAGACTTCCTAAGAAGTGCACTCACGCTGTATGGGTCAAGTAGCCAAAGGCTACAGAGCTCGTTCTAAGATGCTCCTTTCCTCACCATCGATCTCCTCTCTTCTCCTGACTCAACCCCCGGGGCACTATCCCTAATTCCAACACAAAAATCTCAGAACACGCCCACTGTTCGTCTTCCGATCACCTCATCCTGCTGGGCATCCCTCATATGTGATTTTCCGCTCAGTTTCGATACTCCCAGCTCCTGGCTAGATGACCTTGATTTCCAGACCTTCTCCAGTGAGAAAGAACACCGTCTCATGTTATCAGCACTCCTTGTAAGAATGTATCCTCTCCTCCCTGAGCCCAACTCATAAAAGAAAAGCGTTATTCTAACTAACTAAGACAGGTTTCTCCACCTGCAACAGAAACGTGAGAAAAGATGAAATCCAACATGCACATGAAATTCAACTATTAAATCTAATATGCGAGAGCAGTCAGGGAGAAGACATTTCAGGCCTACCGAAATCGGCCAACATAAGAGAATAGCACATAGGCCTCATGAATTTACATATAAATGAACTCTTTTACTGAGCATTTCTAAATCAACACGTTATATGGGCACATCAAATGTGTGTATAAGTGCAGGCATCTAACACAATTCTACACGTTAATGTTTTCAGCTAGACACAAATATACTGCAATGTTAATTTCTTCACGTTTATATGGAAAATATACCTAGCACATCACATTTCATATTATTACAGCACATGTGCTACTGTTCCATGTTAATATGACAAAAGAATAAATGTAGGTGTGAACTAATCAGGATTATGATGCACCCCTGCAAATGAAAGAGCACCATCGCGCTCTATCAGTATTCAAGGCTTTTCGCTCCGAGGGCAACAAATTGTCAGTAGGGAACCCACGTACTTTCCCTAAATTTGTCTTCAAGGCATACAGGTCCTTGGTTGCACGTTTGTAAAAAAGATCGACACTATTGCCAGGATTTGGTTGTGGATTGAAGGTGGAGTCAGGTCGAAGACCACTGTAAATATATAATCAAAGGGTATGTCAAGATGTTTGAGTATCATAACAACTGTCAGAGTTTGATCGTCTTCTTCTGAGAGGGAAAGAAATGTGTGCTAATCCAAAACGTCATGTATGCTTATAGTCACACTCTATATTCATCTTCTCCATGCCTCTGTCCCCAGGTGATTTGTTTTTAAAGAAACTCTTATGTTTGACCTTAAGAATACATTTAAACAAATCAATGTGTAGTTGCTAAAAGTTGCATTTTTCACAGGGTAAAAACTGAGGCCCTTGCTCAGAAGATGATATTCTTCACTCGTTAATGATCTGTCTGATCAGTTGATAACCTTAACACTTTGATTAGCTATTGTATTTGTAGTAACATGTGCATCAGTCAATATGGTGGCAGGACCCGGAGTCGGAGCAATTGGTGATGCTAAAATGATTTTGGTTGGGTCCCTTTTTAAACCATTGGTTAGGGAGTAAAACTTTGTATATCCCCAAAGGGTGGCAGCCATTCAGTTACTGATGAACATATTTCTTTCTTCCTAACCAATTCTAACCGCCTACTAGCAACTCAAGCCATTAATTCATATTTTTCATAAGGTAAATCATCCTCACACTAATTCATTTTTAACAATGTATATTGTTCATAATTTGTGTTCCCTCTTAACATCATCAAGCTGTGTACAAAATCTCACAAAACATGTGACATATTTTGTTTTACGACAGTATCTTCTACATAGGAGTTGAGAGGGTCTCCATTGGTGATGTAAAACACAATCTTGTAGAAAGTGACCGTTTTCTTGATATTGAACTAAAATGTCTTAGGGGAAGCAGATGCCTTCCCGAGATTTCGGCCAGTTTGTGAGCTGCAATGATAAAAGGCAATTATGCCCCCAGCCAACTGCTCAGAATTCATAGTTCTTAATAGAAAGAGGGTTGGTAGTCCCGCTTGTTCTCCAGCGCACAGGATCCAGTAGGCTGCCTGAACTATCTTGAAACTGTCTCTCCATAGTTCATCTTCAATCCGAGAATGTTGATTGGTGTAGTAGTGCGTGACTGCCCGGAGGCACACAATTCTAATGCTCTGTTTGCAGACTTTGAGGCACTATTTTATTTGTATTTATTTTTGGAGTTTTATTTAGAGCGAACAAGACCCTTTCGGGTAACAAAGCACTTTACAATACAGAACAAAGGCAATTAAATACTAACTGTGGCAATGTACAGACATGGTATATGGCCTGAAGAACAATAATTGCAAACAAAAATGGTAACAGTGAGGATGAGAACAAAAAGGGTCGGACATAACACTGGGGCAATAACCGATAAGCAAGATCCTATCAGGTGAACAGAGCGCTAGACAAGAAAGGACAAAGGGAATGGTGTAGAGCATGAAGAACAATACATTACAATTACTAACAAATGTAAATGGTAAGAGTGGAGATGGGGGCAAAAAGGACAAGACATAATATTAAGGCAGACAAAGAACGATAGGTAACAGAGCGATGCGTAAATATAAGCAAGGTAATGACGTCTCTAGAGTCAACGACAAAAACAGGTAGGGAAAAGTCGCTCCTTAGCTGAGGGAGGTAAGACCGCAGAGTGAGAGGAATTTGTTGGATAGTAGAATTTTTACTTCATTTTGGAGGAGGAATGTGAATGGGTTACTTCTAATCTTGGGAGGGAGAGAGTTCCAGATTTTGGGAGCAATTCCGAAGAAGGATCTGTTATGGGGTTTCTTTTTCTTAAATTTTTGTGGCTTGAGTAGTAAGGAGCTTGAACTTCTGCATGGTTTGTTTCCACCCGATAGTGTCAGTTTCTGGGTCAGGTAGGAGGGAGTATTGTGGTGCAGTGTTTTATGGGTCATACATGCAATTTTAAGGTGGATCCTAGCCTCATAGGGTAGCCATTTCAGTGATTGGAGGTCAGGGGTGATGTGATCATGTTTTTTTGATCCAGTTGTGAACCTGGCTGCTGCATTCAGGGTAGTTTTCAGAGGTGCAAGTGAGATTTTTTGTAGGCACACCAAGGTGGCACTTCCGTAATCTAATTTTGGTAATACAAGAGCTTGAACTGCAATTTTGAGATCAGACAAGGGGAGGAAGGGTTTACGTTTCTTTAGAATATGCTATTGATGGTTAGCTACTCTGGTGGCAGCACTTATGCGCTTTTTCATGGAGAAGGCTTTGTCTAAGGTTATACCTAGCGATTTAGCAGTCAATGATTTGTGGGGCACAATTCAAAGCAGTAAAATGTGGCAGCCAGTCTTTGATATTGGGGGCGATGGTGGGTGGTGAGATCAGTAAGAAGTCTGTTTTGAAAGTCTTGAGTTTGAGGTGGTTGCGAGTCAGCTAATGTTGCTTTTTGTCAGGGTGGTATTGATGATATTGATGTCATCAAGAGAGGAGATTTTCATACAGAGTTGCGTGTCTTGCGCGTACATGTGGTGGGAAATGCGGGCGAGTTTAAAGATTTCAGTTAGGGGCTTGATGTATAGGTTAAACAGGGTCGGTGAGAGAGTGGAGCCTTGAGGCACACCCAGCGACACTGGAGACCGGTTGGAGAGGGCGTGGTTAATTAGGATGCGCTGATATCTGTTGTGAAGAAAAAAGAAGAACCATTTTAGCACGGTACCGGAGAGACCTAGCCTGTGTTATAGAAGATTCAAAAGGGTATCATGATTAACAGTGTCAAATGCTGCTGACAGGTCAAGTAGACAATATTCATTCTGGTACCAGTGAGCGAAGTGCATCGTTGCCAATATGGACCAGGGCGATTTCGGTGCTATGACCTGGACAGAAACCAGATTGACATTGGTCAAGGAGTTGGAATTGCTCGATATGATTGCGAAGCTGTAAGTGAACACATTTTTCTAGGCGTTTAGCTAAGGTAGGAATGTCTGAGATAGGGCGGTAATTGTTGGCGTCAGACCGGTCGAAATTGTTTTTTTTTTTAGAATAGGAGTAACCTGGCCACTTTTGAGGCAATTGGGTAGGGAGCCTTGGGTGAGTGAGGCATTGATGATCGTGACCCAAAAAAGGGAGTAGGATGTGGATGGATATGTTGAGCAATTTGGGGGAAGGGGGTCATTGAAGTGGTTGGAGTATTCCAGAGAGGTGATGAGCTTTAGGATGTCATTTTCGCTTAAGGTTTTAAAACTAGACCAGGCGGCCTTATTTTTGGATGAGCATGGTAGGTGACTCAGGCGTGGCAGTGTGTAGGGAGGGTTTAGATGATAGGAGCTGCATGGAGTTTTGGATATTGTTGGTGATAAGTCTAGTTTTCTCAGCAAAGAAGGAGGCGATGGTCTCGCAGTTAGGTAGTGTTTTATTGTCAGAGGGAGGGTGATTGCTTATGCGATTCGACTGGTGTTTGATAATTTTGAATGTTTTTTTTGATCGATTTGTTGCTGTGTCTAGTTGATTTTGGAAGAAAGATATTTTGGAGTTCCTGATGTGCTTATTGTAGGCACTTCGTCCTTGTCATAGAAGTTTGAGGTTGGACAGGGAGGTGGTATGTCGCCATGCTCTTTCTGCGAGTCAGAGGAGTTGGCGGTTCCTCTTTAAAGTTACAATTGAACCAAGGGGAGAGGATGTGGCCTAAAAGCTAGAGCCTAACAAAAATGAAAGTGTCCGTCTGTAACGCAACTGGTGCTCATGTAAATCGCTCTGATACCATCAGGTCTAGTTCTCGATATATGAAACTCCACCCCAAAAAAAGGGTTGGTTTGTTTGGGCGTGATTCTCTTTAATTGTTTGGATGCCAGGGAGTCCATGATGTTTGACATGGAATTGATGTAATGTTCAGTGAGGTCATGAGTGTTCTTCATGGAGGGGGGCGGAGCAAGATGCCTTTCCTAAGAGCCGACATGGTGAGTGGGTGAATGTTACTGGTGTCTCAGACCAAGTGTTTGGCTCTCACAGGTTGGTCGTTAGAGATAGTTGCCCTTTCTGAGATGAGGAAGGTGATGCAGTGATGGTCGATCCTTTCGCAAGCTAGGATGGCTTTGATTTGAATAGTGTTGTCTTTAGAAATGATTAGGTCAAGGGTGGCCCCCTTGTTGTAGGTTGGGCTGCTGCAGGCTTGGATAAGGTTAAGGTCCTGGGGGAAGAATTTAAAACTGTTCACGAGAGGGACGCTGGAATTGTGCCAATGAATGTTGAAGTCACGAAAAAAGATCTGGGTACTGTGTTCATATATGTTAGAGGAGATAATCTCCATGATATGTTCGATGAACATGTGATTATCTTCAGGAGGATGGTGGAACATGTGAAGAGAGCATCATGAGTTGTCGTTGGGGGTGATGTTGATCTTAAGGTATTCACACGAGGGCAGGGGAGAGAGCGAGTGAGTGTTTCAAGGATAGAGTGGATCTGTATATACAGGCTAGGCCGCCACCAGGACATACTAAACGGTTGAGTCTGATTTCATGACTGGGAGGGACTAGTAGGTCAAAGATTGGGGTTGGGGATTCATTCAACCAAGTTTCAGTGAGCATAAGGATGTCCAGGTCATTGGTAAGTATGAGATCGACTATGTCCGCTGCGTGTTTCACAACTGACCTGCAATTGAGTATTCACACATTTTAGGGATGTTTTGAGTGTAATGGTGGGCGTGTGTGAGATGGGGACTTGTTTGAGGTTACTTTTAATAATATATCTAGTGCTGGGGTGTGATGTTCTGAGTGGATGAGTGATAATAATCTCGATTTTTTTAGACGGTGTAGTGTAGGCAGTCGAAACATGGTTATAGGAGTCTAAGAAAGAAAGTATATCGTTGTTCGATAACAGACTAGTCTATAGGGTCAGGAGGAGAGGTTATGGTTCGGTGTGGATTTCCAATAAGGATGTGTGGCCCTTACATAAGTAGGGAAAATTGACAGATTGGTAATTGTGAGTTGAAGTGCAGTCAGTCAGGAGGTGAGAAGTATGTGAAGACAATTGGTGTTCCAGGTTAGAGGTGATGTGGGCTAGTTTAGGGATGCCAGCCCTGGTCAGTTGCAGTTCAGAATTGATAGTGTCAAGAGTAGAGTCAATGAAACAACTCCTAGGGGGTTCCTGGTGGGGGGGGGAGCACTGTAGTGTAGAGAACTAGACAAATCATGGCAGTTGGGGGAGACAACGTCGGAAGGGTTCATAATCGGAGCCTTAGTGATGGATGGAAGAGAGGGGGTGATGGGAGTATTGATCTTGTAACAAGGAGTGCATATGTAGAGATCTAAAGAAGAGTGGGCAGTGGGAATGTCGGAACGATGAAGGCATGGGGAAGTGCTAGCATTTACGTTGAGGCAGTTGGACTGTTGTCCAGCCTGAAAAAGGGAGGGTGGTCGCCATGGGAGAGGGATGGGAAGCGGGGGAAGGGGGGTAGGAGAGATGAGGTTATCAGATGGGGAGGAGTCAGAGGGTGGCTTCGGGGAGGTTTGGCGGGGTGATGGTCCTGTCCAGTTTGTCCTTGAAGTAGGAGAAGAGATGTGAGAAGAGTTCAAGGTTGCGATCTGAAGATTGAGTGACCACGGTGCTGTTGTTGTAGATGGAGATGGTGGTGTCTGCATTGTATAACGTGGGAAGCGCAATAGTAAGTTTGTGACTGTGTGGGATTTTATTAGTGATTGTGGTGTTGAATGAGGAAGATAGAGCTTCCCTCCATTTAGCACACCGAGTGGTAGTGAAGATGAGATTGTTCAGTAGGGTACCCTTTATGTAACAGAAATAGGGGTCAGTAATAAGAGTTTCTTTGTTACGGTTGAGATTCTTTGTTTGAGACTTTTCCTGGCATTTTTTGTTAGGTTGGGAGGACAGTTTATTAAAAACAAGTCATTTCCTGCTGGGAT
Source organism: Calotriton arnoldi (assembly GCA_963921515.1). Taxonomy (NCBI): domain Eukaryota; kingdom Metazoa; phylum Chordata; class Amphibia; order Caudata; family Salamandridae; genus Calotriton; species Calotriton arnoldi. The sequence continues at coordinate 2,267,996 of CAWUFW010002198.1, forward strand.
TATTAGGGCGTTCAGATTGCTGTTAGGATCGATGCTGGGTGATGTGGGAGGAGAGGGCTGGGGGATATTTCCTCATCCGGATTGTTGCACCAGAGACCCTCAAGCACCAAGCCCCTCTTTGGGTTCCGACACACTTGTCCCCAAGTCTCCACTTGCAGCATTCTTCTGTTAAAGGCCTTCTCCATAGACTTCAGCTCTAGCGTTCGAGGCTACCCTTGCGACCACCACCTCTGTACCCGGACACACAAGGGCAGGTAAACGAAAACTGCTGGTGTTTCCAAGGACCTTGGCCCCTACTTACCTTAAGTCTGGAAGAACAACCCTGTAATACGATTGCAAATACCCCTATGCAGTGCATGTTTCTCCATTAGGATAACATTACCTCGTTCGAAGCTCATGCCTCAAATCTGACAGCTGTATTTTCTATGTTTCTGAAAATCGCTAACTCGAAAAGTACTTACCTAATCTCATAGATAATGGTGTCTAAATTAATATAAAAATGCTAATTTTCTAAATTGGTGTCTGTGAGAAGTTGGCCTGGTATATGATGTCCACTAATTAAAGTGGGCACCTTGCACCAGTCCAAACAACCCTTATGGTGATTTAAGAGGTCAAAGATAACCTTAGAAAGCTATCCAAGTGGTAGCTGTGGAGAGCAGCCTTCAGGCTTAGTCTTGAAGGAATGTTAAGCAGCTTGTTTTACCAGAATGCAACCTTATTGTATTGGTTAAATGAAAGGAGAACCACACAGTAGTTATAATAATATATATTTATTAGTATAACACCTTAAATACCTCACAGTATCTGCTACACGCAGATAAAACCAAAGCACACAATTCTGTAGCACAGAAACAATCGTAAGTAGCACTAATACACAGTGGGCTCCCGGGGGAGACCAAACCATATACTAAAATAGTGGCATAAGAACCACGACTCGAGTCAAGACAGTGTCTAGAGGATGTAGAATCGCTGGGACCCCAACGAACCACCCAAGGTGAGTAAGTAGGGACCCCACGGAGGACGGGTGCAGTGTGAAAACACAACTGCGTGCTACGTACAATTCAATGGGAGAGTCGCGGTTGGAATTTTAAAGTTAAAGGACCCTTCCCAGTGGATTACGAAGAAACCCTTTGGAATATAGAAGGTTGGAGAGCCACCCCACCCGTGGATACCGAAGTACCAGAGTTACCTATCCCAGGAAAGCCGGGTGCATAGGGCTGAAGTGGCGTCGGAAACTGCTGTTGTTCTCAATGGGAGTCTTCAAAGAAATGCCACTGCTGGAAAGAAGAAAAGTGTCCAGTGGAATCCGCAGGTGGATTCTTGATGGAAGGAACCTGAAAGCAGAGGGGACAGAGTCTGGGTTCAGGTGTGAAGAAGGAGACCTTGACTCTACAGCTGTAGGGACCAGGAGATGTCGAGGACAACCAGGAGCCGGATACGAGCTGTTCCACGAAGGATGTCGAGTGCTGAGGGGTCAGTGTCCGGCAGGAGCACCAACAAGCCTTGGCAGCGGCAACCCACGAAGAAGGTCAAAGGAGGTTACTGTCTGGACCAGCAAGGCCCAGGGGACTCGCCACAGCAAGGGGAGTCAGGGCAGGCCTGGAGAAACCAGGGGAGCCCAAGAAAATCAGTGTTGTCCCTCAAGTGGACCCACAGGCCGAAGGCACAGGAGTCGAAAGGGGACCTCTAGCAGTTTCACAAAATCACAGCTTGCAGGGCACAGGGTACAAGGAGGCCAGAGTCCTTTGTACGAAATGTGCACAGTTGTTGGGGCTATCGGCAGCCCAATGCACAAAGTTGGGGAACACCAACAAGCATATGCACTTGCAAAAGTACGGGGTGCACAGGGGTTCGGGTTATGTGGTCCCCACGAGGGATACTGGCCTCAAACTCGGTGAGAGGGCAGCTCGACCTCAAGGAATGTAGGAACCCACCTCCTGTGTTGCTGGAGACTTCGGAGTCCACAGCAGCTCAGGATCAGCAGACCGGTCAGTTGCGTTACGGTGCCTGCAAATGCAGGGGAGTGACTCCTTCACGCCAAGGGAGATACTTCAGTTGTCCTTGATGCTCCACAGGTCCTACAAGGAGCCTGTATGGGGCACAGACGATGCTTTGGACGGAGAGGGAGACGAAGTGGGGCCCAGTCAAAGTCCAGCAAAGTCCATAGTGTCCAGACGGTCGAAGGTCAGTGGTTTCTTGTTCAGAATCTTGTCCACGTCGAATCTAGGGTCCTACAGCCAGGTAAGCCCTTCTGTACCCACGGGAGAGGGTTGGACAGATTCAGGGGACCCTCCCAAGGAGGGTCAGGACAGTGGGGAGGATACTCCCATGTCCTTTGTCCAGTTTCGCTCCAGAGCAGGAGGCAACGGCTCCCAGAACTGGTTTGAGATGGACTATGCACAGGGACACCAAATGTGCCCCTCGTGCAGACTTTCAGGCACTTTGGAAGTGCACCCACCCAGCTCCAATACACTAAATCCTGTCTGGGAGGTTGTCACACCTCCCAGTGACAGGATGCCTATTGTGCTGCCTTCCCTGCTCGAGCTTGGCTCAGCAGCAGGAGGGCAGAAATGTGTCTCTGGTCGGCAGCAACCATTTTGTGCTGTCCAGGTCGAGAAGGCTGGTACCGGGAAGACCAGGGACCCCACAAAGCTTGTTTCTGATGGGTGGAATCATACGTCCCACACCGGTTACCGGTGTGTAGGTATGATTCCAAGGTGTTTGATACCAAACACGACATGGTTTGTTGCAGCCGTTTTCGAGATAGCATTTTACGCGAGCATATAATGCACTTCTCCCTATATGTCTGGCTGCGTCACCGACGACCCGGGTAAATGGTCTACGAAGGCTGCAGGGGTGCCCTGCTCATGCAGGGGGCACCCTCTCACGTAAAACCCAGCACCCTGCCTTCAGGATTGTCAAGGCCTGCTATAGGGGTGACCTATAGGTTTTAAGTGTAGTGACCTATAGATATAGTAAACCTATATCTAAAGTAAGTGGTGCATGCACCATCTTACACAGGCTGCAATGGCAGGCCTGTAGTTCCATTTTGCATGGCCTCTCATAGGTGGCATAATACATGCTTCAGCCCATGGGAGGCCTCTGGGGTACCTATGCCCTGGGTACGTGTACCATATACTAGGGACTGATAAGGGTACCCCAGTATCCAATCTGGAGTGTACCTCAGTACATGACATTACAATTTTAGGGAGAAAGCAGATAGACTGGGGTCCTGATTAGCAGAATCCCAGTCAGACTTGTCAAAAACCAGCAAAAACCAGGCAGATCCTACCTCCCTACATAACCCCCCCCCCCCAAACGAAAGGAGATAAGGCTAACCTTGCCCAGTTGAGACTTTATTTCCTAAGGGGCCATATAAGGAAGGTCCTGCACTAGCACGGATACTCCCTGTCTTATGGACCACTAAGGAGTTCCTACCCTGAAGGGTCTTGGATGCTCTCCAAAATTTGGAATAACTACTTGTAGTTTGCTTTGGTAAAGAAATAGGCTGGCAGGGTGCCTGAGTAGGGAAGTGAGGCCCTAATAGGGTTGGTCTCAGCTTCTTCAGAGCACTGGTCACCATGGAGGCCTTTCCTTCCATGACTGCGTTATATCTAGCCCTAGGGGTCAACCTCTGGCTACCTACAGCTGGGGGTTGAGTCCCTCTGGTTCGAATAATGGAGGGCCAGGGAAGGTTTGGGACAGCTTGGTCCCAGGTTTTCCTTTGCCCAACAGAGTCCATCTGGGGGATGTCACTACCTAAGGGTAAGAGGGATCCCTCAGAATGTTGAGGAATATTCACCTGGCTAGTGCTACTAGACTGGGTGTCCCTAATCTGATGATGAGGGAGTTCCTCAGGACAGTGGGCCCCTAGGGGTCCACTGACATCCCTGACCTCTGCAGCCCTAGGCTGACTGAGGCTGGGTAGAGAGGGGCAGGATACCTGCTCCAGACTGGACACCTCCTTGGAAGGGTCCCCTGCCCTCAGTGGTTCTGCCAGGACAGGCCTGACCATCTCTGGGGCAGTTCCTTCACAATGGGTAAGATCAGTTCCCTGAGGAAGCTGACCCTTGATCAGAGGCTCTTGTCTGTACTTGCCCAAGGATTTGGGACTGACAGTAAAAGTGGCAAACCCCATGCCACCATCACAGACTAAAGTGGCCTCTGTGGGGGACCTGGCTAGGCCAGGGTCCACCTCAGTTCCCAAAGAAAACCCAACTAAATTTTTGGATGCACTACCACCACCTGGGGGATTTCTACCTGTAGTACCAGGAAGTGTAGAAGTAGTGTTTGGAGGAATATTTTCCTTATTGCTGATCTTGGGGCAAATGGCATCATTTTTCCTGTGGCCTGGCTTCTTACAGACAAAGCAATAAGGTTTCTTGTCAGGGGAGGAAGGAGTTTGGGACCCACCCCCAGAAGAGGATTTTTGGGGCCCTTCAGAGGACTTATCTTTTGATTTATCCCCACCTTTCTCTTGGGTCTTGGAAGAATCTTTCTTCTGGTCACCACCCTGGTTCTTTTGTTTCACTCTGGTTCTGACCCATTTATCTGCCTTCTTTCCCAATTCTTGGGAGAAGTCAGATCTGAGTCCTCCAGGTACTGGTGCAAAAGCTGGTTTTGACAATTATTAAGGATCTGCTCCCTCATAATCAAATTGTACAATCCTAAATAGTCATGCACCTTGCTGCCAAGTATCAAACCTTCCAGTGCCTTTGTAGCACAATCTACAAAGTCTACCCAGTCTTGAGTCTGTGCCTTCTGGGTGTCTCTGAACTTAATCCTATACTGTTCAGTGGTTAAGCCAAACCCATCAATGAGAGCACTCTTCAGCACTGAGTAATTGTCAGCATCCTCTTCTCTAACAGTGAGGAGCTTATCTCTACCTTTGTCAGCAAAGGAGAGCCACAAGATAGCTGTCCACTGCTCTTGAGGGACCCTCTGAACTTTACAGGCCCTCTCCAAAGCAGTTATCCATTTATGGATGTCATCCCCAACATGGTAGGGAGGGACAATCTTGCTCAGGTTCCTATTGTCAAAGAATGCTCATTAACTCTAGGGACACTGTTGCTGCCACCATGGGACTCTAGTACCAACTTTTTTCTAGCTCTCTGGACTTCTAGGGCCTCTTTACCCAGGGCCAATTGCTCTTGCCTGAGCCTAAGCCTAGCTTTCTCAAGATCAAGAAATTGGTATTCCCTAACCAAAAGAGTGGTCCACCTTGCTAGATCCAGAGGTCCCTACAGACTGTCCTGAGTGATGTGACTCTGCAGAGGGAGGTCTAGATCTCATTGGTACACTCTGCACTCTTCCAGGAGAGGTGAAGAGGGAGCCATCTCGGCCTTCTTCTTCATCTCCATGAAGATCTGAGTTGTCCATGTGGGAACCATCTTGTTCCTCCTGGCCAGGGTTTGAGTCTAGGTCATAAAAGGTGTCACCTCCTGACCTGTCCTCATTCCCTGCCCCACCCACTTTCTCCTGTTCATCTGACCCAGGGGTCTTCCTAAGATCCTCAAGCAGTAAGGCCTCTATGAGGTGGTGGGTGTTTGCAGTTTTCTCTGTCTTCGGCTTTCTAGAGGCACACAGGGCTTTCAATTCTTGGAATAAAATCTCACTGTATCTAGAGGGCAGAGAGACACCGGCATCTCCTTTAGAAGACATACTAAGTGTGGTGAGGTGTTGCACCTACCTAACCTAGCGGGAACTAAACTCTCTGAGGTTGGAGAAAGGGTGTGCTAGACCCTTGACTTACCCAACCCTAAGTTCAGTAGAACTTACTTATTCTAAGCTATTATTATATGTACCTAGTACTTAGTGGTTTTCAGTTAATCAATACAAAGATTTACCTGCTAAAACAATGCAGGCTTGAATCCCAACCGCTGCACACCAATGTGAGAAGTAGGCCAGGTATATGATGTCCACTAATTAAAGTGCAAAAAGAACAATTGTTAGACAGAATGCAGAACAATGTCATACATTCACCCCAGTACAGAGATCTGGGCCTAAATCCATTGTTTTTTGCTCAACATGCCATTCTAGTTTGAACCCACCCATATGCAAATCAGTCTTGACCCTGTGCCCAATGGGAACAGTCCAGCCCGAACTGCCAGGCCAGGTTCTCCCTGGACTGGAATCAAGCATCCTAGGACCGGTTTAGGGGTTTCACCCCTCATCAGCCAGGATAACTTGACTCTAGTGGCATGGAGAGCACGGGAACCACGTCTGGGCATACCCGTCCGACTCAGGGTGACAAATGCAAAAAGAACAATTAATGGACAGAATGCAGAACAATGTCATACATTCACCCCAGTACAGAGATCTGGGCCTAAATCCATCATTTTTTTTGCTCACCATGCCATTCCAGTTTGAACCCAGCCATATGCAAATTAGTCTTGACCCTGTGCCCAGTAGGAACAGTCCAGCCTGAACTGCCAGGACAGGTTCTCCCTGGACTGGAAACAAGCATCCTAGGATCGGTTTCGGGGTTTCATCCCTCATCAGCCAGGATAGCTTGACTCCTGCAGCATGGATAGCACAGGACCCACGTCTGGGCATACCCGTCCCACTCGGGGTGACAAATGCAAAAAGAACAATTGATGGACAGAATGCAAAACAATGTCATACCTTCACCCGAGTACAGAAATCTGGGCCTAAATCCATCGTTTTTTTGCTCACCATGCCATTCCAGTTTGAACCCAGCCATATCCAAATCAGTCTTGACCCTGTGCCCAATGGGAACAGTCCAGCCCGAACTGCCAGGTTCTCCCTGGACTGGAAACAAGCATCCTAGGACCGGTTTCGTGGTTTCACCCCTCATCATCCAGGATAGATTGACTCTAGTGGCATGGAGAGCACGGGACCCACGTCTGGGCATACCCGTCCCACTCGGGGTGACAAATGCAAAAAGAACAATTGATGGACAGAATGCAGAACAATGTCATACATTCACCCCAGTACAGAGATCTGGGCCTAAATCCATCGTTTTTTTGCTCACCATGCCATTCCAATTTGAACCCAGCCATATGCAAATCAGTCTTGACCCTGTGCCCAATGGGAACAGTGCAGCCCGAACTGCCAGGCCAGGTTCTCCTTGGACTGGAAACAAGCATCCTAGGACCGGTTTCGGGGTTTCACCCCTCATCTGCCAGAATAGCTTGACTCCAGTGGCATGGAGAGCACGGGACCCACGTCTGGGCATACCCGTCCCACTCGGGATGACAAATGCAAAAAGAACAATTGATGGACAGAATGCAGATCAATGTCATACATTCACCCCAGTACAGAGATCTGGGCCTAAATCCATCGTTTTTTTGCTCACCATGGCATTCCAGTTTGAACCCAGCCATATGCAAATCAGTCTTGACCCTGTGCCCAATGGGAACAGTCCAGCCCGAACTGCCAGGCCTGGTTCTCCCTGGACTGGAAACAAGCATCCTAGGACCGGTTTCGGGGTTTCACCCCTCATCAGCCAGGATAGCTTGACTCCAACGGCATGGATAGCACGGGACCCACGTCTGGGCATACCCGTCCCACTCGGGGTGACAAATGCAAAAATAACAATTGATGGACAGAATGCAAAACAATGTCATACATTCACCCGAGTACAGAGATCTGGGCCTAAATCCATCGTTTTTTTGCTCACCATGCCATTCCAGTTTGAACCCAGCCATATACAAATCAGTCTTGACCCTGTGCCCAATGGGAACAGTCCAGCCCGAACTGCCAGGTTCTCCCTGGACTGGAAACAAGCATCCTAGGACCGGTTTCGTGGTTTCACCCCTCATCATCCAGGATAGCTTGACTCTAATGGCATGGAGAGCACGGGACCCACGTCTGGGCATACCCGTCCCACTCGGGGTGACAAATGCAAAAAGAACAATTGATGGACAGAATGCAAAACAATGTCATACATTCACCCGAGTACAGAAATCTGAGCCTAAATCCATCGTTTTTTTGCTCACCATGCCATTCCAGTTTGAACCCAGCCATATGCAAATCAGTCTTGACCCTGTGCCCAATGGGAACAGTCCAGCCCGAACTGCCAGGTTCTCCCTGGACTGGAAACAAGCATCCTAGGACCGGTTTCGTGGTTTCACCCCTCATCATCCAGGATAGATTGACTCTAGTGGCATGGAGAGCACGGGACCCACGTCTGGGCATACCCGTCCCACTCGGGGTGACAAATGCAAAAAGAACAATTGATGGACAGAATGCAGAACAATGTCATACATTCACCCCAGTACAGAGATCTGGGCCTAAATCCATCGTTTTTTTGCTGACCATGCCATTCCAATTTGAACCCAGCCATATGCAAATCAGTCTTGACCCTGTGCCCAATGGGAACAGTGCAGCCCGAACTGCCAGGCCAGGTTCTCCTTGGACTGGAAACAAGCATCCTAGGACCGGTTTCGGGTTTCACCCCTCATCTGCCAGAATAGCTTGACTCCAGTGGCATGGAGAGCACGGGACCCACGTCTGGGCATACCCGTCCCACTCGGGATGACAAATGCAAAAAGAACAATTGATGGACAGACTGCAGATCAATGTCATACATTCACCCCAGTACAGAGATCTGGGCCAAAATCCATCATTTTTTTGCTCACCATGGCATTCCAGTTTGAACCCAGCCATATGCAAATCAGTCTTCACCCTGTGCCCAATGGGAACAGTCCAGCCCGAACTGCCAGGCCAGGTTCTCCCTGGACTGGAAACAAGCATCCTAGGACATGTTTCACCCCTCATCAGCCAGGATAGCTTGACTCCAGTGGCATGGAGAGCATGGGACCCACGTCTAGGCATACCTGTCCAACTCGAGGTGACAAATGCAAAAAGAACAATTGATGGTCAGAATTCAGAACAATGTCATACATTCACCCCAGTAAAGAGATCTGGGCCTAAATCCATCGTTTTTTTGCTCACCATGCTATTCCAGTTTGAACCCAGCCATATGCAAATCAGTCTTGACCCTGTGCCCAATGGGAACAGTCCAGCCCGAACTGGCAGGCCAGGTTCTCCCTGGACTGGAAGCAAGCTTCCTAGGACCGGTTTCGGGGTTTCACCCCTCATCAGCCAGGATAGCTTGACTCCAGTGGCATGGAGAGCACAGGACCCATGTCTGGGCATACCCCTCCTACTCGGGGTGACAAATGCAAAAAGATCAATTGATGGACAGAATGCAGAAGAATGTTCTACATTCACCCCAGTACAAAGATCTGGGCCTAAATCCATCGTTTTTTTGCTCACCATGCCATTCCCTGGATGCTTGTTTACGGTCCAGGTAAGACATGGCTTGGCAGTTTGGGCTGGACTGTTCCCATGAGGCACAGGGCCAAGACTGATGTGCATATAGCTGAGTCTGAACTGGGGTGACGAAGCGAGCTAAAGAATTATGATGGATTCAACCCAGATCTGTGACTGGGTGTGAGTGTCTGAAAAGTTTCAGCGCTCCGTCCATCATCTCCTTGTGTTTGCTTTCTTTGCCCTAAGTTGGCAGGGTATGCCCAGACGTGGGTCCCCTGCTCACTGTGCCACTGGATTCAAGCTAGCCTGGCTGAAGAGGGGTGTTACCCTGAAACCGGTCCCAGGATGCTTGTTTCTGGTCCGTGGAAGACATGGCTTGACAGTTCGGGCTGGACTGTACCCATGAGGCACAGGCCAAGACTGACTTGCATATAGCTGTGTGTGAACTGGGGTGGTGAAGTGAGCTAAAGAATGATGATGGATTCAACCCAGATCTGTGACTGGGTGTGAGAGTCTGAAAAGTTTCAGCGCTCCGTCCATCATCTCCTTGTGTTTGCTTTCTTTGCCCTAAGTTGGCAGGGTATGCCCAGATGTGGGTCCCTTGCTCACTTTGCCACTGGATTCAAGGTAGCCTGGCTGAAGAGGGGTGTTACCCCAAAACCGGTCCCAGGATGCTTGTTTCCGGTCCAGGGAAGACATGGCTTGGCAGTTCGGGCTGGACTGTTCCCATGAGGCACAGGGCCAAGACTGATTTGCATATAGCTGTGTCTGAACTGGGGTGGTGAAGTGAGCTAAAGAATGATGATGGATTCAACCCAGATCTGTGACTGGGTGTGAGTGTCTGAAAAGTTTCAGCGCTCCGTCCATCATCTCCTTGTGTTTGCTCTGTTTGCCCTAAGTTGGTCCGGTATGCCCAGATAAGGGTCCCTTGCTCACTTTGCCACTGGATTCAAGCTAGCCTGGCTGAAGAGGTGTGTTACCCCGAAACCGGTCCCAGGATGCTTGTTTCTGGTCCAGGGAAGACATGGCTTGGCAGTTCGGGCTGGACTGATCCCACGAGGCACAGGGCTAAGACTGATTTGCATATAGCTGTGTCTGAACTGGGGTGGCGAAGTGAGCTAAAGAATGATGATTGATTCAACCCAGATCTGTGACTGGGTGTGAGTGTCTGAAAAGTTTCAGCGCTCCGTCCATCATGTGCTTGTGTTTGCTTTGATTGCCCTAAGTTGGTAGGGTATGCCCAGACGTGGGTCCCTTGCTCACTTTGCCACTGGATTCAAGCTAGCCTGGCTGAGGAGGGGTGTTACCCCGAAACCGGTCCCAGGATGCTTGTTTCCGGTCCAGGGAAGACATGGCTTGGCAGTTCGGGCTGGACTGTTCCCATGAGGCTCAGGGCCAAGACTGATTTGCATATAGCTGTGTCTGAACTGGGGTGGCGAAGTGAGCTAAAGAATGATGATGGATTCAACCCAGATCTGTGACTGGGTGTGAGTGTCTGAAAAGTTTCAGCGCTCCGTCCATCATCTCCTTGTGTTTGCTTTATTTGCCCTAAGTTGGCAGGGTATGCCCAGAAGTGGGTCCCTTGCTCACTTTGCCACTGGATACAAGCTAGCCTGGCTGAAGAGGGGTGTTACCCCGAAACCGGTCCCAGGTTGCTTGTTTCCGGTCCAGGGAAGACATGGATTGGCAGGTCGGGCTGGACTGTTCCCATGAGGTACAGGGCCAAGACTGATCTGCATATAGCTGTGTCTGAACCGGGGTGGCGAAGTGAGCTAAAGAATGATGATGGATTCAACCCAGATCTGTGGCTGGGTGTGAGTGTCTGAAAAGTTTCAGCGCTCCGTCCATCATCTCCTTGTGTTTGCTTTCTTTGCCCTAAGTTGGCAGGGTATGCCCAGATGTGGGTCCCTTGCTCACTTTGCCACTGGATTCAAGCTAGCTTGGCTGAAGAGGGGTGTTACCCCGAAACCGGTCCCAGGATGCTTGTTTCCGGTCCAGGGAAGACATGGCTTGGCAGTTCGGTCTGGACTGTTCCCATGAGACACAGGGCCAAGACTGATTTGCATATAACTGTGTCTGAACTGGGGTGGAGAATTGAGCTAAAGAATGATGATGGATTCAACCCAGATCTGTGACTGGGTGTGAGTGTCGGAAAAGTTTCAGCGCTCCGTCCATCATCTCCTTGTGTTCACTAATTAAAGTGGGCACCTTGCACCATTCCAAACAACCCTTATGGCGATTTAAGAGGTCAAAGATTGTTGCACCAGAGACCCTCAAGCACCAAGCCCCTCTTTGGGTTCCGACACACTTGTCCCCAAGTCTCCACTTGCAGCATTCTTCTGTTAAAGGTCTTCTCCACAGACTTCAGCTCTAGCGTTCGAGGCTACCCTTGCGACCACCACCTCTGTACCCGGACACACAAGGGCAGGTAAACCAAAACTGCTGGTGTTTCCAAGGACCTTGGCCCCTACTTACCTTAAGTCTGGAAGAATGTCAGGACTCAGTCAAATTCCGCAGGAGCCGAAGATGGGCCCAAAGCCCCTCCACCAATACTCCCACCAACAGGCTAACTCTTGGTGAATGCAACAGCAGGGGGGAAAGGGGAAGTGGATAAAGAGAGACAGCCTTGTGACGGAAACACCGCAAGTCTTCTATTCGTCTCCGCTACTCTGTCTAGGATCAGGAATTCTGCATCTGCATTGTGAAAGAAAATATATAATACATGCATCCACACACCTGCATTAATTATTGCTAAATCTCAAACTTAAATTACCCCAAACTAAAAAGGCTTTAGCTTCTCTCTTTTAATAATTGAACTTGTTTGAATAGAGTTCAAAGTGAAAAGAAATAAATGTCATTAAACGTTGTACTCTTTAAATAATGCCAAGTCTTTTCTTACTTCTGGTACGGTCTTTTGAAGCTGATGAATTGGAAACAACAAGTGCTGAAATATTGTAAAGTCACAATACCTGGAGTTCAGCTGATTTCTCACAATGGAACAAGCTTACCATTTCGACGGAGCTCTTTTCTGAATGGGAAAAATGTCCCTGTCAAAATTTATCTTTCACTGCCACCTTGTGGGGGAATTCCAAAGCTACACTCCGTCCCAGAAACAATCTCTTCTGCTGGATTCTCTCCGGTAACTGTCTGCTGAAGCTTGAAAACAAACTGACATATCACGGAGATTGCACTGGACAAAGACACATTTCTCCGCAGTCAGAAAACACCCCGTGCCAGCACACTACTTGAATTCCTGCAGAACGGGCTGTCTGCGCTGAACACGAACCTCCGAAAATCCTCTCAGCAGAAGTCACAGAAGAGGCGACTGAACGCGACTCAGAGTACAGTTGAAGTGCGAGCTGTCAAAGCTACGCACGCTCTTTTCAAATTCGAGTTCCAGCGCGAGGAAGAAAAGCTAGTGCGCTGAACCGATTTCTGCAGGAATAGATTGTTGAGTCTTAGTCCTTTTGGGTGCCATTTTGTAGATGCTTGAGGAGGACTCTCAGAGTTTGAAATATGGACAGGTGCTGTCTCTTCCAGCGTGGATATCGAGCTGCCCTTCTCAAGCGTAAGCTAGACTTCTTGTCTTTTTTAACTATTCTAACTGTAGCTGCTGAAGTCCTGACAGTACCTCCCTCCAAAGGGGACCTCCCCACTTTTGGTTTCTTTGGATAAATTCTATGGAATCTATTAATCAGCCTAGGAGCATGAATGTGAGATGACGGTTCCCATGACCTCTCCTCAGGACCAAAACCCTTCCACTCAACCAAATAGAACAACCTGCCTCGGGAGAACTTTGAATCCAAAATGTCGCTAACTTCAAACTCCTCTTCAGAATCTACTCTAATGGGTTGAGGGGATTTCTTTTGGGGGGCTTTTCTTCAAAAGGGAAACATGGAAAACTGGATGGATCTTGACCTGTTTGGGTAATATCAACCTCACCACTACTGGGCTGATTATTTTCTCAATTTTAAAAGGGCCCAAGAAGCGGGGTTGAAATTTTCTATTCCCTTTTAATTTTAGGTGCCGGGTTGAAAGCCAAACCTGATCTCCTTCCTTATATTCTGGACCTGCCCTCCTTCTCTTGTCTGCATGTTTTTTGTATGAAGCCTTGGCCTTTAATAAATTCTCTTGGGCCTTTTTATACGACTCTTGGAGTTTCCCAACTAGATCTTTTACTGCCGGGACTGATTCATCTTTTTCTCCTAATATTATACTAGGGTTTCTTCCTGAATTCAAGAAAAAAGGAGTGAAACCAGTGGAGTCATGCACTGCATTGTTATATGCAAACTCAGCAGTCCAAAGTAGATCAGACCAATCACCCTCCTGCTCCAGTAAATACATTCTCAAATACTGCTCGAGTTCTTGATTCACTCTCTCAGTCTGACCATCGGTCTCTGGGTGGTAACTGGTAGAGAACCGGGTGTCAATTCCTAAACTATGCATAAATTTCTTCCAAAATTTTGAAACGAACTGGGAACCTCTGTCTGAGATGACCACCTGTGGGACACCATGAGCCTTAACTATATGGTGATTAAATAATTGGACCAATTGGGAGGCAGTGGGAATACTTTTTAGAGGTACAAAATGACTCATCTTGGAAAAAGTGTCCACCAATACCAAGACTGTGTTGAATCATTGACAGTTTGGAAGATCCACAATTAAATCCATAGACACAGTGTGCCAAGGATGTGGAGCATTAGGTAATGGCTGCAAAAGCCCTTGAGGAGCCTGTCTGCAAGATTTTCCTTTGATACAAATTTCACAGGTCGATACGTACTGTCTTACTTGGGCCGCCATTTTTGGCCACCAAAAATGCCTTTTGATCAAATTCAAAGTCTTCTTTATGCCTTTGTGACCTGCCATCACATTATCATGACAACAAATCAAAGCCTTCTCCTGTAGGTCTTCAGTGGGTAAATATAGAGCTCCATCATGTTAAGGGAGACCGTCTTTTATTTCTCTTCGGGGATCTTCCTTCTTCCATTCTGCAAAGTCTTTTTGTGAACAGGATTCTTGCAATTTTCTTGTGAATTCTTCTAGACGAATAGCTCCCACAATCTTATTTGACGGAATGATTGGCTCGACTAAAGGAGTCTCGCTTCTTCTGGCATATCCTTTCTCGATAGAGCGTCAGCTTTTCCATTCTTCACCCCTGGCTTGTAGGTTATCACAAAATTGAATTCTGAGAAATACAATGACCAGCGCAGCTGTCGAGGGGTAAGTGTCTTCGCAGATTTCAAGAACTGAAGATTGCGATGATCGGTAAATACTGTAACACAATGTTTTGCTCCCAACAAATAGTGTCGCCAGTCCTGGAAGGCCTCTTTCACTGCCAGCAACTCTTTGTCTGCTATGGAATAATTCATCTCCGGTTCAGACAACTTCCTTGACCTGAACGCAACTGGGTGTAATTGCCCAGTTTGCAAATTTCGCTGCGACAGAATTCCTCCGGTAGCAAAATCTGAAGCGTCAGTCTCCACAAAAAATGCCTGCTCTGGGTCCGGGTGCATAAGAATGGGGGCAGAAGTAAAGGCTTCCTTCAAAAACTGAAAAGCCAATTCTGTGTCTTCCGACCACAAAAATGTTCTTCCTTTCTTCAACAATTGAGTAATGGGGGCTACCTTGGCTGAAAAATTTGGAATAAACCGACGATAAAAATTGGCAAATCCAATAAAGCTTTGAATTTCCTTGATATTTCGAAGTGTTGGCCAATTCCAAATCGCATCCACTTTAGAAGGATCCATTGCCAATCCATCTATAGACAAGACGATTCCAAGGAACTCGACTTGTTTGGCATGGAACGAACATTTCTCCAACTTCACATAGAGATGATTTTCCATTAACTCGAGCAATATAGCTCTCACGTGCTGAACATGATCTTCCAAATTTTCTGAGAAAATCAAGATGTCATCAATGTAGACGACTGCCACCCGGTCCAAAAATTCTCGCAACACATCATTAACCAGATGCTGAAAAGCTGCCGGGGCGTTGCTCAATCCATATGGCATGACCTGATATTCGTAGAGACCATATCTTGTCCGAAAGGCAGTCTTCCACTCATCGCCTTTGGCGACTCTCACTAGGTGATAAGCACCTCTCAAGTCAAGCTTTGTGTAAAACTTTGCACCCTTAACCTGATCCAACAACTGAGAAATCAACGGTAAGGGGTACCGATTCTTGACGGTGACCAGATTCAAGGCTCTATAGTCAATACAGGTGCGAAGACTCCCATCCTTCTTAGGAATGAAAAATAAAGGGGAAGAGACGGGGGATTGAGAGGGGCGAATGAAACCATTCTTTAAATACTCTTCCAGATACGTTTTCAAGTATTGATTTTCAGCTTCCGTAAGAGCGTAGATGCGACTGCAAGGAAGAATCGCACCTGCTTCCAATTCAATTTTACAGTCATACTCACGATGCGGCGGGAGCTTCTCTGCATTGCTCTTATCAAAAACGTTTGACAGATCTCTATATTCCTCTGGAATTTCTTTCAAATCTATTACACAGATTCCATTAGTCACTTGAGCCAGATTAGCTGCTGGGGAACTTTCTGACTTAACTGGAATCTCATGAAAGCAGTGGGTTAAGCAATAGTCTGAAGACATTTCTACTGTGCGTCTCTCCCAGTTGATTCTCGGATTATGTTCCATGAGCCATGGCAATCCAAGAATCAACTGAAACTGGGGGGCATCAATTAGATTAAATCTCAAAAATTCTCGATGACCCTGCAGTCCCTGTAATTCTATGGTTTCAGTCTCTTCCGTGATGGGACCTGAGGTGAGATTAGATCCATCGACTGCTCGAACCACCTCTAATTGTTTCTTTTTGATTGCTTGGATTCCAACTTTCTTGGCATATTTCAAGTCACAAAAATTGCCAGTGGCGCCAGAATCAATCATTACAGAAACATCCTTGATTTCAGTGGAGCCAAACATGGCGGCAAAAGTAACAGTCAAATGTGGAGCCGCCGACTGTAAGGTGTTAACAATATGCTGAGTTCCTGGAGCTGACTTGTCTTCAGTTACCACCAGAGCAACTCCTTCTACTGGTGGGATTTGTCTTTTAACCCCAAGTTAGTTTTTGGCTTCTTTGGACAATCTTTCAAAAAATGACCTGAAGCTCCACAATATAAACATAAATTCTTTGATCTTCTTTTTTCTCGCTCCTCTTTTGAGAGGGGCCCTCTAATAGAACCAATTTGCATTGGCTCTTCACCAGAGGAAGCTTCAGATTTACTAGCTTCTGTCCTGAACCTGTCAAATCGGGGAACAAAGGGACGAACATCTTTCTTCTTTTCTGATCTTCTTTCAAAAAGGCGATGTTCCAACTGTAAAACTAAATCTATAAGTTCCGAAACATCTTGAGGTCTTTTCGGAATTTGGGCCAATGCATCTTTTAATTCGTCTTTAAGCCCACGATAGAAAATGGCCGACCTCTTGCCTTCTGGCCATTCCGTTTCCACAACTAGCTGATTAAATTGCGCTATGTAAGCAACCAAATCTCTGTTCCCTTGCTTGAGGTCTAATAATTCGTTGTTAATGGCTTGGTTTGCAGATCTTCTGTCAAAGATTCTCAAGAATTCTCTTTTAAAAAGCTCAAAATCATAGAGGGCTGGATCATTGCGAGAGATTAATGGCATTGACATGCGGCAGCATCTCCTCCCAAGTAAGACAGCACGAACGCAACCTTGACCTGATCTTCCGCAAAGACCACCGACCTGCATAGGAAATGTAAAGAGCACTGGGTAAGGAACACCTGTGCCTTATGAGGATCCCCATGATATCTTTCTGGATTGGCCAAAGGAACTATAGGAGACATAGAATGAATTACTTGAGTTGTTACTTCTGAAGCTGTTTTATGTCTGGCTTCAAAACTAGGAAGAGGGGAGGAACTGGCTACCAACTCATCCATTCTTTGTCTAATTAAGTGGGTTTCTTGCTGGGACCTTTTTATTTCGGCTCTCAAGTTTTTATTTTCTTCGACAGTTTGGGACAATTGGATTTGCAAACCTTCCAATATTCCCGCCAAGGCCTTCATGTCAAACCCCTCAGCCATCTCGACTCAGGCGGAAAAAGAGTGTGGCACTTCAATCTGTCAGGTCTCAGTCAAATTCCGCAGGAGCCGAAGATGGGCCCAAAGCCCCTCCACCAATACTCCCACCAACAGGCTAACTCTTGGTGAATGCAACAGCGGGGGGGGAAAGGGGAAGTGGATAAAGAGAGACAGCTGTGTGACGGAAACACCGCAAGTCTTCTATTCGTCTCCGCTACTCTGTCTAGGATCAGGAATTCTGCACCTGCATTGTGAAAGAAAATATATAATACATGCATCCACACACCTGCATTAATTATTGCTAAATCTCAAACTTAAATTACCCCAAACTAAAAAGGCTTTAGCTTCTCTCTTGTAATAATTGAACTTGTTTGAATAGAGTTCAAAGTGAAAAGAAATAAATGTCATTAAACGTTGTACTCTTTAAATAATGCCAAGTCTTTTCTTACTTCTGGTACGGTCTTTTGAAGCTGATGAATTGGAAACAACAAGTGCTGAAATATTGTAAAGTCACAATACCTGGAGTTCAGCTGATTTCTCACAATGGAACAAGCTTACCATTTCGACGGAGCTCTTTTCTGAATGGGAAAAATGTCCCTGTCAAAATTTATCTTTCACTGCCACCTTGTGGGGGAATTCCAAAGCTACACTCCGTCCCAGAAACAATCTCTTCTGCTGGATTCTCTCCGGTAACTGTCTGCTGAAGCTTGAAAACAAACTGACATATCACGGAGATTGCACTGGACAAAGACACATTTCTCCGCAGTCAGAAAACACCCCGTGCCAGCACACTACTTGAATTCCTGCAGAACGGGCTGTCTGCGCTGAACACGAACCTCCGAAAATCCTCTCAGCAGAAGTCACAGAAGAGGCGACTGAACGCGACTCAGAGTACAGTTGAAGTGCGAGCTGTCAAAGCTACGCACGCTCTTTTCAAATTCGAGTTCCAGCGCGAGGAAGAAAAGCTAGTGCGCTGAACCGATTTCTGCAGGAATAGATTGTTGAGTCTTAGTCCTTTTGGGTGCCATTTTGTAGATGCTTGAGGAGGACTCTCAGAGTTTGAAATATGGACAGGTGCTGTCTCTTCCAGCGTGGATATCGAGCTGCCCTTCTCAAGCGTAAGCTAGACTTCTTGTCTTTTTTAACTATTCTAACTGTAGCTGCTGAAGTCCTGACAAAGAACAACCCTGTAATACGATTGCAAATACCCCTATGCCGTGCATGTTTCTCCATTAGGATAACATTACCTCGTTCGAAGCTCATGCCTCAAATCTGACAGCTGTATTTTCTATGTTTCTGAAAATCGCTAACTCGAAAAGTACTTACCTAATCTCATAGATAATGGTGTCTAAATTAATATAAAAATGCTAATTTTCTAAATTGGTGTCTGTGAGAAGTTGGCCTGGTATATGATGTCAACTAATTAAAGTGGGCACCTTGCACCAGTCCAAACAACCCTTATGGTGATTTAAGAGGTCAAAGATAACCTTAGAAAGGTATCCAAGTGGTAGCTGTGGAGAGCAGCCTTCAGGCTTAGTCTTGAAGGAATGTTAAGCAGCTTGTTTTACCAGAATGCAACCTTATTGTATTGGTTAAATGAAAGGAGAACCACACAGTAGGTATAAGAATATATATTTATTATTATAACACCTTAAATACCTCACAGTATCTGCTACACGCATATAAACACAAAGCACACAATACTGTAGCACAGAAACAATCGTAAGTAGCACTAATACACGGTGGGCTCCCGGGGGAGACCAAACCATATACTAAAATAGTGGTATAAGAACCACGACTCGAGTCAAGACAGTGTCTAGAGGATGTAGAATCGCTGGGACCCCAACGAACCACCCAAGGTGAGTAAGTAGGGACCCCATGGAGGACGGGTGCAGGGTGAGAAAACGACCACGTGCTACGTACAATTCAATAGGAGAGTCGCGGTTGCAATTTTAAAGTTAAAGGACCCTGCCCAGTGGATTACGAAGAAACCCTTTGGAACATAGAAGGTTGGAAAGCCACCCCACCCGTGGATACCGAAGTACCAGAGTTACCTATACCAAGGGAAGCAGGGTGCATAGGGCTGAAGTGGCGTCGGAAACTGCTGTCGTTCTCAATGGGAGTCTTCAAAGAAATGCTACTGCTGGAAAGAAGAAAAGTGTCCGGTGGAATCCGCAGGTGGATTCTTGATGGAAGGAACCTGAAAGCAGAGGGGACAGAGTCTGGGTCACTCAGGAGTGACCAGGGGCTCGGTAGACGAATGCCCACCGATGTCGGGTGTTTCAGGTGTGAAGAAGGAGACCTTGACTCTACAGTTGTAGGGACCAGGAGACGTCGAGGACAACCAGGAGCCGGATACGAGCTGTCCCACGAAGGATGTTGAGTGCTGAGGGGTTGGTGTCCGGCGGGAGCACCAACAAGCCTTGGCAGCGGCAACCCACGAAGAAGGTCAGTTGCGTTACGGTGCCTGCAAATGCAGGGGAGTGACTCCTTCACCCCAAGGGAGATACTTCAGTTGTCCTTGATGCTCCACAGGTCCTACACGGAGCCTGTATGGGGCACGGGCACAGACGATGCTTTGGATGGAGAGGGAGACGAAGTTGGGCCCAATCGAAGTCCTGCGAAGTCCAGACCGTTGAAGGTAAGTGGTTTCTTGTTCAGAATCTTGTCCACGTCGAATCTAGGGTCCTTCAGCCAGGTAAGCCCTTTTGTACCCATGGGAGAGGGTTGGACAGATTCTGGGGACCCTCCCAGGGAGGGTCAGGACAGTGGGGAGGATACTCCCATGTCCTTTGTCCAGTTTCTCGCCAGAGCAGGAGCCAACGGCTCCCAGAACTGGTTTGAGCTGGACTATGCACAGGGACACCAAATGTGCCCCTCGTGCAGACTTTGAGGCACTTTGGAAGTGCACCCACCCAGCTCCAATACACTAAATCCTGTCTGGGAGGTGGTCACACCTCCCTGTGACAGAATGCCTATTGTGCTGCCTTCCTCTGCTCAAGCTTGGCTCAGCAGCAGGAGGGCAGAAATGTGTCTCTGGTCGGCAGCAACCATTTTGTGCTGTCCGGGTCGTGAAGGCTGGTAAGGGAAAACCAGGCACCCCACGAAGCTTGCTTCTGAAGGGTGGATCATACCTCCCACACCGGTTACCGGTGTGGAGGTATGACTCCAAGGTGTTTGATACCAAACAGGACATGGTTTGTTGCAGCCGTTTTCGAGATAGCATTTTACGCGAGCATATAATGCACCTCTACCTATATGTCCCGGTGCGTCACCGACAACCCGGGAGAATGGTCTCTGAAGGCTGCAGGGGTGCCCTGCTCATGCAGGGGCACCCTCTCATGTAAAACCCAGCACCCTGCCTTCAGGATTGTCGAGGCCTGCTTTAGGGGTGACCTATAGATTTTAAGTGTAGTGACCTATATAGTAAACCTATATCTAAAGCAAGTGATGCATGCACCATCACTTGCATGGCCTCTCATGGGTGGCATAATACATGCTTCAGCCCATGGGAGGCCTCTGGGGTACCTATGCCCTGGGTACATGTGTACCATATACTAGGGACTGATAAGGGTACCCAATCTTTAGTGTACCGCAGTACATGACATTACAATTTTAGGGAGAACGCAGATAGACTGAGGTCCTGATTAGCAGGATCCCAGTCAGACTCGTCAAAAACCAGCAAAACACCAGGCAAAAAGTGGGGGTAACCATGCAGTCAGATCCTACCTTCCTACAGTGTTGGATTTCTTTATGGAGTGTTTGTCTCATTTATTGACTCTTTGTGTGCAGCAAATCCCTAACACTCCCCTCTGATTAGCCGAAGGCTGCTCAACCACCCTACCACAAATAGAGCACCTTTGGATTGTACAAGCAAGCCCCTGTACACTAATAAGGGATATCTGGACTAATTTCACAGTGCATCTTATTTTGGTACACTATATAGAGAGCCAGCTTCCTACATAGTGCCGAAAGATTGTGGGGCTCATACGTTTGTGCTACCTCTTTGATTTCATTTGGTATGACTGCTCACACTTATGACTGCGTCTGTAGAGCTTGAGAGACTGGAAAATGTAAAATGTATGTTGAGTAATGTTCCTATTCAAGACATATGTAAAGCGGCCACTTGGCTTTCAGTGCATACTTTTGCACGCCAATATTGTCTTGATTCTGACTCTCAGGCTGATGCTAGGGTTGGTCAAGCATCCCTGAGAAACTTGTTTGGGTAGTATAAGTTGTATTTGGTGTTCATGATATCCTGGTGTTCACCCGCAGAGTATGGGGATGGGCTTGCTACTCTATTCAGTGCTTATGACTATTGATGAGTATCCCCTGGAAGAGAAGGATAAGTTACTTACCTGTAATCCTAGTTCTCTTCCAGGGGTATACTCATCAAAGTCATAAGCAACCCTCCCTCCTCCCGGGTGACTACCAGGTTCATGTGTATTGTATATGCTACCTATCCTGTGATTACACTGTTTACGCCGTCCAAAAGAACTGACCTAACTGTCACCTGTGGTGCATGATGGGTTCCAAGAGGTCTTAAAGGCACGGCGCCAGTTTTCTCCTACTATTTCTATATGCAGCCTCTCTAGGCTAATCTGCCTCTATGGTCTTGTCTTCTTTACCATTGAAAATAAAGGCTGTGTTGTTTCAAAGCAAACTAAAGCAGTTTACTTATCTGTTTCATGAAGTTCTCATGAGGTTTATTTATTTATTGTTCAAATGTAAGAAGTTTACAGTGTATTTGGGGCAGTTTTTCAGCCTAGTAGGGGTTGTTAGGCTGCATATATTTATGTATATGCATAGTACCTATATATATATGGATATTGGCATATGTGTATATGTAGGTATATGCATATTATTGGCTATTGCTCCGGGGTCCCCGCAAGTGGGCGGGACTATTCAGTGCTTATGACTATTGATGAGTATCCCCTGGAAGAGAAATGTACTTATTCACAGTAATTTTTGTATTCTTGGTGCCAGATTTTCTGTGATCACCCCGCATCTTTGGAACTCTTTTCCTTCTGACATAAGAACTACAACTGCTTATCCCAGATTTAGGACACTTCTAAAAACCTGGCTCTTCAAACAAGCTTATGGGTAAACTCTTGACCTTGATGTTCCCCCCTTTTAATTAGCGAAATTAAACCTTTGTGGTGTATGCACGCTTTACAAATGCTGTGTAACATAACTAAGGCTCCCTGTTTTCTGTTTTTACTGATTTTTACAGATAAATACAGACAGAAAACCATTTAGTTTCCTGTCTGTATTTATTTCTAAATGTGGATAAAAACGGAAATTGGGTTGTTTTTTAGTGATTCTATATGCTGTCAATCATGACTGCCAGGACAATAGCTGTGTGGATTGACAGGCAAGGGGATTAAAAAAAATATAGGGATTTTAATTAAGAGCCTTAAACAGCAGTTGATTTGCACAACCTTGATACAAAAATTTACAATTTTCTTACAAGTGCATATTTTACCATCTGAGTGTGTATATAAAATTGAAACCTGTCAGGCGTTCAGGCACGAGTGCAAATTAACTGGTTAAATAAATGCAGAAATATACACATTTCAGCTTCATTTTTTCACAAAAATTAAAATAAATATGGATAAATACAGGTAAAATTAGCAAAAAATAAATATGGATAAATACAGACGGAAATGACAAAAATATAAATACCATGAAACCGGGAGCCCTAAACATAACTTAACAACATTCTGATTTATAAGAACAAGCTCCCACTTCATCAGTCAAGCATTAGACGCATCACATGTGCATCAAATTCCAGACCTTTCTCCCCACAGCGTGATCCCTAATGCCCCTTCTCCTTTTTGGCCATTACGATGCTCCGGGCTAACCACAAAGGCAATGCTGCCATAATGTGGGATTATGGCAGTGTGCTGTCACTAAGGAATACAATGCCTGACACCACCAGCTGAAAGGCCATTATGCTACAAACTGGGGTGGCGTAGTGGGCAAAAGAACGATGGATTTAACCCAGATCTTTTGACTGGGGGAGAATGTTTGCATTGTCAGCATTCCGTCCATCATTTGTTTGCTGTAACACTTTTCGCCCTAAGTGTGATGGGTATGCCCAGACGTGGGTCCCTTGCTCACTGCGCCACTGGATTCAAGCTAGCCTGGCTGAAGAAGGGTGACATACCCTGAAACTGGTCCCAGGATGCTTGTTTCCGGTCCAGGGAGGACCTGGCCTGGCAGTTCGGTCTCGAATGTTCCCATGGGACACAGGGTCAAGACTGATTTGCATATGGCTGGGTCCAAACTGGGGTGGCGTAGTGGGCAAAAGAACGATGGATTTAACCCAGATCTTTTGACTGGGGGAGAATGTTTGCATTGTCAGCATTCCGTCCATCATTTGTTTGCTGTAACACTTTTCGCCCTAAGTGGGATGGATATGCCCAGACGTAGGTCCCTTGCTCACTGCGCCACTGGATTCAAGCTAGCCTGGCTGAAGAAGGGTGACATACCCTGAAACCGGTCCCAGGATGCTTGTTTCCGGTCCAGGGAGGACCTGGCCTGGCAGTTCGGTCTGGACTGTTCCCATTGGGCACAGGGTCAAGACTGATTTGCATATGGCTGGGTCCAAACTGGGGTGGCGTAGTGGGCAAAAGAACAATGGATTTAACCCAGATCTTTTGACTGGGGGAGAATGTTTGCATTGTCAGCATTCCGTCCATCATTTGTTTGCTGTAACACTTTTCGCCCTAAGTGGGATGGGTATGCCCAGACGTGGGTACCTTGCTCACTGCGCCACTGGATTCAAGCTAGCTTGGCTGAAGAAGGGTGACATACCCTGAAACCGGTCCCAGGATGCTTGTTTCCGGTCCAGGGAGGACCTGGCCTGGCAGTTCGGTCTGGACTGTTCCCATGGGGCACAGGGTCAAGACTGATTTGCATATTGCTGGGTCCAAACTGGGGTGGCGTAGTGGGCAAAAGAACAATGGATTTAACCCAGATCTTTTGACTGGGGGAGAATGTTTGCATTGTCAGCATTCCGTCCATCATTTGTTTGCTGTAACATGTACTGCTGCAATCACAAACCAGTAAGGATTATTACTCGTGTAATACTAGCTACAGGTGTGTTTCACCAGAAGCCACACGCTTTCTTGTGCACCAGTAAACTCAGACTTGCTAGGCTGATATGCAATTTTTCCATCTTACTGGAGCCTATAAGTCCCTTTGGGCGTTCATCTAAAAGTGCCCAGCAAAACCAGGATTGCCAAAAACCTTCATCCTAAAACACCAAACTGACATGACAGGACCAGCCGCCTCCTATAACTCTTTACCATGAAATTGGAGAAGCTTTATTTTACTTGCTTGCTTGTGGATTTGTTGCCTCAGCCTGCGTTTTTGTAATTTGTAAATGTCACCAGAATCCATCAATGGCAATATAGGCCCATATTACTCAGATATCAGTTATGTATTCATTCTCTCTCTCTTTCTCTCAAAGAAAGAGAGACATTTTCCAAACTACAAGCTTATAAAACTCAGTGGTTTATAAATGTCACCTGAAACCTGAGATAGCAATATGCTACTCGTTATGTATTTTGTAAATGACATGATTTAACTAATTGATTTCAGTAATCTTTAAAAAAGGTTTTGGAGTATTTAAGTATGATACATTTAACATTCAATGTTTGCCTGAGACTGCATTTATATATGTATGACAAAGTTTTGACCAATGTGTGTTTTTGTTGGGGATAAATTGTGTTTTATTCAATAATGTATATTCTAAATCAAATTTTAAAAGCAAATCATATCGTAAGAAAATTAAAACATGCATTCTAAAATGTGCTTTTGTAATACATTGACCGTATAGAGTAGGTTTAAGAAAACATAGAAGAAGAAAATAAAGTGCAATGTGGGACAGTGTAGCTTTTTGCTGGTAGGTTCAGCATTTACAAAGTTTATTTTCACACACTCGGGAGGACTCATTAGTAGATGCTTGCATCAAGGCAGGGGTTGCAAGGGTGAGCACGTCAGGTGAGCAGATAAATGTTCTAAAAGCAGTACTGTCATTGTGAAAGTGTATTTTTGCCAGCACCGAAAGAAAGACGAAATGCCGAGTTTATATTTTCTATTTCTTTCAAGAAGTTAACGATCTGCAAGTGAATTAAGCCCTGTGAATTATGGGAAATAATTCACAGTTGCGCCTCTTATCTGTGAAATAGGAGCTTTGAAACCACTGACAAAAATTCAATAAGAAGGCATAACCATAATTAATAAATATTCACTGAAAACACAAAGGTTGAAGTGAAGTTACAATTAGGTTAAGTACTAGGATTTTAGCTTCTGTAAAAAAAAAACAACTAGAAATTCACTGAAAAAAACAAACATTAAAGAGACGTGTATCTTGCTGAATACCTTCCAGTACAGCCAACTGTCATATCGGTTCGATGATGTTATCATTGATGTGATCAGTGATGCCATCAATAATGTAATTTCAGATGTCATCAGTGGTTATCCATTATCTCATTTCATATGTCATGAGTGATGTAATATGTGAGGTCATAAGCAGTGCATTACGGGGACTCAAGTTATAGTTAGGCTAGTAAAATATGACTGGTGAATTTCACAGTTTTTTAAACATTTGGTTTTATATTATTACTAGACCTAACTATTACATCACTTTAACATTTGTTTTTTTCTGTGACATTTTAGGCTTTTTTAACATAATGTAAAATCTTAGGGCCCGATTCACAAAGGTAAAATGAGATGAAAGTCTAACTTTAAGACTTTCGGTACTCACGAAGGGCATTTACTACTCGTAAATGCCCTTTGTAAATACTCAAAAGTTCAACTTGACTACTTTTGGTGTTCACAAAGGGCATTTACAAGTAGTAAATGCCCTTGGTGAATACCGAAAGTCGTAAGTTAGACTTTCAGTCTCATTTTACTTTTGAGAATCGGGCTCTTAGTATCTTTATCCAATTATAAATTTACTTTACATTTTTTTCAGTTAATTTCTGTTTTTTTAAAAATCATATTCACCCAACTCCTTCACAGAGCATGTCTTTTGACCATGCACAGCGGGGTTTGGCCGCAGCGCCTGGTCTGGGTCAGGCACTGCATTCAACTCCCCACCCCTGCAGGTGTCCAACTGCTGTTTCTGGCCAACACCCCATGGTCAGCCAACCGCCCACAGACCTCCACCCCACATTTATCATTTTTGTATTTTTTTTATTGATTTTGTTTGCGGTCCAAGGCCGCAGGACAGTACAAGCTTCACTTTTTGTTGGAAGGGCCGAGCTGGGTCCGGTCCCACTGGAGTATGAGGGTACCAGCAGCGCAAAAGGTTTTTTAATATTTTTTTGGCCCGAAGCGGGGTCCCTCTGGGATCCTCCAGACAAGGACAAAGGAGTCACAGTACCCCTGCCCTGCTCACTTATATGTTGTTTGTTCTTTAAAACCCAGGACACTTGTAGGGAGTCCTGAAAAAGCAGCCAAAACATTTCTGATTCAGTTGTGGCCAGCCAATCAGATTGCTCGGTCCTGTGGCACTGGTCCTGTTGCCAGTCAGAGTACTTTTTAACAATTGCAGTACCATAGGAGTACTACTGCACTAACCGGTCAGATTTCACTTTATTTTGAAGCCTAATGTCTTTAAAACGGCTGAACAAATTTGCATCAAATCACAAAAAGTATATTTTCTGAGTAAAGATCTAGCTCTCTGCCCAATTTAGTGTAGTTCTGCTCAGCCGTTTTTTTCTGAATTGCTCCCCAAAATTCCTGGTGGACCCAGCATGGAAAATACGTGTTTTGGCCCAACCCTCTTATTTTTCTTGGCCTAACATATAAAATGTATAACAACTCAGACTTGCTAGGCTGATATGAAATTTTTCCATCTTACTGGAGCCTATAAGTCCCTGAGGGCGTTCATCTGAAAGTGCCCAGCAAAACCAGGATTGCCAAAAACCTTCATCCTAAAACACCAAACTGACATGACAGGACCAGCCACCTCCTATAACTCTTTACCATGAAATTGGAGAAGCTTTATTTTACTTGCTTGCTTGTAGATTTGTTGCCTCAGCCTGCGTTCTTGTAATTTGTAAATGTCACCAGAATCCATCAATGGCAATATAGGCCCATATTACTCAGTTATCAGTTATGTATTCATTCTCTCTCTCTCTCTCTCTTTCTCTCTCTCTCAAAGAGAGACATTTTCCAAACTACAAGCTTATAAAACTCAGTGGTTTATAAATGTCACCTGAAACCTGAGATAGCAATATGCTACTCGTTATGTATTTTGTAAATGACATGATTTAACTAATTGATTTCAGTAATCTTTAAAAAAGGTTTTGGAGTATTTAAGCATGATACATTTAACATTCAATGTTTGCCTGAGACTGCATTTATATATGTCTGACAAGGTTTTGACCAATGTGTGTTTTTGTTGGGGATAAATTGTGTTTTATTCAATAATGTATATTCTAAATCAAATTTTAAAAGCAAAGCTTATCGTAAGAAAATTAAAACATGCATTCTAAAATGTGCTTTTGTAATACATTGACCGTATAGAGTAGGTTTAAGAAAACATAGAAGAAGAAAATAAAGTGCAATGTGGGACAGTGTAGCTTTTTGCTGGTAGGTTCAGCATTTACAAAGTTTATTTTCACACACTCGGGAGGACTCATTAGTAGATGCTTGCATCAAGGCAGGGCTTGCAAGGGTGAGCACGTCAGGTGAGCAGATAAATGTTCTAAAAGCAGTACTGTCATTGTGAAAGTGTATTTTTGCCAGCACCGAAAGAAAGACGAAATGCTGAGTTTATATTTTCTATTTGTTTCAAGAAGTTAACGATCTGCAAGTGAATTAAGCCCTGTGAATTATGGGAAATAATTCACAGTTGCGCCTCTTATCTGTAAAATAGGAGCTTTGAAACCACTGACAAAAATTCAATAAGAAGGCATAACCATAATTAATAAATATTCACTGAAAACACAAAGGTTGAAGTGAAGTTACAATTAGGTTAAGTACTAGGATTTTAGCTTCTGTAAAAAAAAAAAAACTAGAAATTCACTGAAAAAACAAACATTAAAGAGACGTGTATCTTGCTGAATACCTTCCAGTACAGCCAACTGTCATATCGGTTCGATGATGTTATCATTGATGTGATCAGTGATGCCATCAATAATGTAATTTCAGATGTCATCAGTGGTTATCCATTATCTCATTTCATATGTCATGAGTGATGTAATATGTGAGGTCATAAGCAGTGCATTACGGGGACTCGAGTTATAGTTAGGCTAGTAAAATAGGACTTGTGAATTTCACAGTTTTTTAAACATTTGGGGGCATATTAGCAAGAAGAGGCGATAATCATCGCTAACCCTGCTTAGCGTGATTTTTTTTATTGCCGGCTATGGCTGGAATATATTGCCACGCTAACGCTGTATTAGCAACGATTAGCGCTATGGCGATGAATATTCCAGCGATAGCGAGGAAATGGGCCAACATCGCTGAAAAACCAGCGATGTTGCATGGAGAAGGGAGAACACCTTGCTGATACGACCCTGTGGTCGTATCAGCATAATCCACCCCCATGTTAGGTATGGCTAACACCTGCTAATTGCAGGTGTTAAATAAATGGCGATGACCCCGGTTAGCGCGACTTTTCACGTCGCTAACTGGGTCCATGGCCACCTTGCTAATAGGCGATAGGCCTGTTAGCGAGTGTTTCCCAGGTTTGTTCGTCGGGAACGCCCACTTTGCATGTCATTAGCGATAAATATCGCTGACATGCAAAGCGGTAAATAAACGGGCGCTAATGCCCGAAAACTGTCGCTAACTGCTGTTAGAGACAGTTTGCTAATAGGGCGATATAAATATCGCCGCTTTAGCGGCAAAAAGTGCCGCTAAAGCGGCGATAGTGCCCTTGCTAATATGCCCCTTGGTTTTATATTATTACTAGACCTAACTATTACATCACTTTAACATTTGTTTTTTTCTGTGACATTTTAGGCTTTTTTAACATAATGTAAAATCTTAGGGCCCGATTCACAAAGGTAAAATGAGATGAAAGTCTAACTTTAAGACTTTCGGAACTCACGAAGGGCATTTACTACTCGTAAATGCCCTTTGTAAATACCAAAAGTTCAACTTGACTACTTTTGGTGTTCACAAAGGGCATTTACAAGTAGTAAATGCCCTTAGTGAATACCGAAAGTCGTAAAGTTAGACTTTACATCTCATTTACTTTGAGAATCGGGCTCTTAGTATCTTTATCCAATTATAAATTTACTTTACATTTTTTTCAGTTAATTTCTGTTTTTTTAAAAATCATATTCACCCAACTCCTTCACAGAGCATGTGTTTTGACCATGCACAGCGGGGTTTGGCCACAGGGCCTGGTCTGGGTCAGGCACTGCATTCAACTCCCCACCCCTGCAGGTGTCCAACTGCTGTTTATGGCCAACACCCCATGGTCAGCCAACCGCCCACAGACCTCCACCCCACATTTATCATTTTTGTATTTTTTTTATTGATTTATTTTGCGGTCCAAGGTCCCGCAGGACAGTACAAGCTTCACTTTTTGTTGGAAGGGCCGAGCTGGGTCCGGTCCCACTGGAGTATGAGGGTACCAGCAGCGCAAAAGGTTTTTTAATATTTTTTTGGCCCGAAGCGGGGTCCCTCTGGGATCCTCCAGACAAGGACAAAGGAGTCACAGTACCCCTGCCCTGCTCACTTATATGTTGTTTGTTCTTTAAAACCCAGGACACTTGTAGGGAGTCCTGAAAAAGCAGCCAAAACATTTCTGATTCAGTTGTGGCCAGCCAATCAGATTGCTCGGTCCTGTGGCACTGGTCCTGTTGCCAGTCAGAGTACTTTTTAACAATTGCAGTACCATAGGAGTACTACTGCACTAACCGGTCAGATTTCACTTTATTTTGAAGCCTAATGTCTTTAAAACGGCTGAACAAATTTGCATCAAATCACAATAAGTATATTTTCTGAGTAAAGATCTAGCTCTCTGCCCAATTTAGTGTAGTTCTGCTCAGCCGTTTTTTCTGAATTGCTCCCCAAAATTCCTGGTGGACCCAGCATGGAAAATACGTGTTTTGGCCCAACCCCTTATTTTTCTTGGCCTAACATATAAAATGTATAACAACTCAGACTTGCTAGGCTGATATGCAATTTTTCCATCTTACTGGAGCCTATAAGTCCCTGAGGGCGTTCATCTGAAAGTGCCCAGCAAAACCAGGATTGCCAAAAACCTTCATCCTAAAACACCAAACTGACATGACAGGACCAGCCACCTCCTATAACTCTTTACCATGAAATTGGAGAAGCTTTATTTTACTTGCTTGCTTGTAGATTTGTTGCCTCAGCCTGCGTTCTTGTAATTTGTAAATGTCACCAGAATCCATCAATGGCAATATAGGCCCATATTACTCAGTTATCAGTTATGTATTCATTCTCTCTCTCTCTTTCTCTCTCTCTCAAAGAGAGACATTTTCCAAACTACAAGCTTATAAAACTCAGTGGTTTATAAATGTCACCTGAAACCTGAGATAGCAATATGCTACTCGTAAAAATATTTTGTAAATGACATGATTTAACTAATTGATTTCAGTAATCTTTAAAAAAGGTTTTGGAGTATTTAAGTATGATACATTTAACATTCAATGTTTGCCTGAGACTGCATTTATATATGTCTGACAAGGTTTTGACCAATGTGTGTTTTTGTTGGGGATAAATTGTGTTTTATTCAATAATGTATATTCTAAATCAAATTTTAAAAGCAAAGCATATTGTAAGAAAATTAAAACATGCATTCTAAAATGTGCTTTTGTAATACATTGACCGTATAGAGAAGGTTTAAGAAAACATAGAAGAAGAAAATAAAGTGCAATGTGGGACAGTGTAGCTTTTTGCTGGTAGGTTCAGCATTTACAAAGTTTATTTTCACACACTCGGGAGGACTCATTAGTAGATGCTTGCATCAAGGCAGGGGTTGCAAGGGTGAGCACGTCAGGTGAGCAGATAAATGTTCTAAAAGCAGTACTGTCATTGTGAAAGTGTATTTTTGCCAGCACCGAAAGAAAGACGAAATGCCGAGTTTATATTTTCTATTTCTTTCAAGAAGTTAACGATCTGCAAGTGAATTAAGCCCTGTGAATTATGGGAAATAATTCACAGTTGCGCCTCTTATCTGTGAAATAGGAGCTTTGAAACCACTGACAAAAATTCAATAAGAAGGCGTAACCATAATTAATAAATATTCACTGAAAAAACAAAGGTTGAAGTGAAGTTACAATTAGGTTAAGTACTAGGATTTTAGCTTCTGTAAAAACAAAAACCTAGAAATTCACTGAAAAAAACAAACATTAAAGAGACGTGTATCTTGCTGAATACCTTCCAGTACAGCCAACTGTCATATCGGTTCGATGATGTTATCATTGATGTGATCAGTGATGCCATCAATAATGTAATTTCAGATGTCATCAGTGGTCATCCATTATCTCATTTCATATGGCATGATGATGTAATATGTGAGGTCATAAGCAGTGCATTACGGGGACTCAAGTTACAGTTAGGCTAGTAAAATATGACTGGTGAATTTCACTGTTTTTTAAACATTTGGTTTTATATTATTACTAGACCTAACTATACATCACTTTAACATTTGTTTTCTTCTGTGACATTTTAGGCTTTTTTAACATAATGTAAAATCTTAGGGCCCGATTCACAAAGGTAAAATTAGATAAAAGTCTAACTTTAAGACTTTTGATACTCACGAAGGGCATTTCCTACTCGTAAATGCCCTTTGTGAATACCAAAAGTTGAAGTTTACTACTTTTGATATTCACAAAGAGCATTTACGAGTAGTAAATGCCCTTTGTGAATACCGAAAGTCGTAAAGTTAGACTTTCGTCTCATTTTACTTTTGTGAATCGGGCTCTTAGTATCTTTATCCAACTATAAATTTACTTTAAACTTTTTTTCAGTTAATTTCTGGTTTTGTTTTACTCATATTCACCCAACTCCTTCACAGAGCATGTCTTTTGACCATGCACAGCGGGGTTTGGCCGCAGGGCCTGGTCTGGGTCAGGCACTGCATTCAACTCCCCACCCCTGCAGGTGACCAACTTCTGTCTCTGGCCTATACCCCATGGTCAGCCAACCGCTCACAGACCTCCACCACACATTCATCATTTTTGTATCTTTTTAATTGATTTTGTTTGCTGTCCAAGGTCTCGCAGGACAGTACAAGCTTCACTTTTTGTTGGAAGGGCCGAGCTGGGTCCGGTCCCGTTGGAGTATGAGGGTACCCGCAGCGCAAAAGGTTTTTAAATTTTTTTTGGGCAGGAAGCGGGGTCCCTCTGGGATCCTCCAGACAA
This sequence comes from Calotriton arnoldi, assembly GCA_963921515.1. NCBI lineage: Eukaryota > Metazoa > Chordata > Amphibia > Caudata > Salamandridae > Calotriton > Calotriton arnoldi. Next base: position 2,300,659 of record CAWUFW010002198.1, read on the forward strand.
GGACCAAGGAGTCACAGTACCCTTGCCCTGCTCACTTGTATGTTTTTTTTCTTTAAAACCCAGGACACTTGTAGGGAGTCCTGAGAAAGCAGCCACAACATTTCTGATTCAGTTGTAGCCAGCCAATCAGATTGACCGGTCCTCTGGCACCGGTGCTGTTGCCAGTCAGAATACTTTTTTAACAATTACAGTACCATAGGAGTACTACTGCACTAACCGGTCAGATATCACTTTATTTTTAAGCTTAATGTCTTGAAAACGGCTGAACGAATTTGCATCAAATCACAAAAAATATATTTTCTGAGTAAATATCTTGCTCTCCCCAATTTAGTGTAGTTCTGCTCAGCCGTTTTTTTCTGAATTGCTCCCCAAAATTCCTGGTGGACCTAGCATGGGAAATACGTGTTTTGGCCCACCCCCCTTTTTAGGTCTCGGCCTGCACCAGCGCTTGCGCTGGTCTGGCCGAGAGTTTTAGTAAGCGGGTTTTGGAAGTGCAAACCCACTGGCTTTCGGCTGGCGACCAGCTTGCGTTCACGATGGCGTGCACGCGCGCCATCCATTCCTCGCATCGCTGGCGAGGCGCCATCTGCCTTTCCTCCCCCTCCCTCACCCCTCCTCCCCCTCCCTCACCAGAGAGTGCGTTTCTTGTTTTCTTATTGCCATCTAGCACTTTTGGCCCCAGCCAGGGTGCTCTTTCTGAGCGCGTGCTTCTCTGCCCGTTGTTCTGGGTGTGTTAATCCAAAACATGCTCTAATCGTAATCCTCGGGCTCCTAGCTAGATCGTCAGAAGTGGGGTTTGTCACTGTGTGAGAGTAAATGTGTAAAAAGTAAATCACCACGGTTTCTTGCCCGCAAGCATGCATCCATAAATATCCTATTTCTTGTGAGAAGAACCAAAAAACCACATTTTCAGAAACGCGTTGGTACGTTCACAGCACAGAATTTATTGGCTTTTCTTTTCCATAGAACATGCTGCCCACTTGTAATCAGTGCAACTTTTTCGGTGATAGTTACAAATGTTATCTCCTAGAGCCATCCGGTGGCGTTTATTGCACATGACGTGAAACGCCTGTTTCCTTGCCGTATTAAAAGACGTGCTGCATTAAGAAAAACTATTACTCGGCTAACAATGCCCTCATCATTCACTTCTCACACACACTATCACACTCTGCTGTATACACACAAACTTTAGCTTCTGCTGACATGCGCATGTCACTGACTCTCTCACGCGCGCACACACAGTTCATAGCCATGCATCTCAGTTCGAGCGAGTGGGAGGTGCCAGAATGTTTAAATTGGAGGTACTACCGTCAAGTTGTAGTGGATATGGGAGTTGCAACTATGGTGACCATGAAGTCCAACAGGATTTGTGCTCTTCATGCTGACTCTGTGACATTCATGCATTTTTTGCTTCTTGGTCTCTGTTGTGAAAAACACTTTGCAAGCTGACAACAATAGTGACCCTTGTATCCAACAGATTTATAGTGCACGCGCCCCTCTTGTAGCGAGTGTCTTGTTCCAAAGTCCACACATCGCCACGTTACAATGCACATTTCCCACTATTAATGTCCCTCTGCAGCCCCAGTTCTTCTTAACCAGCGAGTGGATGACTTCACTGTTGCTGTTTTGCTTCTCTGCTCAAAGCACAGGACGGTTAATCACTCTTTAAACAAACTTAGTTCACCAATTCTAAAGTCAGCTGCTTTACCTGTTACGTTTCTCCTGCAAACAAAAAACATAATTAAAAAACATTAGTGCCCAACAAAGCCATTATGTCATTGCCTGCAGTCTTTTTAAATGACTCCGGTGTCTACCGGGACGCTCATTTGCCACCTTAAAGAAACTAGAAAACCAAAAACACGGTGTAACACTTTATGCTTATGTCACATCATATAGTAAAGCCTGCCTGCTGGAGGGCGTCTCGTGGTAGGTGCTACTTTTGAACAAGCGCAATTTAAACTCAGCTCAGTTCATCGACCTTGGAAGCATCAACGTCTGAGTTCTCCAAACTGAGATTACGTTTGTATGAGACGTTTTGTTACCATTTTTTTTTATTGTACAGAGTGGCGTGGCTACAGCTTGAGAAGTACTGCTTTTCCATTTTTTGCCAATGGATGTTTAGTGTATTAATATACTAAGCATCCTGCCTTTAGTTTTGCCTTTTGCGACACCGCTGGTTTACAGTTTTTGCAGGCATACACAGCACACTTCCTCCACTTGCAATAACCTTCGGTTCACCTTAAGCCAAAGTTTTACACAAATGAAATGCGTTACTTACCTGTAACTGCAGTTATCCAGTATTGGTATCTTTCATAGATTCACATGCCTGAATCATTCCCCGTCGTCGAGATGGGAGTCCCCGGTACATTAGAAAAGTAATGTCCCATTAGACATACAAAACCATAGGCCTAAGGCCTCTCATTAGTAACATATCCAGGTCCTTTTGTGAAAAGGACCAAACTATAAACAACAGCCAATCAGCTGTTACCACCCTTTGGAACCTTCCTGGCAGGAGCTCTGGTCCCTCAGATTTTCGTAAGCGGAGTGCTATATAACAGTACCACTGAGAGAACCAAAAGAGCCTTTCCAAGGGAGGTGGGTGGGTTGCATGTGAATCTATGAAAGATACCAATACTGGATAACTGCAGTTACAGGTAAGTAACGCATTTCTTATCCAGTATTAGGGTATCTTTCATAGATTCACATGCCTGAATCAGAGTAGCAAGCAATAGTGAGCACATTTCTTTTTCCCCATAAGGGGTATACATGCATTGGTTAAGAAAAAACCATATTTGTACATTTCAGTATATCAACGATATAGTGCATAATAATAAGCAGACATGAAGGTAATCATAGAAATGTGCGGTAAAATAAAGGTTGGTGGGAAGGAAGAAAGGCTCACCTCTATTGAAATAGATGACGTAGTACTGCCTGTCCAACTGCAGCGCCCTTCGCCAGTTCTGAATCCAAGCAGTAATGCCTGGTAAATGTGTGCGGCGTTTTCCATGTTGCCGCTCTGCAAATGTCCACAATAGGGACGCCGGCAAACAATGCCATGGACGTAGAGACTGCCCTGGTGGAATGGGCACGAATTGTAGTTTGCAAGGGCTGACCAGCCTGCTGGTGGCATAAAGTGATAGCGCTAGAGATCCACCTAGAGATACTTTGCTTCGAAAGGGGGGAACCTTTCCTAGGACCACTGTAAGCCACGAAAAGTTGGTTGGACTTTCGGAATGGTCTTGACCTGTGAAGGTAGAATTTAAGGCATCGCTTTAGATCCAAGGAATGAAGAGCCTTTTCCGCTGGTGTTTGAGGATTTGGGAAGAAGGTCTTCAAAACAATGGGTTCGTTAAGATGGAAGTGCGATGGCACTTTAGGGATAAACTTCGGGTTGGTTCGAAGAATTACCCTATCGTCCTTGAATTGCATAAATGGATGCTGTATTGTAAAAGCGTGAAGCTCACTGACTCGTCTTGCTGAAGCAAGGGCTAGCAGAAGTGCAGTTTTCCAGGAGAGGAACTTGAGGTCCACCTTGTGTATTGGTTCAAAAGGATGCCTCATGAGCTGGGCTAGAACCGTATTAAGCTGCCATGTTGGAGGAGGAAGCTTTAGTGGAGGGAAAGTCCGGAAAAGACCCTTGAGGAATTGTTTTATGAGTCTATTGGACCAAAGAGAAGGACCTGTGGAGGATCTTCTGAAACGGGATATCGCTGCCAGATGAACTCTGATGGAAGCGTGAGCGAGGCCCGCATTTGCGAGATGAAGGAGGTATGGTAAAATCTCCTCAGGCGAGGACTTGAAGGGATGCACTTCAGCAGATGCACACCATATACAGAACCTTTTCCATTTGAGAGAATATGTTCTGCTTGTACTGTCCGCTACTGCTCGAGACAGAACCGCCCTACAGTCCGGAGGGATATTCATAGCTTGGAACTCATTGTATTCAGGAGCCAGGCCGATAATTTGAGCGAGGCCGGGTCCGGATGCTGTATTTGCCCCTGATCCATTGTGAGAAGAGACGGAAACGGCTTCAATGGAATTGGAAGCTTCTGGGATAGGAGATGTAGTTCTGTAAACCAATGTTGGCGAGGCCATGCCGGTGCTATTAAAATCAGAGTGCAGGGCACTGCCTTCATCTTCTTGAGGACTCTGGGGAGCAGTGGAATCGGCGGAAAGGCGTACGCAAAGACGCCGAACCAGGCTATCGAAAATGCATTCCCCAGAGATCCCTATTAGGGATGCCAGCTTGCGAAGCGTCGGCATTTGGCGTTGAGTCGTGAAGCGAATAGGTCGAGATTTGGTTGGCCCCATTGACAGAAAATGCGGTCGAGAATACCCTGGTGTAATTCCCACTCGTGGCAGGAGGTTTGTAGTCTGCTCAGCGAATCTGCCAATGTATTTTCCCTTCCCGGAACATATTCGGCCTTCAGGGAGATTTTGTGCTGAAGTGCCCAGTTCCAAATTTTCTGCGATTCTTGAGATAACAAGAGTGAACGAGTCCCTCCCTGCTTGTTCACGTAGTGCATTGTTGTGGTGTTGTCCGTTTTGACAAGCACTAGAGAACCTGCTATTCTGGGAAGAAAAGCCCGAAGGGCTAGAAAAACAGCTCTGAGCTCTAGGAGGTTTATGTGCAAAGTCCTTTCTGTTATTGACCACTTTCCGCTGATTTGAAGCTCCTGGAGAAAGGCTCCCCAACCTTCTAGGGATGCGTCTGTAGTTATTACCTGAGGAGACACCTGAGGTAGGAAAGACAGGCCTTGTGACAGATTCTGTGGACGAGTCCACCAGTGTAACGCTGTGATTACTTGAGGAGTGACCTGTATGATGTCGTCGAAAGATCCTTCCACCTGAATCCACTGAGTGGCAAGAGCCTCCTGGAGAGGACGCATATGGAGGCGACAATGTGGAATGAGTAGTATGCAAGAGGACATCATTCCCAGGAGGGATTTGAAGAGTCGAACAGAAAGAGACTCTTAGTTTTATCCTGTTTGCCAACTGTGCGAGCTTGCGCTGTCGCTCCTGTGTTGGGTAAGCATTCTTGTGGACAGTATCCAAAAAGGCTCCCAAAAATGTGATCTTTTGAGAAGGTTGAAGCATTGACTTTTCTGCATTGAGGGTGAGACCTAATTGCTCGAAAAGTTTTAGACAAGCGCTGGAAGATTGCATCGCGCCTTGAAGAGATGGTGCTTTGACGAGCCAGTCGTCGAGATATGGAAACACTTGATGGTGCTGCTGTCTGAGGTACGCAGCGACTGGTGACAGACATTTTGTGAATATGCGAGGAGCCGATCTGAGCCCAAACGGCAGCACTCGAAATTGGTAATGCCTGCCAGCGACGGCAAATCTCAGAAATTGTTTGTGTTTTCTGTGGATTGGGACATGGAAATAGGCATCCTGGAGGTCTAAAGATACCATGTAGTCGTTTGGATTGAGAAGTTGTAGGACTTCCTGGATGGTAATCATGCGAAATGATTGCTTCCTTAGGAATTTGTTCAAATTTCTTAGGTCTAGAACCGGCCTCCACTTGTCGTCTCTCTTGCGCACCAAAAAGAATCGGGAATAAAAACCTTTTCCCCGTTGATGAACAGGAACTCGCTCTATGGCTCCTTTGCGAATCATGGATGATATTTCGTTCTGCAAGAGGTTCAAATGTTTGTGAACCATAGGTTGAGGTGGAGTTGGTGGAGGGGATTGAAGAAATTCCAAGGAATGTCCGAACTGCACTATTTGTAGGACCCACTGATCTGTAGTTATTTGTTCCCAATTGTGCAAAAAATTTGATATCTTTCCTCCTATTCTGAATGGTGAGGGGGGGGTCACAGTAGGTGGCAGGGAAAAGTCATTGACGCCGGGCAGAATCTTTCTGGCGACCAGCCTTTCCTCGAAAAGAAGATTTGTTGTAGGCAGTTTGTTGTGGTTGCTGCCTCTGCTGAAATTGCGGCCTGTATTGCTGGCCCGACGAGGAGTAACCAGAATATCTATTTTGTTGATATCCTCCTCTATAGGACGATTGACCTCTACCTCGTGAGCCACGAAAGGAGGAAGTTCTATATTGGAGGGTTCCCAAAGATTTGGCCGTATCCGTATCTTTTTTAATTCCTTGTAGGGCTTCATCGATATGAGATCCAAACAGGCACTGTCCGTCATAGGGCATATCCAGGATCTTTGTCTGGACCTCAGGTCAGAAAGTCGTCGCTTTAAGCCAGACTTGGCGTCTTAGAACTGCCGCCCCTGCTAACTGATGGAAGCCAGTAGATGCGATGTCCATCGCACAATCTATAATTTCAGAAGCTGACCTCTCGCCCTCTTGCAGTAGCTTCTTTGCTTCCTCTTTAGTGTCCTGTGGTAAGCTGTCCAAAAAAGGTGCAATATCAGACCACATCTGTCTATTGTATCTTCCCAATAAGGCCAATGAGTTAGCAGCCCTCACTGTGAGTGCAGACATGGAAGAGAAACGCTTTCCGATGTTGTCCAAGCGCCTACCCTCTTTATCCGGTGGTGCTGAAAGTGGAGTAGAAGGGTTTTTTGAGCGGCGTTGGGCTGCTTGTGTAACCACAGAATCTGGCTTGGGATGGCCAGTCAGACAAGCCGGGGCATCATCCGGTGCCCTATACTTTTTATCCAGCCGTGGTAGGATTGGAGGAATTGAAGAAGGATTCTTCATTATCTTGACCCCTTGTTCCCAGATATAATTTATTATAGGCATGGATCGCACTGACTTTTTAAAAGGCTCTTTAAAGTCATACAAGAAACAATCTTGTTGCTGGGAAGGAATCGGCAACTGAAAGCGCTTTGCTGCTCTTTCTAGGAGATTATGAAAGCCTTCTATGTCCTCCGGAGGCGAGTCTACTGGAGGAGGGGAAGGAGACGCTGGAAGTGGTATAACGTAGTCGTCCCATTCCTCGTGTTGTGATTCATCATCTGGGATTTCTCCCTCTTCCTGAGGAACCTCCTCCTCATCATCAGTAGAGTGGGGAGATGGTCTAAGCATTGCCGAGGAGGCGGGCTGAGACGGAAGTTGTACCACTGGTGGTGGAGCTTGTTCCGGAGCAGAAGACGGAGCAGCAGCAGGGAACCTCTTTTTATAATCTGTGATCAAGAATTGCAGATCCGATACCAAAGCCACCGGAAGGCACACCATCTGAGATTGCTGAGGTATTTGGTCTTCATGATAATATGTCTGATCATCAATGTCCTGATCATCATCATCTGAAACCTCCTGATACTTGACATTGAGTTCCGACGGACTTGTTGCCGCCCTAAAAGGCCCCTCGTCGTCCGAATCATCATCCACATCCAATAGGTGAGAGGGCACTAAGGACTGGACCCTACTGGGTGAAGTTAAAGAAGGTGATAACCTGTGTTTGCTGAGTTTTTGGTGGCAAACAGTCATTTTAGCCTTCATTTTTGGTGTAGACATCAGGGTCGTCGACGGGACACTCGTCGTCGACGGCGGAGCGTCGACGGGTGAAACCTTCAACTTCGTTGAAATTTTTATCGACGGCGTAGTCGACGGCAAGGGCGTCGACGGCAACATCACCGTCGATGGAAAGGTCGTCGGCGGTGAAATTATCGTCGACGGAGGAGCCGTCGATGTGGCTGTGATCGCCGGGGTCGTCGTCGACTGATCCGTCGTCGGAATCTTCGACGACGACTTCTTGATTTTTATCGTTGACGACATGACCACTTGTGCCGTCGACGAAGATGTTGTGGTCGTCGATGATGAACGAGATGCAGACGAGACAGACATAGTAGAGACTGTCGTCGTCGACGTTGTAACTCTGGCAGTGACAGGAGACGTCGACGTTGAGATCGTCGACGATGCCGTCGTCGACGAGCCTGAGGAGGGCTTTTTGAATGAATGCTGGACTCTAATTGAAGGAGTCGCAGGGTCTGAAGATGGCAATTTTTTACTTGTGGAAACCTCTGAAGACTTTTTGTGCGTCTTCTTTGCAGGTTGCTGCGATGAAGGGCTTGGAGAAGCATCTCTAGACCTTTTCTGAGGAGTTTTTGAGGAGGTCCTTGACGAAGTCTCACTCTCCTCAGAGGACAAGGGGTCTTGTTTGTCCTTTAACCTCTGCAGCCAAATTAAAAGCCGTCCCTCCCGGTCTTTTAGGGTTTTTGAAGAAAAGGTACGACATACCTTGCAGTCTTTAGATGAATGGTCCGGGTAAAGACAATACAGACAGTCCTTGTGGGGATCGTCCACATGTAACCTCTTCTTCCTGCAGGTTGTACAGGGCCTAAAAAGGCCTTTTTTGTGGGTGTCTGACATGAAGACAACTGGGACTTCACTCAGACAGATGTAAGGATGAGGAAATACCTTATCTGAGAGATTAAACGCTGTAAAGTAGGAAACCTGAGCAGAGCTCAGTTGGAGACTCCCTTAGCACGACGTGCGGTAGAAAATCTGAGGGACCAGAGCTCCTGCCAGGAAGGTTCCAAAGGGTGGTAACAGCTGATTGGCTGTTGTTTAGAGTTTGGTCCTTTTCACAAAAGGACCTGGATATGTTACTAATGAGAGGCCTTAGGCCTATGGTTTTGTATGTCTAATGGGACATTACTTTTCTAATGTACCGGGGACTCCCATCTCGACGACGGGGAATGATTCAGGCATGTGAATCTATGAAAGATACCCTAATACTGGATAAGTAATTAAGCCCTCAGGCGCTCCCATTAACATCAATTAACAAGTTGTTGTGACAAAGCTTTACAGGAACCAGACCAGCGACGCCACATCAACAGCAGGCAGACACAGCACACCTCCTACTACACTTTCTCTACCATCCTCCTCTCCCGTCCGTGGTTTGTTCCTCACTCGCTTCCTTCCAATATGGCCATATCTTCACACACAACGTAAAGTACTTTCTCTAACATCCTCCACTTTCCTGTACCTTTTCTCTCTCTTAAAACCCCTATTTACCCTTAAACTGCTTTTTTTTTTTTAAATGAACAAAAAAAAATCAAGTTCTCCTTTGTTCCACGTCTCACCTCAACTACAGCGGGCATACACAAATGTACATAACACCCTAAAAAATTAAATAACGTCTACAATACAAAAAAAACATTGCACACTTTACCCCAAAAACATATTTGCTAATATTTTCTATATGTTTCAGGGTGTACTACGCTAAACTATTCTGTATAGATCAAACCATGCGCGTAATGTAATGATGTGCAGGAGGCTAACATTAAGCCGGTGTTAAATATTGGTCACTCCCCCGTAACACCATTTGTAAAACAGTTTTCAACTTCTTTTGCAATGTGCTGGTGAAAACAGTTCATTTTTACTGCAAGGAGCTTAAATTAGGCTGGTGTCTGCTGGGACGCTTAGCATTCTCTTTATGTTTATCTACTATAAACATTATTGGCACGTTAGTTTGGACTCCTTTTAGGTTTTTATAGTGGATTAATCTATCACAATGAAGCTAAAATCTAGACAAAAATTAGCCCTCAAACCCTTACGCTACAATGCCACTGCAATGCTGCACCAGCAATAGCTACACCAATAACCAACATATTAAACATCACTAAAATTACTATGCTCACTTTATCATACTCTCACTAACTCAGTAACTATCTCACTCTCACTAACAAACTAACTCAGACATTACCTAACTACCTCTCTAACTCTCTCTCTCACTAACTCTCTCTCTCACTATATCTCACTAACTAATTCTCGCACTAACAAAAACACTCACTCTCACTATCCCTACCTAACTAACACCCTCCCTCAAACTCTATCTTACTAACTACCTCTCACACTAACACTAATTTACTACCTAACTCACACTAACAAACTAAATAACTCAAACTCTTTCAATACCTCACTAATTAACTCTCTCACTCGCTCACTAACTCTCTCGCACACACTCACTAACTACATCACTAACTCATCTTTCACTAATTAGCTAACTCTCTCATTAACTAACTACTTCTCTCACTAACACTCTAATTAACTCTCTCACTCTCTCTTACACTAACTAACTCTCTCATTCTCTCGCTATCTCACTATCTCTCTCACTAACTCTCTCTTTCTCACTAAATAACTTTCCAACTCTCTCTCTCAATAACTAACTATCTGAATCACTAACTCTATCTCTCTCACTAACTAACTCCCCCAATAACAAAACAACCAATAACAAACAACCATTACAACAAGCAAATACACATTCCCAGCTTTTTTAATATAATCATTACATTCTATATAATGCTTTCATAGTCATATATACAGTAACAAAAATACTTCTAACACTTCTTTATTATAAATTTTCACCGTACTACACACTTCTGCACAGCACAACTTAAAAACATAGGCAAAGTAAATATCTCTGGCTAAAAACGTATAAGGTCCCAAAGGCGAGACCTATTGGCTATGCCAATGCTTGTTTTTCTTAGCCTAACATATAAAAAGTATAACTACCCAGTAGTAACCCCCACTGTGCAATATAGATATATATCTAGATAGATATATATTTATATAATACAGAACAGCTTTTTAGTAACACCCAGGCTGGGCAGACCATCTTTTCAGTAACTGTGGTAACAACCTTGAACACACCTCCTTTTAGCTGGGCCTTGATTTCTAGTCTGCTCGATTCACTTTCTCAAAGTGTAAAAAGGGCTCGGATGGCAACCCTCTGTCACTAACCAATGCAATAGTATAATGGTTTTTAAGGAGCGCTCACAATAGCCTCTTTGGATTTTGTCGAGTTGTTTCTGTGACAGCAATGATAGAGAAAAAAGTCAGATCCCTCATATTGCTACAGAATATAATTCTGTTACAACACCGCCCGCAAGATAAACACGTTACACAAAGCAAATATGTCTACCTCTTTAGGCTAGCATGCTTTACAAATAAGCCAAGACAAATCTAAACTTATGTATTTTCGATCTTAAATAAACAAACCTAAGTTGACTTGGCGCTTTAATGGTGCTGGCATTTAAAACCATGTTTCAGATGTTGTCTCACAATATCAAGTAGCAGTAGACACCTAAGTATAAGGAGGTGTATTAAAAAGTGATGTCTCCTGTCATTTTAGTTCAAATTAAACCAGGCACTTTTGATGATGGTTTACAAGAAACTGTAACTGGTTGCTAATGACAGTATGCCCAAGATAACTTTTTTTCTTATTTTTTGCATTGTGCTCGAAACCTAAATTCAAAACATCAACAGGATGAAGCATAGTCCAATGCATGGCAATGTGAATTACATCGAGAACATACATAGGGCATCCATCAGAGTGTCTTGGTGGTGAACTATATAACTATCCTCATCCCCTCATTTCCCAACTTGGCCCCTTTAACAATTATTGTCCTGTAGTGACCGCCAACCAGAGAAGGTTCTCCAGGCGATCCTTCCCTATCACAGCCCATCACAGTCAGCAGTTGGTTATTACAGTAACCAGTTGTTGAGCTCTGGGTGGGATATCTTTCGGTGTATTATGCTAAACAATTGCCAATCTTAGTGCAAATCTGTCCACAGTGTCAAAGTTTACAGGCAAATGGAAAAAAGCATTTTCAATGGAATAAGGCAGCTGAACCATAACTATACAGTGGTGACTGTTCTGCATTGATTAAATATATATGTATGTCAATCAATAAATCAAACAAACAGGATTTATAAAGCGCTGCTATTCTCCCGTGAGGGGACCCAGGCACTGGGAGCCATGCTGCTCGGGTGGAATCAGTTGAACAACCAGGTCTTGAGTCCCTTTCTGAATTCCTGACAAGAGGGCGAGGTCTGGAGGTGAAGGGGGAGGATGTTTCAGGTTTTCGTGGTGAGGTAGGAGAAGGAGCATTTTCCACTGTTGCTTCAGGGGATGCGGGGGTGTGAGCAAGGGAGAGGGAGGCTAAGCACATATGTTGAGGGTTGGTGGAAGCTCAAGCGGTGGTTGATGTATGCTGGTCCTCGATTGTGCAGGGCTTTGTAGGCATGGGTCAGCGTCTTCAATTGACATCTCTTGTGGACCAGGAGCTAGTGGAGCTTCCTGAGGTGTGTGGGTGATATGGGTCCGTTTGGGGCGGTCAAAGATGAGTCTGGCTGCTGAGTTCTATATGGTCTGCACTCTCTTCCGGAGGTGTGTGGTGAATCCTACGTAAAGTACATTGCCATAGTCCAAGCGGCTAGTGACGAGAGCTTGAGTGACGGTACATCTGGTGCTGACTGGGAGCCATTTGAAGATCTTTCGGAGCATGTGAAGAATGAGGAACCAGGCAGAGGAGACTGCGTTGATCTGGTTTTTCATGGTGAGTATGATGTCCGGGATGATGCTGTGGTTCCGGTTGTGGTCTGTGGGAGTGGGTGAGGGTCCTAGTTCACCAGGCCACCAGGAGTTGTTCCGCGGGAAGGGGTTGTTCCAGAAGATCAGGACCTCTGTTTTGCCTTTGTTGATTTTGAGGCAGTTGCTTTGCATCCAGTCGGCGATGCTGGTCATGCACAAGTGGAAGTTGGCCCTTGTGGTGGATGAGATGAGCTGGGTGTCGTCAGCGTAGGATATGATGTTCAGTTCAAGGGTAATGACGATGTTGTGCCACCCTCAGATAGTTTCAAATGCCATGTCCTCCCAGATTGAGTATGTTTCCTACAATGGTGGGAAAAACACACAGTGTTTTTAAATACCCCTCACACACCAAAAGGGCCCTTGGTGTCATGCTTCATCATGGGGGTCTTCCCGCCCCTCTACGGGACGGGGCGTGCTACGACCTACGATTACGCGGGAGCACTGTTGTCATGAAAAGACTGTGTCGTGTAGGAATGTGAGTGGAAGGGTCAGGGGTGAATAGAAAAGTGAGGTTAAAAAATACCTGGCTCGGCGGTTTAGAAAATAAATTTTTAATATACCTTTGAGCTGGTATTGTTAAAAGAGTGGGGACGGAGGTGTATTTGCCTCAATGAGCTATGCCTCCAAGGTCAACATGTTTCGAAGCCCCCTGGCTTCTTCTTCAGGACTTAACAGATCTCTTCTACACTCACTTAATATGTGGTGTGTTTTTAACCTAATCCTCTCTAAAAAAATGTGGGTGAGAGTAAATGAACAGTGCATGCAAATATTTAATGCACATATACGATACCTAAATAGGTATCTGTCATCGTTATCTGGAAGAAAAACGGCATTTATACATATACATTAAAAATTAAAAAGCGGAAAAACACCATCCATCGTGATAAGATAGTGACCTAAAAGGAAATGAAATGAGTGAACATTTACTCCTTATCGTTAATTCACAGTGCAGTTTGATGGTGATGTGTCCCGCTATTAATCAGAGGAAAAAGACATTTAATGACAGACTCACACACATGAAACATAAAACACACACTCTATGAACAAGGACCCGGTCTAATTGGTCCATAAGGTATTGTCATGTCTGTCCAAAAGAAACTCGTGGTTATAAGGAGTTATCTGAGGAAAAAGTGTATCTCGGTAGGAAAAAGATAACCTACTTGATTTCAAAAGTAAACGCGACCCATGAGCCTGTAACGGGTGGGAGGGGTGCCTATAGTAGCAACTGCTCCTGGGACACTGCCCCGCCGTGTCTGGCCTCCCTGCGGCTCCGCTGGACAATGGAGTACCTGCGGGGAGGGTCTTAAATACGACTCCTAATTGTTGCTTCCGCCCTAGATAGAGGGCGTGATAGATAACACCTGTGTAGCCCCTAATTGCTTCGTGGTGTGGAGCGCTGACCTCTGAAATCTCAGGGGAGATGATTGCGGTGCCGTGCGTGTTGCGCTGCGTAGCTACGTAGCGTCTCCGTGATGTTGCCGGAAGAGGGGTTTGAAAAGGAATCCGGGAAGGCTAGAAGAAAGGTTAGCACTAGTCTGCCGAACTACTTGCTATAGTTGTGAAACACATATATACGGATCTATATAAAGAAATCGGCATTTGAACGATATTATATGAATACATGTGAACGGAGGAATTATATAAAGAAACCGGCATTAGAACGATAATTAATGAATACATGTGGTGCATATTAATTATTGGATCCTCACATAGGTGGTGATCCTGTAAGATATTCCAAAAAATAGGTATATCGATCAGGTATATTAATAGGGGTCTTTACAAAACGATGTTGAGAATTCGGCATTTGAACGATATTTTATGCATACATGTTGTGCACATTAATTATTGAATCCTCACATGAGTGGTGTTCCTGTAAGATATTCAAAAATTAGGTATATCAATCAGGAACATTAACATGGGTCTTCACACATCGATGTAGGAAGACAAAGAGGTTTATTCAAATTAAGAAAAATTAAGAAAAAGTCCTACCAATAGGAACTTACTCTTAACCCCTCGAGTTTAAAAAAAGGGGTTAAGAAGGTGAAATAAAACCAGTTATAACTGATAAATAGAGACTGGGGGTTCCCAAAAAAAAGGGTTTTAGGTAAAAAGTGGATGTCAGAGGGCCCCTCCCAAGAAATGGGAGAGCGGTGTGTCCGTACCTCACTAAGTACCAGACAGACTAAATGGTGAAAAGAGGCCGTGGTAGAGTCTATCACGAGCCTTGGTGGATAGGTAGGCACATGGATCCTATTCTGGAAATGAAGATAAAGTAGGGCACTTCTTACGTGAGCTGATTCCATGGTATTTCATCATTCAGCCCGTCGATGTGTGTTCCAAGACGGAACACCCAACGTTGTTCTTTCTCAAATAGGCCATTCTCACTATTTAGTTGTTCAATCACGGTCCATTTCAAGTCCCCCATTCCGTGCACCTGGGTTAGATAGTGGGTCGACATCTTAGTTGTGCTCTTTTTGCAACGGATGTTGCTCCTATGCTCCCCAATGCGAACTTTGACAGGTCTCTTGGTCATTCCTATGTATTCCAGGCCACATGGGCAGGTGATCATATAAACAACGTTTTTGCTGTTGCAATTCGTGAAGCCTCTTTGCTCCCATTCGCTTCCATTCGTGAATCTCAAAAACCTGCTCTTGCAGGTCAGATGGCAAGTGCTGCAATTGCCACACGGATGATGACCCAATACTGGTGACAATAGTGGGCCTATCAATCTTGTTGGTGCAGGTACCCTTGGTCTGGTATGGACCAGCATGTCTTTCAGGTTCCTCCCCTTTTATGGGCAAACATAGGTTTGGGGAAGTTCAGTCGACAACTGTTAAGGAGTCTCCAGTGCTTATTAACAATCTTGGCGATCTGATTTGAATGGGTATTGAACGTGGTGACACAAATGGGGCGTTCCTCCTGTTTGACTGCCACCCTGTCCTCCAGCAGTGACTCTCTATTGTTGTTTCTTGCCCTCTTCATAGCTTTATCAACAACCTTTTTGGGATAATTGCGTTTTAGGAGTTTTGTTTGTAGGTCAGATGCCTGACTCCTGTAATCACGTAATTCCGTACAATTCCTCCGTAGGCGGAGAAATTGTCCGTAGGGCAGATTCTCTCTCAGATGGCGGGGATGGAAACTATTATACAGCAGTAGACAGTTCTTTGCTGTCGGCTTGAAGTGTGTTGTAGTTTTCAAAAACCCCTCCTCTGGATAAATGTTGAGATCCAGAAATACCAAGTTGTTTCTTGAGGTGGTATTGGTAAATTTCAGAAAGTTGTTCTGTTCATTCAGCCATGCCACAAAAGCTTCCGTGGATGCAATGTCCCCTTCCCAAATCACCAGTATATCGTCAATATACCGTTTCCAAATCCTTATGTTCCGATAGAAGGGGTTGTTGATGTTCAAAATTTTCTTGGACTCAAGGTGATGCACGTAGAGACCAGCTAAACTGGGAGCAAAAGTGCTCCCCATGCTGGTCCCGTGTTTCTGTAGATAGTAGGTATCCTCGTACATGAAGTAGTTTCTCGTGAGTGCTAGTGAAACGCACTCCATAACCACATTTCGTGGTGTTTGGTATTGCCATTCAGTGGAGAACAATACTTCCTCAATAATGGCCAATGTCTCATCATGGGGTAGGCTTGTATAGAGACTATCCACATCGAGTCCTATGAGGAGGTTCTTATCAGGGTCAAACTCAATATCTTTGAGTAGTTGTAGTATCGCCTTGGTATCTTTCAGGTACCAATGGACGTTGTTGCCTCTCCGGTTCCTGCCTCTCTGTGGGCCCTGGCGTGATCCTAAAAAAGGCGGCGGACCATAATAGTTGTAGTCACAATCCTGTGGTGGGGGTATCCAGTGATGATATGGGCCCCCCATTGGTGGTGGACCATAAGGGTACGGTGGAAAAGTCGATGGTCCTTGGTAATTACCCCAACCTCTCCTTCTTGGGTGATACGGTCGCTGATATTGGTTACCTCCTCCTCGGTTGTTGCGCCGGCCACTCCCTTTGCTGGAGTTGGAGTTGTCAGATCCTGTGTCTGAGGATTCGCCATCGGAACTCTGATCTTGGTTCTTTTGTAAATAGTCATCCCGTATATACGGGTATACCCGCTCATGACTGAAGCGTAAGGTATCTTTTTTCAGTTTGTTAAACTTACTCTGCTTCAATGTCATTTCATAATCAGTTATTTCTTGATTCAGTTCCTCCAGGCGTTTCTTTAAAACATTAGGGGGTATATATGTCTTAAGTTGTACCTCCAATTGCTGGATCTCGATTTTAAGCTCTTGGGTGAGTCTAGTGGCTGTTTTGATTATCAGGACCAGCCAATCACGGGTGCAATGCCATGATATCAGCGACCAGTCACGTTTGAACACCTTATCCTGTTGAAAAATGTATGGTTCGTTGCGGACAATTAAACCCTATCGTTCAAATGCCGATTTCTTTATATAGATCCGTATATATGTGTTTCACAACTATAGCAAGTAGTTCGGCAGACTAGTGCTAACCTTTCTTCTAGCCTTCCTGGATTCCTTTTCAAACCCCTCTTCCGGCAACATCACGGAGACGCTACGTAGCTACGCAGCGCAACACGCACGGCACCGCAATCACCTCCCCTGAGATTTCAGAGGTCAGCGCTCCACACCACGAAGCAATTAGGGGCTACACAGGTGTTATCTATCACGCCCTCTATCTAGGGCGGAAGCAACAATTAGGAGTCGTATTTAAGACCCTCCCCGCAGGTACTCCATTGTCCAGCGGAGCCGCGGGGAGGCCAGACACGGCGGGGCAGTGTCCCAGGAGCAGTTGCTACTATAGGCACCCCTCCCACCCGTTACAGGCTCATGGGTCGCGTTTACTTTTGAAATCAAGTAGGTTATCTTTTTCCTACCAAGATACACTTTTTCCTCAGATAACTCCTTATAACCACGAGTTTCTTTTGGACAGACATGACAATACCTTATGGACCAATTAGACCGGGTCCTTGTTCATAGAGTGTGTGTTTTATGTTTCATGTGTGTGAGTCTGTCATTAAATGTCTTTTTCCTCTGATTAATAGCGGGACACATCACCATCAAACTGCACTGTGAATTAACGATAAGGAGTAAATGTTCACTCATTTCATTTCCTTTTAGGTCACTATCTTATCACGATGGATGGTGTTTTTCCGCTTTTTAATTTTTAATGTATATGTATAAATGCCGTTTTTCTTCCAGATAACGATGACAGATACCTATTTAGGTATCGTATATGTGCATTAAATATTTGCATGCACTGTTCATTTACTCTCACCCACATTTTTTTAGAGAGGATTAGGTTAAAAACACACCACATATTAAGTGAGTGTAGAAGAGATCTGTTAAGTCCTGAAGAAGAAGCCAGGGGGGCTTCGAAACATGTTGACCTTGGAGGCATAGCTCATTGAGGCAAATACACCTCCGTCCCCACTCTTTTAACAATACCAGCTCAAAGGTATATTAAAAATTTATTTTCTAAACCGCCGAGCCAGGTATTTTTTAACCTCACTTTTCTATTCACCCCTGACCCTTCCACTCACATTCCTAAACGACACAGTCTTTTCATGACAACAGTGCTCCCGCGTAATCGTAGGTCGTAGCACGCCCCGTCCCGTAGAGGGGCGGGAAGACCCCCATGATGAAGCATGACACCAAGGGCCCTTTTGGTGTGTGAGGGGTATTTAAAAACACTGTGTGTTTTTCCCACCATTGTAGGAAACATACTCAATCTGGGAGGACATGGCATTTGAAACTATCTGAGGGTGGATCTCTGTGGTTTAATAATTATTGACTTAAGGAGGACGTATCCACCTCCACTGCTTTTGACAAGCAGTACCTCTTTACTCCCCTTTTTGTTCTTTTTGATTAACAGACAGCGCGCAGCTGTGGGAGCTTTCTGTCTCTTTCGGGAAATTCCGGGGTGGTTACCCCGATTTGGAGTACCATTAGTTGTATTAGTTTAGTGGAATTTTGATATTTCACAGACACACCACTGATCGTTTACACACACACTCACCATACACCATACACACTACTGTCAACAACATCTTGACATGATGGAGAATACTGGTCTAACCTTCGCCGAGGAGGAGGTGGATAGAATTCTAGCAGCCATCAACCCATTTGAAGGATTGAGCAGCACTGATCCTGGCCCTAACAACGCAGACTGGGACGAGTTGGCCAACCTAAGGAGAACACAGATTAAAACAGCTCTACATGGCCTACTAATGACTGAGTACCTAAGGGCCAACGCGGCCCCGCAGGGTTTAATTGTCCGCAACGAACCATACATTTTTCAACAGGATAAGGTGTTCAAACGTGACTGGTCGCTGATATCATGGCATTGCACCCGTGATTGGCTGGTCCTGATAATCAAAACAGCCACTAGACTCACCCAAGAGCTTAAAATCGAGATCCAGCAATTGGAGGTACAACTTAAGACATATATACCCCCTAATGTTTTAAAGAAACGCCTGGAGGAACTGAATCAAGAAATAACTGATTATGAAATGACATTGAAGCAGAGTAAGTTTAACAAACTGAAAAAAGATACCTTACGCTTCAGTCATGAGCGGGTATACCCGTATATACGGGATGACTATATACAAAAGAACCAAGATCAGAGTTCCGATGGCGAATCCTCAGACACAGGATCTGACAACTCCAACTCCAGCAAAGGGAGTGGCCGGCGCAACAACCGAGGAGGAGGTAACCAATATCAGCGACCGTATCACCCAAGAAGGAGAGGATGGGGTAATTACCAAGGACCATCGACTTTTCCACCGTACCCTTATGGTCCACCACCAATGGGGGGCCCATATCATCACTGGATACCCCCACCACAGGATTATAACTACAACTATTATGGTCCGCCGCCTTTTTTAGGATCACGCCAGGGCCCACAGAGAGGCAGGAACCGGAGAGGCAACAACGTCCATTGGTCCATCGCGGACGACGAGACACCACGGGTCTCTACAAGGAGAATGACCGGCGCGACGAGTTCCCAACCGTCAACCAGCAAGAGGTAAATTTAGTGGTGAATCTCACAGATTACCAATTAACATCGACACAAGGACGAGTCCTAGAGAGAGGCCTGGGATTTGTACCCACGAACCGGATGGATAAATTCAAAACATGTGCGGAGATGAAAGAATTTATCCGCAAACTGAAATTAAAGGCTTTCTTTAAAGATAAAGAAAAACCAGAGGGAGATGATAAGGACACAGGCCTACGGGTAAAATCGACTTTTGTTCCCCCAGATTCTACACTCCCCGTGGAATTACTAGCATTTGAAAAGGCTGTGATGGAGGAGATGCAGAACATGTCTGTATTAAGTAATACCACCTTCCAGAATACCTCAAAGGAAGAGAA
This sequence comes from Calotriton arnoldi, assembly GCA_963921515.1. Classification (NCBI taxonomy): domain Eukaryota; kingdom Metazoa; phylum Chordata; class Amphibia; order Caudata; family Salamandridae; genus Calotriton; species Calotriton arnoldi. The sequence continues at coordinate 2,320,332 of CAWUFW010002198.1, forward strand.
AGAAGCGATACGTCAACTATCACTCAATGCAGACATTATCATAAAACCGGCGGACAAAGGAGGGGCCATTGTTATACAAACGGCCACCGCCTATAATAATGAATGCAGGAAACTCCTCGATGATCACAGGAACTACGAGATCATCCGTGCCGATCCCACGGAATCCATTAGAATTCAGATAGCCACCATGGTAGAGGAGGCGGGGGTCCATAATTGGATATCTAAAAAGAGGCGGAATTCCTTACAAAGAAATCGCCTAGGGTACCATACTTCTATACTATACCCAAGATTCACAAGAATCTTGGGCAACCACCAGGACGCCCTATTGTTTCGGGATTAGACTCCATTTTGGAACCTCTGTCAAAATTTGCAGACGCGTTTCTCCGTCCCATGGTCCAAGCAACAGATACTTACCTGAAAGATACCAAGGCGGTACTACAACTACTCAAAGATATTGAGTTTGACCCTGATAAGAACCTCCTCATAGGACTCGATGTGGAGAGTCTCTATACAAGCCTACCCCATGATGAGACATTGGCCATTATTGAGGAAGTATTGTTCTCCACTGAATGGCAATACCAAACACCACGAAATGTGGTTATGGAGTGCGTTTCACTAGCACTCACGAGAAACTACTTCATGTACGAGGATACCTACTATCTACAGAAACACGGGACCAGCATGGGGAGCACTTTTGCTCCCAGTTTAGCTGGTCTCTACGTGCATCACCTTGAGTCCAAGAAAATTTTGAAAATCAACAACCCCTTCTATCGGAACATAAGGATTTGGAAACGGTATATTGACGATATACTGGTGATTTGGGAAGGGGACATTGCATCCACGGAAGCTTTTGTGGCATGGCTGAATGAACAGAACAACTTTCTGAAATTTACCAATACCACCTCAAGAAACAACTTGGTATTTCTGGATCTCAACATTTATCCAGAGGAGGGGTTTTTGAAAACTACAACACACTTCAAGCCGACAGCAAAGAACTGTCTACTGCTGTATAATAGTTTCCATCCCCGCCATCTGAGAGAGAATCTGCCCTACGGACAATTTCTCCGCCTACGGAGGAATTGTACGGAATTACGTGATTACAGGAGTCAGGCATCTGACCTACAAACAAAACTCCTAAAACGCAATTATCCCAAAAAGGTTGTTGATAAAGCTATGAAGAGGGCAAGAAACAACAATAGAGAGTCACTGCTGGAGGACAGGGTGGCAGTCAAACAGGAGGAACGCCCCATTTGTGTCACCACGTTCAATACCCATTCAAATCAGATCGCCAAGATTGTTAATAAGCACTGGAGACTCCTTAACAGTTGTCGACTGAACTTCCCCAAACCTATGTTTGCCCATAAAAGGGGAGGAACCTGAAAGACATGCTGGTCCATACCAGACCAAGGGTACCTGCACCAACAAGATTGATAGGCCCACTATTGTCACCAGTATTGGGTCATCATCCGTGTGGCAATTGCAGCACTTGCCATCTGACCTGCAAGAGCAGGTTTTTGAGATTCACGAATGGAAGCGAATGGGAGCAAAGAGGCTTCACGAATTGCAACAGCAAAAACGTTGTTTATATGATCACCTGCCCATGTGGCCTGGAATACATAGGAATGACCACGAGACCTGTCAAAGTTCGCATTGGGGAGCATAGGAGCAACATCCGTTGCAAAAAGAGCACAACTAAGATGTCGACCCACTATCTAACCCAGGTGCACGGAATGGGGGACTTGAAATGGACCGTGATTGAACAACTAAATAGTGAGAATGGCCTATTTGAGAAAGAACAACGTTGGGTGTTCCGTCTTGGAACACACATCGATGGGCTGAATGATGAAATACCATGGAATCAGCTCACGTAAGAAGTGCCCTACTTTATCTTCATTTCCAGAATAGGATCCATGTGCCTACCTATCCACCAAGGCTCGTGATAGACTCTACCACGGCCTCTTTTGACCATTTAGTCTGTCTGGTACTTAGTGAGGTACGGACACACCGCTCTCCCATTTCTTGGGAGGGGCCCTCTGACATCCACTTTTTACCTAAAACCCTTTTTTTTGGGAACCCCCAGTCTCTATTTATCAGTTATAACTGGTTTTATTTCACCTTCTTAACCCCTTTTTTTAAACTCGAGGGGTTAAGAGTAAGTTCCTATTGGTAGGACTTTTTCTTAATTTTTCTTAATTTGAATAAACCTCTTTGTCTTCCTACATCGATGTATGAAGACCCATGTTAATGTTCCTGATTGATATACCTAATTTTTGAATATCTTACAGGAACACCACTCATGTGAGGATTCAATAATTAATGTGCACAACATGTATGCATAAAATATCGTTCAAATGCCGAATTCTCAACATCGTTTTGTAAAGACCCCTATTAATGCACAAGTTACTAACTTGTGTAACGATATATCTGTAAGAGACAGTAGTTAGTGATAGATTCCTTACCTTAGAATATCCCCAGGCGTCAGGCTGGATCCGGAAAGTTTTGCGTAGCAGTACCCTTGCGCGTCGGTAGGCGGCGTCGTGCGGCTCCGCGTCCGTCGTCGGCGTCGTGATCGCCGGGATGACGTCGCGGGCAGTACTTAGGCGCCGCCCCTGCGCGCTGACGTCAGTTCTGTACACGACTTTCCGCGCCAGGAACGCAGAGCCATGCAAGAAGCTGACACAGGTGTCTGAAAAATACTAGGGCCCTGAAAGGGAGGTCCTTAACCCTAGAAATCAGTTCGCAGAACGGGGAGGATGGGTGGGGCGGTAAGGAATCTATCACTAACTACTGTCTCTTACAGATATATCGTTACACAAGTTAGTAACTTGTGCATCTGAAAGAGACACGTTAGTGATAGATTCCTTACCTTAGAATAGATACCCCAGCAATACCAACCCCGGTGGTGGGTCTGCGAACAAAGATCAGACAAGGAAGTCCTGGAGGACAGAACGGCCAAAGAAGCCGTCCCTCCGGACCTGACTGTCAAGGCAGTAATGCTTAGTAAACGTGTGCAGCGAGGCCCACGTAGCTGCCTGACAGATAACCGGCAGCGGAACACCGCGGCCCAAGGCCGTGGTAGCAGCCGTTGCCCTGGTGGAATGGGCACGCAGCCCAACAGGAGGCTCCTTCTTGGCCAAAGAATAGCAGGTCTTGATGCACAAGGTAACCCAGCGGGAGATGGTCCTCTTGTGCACCGCCCGACCTTTTTGGCGCCCACGTAGCCAACAAAGAGCTGGTCATCCACCCGGAAGTGTTTTGTGCGGTCGATATAGAAGGAGAGCGCACGTTTTGGGTCCAGGCGGTGGAGCCTCTCTTCCTCTCTGGAAGGATGCGGAGGCGGAAAGAAGGTGGGCAAAGTGATGGTCTGCCCAATGTGGAAAGCAGTAACCACCTTTGGCAAGAAGGACGGACGCGTCCGAAGAACAACCTTGTCTGGATGAACAGACAGAAAGGGAGGTTTGCAAGAAAGAGCCTGGAGCTCACTCACCCGCCGAGCGGAGGTGATGGCCACCAGAAAGGCTGTCTTTAGAGTCAGAAGACGAAGAGGACAGTTATGCAGAGGCTCAAAGGGAGCGCACATTAAAAAGGTAAGAACCAAGTTCAAGTCCCACTGAGGCATCACAAACGGAACAGGAGGGAAGAGGTGAGTAATGCCTTTTAAGAACCTGTTAACAACAGGGGACTTGAAAAGGGAGGGCTGATCAGGGAGCCTGAGGAAGGCCGAGATAGCACAAAGATAACCCTTGATGGTACCCAGGGCAGAACCCTGTTGGGCCAGAGAGAGAAGGAACAGAAGGACCTCAGAAAGAGGGGCAGAAAGGGGATCCACAGCCTTTGCTGTGCACCATGCCACAAATTTGTTCCACCTGCAGGCGTATACCACCTTAGTGGAGGGACGCCTGGCTGCCAGAATCACATCACAAACTTCGGGAGGCAAGTCGAAAGGAATCAACTGCCGCCGCTCAATCTCCACGCAAGCAGGTGTAGACTGGACAGGTTCGGGTGGAGGACCGTCCCCTGCTGCTGCGACAGAAGATCCTCCCGAAGAGGCAGACGGATCGGGGGATCTATGCTCATATTGAGTAGCTCGGGATACCAAACTCTTCGAGCCCAGTCCGGAGCCACAAGAATGACTTGGGCCCGGTCGTGCCGAATCTTCTTCAACACTCTGGGTAGAAGTGGTATAGGCGGAAAGGCGTACAACAGACCGCAACTCCACTCGCGACGAAAAGCGTCGCCGAGCGAGTGCCGCCTTGGAAATTCCAACGCGCAGAACTGATGACATTGCGCGTTCTCTTCGGTGGCGAATAGATCTAACCAAGGCTCTCCCCACTGTAGAAAGAGTCCTTGCGCCACTTCCGAGTGAAGACGCCATTCTTGATCCATCATGCACCTGCGGCTGAGTTTGTCCGCCCTGGCGTTCAGAGAACCTGCCAGGTGTTGAACCATCAGGAACATGCCCTGATGTTCCAGCCATGTCCAGAGGCGCAGAGCCTCCTGACAAAGGGTCCAAGACCCCACCCCGCCCTGTTTGTTGCAGTACCACATGGCGGTGGTGTTGTCTGTGAACACCTGCACTACCTTCCCTTTGACAGAGGGAAGGAATGCCTTGAGTGCAAGCCGGATCGCCCGGAGCTCCAGAAGGTTGATATGGAGCAGGGACTCCGCCGGAGACCAGAGGCCTCTGATCTCCGCCTCTCCCATGTGACCGCCCCATCCCAGAAGGGACGCGTCCGTCACAACTGTATGCTCTGGCTGGGGAAGGGAGAGGGATCTGCCCATGACCCATTGCCGGTTCGAGAGCCACCACTGCAACTGTTTTGCAGTCCCCTCCGAGATCTGGACGTGATCGGACAGGTTGCCCTGGTGCTGCGCCCACTGGAACTTCAGGTCCCACTGCAGAGCCCGCATATGCCATCTGGCATGATTGACCAGCAGGATGCAGGAGGCCATGAGGCCCAGCAGCCTCAGGGTCATCCTTACCGAAACCCAGGATAAAGGCCGAAAGATCGGAATCATAGCCTGAATATCCCGGACTCGCCGTTCGGGAGGATAGGCCCGAAACTGCGTCGTGTCCAGAACTGCTCCGATGAAAAGGAGCTGTGGAGAAGGAATCAGATGCGACTTCGGCACATTGATGGAGAACCCCAGCGAGTGCAGGAGTTCGGCCGTAGTCTGGAGGTGGGAGACGACTGCCTGGGACGAGTCCGCCTTCAGCAGCCAGTCGTCGAGGTAGGGGAAGACTGAAACCCCTGCCCGGCGCAGATGAGCTGCGACCACCGCCATCACTTTCGTGAACACCCGAGGGGCACTGGTAAGGCCAAAGGGGAGCACGGTGAACTGAAAATGCTCGGGGCCTACCGTGAACCGAAGGTAACGCCGGTGGGCCGGCAGGACGGGGATGTGGAAATACGCGTCCTGCAAGTCCAACGCTACCAACCAGTCTCCAGGGTCGAGGGCAGTCAAGACCTGAGCTAGGGTGAGCATCTTGAACTTCTCCTTCCGGAGGAAGCGATTGACGTTCCGGAGGTCCAAGATAGGACGCATGTCCTCCTTGTCCTTTTGGGCACCAGAAAGTAGTGGGAGTAGCAACCACGTCCTACTTCTGGGGTCGGAACATGCTCGATGGCCCTCTTGGTCAAGAGGGCCGTGACTTCCTTCTGTAGAAGCACCAAGTGATCCCCTGACATGCGGTGGAATTGAGGTGGCATGGCTGGGGGGTGGTCTCGAAGGGGAGGGAGTAGCCCCTTCGGACAATGTCCAAGATCCACCTGTCCGAGGTGATGGTGCGCCAGTGGGGAAGGTGATGGCGGACCCTGCCCCTACTGGCGTGCCGTGCACCTGAAAGGAGGGACTAGGAGGGCTTGGAGGCCGCGGACGGGTTGGAGGTGGTGGCCTGACCCGCACGCTGGTTGCCCGATCCGCCACGGCGGAATCCACGTCCTCGGCCACGCGAAGACGCCTGCTGCGCGGGCCGGTGGCTGGGCTGCTGACGTGAAGGGGCGCCCTACCGTGGCCACGATAGGGGCGAAAAGCAGAAGGCAGCGGAGGGCGTGTAGCAGAAAGGCCCAGGGACTTGGCAGTAGCCCGTGAGTCCTTAAAGCGCTCCAACGCATGGTCTGCTTTGGACCCAAAAAGACCGACTCCATCAAAGGGCATGTCCATGAGAGTATTCTGGACATCCCCTGAAAAACCAGTGGTTCTCAGCCAGGCGTGGCGTCGGAGCGCCACCGTCGTTGCAATCGACCTGCCCAGCGAGTCGGCGGTGTCAAGGCCACAACGGATAGTGTATTTGGCCGCATCCCTTCCTTCCGCAATGGCGCGGGAAAGCAGTGCCTGGACCTCCTCAGGGCACTGGGGCAAAACATCCGCCACCGAATCCCACAGGGAGTGGGTATATCGGCCCAAAAGACAAGCGGTGTTAACGGACCGCAAGCCAGCACTGGAGGAAGAAAAACCTTTCTTCCCAAACTGATCCAGGCGTTTGGATTCCCTATCCGGAGGAGCGGTAGGGAAGGCGGTTTGGGAAGCGGAGGCTTGGACAACCAAGCTCTCAGGAGTGGGGTGGACAGAAAGAAACAGGGGTCGCCCGGAGCGGGGCGATGGCGTCGTGACACGTTCCGATCCACAGGAGCCCCTGTGTTGGGCTTGGACCAGGCGCCCAAAGAACGTCAGTGAGGGCGTCGTTAAACGGCAGCACAGTCTCCGCAGAGGAGGCTGCCGGCTGAAGCACCTCTGTCAAGATGTTAGGCTTGACCGTCAAAGTAGGGAGCTGGAGACGTAAGGCCCCAGCAGCCCTACGCAACACCGTACCAAAATTGGCCCCCTCCTCCGTAGCCACGGGAGGAGACAGCATGCCAGTGTCAGGGGAAGTATCCAGACCACTGGCCTCCCCTAGACTCTCTGTCCAGTCCTCATCATACTGACAGTTGCGCGTCAGAGGGTCATCAGACCCCTCCCAGTCCTCCTGGTCCTCCTCTGGTTCAAAATAAGGAGGAGGAGGGACATTAGGGACCCAAGGTCCCATCGGCGCCGGAGCCGGCGTCGAGCGACGTCGCTCCGGGTCCATGTCCGGAGCCGGAAGGAACTGGGGGACGACGCCGCCCGGAGCCCAGGGCGGCGTCGAGAACGGCACCGGAGACATCGGCGCCGGCGGAGGTGTTGTGAGGTCGACCGGCGTCGATGGGGGTTGTGGAGCCGGGATCGAGGCCGGGGCCGAAGCCGGAGCCGGGATCGAGGCTGGAGGCACGGGCGACGCCGGGGCCGGAGCCGCCGGCGATGCCGGAGCAACCCCATCAGGGCCCGCGGGGCCCGAAGGCGCACCGGAGGGGCCTGAAGGCCCGAAGAGGCGGGCCATGGCCGACAGGAACTCCTGTACCTTGGCCGGATCCGCCCCGAACCCGGGAAGGGCGGGTATGGCGGGGGCGACTCCACAGGCAAGTCCGGGGCCGCGGGGGCGGGGACGGTGCCGGGAGGGGCCTCAGCCGAGTCGCGAGACCGGGCGAGGCGAAGTCCGAGAGCGACGATGCTTCTTGGACTTCTTGTGCTTAGACTTACCGGACGAAGAAGACTTCGACGCCGACGACCGGTGTGCACTCCGCGAGCGACCCCTGGACCTCTCACGTGACCGGGGCCTCCGTGGAGCCGAATGCCGGGCCTCGAGGAGCTTTCGAGACCGCTCTCGCAAAGCTTTCGGGTTGAGGGCCTGGCATTCGGGACAAGACTCGGTGTCGTGGCCTCGGCCGAGGCAGAAGAGACACTCCCAATGCGGGTCGGTGACGGACATCATCCGCGCACAGGCGCCGCATCGCTTGAAGCCGGGCATCCCTACGACACCTTAAAGATGGAAAAAACAGTGAAAAAATCACCAAAAAGTATGGTCAAAAATTGACCAGGGCACTGCTCTTCCCGGATCTGCGCTTGCTGGCGCGGAAAAAGAAGAACTGACGTCAGCGCGCAGGGGCGGCGCCTAAGTACTGCCCGCGACGTCATCCCGGCGATCACGACGCCGACGACGGACGCGGAGCCGCACGACGCCGCCTACCGACGCGCAAGGGTACTGCTACGCAAAACTTTCCGGATCCAGCCTGACGCCTGGGGATATTCTAAGGTAAGGAATCTATCACTAACGTGTCTCTTTCAGATATACCTGATCAATATACCTATTTTTTGGAATATCTTACAGGATCACCACCTATGTGAGGATCCAATAATTAATATGCACCACATGTATTCATTAATTATCGTTCTAATGCCGGTTTCTTTATATAATTCCTCCATTCACATGTATTCATATAATATCGTTCAAATGCCGATTTCTTTATATAGATCCGTATATATGTGTTTCACAACTATAGCAAGTAGTTCGGCAGACTAGTGCTAACCTTTCTTCTAGCCTTCCCGGATTCCTTTTCAAACCCCTCTTCCGGCAACATCACGGAGACGCTACGTAGCTACGCAGCGCAACACGCTCGGCACTGCAATCACCTCCCCTGAGATTTCAGAGGTCAGCGCTCCACACCACGAAGCAATTAGGGGCTACACAGGTGTTATCTATCACGCCCTCTATCTAGGGCGGAAGCAACAATTAGGAGTCGTATTTAAGACCCTCCCCGCAGGTACTCCATTGTCCAGGGGAGCCGCGGGGAGGCCAGACACGGCGGGGCAGTGTCCCAGGAGCAGTTGCTACTATAGGCACCCCTCCCACCCGTTACAGGCTCATGGGTCGCGTTTACTTTTGAAATCAAGTAGGTTATCTTTTTCCTACCGAAATACACTTTTTCCTCAGATAACTCCTTATAACCACGAGTTTCTTTTGGACAGACATGACAATACCTTAAGGACCAATTAGACCGGGTCCTTGTTCATAGAGTGTGTGTTTTATGTTTCATGTGTGTGAATCTGTCATTAAATGTCTTTTTCCTCTGATTAATAGCGGGACACATCACCATCAAACTGCACTGTGAATTAACGATAAGGAGTAAATGTTCACTCATTTCATTTCCTTTTAGGTCACTATCTTATCACGATGGATGGTGTTTTTCCGCTTTTTAATTTTTAATGTATATGTATAAATGCCGTTTTCTTCCAGATAACGATGACAGATACCTATTTAGGTATCGTATATGTGCATTAAATATTTGCATGCACTGTTCATTTACTCTCACCCACATTTTTTAGAGAGGATTAGGTTAAAAACACACCACATATTAAGTGAGTGTAGAAGGGATCTGTTAAGTCCTGAAGAAGAAGCCAGGGGGCTTCGAAACATGTTGACCTTGGAGGCATAGCTCATTGAGGCAAATACACCTCCGTCCCCACTCTTTTAAAAATACCAGCTCAAAGGTATATTAAAAATTTATTTTCTAAACCGCCGAGCCAGGTATTTTTTAACCTCACTTTTCTATTCACCCCTGACCCTTCCACTCACATTCCTACACGACACAGTCTTTTCATGACAACAGTGCTCCCGCGTAATCGTAGGTCGTAGCACGCCCCGTCCCGTAGAGGGGCGGGAAGACCCCATGATGAAGCATGACACCAAGGGCCCTTTTGGTGTGTGAGGGGTATTTAAAAACACTGTGTGTTTTTCCCACCATTGTAGGAAACATACTCAATCTGGGAGGACATGGCATTTGAAACTATCTGAGGGTGGATCTCTGTGGTTTAATAATTATTGACTTAAGGAGGACGTATCCACCTCCACTGCTTTTGACAAGCAGTACCTCTTTACTCCCCTTTTTGTTCTTTTTAATGACGATGTTGGCCAGGGAGTCATGTAGGCATTGAACAGTGTAGGGCTGTGTATGTGTAGGTATGTGTGGGTGTGTGTGTATTTATATATGCCATGCGCTGTTCAATGCCAACATGACTCCTGGCCAACATTGTCAGAACATATGCATGTGTATACGTATACACACACGTACACACCCACCCTTTAATTTTTCTAACTTTCTAAAGGGGAGCTTCCAGTAAAGTAGGCCAGCCTATCAAGTAGGTCACTGTGAAATGTTATAATTTTAAATACTTAAATCCCTGAGAAGCAGACAGATCATTGTCTGCTTGCAATTGGGCAAAAGTTTTAATGTTGTTTTCAATTTATGTCTCCTACCTTAGTGATACTAATGATGTCCCTTCCCTAAACCTTTTAAGCCCCCCCCCACATCATAGCACTGACCCCCAGGTGGGGGTTCTTAGGTATCCTGCCTTACTATTCAAGTGACCCCTTCACCCACTCCAGGCATGAAATGCTGTTGTTGTCTCCACCAGCAGTGGATACTTTTCCTTACCCCGGAAAAGGTAATACAGATAGGAGTTGTTACTTACAGCCAAGTTGTCTAGTTGCAATGAGAGTTCAGTGCTTGTGGCTTATACCGAGTTATTCAGAAGAAGGAGCTGAGAGACCCAATAATCCATTTGCAGGTCCAATAGAGAGCTAACTGTGCTACGGACGGGGATCTGTGTGCAATGCATATGAAAATGAGAAATCCTTTAAAAAGCGTATGATGTCCCCATCAAAGAGAGTGTCGGCTTATACCAATCTTTAACGTTTTCCTGAAAATTAGTCATCATAACCTCCAAATTATGCTTGACAAAAGTGTCCAGTCCCTAAATACCTCTACACCATTGGTCATGATCCTGGCTTACCGAATTTTAAAGCTCTGCATTTGCAAACATCCTGCCTTCCAACATTACCTTAGGCAGTACAGATTTTGGCCAATTGGTCACGTATCTGGTGTATTCCCTATTTTGCTTACAGATGTGTAGTATTTCCGATATCATCCGGAGAGGATTTGCTGGATACAATATGGTGTCTTCTGCATAAAGCAATATCCAATTATTGTGCTTTGCAATTTTCAAAAGCCTGAATACACGCCACTGTTCTAATACAGCATGCAAGGGGCTCAATTGTCAACACAAATAGAAGCTATGAGGGGGGAAGCCCTGACTTGTCCCCTCCCCCACTTGAACAACAAGGAAAGCACTCCATGTACTCCCAGTGTACCTGTGGGTTCGGTATAGAGCAAGGTAACTCATGCACAAGATTAATTCAATCAGAAAGCATTTGAGGACCAGAATGAAGACCTTCCAATCAATAGAACCACATGCCTTTTCGGCCTCCAGTAAGAGGATCCCCATTGATTCTTCTACTTCCTGTGCTCTAGCCAACCAGTAATGCAGTCCACAGAGATTGCGATGCGAAGTCCGGTGTCAAGGATGTATCGCGCAATCAAGGCGATGTGTCGGTTCCAAGAAGCTGTGAGGCTGTGATGCTGAGTCCAATGTCTTTGTCGAGGCTTCCTTTGACAAGAGATGGCAGGGCCTGCACTGAGGATGCATTGCGCAGCAGCGGTTCGATGAGGCTTCAGGCTGCGATGTGTGCCTTTGCGACAGAATGATCCACGCAGCAGAGGCACTGTGTCAGTTCTGCTCTGTTGCACGTACATCAGACGAGATGCATCGATTTTGCTGGATCCACAGACTGGCAGAGCACCTTAGGCCCACTTCCAAGGGACCATGACTGGGGTGGAACCGCTTGGCAGGGTAGACTCACAGATGTTAGAGTCCAGGGACTCGGGTCGAGGTTGTTGGAGCCTTCTGTCCCTGAGCCTCAAGTCAGGAGAAGGCCAGCCAACTAGCCCTTGGAGTCATTCTGGGGTCCTGGGGCCAACAGATGCAGACCCAGTCCTTCTCACCTAGGCAAGGGGGCAGCAGACAGCAGGTGAGCAGAGTAGGGCAGCAGTTCTTTAAAGCAGCAGACTTGCAGTCCTTTCAGCAGCACAGCAGTTCTTCTTCCTGGCAGAGTATCCACAGTTCCAGAAGTATACTGAAGAGTTGGTGTCTGAGGTCCAATGTGTATACCCAGTTGTGCTGTTGAAGTGGGGAGAAGCTTCTAGAGGGTTCCCTTTAATGTCCCCAAGCATCCTGCTTTCCCTACCCTGGCTGCATACTAACTACAGGGGGTATGTAGCCCTTTCTGTGGAGGCAGGACACAGTCTATTCAAGTGTAAGTAGGGCTGTGCCCAGCTCTGCCCTGCCATCCTGCCAGTGATGGCCCATCCAAGCACACCTAAGCTCTCTGTTGTGTGTGGCTGTTTAGAAGGAATACACAAAGCCCATTTGTAAGCTACACCCAGTCATGTGAACCAGTGCCAGGCTACAGGCACTAAATGGTTAAGGCAGGAAAAGGCAATCTTTCTAAAAGTGCCATTTTCAAAACTGCAATTTAAAATCCGACTAGAATTTCAAAATTGCATGACTAAACCATGAGAGAAGATTTTTCATTATGATTCCAAAGACACCAAACATAAACTTGTTACCTGTTAACATTTGGAAATTAAAGCTTATTAATAGTAATAAGGTAACCCCAATGTTATCCTATGGGAGAGGTATGCCTTGAAGTACAGAAAATATAATTTGAGTTTTTCACTAACAGAACATGTAAAACTTAAAAGTACATGTCCAACTTTTTAAATACACTGCATCCTGCTCTCTGGACTTCCCAGAACTTACCCTAGGGTTGACTTATACGTTTTAGAAAGAAAGGTATGGGCCTGGGAGAAAGTTTATTTTGCCAGGTCGAAATGGCAGTTTAAAACTGCACACACCAGCTGCAATGGCCGGAGACATGCTTAAAATCCTACTTAAGTGGGTGGCACAATCAGTGCTGCAGGCCCACTAGAAACATTTAATTTACAAGGCCCTAGGCACAGGTAGTGCCACTTTACTAGGGAATTGCAGGTGAATTAAATATGCCAATTGGGTATAAGCTTATTCTACCATGTTTTAAGGAGACAGCACAAGCACTTTAGCACTGGTTAGCAGTGGTAAAGTATTAGAGCCAACAAAAACGAATTCAGCAAAAATAGGAGGAGGAAGGAAAAAGTCTGGGGATGACCTTGCAGAAAGGGTCAAGTACAACACAAATGATGACAGGTCTGAGATGCTTCGGCAACCTCTAAACCCTCTTTAAACATATTTCACATCAGCCTGAGGAAATAGGCATGTAAAGAACTTGCTGGGGAAGCCGTGGTGTGCAGCACTTTCCCAATTTGTAGCTTGTAATTACATCTATCCCCTCCTCTAGAGCAATATCATGATCAATTTATGTTCCTGTCTCTACTGTTGATCTGGGAATATCCACCCCTTCGAGGAAGGTGGCCATTTCCATCTTTCCACCAAATGCAGATCTGTGTAGAATTCAGCAAAGACTTGTGCAATGCTGTCATCGGTGAAGGCAACTGTGCCCGTTTCATTAAGTACACAACTCTATTCCCTTCATCCATCCTACTCAACCAAGCCAATAAACATTGCACCTTGTCACCAATTTTGTATAATTTCCATTGTGTACTGTAATAGCGTGTTTTCGTTGCTTCCGTTTCCACGTGTCAAGGTGTTGTCAGGGACACTCTTGTCTCTCTCCCTACTTATAACTCAAAGGTCTTCAAACGTTTTTTATTCCAAGACCACCTCCCCCCCACCACCACCACCAAAACGTAAAGCACAAATTTCTAGGCCCCAAGTGACATTATCTTCTACAATATTTGACAGCACAGCATGTTAGAAGTTAAGAGGTGTTTGCTTGGGGCAAGACTGCAAAATGCCTGAATTCGCCACCCATTCCCTCTAAATATGAAATACAAAGTGCGCTGTGAAGCCTATATTACATTCCTGGGGCCACGTATGCTGCAAACAAAACCAGGCCTTTTACGCAATCCCCTCAGGAAAGTAACTTCTACCTTTACAGCGCTGAGCAGAAAGAAATATTAATATCACTCGCAAGACTGTGCTAACAAGGTGCTTGCAAAAATAACACAACTGTGTATACATACAGGTGGTACATATATAAGCACATAAACACATGTTCATACTTTTTGCACATGCAATAAGCTGCCGCCGTCTTAAATTTGATAGCGATTGTGCTGCGTTTTCTGCACAGCACCACGTGCAAACCTGCAGGTTTCAAATTAAAATCTGAGTGAAATAGTGCAGTTGGCGTTGTGTAACTTGCACGGTACATGTTCTGATCATGGAAAGTTGAGAAGTAACTTAGGCATTGTAGTAGCGTTTTCCTGGGTTAATATTTTCATGAATAAATAATGATGATGAATAATGATTTTTTATGAAAGATCGAATACGCAAAATGATGATTTAATAATATTTGCAGTTGAAACGAGTTTAATATGATGTGTTGAAGTGTTTATTAATGTAATTTAGCTGTGCCACTTTTTCACAAAACGCCATATTGGTTACCATGGATGGTGTTCTGATGCTGCTTCTTCCCCTTCCCATCTCATCTCCTAGGCATCTTCTCTCCCCACAGGCTCCGCCGAAACAAAGACTAAGATGATGTCATAAAAAGTTTTCCTAGAGTGATTGGATTGTGAATGAACTTTTGAGTGTTCCTAACCTGCAACAAGTTTCAATATTCTTCTGCTGTTGTTCTGTTGTTGGGCTCAGCACTGTTCATTTTTATGTCGTTTATTGTTTAAAAGTTTCATATTGTTTTAGAGATCTCAAGATAGCAACAGCGCAAAAGCTGCCCAATATTTTCATAAAAGAGGGATAGTGCTATAAGCATTTTATTGACAATTTAATCTCTGATTTGTCTAAAACTTTATACTTAATATCAGTTCACCATGAAACTGTTTTTCTCTCATTTGCTATGCAAGAAATGTGTATAAGAACCCTTGGTTTTGGGAGTGAACCAGAAGACTTTCCTGTTCTACTAGAGACTCTGTCCAACTTATTTCGGAGATTACTTTCTATACTACTGGGTATATAGTGCGATCCATTTCCGATTTTGCTGTTTATCTGAAATTCATAATATTTCGGACTTATGACTACTCTGTATAGCTCTGCATTGGAGCCTACAGGGTATTTATTCTATATTGCTTGATTTCTGGGAATTTTGTAACAAAACCCTTTGACTTTTCTCAGATCCAGAACTCAGGGCCTGATTACGATCTTGGCAGTCTTACCGCCATCCTGCCATGGCGGCGGGAATGAGTACTCCGCCAAGCTGAATGCCTTCCCACCCACTGTATTTAGATGCTGCGACTGGAGTACTCAGCCACCGTCAGGCTGGCAGTATACCGCCGAGGCGATTTAGATGTTCCCGATGGGCTGGCGGTCTCTTGGCGGTGGAGTCCTGATGGAGTGACGGTTCACTGCTGTAAAGATAGGTAAGTACTACATGTTAATATCAGAAAGTATATATGTTGTGTATGTGTCGTAATGTATATTCAGGTTATGTGCACTGTCTGTTTTGTTGCATGTAAAATAGCACAAGTCGAAAGTAACTGTTACCATACAACACATAGGAGGAGTGACAGAGAAGCCTATCTTCGATTCTTACAACAACGGGTAGCTGAGTGCCATGGTCTGGGGGTAGGAAGGACCTGGATAATGGCGTCCGCACCTCCTTTCCTACCTTTCTGCAGAGTTGCTCATTGCAGTGTCCCTGCCAGGAAAAGCTTGACTGAAAGGCAGATCGTAATCTGGATGACAGGAAGCTTGGCGGGACTCCCTCCAAGACCCGCCTATGGCTCTCCCCCCATCGACGCGGGAGCAGGAGTCTCGGCGGTGGCGGCGTGACTGCGGCGGTCTTGTAGCCAAGTTCCTGCCGTGATCAAAATCTGGCGTTCGGACTGCCAAGGCAGCGGGTGGGAATACCACCGAAAAAGCGACTGCGGGACCCATTCCGCCAAGATCGTAATCAGACCCTCATTTATTGAAAGGTCCCAATTATGCATTTGCAATTCTGCTAAAATAATGTTGGGTCTGACCTTTAGCGCAAGATCAACCCCAGAGTAGAACCACCTGAGGTAAATTATAGGTGATTTGAAATTTGGGGTGTCCTGAATTTTGGAGTTTGGAATTCTGCTCCCACAGTATCAAGCGGCTTAGTGCATGGCCCCTTGGATGTGCTATTAAGCTCCCAGATGGTTGCAGCCCAAGACCATTGCCATAACTTCCTCTTTCAATGTTTGTATCTTTTCCAGTTGACTTTTCTTTTAATAGCTAATTCTAGCTTGGGTCCATCCTCTGAGTAGTGTCTTGTGTGGCCCCCAAACTACTAGATTAGACTGGACCAAGACAACATTGTCTTGGAAATAGGCTACAGCGGCCTGTACAAGACCTTTACCCATCTCATAGTCTCACAGTTCCCATGCATTCAATCTCCATACAGTATAAGTACTGTGCCTAATACTCCTAATCGATACAAAAGGGGATGATGGACGGAACGTTTGAGCCAATCAAACACTCACCCCCAGTCAACTGATCTGGGTTTAATCCATCATCATTCTTTAGCTCACTCCACCACCCCAGTTCAGACATGGCCATATGCAAATCAGTCTGACCCTGTGCCTCATGGGAACAGTCCAGCCCGAACTGCCAAGCCATGTCTTCCCTGGACCGGAAACAAGCATCCTAGGACCGGTTTCTGGCATTCCAGCCGTCATCAGCCAGGCTTGCTTGAATCCAGTGGCAAAGTGAGCAAGGGACCCACGTCTGGGCATACCCCCGCCAACTTAGGGGCGAACAAAGCGATACAAAGGGGATGATGGACGGAGCGTTTGAGCCAATCAAACACTCACCCCCAGTCAACTGATCTGGGTTTAATCCATCATCATTCTTTAGCTCACTCCACCACCCCAGTGCAGACATGGCCATATGCAAATCAGTCTGACCCTGTGCCTCATGGGAACAGTCCAGCCCGAACTGCCAAGCCATGTCTTCCCTGGACCGGAAACAAGCATCCTAGGACCGGTTTCTGGCATATCAGCCAGGCTTGCTTGAATCCAGTGGCAAAGTGAGCAAGGGACCCACGTCTGGGCATACCCCGCCAACTTAGGGCGAACAAAGCGATACAAAAGGGGATGATGGACGGAACGTTTGAGCCAATCAAACACTCACCCCCAGTCATGAACTGGTGTGGGGTGGTGGAGTGAGCTAAAGAATGATGATGGATTAAACCCAGATCAGTTGACTGGGGGTGAGTGTTTGATTGGCTCAAACGTTCCGTCCATCATCCCCTTTGTATCGCTTTGGTCGCCCTAAGTTGGCGGGGTATGCCCAGACGTGGGTCCCTTGCTCACTTTGCCACTGGATTCAAGCAAGCCTGGCTGATGACGGCTGAAATGCCAGAAACCGGTCCTAGGATGCTTGTTTCCGGTCCAGGGAAGACATGGCTTGGCAGTTCGGGCTGGACTGTTCCCATGAGGCACAGGGTCAGACTGATTTGCATATGGCCATGTCTGAACTGGGGTGGTGGAGTGAGCTAAAGAATGATGATGGATTAAACCCAGATCAGTTGACTGGGGGTGAGTGTTTGAATGGCTCAAACGTTCCGTCCATCATCCCCTTTGTATCGCTTTGGTCGCCCTAAGTTGGCGGGGTATGCCCAGACGTGGGTCCCTTGCTCACTTTGCCACTGGATTCAAGCAAGCCTGGCTGATGACGGCTGAAATGCCAGAAATCGGTCCTAGGATGCTTGTTTCCGGTCCAGGGAAGACGTGGCTTGGCAGTTCGGGCTGGACTGTTCCCATGAGGCACAGGGTCAGACTGATTTGCATATGGCCATGTCTGAACTGGGGTGGTGGAGTGAGCTAAAGAATGATGATGGATTAAACCCAGATCAGTTGACTGGGGGTGAGTGTTTGATTGGCTCAAACGTTCCGTCCATCATCCCCTTTTGTATCGCTTTGGTCGCCCTAAGTTGGCGGGGTATGCCCAGACGTGGGTCCCTTGCTCACTTTGCCATTGGATTCAAGCAAGCCTGGCTGATGACGGCTGAAATGCCAGAAACCGGTCCTAGGATGCTTGTTTCCGGTCCAGGGAAGACATGGCTTGGCAGTTCGGGCTGGACTGTTCCCATGAGGCACAGGGTCAGACTGATTTGCATATGGCCATGTCTGAACTGGGGTGGTGGAGTGAGCTAAAGAATGATGATGGATTAAACCCAGATCAGTTGACTGGGGGTGAGTGTTTGATTGGCTCAAACGTTCCGTCCATCATCCCCTTTTGTATCGCTTTGGTCGCCCTAAGTTGGCGGGGGTATGCCCAGACGTGGGTCCCTTGCTCACTTTGCCACTGGATTCAAGCAAGCCTGGCTGATGACGGCTGAAATGCCAGAAACCGGTCCTAGGATGCTTGTTTCCGGTCCAGGGAAGACATGGCTTGGCAGTTCGGGCTGGACTGTTCCCATGAGGCACAGGGTCAGACTGATTTGCATATGGCCATGTCTGAACTGGGGTGGTGGAGTGAGCTAAAGAATGATGATGGATTAAACCCAGATCAGTTGACTGGGGGTGAGTGTTTGATTGGCTCAAACGTTCCGTCCATCATCCCCTTTTGTAATACTCCTAATCATCAGGAGGAAGGGAGAGTGATCGGATATTCTTGAGATCAAGTATTCCACTTAGCTTACATGAGGAATCTCAACCGTTGGATAAAAATGTAGTCCAATCCAGAATACGTCCCATTCACGCCACAAAATAGGAGTAATACCCGTCCCCAGAATCTTTAAGGCACCAGATGTCTGATTGCCCCAAAACCCTTCTAAACTGTGCCAAGTGTGTTGGAATTCTTCCATCCCATTGTGTATGAGATGACCTATCCTTGTCATTAGATGTCACATCATTGAAATCTCCCCCAGCATGTATATGGGGCTAGACCTGTAGAGGTAAGGGACAAACTTTGTCCAGCATAGTTTCTGCTGTCTGATGGTGCTTAAACATTAAAGAGGAAGTGATCTGATCTAACCCTTTCCCGGAGACTCCAAATTAACAGCCACTACTGGCTGATCAGGTATTTGGCACAGCAAACAGACTTACTTTTTCTTTAGTATGGCGATTCCTCAGGAGCCCAAGAGAGGCCTGCCAGCACCCAGGAGTATATATTTCTACCTTCTCAGGAATCTACGAACCTTACCTATTAAGTAAGGTTACTCAAGGAGTACTAAGTCAGGATCCAGCCTAAAAGGGTACTGGGCCACTATGCCCCCTCTTTACCTTGTCCCCAAGACTGCTGGCATTCCATGTCAGAATCTTCAGTTGGACTCGTTCACCAACTTCTTGTCTTGTAGCCACTATCTAGACGATAGGAATAGTTCTTCCAGAGCTGCACTCCATTTCTAGGAGGGGTGGTCGCTTTCTACCTCCAAGTATAGTTTCCAGTTCCAATCCTGCCATGCCAACCATGCTCTAGAAATAGAAAGTTAACCGAAACCAATGGGTAGGTAGCATCCTTACCATTAAAGGCCTAAAGAAAACCCTGCCTAGCCCCACTCCACTTTTCCAGACAACAGACTCTAAACTGCCACCACCCCAAGGCAGGAAGTTGTTTACCATCTAATCCCCCATTAACTGTTTAAATTACCTAAAAACCAAACTGAGACACCCTCCCCAGTTAAACCAGTGAAAATAGGTAATACAGACACAGATGAATAATAGAACTATCAATACACAGTAGTCCACTCCCAGTTCACACTCTGTCCAACTCTCACTTTATACATACCATTCCCTGCACCATAAAACAATTTTGTTTGACCTTCTCCCTACGGTCTTAGATCATTCAATTTAGATTCAGTGGCCAGGAAGAACCCTTCTCAGATGGCCACTATCTCGCCTTCAGCCCCCTTCCTTTAATAGTGCGATGGGCACCTAGTTCCACCATCTGCACTTCTGTACATCTTGCAGCCATGTTTTGGGTTCAGGCGCTATACGTGCCTTCCACCCCATTGCTATATGCCTGCTAGCTAATATTAAAACTAGGTTGATGAAAGTCATATATACTGAAGTGGTTTTAGCCATTGCATCTGTCCCAGCAAGCATACCAAGAGGTCAAGCAAAACTGGCCTACCTGCAACCACTCCTGAGAGTTCCACAATGGAGACCCAAAACGCCTGGATCTGTGGCACCTGAGAGAACTTATTGGCTATCCTCTGAGGGGACAGATATGTCTGATGTAGATAATTTATTTGGATAAATTTAAACTGTGATTTCCTCGCGACTATTTTGGGGTATCCCAGTATGATGGACGGCACTATCTGTGATGTCTCTTGTGATGCATCACTGCCAGACATCTTGACACTCAGCCATTTACTCGAAATATCTAATTCTTGGTCTTCACAAATAGAGGCGACCCTGAACAAAGCAGTCAAGGCCGAACATGTGAGTCAGGCCACAAAGCAGGGACAGAATGGCTGTAGCGGGCACCGGGCATTTTACTGGTGGGCCGGAAGGGTGGTGTCCGGTTTTGGACCCGTGTGGGCAAGTTTTGTTACTGGGGGCTGGTGTTGCAGCAGTGCTGAAATATCAGCCCCTGTAACAAAAGCAGGAGCGGTGCTTCTCACTACCGGGGCCGGTCTAGCAGATTGCCAGGGCTGGTTGCTGTTCCTAGTCCAGCTGTGCCACAAAGGCCACCCCATGCCTCAAATCGACTCCACGTACAGTGAAAGACAGAATCTGATGGCACTAAGGAGGTAATTTCACACATACAAATGACTGCCCAGCCATACAGAAGAAATATTCAGCCCCTGGAACACTCAGTCACTTTGCTGTCTGTTATTTCTTCTGCAGCCTTAAGGAGCAGGCAACTCTGTTATGGCTACTCAGCCAGACTCTCCTCCAGGTAACATGGAAGAAGAAATTAAAGGTTTTGTACACGTGGTCTACACAGAAGAACAAGGCAAGTGTGATGGGCTCTGTCAACCAAAGTGTCAAATGCGAGTGGGTGAACAACTCTTTACTACCCCCTTCAATGCCGGTACCCCCATAAACATCATTTGAAAAACAAAACTTAACTCCCTAAAATCACCACCAAATCTCAAACCCACAAAGGTCAATGTAGTGCACCTATGGCAGCTGTTCTACATAGTACTTGACAGTGAGGACTGGCTGCTCACTGCTGAGGTATACTTTACCCTAAAGGGTACTGGGACGCTACTCAGCTACCAAACTGCCGAACAACTCTGCTTGATAAATTTTGCATACAGCATACATGCAAGTCATCAGAATGACCCACTTTACTGAAAGAATGTATTTAACTACTTCATGGCATTGGATGTCTTAAAGGCAAGAATGTACAGCTGCACTTAGACCACACTGTCCAACCGTTGGTGCCTTGCCATCGCATAGTTGCTTTTCATCTACACCCGAAACTGGAAGCTGGACTCAAACTGGAAGCAGTGGATATAACTGAGTGAGTAGAATGGCTCATATTGTGGGTATCAAGGGCTCACCATACAGTGGTGTAGCTAGCCTTATGGCCACCCGTGGCGGTCCGTGCTTTTGCTGCCCCGCGGCGGCCCCTTTGTAGAGCGAGGGGGGGTTGCTAAAGAGATTCGGCGGTGATTGCCACCCCACGACGGCCGATAAGTAGGGGGGCAGGGGAGTTTGCCGCCCCGAGACGGCAGGTAGGAGCAGGAGGAGGCCACCGCCCCCAAAACTCGTGCCACCCGAGGCGGAATGCCCCTCCCCGCCCCCCCCCCCCACTTGCTACGCCACTGCTCACCAATCCTATTTGCAAGAAAACCAAAGGAGCTGCATATGATAAAGCAACTCGTTTGCAAACCTGCCTTTCAGCGCACTGATAATGTCTCAGAACTAAAATACTCCTATTTCAATGTTGGACTTTCTGAACTAACTGTATTAGTGTTGTTTTTTAGTCTGTCTTTTAGTCTGTGTTCTGAGCACACTTTTCTTTAACTTTCTTTAGGAGTGTAGTATTGCGCACGTGTATCACTGGGTGATCTAGGAGATTTCTTTCGCCTCTGTTTGTTCTACGAGTTGATATAGCCCCGGTGACGTAGGATACAAAATTAATAACAAGCAGAGCCTGTGCTTCACTGCTTGCTGGGCCCTGCTACAACTCACCGGTGTCCATTTGTTGACCACCGGCAAGGCCCTCCCAACACCATAACTGCCACCGTTTAAGCCCACACACTCGGGAAAGCCCATGTGCCAAAACTCACTGTTGGTATTAATGTCAAAGATGTTGACTATAGTAAAACTACAGAGCATGAAGCTATTGGGAAAATATTTTGCACAACCAGAGCAAGAACAACTAATAATTTGAATAATCTATTATAACTGGTAATTTATCTTGAACAAAGGTGACAACCGTATGCATTGTACCTTACACATTTCATTGTATTATAATTCCATTTATATTGGGTTTACCACCACTGGGGGCAAGAAGCAATGTACTCCAAAATACAAGGCTAGTGGTTAACCCAGTGATAATTAGTTATTTGGGATTGGTATTGCAAGGAAAACACACTAGTATGGGGACAAATAGGGCTGATTATCTGATATTTAACCGGGCAGGAGATGAAAGGTATAGATCATGTTTTACTTACATACATGCCCCGAATATTGTAAGACTATGTGAGCCAGGACCCTTGCGGTTCTGGCCGGACTCAAAAGAGGAAGTACGTAACTTGCTGGGAGGTGTTAAGGTGTGGTTATTAAACGGTTATGAGGTAATCAGAGAACAGAGTGAGATTATATGCTGAGGAATAAAGATGTACAATCCAGAGCTCCAGGTGTGGCATATTCATTCACATGCTTCCGGGTTGGGGAGGAAGCTACAACTGGGGAATAGTGTGGGATCCGTGCCCTGAAGAAATGAGACTGCTCTCCCTAGAAGTTTGCAACACTATACGGCCCTCGAAGAAGGAGAAGGC
The DNA here is from genome assembly GCA_963921515.1 of Calotriton arnoldi. NCBI lineage: Eukaryota > Metazoa > Chordata > Amphibia > Caudata > Salamandridae > Calotriton > Calotriton arnoldi. The sequence goes on from CAWUFW010002198.1 coordinate 2,343,025, forward strand.
CCTACAGAGGAGCACATTCAAAAGCCTGTCAGAAAACCACTGGTAAAGTCAAGAGAAGATACACTGCACTGCATCAAAACGCAGAGCCACTATCCATGCAAAGCAAATGCTAAAGGCAGTGATAACCAGGTACGAAAGTGCAGACATACTTACCCACAAGAGCAAGGAAAGTGCCACACAACTTCAAATCGGGTGTGACGACCAGGCCCAGTCAAGCTGCCGATGCGTGCACAGCGGCGAGTGGCATAAGGTGTAACGAAGGCCTTCGGAATAGTGAATAATGGCTGCCGAAAGAAGCGCAAAGTAAGGTGCAGCCGCATTTCTGAAACCATTCGACATGGCAAAGAAGCAGAATATCGGTGCCAGATGGACTGCATGGATCGAGACATTCGATGATTTCATAGATGCCTTATAAGAGGTAGATGATAAGAAAATCATTAAGAACCTATAGAACCTTACTGGTGAAGGGGTAAAAAAAGTGCTGAAGAAAATATTACAAGCTGACGAAGTTTCGTACTGTCAAATCAAGGAAGCGTTGGAAGCCAAATTCAATCTGATGCCGAACGTTGACTATGAAAGGTACATTTTCAATCAAGCACGACAGCTAGCTGGTGAAATAATGGATGAGTTAGTTGAAATACTTGATATGCTTATCAGACTCTGCAAGTTTAGTGAATTTAATGATGAAGATGCCATACGTCTCCGAGTTATCGATGGCTGTCTTTCAGTCCTGCAGGAGACGCATGTTGATAGAGACCCTCAGCTTGGAGAAAGTGCTAATGGCTGCCAGGGCCAAAGAAAGAGGGGATCGACATGCTGCCGATATGGAAGCTGGAACGGCGAAAAATGAATCAGCGTTGGCCATGAAGAGCAAGGACAAATGCTGACCAGACGCATGCAAGTCACCGTCTATAAAGAAGAAAAAGCTGTGCTTCCAATGTGAATTTTCATATCCACATGAAAACATATGTCCAGCCATAGACCAGATTTGTAAAGACTGCAGTGAGGAGAACCATTTCATAACGGTTTGCAAAGCGAAAGAGAAACCAACTGTCACAGAGCTAAGAGAAAATGGATGCCAGAAAGTTCCAGAAGGCTTCTCGCCACACCCACAAGACAAAAAGATGGCATCAGTTACGACAAGTAGAAACCAAACAAAGTCGATCGTCATCAAGTTCATCCTACAGAGGCTCGTCTTCATCAAGCACCAGTGAGGAAGATGGATGTACGTTGATGGCATCGGGCCAACGAACGACAAGCACTTGTAGGTCTGGCTGCTTGCAAGGAAGAACCAATGACAAAAGCAAACCTCCAAACGAAGCAACAAAACTCATTTGGACATTACCCCAAGATTACAATAAAGGTCAACAGTTGCCCCATAACTTTCATTATAGACAGTGGTGCGTCAATTAACATCATGCCAGTTGAAAAGTTCAACTGTTTATCTTCTGTATCACGTCTCCACCTGTCAAACATGAAATTATACACATGGGCTGCTTCTAAACCATTGCAGAGCAAAGGTTATTCACAGCGACTTTGAAACATAAAGCAGTATCAGTGCAAGCGCCGATTCATGTTCTTCAAGGAGCTTCATCCAGTGCTTGCCTATTCAGCTTCGCAACCGCTGCTGACATGGGAATGATATCTATAAATTACAACCTCCACACTCAATCTGAAGTTGTGATTCAGTTACTGTTCTTATTTCATGTCCTGCGTAGGCTCAAGACAATTAAAGTGTGACTTCACATCAATGAGGATGTTCGCCCTGAAGCCCAGCGGCACTGCAGAGACGCTTTCCACTTGCAAGAAGCTGTTGAGAAAGAATTAGAAACGCTATGAAACATGCGCTCCACTGGTCCTACACCATTGGTGTTGACCATAGTGGTGGTGCCAGAAAAGGACAGTGAGGGTGCAGTGCGCAATAAGTGTTGATATGCGCCAGGCCGAACAGCAATCATGGGAGAAAGACATCCTGGTCCCCCACATAGCGGACAGGTTCATGCAACTGAACGGTGCCAAAGTTTTCTCCCATCTTGACCTGAACAAGAATATCATCAACTCAAGTTGGAAGAGAATTGCAGGTACATCACTACTTTTTCGACTCATGTTGGTTTGTTCAGATACAAAAGGTTGAATTTTGGAGTGTCGTCAGCTGCAGAAATATTTCAGTATGTTATACGTTAAATAATTCAACTTGACACAAATGTTTTTAATTACAGTAATGACATAATGGTGTTTGGAGCAACAGAAAAGGAGCACGACAGGGCTCTTACACAAGTGTGCCAGTTATTTTCTGATGCCGGTCCCACTCTGAATGCAGCAAAATGTGAGTTTCACAGGACCAAACTAAAAATCTTTGGACAGATATTTTCTGATGGGGGAATGACTCCTGACCCGCATAAAGTAAAAGCACTTGCTCCCGGCAAGATGTTGCCATGCTGTGATCCTTTCTAGGTATGGCCAGTTACTGCTCAAGGTACATTTGTGATTTTGCTACTGTAAGTTCTCCATTTAAAGAGTTGACAAATCGAAATGTCCCGTTCCAGTGGTCTGTTGAATGCGATCAAAGTTTCAAATGAATAAAGAATGAAATTGAGAATGCAAACCCAGAAGGCCTACTTTGACCCCAAACTACACACTGAGATTACAGTGGATGCGAGCCAGATGGGGCTGGAAGCAATCCATGCTCAACATTATGGTCAACATAATGATCAGAGATAGATTGTGGCCTATGCCAGTCGGAGCCTGTCTGACACAGAATATGCCTATTATAGCCGGAGAAGGAGAGTCTTGCTGTAATGCGGGCCTGCAAACATTTTCATGTGTTTCTGTACGAAAAACATTTCACCATCATAACAGACCACCGAGTGCTACTTACCATCTTTGGAAATCCGAAAGCCAAGATGCCCCCTCGCATTTAGAGGTGGGGCCAGAGACTGCAAGAGTACGATTATGCGATTGTACACAAGCCAGGTAAAGAACAGAACACTGCTGATAATTTTTCATGAGTACCGCTACATCGTCACAGCTCGAAATCCAAGACAGCTGAGGAGTACATCAACTTCGTTGTGAAGTCAAGTATGCCAGTGGCTGGAGGAAAGTGCCCCTTTTGCATGGTTACCCCTCACTTTTTGTCTGATACTTGATGCATTTCAACTTGATGTGCCCTGGGTCCCTGCCAATCAGCTTCTCAGGGCCTGTGTTCTTTTCCCAAACTGTACCTTTGTACCCACAATTGGCACATCTCTGGTCACAGGTAAGCCCCTTATAAAAGGTACCATGGGTACCAAGGGCATTGTGACCAGGGAAGACCTCTAAGGGCTACAGCACCTATTGTGCCACCCTTAGAGACCCTGCACCTTGACACCCACACACTGCCATTGCAGGCTACGTGTTTTGGTGCAGAGAAAAGTGAAGAGTCGACATAGCACACATCAATATGTGCCATGCCTTCAATCCACTGCCTCTGGCCTAGGTAAGTCACCCCTCTAGCAGGGTGCACCAGACCACAGGTGAGGGTACAGTTGCATGAGCAGAGTATTCCTACAGTGTCTAAGTCCGTTCTTAGACATTGTAAGTGCAGTAAAGCCATGAGGAGTATATGGTCACTACAAACTCCACAGCTCCATAATGGCTTTACTGAAACCTGGGAAGTTTGGAAGCAAACTTCTCAGCACATTAAACCCACACTGATGGCAGTGTGGGATTTAATGTAAAATGCACTCAAAGGGCATCTTAGAGATGCCCCATGAGAAACGACCAGCCCTGGTGTGGTTCCTGAATGGCTGCCCGCCATTTGCCACCACAAGACAGGTTTCTGGACCCCTGGGTAGAGGGCCTATGCTCTCTGGGTCTGGAAACAAAGCCCATCGTAGGCAGAGGTGTCATGCCTCCTCCCCCAGGATAGGCTGGGTCCACGAAGGGGAGGTTTCAAAGGCCTGCCGCCTTTGTAAGCTGTCCCTGCCTTTTGCTGCCCCCAGCAACTGACCCACCCGTTCTGGCCCCCACTTTGGGCGGGAGAATCAACGGGAAAACCAAGTTAGGAGGAGAGGTGTACCCACCTTTGCCATCCCCACCCCTCGAGTCGGGAGGCGAGGTGAAGCACACATCTCAGTCCCCTCCATCTTGAAGATGAGGGCACCCCAGCCAATTAGAGAGAGGCTCATGCCCCCTCCCACTGGAGGGCGGCATAACAGGGGTGTACTCACCCCAAGGAAGGGACCTATTCGTCCTGACCTGCACACCCCGCCCTGAAATTTAGTATTTAGGGGCGACCCTGAACCTTGCATCCTCAGATCTGAGGAAGAAAGAAGAAGGACCGAAGAGCTGTGCTGACCCAGGAAGAAGAGGACACCAACTGCTTTGGCCCCAGCCCTACCGGCCTGTCCCGACTCTGACCTGCCCACAGCAAAAGCCCAGCATGTCCAACAGCCCCCCAGAACTCGGAGTACCTGCCCTGCCTTCATAACAAGGACTCTGTCTCCCATGAGCACCGGATTTGCTCAACCCAAGACTCCAAAACAGAACCCGGATCCAGGCGGCTCCGTGGTTCTGCATCACTCTGCACCCGACACCCACGGCCCGAGTTTGAGTGGCCCAGGCCCAACACCACGAGGATGTCTCCCCAGCGATCCTGACCTGGGATCTGGTGATCCATTACCTACCTCGAGCTTCAGACCGACGTTGGCAGCCTCAACTGACCCGCAACTGGAGCTGGTAGGTAAATCCAATGCCTAAAGACACCCCTGCACCCGACGCCCCACGGCCTTGGGTGGCCCAACCAACGGTGTCCAGGCATCCCCCAAGAACCCAACTTACCTCTCTTGTCTGTGGTCGCCTTCAGGAAAACTCCTTGCCTGCAGCTTTTTCTTCAAACCGGAGATCTCCATTGAAAATCACAGGGCTCCCGACGTCATCTTGGCACTCTGCATTCGGCAGCATCCATGCTGCTGGTGGTGCAGCTCCTGTGTTGATTATAGACCCCTGCAGTGCTGATCTGAACCCCAGGAGCTTTGCTCCCACAACTGAGTGGCCTGCTCGTAAGCAGCCCTTGACCGAAGGCCCCTAGCCCCATTGGCTAACATTGTGCCCCTACACTCAGCACCCGGCCGCCCTAGTGTCCCTGGTGGTGCGATTTGAGTGCCTAACTGAACCTTGGTTCTAACCCCTAAAAGCAATTCTTGCAGGTCGTTTTCCCTGCAAACTGATAACCTTCTTTCCTCCCATAGGAACCAATGTTATAAGTTTTGTTTCAAAAATGTTCTGTGTTGACCTGACATTTTCTATGAAAACCAGAGTAACTTTCTTTGAATCAAAAACTGTCCTACTTACCTGTATTTTGTAAGACCCATTGTGTGATATCTCGGCATATCACCACAAGTAGTCAAAGTAACTGAAATATAATCTAAAAGTAATCAAAAGTAATTCCTATGCATTCTAAACTGTTTTAAAAGAAAATATAAACCTGTAACGATTTCAATTCCCCCTTTTTAAAATAATTTTTATTTGATTTTACCAAGAGTCAGAACAATTTTTACAACAGATTGTTACAATATAAAGACAATTCTGCGGTATCATCATACTGATACATAAGCTTGAAAAAAAAGAGGGCGAGGGAGAAAGAAAAAAAGGAAAAAAGGGGAAATGAGAATCGGACTATAATATCTCAAACTGTAACAGTATCAGTTCATAGAGAGGGTGGCAAGCTTTACCCAGTGAAGATGAGACCAATTCCTTTCGGCTTTTTGATTGATCTTGGACCCCTGGCCTTAGCAACTGCAACTTCACATTCATAGATTTGACGCAGCATTGCCCAGAATTCAGTTACTTTAGGTGGTATAGGATCGATCCATACCCTGGCAATACATAAACGAGCACTGACAACTATAATCATAATCAATTAACTAAGGATGGCATCAGTCCCGGGTTTATGACCCAACGTAATTTCCTTATTGCTCAGATGAATTTCAAATCCCAGATGCACTGCGATCAATTGGAATAGACTATCCCAATATTCTTCAAGCTCGGGACATTCGGCGAACATATGAACTATATCGGCCACATAGAGACGACACTTGAGGCAGTATGACCACCCAGGGGTTCCAGACGTAGCCCACTTCGAAATACGATTTGGTGTATGATAAAGCATACAGATTGTTCTAAATTGCTGTAGCTTAAGGCTAAACGAGATGAATGACTGATCTAATATTGCAAGTGCATCCTGTATTTCGTTAGCCATGACTGTGATTGCAATGCGCTGACTCCATCTTAAAGCTAATTGTATACTGTCATCCTGGGCATAAGACATGTATTTCTGATACAACTGTCATCCTGGGCATAAGACATGTATTTCTGATACATCGTGCTTATGTTTATTAGAGTTGTCTACCGAAAAGGCTGGTAGAAACAGGTGAGGAGTTCAGATGTTTCTTGATCATTACTAAACTCAAACCTATGTAAGAGATAATCCCTCATGTAAGTACTTGAAGAAGTAGCATTGCAGGAGCCCATATACATCCAGATGTGAAGCAAACGTCCAGAACCCCTGTATGTCATACAAATGCCCCAAGTTATGTACGCCCAATTGACCCCAGGCATGCCCAATATTATCAAGAAATATATCCGGGAATGATGGATTGCCCCATAATGGAGTATAAGGTTGAGCTGCTGGGAAAGAAAATTTTATACAGATTTCACGCCAGATCTGAGCTACATCTCTGATTACCTTGAATCTGACTCTCTTAAAGTAGATTGGGTCCGCTGGCTCATGTAGCGAGTACCTGATACCCGAGCCTAATGCTAATTGATACCCGAGTGCAGTCAGCCCAAGTTTGCTCCCAGTTAGTAAACTTTGGATCCGGCCAGTGAATGATCCCCAAAAGTATAACTTAAAATAAGGCAACCTGAACCCTTCCTGGATGGAGGGTAGTTTCAAAAAACGAATAGCTTGTTTAGCCCTCCTATAACCCCATATAAAACTACTAACTGCCCACTCAAGGCGTTTAAAGAAAGAGTTGGGATCCCGCAATGGTATAAGGGCGAAATAAATAAAGACATTTCTGCAGTTTATTCATTTTGATAATGTTATATCGGCCCAAGGTGCTCAGGGAAGCCGATGCCATTGCCGCAGTTTAGCAATTACTGTTTTCAGAAGGGGATCATAATTTGGTGCAATGACATTTACCACATGACTACTCAGTCGCATACCAAGATATGTAGCTGTGTCTGTAGTTCCTATTAGCGGGGTGGATGATTTGAACTTAAGAATTACCTATGTTTTGGATAAGTTCAATTTGTACCCAGAGAAGGCGCCAAATTGGTCAGCCTCCTTTGATATGAGATCGACAGCCAAACTCGTATTAGTAGCAAAGACTGCTATATCATCAGCATCCTCTGTTATTTTAAGTTCAATACCATTTAATCTAACAAGCTGTATGCCCTTATTTAGTATAAGATGTCTTAGATAAGGTTCTATGTAGAGGGCAAACAGCAGAGGGCAAAGTGGGCACCCCTGACGTGCGCCTCTGTATATTGTGAATATAGTGGAGGAGTTGCCTCCCATCAGGACCTTAGCCACTGAGTACTTATAGAGCGTCTGCACCAGTGTTATAAACTAACTATCTAACCCACATGCACCCATGGTCAGCCAGAGTGTATCCCAAGTGACCCGGTCAAAGGCCTTGTCTGTGTCCAACATTATCATGCTGATACAGTCCTTGGTTTTCCCAGCAACGTCAAATGCTGCAATCGCAGTATTGATATGTGCCATAGTGTCCCTACCGGGGACGAAGCCATGCAGTTGTTCTAAGACTAATTTGTGCATGAGTGGGGCAAGACGCGTAGCTAGAATTTTAGAGAAGACCTTAGCGTCAGCATTTATCAGGAAGATTGGACAATAGGAGCTCCTTTCCTCAGGTGGTTTCTTTTTTTAAGGAAAACCACAACATTAGTCAGCCCCCATGATGCTGGGGCAGCTCCTCCATTGCTAATAGATGTAATCAGACCGAAAAATTCTGGTGCAAGGATATCCGTGAATACTATAAAATTCAAGAGGTATTGTATCCTCTCCGGCGGCCTTCCCTGAAGGTAAAGCACTAATAGCTGCCTCGACCTCCCCTACACCAATATTCTTTTGTAGCATGAGTTGCTTCTGGGGATCGAGTCGGGGCAAACCGCTTGTTAGAAATGGGGGTCTCTAGTTGGCAATGGCTGGCCACTGTCCAAGTAGGGACCCTTCTTCCTAAGTCAGAGTGAGAGGGTTCCACCCTTTGATAACCCCTGCTCAACCCTGTGGTAACGTAGCACGAGCAGTTAGGCTTATCTCAGAGGCAGTGTGTGAACTATTTATGACCATACACAGTAACACAGTGAGGAACACTACAAAGGGACACCACACAAGTAGTTATCAAAAATAAGTATCTTTATATATAGACTTAACACAAGACCAATAACGGTAAAAAGCCACAATACTGTAAAATAGGATTACTCTTGAAATGCTGCAAAAATAGTTCAAGTGTGCAAAGAGGAGTTCAGTTCAAAGCAGTGGTCTCTGCGACCCTTTTACCTACAAAGTACCTGGATTTCGTAGCAAAATCAACAAATTGTCGCAAAGAAGCTGTAGCGATGAATTTCTGCACGCGAGGCCGGCGATGCGTTAAATCCTTGCCGCGAGGGAGGATGATGCGCCGATCTGCTGATGCGTGGAGACGATGCGACAAACTTCTGCACGCTAGACCGTTGATGCGATGACTCCCTGCCGCAAGGGAGGAGGCGAGGCAACGATCTTGTTGCGTGTGCGATCGGGTTGCAATGCGAAGAAATGGCGCTCCGCGAGGGAGCGACGATCCTGATGCGATGAAAATGGCGGACGCTCGACGTCCGCGCTGCGATGTCGTGAAGCGATGATCTCGGTGCGATGACTCGATCTTTGGTTGCGAGCACTCGGCGGCAGCAGCGCGATGATTTTTCGGGCGCTCTCGGCTGCGGCGGCTCGCAAACGTGCGTTAGCAACGATTTCAGCACTCTCTTCTCTGTAGTAGAACTAGAGGCCCTGGAACTCACAGGAGCCTCACCTGCAGATAGAAAACCTCGCTGGGAGGAATCAGGAGGCTGGTGGTGAAGTCTGATGTGCCTGAGACTTCAACAGGAGGCTAGCTCTCTCCTAGCCCTTGGGTGATTGCTTTAGCAAGATTAATAAAAGTTCTCTCAAAAGTCCTTTTCCCTCTTCTTCCAAGTCCAATGGTAACCAATGCAGGCCAATCCCAGAAACAGCACACAAGCACAAGGATAGTCACCTCCTGCAGATTCCTTCAGTTACACGGACAGAGGTTCGTCTTGACATCCAGGAGCAATACACTTTGTAGGGGTTTCAGCACAGATAGTTATACCCCAAAAGTCTTTGTTCTCAAAAGCTACAAGTCACTGAGCCTAGCCAGAACCAGTTCTGGTCAGTCCTGGAGCACTTTGTTTACCAGGCTGCATCCTTCCTTTCAGAAAGAGGGGTCTGCTATCAGACACACAGTAGGAGGTGGAGCCAGCATTCACCTTGCCAGGCACAGCCCTATTCAGGTCAAGGAGCCACCCCTCCCCATACTCTAAATGCAGATCTCTCTATTCAACCCAGGTCTGACTCAGCCTGCCCCTCCAAAACCAGACAGCCAATACACATAACAGCAGAGCACACTGGAAGGCTTAGGCAAGAAAATACCTACTTTCTAAAAGGGGTATTTTCAAACACAGAATATAAAAATAAACTTCACTAAAAGATGTATTTTAATATTCTGAGCTCAGGCATACTAAATTCGTTTTTCTACCATGTTCCTGGGGTCAGTTAGGAATATAGAATGTAATAGTCAAACTGCCCATTCTAGCCTATGGGGAACAGGTAGCCTTACAGTAGTGAAAAACGAAATTGGGTGTAATTCACTACCAGGACATGCTACACACACCAAGGCATGTCCTACCTTACACACACAATGCACCCTACCATAGGGGTGACTTACATGATGCCAAGGGAAGGTTCAGGGGCTGGGAAGTGGGTGCACTTCACAGCCAAGATGGCAGTTCTGGACTGCACACAGACTCTGCAGTGGCTTTTTATACACTCTTTGATAGAAAAGAGTGAATTGCTCGGCTATCGATTGAGGATGGGTGTATACAACCCCGTCATCCCCCAAGATACGTTTTATGGTACAACTTGCCCTTTTGTCAGAGATCTGGTGTGCCAAGAGGCGACCCACTTTCTTCCCGTATTCATACTGGAACGCCTTGTTCTTCTGTTAACTGTCAGCCACCTTCCCAGTTAGTCCTCTGTTAAGCATTTGAGGCCTCTCAATTAGCCTTAAATATATAGACTGCTCACCTCGGTCTTTGGAAAGAATCGCCTGCGCATGCTGCAATTCTAGAGCCAGACAGTCCTGTCGACATTGAGCCGCTTCATTCTGCCTCCATTTGTTTTTGTTTAAAATAAACCGGAGTGTTACCCTCCAAATGTATGCCTTCATACAGTCGCAAACAGTTGCAGCTGGAGCGGAGCCTTCATGAATTTGTATGTATTCTACCAGTAAGCTTTTTATTTACCCCCGATACTCCATATTAGCAAGAAGGTGACAAGGGAATGAAATTGGGCGTTGGCTTTGCCCCCCTGCTTGTATTGTCTGCATGGTAAATATAAGAGGATTGTGGTCTGATGTGATCTTAGGACAGATCTCGATATGCACCCCTCCAACATCTGCTCTTGCGCAAGTATCATGTTGATTCGAGAGTACTGCCTATGAGGAGTAGAATAATAGGTGTAACCTGGTAGCAGAGGGAGCAATGTTCTCCATACGTCCACTAACCCATGCAGCTGCATGATTTCCAAAATAGAAGCATTAGTTCTGGTCATCCTTATGTTTGCTTGGCGATTAGTAGAATTGATGCCATAATCAATTACGCAGTTGAAGTCACCCATAAAGATCAGGTTGCCGGAGCAGTCCAGCAATTCCATACTTATATAGTCAAAGACCCCTAGGCTGTCCATATTTGGACCATACACAACACAGATAGTATATGTTTGCCCACTGATTGCAAGCTGAGCTATAGCCCACCTCCCCCTACTATCTGCGGAGGTTCTGAGAATCCTGGCTGCCAAGTTCTTAGATTTCATTATAGCAACCCCTGTATAGATACTATCTGGGACGTACAAGTAACTCTGTCATACCCCAATTGTTTTAAAACTTTTCGATCTTTATACGCCAAATGTGTTTCGGTTATTCCCAGTATATGCGGTTTATAGGCTACCAGTTCCTCACAAATTAGTTGCCGCTTTCTATTTTGATTTAACCCAGCCACGTTCCAGCACATACATTTTAACCTAAACATTGTGCTAATCTCAGATTGACACGTTGTTCCCTGTCTTCAAACTCATGTTGACTCCCTTCCTCCCTGCTTATGCATTCTAGATACCATTTCCGATCGTTCTGACTCTTGAGACTGCCTCAAACCCACCACCCCTTGATAAATGATATAGATAACACAGTACTTCCAGCCTTCCTGTGACCCCTCTATCCCCCCTTCCCACCCCATGCCGGGAAAAGAAATCATCCACTCCCTTTGCTGTCAGCTGGATTGAGAGTCGACTGGGGGCACCACCAAGACTGCGCCCCATACCTACCCTCACCACTAAAGAAGTTAATGAGCAGTCCCCGTGTTTTTGGCAAACATTAGTCTCATGACTTATTGTCCAAGATATATCCCCCTGAAAGTCATTCATGAAAGGAAGCTAAGCAGCAGCCAGCCATGTTGGACCCACTAACTTAGGGTGTGAGAAACCTCCAACTCAGGGGCCGATTCCGATCTCGGTCGGAGGCGCACCCAATACCATTCGGTCGGGAAAAAGCCATGCGAAAGCCTGTTTCCCGACCGATCTGTACAGTACACCAAACGAGCAAGTACGATGCGCACAACAGCAAAAATCCGGCCGAGCCGTACTCACCCAAACCAGGTCCTGTTCTCCGACCGAGGCGAATCCGGAAACGCCGAATCGAGTCGCACGGAAGGAAAAATGCAGCCCCGTCCGGCCGGACAAGTACGATGAACTTTCCGTACGCTCCGAACCCGTCGCTACGCACGGCACGTCAAAGCATCCGGGAGAGGCGCACATAAGCTCCGATTCGCGCCACAACACGATCCACGGCTCCGAGACGAACACGGCACCGACGAGGACGACGCGAAGCGACGAGGACGAGGCGAAGCGACGAGGACGACGCCAAGCAACGAGAAGGACGAACGACACGAACCAACCATGAATCCCTTCGTCCCGATCATACCAATATTCTACATTTACTACCGGAACAGGCACGGACGCGTACGGCGCAGAAGGTAAGCCAGACACCAACCACAAAACACATACAACACGTACACGACACATCACACACACACACGGGGATGCTGAATATACTTGCAACAGCAGCACCATAGGGGCGGGATGCCCATCACCAATGCCACATATGCACACAGGGGCCTGAATGCGCACCACCACCCCTACCCAGGGGGCTGGATGCCTACCACTACTACCACCCTTAGCCAGGGGGGCTGGATGCCTACCACCACCCTTAACCAGGGGGGCTGGATGCCTACCACTACTACCACCCTCACCCAGGGGGCTGGATGCCTACCACCACTACCACCCTCACCCAGGGGGGCAGGATGCCTACCACTACTACCACCCTCACCCAGGGGGGCTGGATGCCTACCACTACTACCACCCTTAGCCAGGGGGCTGGATGCCTACCACTACTACCACCCTTAGCCAGGGGGGCTGGATGCCTACCACTACTACCACCCTTAGCCAGGGGGGCTGGATGCCTACCACTACTACCACCCTCACCCAGGGGGCTGGATGCCTACCACTACTACCACCCTTAGCCAGGGGGCTGGATGCCTACCACTACTACCACCCTTAGCCAGGGGGCTGGATGCCTACCACTACTACCACCCTCACCCAGGGGGCTGGATGCCTACCACCACTACCACCCTCACCCAGGGGGGCAGCTTGCCTACCACTACTACCACCCTCACCCAGGGGGGCTGGATGCCTACCACTACTACCACCCTCACCCAGGGGGGCTGGATGCCTACCACTACTACCACCCTTAGCCAGGGGGCTGGATGCCTACCACTACTACCACCCTTAGCCAGGGGGCTGGATGCCTACCACTACTACCACCCTTAGCCAGGGGGGCTGGATGCCTACCACTACTACCACCCTCACCCAGGGGGCTGGATGCCTACCACCACTACCACCCTCACCCAGGGGGCAGGATGCCTACCACTACTACCACCCTCACCCAGGGGGGCTGGATGCCTACCACTACTACCACCCTCACCCAGGGGGGCTGGATGCCTACCACTACTACCACCCTTAGCCAGGGGGCTGGATGCCTACCACTACTACCACCCTCACCCAGGGGGGCTGGATGCCTACCACTACTACCACCCTCAGCCAGGGGAGGCTGGATGCCTACCACCACTACCACCCTCACCCAGGGGGCAGGATGCCTACCACTACTACCACCCTCACCCAGGGGGCTGGATGCCTACCACTACTACCACCCTCACCCAGGGGGGCTGGATGCCTACCACTACTACCACCCTTAGCCAGGGGGCTGGATGCCTACCACTACTACCACCCTTAGCCAGGGGGCTGGATGCCTACCACTACTACCACCCTTAGCCAGGGGGGCTGGATGCCTACCACTACTACCACCCTTAGCCAGGGGGCTGGATGCCTACCACTACTACCACCCTCACCCAGGGGGGCTGGATGCCTACCACCACTACCACCCTCACCCAGGGGGGCAGGATGCCTACCACTACTACCACCCTCACCCAGAGGGGGCTGGAT